>JAPFRF010000002.1:60383646-61674896 GCA_029282475.1 Phrynocephalus forsythii
GCAGCAGGGTCTTTGCGACGCCCGGAATCTGCCGGACGGTACCGTCGGAGGATTCGGGGAGCCCGACAGGCTCATCAGGGACTCCGGTTGGGTCGATAAGATTCTTGCACAGCCTTTGGCCGCAGGTGGGTGGGGTGGGATGGAGAGGAGGCAATGGGAGACACACGCGCTTCACCGGATCTCGCCCACAGGATGCGGCACCACAATGGTACTTCATCCCGATTAAAACCGCTACTTTTGTTTCGGCGGTTGTGCCCACGCCCTCCTTTCTCCTGCCTTTTTTGAAAGGGTGGAAGCGAACCACTTCATTAAAAAAAAATCCGTTCCTATGCGATTAATAGGAAGGCGAGGCGGGACTGATTCTCATTAAGTGCTCTGATTGAATAGGTCCAATATAAGCGCCTGTTTTTCCCAGGAACGAAATCCAGCCTGGTTTTAAAGGCTGAGGGAAACCAGTAGGTATTTGAAACTTAAATTTTCCTTCTTCCCCCACTTCCTCAGGAGGAGAACGTGGGCTGGGTTAGGGTGCGCTCCAGCCAGTTCACCCACCCGCCCTCCCCGTCGGAAGCCTGGGCCCCACATCTCTGCCACAGGGAGGCTCCCACCGAGGTCTCCCTCGGAGATGAAGCCTGGTGGTGGGATTCCCTGGCGGCGTTTACTCCCAGCGGGGGTGGGGGTGGGGGGTGGGGACAAGTTCCGGGATCTCTTGCTTCCCTTTTACCGCATTGCACGGGATTTTTCGGTGGCTGGACGTGTCAGCCGGGAGACAGATATTTTTACCAGATAACGGAGCTATGGGTTGGTCCCCCTCCTCCCAAGTTCCAGGCGCATCCAAAGAAGCGCGGTTGTAAAAAGTGGCGATCCGGCTGGTCCTCTTTTGCTTGGTCTGTTGGGTTATTGAAATCCATTTGCGTATGTTGGGTTATTGCGCGTATTTTGGGTTGCTGAACTCTAGGTAGACTAGAGCTTTGCGATCCTCACCTGGATCCCCCACCCCCCTATTTTCATGCCCTTTTCCTGGGTTCGGGCGACCACCCGAGAAACTGGGGCGATCAGAGAAAGCAAGAGGCATAGGTGGTTTTGAATAATGTTGACGATCTCTCTGGGCTTTGAATCGCACCGAATGAGATTTAAAAAAAAAAAAAAAAGACGGGCAGATGGGTTGCACGCCTCCAATTTCCAAAACGAAGACCAAACGCGGATGGAAACGTGGCGGGTCTCTTGAATACCTAAAACAACACAAACGGATTATGTGGCTTTTTGAAAGCGAATGTGTGTGAATTAAATTCCGTTCGGGTTTTAAAAGACCCAGCCTCTGTTTTAAACGAAGACTGGGAAATTACATAATTTATTTCCCATGAAAGAGTAAAACGCCAGGCAAACGGGGAGTACATTTCACCGCGCAGGAGGGTGGGTCTTTGAGGATCTGTGATTATATAAGCAGCAACAATCCTTACAAAAATGTTATTAGTATAAATGAAATGTATGCATATTATTCAGAATAATGATGTCCCAAAAATAGTTAGATTGATACTGTATTCTTGATTTACTAAATAAGTTTGCAATCACAGAAATCAAAACTTTTCTATTCAGAACATATTATAATATTATATTATAATAGCTGGATTGTTTGGTGATACAAAAGCCTGAACTGGGCTGGTTCTTATTGTTAGTGTACAAATTTACACACAGTTTTTAAATCATTGTATTAATTGAAATGCATTGTTACAACTGCAACAATAACTGTCCTAAACAATAAGAAAAATCATAACAGATAACTAGCAATAGTTGTCATAGAACAAAAAGCTGGCTAGATATATTTTTAAATAAAATGTACATATTTGTACATTTTAAAAAGTCCAAAATAACTGAGTTGCTTTCATTCTTAGAAAAATGAGACAGATTTTTAAAAAAGTTATAAAATAAGGCATTCACTGAGCTCATCAGAAAAGCTCCTGACCTCAAAGGAACCTTTTGATGAGAAAAAGCCAAAGTGTATAGCTGAAAAGAAACTACAGTAAATCTTTGAATCCAAAGCACTTTTAGAAACAGATAGTGCTGTTATCATTTTCAAAACAAAACTACAGTGGAGGGAGCCGTGCCTTGACATTATCCAGTAATAGATAGGAGAGCTGCAGAGAGCAGCTTGGTTTTTATCTATCTGCTACAATACGCCTTTGTCTGTAGCGTTAGTTGTATGGTTTAGGGAAACTTCTTTTCTGTGAAATGTGGGATTCGCTGGTATCTAAGGATGAATATAGCATGACCTGTCACTCCAAGGAGGACAGAGATTTATGATGAGAGGGAGCAGGCACCCAACGGGTGGAAACGTCTCCATGTGGGCAAAATATACAGGTAATAGGACTGCGTGGCCACTCGATACAATGCAGGGGAGGCCATCTTAAAAGCCTACTTATGCTCAGTAGTGAGACTGTCTGGCCGAAAGCACTTCTAGATACATTGTTTAGAAAGGACACCTGGGGAGTCTATGAACTCCTGCAAGTGGGCTTTGTTTATCTCCGCTGTGGTGCTACAGCATGGGAAGTACTGATATTTCTCTTTCTCTTTTCTCTTTGCCCAACGTTTCTTTCCCCCCTTTCTTCTTTCTTCTCCCTGGCTACAGACTTGGCCCTTCATGGTTGCTGGCAAACCGGAGAATGAGTTGAAAGAAGCGGTGAACGCCACGCGGTTGTGTGGCCCGACAGCCTCCTGACCCAGGATTTTCACGCATGGGAAAGCCAGGGAACTGCGTAGGTGCGAGAAGGTGCTTCTACCCACATGCGTACGTGCATTGGCAGACAAATGGCAGTGGTGTGGGGATTTAAGACGGTGGTCACGGTGATTGCAAGATGGCTTCCCCATGGAGGAACCCTAGAACTGAAGAGAAGACCAAATGCACGGTGCCAAAGCCCTGCCAAACATCTAGCATACGGAAGAGCACATATTTAACTTTATTAACTTGTATATATTTGACTGTCCCGCAACAATGCCTTGCTGGTTCAAGAGCAGTTCTCTGGAAGCGACCCGACTTTGCCCCAGTCTGTCTTTTTTGTACCCCACCTTGTGAAAGACGGCGATTCCTAGAATCGATTCTTTTAATAGGCACATCTCTCTAGCACAATTTGTATTGAAGATATTCTATGGATATATTTTTCTTTAAACAGGTTTTGCTATACCTTTTGTGTGAATAATGATAATAAAATATCCTAAATAGGAAAAAGAAAGAAACATATCACACATACAAATTGGTGTGGGTGTCCTTTATTTTTTTTTAAAAATGAGGCTTATTATTTATTTATTTGTTTTGCAGAGTAGGACTATATTATTCGGTCACCTACAAAGCTTAAAACAACACAGAGTGTCTCAATGTGATAGGGTTTGACCCCAGCTTTTGAGATGTTTATTTTCCTAATTAAGAAGATGTAGACCATGTCCTTTGGAGGGAGGGTTGGTAGCTTAGAGGGCTTGAAAAGCAGCATGCAGTAGATGCCAAGAAGGTAGTTTCTAGAGTACATAACAAAAGAAAACTGGGAATTGGACAGATTGTGGAATGATTAGTAGATTTCAATATATTGTTGAGTTCACAGCCTACTCTGCAATCTCTTTAGAGAAACTCTGCATTAAAACACTTTTACTTCTGATGATGAATAAAGTTTTAGTCTACTATGTATGCCATTTGGAATGTGGTTTTTAGGGTACAGAAAGAGACTCATTTTAATTGCCTTTATAGTTCACGTTCACCGCTGTTGTAAGTGGACACATCAAATGTGTTCTTTCTGAATGTTACTATTACTGAACGGAAAGCAGATGATGTCCAGTTTCTTTCAATGGTATTGACTTGTAAGGAAGCGTGTTTGCAGATGGAACTTTCTTGTGACATTATCGTGCTGCAAACATGGAATATTTACAAACTGTTTAGATATTACTGCCTCCCATTTGTTGCCATTCCTCTTTTTCTGCAAGTTTCTTCCATCTTTTTCTTTAACATTAAAAAAATCCCTTATAGCGATAAAGTTGAAATCTGTCTATGGAAGTGTCTGGATTCTACATAGGAACAAAACTGCATGGTTCCTGTACATGCCAATGGGATATATATGTAGGTCCAAAGTTGGGATCGTGACACTGTCCAGTTTTGGGGGGATTGTGACACTGTCTTTTTTTTGTTTGTTTTTGTTTGTTTGTTTGTTTTTTTGCACTGCAGTTCCCATGAACTCCATTCTAAAAGGTCAGGAATGGTGGGCATCAATGGGAATATTTGAAAGGTGCCAGGCTGGAGAAGCTTTATATGGATAAAAGCATTGGAAATTCACAGAAAACCTGGAAAACAAACCTATGCATTGTGCTCAGCTCATGGCACAGTGGTTAAATGCCCGTAATGCAGCTAAAACTGTGCTCACGACTTGGGGTTCAATCCCAGCTAGCAGGCTCAGGGTTGACTCAGCCTTCCATCCTTCCTAGGCTGGTAAATTGAATACCCAGCTTGCTGGGGAAGGGCAATGTGTAGCCTGCATAATTAAACTGTAAACCACCCAGAGAGTACTTGAAGTGCTATGGGGTGGTATATATATAAGCAGAACACTTTGCTTTCTTTATTTATAATTTACTTAAAGTTTCATTAAAAAATAGAAATTTTATAGTCCTCTATAGATTATGCGCATGGTGGCTGGAATCCTGTTTGTGTTCTCATAAGGCTGGTGTAAGCCACAGTGGTTAACTGTGCTAATTGACATGGTATCGAAGTGCACAGTTGGATGCTTGACTAGGTATGCAGCCAAAGAGTGCTCAATCCCTTCTTGTTTAGCTGCAATTATCTATGACTTTCCAGACCTTCCAGAAATATCACTAAGACTCTGACCAATAAGTTGTATTCCTTAATTCTTTAACACAGCAACCCAATAGTGCCTTGCATGGTAAGATTTTGAATCGAGGGAGGTTGCAGTCAATAATAGCACTATTAAGTGGCCATATGGTCAGAGGTAATTAATTATCTGCAGAGATTTGAAATAATTAATAAAAGTGACACAGTTATCTGTAATGAGCTATTGATTTTGGTAATGAAGAAGTAAAAGAGTTACATGTCGGAAGTAATGAGTTTAAAATTGTTATTTTTTTGTTGTAATGAGTAACATTGTATAGTTACATTTAAAGTTAAATTATTTAAAGGGTATTGCCACTTTGATGAGGTTTTTCAAGGTTAATGCTGCTTTTTCCTAAATCAGACATAAATGCCAATAAATAGTGTACATGTTGTTGAGGGTAGTTGTGATGGAAAGAAAATGCCAGTGCAACAGATCCATGGCAAACTTAACTGTTAGAGTTCTGTGATTGTTAGAGACCATGCTTTAGGACAGTGGTTCTCAAACATGGGTCCCCAAATTGTCTTGGACTACTGCTGTCAGAAAGCCTTGCTAGCACAGTGAGTGGTGAAGGCTTCTGGGAGTTTTAGCTCAAGAACATCTGGGGACCCCAAGTTTGAAAACCATTGCTTCAGGACAACCTTCCCTGGTCTGTCTGTTTCTAGATCTCTTGTACTACAAAGTCACCAGCGTGTTGGTTTTAGACGTTCTTGGAAGATGTTGGGATAGAGAAGTATTATGCCATTTTCGTTTGCAATCCAATGCTAAGGTTCATGCTGTCAATTAATGTAGCTGAAACTCAACCTGTTGAAAAAAGTCCCCTTTGAACCATCCAACCCTAATAGACTAGATTTTGAACTTATCTATTGTTACCCAAACTTGTCAAGTCTTTAGTAATGTTCTGTTTTCTTGTCTTTGAGATCCACTGAGAGTACCCTCTGAACATTTATCCATTGTTGTGTCTGATTTAAACAATGGCCTAAGATCCAGATGGTTTGGTGGTTGGCCCAGTGGTTGAGCTTCAGCACTTTTAGGGCTCATTTGTTTCTGCTGGGTTTTTTTAAGACTAAAGGGAAATGGTAGGGGGCCATTTAGTTAGTTTGATGTACATCTAATTTTGCCACCTTCTGTAGTGGTGAGAAGAATTAACAAGGCAAAATTCACATCAGTTTGGAGGCAAGACATGTTCCACATTTTAAAAAAAAGATCCTATTATACTGGATCACATGTACGGCAGATTTGGGTCTTCTGCATTTTGTAGATGTATTCAGTGGTGGTGATGTGAAAATGATTATGCACCCTTGCAATCACGTGTATGACACATTGAAATTACCTACAATTGTGTATCAATGAAATCATACTATTGTTACATATATTTCAGTATGAAATACATTCAGTGTTCAATGCTTTTGCTCTGCTCCTGATAGTAGAATGATAGTTGTGGTCAATGCCAGGAGTTCAGTTTATGTCACAAGATCCTTGGCTTGAAAAGTTGTGAACAGATTATAAAAGCCTGATGCAGTCATATCACCACAATCTTGCTTGGATACACTCCTAGTATGTCAAAAGCGGGCAACCAGATACCATCTAGAGCAGTGGTGGCCAGACTTAGGCCCTCCAGAAGTTTTAGACCACAACTTCCTTTGTCATTGGCAATACAGGCTTGGAATTCTGGGAGTTGTGGTCCAAAACATCTGGAGGACCGAGGTTTGGCCACTACTGATCTAGAGGTTTAAGACTATAAGCCTCCGATTCCTTGCAAATGGCCACAGTGGTGGGAGCTTTGGGGAGCTGTAGTCCAAAATATTTCAGAGGCCATTGGGTTGCTTGCCCTTGTTTTATATTATGACGGAGGCATTATACAAATACTGATGAAGCAAGGGATATTTGCATGGGAGGGAATACCCTGCTTGGCTGACCCTTATGGTGCCTGAGCTTCTTAATTTAAACATCTACCTATTGATCTGATTTGTTACTCTGTGAGAGATTAAGCTGAGAGATAAACAGAAAGTGCCGGGCTCTTTCTCCTGAACCAACTCAATCCAGAGGCAGCTGATGCGCCAGATCCCAGGGAAAACTGTTTAACGTTTCAAGGTTATGACCGCACTGTTTACAAGATGTCTTCAGTTATTTATACTGTTATTCCCAGTAGAGGGGCTTTAAATTTCCGCTTCACTTACTATTTCTGTGTGTGTGTGTGTGTGTGTGTGTGTGTGTGTGTGTGTGTGTGTGCATGTGTGTGTGTGCGCGTGCATCCACATGTGCTTCTCAATCCAATACTTGGCATTTTATTGTGTTTCCTCTCTCTGCCACACACACTTTAGGGAACTAGTGGGCTTTGTCTCTTTGTTCCCAAGCAGAGAATCACTGCTGCAAGTAAAGGCTGATTTGGAAAAAAAAGTATAAACATCCTATACAAGATAAGCAAACAAACAGAAGGCACTCAGGCAGTTTCCTTATACTGGGTCAGACCTCTGTCGCATCTAGCCCAGTTTGGCAATGGCAATGTTAACCGGAAGCAAAGGTGCCCCCAGGTTTGGAGGGGAATTTTTTTCTTAGGCCTGGAAAACCATGGAAGTCACCGCTGGTCTCTGATCTAAGTACTAGCCAGGCCTGTCCAAAATCAGGCCTGGTTAGGGGATTGGACAGATTACTGGAGGAAAAGTCCATCACTGGTTATAAACCATGATGGAGATCTGTAACCTCCAGGCTTAAAACCAGGGTACTTCAAGGGCCAGATCCACGGGAGTGGTATCAGGAGACAGATATCTGGTCTCATGCACTCCCAGTCCCAGATGCATCTGGTGGGGCCACTGTGAGATACAGCAAACTGGACTAGATGGGCCTTTGGCCTTATCCAGCATGGTTCTTCTTATGTTCTTATGTTCAGATGAGATTAGATGTATTCTAATGTAGTCAAAGAGTCATGGTTGTAGTGGGAGATGTGCTCAAGATTGCTTAAACTCGAATTGTACAGCAGGGATTCTAACAGTGCATTAAATATCAAGTCACTGGCAGCGCAATCCTTTGTGTGGCTGTCAGAAGTAAGACTCATTGAGTTCAAGGTGGGTCTCTCTCTCTCTCTCTCTCTAGTAAATGCATCCAGGACTGCAACCTTATATAAATTCACCCCGAGGACTGGTAGCGGTCAAAAAACATTTTGTTGTTATTGTTTACCAAGTGAGAACAAAAAGGTCAAGTTGACAGGAGACCTCGCTGCCAATGTTTCACAATGTTACATGGAGCCTAAATGAAGACAAACATTAAGAAATGAATAATTTCCTATAGGTGTGGGCGTCACTGGTGCGTGCCTATACATGCACCAGTGAATAACAGGCATCCACAGTACAAACAAACATGTAAAAAGAGCCTATTTAAGGCTTGATTGTGCTTGAATTTCCCAGGATGAGTTTAGATCAAATTTCAGTTATCAGTTTTGGTAAAGAAATACGGCACAATAGCTTTCGTGTTTGATTCAGTTACATTTTGACACCTGGTGCATTTATGCCTCACGAGGAGACATGGGAATTACTCTACAACTGTGATCGTGGAAATCTAGAGTATAATGGTGTACATGTGGCACAAGCAGTATACATCGAGTGATACACATCCAATGCCACGTGTATTCTAGGCTAGCTGGTCTAGAATTACCGTAATACTACACCTTGGTTTTTGTATTAATTACTGTAATAGGAATTTGGACATTGCATCATATTCAATCTGCAAGGTGGGAAAACCTGTCCTTTTAGATGTTGTTGGACTGCTCTTCTTGTTTTCCTAGGTGATATGATCAGTTCTGAAGGATTATGGGAGTTGTGATCTGGTAGCATTTGCATGATCACACTCTACCTTTTCCTGCTTACACTCCTCATTCCGAGGGTGCAGAGAAAAGATAATATGACAGAGTTTAAAACATGAGGTATGACAAGACCACTTGAAATAACTTTTAGAGTAGAGTAGAATCATGGAGCCAATTAAGCTGTCAGAAGTGTTCACTTACAAAGTCGTTATTAGCTCAGCTAGTCAGCTCAAATGGGGACTAACGATAGGATTTAGGTCAAATTTTCCTCAGTGTATATCAGTATATCTACATGGTTTTCTGTAAAAGTGATTGTGCAAATCTTGCACCAAAAACAAGTGTAGATTTAGAACAAAGTAGGTAGTTCCTGTGACAGCTTAAGGCAATGAAAGAACAAGCTGAAGACTGAACACACACACACACACACACACACACACACACACACAAATCTTTGACCTCGACTATCTTTTACACAACCATAACACAAGGCTCACCTTCCAGGTCAAAAGCACGTGAGGAGCACAGTTGTAGCACTATGTCCCTTTTGTGAAATATACATTTTATGTGTTCCTAGGCATTAACAATGTTCTTTTAGCCTCTTAAGTGGCATTGTGGATTTGACTGCACCTTTTCAGCTTCATTTCATAAATTATTTCATTTGTCTGTTGCACGGCTTGCTTAGCACCTGCCTGGATGTTTTGCCCGGTATGTTTCGTCTGCCTCACACGTGAGAAATTGTTGGTCTTCTAAGCATTTGGGCCTACAGCTCTCGTAATCCCCACCAGCAATATAAGGAATGATGGTGTTTGCTGTCCAAGACACCTGGAGAAGGAAAAGTTGGTGATGCTTTTCTTCTGCTGCTCTCTCTTATATGTCTTGTTTCCTGTTTAGTTTATGCCTAGTACTTTGTTATGATCCCAGCTATAAAGCAGGAAATTGCCCGTTGGTAGAAGTGATACATAAATTACTGAATTATTTTGTTAGGATACCATACACAAATGTAGATGGATCGTTTCCCCAAAGGAAGATCTGAGCACAGCTGCTAAGGACTGTACATTTTGGAGAATATTTCATTCACTGGATCATTCACACTTGTGTGCTATGTACAAAAGGCCTCCTTTTTTTCTCTTTGGAACTGCTGTGTTTCCCCTTCCCTTGTGCACACCTTCCTAAGTCTGCTGTGGGAAATGGCCTTAAAGGCACCATCCCATTGACAGCCATTAGAAGTCCAGTCACACACGGCCTACCTTCTCTAGAACAAGAGTCGGCAGCTCCAGATGGACCAAGGACTATTTCTCATCAGACTGTGAAATCACCCCGCCCCCACTCAAGCTGTTTCTTTTCTTTAAACCAACCAATCTAAAAGAAGGTGTGTGGAGCAATTTAGAGGAGAATCCTATCCCCGGGAAGCTTTTGGAGGTGTAATTCTTCCTTTGGGGGGGGGGAGGGAAAGAGTGTAAAGGAGAGGGGCTGCATTAACCTAGAAAATATACTTAATTGGCAGCCTTCAGTCAGTCTATAGGTCCCCTTTGGTGGTTACTTCACGTCCTTCTTTGTTCCGTAACTAGTTTTGTACCGTGACAGCGTTGGTCATGATCATGTGGTTTTGTCCCTGTTTCAGTGTTCCCATGGTCGTGACAACTTGTCTCGTGACAAGTGTTACCTCACGGTCTTGTACCATGACAAACACTGAATTTGTCTAGCTTCCTTTTTCCTTTTTGGGGGGCTTAAAATCTTTTTCGATATTTCGCTTTTGAAAAGTCAAAATAAATTTTTAAAACGGACACAGTTTTCTGAGAGAAATGAATGTTTCTTTGCATGACACTCATTACTACATGATGTCTTGTCTCGGAACAGAAAGCGGGAACAAAGAGTGACCAGGGAAAACCCTACCCCAGCACCAGGTACAGTACTGTTGCACTTTGCACCGTTCCGGAGGCGTGGCCAAGACAAATTTCAGTAGTTGCACAATGGACGTGAACTAACATTTTTTTTACTGTTCCTAAGCACAACACTAACAGAGAGAAAATGGACTTGAAATAACTGGAAGTGGTTCCTGTTTTGCCTAATATTCCAGTCTTTTTGCAGAGCAAGGAGGCTGCCCAGTTCATGCCCTGTATCGGGGGGCTTTTAGCCACAATTAATGCCTATTCTTTGTCAAGCCGTTTTCATGACCTTAGGGACCAAACAAGATGTGGCATGATCCACAGGAATGAGTGGAGGTTATACAGTTTGGCTTTCTTTCTTTCTTTCTTTCTTTCTTTCTTTCTTTCTTTCTTTCTTTCTTTCTTTCTTTCTTTCTTTCTTTCTTTCTTTCTTTCTTTCTTTCTTTCTTTCTTTCTTTCTTTCTCTCTCTCTCTCTCTCTCTCTCTGCAGGGATATAAATTCTTACAATTGTTACCCATTTTCTTCTAAACTCCTGCCCTGTAGGTTACCTTCTCTCTGCTCTGCTTACCACCCACCCCAATCCAATTTGTCAAGCCTCCTATCAGATAAATAATTGTCTCCTAGGACCTTTGCAGCAGAAAACCCAAATAAATCAGAAACACATTTTCCCTAAGCATATCAGCAGACAGCTTTGCCCTAATGAGTCGGCCTTTAGACCTCCAATGAAGTTCCTCTGACTGCTATGGGGACAGAATACTGGCTAAAAAAACACCTTTCACAGTGAAACCCATGTACAATCTGTTGGACAGCAATCTGCATACCACTTGATAAGAAAATGTCATTAAGCCCACACCAAGCATCATACTTTACATCTACATTTAGCATTATTTTGCACAACCCCCCAAAAAAAAAGCACAGGGAGGCATTCCTGCTCTGGAACAGCAGCCCAAGGGTGTCCTTCAACTTTCCACATAACAAAACTGTAATCCTCCAGTTAAGTGGGCAGCACAATTCTTGATAAGTCTAATAAAAAGCCTGTTTGAACTCAGTGTCGTGCAATAGATTTGTTAAACGCAAACAACCCATCATTAGAGCTAAAACCATCTCTCTTACTGGTCCTGGAAGACATGTGACTAAAGTAGTATTTGAAGAAACGCCAAAGAAAGAAGGTATTTTTGACCTGAAGACTGCTCACGAAACTGCAAATTAGGGGAAGTTAAGAAAAGTTCCTGCTGCAACAATGATGCATTTGCATTTGAGATTTGGCTCCTTGATGGAATGCTCACTTCTGCTGGAGGCAGGTAATGTGCACCCCAGATCTATATTCAAGTTTTCTATCTATCTATCCATCTATCTAAACTTTAGTGTGTACACACACACACACACACACACACACACACACACACACACACACATTGGTACCTCTACTTGTGAGTTTAATCTGTTCCAAATGCATGCTCTAAGTCAAACAACTCTTAGGTACAGCAGCCCTATCTAAAAATATCTAAACAAACAAACAAATAAATAAATAAAATTAAAAATGTAAGTAGAGCAGACCGCATCTAAAATTTGTAAGGCAGCAGTTAAAATGCCAACGGTTTTTCGCTCTTAAGTTGATTTGCTCTTAAGTTGAGCCACTCATAAGTAGAGGTGCCAATCTGTGTATATGTGTGCATGCACAAAATAATTGCCCCTCTTTTCATTCTTTGCTAGCAATCAGGGTTTCTGGGACAACAAGCAGATCTCCGAGATATCCCAAGACAAGAAAATGGAATTTTTTTACAGATGGAGATCCCAGAGATATCTCAAGACTAGGAAAGGGGAATTCTTAAATTATATGACCCTCTGAGTATCGCAGTGTGAGTTTTTCTCAATTTGAGAATTATATAAATTACTTTGTTTTGGTGATCTGTGGACTCTCTAGGATTTAAACACAGGATTCTGCTGAAGTCTGATTTCACAAACATGGAAAGACCACCTTAGGCACTCCCTTTCAATCTTTTAACGTGCTTTGAGCTCTAAAAATGGGTTAAGCTTCTGACCTGGAATTTTGCACAGATGGGGAAAGTTACTTTTTCCAACTTCAACTCCCAGAATATCTCAGTAATTGAGATATTATATGGAAGTTGTAATCCAAAAAAATAACTTCCTCCATCTTTGAGTCAATATATATAAAGAATATAAAGAATAAATATGAAGAACTCCATCTGTTGCCATTCTCCACAGAATTCTCCACAGAATCATGTTTTTTTTTCAAATGAAACAATCAGTAGTTATACAGGGATATCATGTATTTTATTGTACTAAATAATATAGGAGAGAGAGCAAAACACTCTCCGTGCAGTAGCTGCAGTCCAAATGAAACACGTTAGAGGAAAATGATGAAATCTTATACCTCATTTCATGTAGGTGTGGGCGTGAGGGGATGGAAATGCATATCGACAGCAATTAAAAGGATAGATTTTTTTCGTTCAGTGGATTAGGTCTAATCTCTGAGAGAAGCAATGTGTTTCTTTCCCAGCAGCTTCTGTGTGCGGAAAATGAGAAGGGGAGAAAGAGAGAAAAGGAAGGAAGAAGCCCAAAATTTGAAGAGGGGGCAGAAATGAGGGAAAGGCGTGGATAGAGGAGGGAAGTGGGCAAAACTTGTGATGGATTTGGGGCCAATGGTTATTCCCAGGAACCTCCAGACTAGAGCAGTAGTTCTCACCCTGTGGGTCCCCAGAGGTTCCTGGACTGCAACTACCAGAAATCCTGGCCAGCTCAGCTAGTGATGAAGACTTCTGGGAGTTGCAGTCCAAGAACATCTGGGGACCCACAGGTTGCGAACCACTGGTCTAGAGGGCACTGTGGGGGAATTGTGCCATATTTAAAAGGTGCATCCTCTCTTCTTTCCCTGCCATCAGAATACTGTATTACCCTATGCTCCTTTTCCTCAAGCAGAATAACATGGATGAGTATATTTCTGCTTCCACAAGAAGGCATTGTGGAGCCACACTGTATCTACCTTCGCATGAATCTTGGGGTACAATAATATTAATATAGCTATGTTCACACACTTGGGGCCTTTTCACACGACCCCTAAGATCCGCTGGCCACTTAAATTCGGACCAGGGATCTTGGGGGTTCGTTGATCTTTCTGCGTCCCCACCCCTCCGCACTTCCTTGCTCCTGTCTGCGTGAGGGGAGGGAGGAAAAAAGAGAGGAAAAAATGCAGGCTCACCTCCGAAGCTGCCCGGAGCCCCGTCTTGTCCTGATTCCTTCTCTTCTGTTTTTTTTTTTTTTTTTTTTTTTGGCCTCCCGCCCCTTTGCCTCTCTTAAAGGGGCGGGAGGCAAAAAAAAAAAAAAAAGAAGTGAGGAGAGCCCCGCACTCACCAGATTAAATCCGGACCTGGGGATTTTCATCCTCCTAGAGCAGGTACACGAAAAGTGCACTGGGACGTGCTTAGGTGGGCGTGGTCACACTTAATTTCCTGCAAACTCCAGAGCTGGTGGGGAAACAATTGTAAGCTCCAGAGCTGGCAGCCATTTGCTGCGGAGTTTAGGGGTTGTGTACAAAGGCTCTTGCTTACACTATAAATTAGAGTGAGATATGTATTTAACTGTTTAGAAGAACATGCTGGGGTAAATTATCTGCCATTATATATGTGCATATTTTAAAGCTCTCTTTACAAATATGCACTGTTGAATAAAATGAGATTGTTGGGGAAGAGAAAATTACTGTTTTAAGGGGAAAGATACAAAAGCAAATTTATCTTGAGGGATTATAGCACAGTAGGTGCTCCTATTAAATTATTTAAAATGTACTGTATGGCTAGTTCCCTTATTCAGTTGCATGCAAGTAGTGTTTTTTATATGCCACATGGTGGCACTCATGCTCCAGACAAAATTCAAACATAAGCTATATTTTTTTGAAAAGTAGATACAGAAAACATCAAGTTCTCTGAGAGAAAATATCAAAATACTGTGCATTTCGGGGAATAAAATCTATATATTATTTTGCATTGGTTCCAAAGCAAACTAAGAGAACTTACATACAGTATATTCTACATGTGGCTGAGGACTGAGCCACACTTGACATACTTTTTTCTCCTTAATCCCCTACAAAATTGCTGTCTTTACAGTAGGAAGCCACATATAACATAGTGTAGGACCATCTGCTCCTGTGAAAATAATCTGGGTGTCTTAGTAGATCGCAGGTCGAACACGAGTTGACAGTGTGATGGAGCAGCAAAAAAAGCAAGCAGAATACCGGGACTTGGTCCTGATCAAGGAAAGTAATAGTGCTGCTCTATTCTGCTTTGATTAGATATCACCATACAGTATTATATGTCTTGCATATAATTGCATTTATTTATTTATATATTAAATTTCAATTCCATCGTCCGACCAAGAAAGGGCTCAGTGAGAGCATGTTCAATTATCAAAACAATTTTTGTCAGGGCATCTTGGACAATAAATGGCCATAGGAAACCACCATAGCTGTTTCCTTGCTTAAGGTGTTTCAGTGGTGTAAAGCTCTCAACCTGTGGATCCCCAAATGTTCCTGGACTGCAACTCCCAGAAATCTTAGCCAGCTCAGCTAGTGATGAAGACTTCTGGGAGTTGCAGTCCAGGAACATCTGGGGAGCCACTGGCCTAGAGGGTAAGAGTCCAAGTGAAACTCCTTAGCTGCAATTTTTTTTAAAAAAAGAAAACAGCTACAGCTTTTCTGCAAGATCTTCTATAGACAGGGTTTGCTTAGTATGAAACAGGAATGTAATAATGACAACTTTAGAATATTTCCTGCAGTGGAGCAGTGTGGCTGATCTTTGATTCCCACTGCAGCAAATAAAATAAACAATGCCAACCTGATTAATGTAATTGATGCCAATACATTTCAGTCAACTAGGAGTTAACATCCTGTCTGAAAAGGGTCTTACAGCAAAAGGCACATTCCAGCGACAGTTAAGTACTTGGAAGTCCCGTGTGCTTAATTCTCTCAGCCATCTAAATCAGCAGCCATTAAAGATACTGTACTGACCTTTGGTTTGTGTTCAAAGCTTTTACTGTATCATGTAACCAACCTTTCTCTGCAATCGTCCCCTTCCTCTTATCAAAAATGTTTAGGTTGTTTAAAAATTCAGTGCCCCATATGAATAAGAAGGCACTTCCAATGTAAATAATATGAATGTAGTATCTGAAGGGGGCAAGACAACAATGCTGGAGAAGGTGGGAAGTAGCAGGGAAAGAGGAAGACCAGATATGTTATGTTCTGACTCCTGAAAGGAAGCCACGGACGTGAGTTTCCAACAGCTGAGAAAGACCGCTGCGGACAGGACATTCTGGAGATCACTCGTTTAAAAGGGTCGCCATGAGGCAGAGGTGACGTGATGACACAGAACTACAAAATCTGAAGTGGCAACAAACTCTTGATGTCCTAAAGAGTGGTTAAACAAAGTTGACCTTTGAGGATGTTCACACGCTGTTGTTCAACTGAGATACTTCTTCCATTTTTTAGTGAGATAATGGCCATCTTTGAATTGGCATAAGACAAAAAGATAATGTTACTAAGATTAAACAGCTTTTACTAATTTGGAGTTAAGGACAGTAGGGGATTGGGTGGCCCAAGTAGCATCCACTTCCCTGAGGTTTCAGGGCCAAAACCAAAGACATAGAAGGCACAGCCTTGTGATGTCATGGGGCGGCTGCTGCAGCAACAATTGCAAAACAGAGCATGTGTGACAGACAGACAATCGAGTTGCTAGGATAAATTGAAAGACCAGTACGCAATCTGCAGCATATTGAAGGCACGCCATATTTTAATTGGAGGGCAGTTGAAGGAAGGTTCACTAACAAAACATCCTCTCTTTTGAGAAGGGACAGAGAAAGAGGAAGAGAAAATTCAAACAGAGGTAAACCATGCTAAAAAGTGCTCCAACATGATTTTGCTAGAGGTAGCAAATCACCATCAATGTTAACTCCAAGGACTCAGTACCAAATGTAGTTAACCTGGAAAGGAGTCCTTATAAATTGGAATAAACTTGACAGCACGTAATTAGATTAACTCATATGGATAGCAATATATTAATCAGCTAATGAATACACCTAGTTAAACAATGCATCACGACTGGGGGGGGGACTTGTGAAGAAAAGGCAAAGGAATCACAATCGAACAGTTGAGGGGGAATCAAAATAATAGATATTTACTTTCTTCAACAAGAAAAATGAAGTGTCTTTTGTCATGACAGCTTACTTCTACTGTATATAGGCGACTGTTGGAAAATTACTCCAAAATTGCATGTTATGTGCCATCAGTTTGCATCTAACTTACAGCAACTCTAATAACATTTTCTAAGTGAGACATTTAATTAGTGGTTTTACCAGTGCTGCCCTTCACTAATGTCTTTCCATGGCTGAGTGGGTATTCATGCCCAAATATCTTGACTCTTAGTCCCATTACTCTAGCCTCCACACTACACTAGGCAACTCGTCCCCCAAACTGCCTGCCTTCACATATAGTCTCCAGCCCACGTGGGAAGTTCCTGCTCGTCATCATACATTCCAGGGAACGGAGTCAGATAAATTGTAGAAAGGGGCAGAACCTTTCAAGGAGCTGCACAGTCATTCCCCCACGCTCTTCAGAGACCAGGAGGAAACTGGTTGGTTGGCCACTGTGTTGATCTAGCACCTAGACAAGCTATAGGGAAAGACAGAATAACCGAGGCAGCATGGTGATTTGCCTCGTGGACAGAAGATATTCCAAGAATTGTAATCCAGAGGAATAAAGTCTGGGAAAAGGGCGCCTGAGGTGGGGATATGATTGAGACGTACAAAATAATGCAGGGCATGAGTAAAGTGGATAGAGGGACGCTCTTCTCCCTCTCAAAAATACCAGAACTAGGGGACATCCACTCAAATTGTGGGCTGGGAGAATAAGAACAGACAAAAGAAAACATTTTTTCACTCAGCACGTTGTTAGTCTGTGGAACTCCCTGCCACAGGATGTGGTGATGGCATCTGGCCTGGATGCCTTCAAAAGGGGATTGGACAGATTCCTGGAGGAAAAGTCCATCACAGGTTACAAACCATGATGGAGATGTGTAATCTCCCAGGCTTAAAACCAGGGTACTTCAAGAGCCAGATGCAGGGAAGTGGTATCAAGAGACAGATATCTAGTCTCGTGCACTCCCAGAGGCGTTTGGTGGGGCCACTGGGAGATACAGGAAGCTGGACTAGATGGGCCTTTGGCCTGATCCAGCATGGCTCTTCTTATGATCTCTAATCTGGATTTCCTTGGCAACACAGGCCACACATACAATCTATTTCTATATTTTCTAGTTTTCAACTTGGAGTATGGGACAGGAATAGGAAATAATGGAATGTGTGTGCGTGTGTTTCTGGAATTAAGGTTTACCATAAAATCCATTCTTCCTCCTTTCTTAAAAAAAAAAAAAACCCATGCACTTGGCACGTAAAAATACTGTAGGATCAAATTCTCTTTTTAGATACTACTACCTTTTACATGAACTCAGGGGATTGTTGGGGAGGGGGTGAACTAAGATAGCAGTTGAGAACGAAAGTCTACTTTATATATTGTATGTCACTGATCTGTCTTGTACAGTTGTTAAACTTGAAATGAAAGTAGAAAAAAGACAAAGGTTCAGCATCACAGCTTGAAAGGGGAAGTATTTGACACAAGAATTCTTAAATCAAGTTGTAACATTCCTTTCCCCCCTCTTTATGTCCTTACAATATACCTAAGAGGTCCACCATGTGGCTACACAGTAGGACTTCAGTATTCATGGGGGAATCCGTGGATGCTGAAAAACAATCAAGTACTGTATCATTTTACATTGCATGGCATCTGCCTGCCTCTAGTGGGCCATTCTCATAAATACAACCCGGAAATATGTATAAATACTGGGGCACTGCTTTTTTGTTTGTTTGCTTGCTTTTTTGTTGTTGTATAGTTTTTATGTTTTGTTTTGTTTTTGTTTTTTGAGTCAGTTAATAAGTGAATCAGCCCATACTCATCCTGCAGATGGGGGGTGTATTCTGTCTGCACTTGATTTTATTTCATACTTGCTAAAGCAGTGGTAATGCTTATTTTAATGTGAGATACTATTCAAGTTTGTCTTGGCTTAATGCTAAAAACTAGCATAAAGTCTGCCTCGTTTTAATGCTAAAATCTGACGTTTTCCTAGCTCTCAAGGCACAAAAGAGAAACTTATTTTTGGGTGAAATACTGAACTGTCCGTAATACTAAAACATAGTTTTAGTGTGACAAGGATGTGTTGCAGAAACTTAGATTCAAGTGCTCCTCACTCTTCTTCTGTGAGTGAAAGGAGAAGGTTGGAAAAAGGCTTTTCCTGGCTTAAAGGAAGGTTGAGACACGGGGACTGGTCTCAAAGTTTGGTCTGGCTTGTGGGTGAGCTGGATCAGTCTTTTTTTTCTGACAGCCAAATCATTCTTTCAAGGCCATCCTTCACTCATGCCTGCCTGCACCCTGAGTCCCTGTCAGGGGCTACTGTCCTTTTTGGTGGAGGCAGGATGACTCCATTTGGGTTTGGTCCCAGTATCAGTGTGATCACTGATACTTAGCCAAAAGCAGATGGCTTGAAACTCTAGGCTTAAGCCACTTCAGTTTTCCTCCCATTTCCTTGAGGAAGCAGAGGTGCTTTTCTATTTTAAGCCCTTGTTAGGCACATCCGATTTCACCTGATTTCGGAAGCTAAACAGGGTCAGGCCTGGCTATTACTTGGATGGGTGACCACCAGGGAATACCAGGTGCTGTAGGCGCCCAGAGTAGGAACTGGCAAGCCACTCCTGGCAAGAAAAACTCCATGGACATGGGGTCACGAAGAGTCGGTCACGACGGTAATGACACAACAACAACAAAGGCAGCACCAATGTGCTGTGCCACTAAGAAAGAATGTTAAAAATTGAAAGCTTACTCCCACTCCCCCATAGATAGAAGACAGGAAGGGACGACAAATGGGATATAAGGTTTGTTCTTTTTTCCTTTTGCTTTAAAGGAGGAAGGGCCAAAGAGGGTCACTTAAGGTGTGGCTTAGGCCCCTGCCCGTGTGGATGCAAGGATCTCCCCAAATAACACACTGCAATTGGAAGTGAGCCTATGTAGCATAATCTCACGTGATCCATATCATGGCAATTTGACCATCTAGTCATACCCTCTGTTTTTTCTTATATCAAAACCAGGACAAACTACAGCTTCATCTATAGTTATGGAAACAAGCCTAACTCAAAACAGGGGTTTCAGAATCCTGGTTGCTCAGTAAAAAGCATATTTTATAGAAAGGCAAATTTCTTTGTTCAGAAATAATAGAAACCATCATTGGCTTATTTACCAGGAAATGAATATTTCCCATCTCCTTACCCCTGCACGCAAGATAGTCGGGGAAGTGTTTAAGCACTCTAAACCGTTGTTTAGAACTACCCCCAAATTGGGTCATAGCATGGCATTCCTAGAGCCTGCCATTTTGGTCAGTTTCACTAACTCTAAACGATTTCTGAAACACATTTCTACAAAAGGTGTAGAAATAAAATATGGATCATGTCCTTGGTAATTTGGCTACAGTATCAATACTGTCACATTCAAGGGCTTGATTAAAAGAAGGTGTAGAAAGAGTTGTTGGAGCAAGCTTGACCAGACAGGGCTGGAGAGACTCATTCCTTGTGCAACAACACATTCTCTATATTAAAGTGTACAAAATAATCTGTTCCCACGCATCTTTGATATTGTGCACAATATTTCTAAGGTTTTCATCAGTTCCCTACCATAATACAAAGGTTCTATTTTGTGCTGACTATGTGCAAATTTCTTTTCGCACGTTAATTCTGCAAAGCACAGGAAAACTAATTTATAGTAAGGGCAAACATAAGAATACAGGGGCAACATTTGCATGTTCAACAATCTTGTCCTCGGAGGAAAACCAGCTTTCCTAGCATGGTTTACGTCCACCAGCTTCGGTCTAGTAGAAACGTTCATGGCTTTCTTTATTGGGAAGCTCTATAGTTGATCCTATGAGTTGATCCTGTGGTTGGCCCATCCAGCAAAAAGTATTCTTTGCGTGTTTTCTGGAAGACAGGAAGCATATCAAAACCTTGTTGCCATTTTTCAAACCAATAAAGACCAAAGTTGGGTCCTCAGATGTTCTTGGACTCCAACTCCCAGAAGCCTTCACCATTGGCTCTGTTAGCCAGGATTCCTGGGAGAAATCAGCCCAGAATATCTGGGGACTCAAAGTTGCAAATCAATGTCAAAGACAGTATGGAACAACTATGAAATCAGAGCACTAGGCAGCCATGGGAATGGATGTGTGTCAGTTGCTGCCACAGGGCACCACTGGCAGACAATGTACTTCCATGTCTAAAGCCAGCTTTAGAGCTGTCAAACATGGAGTCACCACTACCATAATCATGAGCAGGCATTTGTCAAACAATTAAGGCCGAAAGGTTAGTCAAGTAACTTTTCTTTTTTCATGAGGCTGTAGCAGCTGCTTTGAAAAGCCTCACTTTCATCGATGTTGACCAATAAATGATGCAAAGCATAGAGTATAATCCAGACATTTGCAGATATAATTAGGGGTGCCAATTTTCACTCGGCACCTGAAATCATTTTTTTTCCTGCTCACCTGCAAGTAGAGGTATGCTCTATAAGCCTAAACTAGCATTTTCACATTATGTGAGGATGATTTTTTGGTCAAATGAGGCTAATGGCATGAAATGAACATAACTAAGGTAGATCTTCAGAAATTTGAAACATCATCTTTTCAATCAAACCAGCCAGTCCCTCAAATGTCACAGTAAGGAGCTCGCCATGAAGGAGGCCTTACTCTGTCCCTCAGGCTTAAAACTGACCTCTTGCACTGGGGCTGTGATGCAGAAGAAAAATAAAGTGCTGGAAAAGATGCATATATACAGTATGTTCTTCTTGGTTCTCCATTCAACAAATTATTTCTCTTGCCCACTAGATGGCAGGGTTTGCCTGATGGAGAGAAGTTTCCTCTTTTGAAGTTACTGAGGGGAAGAAAATTCAAGCATCTTGACCTGAAGCTAGATGCCCTAAGCCCATCTGATCTCGCCTGATTTAGGAAGCTAAGCAGGGTCGGCCCTGGCTAGTACTTGGATGGGAGACCACCAGGGAATACCAGATGCTGTAGGCGCCTGGAGTAGGAACTGGCAAACCACTCCAGTATTCCTGCCAAGAAAACTCCATGGACATGAGGTCACAAAGAGTCGGTCATGACTGTAATGACGCAACACACACACACAACACCATAACATTCAACTGTTTCCCATTTGAATAACTTCCTGTTATAGCAAAAAATAATATGGTGTTTACAGCGCAGCTTTATTCGTACTTACTCTTTTGCCAGCTTTATGGATATCTGCTCTAAGGAGTAGCCTTTTGTCTCGGGTATAAAAATGATGACAAAAGCTAATGATGTTAGGCTCATCAGCGCATAAATGAAATATACCCACGGTAAGCCTATTAGATCTAAGAAAGGAAAGGGGGGAAAAGACCATTGTTAATGTCCAACATTTGATGGCCATTGTTCTTAGGCACCTTAGATAGGCCACCTGAGGTTGTCACAAGACCTTCTGTGGGTAATTTAAATCAAATAGGAACACACAGGCTATCAGCCATAAAAATCAGTACATTCTGTAACTTTGTGTTTGGCTGGCATGCATGCACAAGCATAAACACAGTGGCAGAATAATCAAGTTGGTTCAAATACACAAAGCACGGATCACATCACTTCTCATGAAGACATTTGTTCAAGTCGCTTCAGTGGCAAGGTTGCTAAGGAAGTTCATTATAGGAAATGGTACCGATGAGGAAACTAAATATCAACATGTCCAAGAATGGAAACAGTGAAAATTCTTTTACATGTTAGAGGTAGGTAGGTAGGTCTTATTTATATGTTGTCTGTCTCCCCATTATAAAACAAATGCAAGTTTCATATTAAAAACAATTAAACATATGTTTTTAAACAATTTTAAAACATTTAAAAACCTGCACGTTCACAAACAAGCATTCCTGAGGTCCCGACTGGTTAAAAAGCTGCCTGAAGGGGGAGGATTGGTTTGTTTGTCTCTCCCAGCTTTTTCTTGCCGGAGTCTATGCTTGTCTGTATGGATGCTGTTGCTGTGTCTTATTTTTATTTTTATTTGATTTTTTTGGGTTTGTTCGTTCGTGGGTTATTTTCTTTATGGGCAAGTTATTTTTTTCTTCACAATTTGTTGTACACCGCCCAGAGTTCCTGAGGGAAAGTCGGGCAGTTAAAAAAGTACAAAATATATATAAAATAAATAAATAAGGGCTTTGCCTGACAATGGAAGGACGAGGAGGGAAAACCCAGCTTCTG
Organism: Phrynocephalus forsythii; assembly: GCA_029282475.1. Taxonomy (NCBI): domain Eukaryota; kingdom Metazoa; phylum Chordata; class Lepidosauria; order Squamata; family Agamidae; genus Phrynocephalus; species Phrynocephalus forsythii. The sequence continues at coordinate 60,406,560 of JAPFRF010000002.1, forward strand.
AGGGCCTGGGAACAACCTTTTGGTCCTAAAATCTAGGTGAATAGTATCTTGCTAACCTGGCAACTTAAGACCCCATAGGACAGTGATGGCGAACCTTTTAGAGACCGAGTGCCCAAACTGCGATTCAAAACCCACTAGTTATTCGCAAAGTGCCAATACAGCAATTTAACCTGAATACAGGTGGCTGTGAAGGGGCCATGTCGGGTGCCCACAGAAAGGGCTCCAAATGCCACCTTTGGCACCCGTGCCATAGGTTCACCAAAACTGCCATAGGAGGACCCTTTTCCTGATGGATGTGGCCGACAACTGGATTTATTTCCTCCTTTTTTAGACAACCACAGTCAGAGAGCTTGTAATGCTCACCCAGCCACAGCCGCAGCACCCTTACCTGTTATAGTAAGAAAAGTCGAAGATATGAGGAGATTAACACCCCAGTTCACACTACAGGTTAGAGAAATCGCTCTTCCTCTTATCCCACCAGGAAATATTTCACTTAATACCAGCCAAGACACTGAAATTTAAAGCAAAATAAAACAAATGCATCATTTAAACAATAAATTAAGAATACCGTACCCTGAGTTTGTATCAGATTATGTGGTTGGCTTTTCATCAAACCTCAGTCCAAATAAAACATTGTAACAGGTTTAATTTACCATTAGGTTATGTTTCGTCAAGAGACTTCTGACCTTTCCAATTTGCCCTATCCTGAGCAGCCCTGCTTAGTAAGTCTTGCAATCTCAAGGCAATGGCTTCCTTTATGGAGACAACTCATTTCATATTTGGCCCTCCTCTTTTCCTGCTGCCTTCAACTTGCCATTAGAGCTCCTGCTTTTTCCTGCTCCACACTGACATGTCACCATCTCTCCTGAAACGTTAACAGGGTTACTTAATTTATCTAGTCCAGGACTGTGAAGATTCTCTGTCATCCAGGTGAGGCTATCCGACTTATCTAGTCCAGTTTCAAATATTTCCGTCCTAATTGCATACCTTGGGTGCAGAAGCAGCAGGGGCTTCTAGTGGGAGTATAGGACTCATGGGCTTGGTTATGCCTTAGGCTCAGGCTTGCATAGTTGCTTACCTCACCAGGTATCAGTCACTTCCTGCACCTGGATCAAAGGTAAAAACACACACACATGGCAGGATGGGTAGATCTGCAGGTATACTTGGGTGCAGACAGATCGCTAGGTCAGTCAAAGAACATTGGCAGGGCTTCTATTAGCAATTCCATCTTTTTTCTTACAGCTCCACCAATCTTTCAAAATCTACTCTGGATGGTTGGAATTATTATTATTATTATTATTATTATTATTATTATTATTATTATTATTATTATTATTATTATTATACAAGCAAGAAAACAAAGTTCAAATTGTTAATGTGGCAATACTGGAAGACACAAGAGTCAGCAGCAAAGAGTTAGAAAAGATAACCAAATAGAAATCGAAAAGCTATGGAATAAGAAAGCAAGAACAATACCAATAATAATAGGTGCCTTGGGTGTAATCCCTAAAAGACCTGGATCAACATCTGAAAACCCTTGGCATTGACAAGATCAACACTGGTCAACTACAAATGGTGACATTATTAGGAACAGCATATATTCTATGAAGATAGCTCTAGTCATCCTAGGCTCTTGGAAAGAGCTCAATCATTAGAGAAGGCCACCTCCAGCTTAACATCTGGCAGCTGTGTTCACCAGATGATGATGATGATGATGATGATGATGATGATGATGATGATGATGATGATGATGATAATAATAATAATAATAATAATAATAATAATAATAATAATAATAATAATAATAATAATAATAATAATAATAATAATAATAATACCCCACCCATATGTTCACATTAGATCTTCTAAAGGTGGTGTCCCAGCCTGCTCAGTTGCTGGGCATAGTGTTTAGGAAAATGTCCTGTACCAGCTCTGAGGCCTTCTGGAGCTAGGACAGAGGCTACTTTGCAGTGGCAAGTTTCTGGAGAGGTAGAGACCTTGTTGGAGTGGTTGTGGGGAGGTGGCAGATTTGCTACCATCTACTCAGGAGGACATCATATTGCCTCAATGCCATTCTAACTAGGGTATTGTGGAGTTTGCTGCCTTGAAGATATTGCTAAAGTCAAGATAATGAACATCCAAACACAGATGGGAAGGAAGACATATTCACCACCAGTTGTTGGGAGACGATTCATTAGGAGGGTCCTCATGTAGTATGAGAACACTTTTTTCTTCAATCAAGACTCGGCAGTAATTAGATTACCCCAATGAGATTGTGTACCTTGGCTCTTTCCAATAAACACAGGCCATGGTTTCATAATAACCACAAGCATCTGCAAATAAACACAGTACTAGGACCAGTTCCCTGATCAACAAGAGACCTTGCCTTGCAAAGTACTTGGCTTTCCATCTCCCTCCAGGTACCAAGCTACATTTTGGAATTAGCATCTACCCAGTTCCTGCCTTTTATGTACCACATACCGATATTTGATTAAAATGACTGTGGGTAATCCTTTTAAAAGCTTGGGTTTTAGCATTAGCCTTGGATTATACAATCATCACGTTATTACCTTGTCACACCAAATGTGAGTCAAGATTGTGCTTGGATGGAATGTAGTGTAATACCTTCTTCAGGAGGCCAGTTATGGAACACTTTAATACTGCAAATGATACATGGAAATAAAGTAAAGTAGCTTATAACCTCTGCTCTAATGAACAAACTTAGCTCTGTTCCCTCTCTGGTTTTCTTCTTATATGACTCTGAGCTGCATTCCAAGCTAGTATGTACAGTGTGTCTCTCTGTGACCTTGGAGAACAGAGTCTGGGACTGCCACCTGCTTTGTTCCTTGTTCCTTTACCCAAGCAACAGTTTGTGGTTATAACTGCGGGCAGACACCATGGATCTAACCCATTCTGTTGCACATTAGGCTAGATCAATTGTTCCCAACCTTCCTAATGCTGCAACCCTTTAATACAGTTCCTCATGTTGTGGCGCCCCTTTGCCCTGCTTGGAAGAGGCCACAAGCCCCCTTTGGCAGGCCACTGCTGCAGGTGCCATAGAGAACTTCCCTCTATACAAGCACCCTCAGCCAGTCGCAGTCTCTGGTGCCATTGACTGACATCCCCTCCAACCTATCAAGCTGTAACTCACTCTTTCCCTCCCTCCCCCCTCCCTCCCCCTCCCCCTCCTCCCCAAGACCCAAGCCATTTGTGCCTTTTTCTTCACTGGCTCATGACGACCCCTGTGAAATGGTTGTTTGACCCCCAAAGGAGTCCCGACCCCCAGGTTGGGAATGACTGGGCTAGATACAGACAACAGAAGAGAGAAATCCTTAACTAATGCCAAGTATCTAAGTATCATAGCCGTAATTTCTCTCATTGATGAGAATACACAAATTAGCTGGCAACTGATCTTCCAGACCTTCGCAAGGGATTCTTTTCAAGTCAGATTTCCGAAATAGCTCCAGTTTCCTCTTTGCAACATTTATATTTCATGCTTAATTACAGGGTATCTCTAATATCTGTTTTTGGCCACTACAGTATATGAGATAACAGTGATATCCCTGTCACTGGGTTTTTCAATGTCATAAAATACCCGAAACCCAAAACAGACTGCCCCTCACAAAAAATGGAATTACTTTTCTTTCTTCTTTTCTTTCTTCTTTCGGCTTACCTTATTTTTCTTAAAATAAAATCTCTTATTTCTATTTTCTTCTTTGCGGCCCATATTGAAGCTGTTAATGCAGGCCCAGTTTCTTTACAAGACTGCAAGTGTTCCAGGAAGCCTCTCAGAGACAGGCTACTGGTGCCATTTCCAGGAACTCATGAACCCATCGTTCCAGAGCTCTACAGACTTGTAAAGCTTGTTTTCTTTCTTTCTTTTTTTAAAGCAAACATAAAGGAAATGTCAATTGTTGTGAGAGGAAAGGGCAGTGCAAAACTGAGTCATTTGGAGAAACCTGTTTTTTGTTGCAAACAAAATGAGTATCCTGACCCCTAATTACGTTTTCTTGTAAAAGGAATAGGATTTGCTGGTTATCAAACAAAAAATGTTGTAGGTAATTGCACTGCTGGTAACTCATTCCATCAAGATCTGCTCTGAAGGATTATCTTCAAAATAAGTATTCAACCAGTGTCCTGACCTAAAATTTCATTGCCTTACCAGAGTTACGCATGTTTGATAACAAGGGAGAATATATGTTGTTCCCTTGTCAAACATATACCTGAGGCATCCATTAAGAATTTTTTCTGTGATCCTAAACTTTGCCAGGTTCAGCTACATGGCTGCAATATTAATAAGGTATGGAAGAATTAAGTTGGAAGTGCTTGATGCTTTTCTCTTTGCCTAGTAATCAGAGAAGCCTGCTAAGGGGAGGTTTTAAAAGGCAGAGCTTTTTAAAGGATAGTTTCCGTTATTCTTTTGGAGACATGTGCTCAAATTTCAGGCAGATTTACCAGTTTAGAAATGTAGCTTAATGCAAGATAACAAGGATCAGGGAATCTGTGTGGAAAGGGAATTTTTTTCTTGTGGTTTTCCAAGAACTCATTGTAAAGCCTTAACAAAAATACAATGAAAAAACAAAACAAAAAAAAAGGAAAAATAAGTGTTTCATAAGAAAAAGAACTAATGAAGAAGGCAGGCTTGTTGCAAGCAAACAGTATTAAATGGGATGAAATTAAACTCTAAGAATAAAGAGAGTGAAAATAAATGTCAGAGAAGTTTTCAAGGGCCCCATGTTAGTGGGGCTAGAAAGAAGAAGAAGAAGAAGAAGAAGAAGAAGAAGAAGAAGAAGAAGAAGAAGAAGAAGAAGAAGAAGAAGAAGAAGAAGAAGAAGAAGAAGAAGTCCAGGTAGCCAGACTGTCAACCCGGGAGGGCCAGATTTGGCTGCGGGGCCTAAGCCTACCCACTCTTGACTTAGAGGGACACACTGATAACACAGAGAGGACATCTACAGCATCCTTAAAGGGGCAACAAAGTAACAAGATGATGGAGACCCAAACTTTAGAATCTTAGAACTAGGCAGACGAGTTCCTTGTTATCATGATGTATCTGGTGTAGAGCAGGGGAAACTGTATAACCTGTTCCACCACTCACAGACATTGCACATGGCCAGGAAGAAACCTTTGGTCTGGGAGGTGCTCAGTGAAAAAGAAGACATTAATCAACTTTCTGACTTCTTGCATTGCTGCTCTTTTGATAGCTTCTTAAAGAAACAGCCATTAGACTAGAAGGGCTGCACTGCAAGTAAAAGATAGCAAATCTCCGCACACAGGGTGTTTCTTGGGAACCAAAAATGGAAGTTTACATGATAATTACCCCTTATGGTGGTGGAAAATAATTGGAGAAAAGGACAGGCAGGGAAGCCACAGGAGCTATGGAGTAAGGGGTACCTCTATATCTATCTACATTCCTACTGTCCTCACAGTCTCTAAAGGTCAGCACTAACTCTAAAATAGCAATCCTAACCTCTGTTTCTAAATCTAAAGGCTAGAGATAAGTAAAGATGGGTGAGATTTTAATTTCAGTTTGCTTCTGTATGGATTTACAAAGAATCACATTTTTTTGTATTCCTGATTGGAAAGACTCCAAGAGCTTTTGAAAAATGGATTAATTGAAATGTCCACCCAGACTTTTGAGTAGTTGTTAAAATTCATAGTGGAATGCCCTTTGTATATAACCATCTTAGTGTTGAATCAGGCTACCCCCCCTCCACCCGAGAAGTACCCCACTGCCTTACATAACAAGTATCACTAGTTATTTTCACGCTGGGAAGAGATATACATTTTAAATGTGGGTGGTGCATATTACAGTGTATTTCTTTTTCAATCATTATTGAAGAAGATACCTAAATTTGTGCCCTTTTTATTATGGAAGGAAAGAACTTGTGGTTTAGAAAAGTCAAATACAGAAGAAATCTCTGAAGACAAATTTCAAAGAGGGATGTCAGATTAATGCAATGATGTCTATCAGTCCCTACACGCATTATTAAAAGTACTAATGGGCAACGCTAATATTTTACTCGCTTGAATGGATGAGGAGAAGACTAAGAAGGGTAAATCCAGCATTGCACACTGCTCTGGAGATTCAGATGCACAAGTCGAGTTCTGCATTTGAACTGAATAGACTAGAATAGGAATTTATTGTCATTGTACACATACGCAACATGTACAACGAAATTAGGTGCTGTTCTCTGTCCTGTGCTATACAATTTTAAAACAAATAAACACAAACCAAAAAGCACCACATTTGAATGTGGCACTTGACTTCAAACAGAAAACAGAAGATAATCAAATGATATGAAAATGAAAAGATTTTCCTGTAGGAAACAACAGATATCTTTTTCATAACATTTGATAGATCTGCTTCATGGTAACTCAGCATTTGAAGCAAGTGACGTGGCCAACAAAATGCACAGGAGAAGCAAAAAGTCCATTTCTTCCTTTTCACAAAGGTTGTTCAGCAATAAGGCAAGCCTATTCTTGTTTGCTCTCCAGCTGCTTTGCTTTCAAGATCAGACTGGACCTTGGTGTGCCTTACTAGTACTTCTCATTCTGAAAACAGGCATATACAGTGGACCCTTGTATAACAAACAGTTTGTATAACATAAAATCTGTGCAACGTAAAAAATTCCGGAGATAGGGGAAATTTGCTTAACATAATCGCCTATGGGGTGAGTCCATACAACATAAAACTGGGATTACTCCATTTTCAATGCATTCCTATGAGAAATTTGTATAAAGGAAAATTTGCTTAACAGAATTTGCATTTGGAACGAATTAATTCCTTTATACAAGGGACCACTGTATTTCCTATGCTGCATCACAGCAATTGTGACAAAACATCTGTGCAGGGAGTAATAGACAGTTCTTCAAACACTTTCAGGTTTGGGGATGGATGGGTTTGTTTCCTTGTAACTTACAGGAGGCTTTATGCCTTTATTTCCTAGCAGATGTTTCACTGGCTCAATATTCTCCTTTGCAGCATTGCTACTGGCAGGGAATTCTACCCTTGTGGATTTTCTTTTATGATACAGCTCTGTTTGCCTTTATTTGCAGAACCTGCATAGTGGGTGGGCAGTCACTGCCAGCTCAAATCCCACAGTGATTTGGTGAAATGGGGATTCTTTGTCCCAATACAGTCACATTTAACACTAGCATATATTGGACGTCATTTACCAATGAAACAGAGAGCCCTTTCCTCTGCTTCAGAGACATTCATCAGGAGCAGCTCGCAATCTATTGTTCTATTTCCCAATCCTAAATATATATTTTTGCCAGCACCAAACATGGCTACTTCACTGCTCAAATGTAACATTGAGTCAAATATAAATAGGGTTCTCCTCTACGAATGGGGAAGAACTGTCTAGGAGGGTCCAGCTGGGAGGATTTACTAACAGAAGAAGGAGAAGCTTAGTATTTCCTACTTCCTTTCTGCCTTGCAGTCACCTTCCATGGTATTATGAAAGGTTTTCTGCTCTCTGGAAGTTTCTGTGGGACGAGGGAGGAAAGAAATAGATAAAATATCTTCTCCTTCTTCAGTTACCGGCAACTTAGACATCCACAGGATCAAAAGTTCTTTCACTAACAGAAGCAACTAGAATTCCCCAGTGACTATCCAGAAATACAGTATACCGGGATTCCTGGTTAAAAAAAAAAAAACTTTTCAAAACTCTTCTGGATTGGAGGCCTTAACCCTCTCCCATTGTTCCAGGCTGTATCTAAAACACTCCTAGCCTAGTATCTATGTGAAGAGGAAATGTCTTATGCAGCCAGTACATGCTTTCCTCCCAATACTGGCCCTCATTGTCCTCATTAGGCTTTTGATGTAGAACCCTCATCATACTCGTTAGTTATTCTAAAAATGTTTAAAAAAACCCATGCAAATTGCATTCACTGTATCATAGATACGGTGACCCAGGGTCTCCTCAATATCCTGACAGGGTCAGTATCTAATAGAATTGTTCCTTCTTGATGTCATGGAGAAATGAACAAAACTGTGTATATGTATAAGGTTTTGGTTTTCCTGTCAATTGAGAACTTGCAACGTAAGTGCTTCACACTGACACTTATTGGTCAAGATACCTTATCAAGGACAGAAAAGAAGAAAACAAAATACGAGGTACTTACTTGGCCCAAGTCCCATGGAAAAAGCAGCAACGTAAACTAGCAAGCCACCCAAAGACAGCCATTTCAGAACTGGTTGAACTTCCACAGGTTCCATTGCTAGATCTAGTTCTGCTTGGCTTGTGGCAGAGACTGCACCTCTAGCCAAGGCTGTCCTATTATGTTGCAAAGTATTAGCAAATTCAGCCTTCCACGGTGAGCTTCTGCTAGATGACACCATATCAGCAAACAACTCCTTCATAGTTTCATTTGTGGAAGTGAGTTTTCCCACCTCGTTGATCAAGGAGTCTTCCAAAGACTGGTTTCTACAGACCGTCGTGGCATTTACGTGTATATTAAGCACCACTAATCCCATAGTGACCAACGACACAGACATGAGGGATGAGCCAATACAGAGAAACGTCTTGCTTCCAATACTGTCCACAAAAAGTGTGGCGGGGATTGTACTGAGGACTTTGACCACCCCCACCCCAGTAGACGCCAAGCTTGCTGCATCATTGCTCTGGAACCCAACAGATTTCAAAACAGTGGAAGCATAAAATAAGATATTAGGCTGTCCTGTGGTTTGAACAAAAAACACTAGAGTGATTGCTATTAACATCCTGGTCCTCAAGTTGTCTTTGGAGCGAAACAGATCCAAGAAACGGTACTGGTGTTCATCTTTCAAGGATGATTTGATCATCGCGAGTTCCTCTGTAGTGTCTGAGGTAGTCCTGAGCCTTCCAAGGACCTTGCTAGCAGCTTCATCAAAGCCTTTCATAATCAAGAACCGAGGACTAGGCAGAAGGAAATACAAAGCAACGGCTTGAAAGATCCCCAAGGGTATGATAAGGCTGAACATGTACTTCCAGCCATGCGGGACACTGGCAAAAGCATAATTGGAAACATAGGCAAAAAGAATGCCCGTTACGATCATAAGTTCATTCAAAGACACAAGCAAGCCTCTTCGGTGCTGGGGTGCAATCTCTGCAATATACACACATGTGGCGGTAGAGGAGAGTGAAATGGAAACACCTATTACAATCCGACCTACGATAAGTAACCCATAGGAGGCAAAGAAGATCAAGGTCAGACTTCCAAGTACAAGTAAACAGGAGGACAACATGATGGTATTTCTCCTCCCATATTTGTCTATCAGGATTCCACCAGTCAATGACGCTAGTAAGGCACCAATCAGAAGAGCACTTACGACCATTTCCTGCTGTTGGCATGAAAGCGCCAGTATACTACTTAACTGAAGAAGGGCTCCAGAGATAACTCCTAGTTCATAACCCATCAGAAAGCCGCTGATAGCAGCAGTGGCAGATGACAGAAGAGTAAGCATTCCACAGCCTGGAATTAAAGGATATGAAAATGATCAATTTAGCTCAGTAGCATCAGAATACAATATTATTTATGGCTCAACATTTGCATAGGATTTCAAGCAAAGCAACATGTTAATTTTATTTATCTATTAGGTTTTCATACCGCACCATCTAGCCCAGTGATGGCGAACCTATGGCACGGGTGCCAAAGGTGGCACTCGGAGCCCTTTCTGTGGGCACCCGACATTGCCCCTTCATAGCCACCTGTATACAGGTTAAATTACTGTATTGGCACTTTGCAAAAAAATTAGTGGGTTTTGAATTGCAGTTTGGGCACTCAGTCTCTAAAAGGTTCACCATCACTGATCTAGCCCGAAGGCTATGAAGAAAGTACCATTTATGGGGAAATGAAGAACAACATCTCAAAAATTGCAAGCTGCTACGTGTGAGAAAGGAATTAAACCATGAGAAGAAGGGCAAACTTCTGAAATGTTAAAATACCACCAACAACAGAACCTTGTTGGCTAGAAATGGGTCCTGGTATACCTAGTGAATGGAGCTTCACACCGCATGGTGGGTCATGAATGGAAGTTCCAAGATGGAACCGTCTTATGATGTGATGGATTAGACAGAGACCATGGTATGTCTGGAAGGTGTACCAACAGCTAAGAAAACATTAACCTCATAACTTAATTAGATTACAAAACAGTATCATTCATAGCCTGCCAAGAACATGGATTTCCAACAGAACAGTGACCAGTTGTGAATGTCGACAATGGTAACGTATATATGCTGCTAATAACAAGGTAACTCTCTCTTTTCCCCAGTTTTCCCCAAGGATCTCTCATCTGTTGGGTTTAGAAGAACAAAAGAGCCAAGGATAACTATTCCAAAATTACAGGTGCTTTTCTGAACAATTCGAACACACACAGAGAGAGAGGAGAGGCGATTTATCTCATCTAAACTGTTCAAAAATTATTTAGCTATGCAGACATTCTTGCACAAGGAACTGAATTATAAAACCCACAAAACAGGCAGCATAGTACAGTGATGGAATTGTTTTGGTACAGAAACAGCCTAAATAAGAGGGGGAAATGTGTCTTCCTTTCTATTATTCACAAAATGGCCATCCATTCACATTAGTCAATTACTTTTATGACCTGAGCTAATATATATATTTAAAAAGGCCAGGATGCAACACTGAATCGCAGTAACTTCAGATTTAACACATAGTGACACTAGAGCAGTGCTGGCGAACCTATGGCACGGGTGCCAAAGGTGGCACTCGGAGCCCTTTCTGTGGGCACCTGGCATCGCCCCTTCATAGCCACCTGTATTACTGTATTGGAACTTTGCAAATTACTGTATTGGAACTTTGCAAAAAAAATTAGTGGGTTTTGAATTGCAGTTTGGACACTCGGTCTCTAAAAGGTTCGCCATCACTGGCCTAGAGCCTTCCCAACTCACTAAAATCAAGGCAGATTATAGTACCCAAGGCTTCACAAGCTATTCTCATATCCAAAACAGCAAAACCCAGAGGAGTGTCGCTCCATCCCTGGGAAGGCAGCAAAACAAAACTAACCAATTGCGGTCTTTCCTTGATACTTTCCTCCTTATTCTGGGAGGTCTCTTAAGAGGGAGAAGACTACAAACCTGCACAACACCTTCTAACGGTTAGTGTAGAGAACCTTCTCCCCATATCTAGAATCCTGTTCCTTTTCCTCAGAGAACCAGAGGGAGTTCTTAGTTCTGTGATTAGAAGACTACAAATACCAGCATTCCCAGCTTGCTTATCAGATTACGGTTTCCCGGCTTCTTGGGGTAAAGTTAACTAATGCAAAACCAGCATGCCTTCATTATGTAACTAGATCCCTTCCTAACAGTGTAAACAGATGCCTGTGCTGCTTGCCCCTGTCCCTGTAACATCTCCCATTGGTGCACATTGTCTGTGGAACATGATGTCGCCTTTACCTGGGGTGGTCAAGTCCAGCCATGTCAGTAAAAGAACCAAGAGGCTTTTGAAAGGTGTCCTGTTGAAAAGGACCTTTCACTGGCTTTTGGAGGTTTTGTAAGCCACTGGAATGAGAGAATTATATGTCACTGGGCAAATTTCTCCTTGTATAGACAGTACCTTCACTTTAGATATAGTCATAGTTAGGGAAAGGCACTGGATGCTTCCAATGTAGAAAAACCAGCAAAACCGTTGAAGAATTTGCACTTTACAAACAGCACACATGCGGATAGACAGTGGTACCTCGACTTACGGTTGCTTCGACAACTGGATAATTCTACTAATGAACGCTGCTCTCTGCTGGTCCAACCTGTCAAAGGGCGTTTATACACGACCCCTAAACTCCGGGGCAAATGGTTCCCAGCTCCGGAGCTTAAAAATGTTTACCCACCAGCTCCAGAGTTAACAGGAAATTAAATGCGACCCCGCCCGCTTTAGCGCGTCCCAGCGCAGCTTTCAGGTACCTGCTCTTTGGAGGTGAACATTATTTGATCCGGTGTAACGATAGTGAGTGCGGGGCTCTCCTTGCTTCTGTTTGTTGTTTTTTGGCTCCCGCCCCTTTAAGAGCTACTTTTACAGAGACAAGAGGCAGAATGAGGTGAGCGGCATGCTTTTCTTTCTCTTTTTCTCCCTCCCCTCACGCAGCCAGCAGCCAGGAAGTGCGGAGGGGGTGGGAATGCAGGAAGAGCGACGAACCCCTAAGATCTCTGGTCCGAATTTAAGTGGCCAGCAGATCTTAGGGGTCGTGTAAAAAGGCCCAAAGTCATCTGACGTGCAGAGTGGAGAGCAGTGTTTGCTGCCCATCATCCACCTCTTCCTTCTTCTTGGTTCTTCCATCTCTGCAAAAGAGATTGAAGCAACCAAGAAGAAGGAGGTGGTGGCCATCGCACCTCCCTTCCAAACTGCCCAGGCTGGCCGAAGTTGCATCACTCCCAGGTGCCTTGCAAGGGAAGCGCTTCCCGTACGTCCTGCCTTATCTTGCAGAGGGTATTTTCCCCTCTTTTGATTATATTGTTTCTTTTGTGCTGTTTTTATCCTGTAAACCGCCTAGAGTTCCAGAAGGAAGATGGAGCAGTATATAAATGAAACTAATAAATAAATAAAATAAAATAAAATACCCAAGATCTACTGCCTGAAACAACCACCACAATCTGCTGAATGATTGGTCCAGGTAAAGACTTAACCAGGTTAAAAGTTTAAACCAGGCTTAAGGTTTCCCATTCGCTTCTTGTGGCCATGCCAGAATGCTTCCTATTTCTTTCCTGCTGGACTGGTGTGGGAGATGGTACATGAGCCAAAGCTTTGAGAAAAACCCTGTTCTTCTAAGGCTTACTCATGGATCAGGATTAATGCAGCCTTGCTGTAACCCACTTGAAGGCCAAATACAGAAAGGTGGGATATAAATCTTAAGTCAAGCTAAAATGAAAATCTTATTGTTGAAATGGGTCAGAATATTTAACTTTCATTATCCTAAATATGTCCAAATGTTGGTAATAAGTACAGTGGTACCCTGACTTATGACGCACCCGATGTACAAAAATCCCAACTTACAAGTGGGATCATTTGATATTTTTTTTCTCCTGCCACGTTATGAGCAGGAGATCATGTTTCCCTGACTTAATTTTTTTTTAACTGGGGCGGGTTGCTGGGGGAAAGCACACACTGTTTAAAATGTCTTTCAGCCACGGAGGCAACTGCTTGCCTCCGTGCCTGAAAGACATTTTAAACAGCAAGCACTTTAACCCTCAGCCTGCCCTTGTTGGGGAGGAAAGGCGTGCATTGTTTAAAATGTCTTTCAGCCATGGAGGCAAGTGCTTGCCTCCATGGCTGAAAGGCGTTTTAAACAATGTGCACTTTCCCTCAGAATGAGGGTGGGTGAGGAGAAAAGCAGACATTGTTTAAAATGTATTTCACCCATTTTAAACAGCACCTGCTTTAACAGCGGTTTCCCATATGAATGCATTGAAATCCATTCGTTCGGAATGGATTAATTAATTTTCAATGCATTCCTATGGGAAACTGCTCCACGACTTATGAGTTAATCAACTTACGAGTGCTCACCCGAAAAGGATTAATCTCGTAAGTCAGGGTTCCACTGTATGCCCTGTTGATTCTTATGCTATAATTACTAGCAGATAATTACTGTATACAAATTTATATAAATTCTTATTAAAAATAATTTCAAATAGCTGCTATTGCCATGTCTTGCATTTTAAATCTGGACTCTGAACTCTGGACTTTTATTTATCAATAAGCTCTGGCTTTCTATTACTAAATAAGTTGCAGAAAACAAGAACAGAAAACCAAGGTGAACTATGAGACAAATAAAGAATATATGCCATCATATTTCCAAATGCCTGAGTAAAGTCTGCCTTTTATAGCTGTCAACATTCCTTATTATCACAAGACAGACGTAGCTACTCACATTCTACTTCTAGTGCACCATTTTGTACATAACCATTGGTGGTAATTCTTGTTTCTTATAGTCTGGGTCTCTTTTCATGGGCCTTATCACCTTTCTTGCATGACACTAGCTATCCCTAGTGTCACGCAAAGAAAGTGATTGGGCCCATGAAATGAGAGATTCAATAAACAAGTTGATGGCCACAACTGATAGTCATATAGAACAATTAATGATTCTTTTTAGTGCTTGTAGACAAAGTGCCCGTGTGTGTAGAAATTGTGTTCAGCAGCAAAAACTGGTTAATTCACATAACAGAAAAAGAAATACTCAGTGTACATCTAATTTCCACCCACCCACTTCCCATTCAAGTGTATACAGTATAACTTGCGGTTTGTTAGAGCCATAACTTCCTTTTATTAGTCACTGGCCGAAATCTTGGTGCCCAGTTCCACAAAAGGTATAACATATGGAAGTGAATTGCCATTAATTAAGAAATCCATGTAGACATTATATATTACACACTGAGTCATATAAATCCCTATGCATCAGATAATGCCTATGAAGATTTTCTTAACCTAGGGCAATTTACTTTCAAAATTACACATTTTCCACAACTGTGCAACAGGATTTCAGCCACTGTCATGTTTAATTGAGACATCATATTTGCGTAACTCAAATCTGTGCTGACAGCAGTTGTATTAGAACCACCTTAGATTTTTTTTTCTTGAACAAACTCATAGCAGCATTTTATGCATGCTTATGTGGAAGTAAGTCTTGATCTACTAGGATTATTACTTGCTAAGTGTGCATAGAATGGCAACCTTCAGCTATCCATTTTAATCTTGCCCTGTCGAGTAAGTTCCCTCCTCATTTTTCTTGGCCATAGGCTAAATTTAATGACAGCCCTGTTCAAGGAAATCCTTGCTTTTTAAGTGATTGTTCAGACAGGCTTTTCCAGATATTATACCATCAGAACACAGAGATGTTGTCAGCACTTAATTCACTTGCTCTGCCACTTTGTTTCATTAATTGTCTCTACGTTGTCTTTTGTTAGCTTTAGTGAATTGGTAGTTTTAATTTGGCTTTGTTCTGCTGTGGTTTGTTAATTTATTTAAACTACAGTCACTCCCCACCATTTCGCGGTTCAGGTACTGCAGTCCCACTACATTGTGGGATCGCGGTACTTGCACCTCGGGGCCGTGGGGGGGAGCGGGGGGCGAACACGTCGCTCTCCACCGCCCCTCCGTGCTCCTCCGAGAAGCCTCAGGGCTGCGTGGGGGGCAGGCGGCGGGCAATCGGGTCACTCCGCGCGCCCCCCACGCTCCTCCGAGAAGCCGCGGGAGGCGCGGGCGGGTGGCAGTGGGAGGTAGGATACTGCAACACTGCCTGCACACACCACCCCAAGACTTCTCGGACAGGCGCGCGATCGTCCCCCACCACCCCCAGGCCCCACCCCACCTGCTTCCGCATATCACGAATGTTCATGCATCGCAGGTGGGGTGGGTCCCTAACCCCCGCGATCAGCGGGGGGGGGTTACTGTATTTATTTGCTACATTGTGAACCGCCCAAAGTGCTCTTGTAGTCAGATGGGAAGTATATAATCAAAATAATAAATAAAATAAATAAACATTAGGTACCTTACAAAGGGCAGATCCCTTATTTTTGTGGGTTTACTTTACCTATGAGGAGGGGAGCACACCAGCCACATCCCCTTCACCATTGCTTTGCTCTACCTACTGAGGCTCTCTGCACAAGATATATGTGATTTTCTCACATTCTGGCTCAGGTGGACAGCCCGTATTGGCAGTGGTCCTCTTCAGACTCATTGCTTATCACACAAGCAAATAGAAAAGAGAAAGCGTGAGGCTAGCACACTTTCCTCACCATATGTTGAATATATATATAAAAGCCCAGAATTGAATTTATAAAATGCATTAGGGAAAAGGTGGACAACCTTTGGTGCTCCAGATGTTTTCACCTGCAACTCCCATCTGCTGACAGCCAATGGCAAGGGACTATGGCTATTTGTAATCCAAAAACTGTGATGTCCACTTTTGTCTTAAAAACTACTACCCGGTATTTATCAGGTTGTGTGAGACAGGGTCAAACAGAATTAGAAATGACAGACAACTTGTTTCAAAGGTGACACTAAGAAGCTACACAACTCTCCCCCCTTAGTGTTAGTGTTCAAACCTTGTCTCACCAATTTGGGTTAGCCTTCAACTCTAAATTTTAAAGTAAATGAAACTGAGGTATAAAGTCTGGCTCAGGACTTTCAATGACCCATAAACATAGTCTTCAAGGGAAATGTCTGAGGAAGCCTTTTATTTTCCTTGTGGATAAAAGTTGTAAAGAAGAGAGGAAAGACAGGTCAGTTTCCTGAGGCCTGTAAGCCTTGCTCCCTCAGTAAGAAAATCATTGTCTCCTCAAGGGCCACTTTGAACATGGAAATCCCAAATTTATTTATTTATTTATTTATTTATTAGTTATATTTCTATACTGCCCATCTTCCGTGCGGAACTCTGGACGGTTTACAATTCAAACTCCTCCAAGCGATCTGATAATGCACAATGCTCAGAAAAGATGTACACTACTGCAATGTTGGACTAGCAAGATTTAATGATGTGAGAGAATGAACCCGTGGAAAGGGAGAAGGAGAAAGATCTACCAGCAACAAATATTTACATCTAATACATGTCTTTTGGGACAGAAAGAAAAATAACATAAAAGTAGAAATCTTAGCTGAGAGTAACACCTTTTGAACACAGCACCACTTGCTTCTGAGTATATGCATAAATATGTTTGTTAATGGATTGGTTGTGTTAGAGGCCTAGAGGTCAGCCTTGTATTCAACAACAACAACAACAATGGATCTTTCAAATGTTTCAGCAAATCTTTGCAAACTCTAATATGTTGGCAGTGGTTCAGCAGACATATTAGCTAAAAATATTCACTTAATCTTTACACTTGCTTAGTCAGCACATGAAAGCTTCCACGTGTACCAACTGTTATTTTCATAATTTGTGGCAGTCTTTAATAATCTAAACTTTTCACCTTTCTAGAGTCTTAGGGTGACTGGGGGAGGGAGAGATGTTGATTTGGAAGAGAGATGGATTGAGGCACCTTCTCCCTTCTCTGTAATACAGCAGCCAGTTAGATTGTGGTAGCCAGGGTTGATATTCTGTGCATTGAATACATTGAAGGACATTTGCTGAAGTACAAATCAGCATACTAAGAATGTTTGTATGTAGCTTCTTAGACATAAATCATGCACTGCTCCAAATCCACTTCTTTAAACATCAAGCAAGACACAGCAGAACAGGTGACTCAACCACAAGGCAAAAGGAGATGTCTGGTCTTGGCAGCAGATCATGGATGAAAGGGAAGCTTAGTTATATAGATCTGTTCTGCTGTGTCGTGCTTGTAGTTTAAAGAAGCTGAATGTTTCAAGTTACACGCAACTTCTGTTTCAGAAGCTATATAAAGTGTATACACACCTATATATTACTGCCACAGACAGGGAAAGGTATTTGTAGGATTTGCCAAAGTAACTTGGATGGCTTTGGTTTCTAAGGCTAGAATCCTACTGGTGTTTCCGTAAGCCTTGTATAAAATCAGTGTGGATAACCGTGACTGATTGATGAAGTACTAGGGTGCTGCTTGGTAATTACAGCTTGGCATGCAATTTGGATACACTACAGCAGTGGTTCCCAACCTGGAAGTTGGGACCCCTTTGGGGGTTCGAAGGACTATTTCACAGGGGTGGCCAGGAGCCAGTGAAGAAAAAGGCACAAACAGCTTGGGTCTGGAGGAGGGGGGGAGGAAGGGGAGAGTGAGTTACAGGTTGATAGGTTGGAGGGGATGTCAGTCAATGGCACCGGAGGCTGTGATTGGCTGAGGGAGCCTGTAGAGGGAAATTCTCTATGGCACACAGTGGCCTGCCAAAGTGGGCTTGTGGCGTCTTCCAAGCAGGGCAAGGGGTCACCACAACATGAGAAACTGTATTAAAGGGTCACGGCATTAGGAAGTTTGAGAACCACTGCACTACAGTGTTTTGTTAATCAGACACAATTACCTGCAGCATAGCCCTTATGTGAACCCCCATCCCCAAACATTCTGGCCTATGGGCTGGAGGTGTGATAGTGCAACCCTCACATCCAAAAGGCACACAGACCTCAAGTGACTGTTTTTAGTCCAGCTCCTTCCACTGTCAATTTCTGAATTAGTGAAGTGGCTTAAATAAGTGGTTTCAGCAGTGGGCAATTTCTCAATTAGCATTTCAGACAAGGCAAAGAAAATTTAAAAAAAAATCAAGTGATGTAGCACATCAGTCAACAAATTTGATCATTCAATTTGCTGATATCCTGAAGTGGCTCACTTATGAAGGAAATTGACAGTGAGAAGAGCCTCAACCGCTTATGACATGCTTCTTGGTGTGCTTCCAGTGAATGCATGCACTGAAAACAGACCGACATAGCAAACCTACCTATACAAAAACTAACAAATAAACAAAAAAATCTGCCTGACAGGGGAACAAAAGGATATGCAAAGGAGTGGTCTGGGGATGGACTGGTTCACTATATTGTGTCATCAGACTGCTGGCAAAAAGAGCAAACCAGCCAGGCTGCAGCAAATCAGAGAACGGGACAAACAGCTGTGTGATCGATCCCTAAGTGGTTCTTCCTCGTTTGCCTTTGGTCTATAATAAAATTATTCATATGTGCACATAAAACTGCAAGTGCCTCAATCCACTTTTCAAGATCTAGGAGCTAAAACACCACAATGTTTTTATTCAGCATCCACACAGGCTGAATGAATATATAAAGCCATGTAGCTACTTGGGGTTACCTTGGGAACTCAGTAAATGCCAAGCATAGATGGCATCTTGGGTGGAAGAAAATCTGATAAAAAAAAAAATGACAATGAAATTTAATTCCACGCCCTGCCCAACATAACTACTGTGTACCATTCTTGCTATGCCTATGGAGGAAAGCTGAAATCACCAATGACCCTGAAAGAGAAGCCTGTTGGAATGAAGTCTAGTGACTTCAGTACAAGACACACATTTTGTTTTCATTCTATTATGGCCAATAGCAAAAGAGCCACTGCAATTACACAATGGATCTGAGATATTTGATATTTCAATTGATTAAGCTTTAATAAAAGGGGGGAGGATACACAATCCCAGTTTTAAGCCCCAAAGGGGTTTCCTTTTTTAGAAAGTCTCAATGCAAGTGTGACAATGGGAAAGGTAGTAGTATATAATGGGTAGATAACTGCGCCACACAGGTTGAAATCAAATCATTTTCTTTAGTTAATCCTACATCACACAACAAAGAATAACTAGAATCCTCTATTCCTGCCCTCTTCTATTCATTGGGGAGAAAGGTGGAATACAGAGCGGGGTAACCTATACAGATGTTTCCATTTGCACTTCCTTGAGGGGGGTCCTTGCTTCAGAAAAACGTGACTCTTAGCTCAGGTCTTCGGGCCATTCCTCTGGTCCCTGAGGCCGTCGCCCTTCTTGATGCTGGGACATCAACCCACCGATAGATGCCCTGCAGACCTCATTATTGCCCCTCCGACTACAAGGACGTTGCTTTTACCTGTTGGAGCCGGAAGCCGGCGCAGGCGGCTGCACTCCTCTCCGCCCATTCTCCGGGCTTGCTGGCCGAGGTCCTCGGTGGCGGGTGCAGGTCCCATGGCTGGAGTGGGGTGTGTGTGTGTGGGGGGGTCTCCTTTCCCTCCCACCCGGCCGCCCTGGGGGTGGGGGTGGAGGGGCTGCAAGAGGCGAGGCGGGTGGGCGCCTGAGCTCTGCCAGTCAAGCCTGGCGCCGCTGGCGCTGGACCCTGAGCATGGCACCCGGGTGGCAGGAGCGGCGCAAAGCACCGCGAAGCTGCCCAGGGGGGATCCGGCTGCAACTTTTCCTTCTCTTTTTCTGGGCGGCTGGCTTTGCCCTTGTGCCTGTGACACCCCGCGGGCTGCTCTTCCCGGGCGAGCCTATCAGGAACGAGAAGGGGCGGGCTCTCGGGCGGCAGGCTTGTTTTCCCCTTGGAACAAGTCGCCGAAGACGGCGGCGGGGTGACTCCGGACGCCGCGGGTGTCCCCCCACGGCGCCCGCCCGGCCTTCCAGGAGGCAGCTTTTCCCGCCCACTGTCGCTCCCACCTCCCCACCCCACCCCCCAACACACAACACACCCGAAGCGCCCCAGTGTGTTAAAAAAACAAAATGCAATTGGCTGCCGTGGGGGTGGTGGGGCAGTGCAAAAGGAACGTTTTTGTCAATAGCGTGGCTGGAGATCTGGGGTGGGTTTAGAAATAAAAATGATCCGTGCCATAATAGCCACTGTAAGGAAGGAAATGAGATCGCTCAGCTCCCAGAGGAAAGAGAGCCTACTAAAATTGGGAGTTGGCAACTGGTGTTTTGCAAAAGGCATCTCTTCCCTGGGAAATTGTGGACTCTACCATCCCTCTACTCTTAAAAATGTTTGATTTGTTGGCCTAACAGTAAAGGCACCTGCAAAATAGAGCTTGAGGGGGTGAACGTGGGATGGTAAGACACTGCATGAAGCCCTGTTTCTACAGCTATATCCAGCCACTCTATATATCCCATCTCCATTCTGTCTTAATATTTAGATAGATGTCTGTGAAGATTCTCAGTCATCCAGGTGAGTTTATCTGGAACGTGAGTCATGGCAAATGGACTTTTTCTTGAGAGATTGAAATGTTTCTAGCTTTCTTCGACAGTCTGAAGAAAGCTAGTTCAGACTCCTCCATTTTATAGTTGACTTTGACCTCTTGTCACCCTGGTCTGAAATAGGCTCAGAAGATGAACAATGGCCTGAATAGGCTCTTTAGGTAAACAACACTCTCAATAGCCTAAAGATGAACAATGGCCTAAAGTGCTGAAACCCATAAAGTATGGGTCGTTAGCTATGGCCTTGTTGGTGATGGTGTGAAATATTTTTGATTTGTCTAGGTATTGTTGAAAGCACAGCCTGATAAGTAGCAGATAGACTGTGCCTGAAACCCCACCTCTGACGCCTCTCTCAAACCACGTCTCTTCTCTGTTTAATATGTGTAGCTCCTCATCTTTGAATGTGTGCCCTTTGTCCTTCAAGTGGAGGGGTACTGCTGATTCTGGACTTGAGGTTGCCCTTCCTATGTTGGGCCATCCTTCTGTTTAATGGTTGTTTAGTTTCTCCAATGTAGAGGTCTGCACATTTCTCACTGCATTGGACTGCATATACTATATTGCTCCTTTTGAGTTTTGGTATTGGGTCCTTTGGGTGGATGAGCCTCTGCCTTAGTGTGTTTGTGGGTTTGAAATAAACAGGGATGTGGTGTTTCCCAGACACTCCAGCCATGTAGGGAATGACCAGGTTCTTCTGTCAGGTCTAAGTCTCAGGCTGATCCATTGTTCTTCTGGGTCTGCACACTGCTTTGTTGAAGGCGCACATTGGATATCCACAGGCCTTAAGTGCTGTCTTCAGGTTCCTGTCTTTCTTCCTCTTGGCTTCTGTGGAGGTGGGGATGTTTTCTGCTCTGTGGTTTACGGTCCATATGACTCCTAATTTGTGTTGTAATGGATGGTGGGAGTCAAACAGTAAGTACTGATCTGTGTGGGTGGGATTCCTGTAAACTTCTACTCCAAGGCCACGGTCAGGTCTGATGATGACTGCACAATCCAGGAAAGCCAGTCTGTTGTCTTGGGTGACCTCCCTAGTGAACTTAATATTAGGGTCCACCACTTGATGTGGTCTATAAAGGCCTGTTCTTCCTGAGTCTTGATATTCACCCAGGTACCATCTACATACTTGAACCAGAGGGATGGTGTTGTCCCTGGGAAGATGTTGAGTGCCTTCTTCTCCACTTCTTCCATGTATAGGTTCACAACAATTGATAACACTGGGGATCCCATGGCACAATCATGCTTCTGTTTGTTGAAGTTTTCCTAATCTTCAGAAATGTTCCTGCCTTCTGAGGACATCATCAGACTATGCAGCTTGCCCAGGGCCACACAGGCTGGCTTCCCTGGGAGGTACAGTGAGGAACTAAACTCACAAACTCTGGTTCTCCAGTTAGACCCTCTCAATATTTATATATACTGTATCAGAAATTGCCTTCCCCACCAGAAGGCGATACATCCAATGCAGAGGCTGCCTGGTGTAAATATCACATTAGACCCAGATTACAACAGCTCCATTGGCTGCCAATTAGTTATTGGGCACAATTCAAAATGTTGGTTTTAACCTACAAAACACCAAATGGCCTGGATCCAAACGGCAGTACCTCAAAGATCGAATCTCACAGTATGAGCCACCATGGGTGCTAAGGTAATCAGAAGAGGCCTTTCTCTCCTTTCACTTCCACAGGTGCATCTGATAAGAACACATGTGTGTTCTCTGTTGCTGCTGCCAGACTTTGGAACTCCCTCCCACTGGAGGCCAGGACTGCCCCATCTCTGCTGTCTTTCCGGAAGCAGGCAAAGACCTTTCTCTTCAGGCAAGCTTTCCCTGAATGATGGACTACCTATTATATGACTTGTAGATGGATTACTATGCTTTATTGCTTAGACTGCATTCATAATATTACCTGTGTTTTCTGTGTTAGTTTCCATGTATCATAATGGATTTTTTTTCCCTTTTAATTGTTCACAAGCTGTTTTTAACTTTAATACTGCCTTTTAATGTAATAAGAAGACTCTTGAATATGTCTTAAATGTTCTGGGTTGCATAGTGTCTTTCAGTATTTTAAGCTGCCTTGGTCCTTTTCCAAAGAGAAAGGTGGGGTGAAAATATTCAAAATATAATAAATATAAAATATAGAATTGGTGATGATAATATTGCTAGATTTTGATTGTGGTCCATATTTTCCGACATTGTGTTTCAATATGCTGTTGATAGCCATCAGATATCCTTACATTCATAAATATACTGATATGTGTTTGCTTTCAAAGCCACATCTTCATGTCAGATGGTGCAAGCCTCCCACAAGCAATAAGTATGGTGGTCGTGCTATGTTATATAAGTTCCTGAATACATGAATTGATTTCAAGTCCTATGTATGAATTCCTGACATTTTCTATTCACCTTGCAAATGGAATGTATGTGTGACCATGTTGCCTTCTTCAAGTGTATTAAAATCAGATTTTCTGGGAATTTGCTATCTACTGCATTCTTCCTTATCGTATGTAGTTGTCAAAGATGAAGACTCATCAGGCAGGCTTTTAACAATCATGACTGAATCCCTAAAAACATTTTTCATTTAAGATGGTTTTTGACATTTTAGATGTTTTAATTATTACAATTATTATAATTAGTTTTATAGTTCAATTGTTTTATTGTGTTTTTAATTCTATCCTTTTTTTATACTGTGAGCTGCCTTGAGTTCTGTTGTTGGCAGAAAAGTGGCCTATAAATAAGACAAATAAATAAATAAATAATAGGTGTACCATCAAGTCACATTCAATTTAAGACCAAACTTGTGAATTTGTGAGCTCTAAAAAGGTAGTGTCATTAGCAGCCCTGCTTAAGACAAGCAAACATGTTCAGTGTGAGGGAAGCTACCCTGAAGGGGCTGAAGGCAGGAGAGTGACACCTGCACCACAAGAGAAAGAGAGAGATGAGTAGTTGTAGAAGCAAAAGAGGAGGGAGGAACGTAGAGCCACTCAGGATAAAGAAGCAGAAGAATGTGAGATGCTGTGGAAACGGTTTAATGACTCCCTGAAGATTCTGGAAAGGGAGATGGAGGAGGGAAAAGATAAGGCCCCGGTTAAGGTAGAGAAGGAACCAGAAACGGCGGGAAAACTGAGCCAATCAGCAGTGGTGGAGGTGGGGTTCGGACAATGTAAAAAGGGAACGCCATGTGTCTTGCCCCCAGACTGGGACTGGGTATGGATGGAGAACCCCATGGTCTGGTGACCGGGAGCAGATGATGATGCCTAAGCCAGAGGCTGAAAGCTACAGAAGACGTGCTCACCACCAATGTTGTTCTTATTGGGGTGAACGGGAGGCTCGTGAGTACAACTGTAAGAGAAAGGAGATCAGAAAGGAATTGGCTTGGGAACAATGGCTAGCCAAGCTGGAGGAGGAGGAGGAAAGGACCAGGAGAATGTGTACCGGGAGGGGTCTGACCTTGAGAGACGACTATCCCTACAAATCCTGCCATCAGAGACGTCCTGGGCCCAAACTCACTTCGGAGATTGGGGTGCAAGTGGGGGAACCGAGCCTCTCCGAGAAGGAGGGGAAGGAAAGTGGTGGAACCAAGTCTCCCTAAGACTAGGAGGAGGGCTGGATTTTTCTGTGTTTACTCCTTCGTATGAATCCAAGAATAACCCATTTATCGTTGATGTTAAAGATGTTGGAACTGTTATCAAGAAAAGAGCCTCCCTTGTTATGGAAGAACAAAATAAAAGTCCTGTTTATTCTTTCAAAGATGTGTCTTTATTAAAACCTACGGGGCGGAGTGCCTGGGAGAAGCAAGAACCCTCACATTCAGTCTTCCTTTTTTCCTATTGTCTACCAATTTTCCTTCCTATGTGCTATTTGTTCTGTTACACTTCTGCAACTGTTTGTATCAGTACAAACTAAACCTTCAGTGGTATCAGTAAATCTGTATGTTATAATGTAGAATTATTTTTTTCTGTTACTTGCTTTACATTCAAAAAGTTTAATAATGCCTTTCCTTCGTGGGATAACACTTGTCTGCAAACAGAATTGAAATTACTTCAGTATTTTTCAAAAGCTGTCTCTGGCTATAAAACTAATGGTGATAGCTAGAATTTCCCTTGGTTATATGAGACAGTTTAGAATATGAACATCATATTTATCTGCTTTCCTGAGTGATCTGTAGGGCAAGCTCTGTAGAGAGTTAGGCATCTTTCTCAGGCAACAGATTTTGGGTCTCATGAAATAGTAACTAATTGTTAGTTACTCACTTTGTTAATACTCCACTTCCTTCCTCCCCCCCCTTGTTTTAGAGCTCACGAGTAGAGATGGGCACGACCAGGGAAAATGACGTTTTCGAGTTGTCGTGTGTCGGAGCCGGCCCGTTTCGGCTCGTTTCCGTTTTTCGCGAAATTTTTCAAAAATTTGTTGTTTTGTTTGTCGGATTTTCGTCTGTCGTTAGTACTGGTTTTGGGGGGGCGGGCTCCTGGAGGCACCTCTGGGTGGGTGCCTCCTCTGGCCCGCCATGAAGGGAAAGCGGGCTCCTGGAGGCACCTTGTGGGTGCCTCCTCTCCTCACCCGCTAGCTGCTACAAAATGGCATGCATAGCCAATTGGATATGCATACTATTAAGTTGCAACAGCAGTAGCAGGCAGAGGCACCTCTTTCCGGGTGCCTCACTGCCTGCTGGAGAGCGAAGTGACAGAGGACTGGAGTGAGTCACTGGGGACCCCTAAGGGTGCCCGCTGTGACTCACTAAGAAGGGAAGTGTACTTGCTGTAGTGCAATGCGAGTACAGTGGAACCTTGACTTACATACTGCTTGACTTGCATCATATTTGACTTGCAGCAAGAAGGGACCTGTTTGACTTGAGTCACAGGCTTTGACTTACATCTTGGAGCCCCGGCGCAAGGCACCAGAATTGGGCGGCAGCCACAACCCAGCATCGCGGCTGCCGCCTCCAAACTGCTCCTGCCTTCTTCCCCTCCTCCGGCAGCGGCGGCTTCGGCGAGGCCAGCTCTGAGCACCTGGAGCTGGTCCTCGGCCTCACCGAAGCCGCCGCTGCTGCCAGAGGAGAAGAAGGGCCGGGAGCTCGGGGCTGGCCTCGCTGGTTAGACAGTCGGCTCAGTCTTGTAAAAAATCTGGCTGCAGAAGTCTGGTCCACAATGGAAGCATTTTAGTTGGGGAGCTGTACAGTTGTGGGACTCTAATGGTAAGCATAGAGTTGTTCAGAACTTGGAACGTCAGGTTAAAAATCAGTAAAACTTAAATGTTAAAGATTGTTGCTATGAACATTAAAAAGGGGAGGCATATAACTTGTGGACTATAATTCCACTGCCCCCTCCTCTCTTTGAAGAGACATTTCATTTACATCCCCAGAAGGAATCTCCTATCCCAGTCAAATTTGTGTTAAATTGCTGTTCTCAGGGGTCTTTTTCATCATCTGGAACGGATTAATCCGCTTTCCCATTACTTTCTATGGGAAATGTTCGTTTGACTTAAGTCATGTTTGACTTAAGTCTAGACCACTGGAACGGATTAATGACGCAAGTCAAGGTTCCACTGTACACAGATCTGGCTTGGGGTTAGGGGTTAGCACAAGGGCTAGGATTAGGGTTACTGGTAAGGTTAGGGTGAGTTACTGGGGTGCACCTCTGGGTGCCTCTCTGACCCACTAAGAAGGACAGTGTACTGGCGTATGGGTTAGGGTTAGGGTTAGGGTTAGGGTTCGGGCTAGGGTTAGTGGCTTTTTATGCCCGACTGGCACATCCCAGAAGTCTCGGTCAAAACCTGGCCAAGTGGCCATGCAATTGGTGGAATGGCTCCAAAAATTTGCATGGTCCACTCCCATGGCCAGCCCATCATTGCGCAGGTGTAAAAAAATAAAAATAAAAATAAAATAAAATAAAATCAATGGAGAGAGACGTTTTGTTGCAAGAAAAACCCACTGCTGCTACTGAAAAAATTCAGGCAGTTTTAAAATAGCTATTTTCGCATGTTTCTGTGGTGCTTTGGTGTGTTTTTGGACCAAGCGATTTCAAAATAAATATTGCGGTTGCCCCATTTTGGATCCCCCGCCCGCACCACATGGCATGGCAACTTGGCGACTTGGCGAGACAACGAGGATGCGCAGCCCAGGAGAGGAGAGGGGGGGAGGCCGGGGACCCCCCCCCCAGAAACCACCCTTCTGGTAGGTGCCCTCACTGAGGCAGGCATATTTTTGCTTGCTTTTTTGGCCGGAAATCGGGGGGGGTTTAACTTTTTTCCTGTGCTGCGCCGCTTGGCAAGTTGGCGTGGGCCAGTGTGACTCGACGACGAGGATGCGCACTTTGCGCAGCCCAGGAGAGGAGGGGAGGGAGGCACCCCCCCCCAGAAACCACCCCTCTGGTAGGTGCCCTCACTGAGGCAGGCATATTTTCGCCTGCTTTTTTGGCCGGGAATCGGGTTTTTTTTTTAACTTTTTTCCTGTGCCGCTTGGCCTCGCGCGATCACTGCAATGCCCAGAAACGACAACACGAAAAATCAGACCCAATTTTTCTTTAGTCAGTTCGAGTTCGAGTTCTGGCAGAGTAATTGTCGTTACCGTTTCCGTTCCGTAACGGAAACGAGAAACGGAAATGGAAACGAGAATTTTGCCAAGTCGTGCCCATGTCTACTCACGAGAGAAACTTCTCTTCCTCTGGATGCTATGTGTCTTGACTTGGGGCGTTTATACACGACCCCTAAGCTGCGCTGCAAATGGCTCCCAGCTCCGGAGCTTAGAAATGTTTCCCCACCAGCTCCGGAGTTTAGAGAAAATTAAGTGCGACCACGCCCCCATAAGCGCGACCCAGCGCACCTTTCATGTACTTGCTCTCAGCAGATGAAAATTCCTTGATGCGGATAAGAGTGCCGGGCTCTCCTCGCTTGCCTGTTGTTTTTTTGTCTCCCGCCCCTTTAAGAGCCCCTTGAGAAGGAACCAGGAAGTAATGGGGCTCGTGGCAACTTCGACCGGCACCGGCAGGTTAGTAAAGGCTTCTTTTGTCCTTTTTTCCCTCCCTCCCCTCACGCCGACAGGAGCAGGAAGTGCTGAGGGGTGGGGGACACAGGAACAGAAACGAACCCCCAAGATCTCTGGTCCGAATTTAAGGGACCAGCGGATCTTAGGGGTCGTGTGAAAAGGCCCTTGGATAAATAAGAGGTGTTATTTTCTCCTTGTCTTCAGGTAGCAAAATGTCTTTGGCCAGCTGTGATTATCTGCATGCTGTGTTTATTTCTATTCCATTTTGTTGATTAGCTGCTATTACTGGATGAACACCACCTGCAGAGTCATGTGTTTCTGAGTATATATGAGTGGCTTTGTGATACATTGTGCAACTGAGAGATATGTAGGGTCTTGCCTAACTACCCAGAATTCCCACCCCGTATGATGTTCAAAGCAACTATTGAGAATGTAAAAAAGGGCCGTATGCCCACAAAAAAGATTACATAAAAAAGAGCATGTTGCTTTCTAATCAGAGTGCATTGGCTTTTTCAGCTCCTTCAGCAACAATGTGTATGTTTTGAATGAAATCTTTACTTGCCCCACAGGGTAAATTGCACATAATGGCACACAAAACTGTTAGAAGACTTAAAATGCAAAGGATTGGTTTAAATGCCTGGCTTCAATAAATGCCCAAGTAATAGCAATAAATGACGTACACACATCTACTTTATAACAGCGATGCCCAGACACTACCACATATACACACACACTTTCCAAAAAATCTGCTACTGTGTTTTGTTTATAACTCAGTGTACCATGCAAAAAGCTCTTCTGTTCCAGGAAACAATATGTAAAAGGACAGGGCATAACAGATACTATCAGCATGAATTTACCTTTAATTCCTGCCATCCTGACTAGCGTAACAACCACTTTTCTATTGTTGAATATATCCCATAGCTAAAAAAAAGGTCTCTTTTAGCATGACTTCATCTCAACCAAAGCTTGTTTACCATTCTGAGGTAACTCAGAGGGCTTATCTTTACTTCGTTTATCAGTATAATGGTTGTAGCAACACTCTGCAGCTTGTTTGCAGTAATTCCGATTGTTGTTCCTGCTCTTCTACACACATAACTCACTTTCTCAGACTAAAGTACGCCACTATGTCAGGAGAGAAGTTCATGTGTTCAACTGTGTTTTTCAAGGTAGCCTAACTCACCCACTGTCACCATTCAGGATGATACTGCCACATCTTCTCTGTATATCATGTTGTTGTTGTTGTTGTTGTTGTTGTTGTTGTTGTCGTTGTCGTCGTCGTCGTCGTCGTCATCGTTGTTTTGTTGTTGTTGTCGTTGTCATTGATGTTGTCATCTCCCTCAAGCAACTCTAAGGGAAATTCCCATCCATTCTTCATTTACTGGGCCTGTAACATTAAAAGCTCTTCTGACTTGCCATTTTATGGTTGTGGTTTTGAATTACTTATGCTTTGGCAGGCTGCCAGTGTGTGCACACTGGAACAAATCACTCCTAGACATTTTCTTTCTTTCTTTCTTTTTTGTCATAGGTAAAGCTGATGAAGCTGGAGCACAAGAGAGCCCACTGTTGTTGTTGTTGTTGGATTTTTTCAGGTGAACACTATAGCATTGTGTTTAGGGCTAAACTGTTAGGAAGGACGATATGGCAAGGTCATACTTGGGCTGACTGACTGTTCATGGCAAGCACTGAACTTTAAGCCTCAGGAAGGATGGGGAAATGCCATATATTTGAGGGACAATTAGAGATGGACATGAACCGTGGAACACCTGTTGGGCCATTAACCGGCATAAACTGCCAAACCAGTGGTTCATGCCCGTCTCTAGTGACAATCAGTAATGAAAAGGAATAATTGAAAAGCCCATAGGAAGGAAGTTTAAGGAATAAATGCATGAGGAGCTAAGATACATATGAGCACATTCTAGTTTAAACAGGCAGGCGCTATTAATAGCTGCAGCAGCATGCTTATAGTTTGGGAATATGAAGTGAGTAAATGTGTGTCGCTATAGCTGTGTACTGTTTGGTAATAAAACCTCATCCTTTCACTCCATGATAATAATTATGTGCTGTCAAGTTGATTCTGATTTATGGCAAACTTCCCAGGTTTTCTACATATACAGTACTTGGGAGTGGTTCAATGTAGCTTTTGACTTTTATTTATTTATTTATTTATTTATTCATTCATTCATTCATTCATTCATTCATTCATTCATTCATTTTGCTCTCTAGGATCATAATTCAAATGTAGTTCATGGCAGTTTAGCTCAGCCTCAAATAGCAAAAAGATTGACACCCCCCCCATTTGCACTTCCACATAGGAATTTCTGGTTCCAGAATGCATGCAGCTGAGCAGAATGCAAGATTTATCAGCATGAAGATGCTGGTAAAATTAATCAGCAAATGAGGAAGGAGAGGGAATCACCAGATAAGAGAACAAGTGACAGAGTTAATCAGATGGAGCTAGTTCAATAATTAATGATTTGCTTCAATTTTCTTTGTATTCTTGTTATGGCCTGTCATTTTCAAAAGCGGAACTCATGGGAAGTCTTCACAACATGTGTTCTGCTTATAAACAGTCAACATTTTGGCAGGTCAGAATCACCTCAGAGAGAAGTTTCCTCCTGTTGAGTTACAACGGGAACAGTTCGTTGTTGTCAAAATTGATAACTTCATGTTCCGTCAGACACAATTGGGTTCTCTTTTTTTTGTTCCTCTTAACAGCACAGCACATATAAAAGCAGAAATACTGTAACCAAGTAGCAGGGTAAACCCTTTCATTCATGTTGTACTATGTGAAAAGCTGAGGCATCAGTATTATTCATGTGCAGTTAAGGTTCCAGTGTAGGAAGGAACTGGAAAGGCCTCTGGCTGTATTGAATAGATACAAACAAAGAGAGGAAACACACAGGCATGTCCCATGTTCACCAGCTAAGAAACTCCCCTGGGAAATAATATTTCTCAGACTCAATGCAATGAGTTTCTCTGCAGTTGGCCAGCAAAGGAATGGCAGGCCACGCAGTTTCCCCATGGGGGAGAGAACTGAAACTGCTGTTTACACTGTTCAGAACTGGCCCAACATAGGACTGCATTGGCAATCTTCTCTTCTTTGAGCAAAGGCTCGTTAACAAAATGTTTGTATATATTGGAATATTTTCAAAGAGTGAATATTTGAATAGCTTGCCCTTCTCTGAAATGTAATGCATAAAGTTCTCTTCCCTAGTTTACCCCCACAACAATATTGTCTTATGAGGCTAAGAGCCTTTTCACACCACCCCTAAGATCCGCTGGCCACTTAAATTCGGACCAGAGATCTTAGGGGGTTGTCGCTGTTCCTGCGTTCCCACCCCCTCTGCACTCCTGGCTGCTGGCTGTGTGAGGGGAGGGAGAAAAAACAGGAAGAACAGAGACGTGGTTCACCTCCGTTCTGCCTCTCGCTCTTGCCGCGGCAACATTCCAGTCTCTTAAGTAGCTCTTAAAGGGGCGGGAGCCAAAAAACAACAAACAGAAGCGAGGAGAGCCCCGCACTCACTATCGTTACACCGCATCAAAGAATTTTCACCTCCAGAGAGCAGGTACTTGAAAGGTGCACTGGGACGTGCTAAAGTGGGCATGGTCGCACTTAATTTCCTGTAAACTCCGGAGCTGGTGGGGAAACATTTTTAAGCTCCGGAGCTGGCAGCCATTTGCCCCGGAGTTTAGGGGTCGTGTATAAACGCCCTAAGAGAATGATTAGTCCAAAAATCATCCAACTAGTTTCATCTTCATGCAATACAAATGCTGCAGAAAACACTAGTGTTCGGCTGCTGTTCCCTACAGCAGAGGCTAAGGATCATGTGATTTTATTTAACTTCATTCTTACACCTGTATGGCTGGCTTTCTACCAGTGCTACAACTCAGTACAGCTCATTAAAAGAGACTAGAATTAAAACAACATAACATATGGATAAAAAAAAATTAAATTTGAATCATCATAGAAAAACAAATTAAGAAGTATAAAAGCATTTAAAAATCTTATTTATAAGGATATACTGACAGCAAGTCTAAGGCAATCAGCTGTGTTCAAATTAGATGTTAAACACTGAAAGACTTTTGGGACAACAAAGTGTTCAACTGCCCCAAATAAGACAGGACACAGGGATCCCACCTAGCTTCATCGCCAAAAAAGGGCTGCTCCCAGGTCCCTGTCAAATTTACCTGTAAAGGTGGGCAGGGCCAAGAGATGGGCCTGCCTGGGCAATCTTAAAATCCAAGGAGAATTATAAGATCAATTAGCCTGAACCCAAGACATATAGGGTGTTAGGGGTCAAAACCAGCATTTGACTTGGCCTTAGGATGACAAAGCGGATATGAACATAAACTGTCAACACTGACCCAAACATATAAAAATCCACCTGTGTCTAGAAATGCATAGTGTGATATCTGGCCATCAGGTTTTGCTGCAGAAATTACTGGTGTACAGTCACAATGAGAGTCTCTAGAACTAAGAAACATAGAACTATCCCTAGTGATATCTGGAGGTTGAGTCATGGCAACTGGACTTCTTTTCTTGTGAGATTGAAACACTTCAATCTCACAATAAAAGAAGTCCAGTTGCCATGACTCACTTTCAAATAAACTCACCTGGATGACTGAGAACCTTCACAGACATATTCCTAGTAACCAAACAAACATTTGACACTGCCATTTGGCATAATCTGGAAAAGTAATGTTATAGCAAAAAACAAAAGTAAATGCCTAAGTTAAAACAACAACAATATGAAGATCAAATATGGTATGTTACACAATTCAACACAATCTGCAAAAGCTATGACTACTTGAGGTATGCATATGGCAGTGTTCTCCAACCTGGCACTCTCCAGGCATATTAGACTATAGCCCACAGCATTCTCAACCAGCAATGCCATTTGATAAGGCTAGACTGGGGGATTCTGAATGCTGGTCTTGTTGCTGTCCAGTGGCCGCCTTCTGATTAGCGGTGGACGTGCCAGGCCATGATGGTTTGTGGGTTGTTCCTGTTCATCAGCCATGAACCACGGACTTTCATAAACTTTCTGATAAAACAAACCTTTTTCTGGTTTGTGCAATTTGGGAATTCTGGGAGTGGTATAACACCTGCACAAGTTCAAGACACCAAACGTGCAGCAAGTCTTTCGCTGACTCTCCTCCCCACCCCCTGCATACTCGGTGAAGTTTGGATTTGGGACATCTGTTACAGCGCATACCCCCAAGCAGTCCCACCCTCCAGAAAGTTCTGGCTTGGGGAGGTATTAAATGAGTCGTATGTATATGTAAGGGAATTTGAAATAGGGTGTTGCTCATCTTGAGGAGGACTGGGGAGGGAATAAAAAAGGGGAAAGACATGGGAAGGGGGTGGATGTAATGAACAGACTAGCTATGTGTCTTGTCACACCAGATGCCACAAAAGTGAAGCCACCAGCTGAGCTGCCCAGACTGTGGTGCCTACAACCAGCTATAGTACTCCCAAAGAGTAGACTTGGAGCTCTGTGGTTGGCTGCCTAACTGGACAATCAATCCTTCACAAAGTTTTTTTTTCCTAGGACCCTCCCAGTGTTGTCTAGGGTTGTCGATCGAGTAGTGCTAAGATAGTGGTGGCGAACCTTCGGCACGCCAGAAGTTTTGAACTACAACTCCCACTGGCAATACAGGCTTGGAACTCTGGGAGTTGTGGTCCAAAACATCTGGAGTGCCGAAGGTTCGCCACCACTGTGCTAGGATGTCTAACCAGGGATGATGTGTCCAAAAAGCAAAGTTGTACAAATTTTACCAACACTGATAATAATTCTGCTTTTTGTTTTGTTCTGGGCACGTGTGTTTCCTCAAAGTGCCACAAAATTATCCACAAAACAGCCCAATTTGTGTGGGGGTGGATGGGTGCATCTGCGTTCATTTTGTGCCCATCTTTAGTGCTGATAGTTTCAGGATATTTTCCTTTCCTCTACCTATATCTGAGTGTGAGTCTACTCTGTCCCCAGATCCATGTGTGCATATCATGTCAAACACTTTCTCTGTCAACTGATGAAGTTCACACAACAGTAACTGTATTTGTCTTTGAAGTGCCATGAGGCTTTTGTTCTTTCCCATGTGCCGATTTGGAGCACATGGTACTGCGTGGCATAAACCTCTGCAGCTGTTGCTGCAACAACAACAAAGGTTTTGTAATGTAAATCACTTTCATATTGAGGAGCTTCTAAATGGACAGCATCATTTGAGGGGCCGGGGCAAGGCATCTTGGCTTCCACAAGTACCCAAAACCAAGAACAAAGGCACTCTAGACTTGAAAAGATACCATTTTGGACTATTTCCAGGATGCCTATGGATTGATTTATCTAGCTCAATACAGAATTCTTAATGTGGGTGGTGGGTCAGCAGTAGAAAATATGTTTCACCTAAATGATTAATCATTAAAGATAACAGACACTGTGATAACAAAAATCTAAAAAAGCATTTTAAAATATGTCTTTATATTGCTAATCAAATTTCTCAAGCCAGAATAGAAATAATCAAGGCCAAATGAATGATGCAGACTAACAAGAAATGAATGGTAATATTGCAATATTTAACATCAAGTTATTCAAATAAAGGAAGGAAGAAGGATTTTAAATTCATGTGATTAGGATAAGCTATGGAAAACATAACAAGCAGGAAGGTACCATTAAGCATCCAAAAAACCACGATGTACTAAAACAGATCAAACAAAATTTAGATAGGGGTAGTAAGGTCCAACATAACAATGATCTGTTTGGAGGAGGCTGTGTTCCCTAAAACACATTAGATCTCACATTTCCACCTCCAAAGGAATAGATTTCTATAATCACCTAACAAGAATGTTTTTGTAAACAGCCACACATTCCTTGACCAGTTTTAAGAGTGTCAGTCTACTTTAGCAGGACTCCTGGAAATGAAGTCTTACAAAAACTATCCACTTTAATGCCTTGCATAGCTATACATGACACAGAGAATAATTTTCTCCCACCAGCTCCACAAGACAGTCATGCTAAAGTATAAAGTATATCTGAAATAAAACTGGCTTCAGTGTTTTATCACAGCCTTCTTGCATCAAATAACAGAGGTCTGCAGCATTTTTAAAGGTTAACAAATGTGTCCATAATGCATGAACCTGATTTTTTTTATTTTGATGTTATGAAATCAGCTTTATTATGCCATACAGGCTGTAATCCTGGGCACAGTCACCAGAAAATAAATACATACACATATATTTCAGATACATTTATCTTACTGCTGGTCCAATTGACACATTGAGTCCAAGTTATTGGGCACCCCCCATGAGTCAAGTTCGAGTGGAGTCACCAGTGGGAATTAAGTCTGATTCAACAGTGAGTCATCTAATGAGTCCCCATCCCTGACATTATGGATGCATGCTAATAGTAGTGGGTTTGTTGCCTGTTTTTAATTATGGCCATATTGAGCATGATGTTACCCAGAGATGTTAGATGAAAATCCAATGAAAAATTAATTAATTATAGATAGCATTACAGGAACTGCAAATATCTACGACTGACTCTGAACTGCTGTTTAAACGAAGCAAACCAGTAAGCAGAAAAAATAAAAATAACAAGTGCAAACTGCCAACACTAATTTCTGTAGTGGATAAGAAAGGACCTTTTCTATTAGAAATGAAGTAAACTTTATTTTTAAAAATTACATTTCTTCCACTAGATGTCACCAAAGTCACATTTTTACACAACCCATTTTAACATTTGGCCATGTGCTTCAGTGAAATTTCAGTTCAAAGCCTTTCAATCTACAATGCTATTGTTAGGCAAAAGATGCTGACAAATTGGAACAGAGGTTCAGAGGAGGGTGAGAAGGATGATCAGGGGGCTGGAAACCAAGCCCTATGGGGAAAGACTGAAAGAATGGGGGATATTTAGCCTGGAAAAAAGAAGTGTGTGTGTGTGTGTGTGTGTGTGTGTGTGTGTGTGTGTGTGTGTGTGTGTGTGTGTGTGTGTGTGTGTGTGTGTGTGATATGATAGCACTTTTCAAATATTTGAAGGGCTGTCAAACAGAGAAGTGGCAGGATCTGTTCTCGATCATCCCAGAGTGTAGGACACACAACAATAGGCTCAAGTTAAAAGAACCCAGTTTTCACCTGGATGTCGGGAACAACTTCCTAACTTTTAGGGCATGACCTCAAGAGGTAGAATCATAGAATCATAGAGTTGGAAGAGATCTCAAGGGCCATCCAGTCCAACCCCCTGCCATGCAGGGACCCCCACCAACACAGATGTTGAGTGCTCCAACACTGGAGGCATTCAAGAGAAATTCGGACCACCATCTGGCAGATATCCAAGATTTGATGGCCTTGTAGGCCCCTTCCAACTTCACTATTCTGTGGATCTATTATATATTTTAAACATTACCGTCTTAACGGCGTTCCTATTATTTCTGTGTTGGAAAGAACTGAGGCTCAGATGCTTCCCAAAGCCAGCCAAATGGGCCTGTGGCAGAGGTGAGGTTTGAACCCTGGTCCCAGAGACTCTCCATTTGTTTACTGAACATGAATTCCTTGATTGTGACCTGTGTTACTTTAAATGAGCTGCACCAAAACTTAACCTAACCCCCCATTTTCAGGAAGGATAATATTTCTAGGTCTTAATTCTTAATAGAACTCTCCTGCATTCCGATCTGCTTTAATCCTAGCATATGCCTTTTTATGAGCCAGTGCTTTGTAAATGGGAAACTGGTACCAACTGGCAGGGATTTACTTCTTAAACCTATTTAGAGAACATAGGAATCTTTAGGAGAGCTTCTTCACAGCCCAAAAGCTGCTGATCAACCCAGTCCCAATCAAATGGTACAGTAATGTGCCCCCATAAAGAAAGTGTTATCTCCCAAGGAACCTGTTTCACCCACCACACACATGTGTGTGTGCGCACACACACACTCCTTTGTGAGTCGCAGAGATTCCTTATGACTCCCAGGGTGCAGCAGGACACTTTTCTTGTGGTGTGAACCAGCAGCAAACAAAGAGTATGGAGCTAAGCAAGCCAATCTGTCTCCTGGGAATTGGAAGGTTCCCAGTCCCAAATTTTTGCCTGAGGTGTGCGTGTTCCCACTTCCTTTTCTTTAGCATTTGTCCCACTTGGTGGCTGGGTCCACTAGGGGTGTGTGTGTTCACAATGAATCATGGGAATGGGAGTTTGTTAATTCTGAAAATTCCACCTCTAGCTGCAGCTGCCTGAAAGGTTTACAAACTCAACTCCACATCCATTTTTGCTGCTGTTTAATGGATAGGTGTGACAGATAGGTCAGAAACATCCGATCCTAGTTGTTTTGCTGGATTTTCCGATGCATCTGTTTTTGTTCTTGTATTGTTGGTGTCAGAGTGCCTTTGACACAAAGTTAGCATGCTGAAAACAGATGGAACAGGTTTGTTGCTCACTAACTTCTCTTGCTAATTACTTTTAGTGTCATTCAGAGTTTAGGAAACATGGCTTCTACTGTAAGCGTCCTTTCCCAGACTCCCACATCCAACATGGGATTCTACAAGTTGAAGTCCCATGCATTTTCTAAGCTCTGGCATAATTCTCCACCATTACTCTAAATGCAATCTTTTACAGGCCTTCTCATAAGGAAGTCCTTCTGAGTTCAGCCTTTGGCCTAGATGAGAATGCACAGGACTGTCGCCAAAACACAG
Organism: Phrynocephalus forsythii; assembly: GCA_029282475.1. Lineage (NCBI taxonomy): Eukaryota > Metazoa > Chordata > Lepidosauria > Squamata > Agamidae > Phrynocephalus > Phrynocephalus forsythii. The sequence continues at coordinate 60,443,745 of JAPFRF010000002.1, forward strand.
CCGAGTTCTAAATGATCTCAAATTGCCCTTGTGGAGAGAGTGATGTTTTCAGGAGAAAGTAGTGATGTTTTCAGGAGAATTCTTTTCAAGAATTCCAGGCAACATCAAAGAAAAACAAAACAAAACAAAAAGCATGTGGCACCTTAAAGACTAACTAATGTAACATTTCGTGGACTATGCGTCCATTTCTTCAGTCATATAGCAGCAGAATGAGGTGTGCAATATAATATGTGGTGGGATATACATTTCATACCAAATATTCATTGGCTGTAATGTCTGTATTTGCATGTCAGGCCGGTTGTAAGTACCTACAAAGACAGTGGATAGGAGACGGGGAAGAGGAAGAGAGTGTTGTAAAGATGATGGGTAGGAGGATTTGCCTAGAGTCTGATGTTCTTTGTTGATATGGTATGGTAGGTGTTTTATGGCTGTGTGGTAAATTCCTCAAGAAACAGAAACCACACATCGGGGGGTTGGGGTTGGGGGTTGGAAGAGAGTGGGGAGAGGATGGGAAATTTTTTTACCTTAGAGTCCTGGTGGGAGATAACTCCCCTCAAGTGGCAATATAGTAGTATGACATTTGATAATGACTCAAGAAACCCTGGCTTATGTTTAATCCATTCTTGTGTGTTTCCATCATGCATATGCATTTTATCTCAGCTGTTTATCTTTGTATTCTTGATTTGTAATGATTCTGATGTTTTCTGTAAATTATGAACATTACACACTGACATTCAGAGAGTGATGTTCCCTTTCTCAGGCCATGGCTGCCATAAGAATAGTGCCTCTCTTACATGGTTTAATATACCATGTTAGGGCTAGTGAAAAACTGGCCATAAGCAGAAAATTAAACCTGCATAGAAAGATCTTCTGCATTTAGAAAGTATAAAAGATGCCACTCTATGAAAAACAACCCCTGGGAACCAATTAGTACCTGGCTTTCTGCTTCCAGGGCTATCTGTGTCATTTGCCCCTTCTAAATACAAAATCTGAGCTTTACTTTCATTTATGCCAGTGGAATGTGAAGGCCTAAATTCCTCTGGACAATGTCTTGGGAGTAAATGCCTGAGACCTCAGTAGTATTCAGAAAAATCTTTCTCTATGTGGAACTGCCCCCATCAGTGGTAAAATGTCATTTACCTCCTTCTCCTTCTGATGGAAGAATCTCAATACAGGTACTTCAACAGACTTAGGATCAAATTGGACAAGACATATTCCCTCTTACACTATGGTGGTCTTCAGGGCTATGTGTTGCAGAGTTGTAAATTTTGGTTAAATTCATCTAGCTGCACATCAGAAGTTCAGGGATTCTCAAAGTAGAATAGCTTCATGGTCCCCAGAATGGTCTACATCTTTTTTGCCATCATGGAAGTAAAACAGCTGTCCATTTTTTCTAACTTTCTAACTCATGGGTGTGTGCCAGAGATTCATATTGACGCTTCTATTTTCATTTTAGTATTCAGCCATTTGAAACTTTGTCATGTGTTATTGAGCATTTGCTGATCGAATCAGGACTGATCTGTCCCAAGAAGATACAGAGTTGACCTGGACTGATTTGCCCCCCTTTTTTGGCACAAATATTAGCAAGGGCTTGTTTATTTCCAGACCACCAGAGAAAAGCTGCATATGGGGAAAAGAAAGAGATGTGACCAGGGTGTTTTGGCAATGTGATGGATGGTAATTGTGTAGGCAAATATTCTATCTGCATTCTTCGTTCTCTGTCTTGCCATCCTCAACTGGGGGCTGCCCTGGGGGGGGATGGGAACATATGTGGCAGATGTAGAAGACATTGTTTTTATGTCCCCAAAGATGTGCATTCTCTTCTTAGCCCAAATGAGAGTGCTGCAAATTTGGCTCCCATCCACTCTGTGACATACGTAGGCATCAACAGCGGGAGCAGGGTTGTGTGTGACTCTGTAAGGCCAGCTGTCCAGGAAATTGGGACATGTTGGGTGTGGAGGAGGAATATTTCAAGTGGGAGTTAGTTGCCCATCCTACACACACAAACTCAGTGGAGCAGTTGTTGCGTGCTGTCAACATATGGTGACCGTCTGAATGTGCAATTGGGCATTCAGAAGTGTGGGAGATTGGTCTTGGCCTTGATCTCCAGTGGCACATCCTTACAGTTGACAATCTTTTCTATTTTCGTCATTGCTGTCCTTTGTCCTTCCTCAGTTGCTGATTGGGTGCTTTTCGAACTGGGAGTCTCAACTCCCTTGCTTCATTTTGTACTGTCTCATAGGGTTTTCAAGATAAGAAAGGTTCAGTAGTGGTTTGCCATCCCTTTCTTCTGAGCAATACTAACAAAAGTTTGTTTGAGTGTCATCAGGATTGCCTGTGAAAGATCAGGGTAACATGCAGCTGCAGCTGCTGCCCTGTAGCTCCCCTCCAGAAGATTCCCTCCCCTTGTTTGCCATTGGGACTACTGTGTCCATTTTCTTCTGCTGTTGAAGCCCTTACTCCTGAAGAGGGTGGATGCATCTTGGTTGAATGCCTCAGCTGTGAAAATTCCACCTTGGGTGACCCTGCTAGGAGTCTAGGCTGATAATACAGTCTAGCCTCCTGGTGGCATTGCTCTGACTTCTCTGGCACATGCAAATTCCTTCATTATTTTAAGATGTACATCCAAGAAGGGGGTTGGCACAGTCACCAAGCTGAAAAAGAATGAAAAAAATCTAAAATGCAGTCAATTTACTATCTTTCCCATCCATGTGAAATGGCTACTTGATTAGGCAGATTGGGTGTAAAGAGTGCCCAATGAAGTCAATCTGAGGCCTCCCCAGAGCTGAGTGTTTCTAGTTTCTAGAAGAGATTTTGAATTTCCCTGAGGCTTCAGTTGCCAACTGCTCATTTTGCTTTAGCATTGTCTTTCTTCTGATGCAGAATAATTTCATTTTCTGGCAGAATCTGATTAGCCTCGAACTTCAACCTCTACAAATTTCAATATTTCCAGTCCCAAAAATGTTGGAGCAAACCTCAGCAACTTGTAGGGCCACAAAAAAATGACCTGAAGTTGATTGGGGCTTCTTGAACCTCTGTGTATCTGATCCAAAAATGCACAGATATCCCTGTTCTACCTTGTTTGGATACTGTTCTCCAATGCGGGTGCATGATCCTTGTTGGGCATAGGATTCCAAATGAAAGGATTCCTTCCAACAGGACAAGCTATTGGTGACCTGATCCACATGGTGTCACTGTTTCACTAAATTTCCCTTGACTCCAAACCAGTTGATCTGTGTCTAAGAGCCAGAGAGAGAGAGAGAGAGAGAGAGAGAGAGAAAGAAAGAGAGAGAGAGAGAGAGAGAGAGTCTGCTAGTGTCTGAAAGCAGAGGGACACCCTGCAGCGGTGGTATTCTAGTACAGAAATACAGAGAACTAGACTGCATTAAAGATATACAGTGACCCCCCCACACCTATCGTGGAGGTTAGGGACCAACCTAACCCGCGATAATTGAAAATCCGTGATATGCAGATGCAGGTTGGGTCAGGCCTGGGGGGGGGCACTAACTGGGGGCTCAGAGGCCTCAGAAATGATTTTCAGTGACTCAGAAGTCACTTCCGGTTTGCAAGGAGGCCATTTTGGGGGCTCCTGAAGGCCTGGGAAGGCCCTCGCAGGCCCGTTTGGGGCAGCGCCAGTCCTGGTGTAAGTATGGGAGGCATGAAACAGGCCTTTGCCCCCTTACCCAGGGGGCCTTTTTTCATATACTGAGGTCCCGCAATATAGTGGGATTGCAGTATATGAACCATGGAAAGGGCGGGGACCACTGTACAGCTCATGCAGGTTTTCATAAGCAAAGCCTTAAGTTAACCTTCTGGGAGCCCCTTTGCTGGTGATTGCTCCTTCCCAAACAGAAGATGATTGCATGCCACCAAATAAAGTCTGACTTATGCACATGCTTTCCATGGTTTCTAAATAGAAAATACTCAGAAGCAGTCTATTATCCCCTTCTTCTGAGGGTGCAGTCTTGGATCATTCAGCTTGCCCAAGACCACGTGTGATGGCTTTTCTACTGGGAACAAAGAGGGGAATCAAGATTCCAGCCTCTTGTTCCCCAGTCAGATTCCTAACTCACAGAGCTATGCACACAATTTCTCCCCAATAAACACTCACAAATTACTTTGAAGATGGGATAATAGCTACAGCCACACCTGCGGAGGAATATCTTCATTTAGTTTTAGTGAACATTCATCTGGCTTTACCTTTAAAATTCTTTTGAACGTCGACGATATAGCAAAAAAAAAATTGAGGCATTGCACAATGAAGCTTGTCTCCAAGACTCCCTTCTGACACCTTCAAAAACACCAGAAAAAAATCCTCCTGAATCTGTAGTCTTTGACTAAAGACGAGAAAGTAGGACTCGAAAACCCTAGTCATTCCTTCACACCTTGAAGGAGAGAGAGAGAGAGACGTATTGTCCTTTCTTCTTAAAATTTAAAATCCATCTTCCAAATTGAGGGTGCCTGGAGATCTATTCTATATAAACCACAGGCACCATTAAAAATAAAGCTCCAGCAGGCTCCAAGATGTTCAAGATTTTTTGGGTTATATACTTGGCCTGGGTGCTTAATACTGATGGCCCAGAAGAACTGGTGGAACTTGAGGAGTTAAATGTGTAGGTGACTTTGACAGTTCAACCTCTTTGCTGAGGAGTAGGCAGATAAGGGTGGTGGACAGGCTTTATCTCTATTCTTCCACATGTTCTGCATGAGCCTGCCTACTTTCTGGTGCCAGATTTTTGCCCCTGTTTTTAATAAATGTTTTGGGGAACAGGAGGTTGCTCAGAACTGCTATAGAAATTCTGTTTTTGATTGTAAATGTCCCATCACCCCAAACATACCTGTATAGTGAGAGAAATTTCTAGCTTGTCGCATCTGAAGCCTGTGTTATGTCGTGGACCAGAGGTCCTCAAACTAAGCCCCGGGGGCCGGATGCAGCCCTCCAGGGTCCTGAATCTGGCCCCTGGGACCAAATGCATAACCCCCACTACCCCCTGCTTTGCGAGCAAACAAGCCTCCACAGCTGCTTCTATTGCTGAGGCTGTTCAAAGCAGTGGGCTAGTGGGGCAGTTCAAAGTGGGAGCTGGCTAGTGGGGCAGTTCAAAGTGGGAGGGCAAGAGGGAGGAAGGAAGGAAGGAGGGAAGGAGAGCCACTCCAGCCGCCACCACTGCAGGAGGAGGAGGAGGAGGAGGAAGAGATGCAGCAGAGGGATCCCAGCAGCGACACCTCAGGCGGCAATCCGGAGCAGGAGGCATTGCTGGGACCTGGAGATGCACTGATCATGGGCCGATCATGGGGGGCTCCACCCACTTGCCCCCCCTTTCCATGTTGGCCTTATTTTTTGTGGTCCGTCCCCCAGTGGTGTCTGAGGGGTGGTGGACTGTCCCTCTGTTTGAAAACTTTGAGGACCCCTGTCATGGACTAATCTCCATCACCAGAGATGATGCGTAACCCACACTGAGGTCTGTGGGAATATACGAGGAACAGTTTGCGAGAGAGAGCAATGGAGGAAGTCGTAATCTAGGACTTCCATCTCCACCGCTGACCTCAAGCAATCATCCTCTGCTCTTCTGTCTTGGAAAACACGGGGTTCATTGAGAACACAAATTGCCTCTGGTTATGGCCTGTGTGCAAGGGCGAAGTCTGACTCACGGCTCCATTTGTGCCTGGATAGGCTTTCCTCGCAGATCCCATTGGGCAACGGGTTGTGCCAGGAGCGGGGGCGAGCAGCCTTTCCTCCTTAGCATGTTGATTCATGCGCTTGAATCACCAGAACTGGATGCTCATTTAAAAACATCTCTTCTGCTCAGCCCCAGATCTGTACTTGGGACACATGGTGTTTGGAACTCTTTGGGGGGGGGGGCAAATGGCTTGAATCAAGAGAGCCCTCGGGCTTGTGATGCTGCTGCAGCCTTCTCCGTCCAAACCTTTCCAAGGATTTCTGCTCATTGTGGCTATGAATTATGGTCTCCATCTAGCACAGTGAGGGCGAACCTTTTAGAGACCGAGTGGCCAAGCTGCGATTCAAAACCCACTGATATTTCGCGAAGTGCCAATACAGCAATTTAACCTGCATAGAGGTGGCTGGGAAGGGAGCAATGTCGGATGCCCACAGAAAGGGCTCCGAGTGCCACCTTTGGCACCCGTGCCATAGGCTCGCCAGCACTGATCTAGTGAATAACAGCCCCAAACAGTACTGCTTCCCTCAGCCGAAACAGGACAAAGCTGCCACCCTTTCCCTAAATCCTCTTCCTTTGCACCCCCCAAAAACCTGCTTGGGGGGAGAGGGTGAGCAAGAAAGCCTCTGGAAATTGAGTGGTGCTGACAGCCTGCAGTAGGACAGGAGTGCTTTGTTGGGCTGTCAGCATTTAGGGAACAGTGTTTAGGAACGGCTTCGGGAACTGGGAATGTTTAGCCTCTCTAAAAGAAGGCTGAGGGGGGATATGATAGCTATGTTTAAATATTTGAAAGGATGTCATATTGAAGAGGGGACAGGTTTGTTTTCCATGGCTTCAGAGACTAGGACTCGGGGCAATGTTTTCAAACTACAGGAAAAGAGATTCCATTTGAACATTAGGAAGAACTTCATGACGGTTAGAGCTGTTCGGCAGTGGAATATGTTGCCATGGAGGGTGGTGGAGTTTCCTTCTTTGGAGGTTTTTAAGCAGAGGCTGGATGGCCATCTGTCAGGAGCACTGTGATGGGGGTTCCTGCATGGCAGGGGTTTGGACTGGACAGCCCTTGAGGTCTCTTCCAACTCTGTGATTCTATGTTAAGAGAAACAGTGTGACAGGACCTTGAGGCCTAGAGCTGCAGTAAAGGAGCAAGGCTAAAAAAGTTTCATGAGGGGATCCATGAACGGGATTCTCTCCTTGCATAGCTCCCAATGAGATGTCTAGGCTTTGACGGAGATACTGTTGAGAAGCCAGAGGAGGGCACAGAATCATGTTGAGTTGGAGGTAGGGGGGTGGTAGAGGACCAAGCTATAATAAGTAGTAGTGAAGGAAAAACTGACAGCATTTATAGAAATATTGTCGAACATTTTATTGCAAACCAATAGGTTTGGTCACAAAAATGGTACATATAACCATGTTAAGTACAATTCAATGATGATATACATTATAAGCCTTTGAAGTTTTTCTTTTTCCTTTTAAATATACATCTAGCATTGCAAACCAACTGTACAAGTCTTTTTACAAATACATACAACCAGGAATGCAAACATTTATTATTATTTTTCTTTACAAACCATAAATAATGCCCTGTTTTACAGATGACAAACAAACAAATAATAATCAGCTCAATCCACAGCTTTGACAAACTGTAGCTGGGGCATTTTGGTCCGCAGAAACCCTTTCTAAAAAATAGAAATATTTATATATATTTATATATATATAATATATATTTTAAATATATATATATTTCCATAGCAGCAATGCTTTTTCAAGCATTCAGGGTACAAGTCATTGAAGCCCGTCCCAAGAGTTTCAGATGTTAACTATACAAGGTGTTGTTGCTTTATATATATATTTTTTACAAATTAAAAAATATATACAGCTCATTAATTTATTGTCTTCCAAATATGGAAGGAACAAACAATGCCCCACATTGTAATGTCCTGCAAGTGTTGCACTTGCTCTTGTGAACTAAGTCCTTTTGCAAGTTGTGCATACCACAGCAACACCCCCTCCACATACACACACACTCACACATGTATTTGAGATTCAAGAAGCTCCCTGTGACAGGAAAACTTTTGGCGCTTGCAAGATCTTATCAAGGAAAAAAAGGCACATTGTCATAAAATCTTCCATCACGCCCAGCAAGATCTTCAAACAAGGCTTTTCAGAACAAATCATAATGCACACAGCAGTTTGTTCATACGCTTACAATCGATTTATGGCAGCAGTTGCTTTTTTATTTTCTTCCTTCGTCCTTCTTTGTAACGTCCAAAGGAGATATAGCACCAACTTTGGTGAGTGGGAAGAACCAACCGGAAGTGAAATGTTTGCCAAGTTCACTTCAAAGGAGTTAAATATTCTCTTCCAAAACAAAACAGCAACAAGAACCCACAAGGGGGGTGGGGAAGGATGGAGAGAAAAATGCTTCCAGCAAAGTCAGCAGGACAGTTGAAATTAAGGCTGCGTTAAGTTGCCACAGTGGGAAGACGTGCAAAATATTGTCTTTCAAGAGGACCAGACAACAGGCAGCTCCAGCCACAGAAGGCCGATGAAATGTCATTTAAAATAATAATAATGAAAGGTCAAGTGATAAACGGTTGCGATTCACAAAAAGGAATCCATGGAAGGAGCATAGGAGAAGCCCAGGAAAGCTTCTGCAGCTTCTTTGACGCTGGCTGTGATAAGGATGCTGTCCGAAGTCTGGCCAATGGAGTTTGGGACTGGCTCCTCCGTAAACTCAGGGTCAAAGTGTCGCAGGTCATTGGGACCACTCTGGGGGGAAAAAAACAGAGAGATTGCTGCGGTCAATGGTGGACTCAAAAGAATGTGCAGACCTGTTTCGAACTGGCAGAACTTCAGAAAAATTCTATTGCTAAGGCAAACAAAAGCCCAAAACAACTCTCATGCTCCTTCTCGCTGCGCTAGGGCTCAACTGGTTTCACGCAAAGGTTTAAAGGTCCAAGCAGGGGTAGGCAACCTTTGGCCGTGCAGACAATGTACTACAATGCTCATCATCCTCTGCACTCCCTATGGTGACTATCAAGGACTATGAGTCCCAAAAGCCCTGACCATAGGCAATGTTAGCAAGGACTTCTGGGACAGGTACTCCAATAACATCTGGTTTGGTATCCACAGTAGAAGAAAGGTCCACCAAATACAGGGAGACTTTGAAGTAAGACACTCCAAGCAATACGGCTAGGAGGACTTCAGCCTAAAGCACTACTGGACTCAAGAGGAGAAAACTGGGCACAACTGTGTTGCAGCTTTAGATTGCAACATGTTTCTAGTTTAAGTAGGTTCAACTAACCACAGGGAAACATCTAAGCAGGAGTGTTGTCCAGCTAAGAACAACTGTGTTCCACTTTTAAGATATTAAGATCCCATACCCCACCCTCTGAAGCTTACCAAGCAGAGCTAGTTGCAAAAGCTGTACATGGGAGCAAGCCAAGCTGTGGACTTAAGAGGCCTCCTGCCATGCCTGATGGAAAATCTGCCACCCCATCTCTCTAATGCTTTTAAGCACACTTAAAAAAACACACCCCTGCCTACTATTTTTATCTCCAGCTTCATACTTCTACTAGCTCCCCCAATATAAATAGAAGAAAAACATCCTTCCTTGCCCATCCTATTCTTAGAAGATATACTTACCACATTTGGGTTAAAAGGGGGTGTAATCTTCTTATTAATGAGATCATCCCAGTTAATTGGAGAGAAGAAGATGTGATTCTTAATCTCCATCTGTCCAGGAAAAGGAAATTGGATCAATTTAGCGAAGAGTAATTGAAAAAGACAGGCGTAGTCTAGTCAACTTCCGAAATGCCCACTCCTCCCTCCCAAAGTTCCCAAGGTTAAACTTACAAAGTCTTCCTTTGCACCAAGTCTCTTGGTTCTGTCTTTCTGCAAAAGGCCTTCCAAAAGGTGCCTAGCGGAATTTGTAATATTTGGCTTCAGCTGTAGAGGCTTGTTCAAGATGTTGTCATACATTTCTGCTGTGTTTCTACTGTAAAAGGGGGGCTGTGGAGAAAAGAAAGAAAACAGAGGAATATTAATTACTCAAAAATACACCTTTTGGGATGCCAAGATTATAACTTCCATCTTGACTTATGTATAGACCTTCCGGGCTTATCATGGCACCTACTACTACTATACACACACTTTTTGCCTGAACTACCACTCTCAGAATCTCTGGAAATGGTATCCGAAAATGTAAATTTTCTAAAGTTATTGCTATTCCCAAAGAAGAAATATACAACTTCTCCCTTTCTGCCATGTGCCTACATGAATCTGCTTTATCTCAAGGCACAAAGACCAGCCATGTGCCTGTTGAATGCACCAGCCTTTAAGGCACAGGTCCACTAAAAAGAAGAGGAAGCTTCTCTGGATCCAGGATTTAGCTCCTTCCTGCACTAGTATATCTATATATACATGGAAAACACTACAGGTATGCCTATGTAAGAAGTGACCTTTTTCAAACTCTACTTACCAGTCCATAAAGCATCTCATATAAAACGGCTCCAAGGCACCACCAGTCCACAGTCCGGTCATACGGCTGCTTGTGGAGGACTTCAGGGGCAAGGTACTGATCAAGACAAAGAGAAAAGCAGGAACGTTACGATTAAAATGAAACTGAAGGACAAAGAATGCTCAAGCCTAAGCTCTGGCCCACAATCTTTGACCTCTGTTAGATGACTGGGGTCTGCACACGGGGATGGAGAAGCCAGACCTATAGTTTTGAAAACACAATGTCCTAACTCCATTGCTTAATTCCAACTGAAGCAGATCCTCTGAATGAATGGGATTTAGGAAGACACTGTTCCATAACTGATCCAATAGGTCTACTATGGCTAAAAGTAGCAACTAGACTTGGTGTTTAAGAGCAGTTCCCCCCCCAAAAGACTTCATATAGTACTCTTGTGATTCACTATTTTTCTAGACACAGGATGAGGCCTCCTGCCTTGGGCAGGGGGTTGGACTAGAGGACCTCCACGGTCTCTTCCAACCCTATGATAATTCTATGAAGGCAATCATTTGCAAAGTCTCTCTTTTCCAACCTGTGTTTACAGGTACATCCACAAACTCCTGCCCGTTTTACCTACTCAGCATAAAATGTCCTTCTGTCCTATCTAGGAACCTGTCACACACAAAGGAAATATACACGACTGTTATGTGCATAAAGTAGAACTGAAACCTACCTCAGGAGTGCCACAGAACGTGGACGTTGTGCCGTTGGGTTCTATGTTTTCTTTGCAGAGTCCAAAGTCAGTCAAGACAATGTGGCCCTGAGAGTCAAGCAAAATGTTCTCTGGCTTCAAGTCCCTATGGAAAGTGGGGAGAAGGAGGGGAATGTTAAGGCCAGCCAGGATGCTTACTTCCATTCTAAAGAACAAGTTATCAAAGTGAGCTACAATCTCTAGCATGTGATTTTTAACTAAAAGTTGTGTAAATGACTTATAATTGTCCACTTTTGTTTTGCAATAGGCTACCTTGGTGGGCAGCCCTCTAATGCTATCTAGAGGTCACCCTCCAGCAGAATTCAGTCCACATGGAAGGGAGGAAAGCACCAGTGGATACCAACATATGATTCTGAGGAAGTCTGTACTTCCAGGATACATAGTACACTATCCCAGGCCTCACTGCTAACATCATCATATGAAAACCAAGAAAGTTTCCTTAATTAGCAGTTCAACTGTACACAGAGCCCAGTATGAGAGAATGAACTTTTAATCCTACTTACCGATAAACTATATTCAAAGAGTGCAGGTAACCCAGTGCACTGGCTATTTCAGCAGCATAAAAACGAGCTCTTGGTTCCAGGAAGCAGCGCTCCCTCTGCAGATGGTAGAATAACTGCAAGAGATGAAGGAGGGCAGATCTGTTAGCAACCCCAAAACCTTTCCAACAACGCTTTTGATTCAGCACAACATATATAGCTAGAGAGGACAATTGAGGGAAATGGCCTACTAACCCCCCTCTAGCTACTTCCTGCTAGAAGCAAGGAGAATCGCTTTAATCCAGCAAATCCTCCCCAGAAGCAATCCAGTGCCACTTTATGCATACACTATAATTCAGTTAGAGTTTTAAAGAAAAGGGCACTACACCTCCAGATTTCCTGCCTCCCTCCCCCACCCCTTGTGATTCTACAGGCTCTTTTTTTTGTGCTCACCTCTCCACCATTGATGTAGTCCAGGACAAAGTATAGTTTGTCAGCCGTCTGGAAAGAAAAGTGGAGTCCCACCAGGAACGGGTGCTTCACATTTTTCAGCAGGACATTGCGTTCTGACATTATGTGCTTCTCCTGCGGAGTTGGGGAAAGAGAAAAATCACTTGTTAGTGCCCTGTAATCCAACTACTACATAACAGTGGATCATTCTCCTGATCAAACGTGTCTTCAAAAGGGAAATATCTGAGTATTTACCTCCTTTTTCTTCAATATCGCTTTCTTCTGGAGAACTTTGACTGCATAGAATTGTTCTTCTGCCTTGTGCCTTGCAAGAAGAACCTGGAAGAAACCAAGTAATCCGCTGATTAACTATAGTGGGAAGGAAACATCACAACTGTAAGCAACAAGGTATTTTCTGTGACATAAGGGAATCCTGCACAGCATGTTTGGCTGGCAACAATGAACTATGTTAACAACAGTATGTTTAAATAAGATTACCTTAAACCACAGAATTGGACAATGTGGCTTTCCAATTCTTTTAACCCTTTACATTCCAAAAGTTACTTCTACAAATTTTGTAAACAACTCCAAACAAAGCCCATTTCCCCAAGTCCAGCTGTTACTGGACTCTTCTACTTTTCTGCTGTCACTCCAAGTGGCTTGACTATACACTGGACCATTTTTTAAAAACTTTGCTTTTGAATCCCTCTGGGTCTGCCTTGCATGGAGCCCCTATAGAGCCAGGTGGTAGCTAAGTTAGACAATACTGATCTAGATGGACCCAGACTCTGAAAAGAAGCTTTCTATGTTCCTAATATTCAATGTGACCTACTCCGGGTAACAAGCAGAAGAGACATTTGAAAGCACTGCTTACCTTCCCAAAACTGCCTTTCCCAATAACCTTCAGGAAATGGAAATCAGATGGCTTGGCATGAGGATTAGATGATGGGCCAAGGTTGATCTGCTGGGAGGGACTAGGCTGCCAGGAACAAAAAGGAAAAAAAGAACTGTTAATAGTTGCATTCAATCACTTTCAGCAAAGTTATTTTTCATTTACTCCTAAGAATATTTGTGGGGTTGTTGTTTTTTTAGCAAACTGGCAGTTCAACTAACACTATGCTACGTTATTTTGTCAAGTTCACAAAACAAAAATAAAAACAAACAATAATAAATACTAATACTAATAACCTGCCATGTTTCCTGCTCTAAATGTAAAAAAGGAAAAAAATTATTTCCTCCAAACAGCTATGATGAAGGTTTATCCTGAAATACTCCTTCTCAAGTTGCATAACTATAATTTGTTCTGTGCTGCAGGAGTACAAATGCAAAGCTACTAACAGATAGAAGGCTATTTTAAAATCCGTTCTATTTCTGACAGGTTAAGCTCCTCTTTTAAAAGACCCCAGACAATAGAGGCTACTTACAGGAGGTGAAGGATTGGCATTCATAAGTTCAGGTTCTTGAGGCTGAGAGATCTTCAAAATAGACTGAACTTCTGGGCTGCAGGGATTAAGAGGTGAAGTAATTAGCACAACTGTACAGAGTATTAACTATCTCCCCGCTAGGGGGCACAGTAACACTATACAGTACACAGTATTTGATTATTATTTTTCAAAAGTTTCAAGCTGGCAAGTTACTCAAAGCAATTGGAACAACTTATTCAGTTTCAGAACTAAAACAGAACCTTTTCTGGGCAAAGAAATGAAGCGTTAATTTAAAATATGAAAGTTAGTATTTAAGGTGCCACATGTTTTGTGCTGTTTGTTTCACTTTTTCTTTGATTTTTGCCTGAAATTATTGAAAAGACTAATAGAGCGACCCTCCCTGAGCAAAGAGACTTATGGTTTCTCAGGTTCCAGACTACAGATCAGGTTGACAAATCAGATCATCTAGAGTAGATGCCATTCTCTAGTTTACTTTTCACCTGCCAATACTGAAACCTAGCTCTATAAAAGCTATTTCAGAGCATGATTGTTGGGTTTTTCCCTTACAAACCCAGAACATATTACTTGGACCATCTCTGATGGAATGCCATGCAGACAATTTACAGGACATTCCTAGAGTTCCTGAAAAGTAAGTCCCTCTGAGTTCAACCAGACTTGCTCCCAATCTTGGATTCAGCACTACAAGACTATAACTCAAATGACTCATTTTTCCTTATCACAAAGATCTCAAGAGGCTCATCTAGGTATAACTTTAGAATCCTAAAAACTGCAAGCCAAGTCCCACAGAACTCAGCCACTTTCCTCAGAGCAAGCCCATTTCAGTTAGTGAGTTTTGTAGCTCTGTTAGTCTGTGCTTTGCCCAACAGCTTAACGAAATATTTTATTTCGATTTCAAGAATACATTAGAACTCCACCTATAGGTCACAACTGCCTGCCCTATCTTTTTTAAAGTTTCAGAAATAAGCCACATACAACTTCCAGGGGGGAAAAACACTCAAATGACATTCACTTACTGTTTGCATGCATAGGAGTTGGTGGCTATTTTTTGAATGAAGTCGTTCAGCCCCATTCTTCTCTGTTTCATGAAAGCTGCAAAGGACATAAAAACAAAACCAACTCATTGCAAATTCATTCCCAATATCTCATCACAATAATCATCATTTTTCCAATTAGTTGAAAACTTGAATGTCTCGTTGAAACAGAAACAAATCATTGAACACCGGAAGGCTCCCTTAAAAGGGACCTAGAAGGAAGAACCTACAAAGGCGAGAGACCAGATCGGGTCTTAAAAGTCTCACTCACCAATAAGGATCGTCACCATCCCTCTCATCTTGGAATAGGTCAGGGTGTTTCCAGAAGCCTGAGTTTTGATCGTCATCGCGACGCGGAGCAAAGGGGCCAAGAAGCAAAAGAACGACCCTACTGATCTCCCAAAATAAGTCTCAAAGTCCGGAGGAGCGCAGGAGAAGGGGTGCACAGCGGAGAAGGCGAGGAAAGATCCAGCAGCACCAGCAGCAGCCACCACTCCAGCCTACACTGAGCACAAGTCTACTCTTCCAACCCTCGCCGGAGGGGGTTTATATGGGCTGTGCGAGGGCGGGGCGAAAGGGGAGGAGCCCGCGGGGGAACAATGAGGGCGGCGCGCGCTCGCCGCTCCAGGCGCCCGGAGGCGCCGCGAGACAGAGCGGCCCCTGGCGCCCGGCCCGGGAGGGCGCCCCGCCCGCCCTGCGCTTCCCGTCGACCTCCCCCCACACCCCACCACCACCTCTTCCTCGCTGCACCCCTTGGACGGGCGGCAGGAGAATCCTCCGCTTTCTCTTTCTCTCTGCCCCCCCCCTTTATGTGTCCTTGCTGATTTCAGAAAAAAAAAAGAGAAAATCCAAGCGGCGGCGGCGAAGACTTTATTATGCTGCAGTTTCCCCCCTGATGAGCCTCCTGGGGAATGGGGGGGGGGGTTTAACTTCGGCTTCTTCCTAAAACGCCCCCTTGGCGGCGCCTGTGGACAGCAGGACGGCGCGCTGCCCAGGAAGAACGTCGCCTCCGTCCCTTCAGATGTTTCCTGGCCCTCTTCACTTGAAGAGTCGGAGGCGACCCCCTTTCCCCCCCCCCGACATCTTTTGGACGACAACGCCCAGCAGGCGCAGCCAGCGTGACTGGGGATAATGGGATCTGTAGTCTTCACGCCGCAGCCCTATGCTGAGTCCTGTGTCATGTCCTAAGGAATGACCCCTTTTTTAGCTGTAGCTGTGAATCCGAACACGATGGCACCAAGGCTGTTCCTTCATTCAGGGCACAGCTTGCGGCGGGAGGACCCCCGTAAAATGCCCTTAGGACATCCCAGAACTGGTCCCTCAGAGCAGCACCCTCGCAGGAAAGCACCTGCTGATTAACCCATTACAACCCCCTCTCCACAGGGGTTCCTATTTTTACTTCACTATAACTGAGATGTGTTTGTTTGTTCTATGTGCTTGATTTTTCAGACACTTTAAAATAAATGAATTGCGTTTTTTAGTTGCTGCATGTTTTAATTGCTTTTTTAAAAATCTGTAATTTCTGGTGCTTTTAGTAGGACCTCTTTCAACATTGTGAACCGCCTGGGGACCCACCACCGGGAGAATGGCAGCCTGCAAATGATGCAAATAAATACACTTGACCAATTATAGATGCCGGGTGGATTTTTGCATAAAACTAATGTAGCTCTGGTAATTGTTCTGGAGAGGCAAGAAACCCCGGAAGTGGCCCTGAGGATAATTTAAAGTGCTTCTAGGAATCAGTGAACAACCTACTCTTCCCTTCTTATGTCCCCCCCCGCCCCCACATTTTAAATTTAAGGTTCAGGGCTTTCCAGGGAAGTGAATCCCAGTTAGGCTGAGCGTGAAGACTGACACGCAATCTCGTGGTCTTCCCTCCGAGATTAGTTAATAAATCTCTACCGCCGGCGTCGGGGCACAACTACCTAGGAATAAACTGCCTTCAACTCCACGGGACAGTCACAGATTCGAGTCGAGGCTTTTGCGTCCGTATTCAGGCAGAGAAAATGCAAAAAAACATTTCGGAATATTTTCGCTCCCTTGAAATATCAACGGGGCCGCTCAGAATCAGAGTTTGGACAAGTTACTTTCTAGCGCCCAAGATCCCCATGCTGTGTCTTGAAGGAGCCTAGAAGGTGCAATCTGAAAAAGTAACTTCTCCAAAAACCGCAGCCTCTGACCAGACCGGCGCCGACCCCCGCCCCACTTTTCCTTTCAGAAGCCACCTCAAAGGAAAGAGGCTTCAGACAGTGAAACAGGAACCGCCTGGAGTCGCAACGCTTCCCGCGGATCAGATGGTATTTATTATTTGCCAAAGGAGCGCAGCGCCCCAGAGGAACGCAGCTGTCCGCGGGTCGCGCCGGCTCTGGCACCCCCTCGAAAAAGGCTGCAACAAAACACACCGCTTCAAAGGGCTCCTTCTCCGAAGAGAGGCGCGTCCGGGACCGGAGACGGAGGTTAAGCCGTCGCCAACTCCAAGGGAACGGGGGTGCTGGGGGAGGGGGAGAGAGAGAGACGTCAGCCTCCGATCAGGGGGAGCAGAAGCAGCTCCTCGCCTACGTGGCGACCGGCTCCCAAGTCGACCCCGTTCAAAGGCGGAAGGGCGGAAGCATGAACAGGGAAAAGTTGTCTTACATCAAAGAGCTCCTTGCCGAAAGGGCCAGACAGAAATCTACAGCCCCCTTTCCTTCCCTGCAGCCTCAGCGGGTCCTTGCCGGTGTCAGATGTCCTGGTGCCAGCCTGGCTTGGGCCTGATGTTTATCGTCAAGAAAGAGGCCACTGACACGGGGAGAAATCCGGAGGAATCCGGAATAAGGAGGATCGCTCTTTGCCTCTCCTGGACCCCCGGCCCTTTTTTTTTCCCCCTCCTCTGCAGGAGTGAAGGTCCCCGCGCTCGCCCGGCGTGAAGGTTCACCAGATATGGCCTTTTTCTGCAAGGCAGCGCCGGGGTGGTGACTCAGAGAGGAACTCAAAGTTTCCTGCCTAGGCTGCCTTTCCCAAAGCGACATAGGACCCCCCCACACACACACACACACTTCAAGGCGTTCGGCAGGGCTTAGGAAGGGATCGCCTGACCCGGGAGAAAAACGAAGTGCGGTCTTAAGACGGGGGTGGGGTGGGGGAGACATGATTATTTTTTAAAGGAGGAGGAAGGGTCGGCACAGTTGCATGCGAAGAAACGAGGGAAATCTCCCCGTTTGCCAAAGAAATGGACACGGGTGTGTGCGCGTGTGGGGAAGAAAGCTGACTCAAGTCTGCACTCGGTTTGCACAACAACCGCTGAAGGAACAGCCTGCACCTGGTATGCCTGGCTTTTGCGGCGGCACCGTTGCAAACACGTGTGTGTGTTGGGGGGGTTGTTGATGAATGGCGCTGGCCTGGACACCGCCCACTGGGTGCCCTGAAAAGCAGGTGGCAGGCCATGCCAGGCTTAGGCATTCGCCAGTGTTAAAGAGGAGGGGGTGGAGAGTGAAGTGCGTGCTCGGGACGATGCTGGAGCCGAGACACCACATTCCAGGTTATGATAGCCGGGAGAGGGGGCGCTGCCTGCCTGCCTGCCTCCAGGCCTTTATTGTTCTTGGCTGGGCACATTCCAAATCCGTTACATTCCACTCCTCTCTACGGGGGGGGGAGGATAAGTGGATTCAATAACCTCAGCCTTTGGTACATACCGTCCCACAGCTTCTAGGGGGTGGGAGAGAGGAGGAGAACGAGCTTCTATTCCACAGGTTGCACCGCTTCTTACTACATTGATTTTTATATTGATTTAGTTAAAACTAGTACTGCAGTTTAAGAAACACAACGGGCTGCTTGTCCAATCAGTCGATGCGAGGTCCCTCCTCCTTTATATCACCTTGCCAGGGACAACCTGTGTTCCTATCAGCGTCCTATGAAAAGGAACGGAGCAAACGTACGAGTTCAGCCCCAAATACGTTGAGAAAGACCCCCACCCCGAATTTCACCGGGCCTCCGCCCAAACAGAAAGGCTTAAAGGGATGCTTTCTCTTTCAGCGCCCCGATAACTCAACAGGGAGCCTTTGCAACATTCAGAATCTCAATTCATTCAACTCCTGCCGCCCACCCCTCCACGAAAACGCAGCCCCAAAGCCGTTTCCTGAGAATTTCCCAAGTTATTTCTTCTGGCTCGGGCTTGCGCGTGGGCGCGCGGGAAAGCGCTTTCGCAAGGGACCGCTTTGGTGTTGCCAACACTAGCAGCCGACGCGGAGGCTTCGCAACTCGACAGCACCCTGCATGAAATGGGAGTCACAGCTACCAGAATGCTTTTTTATTATTATTTTCCAGCTGTGCTATGCGAATGCAAAATGGCAAAAGTTGCATTATTAATCGTCTTAGAACTGCAGAGCTGGAAGGCCCAGCCAAGGCCTCGTTAAGGGGGCACAGCGGGGAATCGAACTCTCAACCTCTGGTTCCGGCCGCAACCATATCCCTAAACCACTGACCTGTCCTTGGTCTAAATCCGATTGTGGGCAATTGGATAAAACGCTACCTCTCTACTAATTCTTTTGGAGAAGCTGGGGAATCGGAGAAGAGCAAGTCTTCGCTTCGCCTAGCTCAGCTCCACTGAATGTCCCGCCGCTCCCCTATCATGACCCAACCGATGGCCATCATCCCCCAAGGGAATCGCCCTGAAATAAAGACGTTTCCGAATCGCTTCGCGCCTCTGCTGGTGTCCATGACGCAGCCTCCCCTCTCCTGCCCCTTCCCCTTCCCCCGCTGTATTTCCCTCTGCAGCAGCTCCCCGGAGCCACCAGCAACCCAAGCGGCTTGTAAACCTCCAGAAAAGCACATTGCCGGCACCGTGAGAGGACGCCGCCACCGACTCTCCCCCAGCGGACATGCGCGGGCACGGCTTTTCCTCCTCCTCCTCCTCCTCCTCCTCCTCGCCCATCGTTGGTGCATTAGAAGCCGGAAAGGCGCCAAGGGGGCCTCGGTACCTCTCTTCATTTATTCCAGCCGGCAATGTCTAAAAGTTCCCCTTTCTGCCACATTTACACAGAAACAAAACAACAAAGAAAAAGTGGCACCTTTAGTACTAAAAGGCTTCCTTTGTTTTGTGTGTTTTACATTTACTGACATGAAACTTAACAGGGCCACTTATCAATCCGTTCTTTTACAAGGCACCATTGTTTGTTACTCCTTGACAAAGGTGTATCCTTTCTTGTGGTCAGCTCAGGGTGATTTATGGGACCATCTACCGCTCCCTTCTCCATCCTCACATCAACCTAGTGATGTGGCAAAAGGAGATTGTGTTCAGAGTGGGAGCACATTCCCAAAATTGGCAGTCAGACTTCACACACACACACACACACACACACACACACACACACACACACACACACACACACACACACACACACACACACACACACACACACACACACACAGAGAGAGAGAGAGAGAGAGAGAGAGAGAGAGAGAGAGAGAGAGAGAGTATACAGTTCAGCAATAATTGAACAATTATCTCTCAAATCCCACTTCAGTCACCAGACTAAACTGCTCTCAGTACAATCATAACAATTGTCTTTCCATAGCAGAACTCTGCTAGTAAAAATTTCAGCAGTACTAGAGCAGTAGGCAATGGAACCCATTACCTCCAGAGGTAGTGAGTGCTCCAACACTTGAGCCATTCAAGATACATTTGGACAAACACCTGGCAAATGTCTTTAGATTTGTATTCCTGCATGGAGCAAGGAGTTGGACTGATGGCCTTATAGGCCCCTCCCAACTTCAGTATTGTATGATTCTATGATTCTATGAAAAAAACAAAAAAAAAGTAAAACTAAGGGTGACAAGCTGTCAGGAGAACATGGGAGGACTGCCTGTGGATTCCTTTTCATTGTCCATATTTTCAGCACAGCAGTTAATGGGTTAAGCAACCAAAGGGATCTCAGGTAGAGGCCTTTCCCATCAGCAGCAGTGCAAATTGATCTTGTGAGCTGGAATAAAGGCTACAGAACCTTGGACTTTCTGTGTTCTGACTGTGTATTCTACCATTGATTTTGCCTGGGTTTATCCCGGTTTCATCTTATGGAAGGGAAGGGAAGCAAAGAACACCCTTCATTCTCTAAACTCTGCACTTAGAAGCTCCCAGGTTAAGTCCTAGCACACATTGTGTTGTGCTTTAAACCTAATAATGTTTTGGGCTATGTGGGATGTTCAAGGAGTAGACTGGAACCAAATCCAGTACCTCGAGAGTGGGGCCCCAACACTGGAGGCATTCAAGAGAAATCTGGACAACCACCAGGCAGATATCCTTTGATTTATATTCTTGCATCAAGGGGGGGGGGTTGGACTTGATGGCCTTGTAGGCCGCTTTCAACTTCTTGAACCCAGACTCCTTTCATTCTAGTCCAACACTCCACCACACTAGCTACTGAGTGGTGGGCCTGGAAATTTTGGACAGGCACTGTCAGCCAATTAGGAAACCATGCTAGGCAGAACAATACTTGAACTTGGTGTGTGGAACACCCTATGTTCCTGAAGAGGTTACTCCATCATGCGCTTTCCCCTCCCTAATTGTCCTGGGTCCATCTCACATCATCTGGCCAAGTTTCTGCTCTTTCTGGTCAAGTTCTCAACCTGAGCTGAGCCATTATGCCATCTGCTCCTCTCTTAAGCCTCAGTCCTTTTTGGAGAAAACCTCCTGCCTTCCAAGCCCGCTGCTGTCCAGGCCATCCATGGTACTCCGCCCAACACCTCCACCAGTTTGCCTCTGGTTGGGATTTAAACCCAATTCCGCCTCAGACATTCTGCCCGTGTTTGCTTCTCCTGGCGCCGCTGCGTCCCTTCCACCCCACCTCCGCCCCGCTTCTTTTGATGTCCAGTCTGATGTGTGCGACAGCCCTTGTTGAAACTTCTCTACCTGTATCTCAGGAAGCAACGGAGCCCTTCAAATTAAGGGTATTAAGTATTAACTCTGACCGTCTCTGCTCCCCAGATTCCGAGCACTGTTTTCCTCCACGGGGTCGGGAAGGTTCTGCCAGAAGTTTCTCCGCACACTTTGGGAACCTTGAGTGGAAAACCTCCCGTTCCAAATAATGATTAACCCACCAACCTTTCAGAGAAGACTTTTCTTCTTCCCCTCTCATGACCGCGCTCGCTCGCTCTCGCTCCCTCTCTGTATCCCGAGTTCTCTCCTCGTCTTCCTTCAGATCCCACGAAAAAAGCCAGAAGCAGCCCTTGTTTAGAGTTTTGTTCTTCTAAATCCCGAGGTTGGATTATAATTCCCCGGGAAAAAAACAACAACCCTCTGCTCCTTTGGGCCGTCCGTTCCCCAGGCAGCTTAAAGGGAGGCGGACAATGAAACCAAGAAACTCGCGGAGCTGGCTGCCCAGTTAATGAACTTCGCCGGCAAGGTGATTTACATACCGGAGGACTCCGGTTCAACCATTAGCCACGTCGTTGCAACATCAGCTTGAAATCTCCTGAAATCAATCATCGCTCGCTGATTATATATACACGCTACACAACGTGCCCACACGCTCCCTCACACGCCCAGCAGCGGCAACTGGAAAGGCAGGTCGCCTGTAATAAACCGGGCTTCGCCAGCAGCCGCCGGACGGCCCAGGGAGGCTCGAATCCAAAACACGCGCCATGGGGGTGGGGGTGGAAGCCGAGGGAGCAGGGAACAAGGCACAAGGTGGGGTGGGGTGGTGGGGTGGAGACGGAGCCTGCGGGGACCCCGAAGAAGCACCCGTGGGGCTTTTGTTCACGCCCTCCTCCTGCGAGCGTGGCCCGGAGGGACTGCACCCAGCGCGTGTTCGTGGTGCGGATTTGACCAGACACCTCGAGGCCCGTTTGTTTTAACACTGGCAAGATGGACAAGTGGTACCTTGTGCAGTATAAAGGAATTAATTCGTTCCAAATGAAATGACGTTACCGTTATACAAATTCCCATAGGAATGCATTGAAAACGGAGTAATCCCATTTTTATGTTGTAGGGATTTTCCCCATAGGCGATTATGTTAAGCAAATTTCCCCTATCTGCGGGATTTTTTTATGTTGTACAGATTTTTTGTTGTACAAACTCTTTGTTATACAAGGGTCCACTGTATTATGGTGGCTCATCGTAAAAGGCCAAGCACTGGACTTAAACTCCTGTTAAACCGGAGTAGTGACTTTGAACCCTCCTGCGGGGTGCTGGTGCTGGTGGTAGTGATTGACCCCACTTGACTGGGGAGAGCTGTGGCTTAACACTCTGGGGGACCCCCGGGAGCTAAGGCAACGGGAAGCGAGCCGCCCTTTGCTGACGGTGTCGTCGGGGTTTCCCGCTCCTCCGCCGCTTCCCCTTCCCCTTTCCCTTTCTTCTTCTTCTTCTTGGTCGCCGCCCCAGCCGACGAGCGGGCGGGAGGGCGACAGCTGGGCTCCCGACCGGGTGTCCAACCCAGAGGGAACAGACGGGCTTTCCCTCCCCGACGCGTCCGAAGGCGGCGCCCCCCCCCCACTTCCTCTGGCCCTGGCCTCGCTGCGCTTCCGAAACGGAAAGCGAGAGCTACACCGGCAGGCGGGAGGGGGGGGCTTTCTTCTCGCCTCGGCCGCTCAAAGCCCGGCTCGACGCCGCCCAACGTCCCTAGTTTCCTCTCTTGCCGCCCCCCCCCCCCGTGTCGCACCGCCGGCCTTTGGCCGACTCTCGGCCAGAGCTGGACTGGCGGCAAGGCGGACGCTCCGTTCCAGCAGCGGCCACAGGGGGCGCTCGTGCTCATGCACTTCCTGAAATGAGAGGCGCCTGTAGACCTCTGAGCCTCTGGCTATAGTCTTCTGCCGGGTCCACAGTAGTGGCCTGGGTGGGGAATCCCCTCCACTTTACTATTTCGGAGCGCCCAAGCCCTTACAGAGCCACCACTTAGCTCAGGCATATCCAAACTTCGGCCCTCCAGATGTTTTGGACCACAACTCCCAGAATTCCAAGCCTGTATTTCCAATGGCAAAGGACTGTGGGAGTTATGGTCCAAAACATCTGGAGGGCCGAAGTTTGGACATGCCTGACTTAGCTCATTTTGGAAACCTCTGGCGGACTGCTCTAAAACACATTTGGGTGTCCAGGAAACTGTTGGCCCTCAAAAGGAGTACCCACAAGAACATAAGAAGAGCCATGCTGGCCCATCTAGTCCAGCTTTCTGTATCTCACAGTGTCCCCACCAAATGCCTCTGGAAGCACACGAGACTAGATATCTGTCTCCTGATACCACTCCTCTGCATCTGGCCCTTGACCCGCTGTGTGCTGGTGTTTTGCGCAAACACATGTGTTCTGAAGCAAAATCAAGTTGAAACTCTTTTATTAAACTTCCTGCTGCTTTTGCATCTCTTGCGGGGCATTTGGGATGGACAAGGTGGATGCCTCCGGCCTGCCCACTCCACAAGACATCAGCCAGTGTCTGCGTGGGCTTCAGTCCAGTGGCCATCCATTGGGACAGTCGCATGCCTTGTGGGAAATCATTGTATGCAAAGGCACATGTTTCCTTTTGCTGTATTTGCCAAAGACTTCACAAAGTCGATGTCTTTAGCCATTGCACAATTAATAACAGTAATACTGGTGATGAAGATGGAAAAAACCCAAGAAAACAAAGTCAACTCAGCATAAAAAACAGCAGACACAGCATAAAATTGCTGTTATGTGCCATCAAGTTGCTTCTGATTTATGGCAGCTCTATGAATTAATGACTTCCAAAGGTTCCTGTCACTAATACACAAATTAGATGGTTTTCTTTATTGAGCCCGCTATCTCACGGCGGATTTGAGGTGTTTATTATGAAAAGGCATCTTTTTCAGTCAGGTGGTAGTGTGCCCCAAAAGGCACTGTACCTGTCCTCTCGTCCTTAGTGATAAAAGGTGCCCTTTAATGTCCACAGCAAAGAAGAGTAAGCCTTGGAGAAAAGTACAGCCCCCAACAGTGGTTCCAAGAAAAAGTGCTCAGATGAGTGAAAGGGGGCGTGGTCGCCTCTTTCTGAATGAAAAGGCATCCAGTCATTAGAACATCAAAAAAGGAGCGCCTATAACTGTGGAAAAAGTGTCCAAAAGCAAACGTGGCATGACAGCCTCAGTCCATCCATCTCATGTTAGGTCTTCTATTCCTGCTGCCTTCAACTTTGCCTTATCTTATTATCTTTACCGCTGAGTCTTGTCTGCTCATGGTAAGTCCAAAGTACAACCATCTCACGTTTATCTTGTTAGCTTCTGAGAATTCAGGCTTGATTGGATCAAGAAGCCATTCATTTGTCTTTCTTGCAGCTCATGGCATCCACAAAGCTGTTCTCCACCAGCGTAAACTACAGATTAGGAAAGTAACTGATCACAAGAAAGCCACACTGCAGAGTTGCATCTAGCAAAGTGCCTTGAGTGAATGGAAAAATCTTAGTCTGATGCACAAAAGATAGCAATGTGGCGAGCATCTGAGCACCTTGGGTGAGAACATTCCACAGTCTTGGCGGCCGGGGGGGGGGGGGAGGAGATGACTGGAAAAGGCCTTTCCCTTTTTTTATTCCACTCCTGCTGGAGGCCAGATGTCTTCTTGGCCATCCTGACTTGGAACACAGATGTTCTAGACTAAACAATGACGTGTTGCATGCAAACCAGTCTCCCAGCTTCTGGAGCTAGTAGCTCCTCTTGCCTGCACTTCTTTTTTTCCATTTATTTTTATCGCGAACTCTTATCCATAATAATCCATACAATCTCGTTACATGGCCAAAGGATACTAATTTTTTGAATTTTATGTGCTTTACATTCATTTATTTTGGCCTTTGATCATTTCCTGCTTTTTCAATTCACTTTGCTTTCAATCATGTCATAATACTCTGTACTACAATCTTTATTATCTCAGTTTGGCCCTGGCTGGTTCGGACTCTTGAGATTAACAGCCAGTAGATCTGGATGTACTGGTGAATTTCTGGACTATTTGCAACTGATATTTAATTTCCAATTGTTCAGCAGCAGCAGCAGCAGCAAAAGCACTCCCCACTCACATCTTAAAGTATGTTAAAGAAATCTTGGAATAACCAGAGTTGTCTTTGCGTGACAGTGCATTGAATTTCATCTGGTTCTGGCTGCCTTTTGCACCTTTTTAGTGGTTATATGATTTCTAGTAAAACACACACACATACACACAATAGACTTTGAATTTTGTGAGGCTTAAGATCTATAAATAAATAGGCAAAGGATCTATATTGTGTGATTGCTGATATTCACAAATGTTCATAGGAGGCAATAAAGAAATATTGGGATTTATCAAGTTTGAGGTACACTCTGTATTATGGTTACTCTCCAACCTGTCAACTCAAGAAGAAAGATTTTCTTTCAAACTCATATCTTTATGTATAAGGGAATGTGATACATTTGTTTGGTTGTGTATTATATTTTTATCCGCATCATCTAGTGGCCTTGTCACTACTCTGGGCAATCTCCAGCTATAAAATAAACAAATAAAGCAGCCAAGACCCACCAACACACAAATATAAAATAAAGGAATATAATGTAGTATAAAAAAAAACAACAGACCTAAAAATAAAAATGGCGACAACACATAATATTGACTACAGAGTATAATGGGCAAAATAAGACTAAATCAGTGCTCCCCAACCTTTTTATCACCGGGGACCGGTAAATGTTTGATAATTTTTCCCTGGCCCACTTGTGGGGGGGGGGTGTCGCGGCGGCGGCGCGGCGATGGCGGGCGGGGGGCGATAAAGGAATATAAATGGCGGGGGTTGCAGACCTAAAAATAAAAATGGCAGCGGCGGCAATGGCGGGCAGGGTGGGCGCGAGAAGCGGGGGGTCACGGCGGCGGGGCGGCGCGATTGAAAAACATAATACGCCCCTCCCCCTCCCTAAAAAAAGAGGCACACATGCGGCGCGCAGCCTGGGGCACCTACCTCTGCTCCGGCTGCAGCCTTCGGGCGGGCGAGCGGGAGGGGGAGGAGGGGAGGCCGGTGGGGGTGGCGTCTCCGGCCCGAGGGCGCCACCGGGTAGCCGGCCGCGGAGTGGAACCCGGGCGATAAGACTAAACCCGCCCAGGAGCCCCAGGCCCCCAACGGGAGGTGGGGACCACTGGACTAAATGACCAACTGTTGTTCTGAAACTAAAGACTATATTAACATGGATTGGGGATGAAAGAGGATATTTCTGTCTTCATGGCAAGATGGAGAGGGAGTTAAAATGTGAGATGTTACACCTAGACTGTGAGATGGGGGCTAAGATTAAGAAAGAGTGGACAGTCCTTCAATGCGCTCTAGTGGTGCTATCTCCATGGGCTTTGTGAGTGCCTGTGTTCTTTTCCCGCTGACAGAAAGTCTGCATTTACAGTAGTTATCATTATTATACAGCCTTATAGCCTAGATACCCTAAGCACATCCAATCTCGCCTGATTTCGGAAGCTAAGCAGGATCGGTTAGTACTTGGAATGGGAGACCACCAGAGAATACCAGGTGCTGTAGGCACCTGGAGTGGGAACTGGCAAAACCACTCCAATATTCCTGCCAAGAAAACTCCATGGACATGGAGCCACAAAGAGTCGGTCATGACTGTAACGACAGAACACACACACACACAATACACACTATAGGTATGGTAGGTCAATGCTGAGAAACCTGGGTACAGAGAGAGGAAGGCAAGCTTGCAATAACCCGGTTGTTGTGGTGTTGCTACATTGGTAGCATGGCTTATGCTTGTACGTATCTCATCTTACAGGGATTCTGGTAGGGCTTTCAAGGTGAGATATCTGAGGAGTGGTTTTGCCTGTTCCATATCCCCCCAAGTGAATTTCTATGGCTGAGAAGGGACACACAACTCCCAGTGGTTACATTTCCATATAGCAGAGAAGAGAAGCTGGGGCTGTGACAAATTGGACATTTATATGTTCACATTTTATATTCATGCCACTCCAACAAAATTCTATAAAATACAACCATGAATCCTTTGGTACTTTAAAGGCTAATCAATTTATTAAGGCTTTAGCTGTTCTGAGCTACCTATGGCCCACAGATGCTACAGTGAAATTGGTTAGACTTTAATCTGCCGCAGGATCATTTATTTATCCTGGAAATCATTACTGTGGAGATATCAAAATATAATGCTTATATTGTGTGAGTTTTTTTCATTCTCTGTTGCAGGCATCTTTTTGCAAAGCAGTTGCCATTTCCTGTTTATGTTGTAGTTGCTAGGAAACCAGCTGTTTCAAAGTTCCATTAGCTGATTTTATTTATTTATTTATTTATTTATTTATTTATTTATTTATTTATTTATAGACCACCCATCTTCCAGACTGAACTCTGGGCGGTTTACAATTAAAATAAAACAACAATATAAAACAGCAATAGAGAACAAGGAGCACTTTAAAAAAAAGGAGGAGGGAGGGAACCTACACAAAAGATGAGGCGGACAGCAAAAGAGAAAAAGAAAAAATATATTAAGTAATAAGGTTGCCATATGCCTCTTTAAAAAGCAAAGTTTTCAGAGCCTTTTTAAAGGTGGGCAGGGACGCTGCTAGGCGCAGCTCACTAGGGAGATGATGCCACAAAGTGGGGCCCACCACAGAGAAGGTGCGGTTATGCGTAAGCGATTTCTGCGCCTCCCTGGGTGTGGCCACCCTAAGTGAGCGCACCTGTGCCATTTTGGTGGGCCTGACCCCAGTTGATCTCTGGGAGATACGCTCCGACAGGTACTCTGGTCCCAGCCCGTGGAGGGTTTTGAAAATCAAAACCAGGACCTTGAATTGTATCCGGAGGAAAACGGGCAACCAATGCAGGCGAGCCAGAACTGGGGTGATGTGGTTGCATCTACAAGCACCCACCACCAGTCTGGAGATGCAAAAATATAGAGGAACATTGACACTACTGCATGGAGATTACACACTAGACCATTACACTAGACCTTAGATATTCCACTGCAAATGGTTAGGATTTGTGTGTCATTTATGTAGGTAAGATGAGCCTTCATCTTTTAAAAGAGAGAAAAATAAAGTAGGAAAATAACTTCTTTATTTATTAATACTAAAGTTGTATGATATATGATATAATGACACGGAATACAAGGTCTTCAATGCATTTTTACTTGAGTAACCTTACAAAATACTTGAGAAGTCTTACAGTTACCACCCCCGTCCCACTCTAGAAACGTGTGATAAAGAGAAACTGCAGTTGTAAAGATATTTTAAAAATGATCTGTTCTGTCACTCAGCTTTATCTTTTAAGAAGGAAGCTCTCTTTTGGAAGCATCCCTAGCCATAAGAAAGAGTGGTGAAAACAGCAGTGTACACAATGCTTGGTTTACCGCACGGGAGTGCAACCTGTGACCCAGTGGCTACATTCAGCCTCACCCTCATCCATACAGTTGGGTCTGCAAGACCTTTCAGCTGACACCATGGGACACCATTCTATAGTTATTGAAATGTCGATTTTATTTTTTCCAAAGGTAGCTCCCTATAAATAGTTAAGCATTTATTTATATCCTGTTTTTTCTTTCCTAAAACTGGGACTTCAGGCAGTTCTCAACAAGATAAACTTGTACCTTTAAAACTTTTTTAAAAGTTAAACTTTAAATAATTTAAGAGATAACTAGATTAATCTGAGTGAATGAAATATTCAACATTGGCCAATAATGATCCAGAAGAAGGGACTTCAAAAATGGCTCCTTGAAAGATGAAGACAAACTCCTGCAAGTTTTGGACAGAATGATACAAACCTTTCATTTAAAGAAATAATGACAATTTCCACCATGTTGGCAGCCAAGCCACTTCTATCTGCCTTTACAATGGTCAAACACGTGAAGAAACAACCTCTCTGATTCAAGCATCTTTTCTGTATGCTCTGCTTGATTTGCAGTCACCAGTCCTATTGAGTGCAGTTGTAGTTTTCGACTGATTTGACTTGCATTGCCTCAGCTGAGTTATGTATATATGTAAGCTCTGGACAATAAACCAGGAACACTCTGTAGACTTAATAATAACAGATTTAATGTTTACAATAGCAAGAGATTTAAGGAGACCGTCAAAAGACTGGGGATATTGCTCTGACAAAGCAAAGTGTTCTGCTTATATACCTCCCCATACCACTACAAGTAGTCTTTGGGCGGTTTACAATTTTAATTACAAGGGGATCAGCATTAGTTTAAAAACTGTCCCTGGTCTGAATGCCACATTCTTCCAGACATAAATTTGCCACCAATTTTATTACACTTTGCTACTAGCCATATCGCAGGTTTATGGCACCATCAATAAGAAACTTTAATGCCCAGAGATTATAGGTACAGGGTCATAAACTGATGAGTTGTCATACTGGGACAAAGCTGTTCCCATGCCTGGAAAATTACAGCATTTCTTAGCTGGTCTGACCTGTAGTTAAAAGGGATCTGACAAACAATGTTTCATATTTAGATACTTCCAGTTTTATTCCAATGTTCTCTTTTTGCTGGCTGTTAAATCAGCTGCACGCAGTGAGGAAGTGAGGAAAGAATGGACTTTGAAAGGAATCTCTCAGGGTAAACAATTGGTGCAGCTGTCTGAAATACTAGATAGTCAGACCCAATTAAATTGTTTGCATCATTCATTTATGCATTCACGTGTAGCTTACAGCTACACTGAAAAAAAGGCAGTTTATTACAAATGTCTTCAGCTGGAAGTGAAAATTTTACATCAGAGTGGGGAATATGTGGCCCTTCAGATGTTGTTGGACTACAACTCCCATCAGGCTTTGACAGAATAGCCACTGGTGTAGGATAATTAATGAGAGTTATATTTCAGGAACATAGAGGATACATATTCTCAGTTAGATGAACTGGCACTTACTTTTACGATGTATATATAATTCTTTCAAAAACTATAATAATAATAACATGTGCCATCAAGTCAAGTCAACTTATGACAACCTGTTCCAAAGAGTACTCTGAAGCGGTTTACCATGTCTTCTGCTGTCCTGCAATATCCACTTAACACTAAGTTCCAAAACGCAGGCTCCAAATAAGTCATACCGAAATCCATGTTTAGATGCTTTCAATGCATATCAATTGATGGAATTTTAATATTTAACACATTAGAAGAGCAACTAGATTTATAGCATTCTAAGAGCTTGCTGTAGGAAACAACTATGATTTGACTGTTTCAGTCTAAGTTCTCACAGGCAACTCTGGTCATCAGATACCTGAGGCACTCTTCCAGAGTAAGCTAATTTCTTCGCCAAGAATGAAACACTTGAATTTCATGAGCCAATCGTATTGATCTCAATCCATTTCAATATCTAACCTTTGGGCAATCCTTCAATGTCCTCTGGTAGTGGGCCAGGCCAGTCATGTATGGAAGAGTCCATTATAGGGGCCGATGCCTTCACTTCCAGTCTGTACACCAACCTACAAAGGATTCTTGGCATCTCCTTTGACTACATAAATCCGTTGGTTGAGGACCAATATGGAACTCTCAAGTGGAAGTGCCACTCAATATTCTGGATAAATTGTGAGGCTAATAGTGGCACGGCACAGTTCCAGATGAGTTTGTGTGCCTTTGGCACTTGGATGAACCAGTCCCTGAAGAATTTCTAAAGGGAATTTTGTAAATGCGGTACTGAATAGCTCAGTAGCTGCCAGATGATTGTGTTGATCTATTTGTGGTCAATGTCATTATCAAATGGACTAAGAAAAAACAACACAGGTGGCACAACCATGATATCCTCATAGAAGCCATTCCATTAAACCTCCTGACTTGCTGATACATATCCCGGGGTTTGAATCCCAAAAGGAGGCTTGTCCTTCTCAAAGCCATTTAAGAATTCAGCACTCAGACCACCAATAAGTTGTCTCATGCAGCTATATATGAAGCTTCCATCAGCTTTGAAACATATATAATGCTTGACAGTGAGAACTGCGCACATGAGTAATATAATGATAAGGGTGAGGATAAAGCAGAACTCTGCTAGTTCTGTTTGTCACTCTGTATTTGCTTTTTGCTGTCCGCAGTCATAAAAATGGGAACTCCAGTTCTTGCTCTTGGTTGGGATGTTAGCATTTTGGGAGGGCTTAGAGACATATTATTGCTCCCATCTTAATGAGAGATGTAGGAAAAGACAGGATGTTAGACAAACACCTAGGAATTCAGAGTATGGGGGCGGGGGATAAAAACTGTTTTGGATGACAGCTCTCAGAATTATGTAGCCTGCCTTGTCATTGCATCAACATAGCAGACGGAAGGAGATATTTGTATTAGATTGGATGTATTTTAGTATAGTTTTTACTTTTACACATAATTTAGATTCAAGGCTTTTTATTGTTAGCTGCTTTATAGATCTGTGGAATGAGAGCTGGAGCACCTATTGTAATAAATATTTGAAAGTGTATTGCACAGAGCAGTAGGCTGAAAAAAAGTTCCATGACTTGAGAAACATGCTTTAATGCTGTGCAATTTAAAGCTAATCTCAGATATCTCTATATCCACCTGTTTGCTGGCTAGTTTTGCAATTGCCTTGCTTCTAAGTATCTTATCTGGGCTGAAAAGCCCTGTCAAAACAAGGGACTGCCTTCAGTGAACATCGGGAGGCGAAAGCAGCAGACAGGTGTAAATTCCCAGCTAGCAGGGGCCAGGCAGGTACAATTTGAAACAACCTGATGACTTGCATCTTCTTCTCCCATTTCTCCTGGGACCCCTGCAGGGAGATAAGGGCAAAGAGGACT
Source organism: Phrynocephalus forsythii (assembly GCA_029282475.1). Lineage (NCBI taxonomy): Eukaryota > Metazoa > Chordata > Lepidosauria > Squamata > Agamidae > Phrynocephalus > Phrynocephalus forsythii. The sequence goes on from JAPFRF010000002.1 coordinate 60,475,720, forward strand.
CCTGTCTTTAGAGATGCGGGCCCCAAGCCAGTTCCCACACTCATGGGCTTTGTTAAATTGCAAGAGGGACAGCACTTAGTGCTATTTAAAGGGTGGGGTCAGAGTTAAGTTGCTGGAGCACCTTTAGCTGATGGGTTTGTCTGCCCATTAACTGGCTGGAAGAACTGCAGATAAGACCTGTCTCTTTGAGCCAGCAGCTGGCTCCCAAGGTACAGGTCTTCCCTGGGGCCTCGTGTTGCCTTTGGCTACACACGGAATTGCTGAACAAGTGGAGCTGCTGTCAGGCCTTGGGGGAAAGCCTCCATTGTGAAGAGACCAGGCTCCTTGTCATTAAAAGGACCTCAGAGAATTTACACCCTTTCATAAGCAAAGCCCTGCTTGCTCTGGCCAAAGGCCAAGCTAGTCTAGTGCTTTGTTCCCATGGCACAACCTTTACTGCTTGAAACCATTCATTTATGGAGTACAGAAGAGCATCTCTGCACCAGGTGACCTTGTCCCTGTTTGTTGTTATTATTCACTATCTGCTATGGTAACCATGTGAATGGGTGACCTCCTAAATGCCCTGTCCTTCACACTCCGGCTCAACTCTTATAAACTCCTTATAGACTCAATGCATCTCATATTTTGTCTTCCTCTTTTCTTGTTGCCTTCACAGATGTGTTTGGATCTTTGTTTAAACACCTCCAACCAATACGGCCTGTTGTATTAGTAAATGCTGTAGTTTAATGGTGTGGTTTAATGCTTTTTCTTGGCTCTCCTAAATCTCCCACCATGGAGGTAAATGAGATGGCTGCCAGGTTCTTCCTCAAATTCTGAGAAAGGGAGAAGAAATTCTGTATACTGTGGGCTTTTGTTTGTTTTGGCACCATGAATAAGATTATATGCTACTATTACCTTATTGCTGCCTGGAGAACTTAAGATAGCTGAATACCTAAATTTTAAAGAGGCCTTGGTGACAGTTGACATGCAGGGTTATCTGCTGTTCCTCGTTGTCCTGGGGTTCTGTTTATTGTGCAGCCCTCTTGCCGGTTTCTTTTGCATTTTTTTGAAGTTTTGACACTTTGCTATCTGTTTATCATTTTATCTCTTGTTTGATTGCAAACTGCCTGGAGTTGCCTTTCAGGGAAGACGGGCAGTCAATAAATGCACAAATAAATAAACAAATACCTGGCCGCAGAGCCAGAGGTTGGGAGTTTGATTCCCTCCCCCCGCCCCACTGTAGCTTGCTGGAAAAGGCCAGCCTATGTGGTACTAAGCAAGCTGCACAGCCCCAGAATGCTGCCAGAAGAAGGGTCTACGGTAAGCCACTTATGATTCCTTTGTACCTAGAAGAGCCCACAAAGGATTGCCATATGTCAGAATCAACTTGACAGCATACAACAGGCATGTCCAAAGTCAGGCCCGGGGGCCAAATGCGGCCCGTTTTCAAATTTCGAGTGGCCTGCAGCCTCTTCTCCCCACCGACTCAGCCTGTCACCAATCCCTGCCAGCTGGCCCCTCCCCATACCGATGGAGATGTCACCTTGCAGTTTTACAGTTTGCCTGCCCTCCCTTCCTCTGTCCATCACCCCAGCCACTCGGACAGCCTACCCCCCGCCCCCGCCCCATTGCTGCAGTGTCCTCCCCGCTTTCTTGCATGTCCTAGAGGCTTGACCAGAGTCCGGCCCGAGGGCCAAATGTGTCTGAATATTAGGCTCCCACACATTTTCAACTCACCAAATCTGGCCCTCCTTGCAAAAAGTTTGGACACCCCTGGCATGGTATGATGGCTATGTTATTACCTAGCAGCATTTCTACTTCACTTTTCCTTAAAGGGTCCAAGGATCTACACACGGTTCTTTTCCTCCAGACGTTGTGTTCACAACAGCTCTGTCAATCAGGGCTGCTCAAGGGGGAAAGTGATCAAGCAAGTTTCATCGCTCTGAGGGGTGGGTGGGGATTATCCCCATGCCCTGGATCTATCACATTTTAGCCCAGTAATCTAATCAGAAGACCATAATACCTTCAGATGCTGGAAACCTTTCCCACACAGGAATGGTTCCTGACCCTTGATCATTTCAGCTGCCCATTCAATACAGGTGGGTGGGTAGTGAAACTGGTAAAACCACTTCTATAGTACCCGTTTCTGAGGCGCAATGACCAGAACTATTCACATTATAGCATTGTAAAAAGCTTTTGCAATAGCAAGAGAAAGCTTTTTACAATGGTTGGTTGGATAAAAAAACATTTTCCCAAAAATGTTTCTGATAGGATCAGTGATCCTTTCCCCAACATGTCTGGAGTTCTCCACTTAGAGGATACAGCTGTTATTTGCCTGCCATATTCAACTCTCTCCCCAATTTAAAGGCTGGGTAACATAGCTCAGCATGATTACAAACCTGTACTATAGTAATGCTTTTTGAATAATTTCAACAGAAGAGTAGGAAACTCTGAGTGAACAACAACAAACACTACCTAGTGATAGTCTATCATTGCCTTTTCTGAAATGTGTCATTGATGAGGTAAAATAACTGTAGGAAAGCAACTGATGTTTCTGAGAAGTAGCCAGGTTTAAAACAGAAAGAACACTTCAGAGATTAAAAGGTGTTTATTTATAGAGCCAAAGAATGCTCCCTCTGTTCAAAGACAGATTATAAAGAAATAAAGAAATATTGCAGGCTTTATCTGAAAGCAGATTGCCTTAAAGCCCTTCATACAGATCCCATTTCTAAGTAGCGTTTGATAGATAAGGCTTTCATGTGGACCTTTTTTACAATTTAGATTGATCCTTGCTTTGTTGTTCATAGCCACTCACCATATGTGTCTATGTCAAACCACACTCTTGCTTAAAAAGCAGACGTAGGCCTCCTGCACTATAGCACATCTGAGGTCATGCTGACGAAAGGTCTGCAGTCATACAACAGCTAGAGCATTGACCTAGTTATTCAAGGAATGTTTGCTTTTGGATGTTGCAACTGAAGTTTGTTGAAGTGGTCATGGTTCCCTGAGTCAAATACCCTGCCTGCACCAGAGTGTGTTTCTCCCCCTTTCGTGTTCCCATTCATACCTTAGTGCGTTATTTTAAAGGGATCCTCACACATGTGTAGCAGCTGTGCATGCCATGGTTAGCACAGGGCGTTTATACACGACCCCTAAGCTCCGCCGCAAATGGCTGCAAGGTCCGGACCTTAAAAATATTTACCCACCAGCTCCGGACTTTGCAGACAATTAAGTGCGACCCCGCCCACTTTAGCGCGGCCCAGAGCAGTTTTCTTGTACCTGGTCTTTGATGGTGACAAATATTTGATCCGGTGTAAGGATAGTGAGTGCGGGGCTCTCCTGGCTTCCGTTTGTTCTTTTTTTGCGCCCCACCCCTTTAAGAGATCTGAATGCTGCCCGGAACAAAACGAGGTAAACCGGCAGTCTTTTCTTTCTTTTTTCTCCCTCCCTCAGGCAGCCAGCAACCAGGAAGTGTGGAGGGGGGTGGGGACAGAGGAAAAGCGACGAACCCCTAAGATCTCTGGTCCGAATTTAAGTGGCCAGCGGATCTTAGGGGTCGTGTAAAAAGGCCCACAGATAGGCCAAAGAGAAGCTAATTAGAAAAATGTGACCATAGCAGTCCATGTCACAAGAAGACGATAACGAAACCTTATCCTAATGATGTTGCTATTGATTTTTAAAACATCTTTTAAGAAAAGAAATGACAAGCAACTTCTAAATAGGCACGAAGGAGCCATGACTTTAAAGTCGGGACAGCCCATGTAAAGAGGATCTTCATCATTTCATTAGTAAATTAATTGTCATTGAGGAGTTGGGGGACTATAACATTAACGATTCATACTAGGAATCAGGATGTGAGACAGTTGGGAGCTTTGCAATATCCTGCGCTATTGCAATACTATGCTTGTGGTGTTTTTAAGAAGCTTAGGCTTTAATTACATACTTACATCCTGCTCGTCTATGAATCATGCCCAACATAGCTAACAACAATGATAAACATGAAGAAGTACACCACTGAAACAAACAGTTAAAATGAGTGCAAAGAATGACAATCAGCAAACAAACAAACAAACCAATGGGTCTGAAGGCCCAGAGCCCAGATGAACGGTTAGAAAAATACAAAGAAATAAGAGCAGAAGGAATCTCAGAGTCAGAACCAGGCCTCAACAGGGGCATATTCAGGAAGTGACAGAAACCCAATGAGAGCAATCTTTCTATGGGAGCTGAAGCCCCCCAAAAGAGAAGGGATGATAGAATTTGTAGTTGAATACATTCTGGAGGGTTACAGTTTTTCTCACCCCTGATCTAGGCAAACCAGCTGGGATTTGTTATAACACTGCACACAGAGAAGCACGAGATAAAGCTGATAAATTGGGATAGATGACCCTCAGATGTATTTTTCACATCTGCACTACAACTCTATGGCTGTATTTCGGTCAGGGGTATTTTCAGTTCCTAGTAATCCCGAGCAGTAGAAGCAGCAGCAGCAATTTTGATTTGATTTGATTTCTGGTTAGGATGCTTTGCCTCATCTAGTACAGTGATTCCCAAACTTTTTAAAAAAATCTTGTTTACCCCTGGGCAGCCTATTTCCATAAACTGTACATTTCAGATGAGCAAAAATGTTTGCAATCAATATGGTTGATGTTGGTTCATATTGATATGCTGCAAGTGTAAATAAATAGCCTGATGATGGAATTCAGAAGGAATGGAATAATAAGGGGAAAGATAGTGCATATACATTTACATTCAAAACTCAAGAGATACAAAGAATTTAGTGTATCATAAAAGACCCAAGTAGCTCACTTGTACATTGTCTTATACTGTTGATGTATGTGCTCTTTATCCATTATTTATTCCACCCACCCACCCACCCATACCCCTTCATTTGTACCTCTGGGGGTACATGTGCCTGAGAATGGGAATCCCTTTTCTAGCATATTTCACTCTGTGTTTGGAAGAAAACAGGGGCTAAAACCCTACAGGGAAAATCTGCAGCTGCAAAGGCAATCACGCAGCAGTTCCTTTCTTTTGGCTTGGTCTCCACTGCCCAACCAAGCAGAGAACTGGGAGTGCGGAGGAGCACAACATGGAGCCAGAAACATGGCTACTTGCACAAATGCCTACTTATAACTGTCAGACTCCAACACCACTGTGCCCAATGAGGATCAAAATTATATACTGAACATACATTTGGATTATGTTTAGACCACTGCATTGCTGAGATAATGATCTCCCATTTCCTTCAGTAACTCATGAAGACTCCACACGTTTGAGGTTTAGTAATTTAGTAATTATAGTGAGTTTATTAATTGCTTGAAAGATAACAAGGCTAATCACCACAGGTCAAAACACATTGATGCTAACTGTGTCACTACATATTGTTTTTTTAAAATAGATCCAAATAGTCATCATGACAAATCTTGCCACAAGACCTGGAATCATAAAATGTAAGTACAGTGGTACCTTGTATAAAGGAATTAATTCATTCCAAATGAAATTATGTTAATCAAATTTTGCTTTATACAAATTTCCCATAGGAATGCATTGAAAAAAGAGTAATCCCTAATTGTGACCATTTTTATGTTGTACGGATTCACCCCATAGACAATTCTGTTAAGCAATTTTCCCCTATCTCTGGAATTTTTTATGTTGTACAGATTTTATGTTATACAAACCGTTTGTTACACGAGGGTCCACTGTAAGCCCTTTTTGCTGGCATCACAATTAAAAGCTTTGGTTGTGAGGATACACAGCCATGACTCCTCCCCTCCTACACAACTTTGAATTCAATGGAGAAATGGTGGGATATATGAACAAATTTTAACTTGGTAGCCAGACTGACACCCATCTTCATTATAAAGAGGAGCACACATTTATTATTCTGGTCAAAATCATAGAAGGTAAAAACTCTTATTTGTTACCATTATTTTTATTCGCACTTTTGCTAGACTCACTAAAGTATGCAATGTTTACCTACTAGGGGGTTATTATTCACTGCATCATCAATGTGATTTTTTTTTTTTTTTAGTTTTCAACAAACCATAATCTACTCTGTTCTGTGCACCCAAAGCTTGACCTTGTTTGGTAATTAGCTTCCAACAATCACATATCTCAGGATGTGATTGTCGAAACGAAAAGGAAGAAAAATGTCTTGGGTAAATTGATTTCCAGTATTTGAAGATCTCATTCTTACCCACAATCTGATCTTCAGTTGCTTAACTACTAGTTTTATTGTCCTATATATTTCTAACTGTAAATAAAACAATTATGGATTATTATATTTTACCATCAGAGGCAATCAAATTCTAAAAAATACATTCTCAGATTCCTCACCTAGATTACATTGTAACGTCACATGCTGAAGCCAGAAACAAGAAAAAGGTTCAAAGAAAAATATGGAAAATATAATAAGCATCTACTTCCTATCATTTTTTGCCCAGAGGTTCTTGGATTAAAATTCATACAAGCCTTCACCACTAGCTGTGCTGGCCAAGATTTCTGTGAATTGTAGCCCAAGAACACCTGGGCACCCAAGATTGGGAAGTACTGCTTTAGACTTTGCAAATGAGAAAACGCTGCTTCCAAAATTGAACAAAGGTAGACGAGTGCGCTTAATGATATTATGGCCAGAGATGAAAGGGAAAGCCTCAAGTTTCCACTGTAGCCAATTTGAAGGTGCACATTAAGGATCAAACTAGAAATGATCTGATTTAGCTACCTAAGCATGACACAAGAACCTGGAGGTTTGTTTGTTCTGTAAACAGCAGTTGAGGAAAACCCAGGGCCACCTCTGCATGTGGAAGGTGGGAAGAAGGAGCTGAACATTTTGTTTCCCTTTAACAGCCTCAAGACAATGGGGGAAAGGCCAGCTGAAGGTGCTTTTTGTATATTGGAAAGATAAAGTCATGAAGCTGTTTGGATGATCAGCGAAACGTTTCTATCTCTCAAGAAAAAGAAGTCCAGTAGCCACAGCTCAACTTCCAGATAAACTCACCTGGATGACTGAGAATCTTCACTGGCAAGATAAAGGTTTTCCCTGATATGCAAAAACCAGCACCAGAGGCTAATTTTATCATGGCACTGAAGAGGGGAGAGAGTTCATATTTTCCCTCAAATATTATTCATTTATTTAAAATATTTCTGTCTTGCCTTTCTCCCCAAGGTGGCTCAAAGGCTTCCATAACCACACAAGTATCTCTGGAACAGAAACATGTCAATTGATTGCATTTTACAATTAAAGTCAGATTCTACCCTTGGTCATGTACTAATAAATCATATGGCCATCTACTCAAAAGTAAGGCCCATTAAGTTCAGTGTGACTTATGCTCGTGTACGTTTGTACAGAATGGCAGCCTAAATGAAATGGCCAAGTGTGGCACCACAGCAAAATTGTTCTACCACTCCCCTGTTCTTTGGGGACTATGGATATTTTTTTCTGCCTCTGAAGTCCCTTTACAACTGATCTACCAATTAAAATGCAGACTCCTGCAGATGCAATAGAACAATCCTTCAGTGAAAATAATTCCAGAGTTTAAACATTGTCTAGCAGGTGAGATTGGGCCTTAGGAATGCCAAAGCAAGTGCTATAACAGTGTTGGAAGTTGGGTGTCACTTGCCCCAAACACAGTATTTGAAATTTAGGGATCAAGATCATTGACACTACAGCTAAAAATAAGACTCTAGAGATGGGAACAAATAAAAAATAGAGTGTTTCATTTCCTTTCATTTTTCCTTTCCTTTCCTTTCCTTTCATTATTAACGAATTTTTAAAAGAATTTTTGGAATGAAATGAAACAAAATGAAACAATTCATTACACTATAAAATGGCTCCCCTGGGTCCTAGAGGCACCAAATTAGGAGGGTAGCTTTCTTGGACTCTTTCCTGTAAGCCTTCCAAATTTGGAGAGGTTTGGGGTTCAGGGGGTGAGTCACTAAACTCCAAAATGGGTCCCCCATGAAAAAAGAGGAAGAGGAAAAATCTTAAACACAAGCCTCACTGATCACCTCTTTGCTGTGGAATGTGATCAAGGGGTTTTGTGGCAAGTACTGAAATGATTCAGTTCTGTTCTATTTTCACTTGCCTTTCCCTAAAGGAAGGAAGCACAGGCTCAGGGCCATGGATATTCTCTCACTCTTTCAGAGAGTGAAACTGGGGCTTTTAATTGCTTTACTGCTTAGTAACCCTTACAAGTAAAAACCAGCACTTGCCTCAATCTCCCTCCTTCACATTCCACAGCACAGAGAGGCCTGAGTTTTAAAAATGCCACATTTTTCCTCTTCCTCTTTTTCCATGGGGGACTCACTTTAGAGTTTAATAACTCAGCCCCCTAGAACCCAAACCTCTCCAAATTTGGAGGATTTACAGGGAGGAGACCAAGGAAGCTACTCACCTTATCTGGTGCCTCTAAGAAAAATGATTTTGTTTCTAAAGCCAAAATTGGCAGTTCATTTTGTTTCATAACAAAAAACAAAAACAGTGTTTCATTTTTCGTTTTGTGACCATCTCTATAAGACTCTATTTGACCCACTCTTCATCTGGTAGGTCAGTTGTTTTTGGATGTAAAACAAGTGCAGGAACATCAAGACAATTGATTTTCCTGTTCCCTTCTCACTGGAATAATGGTTAAAGATGATTTAGGTGCTTTTATAATGTAATGACCTTGGCTGCCTGCTGAACTGTTCTGTCTGTTTGCTGCCTTATTTTATATGGTTTCTCCACCTCTTATAAGAAACCAAGGTCTGTTCCTGCAAGGAACAGGAAGCTACTGTATACCAGGCCATACCACAGGTTCATCTAGTGGAATATAATGTACACATTGGGTGTAGAGGACCACATTTCTTCCAGGTAGCCTATTAGTAGTGCAGCTGATGTCAGCAGTGGGTGAAATTATAATTCAAGGTTTGTGGGATGAGAATCAAAAGTGGATGGGGCCACCAATGTCTCTCTGTTCTATCACTGCCACTCCCTTCTTCTCCTTCCCCACCTAAAAGACTGCTTTAGAAGATCCAAACCCACCTTCTAGCTGCCTGAAATGATCACTCCCAGAGGGCCAAAGGCCTTACTATGGGATCAGTCTGAGGTCTGTGATCCAAAGTGCCCATCCTTGGTTTACTGAGACTAGAAGAAGCTTTCCAGGGTTTAAGACAGGAAACCTTGCTAGTCCTAATGAGAAGTGCCAAGGAGTGAATTTGGGATGGAAACTTTTCATGAAGAGCATATGTTCTAATGCAAGGGTGGCCGCTGGAAAAAAGAAGGCAGAGTCTCTGCACTTTTAATAGGTGTGCCAAAATAATGGCAGGTGTAGCCGCATGATAAGCTACACCTGCTGAATCCCTTCTTCCAGCCAACTGTTAAAATGCGCAGGCACTTTGTCCTTTCTTTCATGTCTCCCACTGAGCCAAGGTCATGCCCGTTGTCCCTTACTCAAAGCTCAGCTGGGCAAAAGGATAACCCAGCCAAAGAGAAAAGCCTTCATAAACCTCAGCCATCTGTCTGACAGCTGGCACTTCTGGATCGACTTCAGCAGGTCTGTCAATCCATGTGACAGATGCATGTGAAATACAGGACATAACTGTGGAAAACTACAGGCACCAGAAAAATCAAATCTTCCAGCTTCTCACTCCCACTCTCCAATTATTTGCTGTTCTCCTCAGAAATCCAGATATTCTCTACACAAAAGCCACATTCTGGCCATGCTGATGGAAAAAAGATGTATCTAGGCATGAAACTATCTGCCCAGAGCTCAGGAGTAAGGGTGTCCTCTGGATGATTCAATCGGCCGTTAAGTTCAAAGTCAACTGGGAGCACTCAAAAGCAAACATTATCAAGAAGTCAAAAGAGCAAACCTTCTTCTGGGGCCAAGAGACTGCCAGGAAAAATAGAACTTGAAACCGATAATCCACTGCTAACTGACAATTTAGGTAATCACCACATGACATTAAGTCAGAATACATTGCAAATATGATGGTATAATTTACAATGGCATCCCTTAAGGAACCCCTCTCTGATAGCTGTTGTGAGTTTTTGGGGCTGTTTGGCCATGTTCTGGAAGTTTTTCTTCCTGATGTTTTGCCAGTCTCTGTGGCCAGCATCTTCGGAGGCCACGGAGCTCAAGGAACTAGGAGTTATCTCTGTACTCTGGGACATAGAGTGATACCCTATTATATATCCAAGTTCCCTGAGCATCTTGCACTCCCAAGATGTTGTCCACAGAGACTGGTGAAACGTCAGGAAGAAAAACTTCCAGAACATGGCCAAACAGGCCCCAAAACTCACAACAGCTATCAGATCCCAGCCGTGAAAGCCTTTGAGAATACATTGAATTCCTCTCTCTTCGCATGCCTGATGAAAAGCATTCTACAAGGGAGACAGACTAAAAAAACTAATAGCTCCACATTTAGAATCTCTCAAGACCCAAGTTCCCTCATACAAATGAAGCCTTAAGAGTTAAAAAGAATGTAACCATTTGAATTCCATCTGATGACCATTTGGTCATCAGAACCCATCCATCAGCTCCTTTCAGCTAACAATGAAACTATGGAAGCTTTAAGAAATGTAAAAATGTGAAAGAAGCTTAGGACATGATAACGTAATGTGCAATTAAAGAACTAGTCCTATCAAATTAATTAAGTAATCTTTAGTCTTATTGTATCTTATCGCCCCCAAAGGGATTTGTTTAAACATTTTATTCCCCCATCACTTTCCTATGCAGACGTTCGTAAACATTTGTAAACTTGTTTGATAGTCAAGAGTTGTTTCCAAATCATCAGATCATTCACAGTACTAATTTTTATAAAGGCATAAGAATACTGTAAAACTTTCTACAATTCAGCGCCGCCTGAATGCACTGGACCATGGCTCTTATCTCTCCCATGGTGGATAAAAGACTACCTTTAGTATCCAAGGCAGCATTTTGCTGAATTGCGGGTGCTCAAGAACAACCGTGGAAGACACCCTGGTATCCCTCTAAAAGCTTCAAGGTGGCCATTCTAGGGAAATAAGAAACTAGATAGGCCTTTGGTTTAATCCAGCAGGGATCTCTTTAGAGTAGCTACTTAAAAAAGAAAGCTTTTTCATAAAGCCCCAAAGTTGTGGTTCTGCTCTTTTGTCCTTAGTAGAAAGCCATGTAATCCCAAAGGGTAAACCCTTCTTCACAGCATCTGCCCTCACCTCCAAATTGAAATATACATACCGGTAGATACCAGAACTTATATTTTACAAGATTTGAGAAATGTCCTTTTAGGCCATGTATGTGCTTGCTTAGAGGCATGTTAAATCCTATCCTTACCTGAGTCATCATGACTCCAGAAGGTCCTCTGGTCAGGTTGAGCCAACATATCTTCTTTATTGTAGAGTTCTTTCATCTATAAAACATAAGGAGGATAACAAAGCTCACTATGTTTTATGATGCCTTTAAAATGCACAAAATCTTTATATTATTTCATACAAAGAAATCATTTTAAAAAAGCATAGGTAGAGTTTATGAGACACACAATGAAATGTGTGCTTCTTAAGATCATAAGGAAGCATTTTAACCCATCTTTTGAATTATACCAGGGGTGATGCAGGAAAATAGGGAAGACTAAACAAGATGATTACCTGCTGCCATGACAGGGTGATTGAGGAGTAGCCTCTTCCTTTCCCAAAAAGCATTCCTTTGTGGTTTTACAGATCCAGAATTATTTATATTGTACAAATTTTTTGTTATACAAGCTGTTTGTTATACAAGGGTCCACTGTAGTTGGAAAGGAGGCAAAGTTCTTTATGTAACATTCTCTGGGCATTACAATCCTAACTTCAGGATGTCTTGGCGTTAGCAGGTTAGGATTGGAAGCATCCCCTTCTGCCAACTGATCTCAGGCACCAGCTGGCACAACCATCTGTCAATGGAATACTGAGGCTGCCAAAGATCTGCCAGAAGAGCAACCAGAAAAGGGCAGGAAAGGGGTAAGAGAATCCAAAGCTCTTCTAGCCTAGGGACACTGTCCACAAAGAGCCATCAGGCCAACTTTAAGTGTTTTGATGGGACCTTCATGAGTGCGAGTGGCTCACTATGATCAAGACCCCTGACCTGCATGTCTGAGCCTCCCATGCTGGATTATTATAGAGTCACTTTGGCACAGAATAGGGCACAGTCACTCCACAGGTGAACACCAACAATTAGAGATGGGCGCGACTCAAAAAAAATGGTGTTTCGTTTGTCGTTTGTCATTTAGGGGGCCCGTTTCGGTTCGTTTTGTTTTTCATGAATTTTTTGCAAAAATTTCGTTTTTGTTTTGTTTCGTAACAAAATGAAAAAACGAAAATGAAAACGAAAACTTGCTGTTTCGTTAGCATTCATTACAGTTCAATGTATTTGCCGCAACGAAAATGAAACGCACGACAAAATTTCTGTTTCGTTTCGTTTCGTTTCATTTTGGAGACAAAATCCGTTTTTCGTTTCATTACGTAATGAAACGAAAAAACAAAAATGAAAACAAAAAATTGCTCATTTCGTGCCCATCTCTACCAACAATACTTATTTTTCAAAACTTGAAGTAGACTTCTGGCCACTCCTGGTTTTGTTTCTTACTTCTGGAGTGATTTTTGGCTATCTATGTGATTCCTGCAAAGAGATTTGGGGCAAGTAATGTCACAGGGTGCCAGTATTTTTCCCAGTCAGAATCTCATGTGTGAGCGCATGGGTTGTGTGTGCTTCCAATGAGCCCTCAGTTCATGAACCCTCAATTCATTGCCCAGATTAAGTCTGCTTGAGTAGTCAGATGATTGAATCCATTCTTCTTTTCAATTATCTGGCACACTTAAGCTTTGGCAGATAGCAACTAAACTGATCAAATATTTTAAAATGCTAGCCGTACAATGGCAAAACAAAAGCATACACAGTGTATTGTATCATGAGATGTTGAACAGGAGTTCTCTCGTTTCTGAGACATTCCCCTTTGACCTACAGAAACAGAACACAGAAAGCTTATGTAGTTGTTCAATCTGCCTTAATGGCAGTATCCTGTTGCTAATACCAACTAGAGTAGACCCATTAAGGAGAAAGTCTTCATAGTAATTGGTTTATGCATGGCACCAAGGATAAATAATGGCTGAATCCCTGAAACAGTCAAACTGGCTTACTGCATTTTGCTGTGTAGGATTGACCAGCCTTTGTAGTAGATCTGGAAAGCTCAGACAATACCGACTTAGAAGAGGAAGGGAGACATTGCATGCATGGAAATAAACTTGCATGACACAAGAATACTTCCTTTGGATAGGTCAGCTTTTAAGAAACGGATTTGCTTGCACTGGTATTTTCCACTGAAATAGCTGCCTTGAGTGGACCATTGCCATGTGAGAAGAACACTTTCCATGCTGGTGTGGGCAGGGAGCTGGCCTCAGACCTTTAATCAGGCATGCTGCTATTGCCGTTCATGAGCTTTTCACTGCTGCTGCATGCACTTAAGCAAAAACCCATGAAAGAATTTCTAAAAGTAATTAGTGCCAAACTAGTTAAGATCCAATGCAAAGTTCATCTTTGACTGTGTAGCTAAGGCCAAGGACAAGCTGAGGCTGTGTGCTAATTAAGAAGATTGATACCTGGAAAGAGGCGTGGCCTTGAGATATTTGCTTCCAGAGATTAAACACATTTGGGGAGTTATGGTCTGCAATTCCATGAATGTCATGGTCACCGCAGGCAGTAAATATGCTGGCCATGGGATTCTAGGAATCATTGTCAAAACCCGCTCACCATCTTTGAGTGCTCAGTATATACAGAAGAACGTACACAGCTGCTTGATGCTTGGAAATCCAAGGGTACGACTACAGTAGCAGCATGGCGGAGCTAGTATGAGCCACTTGGAAACAGTCACTTGAGTAGAATTGTTCACATGGAAATGGCCCCTGCTAATATTGTGAAGCCGTTTAGTAAGCAAGCCACTTCAGGATATTAGCAAGTTACTCTATTCCCTGGCTTGGCAGAAGTAAGGGGAAGTGAACTTTTTTCCAACTGTAGATATGCTATTGCTGATGCACTGCATCAGTTATATTAAAAAGTATTTTGTTTGATTCATTTTAAAGGACTGGCCAAGAAACTGCCTGTAGCCAAAGCCACCTTTGTGGATTTATGGGATTTGTAGTTCAAAAAAGCAAACTCTTCCAAACTCTGCTTCAGACCACACATCCATGAATTGTAATCCCAAAAGTTCATTGTGGCTTTTTCTAATTTTTTTTTTTTGTTTAGCCATTTGAAGTCAAAAACATTTAAGCAACATTATGTAACTTGATATAAATTCATGAATTTATGGTTCACTCAAAAGCAATTAACATTTTTCGTTCTTTTGTCAGCAGCCTCCTCCCCGCCAACTCATAAGTAAACAGTTGTCATTACACGGATTCACTTGACCTTGCTTTCAGCAGTTGAGACAGTCAGATTGCCATATTTGTAACAGTCCAGTTTTATGTAACTGCTGTATTACATAATGAACCTGATCACCTTCTGATGCTCTTGGAGGTAGCTGATTTCCTAGATGCATATTCATTTGTCTTGAGGTTTTTTTTTTAAAGAAGCATACAGTATTGCTTTCTCCAAGAGATAAGTGTAGGACTAGGAAGAATGAACCTCTTGATTCTCTTAGATCTTTTGGTGGCATCATTTGGGCTCGACTATATTAACTTCCCGCCGTAAAAAGCGAGAAGGTAAAAAAGTGTTTCCTTGCAGCCATGCTGTCCATGTGGCCATGGACTTGCACAACACTGGCTCTTCATCTTGAACACGGAGATGAGCAACACCCCTAGAGTCAGACATGACTAGCATGCATGTGCGGGAGAAACCTTTACCTTTACCTTTTTATTTGAACTGGGAGTTTTAAATGGCACTTAGTTTTGATGGTTGACCCCAAATGGGGCTAGGACCAAATGAAACCTTTATACTTGATCATGTTTTTTTACCTCGGTGCACTTTTAATCCAATGAATCTTAAACCTTTTAGTAGTGCCATGCATCTTATTACTGTTGCTCTTTTTGTTCTCCTGACAACCTAGCAGTTTGAAAGCATGTAAGGGCAAGTAGATAAATAGATACTGCCGTAAAAAGACAGAGAGAGAGCGCATTGGTTCATGTGATCATCCGACCTTCTCCAGTTACTTATATTGCAAGACATTGCTTGTTGATCAAGGCAAAATTTAGAAGAAGCGTTTGCTTGTCTTGCAAAACACTCTTAAACCAAGTTACTCTTTAACCAAGGTATTACTCTATTTATATTTTTATTTAAGATATTTATACTTGAACTCTGTGAAGGATAATAACTACTGCAGTTATGCTAAAGGATCACCCATCTGTAAGCTCAAATAGCTATTGATGTATTAAATTGCTCCTAAACATAAGAGTTTCAATCCAGCACACACAAAAACAGGCTTGTTTAAATGGCACTGATTTCAATCATTCTTAAATATATGTGACTGTGAATTGGGATTATATCCAGAAGCTTGATTGAAACAGTTCCTGCCAAAAATGGTTAATGAAAAATTCAGAGAAATACAATGCAAATAGACAGCAAATAATTCCTTAAAACTGGGATGATGTCCCACAATTTCAGTTATCCTAATAATATATTAATGAGTTTCTTAGCCTCTGTTGAATATACTTTGTTGAGTTTTCAATCACCAGACCATGCAAGAGGAAACACAAAAATGTAATTTCATCCACAGCAAGGATGCCAGATTTTTTTAAAAAAGCAGCACTAAGAATGAGTAGCATTCAAATAAACCACTCCAGTATTCCTGCCAAGAAAACTCCATGGACATGGAGTCATGAAGAGTTGGTCACGACTGTAACAACACAACAACACAACACAACACAACACAACACAACACACACACAACACACACACACACACACACACACACACACACACACACACACACACACACACACACACACACACCCCTAAGTTGAACTATTTAAACTATGTTACCTAATAGATTTATAGGATTTACACGTTATGAAAGAGGTCTAGCTGAAATAATCATAGTTTCTCTAAAAGCCAACTTAAGTGATACAAAAGAAGTGAGTTTTAATAAGAAGAAATGTCATCCACATCAAAGAGTATTATAAATAACTTAGCCAAGGGGAAATACATATGCACAGAAAACAGGGGTGCCCAACATCCAGGCTGTATGTGTCCCCTGTGCCCTTCCATTCAATTTTGCACTTTCCACCAAGGGTCTTTTTTCCAATTTTACTATTAGAAAAAGCAACTTTCCACTATAAAACTACCATATGTCCTTTAAACAAGATATATGATCCTGTCATACCTTACTTACAAGCAGATCTACCATTTCAAATGACTGCTGGGAATGTGAATCTATATGTGAACAAACACTTGTCGAGAACATACCAAACTTAAATGAAAAATTTGCCAGAATTCAACGGAATTCAATGGAATCCAACAGTTATGCAATCATCTTTAACATCTATACGAGTCCACTGGGGGAAGTTGTCAGGAGGTCGCCGATGACACCCAGCTCTATATCTCCTTCTTTCCGTCTGCAGTGGATGCCACTTCGTCTCTGGATCACTGACTGGATGCTGTGCTGGATTGGATGAGGAAAAATAGACTGAGGTTGAGCCTGGGCAAGATGGAAGTCCTTCAGTTGGGGGTGCCGGGTGTTGGTGGCCTGTGAAACTCTCTCAGTTTTGGGGGAGTGACTCTTCCTGTGCAGGATGAAGTACACAGTCTGGGTGCAATATTGAAACTGGCACTCACCATGGAAGCCCAGGTGACGTCAGTGGTTCATTCTGCACATTACCATCTCCAGCGGATCGCTCAGCTGCGTTCCTTCTTGGACCCTGCCACTCTCACTACATTGATACTTGCACTCGTAGTCTTGAGATTAGACTACCGTAGAATCATAGACTCATAGAGTTGGAAGAGACCTCAAGGGCCATCCAGTCCAACCCCCTGCCATGCAGGAACCCCCATTAAAGTACCCCGGAAAGATGGCCATCTAGCCAATGTTTAAACCCTCCCAAAGATGGAGACTCCACCACCCTGCGTGGCAGCATATTCCACTGCTGAACAGCTCTAACTGCCAGGAAGTTCTTCCTAATGTTCAAATGGAATCTCTTTTCCTGTTGTTTGGTGTGCCAAACCACATGACTGTTGCGCAACAGGAATAAACAATGGTCAGTTTCTTGACTAGAGGCAATTCTCACCACTAACATTGAAGGCCCTGGACTTAACATTGTTTGGCATAAGTAAGAGAATTCTGGCCATTGCATTTTTAAGTAAAAGCACTAGATTGTCCACCACCATTTTTGCTGAATTTTGGTGGTATAATTGGTGTCAGCAGCACAGCATACTTCTCAGTGTGTTGCAACATGAGATCCTCCCCACCACCCAGGCCTGGATAATTTGCCAACCAAATTTAAATTTGTTAGTATTAAACATCATGTAGGTCTTGTACCCGGTCAAAGGGTTTCACATTCTGAAATACTGTGAGTGACCTGATTCTGTCAGGTCTGGGAGGAAGGAGCTGAGCCTCTCCTCCTGTTGAGAGTTGATGGAGACCCCAGTCAAGAATTGTCCTTGAGTCAGTTTGAAGCCAATGCTTCAGACCAATGGTTCTCAACCTGTGGGTCCCCAGATGTTCCTGGACTGCAACTCCCATAAATCCCCTCCAGCACAGCAAGTGGTGAAGGCTTCTGGGAGTTGCAGTCCAGGAACATCTAGGGACCCACAGGTTGAGAACCACTGCTTCAGACTATTGAATTGAATTTTATATGGTCTTTGACCAAAATACTAATAGACAACCAAAAATCAGGAATAATATAATGAATACACTTGGTCTAGCAAGGCCCAGACTAGCCTGGACCATAAAATTACTAATCATTTGTACCATAAAATGATAGTGATTCAGACAAGTCCTTGCAGGTTTAAGGATAAATAGTTCCCTTGAGCCATCCCTGATATTTATTCTAACTGCATCCTAGTTCAATATAAGTGAGAGATAATTCACAATGACTTCATCCAGGAATATTAGACAATGCTAACGTTCGTTAACACCTGTTAAAGAACCTTAAAGCCACTGTTTTCCCCACTATAGCTAAAAGCAGAATTAAAATGAATATTCACCATCAAATAATATTTATTTATTTATTTATTTATTTATTTATTTATTTATTTATTTATACAATTTATATGTCACCCACTACCCAAAGGTCTCTGGTCGGCTTACAATTAAAATGAACAGTTAAAACAGTTAAAATGTTAAAAAGGCAATGGACAATTAAAACAATAAAAACATTTAAACACAAAACACTAAAATTGCCACCAGGACCCACAATCTATGTTATGTCAATTAAAAAACTTCAGAAACAGGAAGGTTTTTACCTGGCGCTGAAATGTCATCACAGTTGGCGCCAGGCGAATGTCACTTGGGAGGGTATTCCCTAACCTGGGGGCAGCTGCCGGGAAGGCCCTAGACCTACAACCCATCCCTTTCATCTCCTTCAGGGATGGCTCTTTCAGGAGGGCTCCCTGGCTAGATCTTAATTGCTGGGTAGGTTCATATGGAAGGAGGCGGTCCTTCAGGTACCTAGGTCTATTTTATAACTTCTGCTTCATTGTTAGAAAATAAAATATGCATTAGAGTATGCTTAAATTTGCCTACCATGGTTAATGATGCCCCTTTGATTTTTCCATTCAGAAAGACATGGCTATCTGATCTGTAACTGTGCACATGATGGCCCAGAAGATTTGAAAATGTGGTTTACATATGCATGGGCACACCCACTGCTTAGGGCTATAGCAGGCAACTGACCTACAGAACGGTCTGAGATCTTAGCCATGCAACAAATTCACAAACTCGTCTGGGTCTGATATTTGTATTTGTCTAAAAATGAAGGGCGGGTGCAGGAAGGAGTAGAAGAGGCACACCAGCTGTGAGCTGCACAACTTTATGTTTCTCATTGAAATTACACATAATTTCAGCTCATTTGCAGGCTGAAGTTTCTGGCATTCACCATTTGAGAACTCTTTTGTGCTCAATATGTCTGATGCATCTAAATAAATATTATCCATATTAACCCTACATCAATCCATTACGAAACTACGAAAGCAGATACTTTATTTAGATTTATTCCTTAGAACAAACATCTTGCTGCCACAGCTGGTTCTTTCCCAGCTATCTTGATTTTGAAAAAGAAGAAAAAGGATATGTATTTTTCTTTCTTTCTTTCTTTCTTTCCAAGTTCTTTTACTGATCACAATCAGTAAATGCCTGACAGTCCCTGCCCACAAGGTTAAATCCAAAAAGATGTTGTCATTTCAACAGCCTCCCATAATTAAAAATGGTAGGGTCAACATTTAAAATGTGGAAAGAAAGGCCTTGTGATAACACTACCTATGTATGTGATGTCCTCAGGATATCACAGGAAAGGCTGGGTTACTGAAGCCTTTGGTGAGTGAGAAAGCAAGCAAGCATGATAGCTAACTAAACCTGAGGAAGATTTTCAGAAGGGCTTGCAAGGTTTACAAGGGTTGGCCAGCCTGTTTCCGAGAGACAGAAAAATATACTCACCTTCAACTGAAAAACAAAAACAAAACTGACCTTCAAACCTGTTTTGCTTGCCGTTTCAAACTTAGCCTGCTTTCGGTTACCTTTATTATATAAGGTGTCATTGACTTTGCTCTGGAACCCAAGCTAGCCAGTGTGGCAAATGTTTACACAGGATAGTCACCCAATTTTCATAGGCCCATTTAAAGCAATCACATAATCCCTTTAGTCTATTTAGGAGTATATCTGCGTGGTGGCTCAGCGGACTAAGGCTCCAAAAACTGTTGGCTGCAAACTCAGCAGGTCAGTGGTTCGAATCCCGGGTGCCACGCAGAGGGGCAAGTGCTGATGACCCCAGGTCCTGCCAACCTAGTAGTTCAAAATCATGTAAATGCAAGTAGATAAATAGGTACTGCAGTAAAAAGTGGGAGGGTAAAACAGTGTTTCCTTGCAGCCATGCTGGCCACATGGCTATGGACTTGCACAATACTGGCTCTTTGGCTTGAATATGGAGATGAGCACAACCCCTAGAGTCGGACACGACTAGCACATATGTGCGGGGGGAACCTTTACCTTTTCTTTTACCTGCATGGATACCTCCCATGTTCCTAATCCAGCAATACAGGCCAAAATCAAGAAAAGAGCTGCAGTTCAGTGGGCAGCAGAAAATTCCTGCATGAAACCTCATCCTGCTGTACCACGAGTGGGACCTGCCACACTCCGGAGCAACATCTTCATATTGAAAAGAGGGGGAACAAAATGGAAGACGGGAAGGGTTTGCAAAGTAGCCAGATTCACCAGTGCTGCTCCTTTCGTGATGGAAGTGAAGATATTTAGGGGCACCAGGGACCAACAAAAATGTCCTGAGTGGCTATACATGGTCCATAGACTGTACTGTCCACGCTAAGAAGGGGAACAAGCCCTGTGCTGTTATTTCCATGGCCTTCAACACAGGAAGGTGAACTTTTTGAAGAAGAAAGCCTCTTCTACTCAGATTCACAAGATTTACAGCCACGGAAGCTCAGCAAAGATGACTCCCCACCCGACCCCGAAAAGTTGCTCGCCATATAAGAAGCAGAAGGGAAAAATGAGAAGACGGACAGAACTAATGTGCTTTTTACACCATGCTTACTCAGCCTGCTTCCTGAATGCTTGAAGTTCAGCCTTGCCTTTTTAATCATTGGATTTAATCATTGGATGATTCATTATTCCTGTGACAGTGGCAGCTGGAACCCATTGTCGTTGGTAGGGTGAAGGCACAACAACCAATGGTACACAGAGCTAGGACAAAAGTAGATTCTCTCTCTCTCTCTCTCTCTCTCTCTCTCTCTCACACACACACACACACACACACACACACACACACACACACACACACACACACACACACACACACAGTTATACAAAGAGGCAGGCATGCAATTGTTGCAGAGTTTTGAATTTAGGTTAATTTTCTCTCTCTGTGCTGTAGAAATCTGGGGTGTCACTCAGGAGAATAGGTTTAAGTTCCCCAGAGTTCTCCACCCTCTTTCTTCTCATCAACTGGCACTTACAGTCTCAATAACACTGAGATTAATAGGAAAAGTAACAAAAAAGATTTCATTACTTAAAACTCAATGGATCAAGCAGCAAACTGACAAGCATGACTGCTCTGAGCAACAAGCAGTCAACACCCCTCAACACACTGCTTCCAACTGACTAAAGAGGAATAAAAAAGAGCTGTGCAGAGAAGCAGAGCTCTCTTTGAATTCAGAGGCAAGGAAGGAATGATTGGTTAGTTCTGGGTAGATTGACAGTCACTACAGCCCAGAAAGGTCCTTCTCAGCCAGAGCTACTATAGGCAGCATGTGAGGCTGCAGTAACTCCAACAACTTTTATATGAATTCATATATAGAGTAATTTTGTTTGCAATAAAAACGTATGCATCAGTAGGATGACTTGAAGTAGCTTGAGCCAGAGGTGGACAGTGCCTTATTTGCCTAATGGGCCAGTCAGTGCTGTAGGAATAGTTAAGGGTATATCTACCTCCTGCAGAGCAAAGACTGAGATTAGGAAGGCTAGCTGAAATGTCAGTGTGGTTAATGGCCAAGTTTATATTCATAGAATGAGTACATTAGATTCCTGTTATACTGTCTGTGCAGGCACTTCCATGCATGGATTTAACTCATGTCTCAGATTTATGTATGGGTTTATGGCACAACCAGAACTCTCAAGAGAGCTTAATAGGTACTTAACAAATATTTAATACACATTTATGCAATGAGCAATGAAGATTAGAATATCTTATAGAAACAGACCATCCTTACTTTGACTGTCATTGTATGTTCTGGGAATGATCTCATCCTATATGTTTTTACAGGCCTGGAGCCACCGGTAACCCTTTCACTATAAGAATTAATTTGCTGGCACAGCAGATCTTAGGGACACTGAGCCCATCTTCACAAACACATACAGTAGTATTGGAGCCATGGCAACCAGCCATGAGCTCATGACTAGGGAGGGTGTGAGACTATTCCAGCCATTGGAGCAGGATGGGTTCCTTCCTCTACTTGTCCAATGGATTTGTCGTTATTTATTAATTGCACACACAGCTCATCTTTCAACTTAAAAAAAGAACGACAGCTAAAGAAGTCCCACTAAAATTAAAAACAAAATTTGTAAAAGATCAAACAATTGGCACTCTCCAAAACTCCCCATGCCTGCCTGCCTACTGAAAATAAAACACAAGTACAAACATGCTGATGGAGAGTGGGCAGCGTGCAGACCATGGCCTGTATACTGTCAGAGGCCGTTACTTCACGAAGTGCCTCGCTTCGAACCGACCTTGCCTTCGCTGTGAATTCGGTGGCGGTCACGTGGTCTCCCTTCGATCCCACCCCTGTTTATCAGTGCTCACGCGCTGCATTTTTACTACTGAATTGATTACTACCTCACGTGCTCCCTTCGCATTAGGACGCCGCTTTGCAACGTTCGCTTGTTCCCATCCTTTAAAAAAAAAAAAAACTCAGCGTATCGATGCATCAATACTTGGCTGTCATTTCCGACAGAGCTGGTTATGTGTCTAATCTGGTGGTGGAGAGAAGTGGGCTTGAACCCCCCCTTACTTTGGGAGACTTGAAAGCCAGCAGGGTAAGGGACTCCTGCCCAACCTCTCCCCTTTGGATGCGTCTTTCCTCTCTCCCCATTCCCTTCTCGCTCCCGGAGGGTGTGTGTTATGATTTTCAAGTCCTCCCTCTGATGCAGACCCGACCGGATCGCCCGGCAGCGGAACTCCCTGGGCGTCCCACGAGGGGGCGGAGGTGATCGGGCTTGAGGGCGCGTTGCTGAGTCGGAGCGCGCGTGCGCACGCAGTTATAAAGCATCTTCAGTTTGGAAGCCGAAAGGGTCGTTTGCAGAGTTTGGATATTTAAAAATAAAAATAAAAAAACCCCGAGTCCACATGTCACGTTGGGAAGATGCGGCGAAAAGATTCCCGGCAACTGGCAGGGGCACCACTCGCCCGGTTGGAGCACGGTAAAGGGGGCGTGGTCGGGGTGGCATCGCAGCCAAAAAGGAGGGGCGTGCGGACTGAAACGATCGATTCGCACAGAAAGGAGGGGTTGCCGCGAAGCGAGTGGTTCGTGAAGTAACGGCCTTAGTCCCCTTCTGTTAGTTCCAACTGCTTTCCAGCATCCCCCCCCCTTTCCAGAGCCCCTCAGGAATAAAGTTTCAAAAATTCCTAATTTGCCACTAAAATTTAGGAGCAATCTAGAGATGAGGACCAACTGCCAAAATGACGGTTTGTCCCAACCTGTTATTATTTGTCAAAAGTGAGTCACAAATTTTGGGTCCCGGCAACTGATGAATCACGAATTAGTTTGCCAGTTTGTTGAGGTTTCTTTTTTTTTTAAGACAGCCCATGGCACACACACACACACACACACACACACACACACACACACACACACACACACACACACACACACACACACACACACACACACACACACACACACGGGGCAATGCTTCTCATGGATCTGGAGTAAGTCACAAAAGGAGGCAGAACTCCTTAATATAGGTGCCCCAAATCCAATGTCTTCCAGATGCAGCAGATGACAAGCCCCATTCTCCCCAGTTAGCATGCTGATGGATGTTGTGTTCCTGCACGTCTAGGAGATACCGGGCCTGGGAAGGCTGGCTTACTGTCTGAATGCTTGCTGTGAAATGGCAAAGCCCTCTCCTGAGCACAGATGCCTGCTACTTCCTGGGCCGTCTTACCGATGTTCAAAAACAACCACACACACACACAGCTATCCCCTAGCTGTGATCCCCTAGCAAATGCCACTTTTCCTTTGTCCCTCCCCGTGGCTGACTCAACATCTCTTTGCTGCAGCTAGCCAGAGGGAAAGAAGACTGAGGAGACAGTTGCATCCAGCTAAATCTTTTCCATATGAATGAGCAAACCTAATGAAAATCAGCCACTAGGGCCTCTTTGTGCAGTTTACACAGAAATGCCTATGATTTATAGCTGGCACAGTCTTTTTGAAGAATTATTTTGTCAAAAATTTCTGTTAGGGGGACTTGTAAATAAAATCCTAGTTCCCGTGGAATAATTAGGGCTCATTATAACCAACAGCTTTATTCATTCAGTTTACTCATTCTTTGACTTCATCATTACTATTGTCAGAAAGCAACCCCATCCTGTGCCCAGCCTCACGACTAACACTCAATATTTGTCAGTCCAGCTGGGCTTTTAAGTCTTCCACAATGTGAATTTGGTGGTTGGCAGATTCTGAATGCCATTTGGATTCCAAAACCCATAACACAAGTAGAAACAATTTTAAAAGAGAGGCTCAGCCTACTATATTAAGGACACTTAAGATACACAATTGCATAGGGTTTGGTTTGTTGGCATTTTGTTAAAATAGATGTCATACTTCCTTGGTTACGCTAACAGTGTGAGCCTATGTATTTCTAGCCAAAAAGTAAGCCCCACCCAATGCAGTACCATTGGCATGTATATATTGATAGAGTTGTTTTGATAGTACTTTTCTTTTATATATATATATAAATAAAGCTCCAAGTAGTATGTTTGGGCTTCAGAAGTGACTTTGAGCCATACACAAATCTGTCCTCTAAAGGAAGGGTAACAGCCCCGCGGGATAGATGGGAGGCTGCTCCTGCTGCCCCTTGTATCAGCTGAGGCAATCACGTGCCTCTGCTTAATGCAGAGATAATAAAGTCCACAGGTCACCTGAGATTCCAAAGGCTTTTCTTTTGTCACCTCCAAGAACCCACAGAGCCTCCCATGTCCCATTAGCTTAAAAAAAAAGTTTTGGTTGGTTTTTTCCCAAAGCAATAATTATTTATTTTCCTGGTCCTCAAGGCCTCCAGGAGTAGCTCCCCAACAAATCAAAAACTGAAAGTGTACATCCAGGCAATCTGAGTTCTGATTTTAACATTTTTTAAAAAAAAATGTTGGCACTGCATTTTCATTGCATATGCCATTGGCCTGCATATGCCGCAGACAACAGTGTGACTCCCAGACCTTTCAAATGTGCCGGCTCCTTGCTTAATGGTAGGGCTGATAACTTCTTCAGCACTTAAATCCTGACCTCAGATATAATGACTGCCACCACACTTCTCATAGAAAGCTATTATGTGTTTTGCCCACAGGCAAGGATGAGATTTGCTTACGTTGCAGCTTCTGTGGCCTTCCCAGGAACAAGACTCAGTGTCCGGTGGGGCGATTCCTCTTTGAAAAGTGTGATCACTGAAGCACATCTGGCATAATGGAGCCTCAATGTCAGGCTCCCCTTGAGGTATATGCATCACAGTGGACCCTGGGTATTTGAGGCTGGTTGCCTGATGTTTTTCCATGCTCACCATTGGACTCTTGATCCATCGTCGTACCTGTAAAGGTAAAAGCAAACCCTTAGTTAACATTCACCATGTGCATTTTCTGATTTTAGCTCTTTCCTTCTGGATATAAACAGACAATTGTGACTCACATTCCCACTTGACTTTGAAATGTAAATGTAAAAATAACAGGTTGAAAGTCTGGCTGGAGTGAAAGAAAGGGAGAACAGTAATACCTTCAGGGCAAACATATATTTTTTCCAACACTTTCTATTTCTCTTTGTCAGCCTCAACCACAGCTTTCACATTCAGCTGCACCGTTCACCTTGTCTCCTCAAGAATATCCTGGTATTTTGCCCCACAACTGACAGGAAAATCTAGGTCATATTCAAAACAGAGCATGGGACAGTTATATTTTGGACTATATCTGTTATAATCTCCCAGCCAGTTTGGGCATGGGTTGAATCCCTATTCAAACTAGGGGATTCTGGGAGCTGGAGTACAAAAATGGATATTTTCTGAGCTTTCCTGAGCAACACTCATCATTTTCACTTCCTTCTTCCAGCAGCAGCTGCTGGGTTTGGGTGGCCACTTAAAGATGCCACACAGTGGGATAATAGATATTAGAAAATTAAGTCACACTCTCCAGATGATTATTGTAGCAGCAAATTTAGAAGTTCAGGAACTCATGACAGTCTACACAGAAGAAAATCAAAGCAGGTACACAACTGTGTTGATTCACAGTAGCAATTTACTGACTTTAAAATTTCCCCTTTCCGTTCTGTGGCTCCTGAAGGTTGCTCCAGAATAAAAGAGATCCCAAGGAATCCCCAAAACCTGTTTAGAGGGGCTCCACAATGTTTTATTATCTCCTCCCCACTGTACTTTCAATGTCTCTGGGTTTTTTCATATGCAAGTCACATTGGATTCCTGCAGCAGGTAAAAGGCAACCCAGAAATGAAAGGAAACAAATAAACAAATACACAAAGCAGGTCACTTGTAAACCAAAGAGGTCTCAAAAGCCCATTCAAGATTGAGAAAGGGCAAAATAAATTATGTAATAACTGGGATAGTTCACATCTCCATCGCAGAACTAGTGTGAAGATTGCAGCCAATCTCAGAGGCCACAAGGAAATCTGAGGGCAAAGGGCAAAGGATGTCATTCCTGCCAATGGTTTAGGACAGTGATGGCAAACCTTTTAGAGACCAAGTGCCCAAATGGCTATTCAAAACCCTCTTATTTTTCGCAAAGCGCCAATAGGGCAATTTAACCTAGATACAGTGGTACCCTGGGTTACAAATGCTTTGGGTGCTACCCTTCGGGAAAGCGAGGATCGAAGAGTAGGCTTTTGAATTTCTGATTGCCACAGCATCCTCGCTGTAGCCACGTGAAATTCAAAAGCCTGCTCTTCGATCCTCATTTTCCCAAAGAGTAGCACCCCATCCACCTCTCTGCCCTGGGCAGGAAACCCAGGGGTGGTGGTGGCGGCTTGTAGGCTCATTTGTAGCCCTCGTTTACTCTCCAGCCACACCGCTTTTGGGATGCCCAGAGCGGTGAGGCTGGAGAGTAAACTGGGGATATGAACGAGCCCACAAGTCACTGCCTCCCCTTCGCCTGGCTCTCTACACTGGAGTACAGTGGCATGCTCTGAGCAGAGGGGGAAGTGCCATGATTGGGAGGGGGGCAATGTCGCGTGCCCACAGAAAGGGCTTTGCGTGCCACCGTTGGCACCCGTGATATAGATTCACCCACACTGATATAGGCTGACCCTACAATCTTATGAGTCTTACCTTTACTGCATCACTACTCAAAATCTCACTTCCAACCTCTCTTTCACATACACATTCTGCCTTTTAAAATTTTTGTCTGGGAAACCACTTCAGCAGTCTTCCTGCCTTTAAATGGTTTCCACACAGCAGGTCCCCAAAATCCACTGCTTTATTTTTCCCAATAGAAATATATAGCAGGCACTAATATACTAATTAGAGCCAACCAGGCTACATATTATATTAATGTGTATTTACATATTTTCCTGAAGAAAACAGTGGGAGGGGGCTCATCATTTCCTCTCTGTTGCTGTTTAGTCTAGCAAGAATACAGGAATGGGAGTTCAATTCCTTGGGCAAAGGGTAGGTTTTTGCTTTCTACAAGAGCCTAGATATTTGCACAACCATTGTCACTGGGACCAATGTTGTCCTCTGTTTCATAGCCCTGCTAAGCACCTGGCTCAAGAACCTAAATGAGCATCACGGCTGAGAACTAATGGCCAGTGCTATGGGCCACAACAAATATATGGGAGGCTGCAATTCCCACTAACCACTTTTTGACATACAGATGATGAGGAACCAAACCCACACAACAATTTCCAAAGCCATGGTCAGTTGCCAGCAACAGCAATAGCAAAACCACGTATTCTTTGGTAACTTAAAACCTGACATATTTATTGTAGCACATGCTTTCATGTGCCATGACCCACTTCAACTAATGAAACTGAAGAGTTTCAAGTGATTCAGATACAGTATTTTTCTGTGTATAAGACCATATTTTGTCTAAAATCGTTACACTAAAAATTGAAGGGTGTCTTATACACAGAAGGAAGCTGAGGAGAGAACCACGTGGTTGCAGAACTGTAATTATGGGTTGGAAAGGGGATTGTCTTATACACGGGGGTGTCTTATGCATGGAAAAATACGGAATATCATATGGTACGTACACTCGCTGATTCACTGAACAAGGCACAACTAAGCATAGCATTTGCAATGATGTGTTTATATCTTGTTTAGGCAGACTTGTGCTCTGAATGAGGAAGTGAACTGTTTCATGAATCATCTTGCCTATTGTGTCCGCACAGGAAGACAGGCTGGCAACTGGTTGCCATGGATGCAGGGTAAACAAATACTAAAAAACACGGCTTTCATCAATGACTTTGATAAGTAGCTATGTCCAAAACTGTGGCATTATGCTGGCCTTTTGGGAATCACATAAATATGCACTTCTCTATGGACACAAAATAAATAAATGGACTCATCCCTTGGTAAGATGTGTCTGTCATTTTTCCATACTTTCTCTGCTTCCCTTTCCCCTCTCTCTGCAGGACTATCAGTTTTGTTGATTCATTTAAACTAGGCTCCTTTGATATTTTAACTGTAGCTTCAGCCCTTTTGTGTACACTATAGTTTCATGGGCCCGAGCCCTTGCAGATGGGTACATGACCCATGTAAAGCTGGGCTTTTCCAGAAAAGCGCAGGTATTAAAACTCTCTCTCTCTCTCTCTCTCTCTCTCTCTCTCCAGAGAACAGAGTAAAATCATTTTTTCCATTTTTCCATGATGCAAAAACTAAATATGTTTTTGAGCTTTCTTCTGTTTTTACAATTCCAACATTTTAAACAAGGTACACTACTAAAAATTTTAACAAGGTACGGAGATGAGCACCGCTCCTAGAGTCGGACACAACTAGCACGCATGTGGGGGAGGGACCTTTACCTTTACCTTTTTAAAAGGTGGGGTGGGGTGGCTCAGCAGGGTAGAGTACTGAAAACTGTTGGCTACAAAGTGAGCAGCTCAGTGGTTCAAACCCCAGGTGCCACGCAGCGGAATGAGCTCCCACTGTTAACCCCAGCTCCTGCCAACCCAGCAGTTCGAAAGCATGTAAATGCAAGTAAATAAATAGGTACCGCCATAAAAGCAGAAAGGCAAAGCCATGCTTCCTTGCAGTCATGCTGGCCATATGGCCACAGACTTGCACAACACTGGCTGTTCGGCTTGAATATGGAGATGAGCACCGCCCCTAGAGTCAGACACGACTAGCACACACGTGTGTGGGGGAACCTTTACCTTTACCCTTTTAAAGTGTTTTTCACTGCTGTCTTTGAGGTGTCCCCAGCCCCCTAAAAAGGCTATTTTTAAAAAAACTGCTTTACGTTTCAAGACCTACAATTAGGTCTTTAATTTAAAAAAACAAAACACCTCTGGAAGGTCTTCATGCTATATATTTCGCCAAAGATAATATAGTCTGTGATTGTTAAGCACATAATTATGGATGCAATCATACATTCATATTTTGATCTATTTCTCAGTGCTTTTTCTGGACAAGGAAAAAATGATACATTTGGATAAGTGTACATTTCTTTTTCCAAATAGTGTTATCAAAGGCATTAATTTATGTGTATTAATGTCTATTCAGCTTTGTGGTGATGGAATAAATCTAAAGCTTATCAAATCTGCACCACAGTCCAATGAAAACATTCTCCTAGGGAATACCACCTTCCTTCGCTAAGAAAACACAGTAAGGTGAGATGCCCTTGGTGGTCTAGGAGAGAAAAGAAACAGTTATTGTTGAAATTCCTTTAAGGGTCAAAGGTATGGCATAGATACATTTATATATTCCTTTGAATAAAATCAAGTTGGAAACAAAATGCTTACACAAGGGCTCATGTTAGCATCTTACCCAAATGGATAGTTTTTTGGCTTGACATCAACTGCATTGCTTTAGACTGGCCTTGCCATTGCCAATGGTTGCCTGATGGCTTGATCCCACTTGATGTCACACTAATAAATGATGACACAAATACATTCCCCACCATCACCACCGCCAGCAGCAACAACCACATCCAAGCAGCTGCTCAACTTTCGTTCAAACATTTACCGTGCTGAGTGAGCAGATTTGAATGAGACAAGTGGGGGGGGGAACATGTACAGCTGTTGTACCACCAAAGCTCCAAGGGCAACAGACAATGGCTGCAGTGGTGCTGGTGGCATTGGCATGTAGGTCCCACAGTGTGGTGTGTGTAGTGCACTGGGAACAGAACATTGAAGTTCTTTTATGGCTGGCTTCCACTACGTGAAAAAGGCAGATGTTGCTCTTTTAGTCCTTTATTCACAGAAAGAGATGGCCTCTGTAGCTGACATTTATGCAATATCCAGACATTAGAGAAATTTGCAGCACATTTAGAGGAGTTCCTAGCCCACTCCCTTCACAATCACTTCACATACAAATCTGTCAACAGGTCTGAAGAGAAGGTTCCAGCCCCTGTAGAGACACTCTATGTGAGCAAGAATGCTAATTTCCCAAGTTTCTGGGACTGGTCGTTATTTGTGACTGATAATGTTCAAGAAAGTTGGCAAGCAGGTAAAGGCCCAAAACTACATCTCCACAATCCTAAGCAAAAGTTCCCCAAAACTATCCTTCTGCCTACAGATATGGTGATGGATGCTATTGCTAACCTATCATCTGGGTTGAATCAGTCTGCCATGTTGGTGATAATGTTTTTGGCAATTGGACTTTGCTATACTGTATGTGGAATGAGGAGATATCTGTTGACTCTAGTAGCAAAATGTCTCCATATGGCCCTGGCTAGTATTAAAGCTTCCTGTGCAATGCTCTCACTAAAATATGTGAAGACCACCAAGGAACTGATAAATGTCCTATAGAAAAATCTTTATAATAGGAAGTCAATTTCATCTGATTATTGGTGTGTTTGTGTGGGTGGGTGGGTGCGGGGAAGTAGACTGAATTTTTCTACAGGTCTCACATCTATTCTGATCCTAAAAGGGATGCAGTCAACCCACTGGTTTCCAATTACCTTGAAGCCTTCATAAATAAACATGTATTTCTTCCTGTTTAAAAATGGATTTGTGAATTATTTTTAACCAACAACTTACATGCTTTAAGCAAAAAATTCAAGCATTATTTTCAGTGCAACTGAGTGGATTAAAAAAGAACAACATGAACGGAGAATTTCACAACCTTGTGAAATATGCAGAAACACTTTTGTTATCCAAACTGTGAAGGCATATTCGGCTCATTCAGCTGATGGTTATTTCCCCACTCTACGGACAGACACAACGGAACCTGATCTAATAGTGTTTAGTTAGGCAAGGTTCAGGTTCTGATGTGTTTGGCCAAGACTAATGTGATTTGTTAGTTTAGCAGAAGTAGTTTAGCTTATGTTTCAGCCCTGTGAGCTGCTCCAGATAAACCCCATAACCTCCAAGAACTTCCAAACATCAATAAGCCAGAGGCTGTACTTGGCCAAAAGTCCCTGGAAGCTGAGGAGACTTCTGAAGCGATTGCATTTTGTTAGCAGAGAGATAATGAGCACTTGGTAGACTTCGGAGGAGCTCTGTTGGCCTTCAGAAAAGAAATCTACCTTGTACTATAGTTATCTCAAACAATTCAGCAAAAACATGTGCCTATTATCACTGGAACACTCAGTGGAAAAAGAGGATCATTTAATGTTGATTTGTCCAAAGCATCTAAAATGTCAGCTCCAAAGCTCCAAAGAAAAAACTATCATCTTTCCCCTCTTCTTTTGCTACCCAGTGCCAAGAGCTGACTTTGGAGGGTGGGAGGAATGGTTTCAGCCACATTTGAAAACATTTTGCTGCTATGTTACTGCCACAGTAATCACCGGAAGTACTCTAATTACAAATCATTGGGAGAAATGAGGTAATTATTAGACATGGGCACGACTTGGCAAAATTGTCGTTTCCGTTTTCGGTTATCATTTCCATTATGTAACGGAAACGGTAACAATTTTAAACCATCCATCACTTCTCCCCCCAACGCGCCCGATGGGGGGGAAACTGCAGGTGGTTTAAAGCAGTTTCCCATAGGAATGCATTGACATCCGTTCGTCTGGAATGGATTAATTGACTTTCAATGCATTCCTATGGGAAATCACTCCCCGACTTATGAGCTAATCGATTTACGAGCATATGTTTGGAATGGATTAATTTCGTAAGTCGGGGTACCACTGTATTTTTTTAATTTCAATTGCTTTCATATTTCCCGGGTTTGATGGAAATGCTATTCAATACTACCAAAGTTGGAAATATTACACATTGGGCACAGAACCAGACCACACACACACACACACACACACACACACACACACACACAGAGAGAGAGAGAGAGAGAGAGAGAGAGACAGACAGACAGACAGACAGACAGACAGACAGACAGACAGACAGAGCTGCAATTCTTTAAAAGAGCCACTGATGCCAAGTGATGCAAATATTGATAGTTCAAGTACAGTTCAGTGAAGGTGTATCTTGTAACATGAACAGCATCTGACCTGCCTCAGTTGGACTGCAGCATCATCTATTATTAATTGTCCTAACTCGCATTAGTAATCATCATCATCATGTGCTGTCAAGTCCATTGCAAAGGGTGGCAATCACAAGTAATCTAGTTTGTCCAAAAGGCATTGTTACTTAGGCTGTAATCATATACAGAACCCAGTAGTGTGTGTTCTGTGCTGTCAAGTCGGAACTGATTTATAATGATCCTAACAGGGCTTCCAAGGAAAATGAGAAATTTAAGGAATGGTTTTACTAATTCCTCTCCCCCAGTGAGTTTCCATCTCCAAGTGGGGATTTAAACCAAGTCTCCGGAATCCTAGTCTGACTCTCTATCCACTACACCAACAAACACACAGTTACTTGGGAGCAAACCCCCTTGAACTCATTGGGTCCCACTCCTCAGAAGTTGACACATGGAGAACCATACCTTTTTTATTAACAAGGGCATTTTCCTCAGGTGTCTTTGGAGTGCTTGAGCAGGTAATTTTTGAACACACGATAACCAATCAGTCTAATTCCTGTGACTAGAAAATTGTGAAATCTGAGATTAACAGAGATCGGATGAATTGTCAGAGGATTAATCTTTTTCCCCCATTCATGGTTCTTCCAGTTACATAAATGTAAACAGATAACAGCTTTTCTCGTGTATTTGCCAATGTCATCTGACAGTTCATCACACTTGGGGACTTAAATTAGCTGTTTTATGCCTTAGCGGATAAATCCATCCCATTCACAATAACCAAGAGCAATGCTGCCCAGGTGAACAAGACTCCAGCTTCTGTTAGTGGAAAACATTTAGCAGCTAATTTAAGCAGAATGCACTGCTGCAAGACACACTTCTTTCAGAGTAAGCACCTTTACTGAACACTGAAGAGTTTATTTCCCAGCAGCCGTCGACAGGATCTGGATGTATTTCACCCCACTTAGGCTTTAATGGTAATTTGTGAGTTCATTCTTGCATCTTTCTTTCTGCGAGATCAGCAACATCAAGAATATCTGAGGCGGTTAGCAAGAAGTCTTCCATAGTAACATGTTCAGTGGCATAAAGTACCCTGGCATACAGGGGGTATTGCCTGTTCTTTGCAATTGCAAAGGACTGTGGGGCTGCAAAAGCCCCAGTTGTCTTACCAATCACTTTGCTTCTGCCCACATCAGTCTGTAGCCTGTGGTGTCATTTCCAAATAACCCATTCTCCAGATGACTGGAGGCTCAACATTGCTGGAGTTCTCTCCATTTTAAGAAGCAGGTAGCTCTTTCTTTCCACATTATCATTCTGTTATTCTCTGCTGTGCTTTGAAGATTCACAGAGGGCCTAACTAAAGTTTTCCTTGGCATTCATCTTGGAGTGGCAAGATGAGAGCTAGAGTGGATGCACATGTGATGTAGAGGTGTTCAGCCATTCTTTTTTCTATGCATTAGAAAGTAGGGTAAATCTTGTTATAATGCAAGCAATAATAGTCATGATGATGATGATGATGATGATGATGATGATGATGATGATGATGATGATGATGATGATGATGATGATGATTTGGCGAGTCAATTCCTCTCTAAGGTTCAAGCACTGCTAGTCTAGCAGTGTCTATTCTAGCAATGACTTAGGCCGTCACTTCACGAAGAACTTCTCTTCGCAGCGTGATTGCCTTCGCTATGAATTCGAAGGCGGTCACGTGGTAGTCACGTGGTCTCCATTCGCCCCCACCCCTCTTTCCGTGTCCTCACCGGGCGAGGTTTTAGGGTCGAATCCAGTAGTACTTCATGTGCTCCCTTCGCATTCGGAAGCTTACTTGCAACGTCCGGTTTCTGCTTTCTTTTATTTTTAAAAAAAAATTATCGATGCATCAATACCCGGCTGTCATTTGCGGTCAGAGGACTTGTGGGCGGCCATCGTGTTTCCCTGAAGCAGATGGGGGCGGGGGCGGGAGAGGCTTCTCTCAGCTTCATCGCCCTGTGTGCCCCGCCGCCGCTCTCTGGGTGGGGCGCGCGGGGTGTCTTGCAGCGGCGGCACCGACACCCCTCCCCCTCCCTCTGCGCAGCCCTTCGCCATCCCTTGCCAGCGGAGGGGCTCTGCTCACGTCACCCGGGACGCTTGCCCCCTCTGTTGCCCCTGCCCGTGTACAGAAGGCAAGATCAAAAGAACGGGTTAACCGAAATATCTATGCATCGGCATTTCGGAGAAAAAGTAAGTTAAAAAAAATAAATATACTTTTTAACTGGCCACACGTGAATTTGGATACGAAGCGGGATGCGAAGCGAGGGAGATTCCCGGCCTCCGGCAGGGGAATCTCTCGCCCCGCTTGGAGCACGGTTTAGGGGCGTGGTCGGGGCGTGGTCGGGGTGGCGCCGCATCCAAAATGGAGGATCGTGCGGTGTTTCGCGCAGCGAGAGGTTCGTGAAGTAACGGCCTTACTATGCTAAGCAACAGAATTTCAGACTGTGCATTTTAAAATTTACTAGCAAAATCTGGTTGCAGACATTTGCTATACTTAAACACACATATCTCATATAGCAAATGTATTAGTGATCTCCTGACTGTTTTTGGCTTCCATTTGATATCTTTCTCTGAGAGTGGGAACTGGCCCTGGACGAGCACAATGCAGTGCACATTGTTAGTGTTCGGTGTAAAAGACCCAGGCTCAAGTCTTAAGTGAGATATCAACTCAGTGTAGCCTTGGTGACTTCAATGCCTCTCAGCTGCTCTATGGGACTGTGGGTAGTAATAAAAGCCAGATCACAGCAGCAGTCTTTTTATTCCAGTTTCATATTTCCAACGATAATCAGATCTACAGTACCTGGGGTAAAATATTGATAGAGTGAGAGCATCATCAGTCCCACTGTGAAAATATGCTTACTCCCCTTTAGACACACACAGAGCCTTCTCAAGGTAAAAATATACATTGCAAATAGCATGACAAGAGAAGAAGGAATTCCCGAGACACTAAAAGACATCTGACTGTCACAGCATAAGATTTTCAGCCTGTAGTTTGGAAACTGGCTTGCTTTACTTTGTGATTGATTACCAGGAAATCAACAATGACTTCATTTGTAAGTCTGATCACTCAAACACAAAAGTTTGCCTGAACCTCATCTCAGACATCAGTGTGATTTCAGCTACTGATGACATGCTATCTGTACAGTAATGTCTAATTTGATTCTCAGCTGGATTAAGATCCAGGGAAACCTGTTATTCAGCATAAAGTGCTGATTGGTTCGCCATTGTCAGTCACAACTTGAACTTACTCCACTTTCCGCCTCTCTTTCCCCTCAGAGCAATTTAAAAAGCATTTATTAAAATAGAGGAAGAGATTGCACTGTCTTTGTACAAATGGAAAAAAATGCCGATTGAACTGGGAGTATTTGTGTACTTCTAAGATACCCATGGGGTGGAGCAAAGAGCCTAGAGCAGTGTTGGCGAACCTATGGCATGGGTACCAAAGGTGGCACCTGGAGCCCTTTCTATGGGCACCCGACATCGCCCCTTCATAGCTACCTGTATACAGGTTAAATTACTGTATTGGCACTTTGCAAAACCATCAGTGGGTTTTGAATTGCAGTTTGGGCACTTGGTCTCTAAAAGGTTCGCCATCACTGGAGTGGCACCCTCTATGGATGCCTCATATTAAATCCTATGTTTCTGGAGTTAAAATGCTAAAATAAAAATATGCAATGCAGTTACAAGAAGGGAAACAGAAAGAGAAACTATGGGAGATGCTGAGTTGGCAGCAATGGAAGCAACAGCATGCTGTTTACCTAAGACAGGGACAGTGGTTGCGTTTCCTGCTGCCGTGCCATTGATTAGATCATCAACGTCTATCTTGTTTAGAGATTTGTTTCTTCAGGCATCCAACATTCTGAGCACTGGTAGTTATGGTGGACGGGGCAGCATAGCACCACTAATTTCAGATCCAGGGAACAGGAGAGAGAAAAGGGAATGGAGAGAGAAAGGATGGGAAGCAGAGGTAGGACTGTGACATTTCTTTGTCTGCTATCCCACGGCTGGAAAATCTAAATCAAAGTAAAATGTGAATCCCCCCCCCCCGGAATGGTCCTTTGCTTAAAAACACGGTTCCTGTGTCCCCAAAGGCACAGTTTAAAGAACCGCATCTTTTTGTGTCTCCACGAGCGGAAACCGCAACACAGCAGAATGAAAAGGTTTTGATGCGGTTTTTCTGAGTCTCCGCGGACTTAAGTGCCAATTTAAAATCTGCATCAGAACTGAGACAAGCCTTTTACCACCTCAAGACCAGGTATTTGTAAAACTCTCTGGGCCACACTTAAGTGGGTGTGGTCACATTCCCCCCCCCTTTAAAGTCCACTAGTTGTGGGGACACAATTTTATTAACCACATCTTTAAGCAGTTTGAAGCAGTTTTTAGTGGTCGTGAGATAGCAGCCAGGATTTATTTTCTTCTCCTCGAATAAGCTATTTTGCAGTTCCAGTTGATGGGAGAATAAATTGATGGAAAGGGGGAAAATATGAAATGAATCTTGAGGTGGCATGAGGGAACTACAGGCTCTTTGCACAGTCCTTTAAGAAGAAATCAGAACCAATTCAGCCCACTGCTTTAAAGTTGTTTATTTGCTTGCTCACTCCCTTGTGACCACCATAGGAAGCTGCTCTGCTCACTCTCGGAGGCTGGAAAATGCAGGGGAAAATAAAACAGAGGACCAAGCTCAACAGACTGTTACATCCTGGCCAGGATCTGATGGTATTGTACCATCTCTTGCAATGTTGTTATCTGGGTTCCTCCTAGTGATCCAAACAAGAACGCAGACCAGGACAAGGACCATTCTGGAGTGTCTAAAAAGACAGAAGGCAGAACAGGCAGCCATCTTTCTGTTCTTATATTAGCACAAAGTTGATTGTAGCAGGCAGACCAAAGCCCAGGGCAAACTTTTATTATCTGAAGCAACAAATAAATGGTGCATTGGATTGAAATGTCGGTGGGGGGTGGGGGTGGTAGACAGACCACCGGGAAGAGAAAGGTGAGCCGTTGTGGTTGTCAGGATTCAGAGTGGAAGCCTTCCTTGACCTATGGCTAACCATTGGCCATGCTGGTGGGGGATCCTGGGAGCTGCCGTTCAACAAACTAGTGTTTCCAAATTCTGAACAGAACATGATTAAGCATGATTCTGTCCACCTGCCCTAGAGATTATATGAACACTGCTCAGATTTTTTAGAGGAGCTGAACTTTGAAAGAGGCATCTGGAAGTTGAGTCATGACAACCAGCCTTTATTTCTTGTGG
This sequence comes from Phrynocephalus forsythii, assembly GCA_029282475.1. NCBI lineage: Eukaryota > Metazoa > Chordata > Lepidosauria > Squamata > Agamidae > Phrynocephalus > Phrynocephalus forsythii. Next base: position 60,513,410 of record JAPFRF010000002.1, read on the forward strand.
GACCAAAACATTTTGCTACTCATCCAAGTAACTTATTCAGTCTGAGAAAAGTTGGGGGGAGACTTCCAGTTTATAGTTCACCTTGATTTCACCCTACCCTAGTATGAATAGGCTTCTTAGGTGGACAGTGGCCTGCAGTGTGTGAAAGTCCTCCCTGTGAAACCTTTCCCAGCGCCCACTAAGTATGGGTTGTTAGCCGCGGCCTTTCTGGTGGAGGTGTGAAGTGTTCCTGGTTTGTCAGGGGATCGATGAAAGGGGCTGCATGATGAATGGGAGACAGACTGTGCCTAAGTCCCCCACCCCTGTTAAGGGAAGGGTTTTCAATACTGTACACACCTGATTGGCTTCCCTGACCCCTCTCTTGAACCACCAATCTTCTCTAATATGTGTACATCCTCGACTTTGAAGGAGTGTCCTTTGTCTCTCAAATGAAGGTACTCTTATGGTTCTTATCCTGAGCTGTTTCCCCTCCTGTGCTGAGCCATCCTTCTGTTTAGTGGCTATGTAGTTTTTCCAGTGTAGAGCTCTGTGCACTCCTCACTGCACTGGACTGGAAAAGAACTCACTTTCCACTTCAGAGAGCCACATTATGGGGTCACTCTTGGCATGGTCACAAACATGCAACCACTCTTGGCTGCTTGAGTAGAGTTTCATTACCATTCATCACTTTGCTGTCTTAGCTACTGAGCGTGACATTTTGCAGAATCATTTTCTTGATGCCTCTGGGGCTAAAGATGGTGTCGGGTTGAGTGGTGGGCCCTAAAAGCCCAAAGTCCTGATCTGTGTTTCCGTTCGTCTGACCCCCATTTATTGTCATATCTCTCAGTCATCCACTTCTTGTGCTACACAGACATGAATAATATTCATTTCTCCTCCAGACAGTAATGGATGCCTAACGTGCAATCTAGACCTGCTGATGTGCCCGCGTATTCTGTGTCTCAGTGATATCAAATGCTTCATCTTCTACCATCCATCTGATCGTTCCACTTCTTCATGTGTCTTGATCTAATTGCATCTTAGACCTGTTTTGCAAAGGGATGGGGCACATTGTATTCAGAGCCTGCAAATTCCCAGACGTCTCCAGGATAGGAGTCAGGAAATCCACTTTAACTGATTGCCTGAATAAAAGCTGCTTTGTACAAGATGTAAAGATGGCTAATTAAAGAGACTGATTAATGCCCACATAGTGGTTGAGGTTGTTTACGTCTTCTTGTTTGACTTGGACATTTAATTCTGTTTTGCCTTGCTAGGAAAAAAAATCACAGTGAGAAAACAAGCTTCCTGGATAACACCAAGGTACTGTTTTGTTTCCAACTATACACCATGTCATTTGGAGTTAAAAGTCACTTATTATTTTAGAGAGAAAGTGGTTTGTTCGCTTTGAGAACAAATCTAGGAGTAGGTCAACCCCTGAATGACACAAGACTAAATAACAGAGGTCATCATGTCTCTTCTGGCCTTGAGGTGGAGTTAATGCAATGTTTCTTGTGCCATTTCAACTCTCTCTTCCACTCTGCAACTCAGCACTAACAGTTTGTTCCAAGGCCTAAGAACCAGATCTGCAGTTGCACATGTCACCTGGTGCTGCACGTGAGTTTCTGTACACAGGATCACAAATACATCTGTGGTTTTAAGCAGAGGAAAAGGAAATATGGTGCAATGGTAAGATTGCAGCCTGAAGGTTAATATCTCCACTGAGTCATGAAACTGACTGAGTGACCTCAGGTGGGTTGTTGTCTCTGCCCTAAAGCATTTCACAGAATTGTTGTGACGATAAAGATGGGGAGTGTTGGTTTCCTTGAGCATCTTGAACAAAGGTGAGGTACATCATGTAACTTCTGGCCTAATGGCACACCTATGATATCTCCTTAGAATGAGGGGAGAGAGGTAAGGAATGTGTGGCCCTCTGGAGGATAGTGAACCGCAACTCCCATCAGCCTTCATCACCATCCTCCAAAGTGGTAAGGGACTATGAGAAATATTGTTCAGCCAAAATATTACATAAAAAGTAGAACAATAGCCCTCCGACATGACAATAAATAAAGATAATATCATGTCAGAAGTTAGAATGGCAGTAATCACCTTCATCAGTATATGGAAGAACAACAGTCCTCTGTTAAAGAGATGGATTCTGCTCATCAGTACAGGATTTATGGGAAGAGCAAGCCCCTTCACTATCTCTCTCTTCCCAGTTTCTCAGGACATGCAACATATTTCATAAGACCCTTGGCGTCTAAGGACAGGAGTGGGAAATGTGTATTTTAAGAAATAGCCTTGGAACTATAAATGAAAAAAATATAGTTTTTTTAAAGCAACGTTGCACATTGGTTCTAAAGATAACATTGGAAAGACCCAAGACAATAAATATATTTTATATATTTGGTTCAAATATATAAAATAATGTGCCATCACACCTACTCTAATGTATGGCAACCCTTCCAAGACTTTCTGTCTGTCTGTCTGTCCGTCCATTCGTTCATTTGTTTATTTAATTTATTTGAGTATTTTACCCCACCTTTCTTCTTGGAAAAAGACCCAAAGTGGCTTACAGTAATGAGGGACAATACACAGTCCAGTACAAGTACTGAGGAGAGGTTTACTAGCTCCTCCTTCTGGTGGGGGTTTGGGATTAGAGATGGGCACGACTTGAAAAAAATTTTTTCGAGTTGTCATTAGTCGGGCCGGTTCCGTTTGGGTCGTTTCTGTTTTTCGCAAAAATTCACAAAAATTAGTCGGTTCGTTTTTTTGTTTTTTCATTGTCGTTAGTACTGGTTTTTTTGGGGGGGGGGGAGTGGGCTCCTGGAGGCACCTCTGTGGGGTGGGTGCCTCCTCTGGCCCGCTATAAAGGGAAAGTGGGCTCCTGGAGGCACCCGTGGGTGCCTCCTATCCTCACCCACTAGGAAGGGGAAGCAGGCTCCAAGAGACCCCTCTACATGGGGGTCTCCCCTCTTCACCTGCTGCTGCTGCAAAATGGTATGCAATAGCCATATGGATATTGCATACCAGTTGTGCAAATGTGCAGACAGTGACTGTGAAGACTAGTGGATGGCACTGAACCCAGAGCCATAGGTGAGATGCCTAACTAAGGCTCTCGCAACACCATGTCTCACACAGAAGGGAATTGTACTTGCGTGTAGTGCAATGCAAGTACATCTGGCTTAGGGTTAAGGTGGGTTAGGGTTAGGGCTAGGGTTAGGCTAGTGACGGGTAAGGTTACGGTGGGCTAGTGGGTTGCACCTCTGGGTGCCTCTCTGACCCACTAAGAAGACAGTCTGTGACGTATGGGTATGGAGTCAAGGGTTAGGGTTAGGGTTAGGGGGCTAGGGCAGGTTTTAGGGGGCTTTTTGGCACATCCCAGAAGTCTCCATGGCCAAGTGGCCATGCGTTTGGTGGGATGGCTCCAAAAATTTGCATGGTCGTCCACTCCCACATGGCTGGCCACTCGGCCAGCCCATCATTGCGCAGGTGTAAATAAAATAAAATAAAATAAAATCAATGGAGGACAGAGGAGGAGAGGAGAGACATTTTGTTGCAAGAAAAAACCCACTGCTACTGTGAAAAATCTGGCAGTTTATAAATTTTCGCGTGTTTCTGTTGTGCTTGTGTGTTTTTGGACCACGATTTCAAAAACAATATTGCGTTCGCCGCCCCATTTTGGATCCCCCGCCCGCACCGCATGGCATGACGACTCGACTCCAGCTGCCCAGGACGGGGGGGAGGCGGGACCCCCCCTCCAGAAGCCAGCCCTCCGGTAGGTGCCCTGCGCCCTTAGTCAAGCAGGGCGGGAGGGGGGAGAGTTTAAAAGTTTTTTCCTGTGCCGTCCGTGCCGCTTGCTTGCGCTTTAATTGCGGCGGCCGGCGGCCGGTGAGACTGGGCTTTTTGCTGGCTGCCTGCGAGCCTGCGGCGAGTCCCACCAGAGCAGCCCAGGACGGGGGATGGGGGGGAGGCTGAGGACCTCCAGAAACAACCCCTCTGGTAGGTGCCCTGAGGCACGGCAGGCATTTTTCCGCCTGCTTTTCGGCCGGGAACCGGGTTTTTTTCACTTTTAAAAACCTTTTTCTGTGCCGCGTGGCATCGCGCGATGCAAGGAATGAGCACGACAAATCAGACCAAAATTGTTCGTTCGTCGGTTCGAGCTCGAAGTCTGGTGGAGTAATTCCCATTACCGTTTCCGTAGAGTAATGGAAACGAGTAACGGAAACGGAAACGGGAATACCGCTAAGTCGTGCCCATCTCTATCTGGGATCATACAGCTTGTCCATGGCATGTAACTCCAACCACATGAGGTAATCTTGTCCAGGCCCATTTCTAGAAGGCATAGTGGGGATTCAAGCTCCCATCCCTACAGCTCCTCAGCTCAAGGCCTCAGCACACTGAACTACATCAACTCCTGACTAAATATATAAGTGAAATAAAACGAAGTAAGTGAAAAATGGTAGCTTCAGTGTTCCTGACATATAGCCCTGTGAGATGATAAACCTTCTTCCTGAACTGCTTACTTGCTTTAAGTGCCTTATTTTCCCACATCCTTCTTTGCATGAGGATAAGAGGTCTCTTGTCTTAATAAATGAATAAATAAAGGATGCTGATCTAGCGAGAATGGTGCTGGGGGGTTGGATCAATCTTGGGCAATGACATGCTTGTTTCAACAGACTCATTGTCTGTTTTGACATACGGCTCTGTACTCCCAGTGTGCATTATGAGCGTACGGGAAGTCAATAACTGTATGGTACATACACAGGAGTAATCTCTTCCTGATAGACACTTTGAAAAATGCTTTTGTGTGTGATACAATGCAGGCATAACAAATAAATCCTGTGTCATCCTAAGCATTACAAGCTACAGGCACACCCTCTGCTTTGTATAATGGCAGTGCAGAGGCAGGCTATGAGGCAGGCCTGCACAACTCGTGATCCAGCCATCTGAATGCAGCCATGGATGGGAGCTCACAAAGGGCTCAATAGATAGTCTGTTTTGCTTGCCTGCCAGAGACGGTAAGACCACCATGGTGATTGTTAGCACCTGTTAGGCCACAAAAATGTGTGAGGAAAAGGTTTTTTTTTTTTTTTTTTTGTGTCTCGCATCTGCCAGAATCCAGCTATGTGATTCTGGCAGTGCTAGTAGACCAACGTCTGGGTACAACACTTGTTGGCATTCAGCATAGATGATCATAAATTCTGCAGGACTACCATAATCAAACCCAGGGTGTATTAAGCCTGTTGGCTTCTGTGCAGAAATATCTCTGCAGTCCACCACCACCACCGTTTAAATTGACAAATCAAGATACAGGGTTGGCTCAAAGCTATTCTGCTGCTCGAGAAGAAGGACATGAAGGTGTGCTCTTCACCATTCCACAGACAAAATAAATTTAATCTTGGTTCAATGCCAACAGTGGAATAATATTATCCAATACCCTTGAGGGTAGTAAGCCACTTTAGGGGATAAAGCCTAGCAGAGTCCACCACTGTAGTCTGAAGAAAAACCAAGACACTGACATTTATTTTCTTCTAAGATCTGCCTGAGATGGCTGCCTCTTCTTGGCTATGCTCTCCCAATAGTTATTGCATAACTAATATTGGTTAAGTGATCAGAACAACAGGCTGTTACTTACAAGGAGAGTTCAGATCCAGATCAGTCTAGTCCCACACTGTTTGCAAGCATTAGGGGTGCACTGAAAACTGATCAGGAGTGATCTACTGTCTGTCTACCTTTGGTTCATCCAATACAAGTGTTTGTCAAGACTGCCGATCTGCCACTACACAGACCCGTACGAAGCATCGTGCATATTCCACAGATGTGAATATTGATTTTTGGAGTTTTGCAAAGATGGCAAGAGACCAGGTTGGAGTGAGCAAAGCTAAGCACTCTACTAGATTGCCACCCGACAGGAATTTTACAAGCATGGAAATAACTATGTGTTTTCATACGATTTATTGTGATTCCATGCTTTGATCTATAAACCTTTTTATTAAAATTCCCTGGGGAAAAACACCAACAGACACAACGGCACCAAACCCCAATGCCTGGCAACTCAAATTCCCAGCACCATTATAAAGGCAGTGGCAATGGGCCCTTTGGAGAAAAGTGGAGTAAAGATATGTTTTAATAAATAAATGAATACATTTATCCCAAATGCTTACAATGTCTTCTGAGTCTGGTAGTCCCACTCACACCCCAGCATCTTTTTATAAACTAGGAAAAAAAACACCCTTAAAAACCTAGGTGGTTTGAAAAAATGCTGCAGAACCATTGCAATAAAAATCCTTGTTTTGGAAAGAAATTGAAGGAAAGTGACCAATGCTAACTTGAAGCTGGATTCCCAAGTCTCTCAAGCGTTCTTTACTTGCTCACTTAGCATGGAGAAGTCTATTATTGCAGTGGCTGGGTTTGCAATTACTGTACTTTTTAACACATGTCCAGTTTGTTTATTCTAAACAAAATCCAAAAGCTTTCCTGGCAAACAGCATCACCCTGGCATGCTGTCATGGTACAGCTTTAGGGAGACTAAAACTATGCAAAATGTCAGAGAAGACCTACCTACTTTAGGGAAAGCTAGTTCTGAAAAGTGGAAATAATTGAGGATTCTAGTTGGGCATTATAAAGGCTGACAATTGTATAAAGCAAAAGCAAAGTACCGGCCCATACCACTCCAAGTAGTCTCTGGGCAGTTTACAGTTTTTAATTACAGTATGCAGGCTACACATTGCACACACCCCCAGCAAGGTGGGTACTCATTTTACCAACCTCAGAAGGATGGAAGACTGAGTCAACCATGAGCCTGCTACCTGGGATCGAAACCCCAGGTCATGAGCACAGTTTTACCTGCAGTACAGGCATTTAACCACTGTGCCACAGGGCTCCTTATTTGTTAACTGATCAGAACAACGTGCTGTTACTTGCGAGGAGAGTTCAGATCCAGATGAGTCTAGTCCCACACCTTTTGCAAGCATTTGGTGTGGCATATAGTCCTTTTCCTTTGGGTCAAGGTGACCTGTACGGTTCACATTTTCTTAAAAACTAAGCAATTCGGAGAAACAGGAGAGGATGGTGAAATGACACACTGTGCATCAGGGATAATAACTGATGTTAGACAACAGACAATTTTGCAAGGGCGTACATTAAAGCAAATTTTAAAACACACACCAGGAAGAACTTGTTTCCATAGCTCTGCCTCGAGTCTCTTTTGCATATTAGGGTTTCCCAACGTGATGTAAATTCCCTTCTTACTAAGTAGTCCCTTATATCAAAAGGTTTATTTGCATCTAGTCCCAAAACATTCATATGCTCAGTGTTAGCCTGAAACATCTGTTGCTGACTTCCAGTATATGGCATCTGACACAATTGCCTCACTTTGTTTAGGGATAGGGCTGGCCCTGTGTGTGAATATATGAGCTTACTTGTCCTATGGCAAGTCTACATTAGCAGGAGGAGGAATTTGTGTATCTCTCAAGTGAACTGTGCTATTGCCATTTGGTAATAAAGGATGCAGATTAAGGCTGAAATTCTGTCTTGACTTTGGAGGCAATCAGGTAAACTCATAGGTTGCAATTTGGTTTTCTTTGATGTGGTTTGGTTTGCCCTTTTTTCCTAGCAAATACATGTGATTTAAGTAAGAGCAACCCATTCCTCCCCTTTTGTCAGCTGTTCTACTCCTTTACGGCACAGCATTATGACTTCAGTTTATTGAGTGTGGTTGAGAGTGCTTCAGATTACAGTGGCCCCGCCCATTCGCGGTCCCGCTATATCGCGGGACCACAGTACCAGGAAATGGCTTGAGGGAGGGGGGATCGCACACCGCCCGCCCGCGTCTCCTAGGAGGTCGGGGCAAATGGCGCACGTGATCGGAAAGGCGCTTCCGGCTGCGGAGCCCCAGCGCTGGGCTCCGTGGCAGGAAGCGCCTTTGTCCAATCGCGCGCCGCTTGCTCTGACCTCCCCCAGCCCCCCACCGCGGATTTTCATGCATCGTGTGTGGGGTGGGTCCCTAACCCCCACGATCGGCGGGGGGTTACTGTATTACCCAATTATGCAGTCTATGTAGTTGCTCAATCCACTCCCCAATAGAGCTGTGGATCGCATTCTCTTTGGTGAAAGCCCTATGGTGTATGCAGTGGGCTGTGCGAGTAAAAAGGATAGCCAAAAAAGCCTTCTCCAGCACTAATTCGGTTGAAAGTGAGCATCCATGCTAGGTTAATGTATTGCTATAGTCTTATGCCATTTACTAAATTAAACAAAATGAGAGAGAAATTGCTGTGGCCTGTGTAGCTACCACTGCAACAAAAGGTGGATAAAGGGATGGGGCAGGGGGCACCAATAATCAAAAGAGGGAGAGACCAGAGAAGTTTGAAGTGTTGTCTGGATCCTAATGCTATCATACATGGCCTAGTGGAATAAATGACACTAAATGAGAAGCTGAAAGGAAGAATCGCTCAAGTGGGAGAGACAATAGATTGCACCAAAGGTAACCACTTATTCCACCAGCAGCAGCCCAACACACACACATCTAGGAATGCTCTTTCTTAACAAAAACAAAACCCCAAAAACTTTAATTATCCAAATCGAAGCAAACATATATATCACTGACTGTACTAATAGTCTGTGTTCCAAGAAAACTCTTTGTGACCTGTACTATTTCAGTATCAGCTGTAGGCGATGTACTGTATTTCTGAAGAAACAAAAATAGCTTACACTGAATGACAATGATATACATCTTGACCAGCAGGTTGGGCAAACAACACCCTTGGTGACCTGCCCCATCCCACTACAGCTTTCTCTTTCTTTCTTTCTTTCTTTCTTTCTTTCTTTCTTTCTTTCTTTCTTTCTTTCTTTCTTTCTTTCTTTCTTTCTTTCTTTCTTTCTTTCTTTCTTTCTTTCTTTCTAGGATATGGAGAGTTTATGTATGTCTAGCACTTACAAAGCAGCTACACTGGAATCACTGCTGCAGTTTGGTCCACAACCTGTATTACATTTCACATCACAATCAGTGCTCTCACAGGGGCTGAGGATTGATTCTGGATTTCACCGTTCATACCTGAGGCAAGCAAGTCCCATTCCAGCCCACAGACCCCCTTCGTTCCTTACTTCCTCTGATCCCTCCTCAATTGTCCCTTTTAGGGTTTGCTATGAAACTGCTTTCTTAAGACTACTACATTTCACAAAGTAATAGAAAAATAGCATTTCTTTTAATAGAAAAATAACATTACTTAGTACTGTTCTGGTGTCAGCAGGCATTGTCCAGTAATAGTCATCTACCCATAAAGGTCCATTCACTTTCACACCTACACAAGTACCCAGAGAACCTGAGGAAACCCAGCATTGCATGATGGGGAGATACTTACTTACCTCTTAGTAATTTTACCCACACAAAAGATAAATGAATTATTTAGAAAAATAATGCAACAATTAAATTTGTTCAAAAGTTACCAGTAATGAAAGAACTCAGTATTTAAAAAGAAGAAATGGAAGAAGGAAACTAAACTGGGATTAAGAAATGATAGAATGAATGTATACACACAATTACACCCACATACACACATGTCTATTAGACATGGGCACGACTCAGTGAAATTATCATTTCCGTTTTCGGTTATCATTTCCGTTACGTAATGGTAACGGTAATGATAATTAAGCCATCAGAACTTGAACTCGAACCGAAAAAAGAAAAATTTGGTCGGGTTTTTCATTTTCGTTTGTGGCATTGCAGCGATCGCGCGTTGCGAAGCACAGAAAAAGTTTTTAAAGGTTTTTAAAAAACCCGACTCCCGGCCAAAAAAGCAGGCAAAAATATGCCTGCCTGAGGCTTTGCCACCTACCAGAGAGGTGGTTTCTGGGAGGTCCCCAGCCTTCCCCCCCCTTCTCCTGTCCTGGGCTGCTTGCACCAGGCTGGGGGGGGTCATCCTCGTCGTCTCGCCATGCCATGCGGTGGGGGAGGATCCAAAATGGCAACTGCAATTTTTCTTTTGAAATCGTGGTCAAAAAACACACCAAATCACCACAGAAACATATGAAATTTATTTATTTTAAATGCCTGAATTTTAATAGTAGCAGCAGTGGGTTTTTATAGCAATAAAACATCATATTGATTTTATTTTATTTTATTTTATTTTTTATTTTTTTAGACCTGCCCATTTGGGCTGGGCATGGGATGGGACCATGCAAATTTTTTGAACCATTCCACCAATGGCATCGCCAGGTGTTTGACTGACACTTCTAGATGTCTCGGAGGACATAAAAAGCCGGGGCACCTTCCAGGAATCGCAGTCGGGTGTATGGATGTGGTTGAGGGAGGAGGGCTGGCTGCTGGTGCTGGTATGATCCGATCGAGATTGAGGAGGGAGGCTGGAGGCTTTAGGGTTTAAGTTAGGCAGGCAGGGAGGGAATTGAATTTAGAAAATAGTTTCTTTGATTCCCTGCAGCTTTGTCTGCTTAAGGGAATAGCAGTTTATTCTTTATTTCTTCTCTGGCAGTTTGTGAAGATTTTTTTCTGATATTGGATAAAGGGGGAGGTTCGACTGGGAGTGGGAGGTGTGGATTTATTTTAAAAATATATTATATACTACCATTTATTTTCTATTTTCCCAACTTCAAGTTGCTTGCACACACACACATTTGGAGTGCAAGCCAAGAACAGAACCTCTATCCTAAGTGATATCCTAACTGCCCACTCGCCCGTCTACCTGCGCCACCGCATGCCCACTCGGCTGCCCGCGGCCGCCGCCCGCCCTTTCGCCCACCCCCCGCCCCGCCCGCCACCTAGGGTGCAAAAACACCTAGCACTGGCCCTGATTGCGGGACTCCCCTATGTTCTGGGAAGTTAAATCGTGCTAAATCGTGGTGGAAATGGCAAACGACAAACGGAAACGACAAATTTTTGAAAAATTTCACGACAAACGGAAACTACCCGAAACGGACCCGTTCCGACAAATGAAAACTCGAAATGTCATTTTTTCTGGTCGTGCCCATGTCTAATATCTATGCAAGTACATGTGCGCGCACACACATTAATGGCGAGACCAAGTGTTCCAGACTGCCATTGGTATAGCTATAAAAAGCCAGGCCAAAATGAGGACATCCAAAGTCAAACTATACATTGCAGATACTCATGACAGTGTTTCAGATACATAATTAACAGACATTTAAGTCTTGAAGGAAGTAAAAGCCACAAAGCTGTTCTCCGCTTCTGATCAAACAAAGGAGATGCACATATCCCTTTTTGCTTCAGAGAGTACAGTTAGCACTACAAATATAAGTCACTAGGCTCCCCTTAGTTAGGTACCCAAGGCAAGTGTCTCCTTCCCCTAAAGCCATCATGGCCCGGGTGTTCCTTTTTCCTGGGAAACCAAAGATTAACCGACATTTCTGAAAGGGCTGACACTGCTGGTATAAACTTGCAATGGATCATTGCCTCTGACCACCTCAGGCAAACAGTCCAAAACAGAGAGCCAGGCAATGAGATTATAAGAGCCAATAATGCACAGCCAACTCAGAAGTTAATTTCAATCGACAGAGTCCTCAAGGCCATTTTTGTTGCTTCGGTTATCTTACAGCAAGCTGAAGTAAAAGGGAGAGGAGAGGAGCAAGTCCAGCTGCCAGAAAGAAAGCCAAATGGAGAAATATTCTCCCCCTGAGAGGATTAGAGGGAGGATGAAGTGTATAAGTTAGAGACTCAAGCAGGAACCGGCACTAAAAGCATTAAAGGAAGTATTCAGCAACACAATAAATCAAAGTTGCAAACTGAGTTATTAAGAGTGTAGCCATCCCACACAAACCACAGGGGGAGCATAACCAGTGACATTACTCACCAATGAGCCACCATCAAGATGAAACCTATGCATGACAAGATAAAGAGTAGGCCCAAAATAATAATGAGCAGAGATTCTCTTATTCTCTTGAGAATCCTCCTGGCTATTTTCTGTTGGGACCGACATGTTATAGTGATCCTTTTTCATGGGCCATGTAATCATAGCAACATGCTACACAAAATATTAGTCTTAAAACAGAATAGTGGGAATACAGGATATTTTCGTGTGTGTATCCACTTCCTGTTCTTAAATTTCAAAGGAATTATTGTGTTAAAACCACACAAGGGATATAATTGAGTGTGGAACCTTGAATACATTGAAGTCAAAGAGGTAGTTTAAGCTCCATAGAGTCCAGTCCTGTGACTATTTCTGCAGAAGCACATTTCACTTCTTTTAGTTTGGCTTGTTCAAAATAAGCTATTACAGAGGACTGAAGCCTTAGTAATAAACCAGCTTCCTGTGAAGCAGAAGTACAAAGGAACTTTTAGTTACAACTCCTTTTCAAAGAATAGATAGAAGATGAATTGGAAGGACCCTACAAGGCCATGTAGTCCAATCCTCTGCTCAAGGCAGGAATACAAATCTTAGGATATCAGCCAGTTGGTTGTCTAAATTCCTCTTGAATGCCTTCAGTGTTGGAGCACTCACCACTTCCTGAGGTAACTGGTTCCATTGCCGCACTGCTTTAATAGAGAAATCACCTTAAGGCACAGGTAAGCTTCTTTGCCACAAACAGGCCTTAGAGTTAGACTGAAATGAGTGAAGAAAGCTAGCTACTTCCACAAAAATCAGCCTTGACTGATAGAGACTTGACTAATATTTGTCAAGAGAAGTCGCTAACCATGGACTAGAAGTCGCTAACCACAAACAGCACATGTGTTCCCTGCAGAAAATCCCAGGCACAAGTTCTAGTGGTCTGTGTTACAGACTTTCCAGGACCTCTGTCTGGATTCTTGGAATATAAATGCCAGTCAAAATCAGTGAGAGTGGAACAGAATTATTTGGCTCTTGGAAAATAGAAAACTACCTTCTTGCACAGAGTCAGATTGTTAATTCATCTCATTGAGTACTGTCCATAACATTGCATTGCCCATGACTCTCCACATACAGTACCATTCTTTGCGGCTCTCTGGCTTTCCAGCCCTAGCTGAAAATACCAAGACTGGAATATGCATACCAATCGACCATTCTGCCACTGGGCCTCTATACATACAAGCAACATCATGACCATAGTAGATACTGTGTTACCTTAGTTTCCGGTAACAAGGTAAGTGGAATGAATTTATTTCATTTCATTTTTCTTTCTTCTGAGAAAGGGTAAGAATAACACTCTCAGCTTAAGTACCAACCGGGGAAGAATATAAACAGTACATGGACTGAATGCTTTACATTTAAGCAAAAGAATGTAAACACTCACATTCTGAGGTTCTCTAAAATTACTGTGAAATGAAATATATTTGTAGCAGCAATACATCTAAGCTTGAACACCCAAAGGGAGCACTGTGATCTTCGAGCAGGCCCAGGGGGAAACATGTTATTCCCTTTGCACTCCTGTGGGAACAAGACTACTGAATAAACACACAAACCTACTGATTAGTGGTAGGCTCTAGCTAACATATAAAATCTTCAGAAAAATGCACCTGGAGAGAGCCTTGATCCCCCGAGAAAAGAAAACATGGCCTAGTGCTAAATGTGAAATCTGACCAAGTGCATTTTTAGTCGGTCTCACAGCCAGAGAAAAAAAGGAGGAGAGGGGAAGCAAGAAGTGTCATAAATCACTTCCCGAATCTGTTGAAACCAGGTCCAGTTGCTGACTTGATCCAGATGAAAATGGGCACCAATGAAAATTAATTCAAGCCAGTGTCATCCGGCAGGTGTGTGTGTGTGTGCTGGAAGAAATATCTGGGAATTTCAAGTATATTGATAGCTTTTGAGATTCTGTTGCTGCAAGAACTGGAGAGAGATGTTCTGTCTGTGTCCTTGGGGGACCTTGTGTTTATTAGCACATTTACAGCAAGGTAGATAAGCCATAATCAAAATTCCTGCATCCAAAGTTAAAGATGTGCATAACTTCCTGAAAAGATTCACTAGGGAATGCTTGCCTTGAAGCTGGCTGGGCTCCAGTTTTTCTCTACCACATTTGCCCTCCAGACACTAGTTGGCATTCATGAGATGCTCTTTATGGTTTCCCTTTGAACTGATTTTTCATCAAAGGCAAGCGGGTATCTCAGAATATTTATTCATGCTGTCTCCAGTAAAACCAAATGCAATCCTTCTCTTTCTGAAAAACTCATTCGGAACCCTGGCGAACTAAAGAGATAGTCTACCTAAAGTCAAGCACTTGGAGGCCTCTGTGATTTTGATCATAGTAACAAGAATGAGCTTCTCTCTCTGTAGCTGAAAACCGCTGGGACGTTAAAAGTGTCTAGCATACTTTGGAAGGTGCCCCATGTAATTATCTTTGACAAATAGGATAAGCCAGGGGTGGCACTAGTGCAGCCCTCTAAACATTCTTGGATTGCAGCTCTCCTCCTCCTTTGCTACTCATGTCTGCTACCTTTATCCCATGCCACCCCCATATCCAAGAGACACATGGCTACTCTCTTGCTCAAAAGAAATGCATGTGGAGCAACTAATGGGGTGTGTGTAGAATTCCTTATGGGGAATATCAGCTGAGATCCCATTAGTTTGTTATTTAAGAGTGGCAAAGGAAAACGTTGAACATAGTCTAGGACTCTCGTATCCCTTGTCCTCTTCTCCCCATCTAGGGAAAGGTTAAACTATGAGAAATCAAAATAGCAACTACACAGCTAGCAAAAAGTGTTAGGATGGGGGGGTTGGGGTTGGGGAGAAGAGGCAATGGACAGTAGTCTGTGAAGATTCCCAGTCATCCAAGTTAGGTTATCTGGAAGTTGGCAACTGGACATTTTCTTGAGATCGAAAGGTTTAGCTACTCATCCAAGCAGTTTCATCAGTCGACAGATAGGTGTCATCAGTTAATTTGATAGGATCAAGTGGTAGATCCCAGGCAGGTTTGTAGGGAAAGCCCTCAGGGAAATGCTTCAGTGACTTCAGTGCTGTCACTTTAATAGTCCTAGCCAGACAAAAGATTGCTCCGTCCCTCTGCCAATCACATTCATCAATAGAGATGGGCAAAAAACGAATAATTTTTCATTTCCGTTTTCGTTTTTCCGTTTCGTTACGTAACAAAATGACAAACGAATTTTGTCTCTAAAATGAAACGAAACGAACAGAAACACTGGAAATGTTGTAGTGTGTTTCATTTCCATTACTGCAATATGAGTGAATTGCTTAAAATCCTAAAAAAATCACAAAAAATGAAATAAATGGTAATGAAATGGTAACGAAACAAATGAAAATGAAAACAATTTTTTGCAAAAATTCACAAAAAACGGAAACGAACCGAAACGGACCCTCCAAACAACAAACGACAAACGAAATGCCATTTGTTTTTTATTCGTGCCCATATCTATTCATCAATTTACCAGAGTGACAAAAGAATGATATTGATCTGATTTTCCCCCAAGAGGGTTGATATAGCTTATTTGCCTGCCAAAGCAACGGGGTGGTCTCTTTGGCAGTTTCTCACATTTAGCTACTGAGATGAGGACAAGAGTCTAGTTTTATACTCGTTTGTTAAGTTGCACTGGTCCACAGCCAGGATCATCTAAAGACGGTGGCCTCTGGTAAATGATACCAAGGCTCTTAAGATGATCTATGACAGCAATGCTGTCCTCATGCCCAGCATGTAAGCATCCCCAAGAGATACTCTTAATTCCACCCCTTTCCTTGATCACAGATATCAACTATGCATAGCAGAGAGAACATGAGTTCATGAGAAGTTCATGTGATTCTTTTTAGTCTGCTTTTTGACTGAAATGACACAACCACAGCAAAATCAAAGAAATATATGATGTGCTGGACTAGATGCTGCAAAGAACACATTGTAATAAACTGCAATAATCCCACAGAAATTTCTAAACTTTCTCAACTGTTAGCTGCTTTGCTTTTTAACTGGTAATCGGGATTAAACACTGGCTTAGAATTTAAGTGAGGATAATGTGGTTTAATCTCTACCATTTTTCTATTTGATTTCTTTATTTTCTTTTTATTTGCCCTTGATTAGTTTTATCTTCTTTTTATTTGATTTCTCTCCCACCTTTCTCCCCAAAAGCACCTAATCCCAATCAGAGTGAAGTTTATACTTTATACTTTCCGCCTTTGTAATGACTAATTACGTATCGCCAGGTCATTTCCAAGTTATGGTGGTGACCCTTTGCAAAGTTTACTAGTACAGAATTTTCAGAAGTGATATTACCATTCCCTTCTTCTGGGGGTGCCCTGGGATTGTGCAGCTAACCCAAGACTGGGGGCTATAAGTAGGTCAACTGTGTCTTCATAGAGTCCTTTACTATAGTGCTTGGAGAGAGCTCCAGTACTTCTTGTACACCGCACACAGCACCCTCAGATGAAAAGAGGGCTCATCATTTCCATTTACAGTTTCCTCTGTCCATGCTCGTTTGTTTCATGTTTATACTATGGCTTCTCTAAATCTTCAAAATAATTTCCCTCATGGTTTTAGTTCTCTCCTTAACCAAGAGACCAAAGGGAGTTCTCCATTGCTGTAAATTATTTATGCCCTGACAGCACAATTCCTGTGCATCCTTAATCAGAAATTGTTGTATTTGAATTCCATGAGGCTCACTCATCAATAAAAAGAAGCAATCCCTTCTCACACACACTAGTCAGAGTCTAGCCTGAAAATAGCCAGGCTTAAATGCCAAAGGTCCAACTGAAAAAAAAAAGAGCTTGGCTCTGCACAACGCAGTGGTGAAAAAGATCAGACTAACCTCCCTTAACTGTCTTTTCCGGCACCTCATAGTGGCCATCAAGAAAACACTCTCTTACATCCTTGTTCAATGTCCCTCTGAAAATTTTAAGACTTTGGGCCTTTTTACACGACCCCTAAGATCCGCTGGTCCCTTAAATTTGGACCAGAGATCTTGAGGGTTCGTTGCTGTTCCTCCGTCCCCACCCGCTCCGCACTTCTTTGTTCTGTCTGCATGAGGGGAGGGAGGGAAAAAAAGCCTTAGACAGGGACAAAAGAATAAAGCCTTACTTCCGGTGCCGGTGGAAGTTGCTCCAACCTCCGTTTACTTCCTGGTTCCTCTTTAAGGGGTGGAGGCAAAAGAAAAACAACAGAAAGAAGCGAGGAGAGCTCAGGCACTCTCCGCATCAAATATTTTTCACCATCAAAGAGCAGGTGATGGTGTGCTGGGTCGCGCTTAGGTGGGCGGGGTCGCACTTAATTGTCTGCAAACTCCGGAGCTGGTGGGGAAACATTTTTAAGGTCCAGAGCTTGCAGCCATTTGCGGCAGTGCTTAGGGGTCATGTATAAACGCCCTATATGGGTCTTCCTCAAATATCCCCAAACCTAGGCAGGATTGTAAGAGAAATGGCAGTATTTCAAATAGCCTGGTCCCCTAGTTTTATAGGAGTTTTATAGGTCATAGCCAGTGCTTGGAAGTGTTCCAAGAAACATACTAGAAGCAAGTGACTCTATAATAAGGTAGGTATCACTTGCCCCTTGTATCCCATCCTTCTCTACAATCTGGTCAGAGTATTCTGCGCTACAGATAGGCGGAAAATCGTTTCATTCCATTTTGTTTCTGTAGTAGTTTTGTTTCATTTCACTTCTAATGAATTTTAAAGTAGTTTTGTTCTGAAGTGAAACAAAACAAAATGAAACACTATGCTCCCCTGGGTCCTAAAGGACCACAATGGCAGGGAAGCTTCCTCAAGTGATTCTAGGTAAGCCCTCAAAATTTGAAAAAGTTCAGGGGTCGGGGGCTGAGTTATTAAGCTCCAAAGGGGTACCCCTAGAGGGAAAAATAATTTCATAATTAAGGCAACTGCTTGAGGAAGCTCCCACCCTTCAGGGAGCTTCCTCAAGCCCTTAAATGATTATTTCTTGGGGGCACTCCTTTGGAGTTTAATAACTTAGCCCCTTGGCCCTGAACCTTTCCAAATTTTGGGGGTTTACAGGGAAGACCTCGAGGAAGCTCCCCTGCCATTTCCTCTAGGATGCTTTGTTCTGGGGGGGGGAATTTAAAAATCAAAACACGTCCTACCAGTTTGTTATGTAATGAAGTGATTCATTACCTAACGAAATGACGAAACAGCATTTTTGTTTTTCTTTTCATGCCCATCTCTACTCTGCACCAGCTGAAGGTTCCAGATATTTTTCAATAGCAGCTCCTCATCAAGTCTAAGTATCCAAGAATGACCCCATGGCAGTCTTTGAAAGATGTGGAAAATGTTGGATTAGATTAGATTAGATTAGGCAGTAGTAGGTGGGAAACCACTTATGTGAATACTATTTAGGGAGAATGCTGTGTACATACAAAAACATCCTGGTCACACAAGGATATCAACGAGGCATGCTTATCCCTCTCAAATATTCATATGAATTTAATTCTTATGCATGTAAGTGTATGCATAAAGGAGGGACATTGTGACCCTCCAGGTGTTGAAATGCAGTTGCCACCAGTCCCAGCCAGCATAGCCTGTGATGGATGATCATGGGAGTTGTTGTCCAATGTCATCTGGAAGGGCACATGTTGCCAACCTGGGTATATGTGTATAACGTCTTTTACCTTAAGCATGTGCAGATCCTCGTTCTCTTTACATTATTTTTGTAATGGTGGAGGATGCATGCAAGTCCATAAACTGGCTTCTGTGGCTGAGCAATCTGGATCATCTTGGATGATCAGTGTGTGTGTGAACAAGTCCAAAGATTAAGTATGAAAGTATGAAAACTGTGTCCAGAGCCAGGAATGCAGAAGTCCAATTTATTTGCCATTCTACGCATCTCACTTGTAATTCTAATATTTACCCAATGTGCCTAAATGCTAAATCAGACCCCTGACATCTGGATAATAATTGAAGAATAAAGCTGCACTAGTGGGTTTTCTCATACTATGTAGATATGGAATGTTAACTACTCAGAAGAAAATTGCAAAATACAAAATTGCAGAACACAAATTATGTTAAGTACTCAGAAGAAAATTGCACAATTTAGCTCTCAGTTTTTGGCCAATGATGGACTCTTTCCTTTTGTAGCCAACTCCGCACCATAATATTTTCACTTCCACTTGATTTTTGCTGTAGATGAGGGGCAGTGCAAACATATTAATTCTCCATTTGTTTTGATTGAGCTTATTTTTTATTTTGAAAGCAATCCTAGATGAAAAACATGCACTATCAGCTTCTCAAATATGTGCCCAGTTTCATTCTGTCCTCTTCCTCATCTGTTCCGCATGTGGAATGCCTGGAGTGCCTGCTGTTAAAGGCAAGAGATAATAACAGTCTAAATCCAAGACAGAGAGGAGGTGAACATCTGTATTTCTTTTACTAGGTACAATTAAACTTCAGTGATTCAGTTGCCTAATAGTAAGAGAAAGAGCATAATGGGAAAGACATATTATTATACTTGCAAGCCACTAAGGTTGCATTCTTTGGGAATCTGTTTCAAACTTCCGACAACCAAAGAAAGGAAAAAGACTCCTTTCACTTATTTTTATATATATATATATATATATATATATATATATATATATATATATATATATATATATATATATATATATATATATATATATATATATATATATATATATATGTTTTCGTAGATTTTCACGGGTATAGGTATGCATGTTAGGGTGGATTCGGGTTTCTTCCCGTGTAGAAATCTGGTTGTTTTGGCGACGTTTCGACGAGGTCTCACTCGTCATCTTCAGGCTGGTGTTCTGGCTTCTTTCTTCTTGAAGCAAAGTGTGGTCTCAGTTGAAGTCCTTCTATAAATACTGCTGGGGGTGTGTGGTTTGCTTGCTCTGTTGCTGATTGTAGGTTCCTTTGTTCCTTTGTTCTTTTGTGATCTGCTGTGTGGCTGAGGCGATCGTTAAGGGATTAACTGCTGATGGCTGTTTAGATGGCTGTTTACATGCTGGTGGGTTAGATGGCTGGTAGGTTCTGGCAGTATCCTGGGCTTTGGTGGAGTGGGGTCCTGTGTCTTGTGAATTCATTTTGGTCTGGCTACGTGTCTGTGGTCTCCCAATGTTTTTTTGGGGTGTGTGAGTGTGCTCCATGTGGTGACTGGAGTGGGGTGCCGCAGTAGATGGTGCAGTCGTGGTTTTGTTATTGGATGGTGGTTTCGTTTCATCTGTGGGAAGGGTCTGGGTTTGTGTTTGGTGTGGATGGAAGGTGGTGGCATCTTGTGTCCTTTTGGACCTGGTGTCAGTCTTTGTGACAGAGGCTCGTCTGTTGACCAGGGCTAGTTTCCAGATGTCAGGCAAGCGGGAGGTGTCATCACGTTTATTCATGTTGTTTGGGTGTTTCTCTATTTCAATGGCTTCCATGATTATTCGACTGTTGAAGTGTTCAGTTTTGGAGATGAGTTTGGTTCTTTCAAAGTCAATTTCATGACCTGTTGTTTTTATGTGCTGGAAAGAGAGGAAGATTTTTCTTCTTTTTTGACTGCGTTCTTGTGTTCTGCGATGCGTGCGCTTATTCTCCTGTTTGTTTGTCCGATGTATGTGGCTGGACAGACTTTGCATGGTATTTCGTAGACTCCTTGGTTTTCTAGCTCAATCTTGTCTTTGGGGTTTCTTAAGATGTTGGCTATTTTTTGGTCGGTGCAAAAGGCTGTCTTGATATTGTGTTTGTGGAGAATTTTGCTGATTTTGTCTGTGGTGCCTTTGATGTAAGGGAGGAGGGCGGTGCCGTTGTTCTCTTCTGTTTCTTGGTTCTTGGGGGTGTTTCCTTTTGGATTAGTTTGGTGATGGTGTTTTTTTGGAATCCGTTCGCAATTAAAACATTCGAGAGAGTGTGTAATTCAGTTTTTAGGTGGTCTTTGTCAGCGAGGCGTTTGGTTCTGGAGATGAGGGTTTTTGCTACGGAGTTGATCTGTGCAGGGTGGTGGTGTGATTGTGCATTTAAGTAGCGGTTTGTATGTGTTTTTTTCTGGTAGATGGTATGTCCTAAGGAGCCGTCGGGTTTTTGTAGATTAGGACGTCCAGGAAGGGAAGTTGGTTGTTGGCTTCTATTTCCATAGTGAATTGTATTTTGGGGTGTAGGCTGTTGAGATGTGTGAGGAAGTTGTTCAGTTTATCTTTCCCGTGTGGCCAGATAACAAAGGTGTCGTCAACATATCTGAGCCAGAGTTTGGGTTTATGTTCGGACTTCTGTAACGCGTTGGTTTCAAAGTGTTCCATATATAGGTTTGCGATGACCGGTGAGAGGGGTGATCCCATGGGTGCTCCTTCTATCTGTTTGTATCTTTGTCCATTGTGGATGAAGTATGTGTTGGTTAGGCAGTGGTTGGTCAGATCTAGGATGTGTTTGGGGGTTGTATTTGTTGTGGATAGCTGTCAAGGCTTCTTGAATGGGCACTTGTGTGAAGAGCGAAACAACATCGAAGCTCACGAGTAGGTCATTGGGTTGTAGGTCTTGTTTCTTTATAATTTCTATGAAGTGGAACGAGTTTTGTACGTATGAAGTGATGGATTCTGCATAGGGCTGGAGTTGTTTGGCAAGAAATTTGGCGAGGTTTTGTAGAGGTGAGCCTATGGAGCTGACTATGGGTCTGAGAGGTGTTCCTTCTTTGTGAATCTTGGGGAGGCCAGAGAGCTTGGGGCATCTGGATGATTTCTCTCTGGGGATGATGCTTGGCTTGATTTCTTCACTTAAGGGAGAGGCTTTTATTTTGGCTTTGGTGGTTTTTTCCAGGTAGGTGGTGGGGTCTGTGTTCAAAGGTATGTAAGCAGGGTCTTGTAGTAGGTTGGATAATTTGGCTTGGTAGTCGGATGTGTTCATCACCACTGTGGCATTGCCTTTGTCTGCTGGGAGAATGATTATGTTGTTGTCTTTCCTCAGGTTGGAGAGGGCTTTTGTTCTTCTTTGTGTAAATTGCTTCTGGGTGGTTTGCTGGAGCAGAGGACATTGGTGACTTCGAGTCTGATTTTGTTGGCTTCATCTGGGTTGATTTTGGTTAGGCTGGCTTCCACTCCGCATATGATGTTTTCGGTGGGGATGTGTCTGGGGCGATTGCAAAGTTGAATCCTTTGGAAAGGACTTTGGTCTCTGCGATGGTGAGTGTCCTGTCTGATATGTTGTGAACTGTTTGTTTCATGGGCTGTTGTGTGTGGGGGTTGGGCTTCTGGCGTTTTCCAGTTTGTGGAGTTTGTTGGTGTGTGTGTCTGTCTTGTGGGAGGTCTCTGTTTCAGCTCTCCAGGCGGCCAGTTGCTTGGATTTGTTCCAGAGTGTTGGGTGGATTTTGTTGCTGAGTTTGAGGTGGAGAGTGAGTAGGTCTCTGTTGGTTTGATCTAGTAGGTATCTTTTCCTGTGTAGTTCGCTTCTGATTAGGGCTAGTTCTGTTCTTTTCAGGATCCTTTCGCTGGATGGGGTTTTGAGTGGAATTTCAGTTGGAAGCTTGTGGGGATCACATTTTTGTCTCGGCAGTTGCGTAGGAATGCAATGTCACATAAGATGGTGGCTCTTCGGACTTCTAGTTTCTCGTAGGTTCTGGTCAGCTGGAAGGTTTCCTCCCGTAGAGGTCGGATATTTGTTTTCGTAGATTTTCACGGGTATAGGTATGCATGTTAGGGTGGATTCGGGTTTCTTCCCGTGTAGAAATCTGGTTGTTTTGGCGACGTTTCGACGAGGTCTCACTCGTCATCTTCAGGCTGGTGTTCTGGCTTCTTTCTTCTTGAAGCAAAGTGTGGTCTCAGTTGAAGTCCTTCTATAAATACTGCTGGGGGTGTGTGGTTTGCTTGCTCTGTTGCTGATTGTAGGTTCCTTTGTTCCTTTGTTCTTTTGTGATCTGCTGTGTGGCTGAGGCGATCGTTAAGGGATTAACTGCTGATGGCTGTTTAGATGGCTGTTTACATGCTGGTGGGTTAGATGGCTGGTAGGTTCTGGCAGTATCCTGGGCTTTGGTGGAGTGGGGTCCTGTGTCTTGTGAATTCATTTTGGTCTGGCTACGTGTCTGTGGTCTCCCAATGTTTTTTTGGGGTGTGTGAGTGTGCTCCATGTGGTGACTGGAGTGGGGTGCCGCAGTAGATGGTGCAGTCGTGGTTTTGTTATTGGATGGTGGTTTCGTTTCATCTGTGGGAAGGGTCTGGGTTTGTGTTTGGTGTGGATGGAAGGTGGTGGCATCTTGTGTCCTTTTGGACCTGGTGTCAGTCTTTGTGACAGAGGCTCGTCTGTTGACCAGGGCTAGTTTCAGATGTCAGGCAAGCGGGAGGTGTCATCACGTTTATTCATGTTGTTTGGGTGTTTCTCTATTTCAATGGCTTCCATGATTATTCGACTGTTGAAGTGTTCAGTTTTGGAGATGAGTTTGGTTCTTTCAAAGTCAATTTCATGACCTGTTGTTTTTATGTGCTGGAAGAGAGAGGAAGATTTTTCTTCTTTTTTGACTGCGTTCTTGTGTTCTGCGATGCGTGCGCTTATTCTCCTGTTTGTTTGTCCGATGTATGTGGCTGGACAGACTTTGCATGGTATTTCGTAGACTCCTTGGTTTTCTAGCTCAATCTTGTCTTTGGGGTTTCTTAAGATGTTGGCTATTTTTTGGTCGGTGCAAAAGGCTGTCTTGATATTGTGTTTGTGGAGAATTTTGCTGATTTTGTCTGTGGTGCCTTTGATGTAAGGGAGGAGGGCGGTGCCGTTGTTCTCTTCTGTTTCTTGGTTCTTGGGGGGTGTTTCCTTTTGGATTAGTTTGGTGATGGTGTTTTTTTGGAATCCGTTCGCAATTAAAACATTCGAGAGAGTGTGTAATTCAGTTTTTAGGTGGTCTTTGTCAGTGAGGCGTTTGGTTCTGGAGATGAGGGTTTTTGCTACGGAGTTGATCTGTGCAGACTTCAACTGAGACCACACTTTGCTTCAAGAAGAAAGAAGCCAGAACACCAGCCTGAAGATGACGAGTGAGACCTCGTCGAAACGTCGCCAAAACAACCAGATTTCTACACGGGAAGAAACCCGAATCCACCCTAACATGCATATATATATATATATATATATATATATATATATATATATATATATATATATATATATATATATATATATATATATATATATATATATATATATATATATATATATATATATATATATAGGCAACTGTCACAGATCCAGTTGGCATTTTCAAGATTTCTCCTCCTTTCTCCAGGAGAGAAGCCATTATCATTCTTAAAAGTCTACTTTGTAGTGGTTTCTTAGACATCTTCCTGGCTCTACAAAAGCAATGTTGCAAGGCACAGTGCATAAAGCATCTTTCAGATGAATGATGCCACAAATGCTCCTTAACTACAATGCAATCAACTCTTAAGTGCTTTTTTAAAAATACTGCTGCAGGGCTTTGACATGCAATCAGAAAACGGGCACATCATCTTGAAGAGGAAACCACCATCTGAAGAGGAAACTCTTCAGCAGCCTACTTCCTTTGAACAAGCCCACAAATAAGAGGTAATGCTTCAGGACATGAGCAGAATGCAACCCTGCAGTTCCATGGTCTGTATTTGAATTGGGTTGAGCATGTCTGAAACCAGCTTTTAAAACACGACTGCTGCACAATGCAGAAACTACTTTCCACACTTCTTTCCATCTGCTGTGACCAGCTGAGCCAGCCAGCCTAGCCTTTGCTGGAACTCAAGATCTGTAAGTGTCGGCCTGCTTGCTTGGCAGCCCTCTCAGGGCTGAAAAATCACCTGTGCCTCTTTCTGGGCTTGTGAGAGGATCCCAGAGGGAGAGTCTACAAAGGCTGCAGGGGAGGGGCCGTGCAGAGAGACACTTACCTGACAGACCTCGGAACTGGCTCCAACTCCGGCACTTCTTTCCATCCTCTCTTCAAGATGGCGGGCGGCAGCAGCAGCTGCTCATATCGGCTGCTCTCTCTGTTCCTGACTATGCTGCCTTACGTTTTTACTTTTGTTTTCATTCTTGTCTAATTTACTCGGACGGCCAGGGCTATGGAAAGGGTATTGAAGGGGCTTGCCTGAAGACCACCTAGGGAGTTTTAACATCTTCCCGACGAACAGGTTCGAGCGTCCCTCCCATCGTTTTAGCCCTCGGCGTCTTACCAGCTGAGCCGACCGCGGCTGCCGCCGGCTTTGACAGCAACCTGCCGTTCCCACTGTCTCTCGGCGGGTCTTGTGGCCCCTGTCGTCGCTGCTGCCGTAAGCAGCTCGCCGTTCGGCGTCCCCGTTGCGGGCCAGCCGCTGCCCCCTCCATCTGCGGTTCGCCAACCCCCCATTACGGAGGACTTGCGCCGGAGGATTTGCTCCGGGGGCCGCCGGGAACTCGAGGAGGCCGCCAGGCTGCCGCCGAGGCTGTCCGTGTGGGGTTCGCCGCCGACCGCTGCAGCTGCGACCCTGAAATGGAGGCCACTGCCGGCGCGGAGGGCATGCACCCCACCGCCTGTCTTCTCCCGGTCGGGATGACCGCCGTTGCTGCTTTCTCCCGTCTGCGGTCCGCCGTTCTCCAGCATGGCGGACCTGCCCCGGAGGTTACTGCCGGCGTGGAGAGCATGCAGCCTGCCGCTCTCTCCCATCTGCGGTCCGCTGCCCGTCCCCCATCTGCAGCCTGTCGCCTTCTTTCAGCTGCGGCCCGCCGCTTTCCATCATGGCGGGCCTGCCCGGAGGTCACTGCAAGTGCGGAGAGCAAGCAGCCCGCCGTTTTCGTCCATCTGCGGTCCGCCGCCCTTTCTCCCAGCTGCAGCCCGCCGCCTTTTTCCATCGGCGGTCCGCCGCTCTCCATCATGGCGGGCCCGCCCCGGAGACCACTGCCGGCGCGGTGAGCAAGCAGCCCGCCGCTCCCTTCCATCTGCGGGCTGCTGCCCGTTTTTTCCCAGCCGGGATAATCGTCGCTGCCGCCCTCTTCCACCTGTGGTCCGTCGTTTTCCACCATGGCGGGCCTGCCTTGGAGGTCGCTGCTTGCGTGCGGTCTGCTGCTGCGGCTGGTCTTTTCCTGGCGTCCCAGTTTACATCTCTGGGAGCCGGAAGGTTTTCTCGGGCGGCAGCTCGGCCGCCGGCGTTGGCAGCGCCGTTGGGGGGTTCAGGTGGCGTGTCGGCCTCCGGTGCCCAACCCATCAACATAGGGGTTTCTCAGCCTGCACTCCTTAATCTGCAAGCTTTAGTGCGGGCACCGGACCAGAAGCAGATGTTGATGTTTCCCCTTTTCCTCCTGTGGGACTCGGATTTATCGGGTGGCAGGTCGGCCACCATTGTTTGCTTCCCGGGGGTCGAAACTGGGGTTTTGGGGGTGGGAGGGCATTTTATGGGGCGCTTAAGGGGTTCTTGGGGATTGAGAATATTTTCTGGGACCAGTTGGGGTCTTGACTTCCTAGATTAGCTGGGGTGGCTAGCATTATTATTACATCTTGTCTGCCCCTTTACTTGTGACCTTGCTGCTAATCAGTTCTCCTACCTATGGTCCTCCCTCTCCCCATCCCCAGGTGTATCTGATTTCTACCTTGGCAGTTAGCCTGCTCCTATTATTTTAACCATCTCCCTCCAGCCTAAGGCTTTCCTGTTATTTGCTTATTTTATTTTTCTTTGAATTATTTGCACTGTATTTTATTATTTGCTCTGTATTGTATATTACTTATTTGTATTGTATTATTATTTGTTTGCACTGTTTCTGGGGCTTTGTTGCTGTTGGGTTTTTTTTTTTTTTTGATTGACCAACATTATCACCATGTTCGCAGGGGCTCATATACCAACGGTGTCGGGCCGTGGGCGGTACGCTTGTAGCCGTTGGGTTCGTCAGACTAGAAGAACTCGGGTCAGGCAACTTGTGCCTGTCCCTCGTTCTGACCCCTCGGCTCTCTGTCACGTATCCGGGAGTCACTCCACCAGCGCCCCCAATCTTACCTGTCTCCTGTTGAACGCCAGGTCGGTGCATAACAAAATCCCCATCATTCATGATTCCATCGTGGATGGCGACTCCGACCTGGCGTTCATCACTGAGACCTGGGTGGGCACGGAGGGTGGGGCTTCCCTTGCTCTCCTGTGTCCGCCCGGGTACTTGGTAGAGGGAGTGGGAAGGTTGGGGGGTCAAAAGGGGGGAGGGGCTGCGATCGTGTACAGGGATTCTTTTCATGTCAGCAGGGCCTCGACATTGGTTAGCCAAGGGTTGGAAGTACTTCACCTGTTGGTGGGTCAGCGGGACAGATTTGGCATTGTGCTGGGTTACCGAGCTCCCCGCAACCCGGGACAATCCCTTCCAGAGCTTATGGAGTTCATCGCCGCTGCTCTGTTGAAGTCCCCGCGCCTTTTGGTGGTGGGTGACTTCAACGTGCACGCCGGCGGTGGACTTTCCGGTACTGCCCTGGAGTTCATGGAATCCATGGCTTCCATGGGTCTGTCCCAGCATGTTTTATGCCCCACCCACAGGTCCGGTCATACCCTGGATCTGGTTTTTACCTCCATGTCGGGGGACTCGTGTCTGGAGGTGGGGAACATTGTTTCCCTGCCTGTGTCATGGACAGACCACCACCTGCTCTCTTTTTCCCTGGCGATTCCGGCCCTCCCCGCGGGACCCTCGGGCCTCTGTTTTGGCCCGCCCCGGAGGGCTCATGGACCCTCAGTGGTTCGGTGAGCTCTTCGGGGGTTGCCTGGTGGTTTGACTGGCGCTCCGGCCGAGGTTGTGGCTAACACTTGGCATGAAACAGCTGCCCACACCATAGACCGGATCGCCCCCAAGCGCCTCCTCCGTTGCCGAGCCCGGCCTTCACCTTGGTTCACCGGGGAGCTTAGGGCAATGAAGCAGGAGAGGAGGAGGCTAGAGCGCAGCTGGAGGAAAACCCGGACGGCGTTGAGTAAGGCTGCCGTTGATGCCCAGTCTAGTCGCTACACCATCGCGATAAGGGAGGCTAGAACATCTTTTACCTCCCTGAGAATTGCGGAGGCCTCGAACGGCCAGGCGGAGCTTTTCCGGGTGGTTCGTGACCTCAGCAATCCTAGTCTGGCCAGGCCTCCTCCTACTGATTTCAGTAATGAGCAGTTCGCAGCCTTTTTTCGAACTAAAATAGAGGCCATCCGTGCCGGCTTTGACTCCGGTTGCAGTGGTCCCGCCCCGCCATCACCAGTTGCTGGTCCGCCTTCATCGCCTCGGTTGGATGCGCTTGGGCCTGTTTCCGCTGTCGAGGTCTCCAGGGCTATGGCGCATTGCCGGCCTGCCTCCACCCCTTTCGACCCTTGCCCTGCCTGGCTAATTAGAGCTGCCAGAGGGACCATGGCCGAATGGGCTTCTGTCATCGCCACCGCCTCCTTCAGTGAGGGGGTTTTTCCCTCCCGTCTGAAGGAGACGGTGGTTAAGCCCATTTTGAAAAAACCCGGCCTTGCAGTTGACGATTTAATAAACTATCGCCCAATCGCCAACGTCCCGTTTATGGGCAAGGTGATTGAGAGGGTGGCGGCGGTCCGGCTGCAGTCATACCTGGAGGATCGGCAGTGCCTCGACCCATGCCAGTCCGGGTTCAGGCCCCGTTGGGGTACCGAAACAGCTTTGGTCGCCCTGCAAGATGACCTTATCCGGGCGGCCGACAGGGGTTGCTCTACCCTGTTGGTCCTCCTGGATCTGTCAGCGGCCTTTGATACCGTCGACCACGGTATCCTGTTGGACCGGCTCTCTGAGGTTGGGATCGGAGGCTCTGCTCGCAGATGGCTCCGTTCCTTCCTGGAGGGCCGGCCGCAGTACATTCAGCATGGGGGGGAGTTATCGGCCCCTTGGATTCTCCCTTGTGGGGTTCCACAGGGGTCGTCTCTGTCCCCCATGCTGTTTAACATCTACGTAAGGCCGTTGGCGGGGGTCATCAGGAGTTTTGGAGTCTGCTGTCATCAGTACGCTGATGACACGCAGCTCTATCTCTCCTTTTCCACCTCTGCTGTGGAAGCTGTTGAAGTCCTCGATGGGTGCCTGGAGGCCGTACTGACCTGGACCGGGGCGAACAGGCTTAAGCTCAACCCCGAGAAGACGGAGGTTATGTTCTTTGGGAGCTCGCTGTCGGGGTACGGTGGCCCCCTCCCCTGTTTGGGGGGAATGTCCCTCCAGCTTGCGGAGAGGGTGCGGAATCTGGGCGTGCTCCTGGACCCGGCGCTCTCCATGGAATCCCAGGTGGCGTCGGTGACCAGGTCCGCCTATTACCATCTCCGTCGGATCGCCCAGATCCGCCCGTACCTCGACGCGAACTCTCTGAGAACAGTGGTCCAAGCACTGGTGATCTCGAGGCTGGACTACTGTAACGCTCTCTACATGGGGTTGCCCTTGACTCTTCTCCGGCGGCTGCAGCGGGTACAGAATGCGGCGGCCAGGCTGGTGGCCGGCGTGCGTCGGTATGATCACATTACGCCAGTCCTGGCCCGCTTGCACTGGTTGCCCGTTGCAGCCCGGATTAGATTCAAGGTCTTGGTTTTAGTTTATAAAACCCTCCATGGCTTGGGACCGGACTACCTGACAGAGCGTATCGCTCAGCGAACCACCTCGGCCCGTCCCGTTCGGCAGGCGCGAGCGCACTTGCTGCGGGTCGCCACTCCTCGAGAAGCCCGGAAGTCGAGTACTCGGGCCCGGGCATTCTCAGTGGCGGCCCCTAGCCTTTGGAATTCCATCCCTCCTGAAGTGCGCTCTGCAGAGTCCCTGCTGGCCTTCCGGAAGGCTTTAAAAACCTACCTCTTCCGGGAGGCCTTCGGCGATTCCTAGGGTTTTTTTTTTTCTTTACCCCGCCATCGCCATGTCTCTGAATGATATTTTTATTAGATTTTTATTAGATAGTATCAGGAACACTATCTGGTTTTTAACTATATTAGTTTGTTGTGTGTATCGTCTGTTTGTTTAATTGTGATTATCTGTGCCAACTGTGGCTTTGTAAGCCGCTTAGAGATCTTTTGATATTAAGCGGGATATAAATACAATAAATAAATAAATAAATAAATAAATTATCCAAACAGGCACTGGATACAGTCATAGATTTTGTCCAGAAAGCACAACTGGCCCAGCATTACAAAGGCAAAGAGAGGCAAATGAAGAAGTTTGATCTTCTCTTCTCCCGGAAATGTCAAAAAAGAAATTGGCAGATGGAAGTAGGATGATGGGACCATTACAGGAGATTATAGGACATACAGGGAAGGGAGGTCCTATCCAAAGGCCTAAATTTTGCCATCAAACTCAACCATGTTCCTGTTGTGGATTTCATCACAGCTACAGAATTGGCAATTCACAACAACAATCTGCCAGCAGCAGCAGCAGAACTACTCAGGATAAAAGTCTCTGCCCCACTCTCCAGTGCTCAACCACCACCACCATCCAACCTCACCAGCCAGCAGAGAAAGCAAAGTGTTCTGCTTATATACCGCCCCATACCACTTCAAGTAGTCTCTGGGCGGTTTACGGTTTTAATTACAGTATGCAGGCTACACATTCCCCCCCCCCCGCAAGCTGGGTACTCATTTTACCGACCTCGAAAGGATGGAAGGCTGAGTCAACCATGAGCCTGCTACCCGGGATTAAACCCCAGGTCGTGAGCACAGTTTTACCTGCAGTACAGGCATTTAACCACTGTGCCATGAGGCACAGTGCTCTGACATCAGCAGGGATGAAAACATCACCATTTTGCCTGAGGACAAAGGAAGATGCACTGTCGTCCTCAATACTGTGGACTACCACAAAAAGGTTATCTCACTTTTAGATTACCAACACACATATAAAAAGAGACCCCCAGCAGCAACTAAAAGAGAAAAAAAACAATAGAATGCTTAAAACTCTTGGAGAAGGAAAACACAATTGAAAGTGCGACTTACCACTGGTTATATCCTGGAGAGACCGTCCCCTGCTTTTACGGACTTCCCAAGATCCACAAGGAAGGAGTCCCCCTCAGACCGAACGTCAGTAGTATAAATCCAGTGACTTATTGCAAAATACCTGGGCGACTATCCAGCCCCACTGGTTGGACTCACTGACTACCACATGCACAATTCAGAGGGGTTTGTTTCTAAAGTCAGGGAGCTGAAACTGGATAAAGATGAAACCATGTTATCCTTTGATGTTACTGCTCTCTTTACCAGCTTCCCACCACCGAGGCCCTAACAACTGTAGAGAGAAGACTAAGAGAAGACAGCACCCTCACCTCCAGAAGCAGCCTCAACCCAGACCAGATATGCCAGCTCCTGGACCTGTGTTGGAACACCACATATTTCATGTACAGAGGGGACGTCTACAAACAGAAGCATGGTTGTGCCATGGGTTCCCCAGGGTCACCAATTGTTGCAAACCTATAAATGGAAGAAGTGGAGAAGAAGGCACTCAGCACCTTCCCAGAGACAACACCATCTCACTGGTTCAGGTATGTAGAAGATATCTGGGTGAAAATCAAGGCTCAGGAAGTACAGGCTTTTACAGACCACATCAATGTGGTGAACCCTAATGTTAAGTTCACGAGGGAGGTCACCCAAGACAACAGGCTGGCTTTCCTGGATGGTGCAGTCATCATCAGACCCGACCGTGGCCTGGGAGTAGAAGTTTACAGGAAACCCACTCACACATATCAGTACTTACTGTTTGACTCCCACCATCTATTACAACACAAATTAGGAGTCAGCAGCCAGCATGAGGATGATTCAGCAATTCTAAAAGCACGCGTAGCCCCCTCAACTGATGTAGACACAATTTTAAAATACAAATTAAGCATTTTTCCAAGAGGACGCACAGACCAACCTAAAACCCACATGACTACCATGTGATTTTAAACCAAATTCAAAAATGTTGGTCCATCATTTGACTTATTTTAATACATAAGAACATAAGAACATATAAGAACATAAGAAGAGCCATGCTGGATCAGGCCAAAGGCCCATCTAGTCCAGCTTCCTGTATCTCACAGTGGCCCCACCAGATGCATCTGGGAGCGCACGAGACTAGATATCTGTCTCCTGATACCACTCCCCTGCATCTGGCCCTTGAAGTACCCTGGTTTTAAGCCTGGAGATTACACATCTCCATCATGGTTTGTAACCTGTGATGGACTTTACCTCCAGGAATCTGTCCAATCCCCTTTTGAAGGCATCCAGGCCAGATGCCATCACCACATCCTGTGGCAGGGAGTTCCATAGACTAACAACGCGCTGGGTGAAAAAATAATTTTTTTTGTCTATTCTTACTCTCCCAGCCCTCAATTTGAGTGTATGTCCCCTAGTTCTGGTATTTTGTGAGAGGGAGAAGAGCTTCCCTCTATCCACTTTACTCATGCCCTGCATTATTTTGTACGTCTCAATCATATCCCCCCTTAGGCACCTTTTTTCTAGACTAAAGAGCCCCCAGGGCCGGCGCATCCATTAAGGTGAACTAGGCAGTTGCCTAGGGTGCCAAAATGGACAGGGGGCGCTGACCAGCCTGCTCCCCCCCACCACTGCGGCCGGACCCCCCTGCTGCTGCCGCCACCCGACCCCCCTGCCACCGCCGCCACCCGACCCCCCCGCCACCACCCCACCCCTCGCCTAGGGCACGAAAAACCCTAGCGCCGGCCCTGAGAGCCCCAAATGTTTTAGCCTTTCCTCATAAGGGAGGTGCCCCAGCCCAGTAATCATTTTAGTCGCTCTCTTCTGCACCTTTTCCAGTTCCACTATGTCTTTCTTGAGATGCGGTGACCAGAATTGTACACAATACTCCAGGTGTGGCCTTACTATTGTTTTGTATAATGGCATTATAATGTTGGCTGTTTTATTTTCAATCCCCTTTTTGATCATCCCTAGCATGGAATTGGCCTTCTTCACCGCTGCCACACAATGCAACAGCTTCCATATGAAACAACAAAGTAAAACTCCAGGAGTCAGAAGTTCAGACAGGTTTGAACACAAACATTTCTTGGAAAATAATATTTTCTTTTAGCCAAACCAGTGATCTGATCAGATACACTGAACCATCCAACAAAGAAGGCTTAATCTGGATATGGGAAGAAGGAAAAGCTGTGAAAGGCTAAGGATGGGAGAAATAGGTGTTACAAAATTGATCAGTGGTAGGGGGCCAAAGCAATAATCACTGGGAGTCTGGAATGGAAACACTGTAAGCGGATTGAACCAGGAACGATCTGGAAGGAGACAGGTCTACTATGAATTCAAAGCTATAGTATTTTTTCTCTACCACCTTTTAAGGGTTTTTATCCAGAGCAGTGGCAAGCAGATGCAATAAACAAACATTTCCTCATTGGTATATACAGTAACCCCCTGCTGGTTGCGGGGGTTAGGGACCCACCCCACCCGCAATGCATGAAAATATGCGATATGTGGAAGTGGGTGGGGGCTGAGGGAGGGTGGGGGCGATTGCACGCCTGTCCAAGAAGTCTTGGCACGGCGCACAGAGGCGGTGTTGTGCGATCTGACCTCCCACCGCCGCCCACCCATGCCACCCGAGACTTCTCGGAGGGCCCGAGGGCTGCGGGGAGTGACCCGATCACTCCCCGCCGCCCTGCCGCATGGCTCCGAGGCCTTTCGGAGGGGCCCAGGGAGGCGGCATTGAGCGACCTGATCATTCCCTGCCACCGCCCCCGTGCGGCTCCAAGGTGCAGGTACTGCGATCCCACGATATAGCAGGACCGCAGTACCTGAACCGCGAAATGGCAGGGGGTGACTGTACATGTGAAACAAAAAATATGACTTTTAACATATTCTCTCTCCTCTTGGCTAAGTACTTTTAAAGAGGTAAAACGCTTTAGATGTGCATAAATATACAACAAAAGGTGAGTGGTTTATTGGCAACTGGTCTTAGCAGAACAGTCGCTTAGTAGTTGTAGAATTTATGCTTCCCATTTTCCTTCTTCCATCCCCTTTGGAAAGAGGTCACCCCAAGTTGCTCCAAGAAAGCGGATGTGGGTCAGTCATAAGAATCTGTGAAATGACCTTTTTCTAAAAACAAAATGAAAACAAACACAGGCACAAGCAAATTCGCTTCAAACAGCCTTATTACAACCACCTGGCCACTATTTAGGCACATGCAGTTAACAGAAACAAAAGGAGACGAGTAACCTTGAAATCCCAGATGACCTAGAAAATGGATTTTAATATTTTTCTCCACAGTCCTCTTGCCAAATACTTCTGGTACTTTCTGCTACATATCCCCAATATTACGTTTCCTTTTTTAAAAGTGTCATATTATCAATATGTAGGAAAATGGAGACTGAACGACTACAGGGGAATCATATACCATACGAACAACAAAGTCTCACAACACCCTCAAACCTAACATGTTCCATTTGACATTAGTTTTTGTGGACTGAAAATACAATATGGCAGATATCACATCCACTCAAACCCAGCAACTTGTTCAATGTGACTAAGTGCTAAAAGATTGTGCAGAAATGGAGGGCTCTTTCACAAAATCCTCAGCAGCCATGTGTTGGCAGTTTGCGTCCAAGAACGTCATACAAGGCAGAGCCAATGTAGATGTTGATGTTGGAGGTGGCTTTTCCCATTATTCCCATGCATTCTAGAATGCATGAAGGAGTAGCTGCTTCTTAAGGCTGCTTAAAAGTTACAAAGGGAGATGCTAGGGGAGCTCCAAAATGCCAAGCTCGTTGTGTTCCTAACCCTAAATTATGACCAAAAGTTCAATGGTCGAGCAAGCAGAAATTCCATCTCCTCTACCTCAGATTAGCAGGAAATGATGATGATGATAATGATGATGATCCTCATCATCCAAAACAACAGAGCTGGAAGCAATCCTATAGATAATCGAGTCCACCCGCTGTCAAGGAAGCACAATGGGGAATTGAACTTCCAACCTTTGGCTCCACAGGTAGATACCTAAACCATTGAGCTACCAAGCTATCCTTGAAACTGGACTATTTGCATGTTGGTATAGAGGGCTTCCACTGGAAACAGTTTCTGTTTGCAGCATATTTTCAGCCTAAAACATGAATTTCAGAAAAAGCAGAGAGTACCAGAATGCAGAAATGCCTACAGAATCCATTCCAGGTGATTGCTCCAGGGTGCACATAAATTATGAATTGTGTGCGATTACTTCTGTGCTCCTTCAGATCTGTTTTTCAGAGATAAGAACAAACATATATTTATTTCCCCTCCTGGGGAAAAAATACTTTCCAGTTTTTCTGAAGAAAGTTTTGATTTCCAGTTTTTCTGCAGTCAGACAGCTATGTACTGTGAGTTCAGTTTTCTATGGTGGAAAACTTCAGAAGTAGACAGAACAAAGAGAGAAGGATTTCTATAAACACTGGGTTTAAATAGCAGTGTAGTGTAAAGGGTTGGGCCTAATCATATGAGGTTATATTTTTCCAAGATTATTAAAGCAGGCAGTAGCATGTTTGACCAAACCAGCACAGGAGAGGCACCCATTCAAACCCTGTCTTAGCTATGAAGCTTGTTTGATGACTTTGGACTAGCTACAGTACCCCCCCGCCTATCGCAGGGGTTAGGGACCCACCCGACCCACGATACATGAAAATCTGTGATATGCAGAAGCGGGTCAGGTGGGGGCCGGGGGCAATCAGAGGGGCCTGGGGGTAGTTCCGAGGCCTCCCGGAGGGGCCTGGGGGCAGGTACTGCGATCCCGCAATATAGTGGGACCGCAGTACCTGAACCGCGAAATGGCGGGGGGGTGACTGTACTGCTTTTCACTCCAGTCTAGTTCACATGGTTGATGTGAAGATAAAAGAGTGAGTGGGCAGGTGGAAGCCATTATACTAGTGCTGGAGGAAAACAAAAGGAATTTGTTTTCATTACTCAAAAAGAAGTTTGCCCTTTATTCACCTTTCTGATTGAACTACATAGCATTGTGAACATATCTGATCTGATTTGGACAACTAAAGAGTTTTTGGTTTGAACAGAATTTGAAAGAAAGAGCACCAGAGAATACTAAGAATCCAGAAATGTCCACGGGCAAAGCCACATAATAGTATGTTAGCATAATTCATATGTACAGCCAACGCTACAACAGCATAGTGGCCCTTTTGCCAAGTTAGGTTTCTGCAATACGAATGGTATAATTTGTGGAAGCAAGTTGTGTGAATGTAAGAAATCTACATTATCTGAATTGTATACTGAATACTTAATTGTAATACTCAGTGCACAATTTGGAGCTATCTGCTTTTCCAAGTTATGCTATTTGCATAGCAAGAGAAGAGAACTTTGGCCTGTCTGTCTGTCTGAATATACTGAAATAATAAATAAATGTAGGATTCCACAGGATGCCCCTAAAGGGATTTCTCATTAGAAATGGAAAAATTCATTCATTCATTCATTCATTGACTTCTATTCTGCTCAACTGACAATGAAGTCACTCTGAGAGGTTTATAGTATGGTACAAGCAAACAAAAGCTCACAAAACAAACGAATCATAATACAGTTTAAACCATAAAAGCTAATAAATAATTTGATTTAGGTGGGAAAGATAATATCGTCATGGCTAGAGATGGACACGAAATGCCAAAATGGTGATTTGTTTCATTTTTCATTTTGTTTCATTTTAATTCATTTTGTTTAGAATGAATTTTTTAAAAAAAATCATTTTGTTCTTTGTTTTGTTTCTTTTTTAAAAAAATATAGCCAACCGTCTCTGCCAGCCGGCACTTTTAAAAAATTTATTTTACTTTTCCTACCACCGACCAGCTAGCCCCTGGGCCAGTCAGCACTTTATTTTCTAGTCCAGTGTTGGCCAGGTGGCCAGCAGCGGCAGCTGGTTGGCGCTTATTTTTATTATTTATTTGGACAACTGCAGAGATTAGCGCTTGTCAAAATAAATAATAAACATAACAAAATAAAATTTTCCATTTCGTTTCATTTTTTAAAAGGGGCTTCATTTTTCATTTCGTTCTGTAATAAAACAAAATGATTTTTTGTTTGTTTCGTGCCCATCTCTAGTCATGGCTAAATGCTGTGGCCATGTTCTGGCCTGTGGGAATGCCTGCAGAAACATCCAGGTTTTTAATATTCATTCAAAAGAGCTCAGAGAGGCAGAAGGTTATAATCTGGATTGGCAACACTTCAAAGAGCTTTCCAAAGAGGGTGGTTTTATGATTTACTGATACCTCATTTGATAAAATACTCTCTTCTGGTGACTCCAAGCTTCTTAGTAAATTCTATAGCAAAATGAAAAAATATTAAACATTGGTTAAAGACTGTATGAAAATGGGAAATTTTAAATAAATTTGGAACACAGTTAAAATCTTCAAATCTATTTCGTTCAAGGAAAATTGTTTAAGATGTTTTAAAATTTTGCGCCTCATCGTTTATCCAAGATGTATAATTGTTCACCTAAATGGCTTATGACTGTGGAACCTTTTTCATTTGGTTCTGTAAATAAAACAAAATGAAAATTAAAATAGAGTTTATTTTGTTAAATTAGTAGATATAAATATTTCCTATGATCATCTCTAGTCAATCACGCCAACAGAGAAGGCTTCAGGGAAAGATGAATGTGAAATTGCCATGTTCTGGCGAGATCTCGGGAAAGATGGGAATGCCTGCAGAAACATCCAGGTATCCCCCCTTTCTTTTTTTTTTTTTTAATATTCATTCAAAAGAGCTCAGAGAGGGGGCCAGGCAGATGTCAATGGGGAGGTTGTTCCAAAGATGTGGGACAATTGCCAAGAAAGCCTGGATTCTTGTTTTTTCCCTGCAAGCCTCACTTGATGTTAGTGCCTTCAGATGCCTAGCTTGGGATGACTGGGTATTGCAGGCAGTCCTCATTGGGAGAAGGCACTCTGTCAGGCAACGAGGCCCTAAACCATTTAGGGCTTTGTATGTTGTTGTTAACACCTTGAAACTGATGAAGAATTGAACTGGTAACTAGTGCAGGGAGGCCAAGATGTGGGATATATGCTGATGTTTCCTAGTCCCCACCAGCAGTCTGTCTTCCATGTTCTGCACCAGCTGAAGCCTCTGCATCAGGCCCAAGGGCAGCCCAACATAAAGAGCATTGCAATAGTCCAGTCTTGAGACTACCAGCTCATGGACCAGTGTAGTGAGGTCCCCGGTGTCCTGATAGGGATGCAGCTGGGTGATCCGCTGCAGATAAAAATTGACAGAACAGACCAGGAGTGGCAGGGTAGGTGCCCAAAAATAAATAAAAAATAAAAAACCCAGTGCCAACCCGACCCCTGGGGCCGCGTGGTCGGCGCTTGAAAAGCAAACAAAAAATAAAATTTTAAAATTTTAAAAAGAGTGCTGTCCTGGCCCCAGGAGTGGCCGGGTTGGCAGTCCAAAATAAAGAAAAGGAAAAAGAAGCGCCCACCAGGCTCCAGGGGCCGCGCAGCTGGCACTTTAGAAGAAAAAACGAATAATGAACAAAACAAACCAATGAAATGAATATTTAATTTTTTTTCATTAAAAACAAAACAAAATGAACTGAACCTTAAAACAAAACGAACCAAAATGAATTGCCATTTTTTCATTTTTTGCCCATCTCTGCATATAACCCTAGAACAGTGATGACGAACCTTTTAGAGACCGAGTGCCCAAACTGCAATTCAAAACCCACTATTTTTTTTTTTTTGCAAAGTGCCAATACAGTAATTTAACCTATATACAGGTAGCTATGAACGGGCGATGTCAGGTGCCCACAGAAAGGGCTCTGAGTGCCACCTTTGGCACCCGTGCCATAGGCTCGCCAGCACTGCCCTAGAACAATAGACAACATCTCTTTCTCTTTCTCTCTCTCTCTCTCTCTCACACACACACACAAAATCCAATCTCAAGAAGAATATGTATCTCAAATGTTTACAGTTTCTTCCCATTTGATTTGATCAGGGGTGTATAGGCTGAAGATTTTGTCCATGGGTGCAGGCCCTGGTGGGAAGACAATATCCCTCCAAAGCATGTCTGACTTCCTAGTGAAGCCCTAGAACTGTATTCTGTAATGTGGAGCTTTTGTTTTCACTTGTTGTGGATGTAATGACAGAAAAAACTGACTAAGAGTAAATGCTTGGGATTATGTGGGAAAATACATTTGTTATGAGCCACCTCAGTAAACCCACTTAATCAATAATGTCCCTTTCAAATCAAAACGTCCAAGAAAGACTCTTATTGAGACTTTTATCTCTACTTAGCAATTCACGCATAAAATATGTGCCTACGCATTAACCCATGGGAATTGCTTGTCCATAAGTAAAGCACAGCACAAAAATCATAGCAGGAGAATTGTCCAGTCTCTGTATTTTGGGATGGACTGCAGGCATTCTGGAGATTGTGTTATTGGCACAGTCCTCACCAAATGGAAGGCAATTTAATTTCAGAATTTAACCACAAAACTGTCATTCTGCAAGCTTTTTATATGCCACATTATAGTTATGAAAAAGAGACGAATGAGGCCTGTTAGGAAGAAGTTAAACCTACAGTACAAATACAATCTTTGTGTTGAGAGCCAAAAGGTGCCATCTCAGCTCTCCCTGGGGAAGATAAAGTGACTGTAATATCATGTGATGTTATCCAGGGTAAGTTTCAAAGGAAATTGTAGAAGATTTAACTCTTTCGACTGCAACTCTCAGAAATTCCTGCCCAGATTGCCATTCCACAAAGTAACTTTTCTCTGGTTCAAAACCCCACTCTTGCCATAGTCAAATTTATATTACAAAGCAAAGCAAAGTGTTCTGCTTCTATACCGCCCCATACCACTTCAAGTTGTCTCCAAGCGGTTTACAGTTTTTGAATTACAGTAATGCAGGCTACACATTGCCCCCCCCCGAACAAGCTGGGTACTCATTTTACTGACCTCAGAAGGATGTAAAAATAAACAAGAAATACGTGTATTCAAAAGGGCTGGCTGAATTGCTCCGTGAATGAGGTATCTGGTTCTGCAGAGCCAGAGGTCAGGGATTCCATTCCCTGCTGTGCCTCCTGCAAGCAGTTCCAGCTTGTGTGGCCTTGGGAATGCAGCACAGTCCCAGGACACCCCCAGAGAAAGACAATGGTATAGCCACTTCTGAGTATTCTTCATCTAGAAAATCCCAGATAGGGCTGCTGTAAATCAGAATTGAGTCGAAGGTACACAGTTACTAATAGCTCAATGGTTTAGGTACAGTAGGACCCCAGTATCTGCTGGGGATTGGTTCTAAGCCTTCCCGTGGATAATGAAAACTGTGGATAAGAGAGAATGCCAAAATGTTCCCCAAAACTGATAGTAACTTGCTTTACAGCTGCTGTTTTGCAACAGTAGCTTGCTTTACAGCTGCTCTTTGTGACAATAGCTTGCTTTACGGCTGCTGTTTTATGACAGTAGCTTGCTTTACAGCTGCTCTTTGTGACAGTAGCTTGCTTTGTGGCTGCTGAATTATTTATTTATTTTTCCTCTGTGGATAATGAAACAGTGGATACAGGGGTCCTACTGTATCTGGTTCTGCAGCCAGAGGTTGGCAGTTTAGTATTTTGGAAAGGCCATCCACACAAGACAGCAACCCCATTTTTTCAAAGCACAGAATTCCATGTTCTTAACTTCATACTAGACATGGAAGTTGGATAATCATTGCTTCTGGATACCCAGTGTCGTGCAATGGATATAGCAATGGACCAGGATGCCTGAGTTTGAATCCCTGATCAGTAACAGAAGCTCACTTGGGGATTGAAATGGGTAAAACCACTCCTTAAATACTTCACTTATCTTGAAAGCCCAATTGTGGTCACTATAATTTGGTTCCTGTTTGACTGCACATAACATAACATTAACATTGTTCACGGCAATATGAACATAATCACTGATCATGGCTCTAAAACATCAGGGGCTCCAAGAGAGCCAGTTAATAGTTTTCGATGTCAGGAAGGACTCAGGTTGCAGCCATGAAACAAATTATTTCAAACTTTTTTCAAAACTATATATTTATATATCACAACTGCACTAGTTTTTGGATCATGTGCAAGGTAATATTATTTGATCTATGTACAAAATGTGCCACCCCGCCTTACGCATATATAGCTAGAATTATTCCTCATTCCAAAATGTGCAACCCAATGTATGTGTGTGTTGTGTCATTATAGTCATGACTGACCCTTTGTGACTCCATGTCCATGGAGTTTTCTTGGCAGGAATACTGGAGTGGTTTGCCAGTTCCTACTCCAGGCGCCTACAGCACCTGGTATTCCCTGGTGGTCTCCCATCCAAGTACTGACCAAGGCCAACCTTCCTTAGCTTCCGAAATCAGGCGTGATGGGATGTGCTTAGGGCATCTAGGCAGCTCGCAACCCAATGTATTTCTAATCAAAAGTAAGCAACCCAATGTATGTCTAATCAAGTGCTTTTAAGTAAGTTCAGTTGGACTTACCCCCAGGGATATGTGAATAAATGTGTAGGTCCTACAGCCCTATTCTTAGCCGAGAGTAAACACTATGGGCATTAGCGGAGCTTACTTCTAGGCAGAAATGCTCAGGGTTGCACAGATAATGTGTTTAGGGTTGCAGAATTAATATATGTCAGTTATGGGAGGGGGGACAGCTATTTTCATGCCTATATGATAAAAAAAACCTCCCATTTTCCATTTGATTCATCAAGACTGTTATACTCAGTAGCACATCACACAGCCCTAATTCATGAAATGGGAATTAAGAGGAGCTGAGTGCCGAGGGCTAAACAGAGGTTCTCTGCATTTGATTGCTGCTGGTCTGAATGAAGAGACAGTCTCCGCTTTAGATGGGAGACAGAAGGTTGAATGGGAATGGGTGAATGAAGTGACAGAACAGACCGCCTGATCTGAGGGTGATTCATTAAATGGAATCTCTAGCCCAACTCATCAACAAAAGGAAAATGCTTGCAGCAGAACTGCTAGGTAGAAGCTGCTCTGTTGGCCTTGGATGAAAACATCTGTTCTAAATCTCATATGTTTGTATGAGAAGAGGAAAATGTCTGTTCGGTCTGTTACCAAAATTCACTGTAAACCACAAGATCTCTGCATGGCCGTGACCATTGTTTAAGTTCTGATACGCAGAACTATAGGAAAGCAACTGCGTACCTGCAGGCAAACACACACACATTTCCACGAAGGTAAAATCAGCCAAGCATCACATCACGCTGCCTTCATTCTCATCAACAGCAAACTGAAATCATTCCAGCACGCCGAGTCACAGCGAACGAGCTGAGGAGGACCCTGGGGTTTCAGTCAATCGAAGGACTCTGTCGTTGCTGCTGCTGGACTGAATGAAGAGGCAGACGCAAAGGTCTGTTTCTCTGATACTTTTCTGCCTCAGCAGCAGCTGGCACTGCTATTGGACAGAGGCTGTAGTTACTGGGTAGGGTAGAACAGAGGCTGTGCCACAGTTTTGCTAAACCTGTAAATAGCTCAGCACAAGGCAATGAATGGAGGGAGTATAATGCAGCACTTGATTAGGTGTGAATGGATAGGCTGAGAACGGGTCAGACAGACAGGCTGGTGGAAGGGAAGAATACACAGATTAAGGGAGATAATAGCCTGGAGAACAGTAGCGCTGCCACTAAGCACTTGTTGTTGTTACATGAACATTCTGTGTTATGTTACTCCTTCAGGGTTCCCCCCTCCAAAATACTTGTTCTTTGTTGTCTTTATAGTGATCTCAAATGTAAAGGCATCCCAGTTTGCATTCTACAGAAGGAAGAACTGAAGTAGGTCAGTGCATATTCCCACTCAGATGGGAAAAGAGGAAACATAGAAAGGTGGACAAATTTATCAACAATTTGATAGCTAAACAGGTAATATCTGAATATTAAAAAGTCAGACTTGATTGAACCAAAGGTGTATTCAGCACCTTGTCAGACAGATGCGTCTAGAAAGAGCTCAAGCAAGGCATAAACATGTCAACTCTCCCTCTTTTACTTATACCCATTGTGGTTTACAAATCAGGGGTGCACTGCTACTGAACATGGAGGTTCTCTTTAGCTACCATGGCTAATCAGAACCCCCCACCCCCACCCCATAAACTTTCTGTATTTTACCATATTTATTTATTTTCTCTGTCACTATACATGCCCAGATACCTTTCTCCGGACACTGTTGTTTTCTGGCTAGGAAATATAAATCTTCAGCGTAACTGTAAGTTACATGAACACAGTCAAACAATGCTTATGCAATAAGATAACCCCACCATTTGCTATCTGTTTACAATTAGTACCATTGCAACGACCCTTGGTTCTACCTTAAAAATACAACACATTGTTCAACACAGTTAGTTTGTTCTTATGTGCACGCGCACACCTTTTTCATGAGAGCAAGCAATAATCAACAACAATAATAACATGTGCTCAGAGCATGCTTACCCTTTTTTTAAAAAACTGGAAAGCGGAACACTTCTTGACTGGAAACCCATTCATGTCTGTGTTGACCATTTTCCTCCAGGGAGGCAGCAAACAGTGATAAATCCAGCGCAGGACCCGCTTCACTCGGTGGTACCCCTACTTTGCTCAATATCCCTTCCGTGAATGAAGGCAGAGAAAGTATGGAGAAGCACTTTGCCTTCACATATTTATTTTGCTGCACTGGCTGCTCCTGCTGCAGCTGCTGCAGCAGCTGTTGCTGCCTGGTGCCTGCTCTTCTCTTTTCAGTTGTATTTTAAAGGAAACATTCCCTACACATGTCAATGGAGCTGTTAGGCATGCCAGAGATGGCTGGGAGACCTCCAATGGGTGCAGGAAAGATTATCTCCTCTGTTTTTTATGCTGTGTTCTCTCCCGATGAATCCCTCAGCAAAGCAGGCTGGTGCTGGTGCTGGTGCTGGTGCAGCGTGGATTCCTGGTTTGCTTTTCTTCAGGTGATGGAGTGATTCACTGCTGCTCAGGATGAGAGATGGTTTAACTGTGCAAGTTCCAGAGGGAGATGCCGTTCAGCAGCAGCAGTCAAGAGAAAGGGGGAGGGAGAATATCAGAGAGAGAGAGAGAGAGAGAGAGAGAGAGAGAGATGCACAGGAAGCAGCAGCAGAGCAGAAATAAGTGCATAGGATGGAGGGAAGGCACA
The DNA here is from genome assembly GCA_029282475.1 of Phrynocephalus forsythii. NCBI lineage: Eukaryota > Metazoa > Chordata > Lepidosauria > Squamata > Agamidae > Phrynocephalus > Phrynocephalus forsythii. The sequence continues at coordinate 60,557,195 of JAPFRF010000002.1, forward strand.
GGGGACAAAAGGAGCACAAGGCAGCATGTTTCCCAAGGGGAAATAAGTCTGGCAGGTCTTGTATCACAACACGACACAGCTGTCTCAGTTTGGAGAAAAGGCAAAAACCAGGGTGTTTATGACTATGGCAATAAGCAACTGTAACTGCTCTTAATCAACCCTCTGTCTGATAATCATACAGGAAAAATAAATATGGAGATGTAACAGCTATTCACACACACACACACACACACACACACACACACACACACACACACACACACACACACACACACACACACACACAAAGGGCAGATGATTTGGGAATTCCATTGTTGCTATCATTGTGATGCAATGGGGACACGTAGAAGAAGGGCAGCAATCACATTACTTTGATGGATAGAGCTGACCATCCTGTGGTTTGGTCTAAATAAAATATTCTCTCCCCCCTTTTTAAAAAAGATTTCTTCTCCCCCTTCTCCTCCAGTTCTCATAGAATCATAGAGTTGGAAGAGACCTCAAGGGCCACCTAGTCCAATCCCCTGCCATGCAAGAACCCCATCACAATATTTCCAATAGAAATATTGCCTCTGCTTAAAAACCTCCAAAGAAGGATACTCCACCACCCTTTGTGGCAACATATTCCACTGCCGAACAGCTCTCACTGTCCTGAAGTTCTTCCTGATGTTCAAATGGCATCTCTTTTCCTGTAGTTTGAAACCATTTCCCCGAGTCTTTGTCTCTGAAGCTCCTAGTAAAATTCATAAAGAACTGCATTTTATAAAATTCATAAAGAACTCATAAAGAACTGCATTTCACTGTGGATATCCTGCACAGGTCAGGGGTTGTTTCAGCCAGCTCTACAGTCCTATGATTCCATAACTCTAGTCTATATCCAAAATCAGATCTGCTGATGGCAGAGGGATGGCCATCAGATTTGATGGTGGTCCCAAGCAGTCTCCTGGTGCTGCTATTGTGGAATGGGCTCTTGGAGCCAAACTAGGTGGAATCCAATACTGAATCCCAATCCAGTGTGGAGGCTGATGCTCAAGCCTGTAAGTAACGGCAATGGGCCAGCAACCATGAGTGAAGGACTCATAAATAGGAAGCATGGTAGAGTGTCTGCCATTGATCCTAGCTGAGGTCTAAAGATCTTGAAAAGTAGATGGTACTTTGATATGGTGGTGTTTGAGCCCTCGCCTCACCATTCACTATATGTTATTCTAAGGCGGTGGTGGTCAAACTTTGGCCCTCTAGATGTTTTGGACCACAACTTCCAGAATTCCAAGCCTGTATTTCCAATGATAAAGGAATGTGGGAGTTGTGGTCGAAAACATCTGGAGGGCCAAAGGTTGACCACCACTGTTCTAAGGGAACAAAGCCCATATGCAATATGAAGTGGTACTTTTTAGTGTGAAGAAATTGGAAAGGGGACAAATTCACGTACTCAAAATGTGTTATCAAAATCTGCCACTGATTGCTAGAAGGACAAATAAGTGAGGTGTGGGTGAAATGAATCTTGAACTTTCATTAGAAACTAAAGTGATTTAAACTAAGGCTATTGTACCTTGGACATGTCATGAAAAGACTCACTGGAAAAGGCAAAAAATCAACCCCATGAAGTAAAAGTTAGGAGGAAATGCGGGAGATGAAACATGAAATGGACTGGCAAAGTAATGAAACCTATGGTCTTCAAATTGCAGGAGCTTAGCAGGGCTGTTAGTGATGGGAGTCACTACGAGCCAGCAGCACACAACAACAACACAATAAAGGCTTGGCAAAACATTCAATGGTGTACTTGTGGCCTTTGTTTGGGCAGAGAAGGGAGGGAATATCCCTGCTTAGAGGTGGGCAGCTTACTCCACAGTGAGAGCATTTTTGAAATGGAAGTCTGAACACCAAATGCCCTGAGGAAACTGGAAAGGAACACATCAAAAGTGAAAGCAAATAAAGATGTTAAAAGGAATGAAAGCAATCTCAATTGATGCAGAAGGAGGAGGATGAAGAAGAAAGAAAGAAAGAAAGAAAGAAAGAAAGAAAGAAAGAAAGAAAGAAAGAAAGAAAGAAAGAAAGAAAGAAAGAAAGAAAGAAAGAAAGAAAGAAAGGTGGGGATAAAAACATTAAGAGCCATTTCTGGATGAGAAAACTAGGAACAAAATAGAACCATGGGATGACAAAAACCTTTACGTTTGTGCTCTGACCTATGGTCCCTCCAACAAATATTTAGCTGTAGGAAATTTTTAAATGGGGCCCTGAGTGGTCCCAAATGCTATATATGTGATACGCACAAACCATGAAGAAGAATATGCTATTCATAAATCCCAGTACAGTATATGGCACCAGCATAAGACAAATACCTTTCAGAAGAAACAACAGCTAATTTACATTCTGGATTCAGTGCTGGAAAATCAAAATAGTTTACTTTCTCCTTTTAAAAAGAAATTTTATCTCATATTATCATAAGAGAAAGAAAAAAGCCACTGTTTATAAGAGAGACATAAGATATAGGAAAGATAATAGAAATCCTCATCAGTGATGGTGAACCTTTAGCACTCCATGTTTTGGACCACAACACCCAGAATTCCAAGCCTGTATTGCCAGTGACAAAGGACTGTGGAGTTGTGGTCCAAAACATCTGAAATGCTGAAGGTTCTCCAGGGAGCCAAGACTGCTCTGTTGCCTCTTGAGAATAAAAGCAAATATAACTTCTGCCCATTCCTAGAAAAAGACAGGAAAGAAATATAAGGGGAAATGAAGAGACACCATTAATTCTAGGAACATCAGTCCAGATTAGTGGTTCCCAACCTTGGGTAACCCAGGTATTCTTGGACTGTACCACCCCAAAACCCTGACCTGCACAGCTAGTTTTTGGGAACTACAATCCAAAAACATCTAATATTGGGAAGATCTGCTGGTCTAGGTTGAAGGAAGATCCACATAAGTCAGAACTAGAGAGACTCGGTTCCGTTACTCACGGAAACGGTAACGGGAATTAATCCCCCAGACTTCGAGCTCAAACCGACGAACGAACAATTTTGGTTACTTTGCATCGCGAGATCGCGCGATGCCACACGCGTGCACAGAAAAAAGTTTTTAAAAGTTAAAAAAACCCGGTTCCCGCCAAAAAGCAGGCGGGAAAATGCCTGCCGTGCCTCAGGGCACCTACCAGAGGGGTTGTTTCTGGAGGTCCCCGGCCTCCCCCCTCATCCCCCGTCCTGGGCTGCTCTGGTGGGACTCGCCGCAGGCTCGCAGCCAGCAAAAGCCCAGTCTGCCGCCGCAATTAAAGCGCAAGCAAGCACGGCACGGACGGCACAGGAAAAAAACTTTTAAACTCTCCCCCACCCATTCCCGGGCCAAAAAGCAGGTGGAAAATGCCTGCTTGACTAAGGGCGCAGGGCACCTACCGGAGGGGTGGTTTCTGGAGGGGGGGGTCCCGCCTCCCCCCCGTCCTGGGCAGCCGGACTTGCGAGTCGCCATCGCCATGCCATGCGGTGTGGGCGGGGGATCCAAAATGGGGCAGCGAACGCAATATTGTTTTTGAAATCGTGGTCCAAAAACACACAAGCACAACAGAAAGAAACACGCGAAAATATATAAACTGCCAGATTTTTCACAGTAGCAGTGGGTTTTTTCTTGCAACAAAATGTCTCTCCTCTCCTCCTCTGTCCTCCATTGATTTTATTTTATTTTATTTTATTTACACCTGCGCAATGATGGGCTGGCCAAGTGGCCAGCCATGTGGGAGTGGACAACCATGCAAATTTTTGGAGCCATCCCACCAGTCGCATGGCCACTTGGCCATGGAGACTTCTGGGATGTGCCAAAAAGCCCCCTAAAACCTGCCCTAGCCCTAACCCTAACCCTTGACTCCGTACCCATACGTCACAGACTGTCTTCTTAGTGGGTCAGAGAGGCACCCAGAGGTGCAACCCACTAGCCCACCGTAAGCTTACCCGTCACTAGCCTAACCCTAGCTCTTGCACTAAGCCACCTTAAAGCCAGATCTACTTGCTTGCATTGCACTACACGCAGCAAGTACAATTCCCTTCTGTGTGAGACATGGTGGTGCGGGAGCCCTGTGCAGGGAAGGTATGACCCTATGACTCTCACACTGGTCTCACGTCTGCACATTATGTTATGCAATATCCATATGGCTATTGCATAGCATTCTGCAGCAGCAGCAGGTGAGGAAGGGAGACCCCCATGTAGAGGGGTCTCTCTTGGAGCCTGCTTCCCCTTCCTAGTGGCAGGAGGCACCCACGGGTGCCTCCAGGAGCCCACTTTCCCTTTATAGCGGGCCAGAGGAGGCACCCACCCCACAGAGGTGCCTCCAGGAGCCCGCTCCCCCCCCAAAAAAAACCAGTACTAACGACAATGAAAAAATGAAAAAAACGAACCGACTAATTTTTGCGAATTTTCGCGAAAACCGGAAACGAGCCGAAATGGGACTGGCCCGACTAACGACAACTCGAAAAAATTTTTTTTCAAGTCGTGCCCATCTCTAGTCAGAACACATAAATACATTGGTTACTGATATGCTACCACATTGACGTAAAGGTTTTGATGTTAACAATTAACATACAAGGCCCTAAAAGGTTTGGGATCTCAGTATCTGACAGAACTGCTCCTCCCAAGAAGAACTGCCTGATCACCTGTGTTAGCCAAGCAGGACATTTGGGAGTTCTAAGCCCATGGGAGGCCCAGAAAGTTGTAACAAAGAGTAGGGCCTTCTCCGTGGTTGCTCCCATGTTGTGGAATCATCTACCACCAGAAATTTGCCTGGCACCCTCGGTTCAAACCTTTAAAATACTATTGAAAACTTGGTTGTATAGAATGGCCTTTCCTGACTTCTCAAACATCTAGTAAGTTACTATTCTTTTTACGCTCATCACCTTCTTTTTTTCTTATTTGATTAATCTCCTTGTTATTTTTACTTTTATTTTACTTTTTAGTTCATTGTTACTGATTTATGTAGCTATACAGTGGTACCCCGCCCTTTCGTGGTTCATATACTGTGGGCCCGCTATATCGTGGGACCGCAGTACCCCAAAAGGGCTTGAGGGAGGGGGGAAGGCTTTAAAAGCTGGGGCTCCAGCTGATTGGCGTTGGGGTGGGTAAATAAAAGGTTTTCCTCCCCCACCCCAGTACCAATGAGATGGAGCCCGGGGCTTGCCCCTCGGAGTGCTGGGAATTGGTGTGAGATGTTTAAAAGGCTTTCAGCCATGGAACCAAACTGATTGGCTCAGCGGCTGAATGTCTTTTTAAAGATCGTGCACTGCTCCACCGCCCCCCCCGATCTTTAAAAGGCTTTCTGCCACGGAGCCTATCCTGTCTGCTGTACTCAAGGAAGAAAATAACAGAGAAACACTCTGGCAATACTGGTACCTAGACATGGGCACAGAGCGGCGAAATTGTCGTTTCCGTTTTCGGTTATCGTTTCCGTTACGTAATGGAAACGGTAACGATAATTACGCCGCTCCAGCTCGAACCCGACCTGAAAAAGAAAAATTGGGTTGGGTTTTTCGTTGTCGTTAATGGCATCGCGGTGATCGCGTGATGCCAAGCAGCACAGAAAAAAAGTTTTAAAAAGTTAAAAAAAAAAAAACGACTCCCGGCCAAAAAAGCAGGCAAAAATATGCCTGCCTGAGGTCACCTACCAGAGGGGTAGTTTCAGGGGGGGGTCCCCGGCCTTCCCCCCTCTCCTGTCCTGGGCTGCTTGCACCAGGCTGGGGGGGGTCATTCTCGTCATCTGTCTCGCTGCATGCCATGCGGTGTGGGGGGGATCCAAAATGGCGACCACAATTTTTCTTTTGAAATTGTGGTAAAAAAACACACCAAATCACCACAGAAACATGTGAAATTTATTTTAAATGCCTGATTTTTAATAGTAGCAGCAGTAAAACGTTGCATTGATTTTATTTCATTTCATTTCATTTTTTATTTTTTTAGACCTGCCCATTTGGGCTGGGCATGGGATGGGACCATGCAAATATTTTGAACCATTCCACCAATGGCATCGCCAGGTTTTTGACTGACACTTCTGGATGTCTCGGAGGGCATAAAAAGCGGAGGCACCTTCCAGAAATCGCAGTCGGGTGTATGGATGTGGTTGAGGGAGGAGGGCTGGCTGCTGGTGCTGGTGTGATCCAGGAGGGAGGCTGGAGGCTTTAGGATTTAAGTTAGGCAGGCAGGGAGGGAATTGAATTTAGAAAATAATTTCTTTGATTCCCTGCAGCTTTGTCTGCTGAAGGGAATAGCAGTGTATTCTTTATTTCTTCTCTGGCAGTTTGTGAGGATTTTTTTCTGATATTGGATAAAGGGGGAGGTTCGACTGGGAGTGGGAGGTGTGGATTTATTTTAAATATATATTATATACTACCATTTATTTTCTATTTTCCCAACTTCAATTTGCTTGCACACACACACATTTGGGGTGCAAGCCAAGAACAGAACCTCTATCCTAAGTGATATCCTAACTGCCCACTCGCCCATCTGCCCGCGCCGCCACCCGCCTGTGGCCCATGCCACCGCCCGCCCACTCGCCCCCCGTGGCCGCAGCCTGCCCGCTCACCCGCCCGCGCCTCCCCCCTGCTGCTGTCACCGCTCGCCCATGGCCCCCCACCACCGCCGCCCACCTCACCTCCCCCCCACCGCCCGCCCCACCCCGACCGCCGCCTAGGGCGCAAAAACACCTAGCGCCGGCCCTGATTGCGGGATGCCCCTATGCTCTGGGAGAAGTCAAATTGTGCTAAATCGCGGTGGAAACGACAAACGAAACAACAAATTTTTGAAAAATTTCACGACAAACGGAAACGACCCGAAACAGACCCATTCCAACAAATGAAAACTCGAAACATCATTTTATCTGGTCGTGCCCATGTCTACTGGTATCTCCTGAGCCTCAAACACCTCCCAGTCAATAGTGTCCAACCAACAGTTCCACCCACTTCTTCCTCACTCTCCTTTGGAAGGAGTATATAGAAACAGTACTACCATATTTATTTATTTATTTATTTATTTATTTATTTATTTATTTATTTATTTATTTATTTAATATAAATAAATAAATAAATAAATAAATAAATAAATAAATAAATAAATAAATAAATAAATAAAGGTAGTTCTTTTTCTATCTACTCCTTCCCATGTGAATAAATGCATCTTGGGCCCAGTCACTCCAACAAAATTAAAATAAATAAATCTAGAAATATAATAGATTAAGGTTTCAGAATCAGGGAGAAGTAGGAAAACAAATTGCACTGGATGGATAAAATTGTTGAAGACATACAGGAAATTCTTTCCCCTTCTTTCCCAAGGGAGAAAGGGGTAAGATCAGATTTTCTGCAGCATATGGATTAAAGTATTAAACAATCTGTTTATTTATGCACAATTTAATTTATTCTGGTCCTGGACTCCTAAACTTTCTTTTCAGCACGAGAACCTAATCACAGAGCATTGTGTTCATGTTTTAGTGCATATTGGTTCTTTAACACTGCAAAGGAAAGCCACATTTTGGGTTTCCCACTTTTGATTCCTGACATTCAAATAGCCTTACAGAACCCTTAAAATGAAACATAGCCTCAATCTACTGCAAAAGTAGGCAAAAGTGCATCTGAAAAAAACAACAACTTCATCAGACCTATGCAGGAACTGATTTATAGAGAACACATATCACCACTAGAGGCCATATAATTTTACTCCTCCAGACAAAAGAATTACATCACTACTTTCTGGCAAGGTGACAAGAATGAGGGGGCCTGCTGACCAGAGGAGTGTGGAGGCCAGGGGCTCAGTGGCCCGGGGCTCAGCAGCCCAGGCAGGCATCATGGCAAAGGGGATGGCCAGGTAACTTGTAGGTGAGCGCGGAGCCCAGCCCTAGAGGTGGAGGTGGAAGGGGGCCCTCCGACAATGGCGGCGCTCCTCATGCTGGTGCCACAGCCCGTTCCAGAGCCACAAGGTGAACAGCGTCTGAGTGGGAGTTGCTACTGCCCGGGGTGGGTGGCTGAGGGGCCAGAGAGTTCCCTTTGTGGGGCTGGGCATAATTTATTTGGTTTTATTTTGGAAGAGGTTCGGCAGGCAGGCAGGCATGGAAGGAGGGAGAAACAGCCTCCCAGTCCCCAAGGGACCTAGCCGGGGGGGGGCTTGGGGAAGACTGGAAGGGCCGAGCCAGCTCTAGGCTTGGGCTCGGGGTGGTGGTGGTGGTGGTGGTGGTGGTGGGTGGGAGTTGGCACTTCATTATCCCCACAGAGACATAGCTAGGGATTCCAGAGCCCGGGGCAACAGTTTTTGTGCCCCCCCATTGCAAAATATAATCTGGATGGCATGTGGGGGGCAGCAGCATGGGGGTGGTAGGCAATTTGGCACATCCTAATTGCTGTACCTGGGGTGTCCTGCCCCCTTGCCCTCCCCAAACTACACCCCTGTATCCCCAGCACTCCTGCCCAGCCCCTTGTGCAGGCGGCGTTTGGTGTCAAGGGCTGCTGTGGGGCTACAGTCAGACAGGAAGGGGTCAGGCTGCCAGGAGTGGAGTCACCCCCATCCCCAGAGGGCGGCTGGCCAGTGGCAGCAATGGCCAGTGGCAGTAAGTTTTCTTTCTTTTTCCTTTTTTGTCGCTCCCTCTGCAGGCTGGCCATCGAGTTCAGCAGCGAGGAGGGTGGGTGGCTGGGGGCAAAAGCTTTTGCCCCAACACCCCAGCACCCAGTCACCACCATTATCCTCGGATAAGAGTGTTTGTTCTCATCAGTGGATTTTGCTATCCGCGGCGGGTCCCAGAACCAATTCCTTGTGGATATGGCAGTTCTACTGTATACCATTCTATTCTACTTTGACTGGATAGCATTTAAAGCACTCTATCCAGTTCCGGGAAATGCAGTTTAAGAAGGCTCCCAACAGGTCCAGAGGAGGGCAAACAGGATGACAAAAGGTCTGGATACAAATCCTTGGAGGAACATTCTCTGGGAGAAGAAAAAAATGGGATGCTTTGTGAGGCATCTTCAAATACTCAAAGGACTATAACATGGAAGACAGAAAAGGCTTGCTTTCTGTGACTCCAGAGGATAGGACCTGAATGAATGGATTCAAATCATAAGAAAGGAGATTTCACCTAAACATTAGACATTGACAGTCACAGCTGTTCAACATTAGAATAGGCCACCCTGGAGTGTGGCTGCAAAGCGAGCCATTGTATATTGAGTGTTCCTTTATGTGTAGTGCTGTCTGCCATATACGAAACCTTTCTCATGCTTTGGTACATTCTGGCTGACTTTAATATTTGGCAAGCCAAGTAGGTTTCCACTTAGGGGGGGACAACTATATTGCTTTAAAACAGAGTGATTTCCATCTCTCTCTCCCCCCCCCTTAATCTGTTATGCTTCCAGTAAAGGGGAAAGGGGAAGAGACCAAAGCAAAAGTAGCAGTATCTCAGTCCCGAATAAACATCTATAAGGGAGGTCAGTGCAATCACACAGCCAGGACCTTGTCATGAACCATACCTTTTTAACAAAGTGACTTGGAAGAGAATTCTGACCCAAATAGTTAGGGAGATATCAGATATTCTATTAGGCATTACTTCCATGTACAATTCAAGTAAGTAAACCTAAATGGCAAGTGGTGCTTCACTCTTCACTGAATGATCAGTCTGAAACCTTTGACTGGCAAAGAACCCTATGATGTTACTAGTTCCTGTGCTTGGTAGCCTAACTCCCTACACACCCCAGGCGTCAGTTGTATGTTGCACTGATACTGTTTGGGGAGAGTCCCAGTTGTCTTCCGTTGTGCAGATTCTTCTTTGTTGGGCCATCATATGTTTGACAGCTAACTAGAGGAACAGCAATTTGTAAGACAGCCATGAAGTTTTCCTTTCACCACTGCTCATGAGGAAGCAAACTTGGAGTTAAAAAGGTACTAACATTCTATTGATGGTATCCTGTATCTATAGCTTGTGTTTAGACATGTCACTTTATCACAGCTCGTGCTCTGCTTGCACTTTCCTAGCACAACTACAAATAAAAGCAAATCTGAAATTCCTTTCTCCATGGGTCAAATTTTCATCACCATCACTTTTGATTATTGTAAGAACAGCCCATGGGCTTATATCCAGTGGTGGCTTTGCCTTAATTTGAAACAACTTCTGGCAGTTTGAGACATTCCGTTTTTATTGTTAATCCTCCTGCCTTTCCTGAAAATTTCCTCTGAAGGTGAGTGAATCGTCCCGAACAGAATACGTTATGCTACAGCAGGATGGGTAAAAATTGACAAAAATGGTGTATCCTTTCTTGCATGCAACACTATACCAGAAGCATATACCACTAACACAGTGGTTCTCACGTTTGGCCCTCCAGATTTTGGAATCAAGGTCTCTGAACACTGGCCAGGTTTGCTTGGAATTCTGGGAGCTACTCTTGTGTGTTTAACCTGCTCTTGTGTTGCCTGCATACTGTAAATAAAAACTGTAAACCATCCAGAGACTACTTGAAGTGGTATGGGGTGGTATATAAACAGAACTTTGTTTTGTTTTGCTTTAAAAATCTGTGAGTCAGATCATACATTATTCTTCCTTTTACAGCATTATCCCTCCAGGCATTCAAACAATGCCAAGTACCTCAGACATCACCAGATATGCAAACAAAGCTGAGCTGTCACTCCAATGACCAGCTCCAAAACAAAGGATGAAATGACACCATTCAAATGCACACAGAGAGAAGTGGTCTAATGATGGGGAACTCAGTCTGGCCTGAGAGACACACAATGAAATCTGCAGCACAAACTTTTCTACAACCCCAAAATAAATCTCATCAAAACCCTTTTCTTCACCTTGTACTTTCAGGAGGATATGGTATTCTAGCTGGAGTTCCCATTTCAGAATTCCCCAGATTTTGTAAGTCGATCTCCTCAGCACCCAAATGAAAACTGACAAAGTGCCTCAAGGGAACTCCAGCTGCCCTTTAAAGATCAGTTACTGGTACAAGTTGAGGTGTGGTGCTGTATTGAAAGAGCAACTTCTCCAGTGCTCTAACAAAGAGGAAGAGATTGTGTGGGGAATTTCCAGGGTAGTGAGCCCTGGGACCAACATGGGGGTGAGGTCAATGGAGAAGGGGGAAGGAAAAACAGGAAGTGGGTCAAATGTTTGGGTTGGGGTCTCTCGTCTCCTGCCAGAGAAGCCCGGATTAAATTGCTCGGCTGGATAAATATGTTATGTGTTTCATGTGTTGCCCTTTCCATGTCATTCCTGAGCAACAAAGATGAATTGTGTATCCATTCTGGAGTATTCCTCTCACCCTGCTCCCATGCCTCCAGAGAAAACTTCTCAGCCTGTGAACTGATCTCCTCTATGCTCATAGTGCAGACTCCTTTGGGGCAGAAGCCCAGTGATAGGCAGAGTGGAGACGTCCATACGTACTGTAGTACAATTCCGAACAGGTCCAACCAAGCCGGTAGTAAGGAACATGGGTAGTGGGAAGCCACCAGAGTAAGGTGGGCCCCTCCTTCCAACATACCCCCTCCCTGTGCCTACTCAGTTCCTCCTTTATCTGAGTTCCTGTAGCTCAGCTTCAGCTAACTTCAACTCAACAATGCCTTTTTCTTGAAGCTTGTCTTTGGAAATACTGGTTAGACCATATGTCTGCTTCCACGTTACACTAAGAACTCTGGAAACACCATTTACCTTGACACACTACTATGAATAGCCTTTTCCAAGAAGATGTCTAAAGCCCTTCAGCAATGAGGACAGAAGAACACCTGTAAACTTTTTAACTCTTGTTCCTTTCAAGGTTGCTAGGTGTTTAACATATGCCCTCTGTATAGTTCTAAATGGAGAGGTGAAAGTGATGTCAGTTCCAGGACCACCATTGTTTTCTTCATTGCCTTTTTTTTTTTTTTTTTAGGGAGGGGGGAATTCTCAAGAAAGGGGTGGTGGTTCTATGAATGCAGCAGATCCAGAGCTATCCCCAGTCTGCCTTTATCAGCCATGAGTACTGATAGTGCAAGTAATTACAGAACATTGAAATGTTTAATTTCTCTTTTTACACCCCACCACAATAACACACAGCCCAATACTTTAGACTGCATGGTTATGCTGACTGAGAAATTCTGGGAACCATCAACTTTTTATTTTCCCATTCACAGTAGTACAACATTCAATCAGTGGAGGCTGTGTAATGTGATTTCCCCCTCCACCCACGGAAAGTGAAATCTACAGTAGCCTACGGTACCTGGACCTCATTCTCAGAGATCAAGAGGACTACAACTTAAATATTAAATTTTGAAATTACATTTGTAATTTTATAAATGTAATTCATAACTGGAATTTATAATTACATTTGTACTCTGTCTTTCCTGGATATTTTGACCAGTTATGACCAGGGGCAAAACAAGACTACCAGTGCCCCCAAGCCATTTAGGGCTTTAAAGATTAAAGCCAGTAACTGGAATCAGTAGTAGAAAGAAATTGGCCACCAGCAGAGGTCTTTCCGTATCAGGGTCATATCATGCCACACAAATGTTGTTGTTATGTTATGTTATTTCAATTTAGCTTAGTTTATTCAGTGTTTCTTCTAATACAAGAGCTCAAGAAGGGACCCTTTGCTGCCTTGCTATCACCTCAAGCATCCATAGTTGATGCAGCCCAATAACCTTCCTATTTACCACAGAAAATAGCCCAATGGCAAGTGATGCCAAGATCTTACCATCTGGTCAAATGCAGCCATCAGGATAAATCATTTAAACCAAGCAAGTCACTGCAACTCGTACCTGCTATGACAGCTTCACGAGTTTTGTTTGCTTGGGCCTCAAATGTGGATTTTGTGATACAGCTAATGTTAACTGTCTCGTGGGAAAAAGAGATTAAACTCCTTCTTAACACAGACATTGTGGTGTTTCAGTTATGTCTACAGTTGTCCTATATGGCAACTGATAATGGAAGGTCATAATTATCTCAGCCTGTTAATTACATTCCCTTGCTGTATCGGAACCTAATCAGCTAAGGATAATTTTAAAAGCAGGAGGGAATATTTATTTAGAAATTTTATCCATCTTAAGTCCACCTTCCAGGATTGCTTTTTCCATTTGCTGAATTCCATACACAAAGAGATTCATTTAACAGCAACTCTATCAGCTTATTAGAAGAGTTCCCATACAGACGGTGACAATCAGTTCTGATGTTAAATGGATTCTCTCATAGCACTGCCTTCTGCAGCTCCATCTCATGCATTAACAGCCATAGATACATATACGAAACTGTCCAGCAGAACAGACAGCAGAAACCAAGGAGATAAGAAATGAGGCATTGTAGTAAAAGGAAAACATGTTATCCTCATTATCACTGGACTAATTGTTACTTCTTTTTCATGACATTAACAATCCTTCACATATGAACTAGGAAACCAAAACTTGATATATTTAAATTTTTTACTATCAATCATGTGAAGGTAGAATTTAACTGTGACAAATTTCTGGTTCCAGGAAGTGTACAGGTCTTCTGGGACTTACTAAATTTTGGAAGTCTACTCCAGGATTCAACAACCTAGGCATCTGTTTTCAATGTCAGAACGTAACCTTTACACATATGAAGAACAGATGGCTGGTTTTTTTTTTTAAATGGATAGAGTACCTATCTCTCAAAAAGACATTTCACCACCCATCAGAGACTTATGGGAAGACTTCATTCATACTTCGTATGTGATTTGTGAATATGTTAGTTTCACTAAGTGGCTGCTTTAACTGTCCTGACTCTTATTATGGAAATATTGGAACACACACACACACACACACACACACACACACACACACACACACACACACACACACACACACACACACACACACACACACACACACACACACACACACACACACACAATTGGAAAACACACAAACTCAATCTTGTCGGATGGATGAGAAAAACATTTTCACAACCTTCTCTCAGAAGACAAAATATAAGAATACAAGTGTGACACATGTTATGAATGATGACTCATAATCAAAGAGGTGTGGATCCATTTTGAGTAAGTAATGAGGTCTGCATAAACAACATCTTCTAGGAATATCATGTAACCTTGTAGTTGTGATTACGTATGGGAGAAAATGATTTACAGTCCAGATCCCGGATATATTCACACATAGTTCTTCCCACCCATGATGCACAGGCACAGAAGAATATGCCTAGACTGCAAGGCTGAGGGAAATGTCATATGGTAATAAAGTATTTTCATGCAGATTGAGACTCGGAGCCCACCCAGAAGCAAACATTTGGCCTTCAATTATCACTGGCCACACACATATCTGTGGATCAACTTTCATTTCAAATGATTGGTGCTAAACCTTAGAATACTGAAATTAAAGTAATAAATTATTGGATGAAATAATGCATCAGCCATACACAGATGTTCTGAAATTTTGTGTGTGTGTTGTGTGTGTGTGTGTGTGTGTGTGTGTGTGTGTGTGTGTGTGTGTGAGTGATGTGCCATCAAGTCAGAAATGTCTTTTTCTAATGCTCTTCATTTTGCAGCATAAATATTATCTCCCTGTAAGTACAGAATAGCAGTATCTCCAGTTTCAGCAATTGCTGATGTCTATCTTTGGCCTGTCTATACTGAATGCTTCAGAATCTCCAAAAATGCTAGAGGGAATGCTAGCAAACGTTGGAGACATAATACAAATGCATCCTTGAGATATAGGATCTGGGCTTGTCCAGCAATTCATTCATTCTGGTTTGAAGTCGTCACTAGTATTAATGCAGTATTGGATAAAACTTTGGTAGTTGCAGAGATTCATGTTCTCTTAAATCATTTCCCTGTCCTATGGAGTCTTACAAATAGACAATGAAAATTGACTTGACTAGTTTTTAAGCTGTCTGAGAAACTCCAGGCTTGGAAGGACAAGGATGCACCCAGAGGTGTAGCCAGGATTTGGAGTGCCTGGGGACAAAATTCCTTTTTGTGCCCTTCCTGCTGCCACCCCCCATTGCACCCACCCAGCAACTGGCGGGCGGAGGCCGAGGTGGCGGAGGCGGTGCCATCAACAAGCTTTAGGGGAAAGGAGGACTCCTGGGTGGCGGGAGGGTGTTTGGCTTCCTCCTCCTGCTCCCCTTCCAGGCTCCCCCAGATAGCTGCACCCAGGGCAGATGTACCCTTCTGCCCCCCCCCCCGATATGCCCCTGGATGCACCGCCCACTACACAAAGGTCAGAGGATCTGTTAACAGTAGCTAAACTGGAATGTGTGTCATACAGACACCAATTTCATGAGGATGTGTACTTGGACATCTAGAAAATCTAAAGATATGTACAATCTACTCAGCGGGCAACCATGGGAGGAGGCAGGGCAAGGGATTGTGGTGCAACATCTGTGGGTCCAATTCACCAATCTGCGAATCTGTACCAAACCACAGTTCTTGCCCATCTCTAAACTGATTTATATGCTTAAATTAAAAATAAACATATAAAGTATTGTCCCTTATAGAAACAGTGTTCAAATAACCACAAGCTATTGCAGAATTACATATGTTTATAATATAAGAGCTCCTTGCATAATCCATATGTCAAGTTATCCACACATGTTTTAAATATTCTTAAAAATGCTTTTAAAATTGCTTTTAATGGGATTTAATACTAACTAATGTTTATCTATTTTTAATATATAAATTGAGACCCAAGGCAGCTCCAAACACATAAAAGTTCTGTACAACAGTACTTGATTAAAAACACCACAAGATCTCATTAGAACCCTTAACTTTCTTGGGACCTTTTTAATTGAGTTTTATCCTTCTTTTAAGCAGAGCTGGGCTGCTAAAGAGAATCTCAGTACAGTATTGTTCTTTCCTAGACCTTTATGGGCCACATCTGACATTTTTTCAAAATCAGGAATGATCTGAAGATCAGTTCTAACAGTTTAGTATGTGCTATTAAGCTGTCTTTCTTGTCCAGTCCAGAAGCGTGGTCATTTGAGTCCCTGGTAGACCTGCTCTCACACAAAAGGCCTCACATAGGTTGGCTCTCTGTTTGGATACTGTTGCTACCTGTTCTTCTGTGTTCAGGAAGGCACCTAGTCTACTGTGTCTTCGAACAGGGAAGGTTTCTACCCATAATCCAAGTAACACACCATCTGTTGGGATGAGACATATGTTTTTTTGTCCTATTTTTTTTTTTTTTTTTTAGAATTCAAGCATAATACAGTGACCCTCCGCCTATCATGGGGGTTAGGAACATGACCCAACCCACAATAGTTGAAAATCCACGATATGCGGATGCCTGTGGGGGGGGCTAGCTGGGAGCTCTTGAACTTACCCCCAGCCTGGCGCTGCTCTGAACGGGCCTGCGCAGGCCTTCATGTGACTTCTGGAGGTCCCAAAAAGGCCTCTCTGTGAACTGGAAGTGACTTACGGATCACCAAAAATCATTTTTGAGGCCTCCGACAGGCCCTCAGAGGTCTCAGAAATTATTTTCGGCAATCTGGAAGTCAATTCCGGTTCGCAGAGAAGCCCTGTTGGGGCCTACAGAAGGCCCGGGAAGGCCCTCGCAGGCCCATTTGGTGTCACTACGGGAGGCCTGAAATAGGCCTTTCCCCCTTAACCCAGAGGGCCTTTTTCATATACTGCAGTCCCACAATATAGCGGGACCGCAGTATATGAACTGCGAAGGAAAGGCCGGGGAGCCACTGTAAAACTCCACATGTCTCCCCTGCTGGTATTATTTACTTATATGGTTAATATCTGTCAAAATCTTGATAACAGCATAAATCTTTGCTGATGTCCTCACTTCATCCTTCTTTTGGAAATAAATCAGATAAAATTTCCAACAAACAGGTTTTTAAAAGGATAAAGAGATAGAACAAGTGAGGGATAAGAATACCAGAAAAAAGAAACAAGGCATTCCCATGAGCTTGCTAGAACTCACCCCATTTGCAAGCAAAAGAAGAGCAAACTCCCGAACAACACTAAGGTGGGAAAGGCACAATACTGTACATACATTGCTGTCTAGCAAAGTACAGTAACCCCCCCCCATTGCGGGGGTTAGGGACCCACCCAACCCGCGATATGTGAAAATCTCCGATATGAGAAAGCGGGTTGGGTGGGGTGGGAGGCAATCAGAGGGGCAGTGGCAGTGGCGGGGAGCGATCAGATCACTCCCTGCCGCCCCCACGCGGCTCTGAGGCCTCCCAGAAGGGGCGGGAGCGGCGGGGAGTGATGGGATCATTCCCTGCTGCTGCCCCCCCAGGTCCTGCGATCCTGCGATATAGTGGGACCGCAGTACCTGAACCGCAAAATGGTGGGGGTTGACTGTGTCTTGTTCCCTACCAAGTTCAAACCTCCTTATGTTTGGATCAGACTTGGCAGGATACCTAGTTTTGCAGTGATTCAGGTTTGAGGACAGTCTAAATATGTTGACATGTGTAATAGCAGTTGTCATAGCAGTAGAAATCCTCATTATCATTATACACCATCAAGTCAATTTTAACTTAAGGCCACCCTCTCTAGGTACTGAATATGTTTTCCCCTTTCCCTTCTTCTGGGGACACTCTGTGTACCTTGCCTCGGGTTACATAAGCAGTCCTTCTTACTGGGAGATAAAACAGTGAATCCAACTCCCAAACTCTGCCTCCACAGCCAGAAACCAAACTCAGTGAGCTATTCAACCACACATAATGTGAATAAGTGCCATCTAACCACTTATTCTTGAGTCATATGTGACATATTTGAATATTGCTTGATATTAAAATGTGGACTATATTCACATAAGAACAACTAAGCTAATCTACTCTTTCATTTATTCTCTTAAATTTCTCCTTCAGAGAGAAGGAAGGGAAGGTTAAGCCGACTTACATTAATTTCAGGATAGTCATCCTCAGAGTTGCATCATTTGAGATCTCACCGCTTGACTGGATGACACACTTGAATCGTCACAACTGAAGGCACAAAATTATTGCACTAAAATGTATTGTGTCTGAGGAGCAAACCTGATCATACATTTTGCTTGAATCTTGAAGTGATGACGTGTGGAAGATGCTTGTCCTGTTACATGTTTTCCCTCCCTTGATCTGCAAATCTGGTTGCTCAGGCATGTCATTCTGAAGAAATCCCCCCCCCCTTTTAGGACAAGCATTCTGAGAGCAGGAAACACCCTCTTGATGTTTAGGTTGACCCTGACCTGACGTTATAAGACTCCTGATGTGATAATGTGATGAGATAAGATGCTTGACCTTTGATAGTTAGTTGCGTGTCTGAAAAGGAAGGACAAGCGTAGGATGTGCCCAACACCTCCAGGGCTCCTTCTGACAATGCAATTTGGCCAGCCCAACCTGTTGACTTCCAAAAGGAAGCACAGAAATGTTCTGAAGAAAAGGGTGGCTTCCATCCAAAGTCCTTTGTGTGCACGACGTTACCTTTACTGTCTAAGGACAATGAAGCTCTATAAGCATCCTGGAGCATTTTCCCTTGCCATAGATAGATAACAATGGAAGAGACTAACCTACATTGTGCACACAAAGTACGGAACTGTATTTCTGGCTCAGTGTCTGCCATTCTAGATGGCTGAATTTCACAAGCAGAAGGGTCACATTTCATGCAGGGGAAACTGTGACCTTAAGTATTGTTGTTATTTCATACTTAGTGGGTAGTTCAGGTTTTTCTGCCTATGCTGTACTCTACTTCAGCAAATGTCCTTCTCCATCTTCCAGCAGTAAGGTGAAAAATCACAAAGTGTTTCAAACTGGCAAGTCGGGAATTGCAACATCATTTGTAGCAAAGCTTTGATTATAGCATAGTAATTGTTGCAGTAGGAAAAAAATAACTTGACTTTCGGAGGCTTCTGCTATGTATCTTTGGCGCTGTATATCTGCCTCTTTTAATTACCAAGTATTTCCCAACAGAACACCTCCGTAGCTTTGCAGAACTGGTGTTTGTATAGTGTAGGACTCCCACAAATCAAAAATGAAATGGAAATGCTTTAATGTACAACAGCTGGAGGCAAAAGAGTAACAGAAAAATAGACATTGGATGTCTCCAGTGTGATCTTCCCTTTTGCCCTATCCTTATAAAGCGTCAAGGCACACATCAACTTTACATTTGCATTTCACTGCCGTGACTTTCCAATTCACTGCCTGCTTAAAGCTGACATTCCTATGTGGAAATGCAACAATCATGAAACTTTTTTTTGTCTAGGAAATATATCACAAAAAATTATCTCTGTAAAGAACAGGTTAGGAATCCTGCCACACAAAAGGCAAGAGAATGCTGATAGTTTTTCAGAAGCCACAACCTGGCCAGGAAGCGCTCAGTCCATTTGGGGTGTATGTTCCTCTTACTTTCATCCTGAGTAAACAGGTTCTGAAAAGAAATGTGTGGAAATGGGCACACTCAGTCCTCTTTCATCTGCCCTGAAAATGGTTGTCTTGAACCACAGTGAGCCATTTTGAAGCCCTGTTGTGCCTGGCAGTAGAGATGGGCATGACTCTGGTCATTTAGGGGTCCGTTTCGGTTTGTTTTCGTTTTTGTGACTTTTTTGCAAAAAAAATCGTTTTCGTTTTGTTAGGTAACAAAACAAAAAAATGAAAATGAAAACGAAAAATTGCTGTTTCGTTAGCATTCTTTTTAGTTCAATGCATCTGCTTCAACGAAAACGAAAAACACAGCAAATTTGGTCATTTCGTTTTTGTTTTCGTTTTGTTTTTTTAAAAAATTCGTTTTGTTTTCGTTGCATAACGAAACGAAAAAACAAAAACGAAAATGAAAAATCTCTCGTTTCGTGCCCATCTCTACCTGGCAGTCAGGCGAGATGGACCGCAAGCCATGAAAAGTATCAGAAAGCTTTAGAGCCTGAGATGTGAGTTGTGAACTTGTGAGTGAGATCATGCATGTGAAATGTCTGTCTCTCAATGGGGTGAAGCCAGTTAAACACTCCATCCGTATGACTTATTCAGCAGGCAAGCAGACTATCCAGTGACATTGTGAGGCCTCAGGGTGCTGGCTGAAGTCTAAGGGAACTGTTGTGCTCCTTTGGATCTCCAGGTGAGGTAACAAATCTCAGAGCAAACAGTGTTATGAGGAGAAGAAAAACTGATTTTTGTTTGGGATACAGGTTTAAAGCTTGGGCACCCTGCCTGGGTGGGAAAGATGACAACCACTCCAGCTGCTGGATGTATATTGTTGTCTGCCAAGTTTCCAAAAATGGCTGCATTCATTGGCTGGAGGTCACCATATGACCAGGTTAGCTGGTTTTTACCCAAATGTGGGACCCATTTATCCAAGTTCTCTTTATACTCTTTCCCACAATCAGGTGGCTCACCTATACGTCTGGCACCTACCCTGATTCTTGTCTTTCACACCTCTTTGACATCTCATGGACATACCCCTCTTATATCCTTCTCTTCCCAAGTAAGGCCTGATTTATTAGGAAATGAGATGCTGCTGCCTTGGCAAACCCAGCAACTAGGAAAGGAATAATGTATGAGTTAGCACATACAAGTCAGTCAAGGATGAAAGGCAGAGAGGCAAGATAAATGAGGATGGTCATAGCAGATCTGTACTGTGAACAACCAGATGCAGATGGTCAGAGGAACCAAGAACAGGTAGGATTCAGGAGGACCAGGATACATTCTAATAGAGTTTGTCTTTCAAAGGCAGCTTGGAAAGCTAATAACTAATCCATCCCTCTAAAAGGAATAAAAGTTAAAGGTCTCAAAGCAACCTGAAGCTGCATCAACTCCTGGTTACCTCTGTGCTCAAGTATCTTCTCCAGCGCTTGGTAGAGTGAAACCTTTCATTTTATAGAATCTGCTGTAGCTAAAACATTTTGGCTGCCATGGATGATGCAGCAGCCATGAGATGCTTCTGAGGAATCCAGGAGCCAGATTGGTTTTAGCCCACTATATAGGTGTGGCAAAATGTGAAGCCCGCCATCATCCACCCAGTATGGTATTCTTTGCCATTGTACTTCCAACAGGTAGGGAAAGAGCCACAAGGATGGGCCATGTTAAGGCCAAGAAGAAGCTCATTGGGCATTGCTGCATTAAGAGGAGTGTCCACCCTAGTGCCTCATTCACCTTTCCTGTTGTCCTGTATTGGAAGAGAGGCATGCCTCAGAGAGGGGGCTGAAGAGAGTGGCTTCTCTTCCCATGTTTGCTTGTAGTGGACATATTTAGACCATTCCAAAAAACCCATCATCAGTAATGTTTTGGTATCAGATATTTGGAGAAGTACTAGATTGAGGGAGGCAATCACTAAACACACAGAATAGCAGCTTTAAATCTTTAAAACGGTGTCAAATGCAAAAACAACAATATCCTTGCAAATGATTGCTGCAGAATGCATACTATCTTTTCTGATACATATAGCAAGTTTATAATTCCTCCTTCCCCCTGCCTAGACTTAAAACGTTTGTGTCGTGGTCACTTGGCCATCAAAAGCCACACAGCAAGCCCCATCTGTTATCATATGAAGCCACATAGAAGTTGGGTAAGATCATGTCTCCAGAGAACAAAACCCTCCTTCAATGTTCTAATGCGAGCATCTCACTGCATTCGGAGGCTCAGATAAGGTTTGAATCTGAATTTTCCAGATCCTTGTCCACCACCATAAATGGTAAATTCATATAAAAGACACATAATAGGTAGTCAATCATTCAAGGAAAGCTTGCCTGAAGAGAAAGGTCTTTGCCTGTTTCCTGTTTATGTCCATGATCTTTGAAACATACTTGGTGTAAACCTGTACTATAATACATAGGAGCCATCTCTGTGCAAAACCTTTTCCATGGAAGCAACACTGCCCAATGTGGTTTAGTTAATATTATGGAAAGGGACCCATACAGAGGTTGCTTCAAACAACCACCCACCCCTTCCCACAATATAAATGTGGAGATTCTGTCAATTTTGTTTTTCTCTTCAAAACAGGGAGTTTTCACAAGAGGATGAGTGTCTCTTCTTCAAAGCAAAGCAAAGCAAAGCAAAAGCAAAGTGTTCTGCTTATATACCGCCCCATACCACTTCAAGTAGTCTCTGGGCGGTTTACAGTTTTTAATTAGAGTATGCAGGCTACACATAGACCCCCCCCCCAGCAAGCTGGGTACTCATTTTACTGACCTCGGAAGGATGGAAGGCTGAGTCAACCATTAACCATGCTACCTGGGATTGAACCCCAGGTAGTGAGCAGACTTATAGCTGCAGTACAGGCATTTAACCACTGTGCCATGAGGCTCCTTTCTGTATGAGGAAATAGGTGGTGAAAAGGGCAGAGTTTGCCATTTCCATCTTACATGTTGAATACAGCTAGATAAGTAATGATCTGAATAAGGCAGAGGCATTCTCACATTTGACCTATGGGCAGAGCCAGAGAGAAAAATGGGGTGTCATGACTTTCTGGTATTTTATGACGTCTGGTTGCAGAAGCACAGAATCCTGTTTGAATAGTCCATTTCTCCTGACCCATGCATCTTCTTCCATATTTAAAATATACTTAAGTGAAATGTCCAGTATAATCTTATAGGCTAATCTCCCCCATTTATATGCAGGGCTTTTTTGTTTGTTCGTATGTATGTTTTTAACATTCTTAAAGAAGAATTTCACCAGGAAATTTCCCACATCTGCATTGTGAACTGTGCAGCCCCAGAAAGAGCCTGTCACACAGCAGGACTGGATCAAAAGAGAAATTAACTTGGGCCACTATACATGGGAGCAGGCCCACTGAAATCAATGGGACTTGTTTCCAAGGAGATTGGCCTGTGACTAGAGATGGGCACAAAACAAAACAAAAAATTCGTTCTGTTATTTATTATTCATTTCGTTACGTAACGAAACGAATAATGAAAATTGTGATGAAATTGGAACGAACCGAACAGAACCACGAAAATTAGGTTCGTTACGTTCTGTTTTCATTAATGGCGACCTGCAATGAAATGAGCTGTTTTTAAATGTTAAAAAACATCCTGAATATCCGTAAAAGCCCAGCGATAATTATTTATTCAGTCTGATAATAACTACCAGGGGGGTTGGGGTCCTTAAAACGTGCATTTATGTCTTTTCTCAGATCACTGTATTTTTTTTCCTTTAAGGGGAGTTAGGGGACATCGACCCAAAATGGCTCCCAGATGCCTAATATTGATTTCTTGGGTATTAAAATGCCCTGGGCAGCCATAAAAACACAGTGATAATTATTTGAAATTATTACCTACCGGGGGTTGCAGTCCTTAAAATGTTTGCTTTTGTCTTTCTCCCATCACGATGTATTTTTTCTTTTCCCTTTAAGGATGACACAAAATGGATTCAGGCCACAAGATGGATGCAAGCCATGTGATGGGATCATGTAAATTCTTGGACAATTTCAACCAATAGCACGCCCAGGTTGCAAACTGAGTAGGTGTGGCAGCCACAGAGGGCATAAAAAGCTTTGGCAGCCCCCGTCCTCCTTGCAGTCTGCGGTGGGAGTTAGGGTGGGATTGCAGTCTCTGCGACTTGTTACTTTAGGCCAGGCAGGCAGGTGTGTGTCTCTGTGTTCCTGCTGACTGCAGCCTGGCTCTTAGGGGAGAGAAAGAAGAGATTTCTCTTGCAGCCTCCCTGTTTGTGTGTGTACCTTTCGGTGAGTACCCTCCCCTGCCCCGCAGTGCAGTCACTCTGTGGCTGCCTTACAACTTGGGCAACGCCCGCCACTGCCTTTGCAGCCTCCCTGCATACCTAGTCTATACTGTGTCTCTGCCAGCATCATTTTTTTTTGTTAGTGTGTTCCCTCTGGTCTGGGGCATTGGGGGACATCCACGCGCGGAAATGCTTTAAGTTACGCAAAAAGCGGGTAAAAACGAAAAATGAAAAATGAAAAAACAAAATGATTGTTTTTCAAAAAATTCACAAAAAAAACAAACCGAAATGGACCTGCAACGAAAAATGAAAAACCAAAACATTATTTTTTCTAATTGTGACTGCACTCTAAAGAGAAGAGTATACAGTTTGTTCATGTTAATATCCCCTTCTCCTTCCTGAACCTACAGTGACTTTTGGATAAACCTCTCCACAGGATCAAGTGGCTGTCTTGAACAATGTGGGACGTGAAGAGGCTTCTGTGCAGGCCAGCTCAATCAGACATGGATCTGAAAAGAAGGTCTCTCCACCCATAACAGTACAAGGTGGGGAAGAAAACACAAAGACCCAGGAGGAGTCCTAAGATCAGAGCCAAGACATATAGGGCTCGGCATGTTGTAAGAATGGGACTCACAAGCTCTTTCTTGCCAGTCTGCTGCTCAGCCTCTTCAATAGCTGAGAATTTAAACCGATTAAACATTTTTAAGCATCACAGCCAGAAACCTGCCAGAAACTAAAACGTAAGAGAGCGTACCTGCTTGCCAGCTTTGTGCAAGTGTTAGTAGAGGCATTCCAAAAATATATTCGGCTGGAGACTTTGTTTTGTTCTTTATATGTTGGGAGAGAGGAGAGTACAAAGGGGAGAGAACTCTTCCTGATTTACAAGCTGGCTGGTCAGCCCTTTGGAGCCCATTGTTTTTTTTAATCAGCAACACAGTCCTTTGTTTAACTAAGTAACTGTTAAACAAGCACCAAGCATCTTCGAATACATCCATTCTCTGTTGCCAGTAGAAATATTAGGCAGAGTCAGCATAGTTAAAGAATGTGAATGTTGGACCATTTTAAAAAGGGGACTCACAGGGCACTTCTGTGTACCTTTAAAAGTTACCTAGTATGTTTGCAGGACTACACAAATCTTTCCCCTCTCATCTTGTATATTAGTGTGATCTAGAACAATAGTAATACCTTGCTTGAGAAAGACAGTGGTGGTAAATACAGATGGGCACGACTAGGGAAAATGACATTTTCGAGTTGTCGTGTGTCGGAGGCAGTCCGTTTCGGCTCGTTTCCATTTTTTGCGAAATTTTGCAAAAATTAGTCGCTTCGTTTTTTTTGTTTTTTCCTTGTCGTTAGTACTGGTTTGGGGGGGGGTAGTGGGCTCCTGGAGGGAGCTGCAGGAGTCAGCCAGAGCCACAAGTGACGGACTGGCAGACTCTTTGCACCTGCTGTGTCTCACGTACTTGCATGTAGTGCAATGCAAGTAGATCTGGCTTAGGGTTAAGACGGGTTAGCGCAAGGGCTAGGGTTAGGCTAGTTACGGGTGAGGTTAGGGTGAGTATTGGGGTGCACCTCTGGGTGCCTCTCTGACCCACTTAGAAGGACAGTGTACTGGCGTATGGGTTAGGCTTAGGCTTAGGCTTCGGGTTTGGGCTACGATTAGTGGGCTGTTTATGCCCGATTGGCACATCCCAGAAGTCTCTGTGGTCAACCTGGCCAAGTGGCCATGCGATTGGTGGAAAATTTGCATGGTCCACTCCCATGGGCGAGCCCATCATTGCAAATGTGCAGGTGTAAAAAATAAATAAATAAAATAAAATAAAATAAAATAAAATAAAATAAAATCAACGGAGACTTTTTTTTTGCAAGAAAAACCCACTGCTGCTACTGTAAAAATTCAAGCATTTAAAATAGCTAATTTTCGCATGTTTCTGTGGTGCTTTGGTGGGGTTTTGGGCAACGATTTCAAAAAAAATATTGTGGTCGCCATTTTGGATCCCCCGCACTGCATGGCAAATGGATGCGCCCTCCCAGCCTGGTACCAGCAACACAGCAGTAGCAATAGCCAAGGAGAGGGGGGCGGGGAAACCCCCCCCCCCAAAATAAAACACCCTTCTGGCCTGGTAGGTGCCCTCAGACAGTTTTCGCCTACTTTTAGGGCCGGGAATCGGGTTTT
Source organism: Phrynocephalus forsythii (assembly GCA_029282475.1). Taxonomy (NCBI): domain Eukaryota; kingdom Metazoa; phylum Chordata; class Lepidosauria; order Squamata; family Agamidae; genus Phrynocephalus; species Phrynocephalus forsythii. The sequence goes on from JAPFRF010000002.1 coordinate 60,582,901, forward strand.
TTTTAACTTTTAAAAACTTTTTTTCTGTGCCGCTTGGCATTGCGCGATCGCCACGATGCAAGTAACGAGCACGACAAATCAGACCAAATTGTTCGTTCGTCGGTTCGAGCTCGAATTCTGGCGGAGTAATTCCCGTTTCCGTTTCCGTAGAGTAACGGATACGAGTAACAGAAATGGAAACGGGAATGCCGCTAAGTTGTGCCCATCTCTAGTGGTGAATATTGTATGGAAGATGTTTGTATCTGCAGAGCTTTTATTTTAGTGACCAATAAGCTCCATTATCAGCTGGAAATTCCGGCATGGTCTTTTTGTCCTCTCTGCCATTTTACTATGTATTTTAAAATTGTTGGTGCTGCTACTGTTTGTCTGACCTGCTAGTTACCTGTTTGGGACAATTGACTGACAGACTACATAGTATGATACTTTAGTGTTATAAATTAATTCACATATATTTTTTTTAAAATCTACATGAGAGGGAGAACTCAGCTGATGAGTTCAGACTAGCAACCTTGGGAAGGGTCAATCCCTTCCTACTATTCTATGGAAGGTTTAAGAGTATTTCCTTTGGCCCAGGAACTGATTCTGCATAGACTCTGTGAACTTGGATTGATGAAAAGTGAATAAATCAGGGATGCGAGTCAGTCCTATGGCCTTCCTGTTTTCTGAAAAAGCAGTCACTTATTTTCCCATCCTGAACATTCTGTGTGGAGTACCAACAAACCAAAGTTCCTCAGGGGAAGCCAGAAACCTTACCCATGGCAATATTTTCTGGTGTTTCCTTTGTGAAAGGTCAGCTGTAAACTATGCTGACCTGTGACCACAAATTCAGAGGAAGGGCATGTACAGCCTCGTTATATTGATGGCTTATGGCAGAGGATCAGTATGAGGATGCATGAGGGAACTGGAGGTTCCTCTGTTGCTGAAGGCATACTTGCCTCATTAGTCTTTAACACCAGTTCCGTCTTCCTTTTTTAAAGATAGGCCACGTGCTTTAGAATGATTATATGAAACCGGTGGAAATAATAATGTCTTCAAGGATTGATTGTAGAACGACTGACTATAACAAAGGCTACTGTGAAAGCAACAGCAACAACTCAGAAGCATTTGAAAATTGTGCATTAACCACAAGATGTGAAGAATTCCTTGAACTGAGAAGGTGACCAGTAAATATGTACTAAAGTGAATGTGTTACATAATGACTTAAGACTAAAGTTGGGTATGATTCACTACTTAAGCAATTTAGATCACACTGGCTTCCAGGCTGTGCCTCCTTAAGATATTGCCTCTGAAATGGCCACCTGCTAGAAGAGGCAGGGCTTTGATGTGCCAAACACCGTTTTAGCCTATAAACAAACTGGCAGTAATGCCTACCTAACCAGCAGTTAATGGCCATCTCTACTTCAGAGCAAGAAGTCATAAAACACATACCAATGAAGAAAGCAGATCATTTGAGGTAACATAAATGGGGAAAGAAGAACAGGAAGAAGCTGTGCATGACTTGAAATGAATTGGGGACATGGGTGACAGAAGGGATTATATTGGATGAAACATTTACATATGGGATGAAAACACCCTATCAGAGTCTTTAGCCCTATTCAAGTGCTGGGCTTGAATCCATGTAGTGTTAAATGGTGGTGGGGATATACGTATGCCCCATTCCCATGTCTCTATACCCACCCATGTGGAAGTTCATAAGACCTTTAGTATGTACAGCAAGGTCCATTAAGAAGCTGGATGTGCCAGCAAAGTTCAATGATTAGGAACTCTACTTCAGCTGAACTTGCCTGCAGAATTCTCTGCAGATCTCCAAACATGGGGATATCTCCTTGATTTCCCCATAAGGATGTGGGCACAATGAGTCAGATTTTGTGTGCATCCCCACATCCCATTATTGTTTATCTTGACACAAATTGGGGCACAGGCCTCAATAGGGTTCATGTCTATGTAGATTCACATCCATGCAAGATAACAGCTTTCAAGATAACGGCCACTAACATCTTAACTCCAATCTGCCAATTCTCATTTAATCCTGCTATTGTAATTTTTATTTTATTTTATTATAGTGCTCTTGTTGTTGCATAGCTGGTGTGATGTCAGATTTTAGATTTTAGATGGGTTTTTTTAATAGTTGCTATGAGAGTTAATCTATTTGTATCAATTTTAATGTATTTTTATGATGTTGTTTATTTTATTATTGCTGTTATTTTGATTGCTGTAAGCTGCCCAGAGTGGCTGTCTGGCCAGAAGGGTGGGATATAACTTGACAGACAGACAGACAGACAGACAGACAGACAGACAGACAGACAGACATAGTGGTACCTCTACTTACAACTGGCTCAATAAGAGCAATTTGACTTAAGAGTGAAAAACCGTTGGCGCTTTACCTGCTGCCTTACAAATTTTAGATGCGGTCTGCTTTACTTACAATTTTTTTCTTTTTTGATTTATTTATTTATTTATTTATTTATTTATTTATTAGATAGGGCTGCTCTACTTAATAGTTGTTCAACTTAAGAGCATGTATTCAGAACAGATAGATAGATAGATAGATAGATAGATAGATAGATAGATTTCAACATGGATGTGGAAACATCACTTTCTGCTGTTTCCCATTCAGTGCTCCAAATGATACAGAAATCTCCAGAACCAGTGGCTACAAATCCCAAAATCCCTTAGCCAGCATGGACAGTGGCTGTGGGGATTGTGGAAGTTGTAATAACTTATCCAAGCTTTGGTGACAAGATGATGGGCTGTCACTACTTGCAGCTTCTCTCCCCCCCCCCCAAGAGCTCTCTCATCAAATATGAATCAGAAAAAGCACTCAGCTGGATCAGACATAACCAGAGAGTCTTGCATTTTTTTCACTTATTTTCCTCTTTTACAGCCTTAGAGATCATGGAAATCATATTGCTATGCTTATCACGTTCTTGTATTTTGACAGCCTAGTCATTTGCTCCTTGCTACTGCAGATAAGAGCAATGATGCAGCAATGGAATTGGAGGAGGGTTTCTGATGCTTCTTTGCTAGAGTCCAAGATTTCTTAACAAACATGGCAGTGTAAGTTCTAAGGGTTAGCTTCCTCTTAAGTGAGATAAAAATCAGTGACTCTCTATCTATAGTTTTTACTAGATCAGTATAGGAGCAGTCCTAACCACACAGTGGTATCTTTTATCTGGGCCCCTTCTGTACTGATCAGGCTTGCTTTCATCATTGCAGCTCGTGACACAAATATGCTACCTAAACCTCATTACTGTTGTTGTTATTGTTGTGAGGAAGCAATTTTAGCACACATAAAAATGCTCTTTTCGAACCACATTTTGTCTGGGGGTGGTAGTCCACCCACCCACCCCACTTTTCTTTGTACTTAGAATAACCTGCAGTAAAATATAATAATATTTGCATCACTACATGGTGGGCTGAACTAGACTGGAAAGCATTCTACGCAGTGTGTGCTTTTGATATTTGTTCTAAACAGTTATGCAGCAGATCTTAGGAATTGGCGACACCACCAGGAGGTTCTCCAGATGATCTACAGCTAAACAGACCAATTTAGAGACAAATTACTGGGTCCCACATTTGGCTTTATATACTACCAATAGAACTTTAGGCTTAGCCTGGAAGTCAACTGACAATCTTGACTCATACAAATTGTTGCTGGTGAAGAAACAATGGCCAAAAGACTTCTACTGCATAGGCATGTCCTCTGGAAATGCATCTATCCATATGTCTGGGCTGTTAAGTGGGATTTTAAAAAAACATACACAGCATAATCAGAGCTTCACAATCCTGAAAAATGCACAAAACCCACAACTGAAACAATAGCAAATTCCTAAAATGCCCATAATGCACCCAAATGTAAATCAGCCTCCAAGCCTGAACTATCTCTGGAGGCAAAAACGTTGAAACTGTGGCTGTCCTGTTTGGGGCATATCCTGAGAAGGCAAGAATCTCTGGGAAAGGCCATAATGCTTGAAAAGATGGGAAAACAGCAGGAAGAGAGGAAGGCCAAATACGAGATGGACTGCCTCTCTAAAGGAAACCATAGGCTTGACTTTATAAGAGCTAAGCAGGGCCGTGGAGGACAGGACATACTGGAGAACTCTCATTCCTGGGGTCACCATATATTGAAAGTGACTTGACAGCACATAATAACAACAAATCTTATTTGTATAGGACAGTCTCCAGCACTGGGCATTTTTGCAGGGAATTGCATTTGAGTTTTGCAGATCTAGGATATTCTCACCTATTTGTTGTTTGGAAAAGAACAACAGCCTAAAAGGAACACATGTGTACAGTATCTTCTTCTTAACAAGCACTACACTCTCTATGAGCACTGTCTGCCAACACAAAATACAGGTATGATTCTGGTGCCAAGGAGCAATCATAAAACCTGTCTTTGGGTATATCTACCCAGTGCAGATGGCACTTTGGAGCTCTGGGCAACTTGAACAGATTTCTGCTAGCACTTGGCCCAGAACTGCATAAACATTGGCCCAAATATTTTTAAATCCCAGCTGCTCTTCCAAGGGCAGAGAGGACTGAGTTAAGCTGTTGTGAAATACCAGAACTATTAAAAGCTGATGCCTTAAAATACAGACAAATTGCTGCTAGTGATCATCTATAATTCAGGCAGTTCCTATTCATTTTCATTTTAAAAGACAGTCACAAATAAGCAAGTATTGCCTTGGGCAAGGAATTGAAGAGTCCTCTTTTCAGTTTCAAGCAGGGACTTGTTTGACTGCCTTGTTTGTCTTGATTGCAGAGACCCAGTTTTCTTCATTGTAAAGATTTGGCAATTACAGCACTAGCTCCTCTACCAAGGGGCAAAGTACCTTGTGAAAATAGTATTGATAAGAAAACAGCTCTTGCAGTTTTTCTAGTGAATGGCAGAAGTTTCCAGAGAAATCTGAAACTTTGTCTGAAGGACAAATATCAAACGCTCATGGGAAATCTATCAGAGAACATCAACAAGGAGACATAGATCACCACAGTCCCCCAATCTTTGTAGTCTAAGGCCATTCTCTGTGTAGCTGTCATCCTGAGAAGTTCGGGACCAAAAGGACAATCCCAACCCTTCTTTCTGCTTGCTAGGAATGGGAGTTCAAATGGAGTAGGAAGCACCCTCTCAGTGCCCCGGCTGCAGCGTCAGACAACTCTGTGGGTGTAAATCTACCACTGATGGTGTTCCAACCCATGAAAGGCAATGACAGAACCCAAAACTGGGTTTTTAAAGGGGTGTTACAGCTCCTCTGGACAAAAATCTTCATTGTGGAAGAGTCTCTTCTGTGTAGGGGCAGATTGAGCAGTACTGCAATGGAACCAGTTACCTCAAGAGGTAAGGAGTGTTCCAACACTGGAGACATTCAAGAAAAATATTGACAACCACCTGGCAGATATCCTTTGATTTCTATTCCTGCATGGAGCAGGGGGTTGGACTTGATGGCCTTAAAAGACCCCTTCCAACTAAACTATTCTATGGTTCTGGGATTCCCTGTCCAGGATGCCCTGCCCACCTTCTAGATCCAGTGGCCACTGCCTGGCTGATCGCTTCTGCCTGGGTCGGGTGGCTGGGGTTAGGATGCTGGCCTGGAGACATGGCCTGGAGTTTATGGTTCTGGCATATTTAAAAACATTTGAGTTGGGGAGTCGGACTCGGTGGCCTTAGGCCCATTCCAACTTCATGATTCTATGATGCAATGATAATATGAGTCCTAATGCAAGATCTCATCTCACTACCCATACAGAAAAAGACACCCATGCATTTCCAATTAGACTAATTCTACACAAATCCAATAATTTTAATGCAATTTTTCAGCACAACGCTATACAAGCTTTGTGTGAACATGTACTCTATTGGGTGGGTGGGAGAGGATGTGCTGTCATTCACACAAGTGAAAACCATTGGCTTCTAGTATCCCATGGGTAATGTAGTTTTACAAATGCTTCTATAGTTTGCATTTGGAGCAAAGTCAGAAAGTGGAAGAATAGTATCATCAAACTATAGTTTATATTCTGACCAAACTCCAGAAGGGAATGTATTCTCGAAGGCTTTCATGGCCAGAATCTGATAGTGGTTGTGTGAGTTTTTTGGCCTGTTTGGGCATGTTCTAGAAGTTTTTCTTCCTGACGTTTTGCCAGACTCTGTGGCTGGCATCTTCAGAGAGCAAGGACCTCAGGGAACTAGGAGGTCTCTCTGTGCTCTGGGTTATATAAAGTGAGTGAGACTGGGGTTTTTAAGTTATGGGAAAGAGGAAACTTGTCCTATGCAGGAGAATAGGTGTTAGTTTTTGAGTGCTGAGTATTGTGATGAAGGGATTAAGAAGTTTCAATGCAATCGGGGGTAGCAACGATCCTTGATTGGTGTTGTTAGCTGTTCTGTTGTATGAACTGGTCATTTTTGCTTGTGGCTGCATGGCTTCCCTGGGTAGTCTGACACAGTGACATAGAGGAACCCACTTGCCACTGCAGGAATATACTGGATACCTTGTAGCTGTGGCCAGGCATATATTGGGACCACAAAGCGCAGCATCCAGACCAGAATCAAAGAGCATGAAAGACAAGCATGAAAAAATCAACAGTAGTTGAACACACCCTGAAACAAACTGGACATGAAATCCTCTTCCTGGACACAGATACTGGACAACACTACCAATCACTATGTCAGACTACACAGGGAAGCCATTGAAATCCACAAACATAAGCACAGTTTCAACAAAAAAGAAGAAAGTCTAAAAATCAGCAAAGCCTGGCTTCCAGTGCTAAAAGCTGCAGAGTGCAAGAGGTCAAAGCTCAATGATTCCCACCCCAGCCACATGCAAACATGATCAGTTCACACAGTTCACACACCCATCAAATGATTCTTATCTATATAGAGTTGGGTTGCAGAGGGCTTCTGGAACACCCCTGCTTCCTGAGGGTCCTCAGCATCATTGGAGAAGAAATTTCTGAATGTGAAATGAAAGCAATTAAAGTGAACTGAAGCTTTGTTTTTATCCCCTTCAAACAGCCCGAGTGAAACATTTTGTGACATTTAAGAACAAGCAGATCATGATCCATGAAAATGTCAAAGTGCTTTTTGACAGCTAAGATTCCCCTTTGTTTATATGCACATGGATACACAAGCACCCATCAAATGGAACCAGGAACATGGGCTATGATGACTACGTCTTGTCAGATCTTCACTGCACGTTCTGCAATTTGAATTCAACATATGCCAATATTGTACACAATAGTGTCTTTGGTAATTAATGCATAACTGGTCAAGCAGAACAAATGTGTGTGTGTCAGAAAGGGGGGGTTAGGGTTAGGGTTGGGATTGCCTTGTCAATCTTCCCAGCAATCTATTTTGCAACAGGTTTGTCTCCCCCCTCTTTTCCTTTCATCTGGTGTTTGTGTAGTTAGGGACAGAAGTTAAACTATAGGCAGTAGAGTTTTGCCTGGTGAAGTTTCACCCCAGACCCATAGCGGCAAATGGTGTGTACAGGAGAAGGAGCATGATTTGCCGTACCCTTCATTAGAGCTACCAAGTCAGTCAGATGCCCTTGGCATCTGCCTTTAATGATACATAACACTTTGGCATGAACATGGACACCTTTCCATGGTTCCTAAAACCTGAAAAGTTTGATTGGTGCTTGTAAAGTTTAATGTGAGTTAGAATGAACGAGAAGACGACTTGCTAGAGATAAGATAGCAATGCGCCATTTCTGAAAGCAATCCCAACAAGTGATGGTGCCTATGACAGAAGTCCCTTTGTCATAATTTATAAAGTAAAACTCATAACGCAGGGGGAAATTTCAGTTCTGTCGGGACATTTTTCAGGTGTGCTTGAGAGGTGCTGAAGCAAAGCAAAGGTGCTGAAAGTTTTGCCCAGCGGGCAAGCCACATCTACCACTGAAGCCTCGAGGATTCAGTGGCAGAATGTGGAGATACACAGCTAGAACCTGGTAAAAATATGCTGCTCACATAAGGTGTACAGCTATTAGGTATGCTCATCAGGCCATGCAATCTCATCCATAGTTAATTCCAGGCCACAAACAAACAGAATCCAGCTTACAATAAGAAAATGAAAGGAAGAAGCGCCATATTTGTGACCTGAAGGAAATGTGGAGGACTGCATTTGGATGAGTGCCATATTCTCTCACATCTCAGTGCAGACAACACTCATGAATTTATGTATGCACACCTGAATTTATACAATACAACTACTCTGGCTTGGTTCCCTCCCATCCTCACCAGCAGAGTTAAATGTAAAACACCAGTCAGCATTTGATAAATTGGAAACTTGTCCCATCCTTTCTGAAATGGTGGTTGCAATCATGGATGATTTCATGTGTAGGAATTCTGCTCCACACAACTTCTTTATCCAGGTGCAATGGACAGCAGTGGCTCTACACAGCCCCAATGGCCATTGTTTGATATCCACAGGGTTGAAGTTTATATACAAAGAATATACTTCTTGCAGTATGTTGTTAAAGGACTGTGACCATCATTGGCTTACACGCCCACTGTACAATTTCAAAGATGATTTGCATCCTTTATTATCACTGATTATTCTCAAAGGCATCATTTTCCTTGTTATGTGTTCTGAGGTTTTGGGCACTTTGTAATGGGATGTACCGAATCAAAGGGAAAGGAATATTAAGTACATCAATTTCTTTGCAGGGGAGAATGGGCAACAGGTAGAGTCTATCACAGACACTGTAAGATGGAGAAGACACCAGGGCTCTAGTTGGGATATTAACATTCACATCCATGATTCCCAAACAGAACTGTTTACTACCTTCAGAAAGAAGAACTCATTGCCCTGCACTCAAATTTGCACTGGATGATTATAAGACGAGCAATTCGCTGAGCAAGTTACAGCAAAGCCAGGTTACAATTTGCATTTCAAATGCAGCACAGATGATTCACCACCAATGTGCTGTAGTAAAGCTTACAGCAGGCACAGGATGATCATCCTATTGAAAATAAACTTTAGTTTCTGTTGGGGACAGCAGTCTTTTAAGCTCAGGAGGATAATTTTAGAGACCACGATAAAAAGATTAAGCTCAACTGAATGGAAGACTTTCTCACCCACTCCACTTTTGTCTGCCTTGTGTTGCACAGTGTCATCATGGCACCGGGGGGGGGGGTTCTAAGGCAAGCATTGGCATTTCCAAGCACATAGCTACCATCTCTGTTGAAATAATAATGATGATGAGTTAGAGATGGGCACGAACAAAAAAAAATGGCGATTCGTTTTGGTTCAGTTCATTTTCTGGGTCTGGTTGGTTTGTTAATTACAAAACAAATTTTTAGGGAAAAATCATTTTGTAATTCGTTTTAGTTTGGGTTCATTTTCTTTTTTCTTTTTTTGAACCCCACTGGTCGGGGTTTTTTAATTTTTTAATTTTTAAAAAAATCCTGCCAGCCTGCGGGCCGGATCAGGTTATTTTTATTTTATTTTTATTTTTATTTATTTTATTTTATTTTTCTGCTGACCACATGGCCCGCCTACCAGCTGTAGCGTGGGCCCATCGGCATTTTTTTTCTCCTGCTGGCCGCAGGCCAGTTCAGCATCCTGCAGGTCGGTTCCGGTGCTCGTGGGCCGGTACCGTGGCCCACGGCCCGGATTGTTTTTTATTAATGTTTTTAATTTTTAATTTTTTTCCTGCCTGCCTGCAGGCTGGTTCGGTGAGCCATGGGTCAGTTCCGGTGCTCGTGGGCTGGTACCGCGGCCCGCGGGCTGTATCATTTTATTTATTTTTTATTTTTTTATTTTTTTCTTCTGCTGGCCCGTGGGTTGGGTCCGATGCTTGTGGGCCGGTATGGCGGCCCACGGGCTGGATCAGGTAATTTTTATTTATTTTTATTTTTATTTTTATTTTTATTTTTATTTTTATTTTTATTTTTATTTATTTATTTATTTATTTATTTATTTATTTACTGCCAACCACGTAGATGCTTACCAGCTGTAGTGCGGCCAGTCGGCTTTTTTTTTTCTGGGTGCTGCCTCCCTGCAGCCAGGACCAGGAGGACCGGACCAGGAAGGACCACTCCAAGTAGGGGGCAGCTCGTTATTCATTTCTTTATGTAATGAAACGAATAACGAATAACAAAACAACCCAAAAGTTCATTTCGTGCCCATCTCTAATGATGATGAAAATTTCACGGAGGTTATGTATGGAGAACATTTAGGTCCATAAAAGCTTTAACAGCTTGGGGTTAGGTAATCAGGCGCTACATAGCTCTTTGTTCCTCCTCTGCTGACCTTGAGCTGAGCTTCTATTCACTGCATACAGGTATGTCTGATACTTATCACAAAAGTTATGTACTCTTCAGTTGATTCTGACTCATGGCCACTCTCCCAGAGTTTTCTAGGAATAAAGTACCCAGAAGTGTTTCAGGCAAAGCAAAAAGGGACACCTGGAAGATGAACTGTTGCACTTCTGTGGGAGATTTTGTGGCTCCACTTCCCCAGCCTTGAAGTGGATGACTCATGAAAGCTCACGCTGAAATATAAGTTAATCTTTAAGACGCCCCTGTGTTGTTCTTTCTTTCATTCTTTTATTTTGCCTTTTTATTTGTTATTTGGTTTTTTGTTTTTACTTGTGACTGACCTGCTAGCATGGCTACGTCTTTGAAATGCACTCTAAAGTGGTTTACCAGTCCCTTCTTCTGGTGGTGTTTTGCTCTAAGACTGCAGAGCTAGCGTGGCAAGTAACTCCTTCAACTAGACATGTTCCAGGTGGTCCTGCCTGGCCTCTCTCCCGTGAGGTGCGATAGAGATTCAGACTAGCAGACAGTAGCTACAGTGTATGTCCCAGATACACTAACCCACTGACCTATTCCCGTTCTGATACAATATGTTTAACCATTTTTTGCTTCTGCTACCATTGGTTTCCTTGGCCAAGGGAAACAAACTTCTGGGTTTTTCAGTTTTTGAATGTCAGACTTTCAAAAATTATCACTAGAAGAAGAATTAAGCCATACAGTACCATGTTTGTTATATACATTTATTCTCCAAGGCTTAGAAAGAGCCCTATCTACATCAGCAATATTAATCACTTTTGTTTCTTTATACCATTCAGACATAAGTTCTAAAGTGGCATGCTATCTAATACTTAATTTTTGTTGGTCAATCACAGATAAATTAAAGCCGTACTGTGATAATGATGAGCACAGCTGGAATATGCAATTAAGGGAAAGATGCATATTTCAATATAACAAAAATCAAATAATGACACATGTAAGTCCTTGAGACACCTGAAGACACAACTGAATGAAACTTTTGCATCATGAAAATTGAGAAAACAATTTCTTGTCTTGAAAATTTCTGAAGTTCTTATTTGAATGCTGATTGAATGGATCATCTAGATAGAACTTTAATTTTGCATCTGGAAGTTGAGTCATGGCAACTGGACTTCTTTTCTTGAGAGATAGAATCGTTTTGCTCCTCCTCCAAGCAGCTTCATCAGTCTGAGGAAGGTTAGTGACAAGTCCTCCATTTTATAGTTCACCTTGAGTTCATATCACCCTGGGCTGAATAGGCTCATATGTTTAAATTTTGCGTGTCTGCATGTGCATGAGCACATAAATATATCCAAAATCTACTATTTGTTGGAGAAATAGATATCTCTAACTATCATCCTGTGCCGTCAAGTCAGTGCTGACTTACAGCAACTCTATTCAGGGGTTTCCCATTAAAGAATACTAAGAAGTAATTTACCATGCCCTTCTTCTGGGTTCGTTTTGGGACTGTGTAGTTTTCCCAAGAGAACACTGACTGTCTATACTTGCAGGAGGCACAGTAGGGAATTGAACTCACAGCTTTTGGCTCCGCAGCCAGATACCTAATTCTATATATGGTAATATGTCCATCCCCATATACTGGAGAATCTAACAATTTATACACAAATTGTAAACATGTATGGCCTAGAAGCCCTTAGCACCCTGGCTAATGGGTGGGACTCAAAAGTCTGCATAAAAAAATCCCCAAAAAGGACAATGTGTCAATGCCCTCCAATGCAAAGACACACACAGGATGACAGCCATATCTTCAGCAGTGGCAATGACTTGCGAAGCAGTGGCTTGCCTTGCCCCAATATTTGAATTACTGCCACTCTGCTCCATTCGCAAGGCACATATAGGCATAAGGTCCTCTAAGAGATATGAGAGCAGGAGGGAAATTTAGAGGGTAGAAAAGTGGTTGTGCAGGACACACAAGTCCATCCTCAAGAGAAGGGCTACAGAAGGGCTGACCCCTCTGTCCCCACCATCTACCACCTGCACCAGTTCAGCCACCAACCTCAAGACAGGGCTGCCTTGATCAGCGTAAAGCAGTGGTGGCAAACCTTTGGCACTCCAGATGTTTTGGACCGCAACTCCCACAGTCCTTTGTCATTGGCAATACAGACTTGGAATTCTGGGAGTTGTGGCCCAAAACATCTGGAGTGTCAAAGGTTTGCCACCACTGGCCTAGAGTGGGATTCTCTCAAGGCAGGAGGACAGAAGCACATTTGTTTCATTTCTGGCTGATCAGAACGATCAGATTGGTCTCTCCCATCCCATGGTGTTCTTACTGAAAGTGAGTCAGTGCCACCTGCCAAGGGCTCTCCAGCCCCCAGACAGAACCAGAATACACTTCCCTTGAGCTCAGTAGTCAACTGAACTCCATTTATCTTTTCCTATTTAACAAGCACCACCACCACCACCACCAAGTTACCAGTGATGATTTGTTTTACTTCAGAGGTTTCAGCCTATGGCCTGTCAGTGTTTCCTGGCTTATTCTGATTCCCAAGGAATTAAGATACAGAGATAACTGGAGGACAGATGAGTACTCTTGCCGAGTATTAGTTACTCAACAAAGTGAAATAGATCTTTCTCGAAGCTATGTGGCGCGTAGATCTAGCCAAGTGAGATTAACCCAACAACATGAAGGGATATTTGACCTTTGCAAGGCCCAGACAGCAACACCTGTGTGAGGAATCCCCACAGTCATCGACACAGGAAGGGTGGTCGTGCCAGACTGCAGCTTGCCTGCTGAAATATTCATATGGCATGTTCCTAGACACTGAAATTAAATGCTCCCCCCCCTCCTCAGGAGGCAATTTGTAACCTGACAGTCTAGAAATCACTGGGGGGGGGGTCACCACCATGACTTGAGAAGATGGGATACTGAAATATGATAAAAGGAGTGCCTGATATTATCCAGATCATCAGGTTTTTCCATGGGGTTGCAGAAAAGTACGTCATGAACTATGGAGTACAAAAGTCTTCTATCAGAAATTCTGTGGGGTTGTACTGAATTGTGCTTCCTTAATTGGTTGCAAGCAAACCTGAGCATTTCAAACCCAGTGGGAGGATTGGACACTAATATTTGTAAAAAATAAAATAACAAATTGGAGATCTCAAAGGGGGATTCCACTTTTCTACACTATTATTATTAATCACACAGCTATCTACGCTGGATTTTATATTACCAATCACTAGTCGAATGCTTCCCAAGCGTTTAGGACTCAGTGATGTATCGGCGAATTATGCGAGCAGATACCAGTAAGGTGGCTTTCTGCATCTGACTGATGGTGATGTTGTCAACTCCATTTTTTTCTAAATACTTGCTTAGCTCTTTGGGCACTGCACCCAGCGTGCCAATTACCACTGGGACCACATGTACCAGTTTATGCCAGAGTCTCTGAAGTTCAATCTTGAGATCCTGATAACGGGTAATTTTTTTAAGTTGTTTCTCTTTTTTTTTTTTAAATACGTTTTTATTAGAAAATTTTAGTATACAAAAAAAAAAGTCAAGTTCAAAACATTAGCAATACAAAATCATTCTGCCACTAAAATTTGGCTTCCCTCTGTTCTTCCCGTGGTTTTAGCGTTATTCATCTCCTAGCCTTCCTTTCAGACAAACCCCTTTATATACTTATAAAAAGATTTGAAAAATAAGTAGTAATCCTTCGAGCTCTATCCTAATCCGGTAAGAGTCTTTAATTCCTTGCAATGAATCTCCATGTAGTTCTTAAATTTTTGCCAATCTTTTTGGAACTTCTGGTTGTCTTGATCCCTCAGTCTGCACGTCAGTCTGGCCATCTCTGCAAAGTCCAATATTTTCGCCCTCCATTCATCCAAAGATGGTATATACGTTGTCTTCCAATTCTGTGCCAGGAGCATTCGTGCCGCTGCTGTTGCATATAGAAATAGAGTCCTGTCTGCTCCTTTAATTTCATTATCCACCAACCCTAACAGAAAAAATTCAATTTTTTTTAAGTTGTTTCTCAGTGACTCTACTATCTCCTGGTATAGCAACATCAATGATCCATACTTTTTTCTTCTCCACAATCACAATATTATTATTATTATTATTATTATTATTATTATTATTATTATTATTATTATTATTATTATTATTATTATTATTATAAATACCAACCCATCTAGCCTAAAAGGCCTCTACTATTTGTAGTTCACAGAACAAAATAAAGTGGCTGTCCATTCAAGTGCAGTTGAATTCAACCCTGCATCAGCCCCTGTCAGCAAACCCAGTAGCCAGAATGATAGGAGTGGTAGTCCCAACAACTTTTATAGTGATATATAGATCAGAGACTAAGAGGAGCACTGATGCTGCTGATGTTGCTAAGGCAACACTAGTTTTTCAAAGCAGAGGGAAACATTGATATTTTATTTTCAAACTCATCGAAGGAAGGCCAGACAGGGACTAAATACAGGTATCTCTTTTAGCTCTAAGCAACTTGCTACATTAAATAAGTAACATGTATATTCCAGCTAAATGAACTCCAAATGGCGGCCACTTCTGGAAAGTTCTGAAAATTCAGTGTCTCCAAAATATGGCAGCCATATTGCTGACCAGGGCTGGTTATAGAGATCATATAAACCCCTGTAACAACAGCTCCGCTGGCTGTCATTCAGTTTCCAGGAACAATTCATAGTGTTGATTCTAACATATAAAGCCTAAACAGTTTGGATCCAAGCTATCTCAAGGAACATGGTGGAGACATAGAAGACAGCCTTCTCTGTTGCTGCTCCCAGTCTTTGGAACTCCCTCCCGCAGGAGGCCAGATTTATCCCATTTTTCCTGCCCTTCCACTAGCAGTCAAAGACTTGTCTCATGCAGCAAGCATGAGACAAGCGGTCCCTTATGACTGGCTGACTGTGGTTTTTAAATTTATTATTATGTCTTACTACTACATTGAATGTATTTTGGGTATTGCTTTCATTTACCATTTCTTAGAATAATATTTGTTTGCTCCTTTATACCAACAGTTCTCAGCCTGCCGGTCGTGACCCCTTTGGGGGTTGAACGATCCTTTCACAAGGGTCACCTAAGACCATTGAAAAACAGATATTTCCAATGGTTTTAGAAACCGAGACACAGCTTCTTGTATCCGTCTCCAGGCTCATCTGCCTTTTGCCCTGAGGCATCTGTGCTGAGATTGGAGCACGTGTGTGTAGATGGGAGGGCGGCGCCGGTGGTGGTGGTGGGGACTGGACAGCAGGAGATGTGGTGCTGTCCATGGAGGTGTTGGTGGAAGTGGTGGTGGTGGTGGTGAGGATGCCCTGGAGGCGTTTTTGAGGGGTGCACACAGGAGGATGGTTGTGGATTGGGGGAAGGCTACTGTCAATCACTCTTCCCTGCTTTCTCCATCGTCCTCCCCTCCTTCCCCAAGCGCGAAGGGAGAAGCGACACATGGGGCTCATGTGTGTTAATCACCTTTGCGAACAGTCTCAAACAGACACTTGCTGCCTCCCTGTCGCTCCTCAAGCTGCATGGAAATGATTCACCTCTCCCTGCTCCAGAATTAGCAGGGACTGTGTCTGTGTCTGTGTCTGTGTTTACGTGTACTGGAGGGCACAAGAAGCCCCCTCACATGTTTTCCTCTGGCGGCCACTTCACTTTCAGATTTGTCTTACAAATAAGACAAAGGAAGAGGTCACTGTTCCTCATGGCATCCCTTAAATAGAAATTAACAGAACTGGGAGGCAAAGTGGGGGAGGAGGAGGGAGTGGAAGAGAGAGAGAGAGAGAGAGAGAGAGAGAGAGAGAGAGAGAGAGAGAGAGAGAGAAGATAAAATTCAGGGAAAGGCATGCACATGTGGATGTGCACTTGCGTGTAAGTGTATAGAACAGTTCTAATAATAATTCTAAAATAATTTTATGGTTGGGGGTCACCACAACATGAGGAACTGTATTAATTGGTTGTGGCATTAGGAAGGCTGAGAACCACTGCTTTATAGTATTTGTATATTTGTTGTTTTTAGCTTTTAATGTTGCTTCTTAATAATGAAGGCCACCTTGGGCCCTTTTAAAGAAGAAACTCAAGGAAAAATATTTAAAATACAATAAAATAAAATGTGGCCAAGATTCTCTTTCTCCCTTACTTCTAAACAAACGCATAGTAGTATGTGAAGTGAAGTCAGTGCGCATGGCTAAAAGAGGTTGTCACTTTTTGGTGTCAGTGGCACTTCCTTTTCTAAAGCCCTCAGGAGATGGCAGATGTAACTAGATATAGGCATGAAAAGAAAAATGAAATGCTCTTTTGTCGTTTTGTTCAATAACAAATTACTTTGTTATGTAACAAAAACGGTAGGATGCGTTTCATCACAAAATGAAATGAAATGCCATTTCTTCCTCTAGAAACAAAATGATTTGTCCTAAAGGAATCAATGACAGGGGAGTTCAAGCTCTTCCCTGTAAGCCCCCGAAATTTGGAGAGATGGGGGGGTCAAGGTGCTGAGTTATTAAGCTCCAAAATGAAGTGACCCTAGGAAAAAACCTTTCTAATTGAAGCTGGAAACCAAAATCTCTCTCCCGCCTCTCCCGCCATGGGCAAGCAATTAGCACCACCACAGCTTGGCTTCTGAATCCTGATTCAATCAATTAGAAATATTTTTTTCCTAGGGACACCCCATTTGGAGCTTAATAACTCAGCCCCCTGACCCCCAAACCTCTGCAAATTTCAGGGGCTTATAGGAAAGAGTCCAAAGCAGCTTTCCAGTGGTTTTGGTGCCTCTAAGACCCAGGGGAGCACAGCATTTCATTTCATTTCATTTTGTTTTGTTACAAAACTACTTTAAAAATTTGTTAGTAACGAAATGAAATGAAATTACTTAAGAAATGAAACGAAGCACTCTTTTTCCATTTGGTGCCTATCTCTAGTTGTAACCTAAGAGCAGGAAATGATAGCGGTTGTTAATCCTTTTCTACCTGTGCATAATATTCACAACACAAGTGATCCCCTACTGCATGCATGTAAGTAAACAGAAGAAACTCAATGTATTTCATGCCATTGCAAGTTAGACCTTGAGCCAGAGGTTACTGTTTCCCCTACTACACCGCCTTCAGCTCAACACACTCTTTGTAACATCCATTGCCTGCACATACTTGCAAACTGTGCAGGAGATGGTTGACAGAGAAATAGCATGGCGGATGTGTGTGCAATATTATTATACATGTTCTGGCAAAAGCATGTTAAAACACCCCATTTAGGTTCATATCCTGTATGCTCTAAACATGAAATATAAATGTGGAGTTATTATAATGCTCTGACTCCTCTAGCCGCTCCAATAATGGAATGGTAAGTATTCTAGCAGGAAGCTGTGAATTGCCTATAAATGCCATTGTAGTTGTTGGGACACAACAGGACAAGAGCAGGATGCAGCAGCCATACTGGGAATGTTGCTTTGCCAGCTGTGACTTTCAGCATGTCCAGATGGATGTAGCAAACCTCTTTCTTAGCACACACATATATATGGGGCATCCAGCACAAAGCTTTTGAAGCACACAGACAGAAGTGCTAAGGATGACAGTATTTGGACTGGCATGGGAAGGGTAGCTTTTATAAAGGGACACTATGTCAGCAAAATATCTATAATATATTTCCCAATCATTTGGATTTTGCTTTGATGCTTGATCTAAAAATCCCACAGCACTTATTGCAAGTTAGTAGTACTGGTGTATTTGAACAGTGTCTCATTAAGTCAGCTTTTATCCATGCTTAAACAGAAAAGAAATATATCAGACATCTCTCCGGTTGAGAAGTTATGCCTTCTGTGTCTTGAAATTTAGAAAACACATTGGTCATTGTTGGGAATGATACATTGAATTAAAAAGTAGCCTCTTTTTAGTAGCTCATAGAATGATAGAATAGTGACATTGGAAGAGGCCAAGAAGGCTATGGAGTCCAGCCTCCGGTTCAAGGCAAGAACACCAATCAAAGGATATCTTCCAGGTGGTTGGCTAGATTTCTCTTGCATGCCCCCAGTGTTGGAAGACTCACCACCTCTGGAGGTAATTGGTTCTACTGCCATACTGCTCTAACCAAGGTTGCACAGGTGAACAGGTGCACATGCCTCTGGTCCCTTCTGTGTGGGGCTTTTCCGCCCCTGCACACCCATCATGACTGTTTTTGTTCCAGTTGCAACTAGAGATGGGCACAAAATGAACAATTTTTCATTTCTGTTTTTGTTTTTTCATTTTGTTACGCAACGAAACGACAAATGAATTTTATCTTTAAAAATGAAACGAAATGAACAGAAACACCAGAAATTTTGTCGTCCGTTTCGTTTTCATTACGGCAATACATTGAACTGCTTTAAAACTAAAAAAATCACACACAAAAAAATTTGAAATAAATGGTAATGAAACAGTAACAAAATGAACGAAAACGAAAACGATTTTTTTGCAAAAATTTGCAAAAAATGGAAACGAACCGAAATGGACCCCCTAAACGACAAACGACAAACAAAACACCATTTTTTAATTTGTGCCCATCTCTAGTTGCAACAGAGCCCACAGGGGTTAGGCACAAATGTGTGTGCAAGATCCACATGCACACACAAAACAGAGCCCTGCATAGCGGGGAATGAACATTAGAGGGTATGTTGGGAGGTTTTTCCTGATATTCATTCAAAATCTGACTTCCTGTAACTTGAGACCATTGTTTCATATCCTGCATTCTGGGTTGATTGAGAACAGATCCAGCTCCTCTCTGTATGACAGCCTTTCAATTATTACAAAAGAGTTATCACACCTCCCCTCAGTTTCCTTTTCTCAAGGCTAAACTTGCTGATGGTTTAGCCATACTCACTTTCTCTTCTCCATCATGTGAGTTCTGGATTGCTGCATTCCTGTGTTTCTTTCTTCTATCCAATTCTCCATCTGTAGATGCTCTGCAGGTCCAATGCAAATGTAGCATAGTCCTTTACCCAGTGAGCTAACGAGTGTAACTGACTAGAATCATAGAGTTGGAAGAGACCATCCAGTCCAACCCCCTGCCATGCAGGAACCCCCATCAAAGTATTACCGACAGATGGCCATCCAGCCGCTGCTTAAAAACCTCCAAAGAAGGAGACTCCACCACCCTCAGTGGCAGCATATTCCACTGCTGGACAGCTCTAACCATCATGAATGTTCAAATGGAATCTCTTTTCCTGTAGTTTGAAACCATTGCCTCGAGTCCTAGTCTTTGAAGCCATGGAAAACATACCTGTTACCTCTTCAATGTGACATCCTTTCAAATATTTAAACATAGCTATCATATCCTCTTTCAGTCTTCGTTTTGAAAGGCTAAACATTCCCAGTTTAGAGATATGGCCACGTGAAGACGGAACACATTGCTTCCCTCTTGCTGTGCACATCTTCAAAAAGTACCTAGGTGGTCCAAATGTGTTGCAACGCCTCCTGTTTTCCACAGGGTTAATTTTCTGATGGCGCAAATAGCTTCTATCAAACTATTTTTATCTGATTTTTAAATCAACGTTTTTCCAAATCTTTATCTTCATTTACTCCTTGTAATTCCTGACAAAAATTCAGTAAAAACAGTAATTCTTCACTGTTTAACAAACTGGAAAAATATCCATATTGAAATCAAATTAACATTTTTTAATCAAGGCACTGACTGTAATCCCTTCTCCCATGATAGTTTAATCTCTCAGCTCTCTAATGGATTTCAGATGCTGCTGATGCTGGACAATCCAATACAATTCTCACCTTTGAAATCTTTCCCTTAGAAGTACTATGTGAGTCACAAAGGAGCGTTCTGGAGTGATAACTGTAAGGAATTCTTAGAAAAGATATAATACATTAGATTAATCATCACCAGCATGCTGAGGAACTACCATTTTGATAACGAGAGCTGGTTACATAAAGGTTCCTTAAGCTAAAGTGACATTTGCTTTTACCAAAACTTGCAGAAGTTTAACAATGCTCTCGCACAGCCGTGTGAATGTGAGACAGCGTAGTTTCTATACGTATGTGAAGTTATAGCTGCAGGTCCTGGGATGCGTCAGTGTTGAAGTCACAATTATGATTGAGAAGTCCTCTGGTAACCTTAGATGAAGATTAGTAGCAGGAAATACACAGGCCACCTGATATAGCTCAGGACCTTGAACAATGTCAAACAGCAGCAAGACATTCCCTTTCTTTCCCAAGAAGTAATAATACATCTGCCTGCTTTATTTAAGTGCACCTATGTCTTATCTTTCCTTTGATGAGCTTAAAGCAAAGTTCAAGGCTTTCGCCCTTCCTCACTATCTTCACAATGATCCTGGGAAGTAGGTCAGACTGAGACAGTGCAAGTGGCCCGAGGTGATCCAGTGTCAAGTGGGGATTTGTTTGACACATTGCACGGATTGGAGGGTGATTGGGCTGCGACGTTTGTCACCTCGGTGACTTACAGCATTGATTCAGCTCATCTGAAGGGCCTCTTCCTTCACCAATCCATGTGTGTCTCTCCCAGTAGAAGAGGGTGACCATCACAGATGGAAGGAATGCGTTCTTCTCCGGTCATGGATACATGACAGAAAAGATTTCAGCCAAGCAGCTCATCTGGGGAAGTAGGTTTATTTGTGAAATAAACTTTTGGAATTGCTTTACATTGAATTAAAAAAACACCAATAAAACATTTACAAGCAAGCCACTCATCAGCCTGTGGAGAAGTTACATAACTTACGAGTAGTAATGGGATCAACATTACTCAGGAACATACAAAGCCTTTAGAATTTTGCGGGAATGACAAAATAGTATTCTTGATGAGTATAAACCGGGAATTTGAATTATAGCCCCAAAGTGCATGGGAAGAAAGACATATATTTCTGAACTACCCTAATGAGCTTGGGCAGGTGGACAGCTGCAGCTGTTGTCATGGCAGAGTGAAAAGCCAATGGTGATAAGAAAGGATGGGGACCATGGCAGCATGTGGGTTTGCCCTGGTCTCAGCACCTATGCCTGTCTTTTGCTGCCTGGTAAGGGTGGCAGGAACCACAGAAGGCTAACACTGGAGAGAGAAATCTTCTGGAGAGAACCCATGAGAGGGCATCATGCCCACCCACACCTGGCACTGGCTCTGAGTGGCAAAAGAAACTTCATCAGTCACTAAATTTGTCAAAATAAAATGATGAAACATGCAAATGAAGACAGTGTTGTAGACGGGATGGAGTCCCAGTCAGGACAGGGGAAGAAACCCTGAATTCCCAGCCTCATGGGCACCAGTTATGCTTTCAGGGAGATTCTAGACGCTGCAGTTTAAAACAGGTTTGTGTTGCCTCAAGAAGGCTGTGTATCTTTTTGGCAACTAAAGTGTATCTTTTCAGCAGTACAATGAGCCCGTGATGTTGTGAATTATTTTATTGAAACCCATCATCATGTGCCACAATAGACATGCAGACAAATTTGGAGATTTGGAGTCTGCTGTCATCAGTATGCTGATGACATGCAGCTCTATCTCTCCTTTTCCACCTCTGCAGTGGAAGCTGTCCGGACTCTCGACTAGTGCCTGGACGCGGTCATGGCATGGACCAGGGCCAACAGGCTCAAACTCAACCCCAAGAAGACCGAGGTGATGTTCTTTGGGAGTTCCCCATCCGGGTATGGAGGCCCTCTCCCCAGGCTGGAGGGTGTTTCCCTTCAGGTGGCGGACAGGGTTTGGGATCTGGGCGTAGTTCTGGATCTGGCTCTTTCTATGGAAGCCCAGGTGGCCGCCGTGACCCGAACCGCTTTTTACCATCTTCGTCAAATTGCCCAGATTCGCCCTTACCTGGACGGCGGCTCCCTAAGAACTGTAGTGCAAGCTTTGGTGATCTCGAGGCTAGACTACTGCAATGTACTCTACATGGGGCTGCCCTTGACTCTCCTCCGGCGTCTGCAGCGGGTGCAAAATGCGGCAGCCAGGCTGGTGGCAGGTGTGCGTCATTACGACCACATCACCCCAGTCCTGGCTCGCTTACATTGGCTTCCCGTAGCATCCCGGATCAGATTCAAGGTCTTGGTTTTAGTTTATAAAACCCTCCATGGCTTGGGATCAGACTACCTGTCAGAGCGGATCGCCCAGCGATCAACTTCGGCTCGTCCAATCCGGTCGGCGCGGCGCACTCGCTTTGGGTGGCCACCCCTAGAGAAGCCTGGAAAACATCCACCAGAAACCGGGCCTTCTCGGTGGCCGGCCCGACTTTGTGGAATCGTCTTCCCAGCGAAGTGCACTCTGCAGAGTCCCTGTCGGCCTTTCGCAGAGCTTTAAAAACCTTGCTCTTTGGAGAGGCCTTTGGTGACCTAGTTTAGTTTTTTTTTTAGTTTAGTTTTTTTCTCCCCGCCATCTGCTTAAGCTTAGTTTTAGATGTTTACGCTAAGGTTGCGCACTCTGTTTTTAAATTGTTGTGGTGTGTGTGTATGTTGTTTATTGTTATCTGGCTGAATTAGCTGCCCAGAGTTCCTATGGGAAGATGGGCGGGATAGAAATCTTACAATAAATAAATAATAAATAAATAAATTTGGAATCTATGTTTGTAAGTCCCCCCCCCATCTCTGTGTTGTGTGCCAGTAGATCTTCAAGGCACGGGGTGTCTGTATACAAACCTAACACCCAAAGCCAAAGTTGTTATAAGCTATTATAATCCAAAATGGGCTGGAGGTTGTTGATTGTATGTGTGAGTAGTCTCAGCTGAGAACTTTGGATGACCATCAGTGGTCAGCTGGAGAGAAATCAGATAAAAGGACAAGGCATGCTGACTTCAATTGATCAGTTACAAAATAACAGCAAACTAATTTGCCAAGCGTGACAAGCTCATGTTAGCAAGCTTGTGATCCAATAAAGAGACAGACAGTTCCTCTTAAGGATGCACTACCTCTAACTATTTAATCAACATCTCATCTAGTGAGGCACTTAGAAATTGCAATTTACCTAAATTACCTATTTAATATAGATCCAATTGAGTCTTAATTCTCTCTAAATCTGAACAGGGCAGTTAGCTGAAGGATCTATGGAGGGCACTAATTTATACAAGTCAGAAGCAACTTGACATCATATAACAATGACACGACTCAAGAGTACTTGGAAGTAATGACAAACCACAATTCCCAAGAATCCTTGCTTGTTGTGGGTGAACTATTGTTCGTTGCATGCAGGCTGTTTGCTGCTACTTGAGCTGTGCATGTATAAAAGCCTTGGACTACCATCCTTATCAGGATAGAAATAGCAAACTATAATCTGGAATAGATATCACAAAATTCCCCAAATATTCTCTGACCTTGGCCCATTTCCAGCGGAAAGGAGTTTTATTTCCAGTTTATTGAAAAGCTCAATGCCCATGTTACAGCAAATCAAGATTTCTTCTGTCTACCATCAGCACAAATACTTAAACAAACCCCAGACCTCTGGCCTCTGATATGTTCTGCTTCCTACCAGACCGAGTAATAATGGTTTTGAATATCACCACAGACCAAAAAAAATCTTGCTGTGGGTATGAGAAATCTTGGCTTACTTTGAGGTGCAAGCCAGGCAAATGTATCTGTAGCCAAATAGATTTTAAAATATATGATATTGTTATTTGTTCTTTTAGGTGTGATCAGGCTAAAAAAAATCCAAATCTAACAGTCATGCCCATAAGGCAATCAAGATGAAATGGAGAGAGAGAGAAAGTTACAAAGCTAAAAGTCCTTTACTCTGTTTCAATGTTGTATTATTTTCTCCAGGTGACATCTGTTCATAGATCTTCTTGGCAAGCCTTCTAATTCCTTTGACAAATAATTACTTTTCAGCATTGCTGTCGCAGAGATAACCCAAAATGTCATTTAAAAAAAAAAACGCTTCAAGTAAATAGCCAGAGAAATGGGTTCTTGGTTCCCCTTCTTTATTAATTACAGAAAGAGACCACAAGTTCATTTGATTCAATAGGGAGCTTTCTTTTGTATATGAACTGCAGATGTCTCCTGGGCCCAATCCAAGTCAGGATAGCAGAGGGTCAACAGAGGATTAAACCCCTCTTTGCACTCACAGTAGGTCTTTATCGGGATTAGCTCCCACCCACTTCCTTCAGAGGAGGAAAAAAGGCTTGGCACACAGTAGCTCCATGCTATGTACTAAATGCCCAAAGTCAGTTAAATATTTTGTTTAAGTCTACTTCTTTTCTTCTTCAAGATCACCTTCATAGATGCTTTCTAAGATATGTGATGTGATTTTTATTGCTGCTGCTCCTATTCTGCAAGAATTTCGTGGGGTTTTAGTATTGTTTTTCTCATAACACATGATTATATATTATCTTGTGTGCCAAAATGGGATAATGGATAATGGGGTTGGCAGCCTTCTATTGACTTGCACAGGAAAAGTAGAAACATTATAACTTATTGCACGAAAGTACATGAAATTTGGGGATGTGATTGAGCTTCATTTTTACAACATTAAAACAGGAATGTGAGAGGAGGATTGGTTTTGGTCCAATTTACAGACAGCCTGCAGCAAAAATCTTACTGTGGGTTATGTGTTATATGCAGTTCCATCCCAGATCAACCCAGATCTATGTTAAAAACCAAAACATCCCAAAATTGCATAGTCATGTCATTCAGTTTGAATTTTAATGGTAACTTACCTGTACTTACTACATGCCTTAAAATAAAATGAAAGATATGTTTCATAATTCATTTCTGTATTATATGCTTCTGTATATTTCTGTATTATACGCCTTGGGTCCTTTTCCAAGGAGAAATGCGGGGTAAAAATACTCTAAAATAAATAAATGCTTTAAGCTTTATTTTTGTTTATAATCCAATCTTTCTGGATTGGATACACAAATAAAATTGTCGTCAGAAGTCATTAAAAACATCTGTGCTTAAAATATACTTTAAATACTTGATGGAATACAGTATATTCCTCTTGACCCAATTAATGCATCCTTTCTAGGATTGGATGTAAACTACTCAGTGATCCAAATCCAGTTGTCAGTTCCAAGTAGAGCTGATCTAATGACCGAAAACCTGTTGCACAGTTATACCAATGGTGCAATGTTTAGAAGCAAATTGTCGCAAATTAAGGCCTCTCTGTAGGCCTTCTCTGTTGCATACTGAGCCAAGCAACTGGATGTGTAACAGATATGGTCTATAGAGATAGAAATTTGTTTGCAAAAGTTACATTATTTGCATAACTGTGCAGTGGGATTTCAGAAGCCAAATCAATGGAAACTTGCTAAGTTACTTATTATCTACATACTAATGACTAATGTCTTTGTGATTAACAGCTGGATTTAGGCCTCTGCTTTCTTAAACAATAGTTGATGTTGCTATTTTTCTGGAGACAGCCGCAGAACATGTTATGTTCTCCTTTTGTCTCAGTTTGTGCCTTCCCACCTCTTTAGCCATTCTTAACAATAATTCAACTGATTGATTAAGGAGGGCTAAATCAAAAAGCCTTCACCACCAAGGCCATAGCTAACGACCCATTCTTGATGGGTTTCAGCACCTTAGGCCATTGTTCACCTTAAGGCTATGGATACTATTGTCTCCCTAATGAGCCTATTCAGGCCATTGTTCATCTTATGAGCCTAATTCAGATCAGGGTGACAAGAAGTCAAAGCTGACTATAAGATGGAGGACTTGCACTAGCTGTATTCAGACCGATGAAGCTGTTTGGAATGATCAGTGAAACGTTTCTATCTCTCAAAAAAGAAGTCCAGTAGTCATGACTTAACTTCCAGATAAACTCACCTGGATGACTGAGAATCTTCACAAACATGTTTCACATGTTCTTTGATTTCTTCTTTTCTATGTACAACAATGTTGGAGGAATTCTGGAAAATTTATTGAGGATGAACTGGGTGTCATGTGTTTTAAATAAAAGAATACACAAACAAATACAGCATATCAATTGGAATTTGGGAGATGGAAATAGGTCTGATTGTATCTATTGTCTGTATGGGTAGGTACAAGTGAAGAAGAGAATACAGCACGTGTTTTAAGACTATTGAGGAGAAACTGAATAGTCAGGCAGCAACATTTCTGCACTTCAGTGCAGCCCTCCCCATATTCTTATGGGGCAAATACAGAGCTGACTCAATTGACTTGTCTGGTAGAGCTATGATTTAACACCCCCCACACACACTAAAATTAGCCTCATATGTGAGCATTTATTCCATTGCCCTCCACTCGAGTTCCCATACTCAGCTAAAAGCATTCTGTGCAGCTTCTTATATAATGCTCTCATCCAACTCTGCAAAAAGCTTTTCTTGAAGCTCAAGTTGCATGCATTTTAATGAGATGGCTGCCCAGAAATGTGGTGGGCGTATGACATACTGGCATCAGTGGTAACGTGTGAGCAAGGGTGAATGCAGCTGGTTGTGATGGTAAGAACTCACCAATGCGCTTTGTGACAGATGAATGTCAATCTGTCTCAAATCCAAGATTTACAAGATGACTGTCCACCCCATTACTATGTATGGCACAGAGTGCTGGGCAGCAACAATGGCTTCAGAGAGCCATCTTCATGCCATGGAAATGCATACGCTCAATTGGATATCGGGTGTCTCCCTATTCGATTATGTCACAAATGATCATACTCAGAAGAAACTAGGTAAGAGAAAGCTGGCTTTGCTGATATGGATATATCCTTATAACAGCATCTTCCACCATTGCCCAAACTGCTTACTACCTGAAAATAAAATATAAGTGACCAAACCAGAGGTGGTATGATGCTATCGAATAGTTGACCTGTGCCCTGAAGATGTGGTCAATAAGGCATAGTGGTGTTTCAGGATCTGAAAGGTGGACTTTGCACCTGCAGGAAAATGCTAGGAAGAAGAAGAAATGAGACACAGGTAGTGTGTGTAATATAGATTGTACAGTGTATAAAACCCTAGGGCTTCAGAGATCATCTACCCAAAATGTCCATGTAATTTACAGTGTATGATAAAGCAGCACTTGTTGTGAACTATTATATCTTGTATATGTTACTCAACAAGTAACATATACCTGTTCACCAGAATAGATAGTTTTGTTGTGGCTGAATTCCCTATTTATAGACCTGGCCAGTTTTTAACTCAAAGATCTCTGACACACTTCTCATTTCCTGATACAGTGGATGAGTGAAGCAGACACATATCTATCTGTCACTTCTATCTACCTCTGGTGCTATCATATTATTTTCAGCTGTACTGACCACCAGTGCCAAACAGCTCTTGTCAGAGGTATGGTATGGACACAAGTGCTTAGCAAAGACCAGAGCATGAAAAAGTTACCAGGACAATGCAGGTAAGGAGATTCTATAGGAGTTGGAGGCCAACAATTGAACTTTTCCAGACTCCAGCATAGACCAGCATTTTCCTCCTGAATCAAAACCATGTTTTCAAAAGCCACCAGTTAAATCTTTCCAACATGAACTTATCTTCCAGGCCTAATGGAGTGAGTGTGATCTGTACCTACCTAACAGTTGTTGGTCTGCATTTCACACTGGTGTGTGAAACCAACAAAGGTATATCAGTGTCATGATCTGGCACAGCCCTACTACAGTGAGGCAACATGGTTTATGTAAGTGTCATGAAAAGGCACATAAAGTGCCAATTATTTCATTGGCTAAAATCATGTACACTTACTCAAGTTGCAAAGCAGAAAACATATGAGCCTTCCTTTTCCCCCTTTCACATGCCCAGTCTTGCTTGTGTTGCAAAATCAGGGACACAACCAATTGCATGGGGAAAACCCATTATGTGTTTGTCTTTAGAGGTACAGAAAACACCAACAGGATTTTGGCCTTTTTGTGACTGTATTTCTACTACAAGGGAAATCTACTTGTGAAATGTTCTGCCTCACTTGTTAAAATCACCCAAATAACATTGGGCTCTGTGCATCTTGAGTTGGGAGAGCATGGATAATCTTGTCTACTGCTGGCAATAAAGTGTCAACCCTGTTCCTAACCACATATCAACAACAACAACAAAATCTTTATGCTGTTAAGACTTTCCTTCAGACAAGCTAGTCCTTCTCAAGAGCCGTACCAGCTGGTCCAGACATGTAATGTGTCTGTTTCGCCTTTTCTGTCCTGACCCCACCGCAGTCAGCTGTTGTCAGTTGTGTAACAGTACCTCTTACCCGAAGATAACCTCAAGTTGACATGAGGTTAAGGTGGCTTGGGTCTTTTTTTCTGATGATATAGTCTAGTATGGGTATGAGCTGGAGTCCTAGCATTTCCCCTTTCCCTCCTCCTACAAGCAACATAAATATATCCTCCTATCCATTACTCACTATTTCTGGGGACGATGCAGTGCTTACCAACCAATCATTGTCTAAACTGGTTAGTTCAGGTTGGCATAGCAGTTCTTCATATTTGTTGATGTACTAGTGACTTTGATAATGACTATTGTGAGAGAATATATTTTTCACCCTGTGGGAAGCAGTGTGTTTAAGGGCCTTTATACACGACCCCTAAACTCCGCAGCAAATGGCTGCAAACTCTGGACCTTACAAGTGTTTTCCCACCAGCTCCGGAGTTTGCAGGAAATTAAGTGCGACCCCGCCCACCTAAGCGCGACCCAGCTGCACTTTCATGTACCTGCTTGAGGTGGGTGAAAATCCCCAGGTCCGGATTTAATCTGGTCAGTGCGGGGCTCTCCTGGCTTCTGCTTGTGTTTTTTTTTTTTGCCTCCCGCCCCTTTAAGAGAAGAGGTGGGAGGAAAAAAAGCAAGCAGAAGAGAAATGGAAGAGAAACGCTCCGGGAAGCTCCTCCAGGTGAGCTGCATTTTTTTCCTCTCTTTCTCTGGTGGGGAGGAAGGAAGAGCAACGAACCCCTAAGATCTTTGGTCCGAATTTAAGGGGCCAGCGGATCTTAGGGGTCGTGTGAAAAGGCCCTAAAAGACATCTGAAAATTCTTTTTACTAATAATCTTAGCATTGTGGATCCTATGGGTGATCAATTCCAGCACCTGTCAGAGAGGCATTTTACTAGACTCTGAGACTTGTATTCCATCTGTAAGTTGTGTTGTAATTTGGTCAAGGGAGCTACATCAAGTTCAAAATTGCATTTTAAAGAAAACTGGATGCTTGATAACCCAACTTCTGATTTTGATGGGTCCCTTGTCATGCTAAAGAGTCATTTTCTGGTGCTGTGGTGTTGTTGCTTATTTTTATTATTTATTTTTGAAAATGCATCTCATTTTTTTTAAAGTATCTCATTTTATGCCAGTGGGGTTTACTGTAGATAAGGGGATCTGGACCCAGGCTGTTACAGACAGAAAACAACTGCAGGTTACCCTGCAACTCCAAACCCATGATTTTGACATCCAATACTTGACAAATCCCATAGACACCATTTACTCTGATGCAGGCGAGGCGAGTATGCATGCCAAACAATTTTAATTTTTTTTAAAAAATCACACTTGGAATACATTCAGAATCAACAGTGGGTGTTTTTTAAAAGCTCACTTTCTGACCTAAACGGTGCACTTAGCTGTATGTTGTGCAATTAGATATTAAATCCATTTCAAGCATACGAAGCCCAAAACAAAAGCAGGAGAAAT
Organism: Phrynocephalus forsythii; assembly: GCA_029282475.1. Classification (NCBI taxonomy): domain Eukaryota; kingdom Metazoa; phylum Chordata; class Lepidosauria; order Squamata; family Agamidae; genus Phrynocephalus; species Phrynocephalus forsythii. The sequence goes on from JAPFRF010000002.1 coordinate 60,612,668, forward strand.
GTGACATGTAGCCAAGTCCTCACTTTCTTCTAGCCTATGGCCATACTTGTGAAACAGTAATATCAATATTATCCAGTCTGGCAGAACTTATAGTATTTATTTCAGAAGTGTATTTAAACAGACTAAAAATAAGAGACCTGTCATCAAATCTTTTCTGTGCTCAGTGTTTATACACCCAAAGACTATCCACAGTAATGTTGTTGGAACTTTTCAGCTCCCATTCTGCATGTTTGTCGATATTAGTTCCCTCTGTCAAATGCCAGGTTGGCAGATAACATAAAATCTGTTCCCTCTCTCCATGGAGCAATTTTCTTGGCAGGTAACTCATTTTAATCTCTCCAGAAATTGATCAGGAATTAGCCTGTGTGTTCAACAGAGCTAGGGACATTTATATACAGTATCATCTAGATATAGACAGTAGAGATGGGCATGAATAAAAAAAATGACATTTCGTTTGTTGTTTGTTGTTTGGGGGTCCGTTTCGGTTCATTTCCGTTTTTCGTGAATTTTTGCAAAAAAAATCATTTTCATTTTCATTCATTTCGTTACCATTTTGTTACCATTTATTTCAATTTTTTGTGATTTTTTTTAGCATTTAAAGCAGTCCACTGTATTGCAGTAACGGAAACGAAACGCACGACAAAATTTCCGGTGTCTCTGTTCGTTTCGTTTCATTTTGGAGACAAAAATTTTTTGCCGTTTCGTTGCATAACGAAATGAAAAAATGAAAATGGAAACAAAAATTTGTTCGTTTCGTGCACATCTCTAATAGACAGCAATGCTTGAGCAGGTACCTAGTAAATTAAGAAGTTAAGAATTAATGGCCAAAAACTCCTTATCTAAGTCACAATGGCAAGTGAAGAAATCACTGTGGACATTATCAGTTGTATTCTGAACTGTATGTATGCCTCAGCATTCAATTGACAACATTCTAAAATGATTTCTTAATATGGGGCAATTTGCCACTAAAAGTTATGCCATTTACATGGCTGCACAAGAGGGTCAATATTTATTTTGCATAGCTGACTTTGCAGCTGCTTCACATCTTTTTGACCAAAATGAAAAATGAGGGGGAAAATATTTTCCCTGGAGTTTAATAATGAGTTCCCTGCCTTTATTTTGTGGGATTTTGTCTCCCCACCAGCTGAACTTTAAGGTGGTCCTTTTATTTACTTACATTTTCCTGTTCTCATTAATACCCATAGCACAGCACACAAACAGGTTAAGGTGATGATAACATTTTGCAAATCATCGAAAGAATGGACCAAAGAGACCTCCTATGTATACAGAATGACAAAAGTCACCTGCTGGACTCAAAGTAAAAGCTTCCTTTTTTAAAAAAGTGTCCAGTCTGAAACTAGTGCTGTGTTGTATCCATTTGATCTGGCCCAACTCCTGAAAAAAATGAGTTCCAAGCTTCTACCCACTGATAGGATACAATTTCAATAGGTTATTTGTCAAGCTAGTATCTCTGTAACATGACGAATATATAAGGACTCCTACTCCTGATCATTACGGGAATGAATGGGGTAGATTGTGCAGCACCATGCAGGTCTGTTGGTGATTCCCAAGATGTGTTGTTGTGTTGCCAATAAGTACCCAGCAGCACTGCTACTGGCTGGCTAGTGAGGCCTCAATTATATAAATATTCCCCCAAATTAAACAGATTACTTTTTGGACTTTAAAAGAGAGAGAGAAAGAGAGACGAATATAAAGCTAGCTAGGCCAGTAACCAAATTCAGTTAATTCAAATCAAATTGGTTGTAAAGATTTTGCAAACTAAATAATACTGTGAACTCTTTTAAGGCGATGCATTGGAAAGCCAATGCTCCTATGAGACATATAAGACCAGTACCTGTATTTCAAAATTCTCCACTAATCAATTTACCAAATGTTTTTTAGATGATGGGATATCACTTGACAGATCTCTTGAACTCAATTTGTTTCTGTGGTGTTGGCAGAGTAACTATGATGTGTGTGTTTTAAGTTCTGTGACTTAACTATGTTATGTCAAAGGGATCTCCTCACTGCTGCATTTAGAGAGAAAACAAGATATGTCAAAAAGGTATTCCCTGCCTAGTCCATCGTGGTGGAGGAGGGGACTTCAGTTTCTCTTTGGTAAATGCAAAGACCGTTATTTATATGTGCTGCATGACATCAGATACTGTATTAGTAGTTTCTGGAGACCAGTAAACATAGCTTAGCTGTTCCCTCTGCAGTAATCTAACTAGACAACTAAGCATAGAACTTTGCAGCTTTGCTTCCTTCCATAAAAGAGAACTGTAAAATCTCTCTGGCTAAAATTAAAGCTGGTGTGTCTCTTTGATCTTGCAGAATTGAAATAAAATGCTCAAGCTTAAGTTACAGAGCTAACTACTGCATGGAAACAGTTGTATAATTAATGCTCTGTGTCTTTGCTTCAGTGCTGCTGTTTTTTCCAGGAGCTTACCTGCAAGCAATACAGTATGTAAATAGGTGGTTTTGCAATTACAGTCCATGCTCACAGGTTTCAGCTTGTCAAATCCAGTAGTATTATACAGGACAAGCCATTAAAACCATTCCTAATTTACTTTTCAGGGGAAAACATGTGAAACGGGCCACCTGTTCAATTAATCCATCCAAGAGCTGGTCCCAAGCCATTAGCGCTCAGTGACCTGGCTGGTCTAACAAATGAAATGGATCTATGTATTGACTTAAGTGCGGTCTTTGAAATATTGCATTGCCAAATGGCTATTTAAATCTTCGTGTGGACTTGCAAAGAGGCAGCATTGCTTTTGCTTGACAGATACCAACACAAACCTAAACGGTGCAAAAATACTCTTTGGCAGGGCTTTCCCAGAGAAGACTGCAAAAAGTGGAAAGCCTCTGTCAGCCAACAGCTCACTCTTGTGCTGTGTTCCTTCTGGTTCACTGGGGGCCGGTGAGAAAGGTGTCTTAATTTTATTGCACAGGAATTGCTGTAGGAACAGACATCACAAGATGATCTGGCAACTGCAGCAAGATCAGACCTCAGCGATGGAATTTGAAAACAAATACAGGCTAGGAGCAGGAGACGAAAATACAGTGAAAATCTAGAAGAGGATGGCAGGGTGATAGACAATGAGTCTTGTAGCACAGCAGTTAAATGCCTGTACTGCACCTGTTAACTGTGCTCACGTCCTGGGGTTAAATCCCAGGTAGCCAGCTCATGGTTGACTCAGCCTTCCATCCTTCTGAGGTCAGTAAAATGAGTACCCAGCTCACTGAGAGGGAGCAAAGTGTAGCCAGCATAATTAAATTGTAAACTGCCCAGAGAGTGTTTTAAGTGCTATGGAGCAGTATGTAAGCAGGGGCATGGTGTGGGGAGGGCAAGGGGGTGGGGTGCCCCGGGTGCAGCAATTAGGGGGCACCAAATCACCTATTACCCCCCCCCTGCCACCACCACCCCCTGCCATCTGTGAATCCAGCTGGCTCTTTCTCTGCTCCCTGCCTGACTGCAAGTGCCTCCCCCCCCCCCGGGGCAGGGATCACCTGCCTCCCACCTCTTATGCATTGCTGCTGGGGCCCTGGCCTCCCTCCATGCCCAGCCCTTCCCAAAGTCCCAAAGTCCCAAGGCAGGACTTTGGCCCCAGGCATCCCAAAACATTGCTACGTCGCTGTATATAAGCAGAGCACTTTGCTTTGCTAGGATCTGTAGGAGGTACACAGATATATAGTCCAGGGCACCGGAACACTTAGCCTGAGGTGGAGGAGCACTCATTTCTCTGCCAAGTACAGGTTGTACCAGGAACCAAAGGTGTGAGATACAACTTTAACCTGGCAGATCCAGGCAGATATTAGGCAGGGCTGTGAGGGTGTTGCTATTCTGAGCCTTCAGGGCATAAGTAACGATTGTAATAGGCACGCAGTCAAAGTTCCTTGAACAGTCTGGTTGTCAGACATAATCTTCTCCACCAACCCAACTCGTTCGCCTAAACCTATAAAGAGGCACTGGTGCAGGATTCCTGCATGGCTGGTCATGTATGTTCATATGTCAAGAAACTTAAAAAAAATAGGGGATCATGGTTTCAGTTGCCCTTTTGAAACGTTGGCCTTTTAAGTCTGAGAAAAACAGGCCAGTAGAAAGGGGTAAAAATGCCCATTAACTGTTAACAACAACAACCTACACTGAACTCAGCTGTGGATTTGTCTAGAGGCAACCTAATATTATTCTATGTTATTAAAAACTGTAACTCTCCATCTCAGTCATAGGAAAAATATATTCTCAGAGCATTTCCTACTAGTGGCTTTGAGATTCTTCAGTATGGACTTAATTTTCATTTGACACTCCCAAATGTCTCTACCAATATATGTTCCTGTCAGACTGAATGAGTACGGGGATTTTTTTTCCTACTGAAAAAATAATAATGATAGCTTCCATGATAATTTAAGTTGGCATTTCAGTTTACAGCTAAATATAAGAACTCATCCTGAAGCTATGCTGAAATTACTAGTTAGGGAGACAGGCATTAGACTAGAGATGGGATTTGTTGAATAAATTTGGGAGCCAATATACAAACTTGTCAGAATTTAGCATAATACTGTAGTTCAGGGCTGTCCAACTTTGAACAGGCCAAGGTCTACTTTTTCTGGCCCAAAGTGCCCAAGGGCTACTAGACTAAAATCTCTACTTACGAATTTTATCCGTTCCAAGCACATGCTTACAAGTAAAAATAATTGTAGGTAGAACAGCAGTTTCCCATGGGAATGCATTGAAAATCAATTAATCCGTTCTGGAGGGAACAGATTTCAATGCATTCCTATGGGAAGACTGACCATGCACATGCTTCCGCTGCACCCGCTCGAGCTGGTGTCAGCGGGTGCAAGGGAGGTACGTGCATGCTTGCGCAGATCACCCCTTGCAAGGGGCAACCCACGCAACCATGCACATGCTTTACTTGCACCCAGCTCGAGCAGGTGCAAGGGAAGTGTCTGCATGGTTGCAAGCAGCCCGGGCAAGTGACAGTGGTGGATCTGCCATCGCCACTTGCCTGGGCTGCTGGAAGACTTTTTTAAAAAGGTGAGCTTTCCCTCCCAATCTGCCTGTGGCCTGAATCGACTCTCCTCCGCCTCAGGCCTCCTCCTCTTCCCCCCCTTCTCCCTTCCACCCCCTTCGCTGCCGCACGCAGCTCTCACTCACCTCTGCTGTGTTTGTTGTGCAGCTGGGGCGGGCTGAGCCAGCAGCGGGGCAATCAGATTGCCACGGCAGCACAAGGAGGAGGGAATGGCTCAGAAGGGGAGCAGGAGGAGTGGTAGGGGCAGGTCATGGTCTCTGTGAGGCAGCCGTGGGAGTGGGAGGAGGAGGAGGAGGGGAGGGTGGGAGGAAGGAATTCTCTGAGGGGGAAGAAGAGGGGAGATGTCACTGCACAAAGGAGGTAGGCATGCCCGAAACCCCACCTCTCATTGTTCCCTCCCCTCCCCTCCCCTCCCCTCCCCTCCCTCCGCTCTGCATCAGCAACTCAGCTGGTCACAAGACAGTGGCACACTGATCATCTGGCTGGCGGAGGAGCAGGGAACTGCACCATGGGTCTTGAACAGCCCCACTCATCTGAGACCATGGGCTGGCAGATCCAGAACTTTGCTGGAGCAGTGGTAGTCCTTGAGATGGGGGAGGGAGGGGTGGAGAACTTATCCCCTCACTTTTTTGAACATTTTGCAGGCTACTGGTAGTCCACGGTCTACCTGTTGTGCAGGCCTGCTGTGGTTGATGCATCATGTTGGCATTCACATCTCCCCCCCTACATCTTTTAAAGAGAGTTCAGGGGCATTCATAGAACCAAGTTTTCATTGTTACAACAATCCTCTAAGGTAATTGAACTGAGAAACAGTGGCCTACTTATCTGTTATGTTTCAACGCTGATCAGAACCTTGAAGCAAGACTTTACTGGACAATATTTGACACTACCCATTACACTACTTCCAGTCCCAACTTAAAAAAAATGTTGTAAAGTGGTATAACTCAGTAGGCATGTTCACATTGACTTACATTACTTTGAATCATATCCTTTCTGTTTGCAGATCACACTTTTGGTTTATTGTATTTTTCTCTTAAAAGTATAAGTGACGCATCATTAAATTGAATGTCTTCTAGTTATGTTCTCTCCATTTCTCCACTTGCTTTTTCTTGGTTTCATCACTCCCACAAGCACATCTGCAGAGGTGTAGCTAGGGTTTGGAGTGCCTGGAGGCAAGGCCAGTTCTTGTGCGCCCTTCTGCCCCCCCAACTGCATCTCACCCACTGAGCAAGGGGTGCCCAGTCCTGGGGGAACAGCGGGGAGGGGGAAAAGTGTCCGTCTTTCTTATGCCCTCTTTGGGGGTCTCCCAGACAAGGCTTTCCTGTGCACACCACACAGTGCACAAATAGTGCCAAGCAGCTGATTTTTTTTCAAGCATCACCTCTGTAGCACGTTTCCCCACCCTCCTTTCCCCCAGCTAAGGCTTGGCAATCATTAGCTCAGGGAAAGGAAGAGAGGGAAGCAGGCGATTGGATCCCCCCCCCCATGCAGCACCTCCATCGCATGCTTGCCTCCTTTCCCTGGGCTTGAGATAGCCAAGCCTTAGCGGGGGTGGGGGGAAGGAGGAGGGGGGAGCAATCGATGGAGGTACTGCTTAAAAAAAACATTGCTTGCGTCTCTTTCCTCATTCCCCCCAACTAAGGATCACCAAGCCTTGGTGGGGCAAAAGGAGGACCTGCTCCCCCTCCAGGTGCCCCCGATAGCTGTGCGCCCCAGGGCAAATGCACTCTTCCCTCCTGATGCCAGTGCACATCTGGTAAGGACCTGAAATGGTCCCCCCTCCATGGCTGCTCTGATATTATAAAGCTTCGTCTCTGATGAGGGGCTATTGGCCCCTTCTTTTTTTTTCCTCCTGCAGGCTGGTGAAAACATACAGTACTTCTTTAGATAGGCTTTTAGGCATCTAGAAGGCAATTGAGATGGAGAAGTCTTTCAATTTTTATAAAATTTATTGTTTTAGATTAATGTTCTAAATCCTGAACATATGTATTATAGTCTTTAATCTTAATTTGTCTTAATCGTTACTTTTTTAAAACATTGTGTACTGCCTTGGATCACTACTAGGGCAAAACTTGGGATAAAAATCAATCAATCAATCAATCAACCAATGTGGACTGTACCTTTAAAGTTTGCTCACTCAGTAAAATTAGATATAAGGTTTCAATAGCCTCCATTTAGGTAATTAAGTTGAGTCATGCTGCCAAAAGTAGATTTTTAATCAGTACCCTTTGTTTCAGCCCAGTAGTCCTTTAAAGCAACGTAGCCTAAATTGGGTGCTTGGTTCAATTACTTCACCAAAAGAGTATGTTTTACTTTGAAAGCCAAATCAGCAAAATCATTTTCTTTCTCCTCCTACTCCACCCCCAACAACATCTATCACAACACGCAGCAGTCGGGATAACAACAACAAGGAGCCACAGCCAAGGATTCAGGCACCCTGGGAGTCTAAAGGATCATGTCGTTACCTGTTAGATGCAAGACTCATTGTGAGCGGAAGCATTAAAGGATTAGTGAGTCACTTATACCAGCTCATACCTCTGGAACATCTCCCTGTGGTTTCCACTGCCGTTCAGGAAACGTGTTTGCTTGTGTGTGTAAAGAGCCTGGTGGCAGATAGGAGCTGCAGGTCTCATTTCTCGGAAGAGGGGTTGGCTAATTCTGCAAAATTCCTCCCCGCTCCCTAGTTCAGTCCTCCAAATGAGAGGATGCTGTTGCAAAAATATCCTTCAGTGCAATCACAGCGTGGCCTGAAATAAGGCAAGAGTAATCTCGCACACAAGCAAAACACATCAACAAGCTAAGACAAGGCCATGCCTCTGCTGAGTCAGGCCCCTGTCTGTCTGACTCCGTCAGTGCTGAACTGAGTGTCTCTGGGACACCCCAGAGGTTACCGAGATTTGGGACACCTCCTCTCCTGTCCCCCAAATTTTCACTCACCCACCACCACAACCCAGAATCAGATACTGAATTGTGTAGGTGCAAGATGAAAGGGGGGACTAGGATTTCCACTCCATGGGGACTTGTGAAATTGAGGAGGATCTCACACCCACAGGTGTGCACTGCTCTGCTCAAAAGGGATCTCAGATCTAGAGATGGGCATGAAACAAAACACTTTTCTCATTTTGTTTTTTCTTTTGTTTCCTAATGAAACAAAAAACAAAGTGTCCCTTAAAAAAATAAAATGCAACAAAATGGAAATTTTCATTTTGTTCTGCTTCATTTTTTTTTGTTTTTTATCATTTATTTTGACAAGCGCTGAACTCAAAATAGATAATAAAAATAGGCCCTGTGCCAGCTGGTTGACAGGAAAAATAAAAATAAAAAACCTGACAACTGGCTTCCCTGTGCACCAGCTGGTCGGCAAGAGGAAAAAAAGCCAATCAGCCTCCCCGTGCATCAGCTGGTCGGCGAGAGGGGGGGAAACACCAACAGGCCTCTCTGTGCACCAGCTGGTCAGCAGAGGGGAAAAACTGCTGACTGGCCAGCCCAGCCCCAACAATGTAATAATAATAATAATAATAATAATAATAATAATAATAATAATAATAATAATAATAATAATAATAATAATAATAATAAATGAAAATGAAATAAGACAAAATACAAAATGATTTTTTTCAAAAATTCATTTCGTAATAAATGAAACAAAACAGGGGAAAGAAACAAAAAGTGAAACAAAATGCCATTCTTTCTCTACTCAGATCCCTTTGCAAACAAAACGCCTGACCCTTGCGGCAGATGGGCTATTTTCATGCCAGCTTCAACCTTGGGCTAGTGCGGGGCCTCCATACTGGCTGGCTCCGGGTGGAGGAAATGGGGCTTGCTGTTGTGGTTTGCCGTCGTGCTTTGCTCCACATCCCCACATCCAGTGAGAGCAGTGGTGGTGGCGGCACTGCCAAGGGAGCCCCGTCCCAGCTGGCCCGCCAGCAGCACTGAGGCGGCTCTCTGAGGCACTTGGTGACTGGCCAAGGGGTGAGAATGGTGGTGGGAGACAGACAAGAAGAGGCTGTTCCTTGACTCGATCAACCCTTGCTGCCAGCGAGTGGCGAAACCCCTCCGAGGAACTGGGGAGGATCCCAAATCCCCAAAGCAGGAGCGGCCAGGGGCCAAGCTCCCCCAGATCTAGGCAGAATTAGTCCACTCTTGTCGTGTTTCCCGATGGAAAGGCAAAAGGTTGCTGCTGCTGGCCAATCAAACACATTGCTGTGCCTTCCCTCCACTTGATGGTTTGCTTCAGTATATTTAGAGCTTGCCTTTTCTCTAGGGCACTCAAAGTGGTGTGTAGAGCTCCCCTCCTGCTTCATTCTCACAACAACCTTGTGGGGTGGGTCAGACTGAGAGGGTATGACTAGAAATGTCCATGTATTTCACGGCCCAGTGAGGATGTGAACTCAGGTTCAATCCTGGCCCAACTTTGTACAACAACCCTGTAGAGGAGGGTTTCCCAACCTGGGGTCTTGGACAAAAACCCCAGAAGCCTTCACCACTAGCTGTGCTGGCCAGATTTCAGGGAGTTGTAGCCCAAGAACAGCTGGGGACCAAAGGTTAGAAACCACTCCTATGGAAGCAGGGACAACTCTGGCCATACTCATAGAAACCTGCAGACTAGCTTACTCTAATGCAGGCATGTCCAAACTTCAGCCCTCCAGATATTTTGGGCTACAACTCCCACAGTCCTCTGCCATTGGAAATACAGGCTTGGAATTCTGGGAGTTGTGGTCCAAAACATCAGGAGGGCCGAAGTTTGGACGTGTCTGCTCTAATGCATTGTAAGATGACATTGAAGATGATTTACAAACCACACTTCTGGTCTTCCAGAGGGATTATTTGTCCTCTTGAAAGTACTGGGTTCATCGCCAATGTTGGCAGTATTTTCGTACTAGAAAGAAAGAAAGAAAGAAAGAAAGAAAGAAAGAAAGAAAGAAAGAAAGAAAGAAAGAAAGAAAGAAAGAAAGAAAGACTTCTCGCCCGTTCACCCCAAAAGCACCAGTAGATAGGGGTTTCCTGAATACTTTTTCAATGTCTTAAAAAGAAGTAAACATTTTAAAGGTGGTGGTGGGGACGGATTTTAATCCAAATTTTTGGGCACATTTATTTATTTATTTATTTATTTATTTATTTATTTATTTATTTATTTATTTATTTTTCTAAACCACCCTCTTAGTGCAAACTGCAAATCTAAGTAAACCCCACAGTTTTGTGAAATCAGCAAAAAGCAGGAGTGGAGCAAATGCTGTGTCTGGAATAAGCCTTAGTTGACAAAAGAGTTGTAATTTAAGGCTTTTCATTGGGATTGAATAGTATAATTCGGTAATGCCTGTTTTTCACTAGTTCCATCACCTCTCTGTTCAAACCAGGCTCAAATTGAAAGCTGCAAGTGCTGCTTCTCACCTTTAGAAAGACCACCTTCATGGCTTGAGATCAGGGCACTTGAGGCCTTTTTATCTTTATACTTCCATATTCCACCATCTTCTGTGGGTGCCTTTGTGACAGATGGAGCTGGCCCAATGACTACACTGAGATTGTCATGGCATCAGGCAAACCCCTTTTTAAAAAAATTCCAGGCTTAAAAAAATCTCTATAAAGGTCTCCCCCCCCCCCGCACATGCATGCTAGTCATGTCTAACTCTAGGGGTGGTGCTCATCTCCGTATTCAAGCCAAAGAGCCAGTGTTGTCCAAGTCCGTGGCATGGCTGTAAGGAAACACTGTTTTACCTTCCTGCTTTTTACGACAGTACCTATTTTTCTACTTGTTTTTGCATGCTTTCGAACTGCTAGGTTAGCAGGAGCTGGGGTTAATAGCAGGAGCTCAGTCTGCTGCGTGGCACTTGGGATTCAAACTGCTCAGCTGCCAACTTTGTAGCCGACAGTTTTCAATACTCTAGCCCATGATTTGATTTTAATTCAAAATAACTCTGCGCTGCTATGTATTATTCTCCTTTGTTTGATTTTTGTATGTGTTTTAGCACTCTGTGTGTGTTTATGTTTTTGATATTAATGTTAATTGTGTCTCTTGCTTATGTACTGCTGTTCCTATATATGTTTTGTATTTTTTGCAGAGTGGCCTTCGGGCTAGATAGTTTCTGTGGTCAATCAATCAATAAGTCAAACAAACAAACAGACAGACAGACAGACAGATATAAACAAACAGAAAGACTGGTGTTTGCAGATGTTTTAAATTATTATTATTATTATTATTATTATTATTATTATTATTATTATTATTATTATTATTATTATTATTATTATTATTTATTAAAGACTTGCCCATTTGTGCAACTGGGGTACAGGCCCACCACAGGCTCTGGCTATACCCCAAGTAGACCCACTTTTATTTTATACTTTTATTCTGCTCCGCGGCTTTGTGTTATTTCGCTGTTCTTGTTCTAATGTTTTTGTTCGAATCAGTTTTCTTCCAATGTAGCCAGTCTTGCCATATTGTGAAGACAGTAAGCTAATGCACATTGTATCAAAAGACACCCCTCCAACACTATTAAATCTGCTTCTAAAATGACCTTTCCCTTGCTTGTGTGACTGAATCGTTTGGTCTTTGTTTGCTGCTGTTGCTTGTAACATGTGGCTTGCATGAAAAGAGGGAGGGAGGGAGGGATAGAGGCCTCATTTCAGTATCTCAGCACCATTTCAATGGAAAGTCTTTATGAGTTCAATCCAGAACATGATTGCTTTGACCCTGAAGTCTTTCTGATAGGAGTGCCAAGTCACAGGAGAGCAAAAGTTCATTCATTATCTTGTACACAGAACTATGTATTGAGGCAAAACAGGCTTGCTAGACCAGCAATACGTGTCAAATAAAAAATAATAAGATATATATAAGATTTTCCACTTTCAGATGTGGTTGATTGATGAGAAGCCCAAGGAATCCTACACAAGATTCCTTATTGATGAGAAGCCCAAGGAATCCTACACAAGATTCCTTATGTTAGGGCGTTTATACACGACCCCTAAGCTCCGCCGCAAATGGCTGCAAGCTCCGGACCTTAAAAATGTTTCCCCACTAGCTCCGGAGTTTGCAGACAATTAAGTGCGACCCCACCCACCTAAGCGCGACCCAACGCACTTTTCTTGTACCTGCTCTTTGATGGTGAAAAATATTTGATGCGGAGAGTGCCTGAGCTCTCCTCGCTTCTTTCTGTTGTTTTTCTTTTGCCTCCGCCCCTTAAAGAGGAACCAGGAAGTAAATGGAGGTCGGAGCAACTTCCCCTGGCACCGGAGGTAAGGCTTTATTCTTTTGTCCCTGTCTAAGGCTTTTTTCCCCTCCCTCCCCTCACGCAGACAGAACAAAGAAGTGCGGAGCGGGTGGGGACGGAGGAACAGCAACGAACCCTCAAGATCTCTGGTCCGAATTTAAGGGACCAGCGGATCTTAGGGGTCGTGTAAAAAGGCCCTTAGATGAATACAGTAATGTGTTTTGCCCAACATATTGAAGGTGGGAACAGAATGATAGTGGCAAGAGGTCTACCAACAGCTCAACTTCATCTAAAAACAGTGGATTGGATTCTGGGGGTTTATACTTTCTTTGTGAGTCTTATTTTCTTGATTTGCTAATCCTACTTTCTTCTCCCTTCTGTCCTAAATCCAAAACAAAGTTTGAAACTCTGCCTGTGGGCAGTTTATGCTCCACTGCTGGTGTTTGTCCTCCAAGCACATGTACTATCAAATGCATATCTTGCCCTAATCCCTTAGATTTTAGCAACCCATTTGGAAAGGAGATTTAAAATGCCACAGAATTGCATTCCCATCATTTCTTCTTATGTTGGCTCACTCTGTTTGTTTCCAGCAATTTGGGGTGATGTTCAATTGATGTTTAATTTCGCAGCAGCTTAAGCTGTGTACTTACAGACTTAGGAATTCTTAGATCGACTCAGGCAACAGCCCACTGTGTGAGTGGTACATTCACGGAGCTTGTGCAAGGAGGTATCCCATATCGTCTTGCACCCCACGGAAGCCTCCTTGCCTTCAAAGGATAATCTCTGCAATCTCTGTCTCCAGGATCAAGATGTGCCAGAGACTGGATAGGGCTGCCTTGGTGAAGCACTATACTCTGCCAACAGTCAAGTGCATGCTACCCTTAACATACCATGACTAACAAATGAGGTTTCCCTACCAACGAAACATTGGCCAAATGATAGTAGTGCTAACATCGCCAAAGTTCTGATTCTCTGACCAGTCATTGAACTGCATAGGGTAGGTACATATATAATGTATGTACCACCTCAGATTTAAAGTAATGTAAGCAGCAATAACAGCTCAATGGTTCTAAGCTCTCCAGGACATGCTTCAAATTTATCATTCATTCCTAAATTGTCCAATATTTAATTCACTTGAAAACCAGATTATTTAAAACAAAATGGAGATTTGTTTGCAGGCTATTTAGTTTTACTGCATAGTACAGAGTTTTGCATTTTCACCCAAGTAACCACATCATGATAAAAAGTGTGTGGATTTATTTCAGGATGCTAAGAATGTCCTGGGGCCACAAAGAGCTGCTAAAGCACATGCATAAGGATCAAGAAGTCCTAAAACACATAAGGCATGATTTTGTCACATAATCTGGTCATCGAAGAGCAACCACATAGGTATCCCCCATGTCTTGGCAAGCTCACCCACATCCTGGTAAGCTCACCAGTCATACGGTTAATGGTGCAAATGGTTGCACAATTTGTTACACAACTCCAGTCTGCCAGCATTAGGAAAAGCTTACGTGACTTTCCATATACTCTGGAGAGGATGTGAGGCACAACATCAGAAAGATTTTGTATTTAGGTCATGGGATGAGAAAAAAAAGTTTCATATTTTTACAACTGGTTGTTCAAGGCAAAATCAATGTGAAAAGATTTGAAATCTGAAAAGATTCTGAAAAAAGAAAACCTGACTGAACAGATAATCTGAGATACAGTGGTACCTTGTATAAAGGAATTAATTTGTTCCAAATGAAATTATGTTAAGCAAATTTTCCTTTATACAAATTCCCATAGGAATGCATTGAAAATGGAGTGATCCCATTTTTATGTTGTATGGATTCTCCCCATAGGCAATTATGTTAAGCAAATTTCCCCTATCTCTGGAATTTTTGTTGTACAAATTTTATGTTATACAAGCTGTTTGTTATACAAGGGTCCACTGTACATGTTTAGATATTATACAACATTGTTTAGAGCTGTTGCATCCAACCTTAAGTGAACCACAGTTGGCACCCGACCTCTCTCAGGAGAAAAACAAGAAGCATTTGCAGACTCAGTTATCTATTCTGAAACTGTACAAAAGAGCTGACTATTACTGCCTGCCTATTATTTTGAATGGTGTCTGGACTTGGCCATTGAGATATTTATCAATCAAAACAGTAGAGGCAGGGGATGGGATTATTCATTTATTTGATTTTAGTGTCAAGATACTCTTTTGTGCTCTTTGTCTAAGTGATCAGTGATCTTCATAGAATCATAGAATCATAGAGTTGGAAGAGACCTCAAGGGGCATCCAGTCCAACCCCCTGCCATGCAGGAACTGCATCACAGTATTTCCGAAAGATGGTCATCCAGCCTCTACTTAAAAACCTCCAAAGAAGGAGGTTTCAATAGACCCATTGAATCAACTAGAATTATATGAAGTCTTGATTCACCCACTAATTCCCTGAGTCTGCACCAGTTGAGATTAACAGTCAGATTTAATCAGCTTTGTTTTACTAATAGTCCATAAATAAATCATTATATAGTCAGAAAATTCAGACACATTTCAGAGCCACTTTGTGCAGTCTTTGGTAAGGTACCGAGTCCTAGGGCATCCCTAGATGTCCATGTGCTTTATAGAACATGGCTGCTCTCTCTGTTCCTGACTATGCTGCCTTGCGTTTTTACTTTTGTTTTTATTCTTGTCTAATTTACTCGGACGGCCAGGGCTATGGAAAGGGTACTGAAGGGGCTTGCCTGAAGACCACCTAGGGAGTTTTAACATCTTCCCGACGAACAGGTTCGAGCGTCCCTCCCATCGTTTTAGCCCTCGGCGTCTTACCAGCTGAGCCGACCGCGGCTGCCGCCGGCTTTGACATCAACCCGCCGTTCCCACTGTCTCTCGGCGGGTCTTGTGGCCCCTGTCGTCGCTGCTGCCGTAAGCGGTTCGCCGTTCGGCGTCCCCGTTGCGGGCCAGCCGCTGCCCGCTCCATCTGCGGTTCGCCAACCCCCCATTACGGAGGACTTGCGCCGGAGGATTTGCTCCGGGGGCCGCCGGGAGCTCGAGGAGGCCGCCAGGCTGCCGCCGAGGCTGTCCGTGTGGGGTTCGCCGCCGACCGCTGCAGCTGCGACCCTGAAATGGAGGCCATTGCCGGCGCGGAGGGCATGCACCCCGCCGCCTGTCTTCTCCCGGTCGGGATGACCGCCGTTGCTGCTTTCTCCCGTCTGCGGTCCGCCGTTCTCCAGCATGGCGGACCTGCCCCGGAGGTTGCTGCCGGCGTGGAGAGCATGCAGCCTGCCGCTCTCTTCCATCTGCGGTCCGCTGCCCGTCCCCCATCTGCGGCCTGTCGCCTTCTTTCAGCTGCGGCCCGCCGCTTTCCATCATGGCGGGCCTGCCCCGGAGGTCACTGCAGGTGCGGAGAGCAAGCAGCCCGCCGCTTTCGTCCATCTGCGGTCCGCCGCCCTTTCTCCCAGCTGCAGCCCGCCGCCTTTTTCCATCGGCGGTCCGCCGCTTTCCATCATGGCGGGCCCGCCCCGGAGACCACTGCCGGCGCGGTGAGCAAGCAGCCCGCCACTCCCTTCCATCTGCGGGCTGCTGCCCGTTTTTTTTTTTCCCAGCTGGGATAATCATCGCTGCCGCCCTCTTCCACCTGTGGTCCGTCGTTTTCCACCATGGCGGGCCTGCCTCGGAGGTCGCTGCTTGCGTGCGGTCTGCTGCTGTGGCTGGTCTTTTCCTGGCGTCCCAGTTTGCATCTCTGGGAGCCGGAAGGTTTTTCTCGGGCGGCAGCTCGGCCGCCGGCGTTGGCAGCGCCGTTGGGGGGCTCAGGTGGCGTGTCGGCCTCCGGTGCCCAACCCATCAACATCGGGGTTTCTCAGCCTGCACTCCTTAATCTGCAAGCTTTAGTGCGGGCACCGGACCAGAAGCAGATGTTGATGTTTCCCCTTTTCCTCCTGTGGGACTCGGATTTATCGGGTGGCAGGTCGGCCACCATTGTTTGCTTCCCGGGGGTCGAAACTGGGGTTTTGGGGGTGGGAGGGCGTTTTATGGGGCGCTTAAGGGGTTCTTGGGGATTGAGAATATTTTCTGGGACCGGTTGGGGTCTTGACTTCCTAGATTAGCTGGGGTGGCTAGCATTATTATTACATCTTGTCTGCCCCTTTACTTGTGACCTTGCTGCTAATCAGTTCTCCTACCTATGGTCCTCCCTCTCCCCATTCCCAGGTGCATCTGATCTCTACCTTGGCAGTTAGCCTGCTCCTATTATTTTAACCATCTCCCTCCAGCCTAAGGCTTTCCTGTTATTTGCTTATTTTATTTTTCTTTGAATTATTTGCACTGTACTTTATTATTTGCTCTGTATTGTATATTACTTATTTGTATTGTATTGTTATTATTTGTTTGCACTGTATATTTGTTTCTGGGGCTTTGTTGCTGTAGGTTCGTTTTTTTTTTTTTTTTTTTTGATTGACCAACGTTATCGCCATGTTCGCAGGGGCTCATATACCAACGGTGTCGGGCCGTGGGCGGTACGCTTGTAGCCGTTGGGTTCGTCAGACTAGAAGAACTCGGGTCAGGCAACTTGTGCCTGTCCCTCGTTCTGACCCCTCGGCTCTCTGTCACGTATCCGGGAGTCACTCCACCAGAGCCCCCAATCTTACCTGTCTCCTGTTGAACGCCAGGTCGGTGCATAACAAAATCCCCATCATTCATGATTCCATCGCGGATGGCGACTCCGACCTGGCGTTTATCACCGAGACCTGGGTGGGCACGGAGGGTGGGGCTTCCCTTGCTCTCCTGTGTCCGCCCGGGTACTTGGTAGAGGGAGTGGGAAGGTTGGGGGTCAAAAGGGGGGAGGGGCTGCGATCGTGTACAGGGATTCTTTTCATGTCAGCAGGGCCTCGACATTGGTTAGCCAGGGGTTGGAAGTACTTCACCTGTTGGTGGGTCAGCGGGACAGATTTGGCATTGTGCTGGGTTACCGAGCTCCCCGCAACCCAGGACAATCCCTTCCAGAGCTTACGGAGTTCATCGCCGCTGCTCTGTTGAAGTCCCCGCGCCTTTTGGTGGTGGGTGACTTCAACGTGCACGCCGGCGGTGGACTTTCCGGTACTGCCCTGGAGTTCATGGATTCCATGGCTTCCATGGGTCTGTCCCAGCATGTTTTATGCCCCACCCACAGGTCCGGTCATACCCTGGATCTGGTTTTTACCTCCATGTCGGGGGACTCGTGTCTGGAGGTGGGGAACATTGTTTCCCTGCCTGTGTCATGGACAGACCACCACCTGCTCTCTTTTTCCCTGGCGATTCTGGCCCCTCCCCGCGGGGACCCTCGGGCCTCTGTTTTGGCCCGCCCCCGGAGGCTCATGGACCCTCAGCGGTTCGGTGAGCTCTTCGGGGGGTTGCCTGGTGGTTTGACTGGCGCTCCGGCCGAGGTTGTGGCTAACACTTGGCATGAAACTGCTGCCCACACCATAGACCGGATCGCCCCCAAGCGCCTCCTCCGTTGCCGAGCCCGGCCTTCCCCTTGGTTCACCGGGGAGCTTAGGGCAATGAAGCAGGAGAGGAGGAGGCTAGAGCGCAGCTGGAGGAAAACCCGGACGGCGTTGAGTAAGGCTGCCGTTGATGCCCAGTCTAGTCGCTACACCATCGCGATAAGGGAGGCTAGAACAACTTTTACCTCCCTGAGAATTGCGGAGGCCTCGAACCGCCAGGCGGAGCTTTTCCGGGTGGTTCGTGACCTCAGCAATCCTAGTCTGGCCAGGCCTCCTCCTACTGATTTCAGTAGCGAGCAGTTCGCAGCCTTTTTTCGAACAAAAATAGAGGCCATCCGTGCCGGCTTTGACTCCGGTTGCAGTGGTCCCGCCCCGCCATCACCAGTTGCTGGTCCGCCTTCGTCGCCTCGGTTGGATGCGCTTGGGCCTGTTTCCGCTGTCGAGGTCTCCAGGGCTATGGCGCATTGCCGGCCTGCCTCCACCCCTTTCGACCCTTGCCCTGCCTGGCTAATTAGAGCTGCCAGAGGGACCATGGCCGAATGGGCTTCTGTCATCGCCACCGCCTCCTTCAGTGAGGGGGTTTTTCCCTCCCGTCTGAAGGAGACGGTGGTTAAGCCCATTTTGAAAAAACCTGGCCTTGCAGTTGACGATTTAACAAACTATCGCCCAATCGCCAACGTCCCGTTTATGGGCAAGGTGATCGAGAGGGTGGCGGCGGTCCGGCTACAGTCATACCTGGAGGATCGGCAGTGCCTCGACCCATGCCAGTCCGGGTTCAGGCCCCGTCGGGGTACCGAAACAGCTTTGGTCGCCCTGCAAGATGACCTTATCCGGGCGGCCGACAGGGGTTGCTTACCCTGTTGGTCCTCCTGGATCTGTCAGCGGCCTTTGATACCGTCGACCACGGTATCCTGTTGGACCGGCTCTCTGAGGTTGGGATCGGAGGCTCTGCTCGCAGATGGCTCCGTTCCTTCCTGGAGGGCCGGCCGCAGTACGTTCAGCATGGGGGGGAGTTATCGGCCCCTTGGATTCTCCCTTGTGGGGTTCCACAGGGGTCATCTCTGTCCCCCATGCTGTTTAACATCTACGTAAGGCCGTTGGCGGGGGTCATCAGGAGTTTTGGAGTCTGCTGTCATCAGTACGCTGATGACACGCAGCTCTATCTCTCCTTTTCCACCTCTGCTGTGGAAGCTGTTGAAGTCCTCGATGGGTGCCTGGAGGCCGTACTGGCCTGGACCGGGGTGAACAGGCTTAGGCTCAACCCCGAGAAGACGGAGGTTATGTTCTTTGGGAGCTCGCCGTCGGGGTACGGTGGCCCCCTCCCCTGTTTGGGGGGAGTGTCCCTCCAGCTCGCGGAGAGGGTGCGGAATCTGGGCGTGCTCCTGGACCCGGCGCTCTCCATGGAATCCCAGGTGGCGTCGGTGACCAGGTCCGCCTATTACCATCTCCGTCGGATCGCCCAGATCCGCCCGTACCTCGACGCGAACTCTCTGAGAACAGTGGTCCAAGCACTGGTGATCTCGAGGCTGGACTACTGTAACGCCCTCTACATGGGGTTGCCCTTGACTCTTCTCCGGCGGCTGCAGCGGGTACAGAATGCGGCGGCCAGGCTGGTGGCCGGCGTGCGTCGGTATGATCACATCACGCCAGTCCTGGTCCACTTGCACTGGTTGCCCGTTGCAGCCCGGATTAGATTCAAGGTCTTGGTTTTAGTTTATAAAACCCTCCATGGCTTGGGACCGGACTACCTGACAGAGCGTATCGCTCAGCGAACCACCTCGGCCCGTCCCGTTCGGCAGGCGCGAGCGCACTTGCTGCGGGTCGCCACTCCTCGAGAAGCCCGGAAGTCGAGTACTCGGGCCCGGGCATTCTCAGTGGCGGCCCCTAGCCTTTGGAATTCCATCCCTCCTGAAGTGCGCTCTGCAGAGTCCCTGCTGGCCTTCCGGAAGGCTTTAAAAACCTACCTCTTCCGGGAGGCCTTTGGCGATTCCTAGGGTTTTTTTTTTTTCTTTACCCCGCCATCGCCATGTCTCTGAATGATATTTTTATTAGATTTTTATTAGATAGTATCAGGAACACTATCTGGTTTTTAACTATATTAGTTTGTTGTGTGTATCGTCTGTTTGTTCAATTGTGATTATCTGTGCCAATTGTGGCTTTGTAAGCCGCTTAGAGATCTTTTGATATTAAGCGGGATATAAATACAATAAATAAATAAATAATAAATAAATAACATGTGCCAGCTCTGACAAGACAAAGCAGAAATTATATTACCAAGACCGTGCTTTCCAAGCAAAACCTCTTCATTATTGTATTGAATTCTTAAATAAAGCACCTTTCATACCTATCTAGGCCCCTATCCCATGTCCCTTTAAATGTAGTTTAAATTAGTAGATAAACCGAGTCCAAAAATGCCATCCCCACAGCCACCAGGCTTTTTGAAGAAGAAGAAGAAGAAGAAGAAGAAGAAGAAGAAGAAGAAGAAGAAGAAGAAGAAGAAGAAGAAGAAGAAGAAGAAGAAGAAGAAGAAGAAGAAGAAGAAAACCAAGTAATGCCCCCTTAAGCGAGGTTTCCAAGACTTACTGGAGAGGTAGGGAATTTTTTGCGTCACTTAAAAAATCCAGCTTTTAAGGAGGCAGACATTGTGGGCCCGTGCAGATGATCCACGTTTCTTCTCCCCCCCCCTCATAGCGCCGACTGGCTGTTCCTGGGGCTGATCGGAGCTTTTTTAAATTTATTTTTTAATTTCCCCCCCACCCTCAGAGCACCAGGAAGCTTCATTGGGTGCTCTTTAATTAATTTCTGCCAGCAAGCTGGTCCTTTTTTTAATGCTACCGCCACCTGCTGGCCATGGGGCTGAACTGCACTTAAAAAAAAACAGCTTTGTACGTGGGAACTGCTATCCCACATATTTAGTCACTTGACAGGATGAAGAGGAAAAGCTGGACCTTCAGAAGATCAAGATCTTCCCAAGTTGAGATAGCAGCCTAAGTAGATATACCATTGAAATAAGTATAATTGCCATTTTACATTTTCTGTACTACATGAACTGTTTCTGTAATAGAACCACCCATACTGGTCTTCTTTTGAAAAGAAGAAATATATCATGTGGAATTATCAGAATAAATGGAAATCATGGACTGCTAGACTGACAGATAAGTATGTGCTAGGATAAATCAGTGGGGCGTGGTGGCTTAGCAGCTACAGTGCTGAAACTGGTGGCTGCAAAGTCAGCAGCTTAGCGGTTCAAATCCCGGGTGCCTTGCAGCAGAGTGAGCTCCCGTTGTTAACCCCAGCTCCTGCCAACACAGTAGTTCGAAAGCATGCAAATGCAAATAGATAAACAGGTACCACCATAAAATGTGGGTAGATTATCAGTGTTCTGTGTGCAGAAATGTGTTTAGCCATGCCAACCATATGGCCACAGATTTGCACAACACTGGCTATTTGGCTTAGAAACAGAAATGAGTACCACCCCTAGAGCTGGGCACAACTAGCATGCATGTGCGGGGTAAACCTTTATCTTTTTTATTAGGATAAATCAAGTTTCAATACTATCAAGTTGAAGGTAACTAAAAAGAGGAAACCAAACATGAGATGAATTCGCTTAAAGGACACCATATCCTTGAATTTCCAAAATGTGAGCAGATCTCTCATGAATGGGACCTCTTGGAGACTGCAACTTCTTTGAGACACCATAACTCAGATGTGAGTAGTAGGCAAACACAGAAATAGAATGACAACAAATGTGACTGTTGCTTTATTTATATATCATCATCATCACATGGGATGTTTTACAATTTTATTTTTTAAAAAGAGACAACTTATAAATTCATGTCCCAAAATAACTGTGCTCTTTGAGGCCTAGTGAGAAATCCAAGAGCATATTGTAACCCAAATTTCAGAAGTTTCACTATTTTGACTGAAGGTATGACTATGTGGATAAATAATGTATGAAATGCTCCAGGTCTGGGATGGTCTCATTCACATTATTTTTCATTACCTACATGATGTAAAAAGTCAGCGTGAATCAGACTGCATTTCCCCACCTGCTCCCATACTTTCTCCCCCTCAACTGCTATAGCCTCAATCTTTATGTGATCAAATGCATTTGCATTGAATCAGGCAGAGTGAGTACCTCAGCCTATGTAGGCCAATTACAGTGGTAGCAACAGAAGCAGGGGAGTTGGGAGACTAGTTGCTGTTTGAATTCTCTTCTCACATCTGGTGCCTGGGTTTCTCTACCTCCCTCCTTTCCTATTCTTTTAAAGGGTTGCTAATTTCACATTAGGTGACCAGAGGAAAAAAAGAGTGAGGACTCATCGTGGAAACAGGAGGACATTTTAAGGTGACACTGCTTCAACTGCTCCAAATATGGAAAGTCAGAGCAAAGCAACCTTTCAACTTCCTTCCCTTTCTCTCCCAGGTCCTTGCTTTGTCCCGCCCTTCAACAAGCTGGAAACAAGGCAGAAGTGAAACTGTCCTCTTCCGTCTCTCCTGATTCCTTGCTTTTCTCCCCCCACCTCACTCCCTTCCATCACTTACAGCCTTTGTACACGACCCCTAAACGCCGCAGCAAATGGCTGCAAGCTCCGGAGCTTACAATGGTTTCCCCACCAGCTCCAGAGTTTGCAGGAAATTAAGTGCGACCACGCCCACCTAAGTGCATCCCAGCGCACTTTTCTTGTACCTGCTCGAGGAGGGTGAAAATCGCCAGGTCCGGATTTAATCTGGTCAATCCTGGCTTCTGTTTTTTTTTTTTTTTTGCCTCCCGCCCCTTTAAGAGAAGGGGCGGGAGGGAAAAAAAGCAAACAAAAGAGAAGGAATCTGCACGAAGGAGCTCCGGCAGCTTCTCCGAGGTGAGTCTGCATTCCCCCCCCACTTTCTTCCTCCCTCCCCTCAGCAGACAGGTGCAGAGTGGTGGGGAGGAAGGAAGAGCAACGAACCCCTAAGATCTCTGGTCTGAATTTAAGTGGCCAGCGGATCTTAGGGGTCGTGTGAAAAGGCCCTTAGCTATCCTAGTACTACTATGACATCAAAACTTATTGTTTAAAATGGGGAGGGGGGGAGAGAAACAACAGGAAGGGAAGAGGAAAACAAGCAAACCCAGGCATCAGGTGTGGAGTAGGCAGGATTCAAATAGCTAGTAACAAGCTGCAAGCAAAGCTGAGTGCCAATTCCTGCCCTCCTCATTCCTCTTTGCCAGTTCCTGTGTGACTGGCTGATGCAAATTAAGCCGAGAAAACCTGACTTCTCAGGTGCAACTTCACAATGGACCCATTTACAATTTTCATGCTGTCTAATTGCATCCCTGGTTCTTACATGGCAAAATGCCTCTGCTATCTTTTTGTTCTTCCCTTGCTCTAGAAAACTGGGCTAGAAATGTAAAAAGAAATTAAACATATTACTCCCTGTCTATTGTTCCCAATCACCTTCCACCCCCTAATTATTTTCAGCATTCATCTATCTCTGTACAAAAGCGCAAAAACATTTTAACCTCTCTGGATTGTTGGCACAAGTCTTTTTGGCTGGGTTCTTGTCACGCAGCACTTGATCACTTTTTAAATGTTAAGTCAGGAGCAGCTAAAATCTATTTCTCGGTGGGTTGTCACTGCACTGCAACTAGCAGCCTTCTCAGAAAGGGGAGTGGTGCTTGACTGACTCCACCCACTAATGCTGTCCAATAGACTTCTCCTGGCTTTCTGCTCGAGCAACATGTTCTTCCTGGGCTCAGCCACATTCCCATGCCCTTAATTATCCTTCAGACCTTGCTTTTGGTTTTGCTTCTCGATTCAGTTCTCCAGCCTCCATCTCCAGACTGGGTACCTGGGGCTTTTCAAATGGAATTCAGCATCCATGAATGGCACAGCTCTACTTCTTTACCATAACCTGCCAATTAAAAAAAAAACAATGGATTGACAAGGGCTGTTATGTTCTTCAACGTCTTTCCTTGTATTAGAGCACTGCACTATTTTAAACCATGGACACCCATGAAAGATAGGCAAAACCAAAAACCAAGGAACATGCCAAGACTATCTGTGTGACCAGAAGTGGTCAAAGCTTGAGATTGGTGTGGAAACATTCCACCAGCTTCAGCTTTTGCCCAGGGGGTTCCACAGGCAAGAAGTGGGTGGGTTCAGTGCTATTCCGATGCAATGCTTCTGGCAGTGAAAGATTTGCATTGCCTGGAGGATGCCTGGGCGGTGTCCTCACAATCCTTTCCCACTCTCCAGGGAAGGCTCTTTCTATGTCCCCCAGCTCCAAAGTGTGGCATGAATAGCCCTTCACGTGGAGGGATGATGGAGGGATTCAAGAGTATTAGGGGGGGGACAGAAATCTACTCAAATAAAGGAAAGTTGTAGAGATTGGAAATCTTATATTGCAGTACATATAAGTAGCCAGGAGTACAAGGTAACAGGGCTTAGTTATAGTAGAATTACTCCTATTTGTAAAACAGAAAAGAACTCACTGTGAAAAGTTGTTGACGGAACAATACTTTTCAAAATACTTTTCAAAAGGACATACTGTAGATGAGCACATTTCTGGATAAAAAGCTTTCTATTTTTGCTCAAGGACATAGCCTTCTGCCTGTGATCAAGGCTTAATGGTGACTTATTTTAAAAAATTAATAAGAAAAGGCAGGAAGGAACTCAAGAAGAAAATGCATGCCCCAGAGAATAAAACAGTTTCTGTCATAATCTTTTTCTTTCTTTCTTATTCTTTTTTCTTTTTCTTTTGTTAATCTTAGACCAGGGCAGCTGGGTGACCAAAGTAAAAAAAGAATTTTGTATGGGTTCATAATGTTTGTTAAATGCTTAGGCAAACAGCTGAATAGGTGTCAAAAGCTCAAACCATTTTGATCTAAAAATAACAGTGCAGTATATTCTCTGTCAGCATTGTGTTAGTGTTAGTACAGTAGGTCTATGTGTTTTAAAGCCTGATAAGAATTTTTTATTATACTTTCCTGGTAACATATCATGTTGCCAGCCTTGAAGGCCAGAACTCATGTTTTCTAAATTTAATGTCCTTCATTGCTAAGTATTTTATTGCTATGATCATCAGGAAATAGGGGCAATTGGTTTTCAGTGCTCAGCAGATAGGCAACATTATATAATATATAATATTATATGTTATAGATAGGCATTACATTATACAAAGAAATTGAGGTTCTAGCCTAAAAATGTTTTGTTTACAAAATGTTTTGTTTCCTTTGTGCTGTCTGGTTTTGATCTATGGAGTTCTGTGTGATCAATTCGGTACAAATCAAACAATAGATTGTCATATCATAGAAGCTGGTTGGAGATCGTGCAGAATGCCATCAAATACATGGCATGGAGAATTTCCCCCACAACATCTAAGATTGGTTAAGACACTGGTGTGTAGAGCAGCCATTATTAGTTCTTCATACACAACCCTTATAAGGCCTGTTATGTAATTTATATAACCTTGATGCAGCCTCTGTTTCTTTTAGGATGTGTTTATGGCTGAGGCAGAAAATGGTTGCGAATGGCTGGTGTAGAACATGTGACACTCCAGCCATTGTTAGAATGCAATTCCCTCCAGCCCAAGTAAGCAAAATCAGTACTGAAGGATGAAGGAAGTTGCAGTGCATTGACAGTTGAAGGTCCATATGTATAGCATCCTTAGATTAAGGCATTGGCTCACAGAGTTTATATCCTTTGCTTAAGGATCACATTACACAAGCCTTACTGGTGTAACTTTCATCTATTTAGGTAGCAATTTATATCCCACTTATCTTGTTCTAAAGATTTACCCAGGGCAGAAGTAATCAAAGGCGCCAACTCTTAAAAGCAAAATAACAGAGCAGCAACAAAACAATACATGATCAACAAATATTTTTGCCTAAGGGGAGGAAGAAAAGAAAAGTTTACTTCAAGGACAGTGTCTTCTGGGTGCTTATGGAAAGCAAAATAGTGTCAGAAAGAGACTAGTAAATAATCCTGGTCAGGGGGTTCCATAGGTTGCTTGCTACAAGAGAAAAGGCCCTTTCCTACATGCATCTGTTCTAATGAGAGAAGAAAATGTTCTCATATGATTCCTATTCATTATAACATGGCTGAATGCAGATTTTAATGACTTTTTAATAAATAAAAAAAGCATACATTGATTTAATTACAGGTAGCCTTATGCAAGTGAAACACAATTCCCTGTTTTCAATACTTGAACATGTCTTAATTGTACTGGACTGTATCTTGCCCCTCATTCTGTAAGCCGCTCTGGGTCCTTTTTCCAAGGAGAAAGGCAGGGTAAAAATACTCTAAAATAAATAAATAAAATAAAATGTGATCCCATTTAAAATATGGTCAATCTCTCATGAACAAACAATGATGGGGTCATCACATTCTATAAAGCCAACACAAAAGAAGCTATTTTCCATTCTACTTTGTTTGTTCTATGTATAGACTTCATATACCAATCACTGCAGATCCCAACGTAACCTTACATCTTAGACATACATATAAAAAAATAATGATCACAGAGCAAACACACGGGAGAAGCCAGTGCTATCTCAGCTATCTCAAGTGTACTTGAAGCTTGTGTAAGCAAAAAGCCTCATGCAGGATGTTGACCCTTCAATGCGAGCAGCACCTTTTAAAATTAAAAGAACCATTCCATGCAGCCAACCAGTTCAAAGCAGAAAAGATACCGTGCCTTTTTTTAGCTCAGTCCTGTCCGAAGCATGATGTAGCATAGAAGGGGAACCAACATCATCATTGTGGGTTTCATCACTGTGCAGGCAAGCTTTTCATCATCTAAACTGTAATAGCTGTACCTGACAAGACTGTCCAGCAGAAACACTAACAAAATGGCCATATTCTCTGATCTTTCGTGTTCAGGGATAAAGTAGGCCCTGGGTTGAACTGCTCATAGGTGACCTAGAGAAGAGACCGTTATATTTTAAACGCAAAAGGGTCCTGACTCAATTCTTTAGAATCTCTGGTGGGGGGGAAAGGGATCTTGAACTTGGTGATGTGAGAGACCTTTGTTACCTACCTCAGAGAACCACTTCCATCTGGTGTAGATGGGGGCAAGGACAAATTTTATGTCCTAAACCCTATAAATGGTATACTTTCCATGACATATCACTGCAATTGGACTTACAGAACCACCCAGAGGTTTATGGGGCTTGAGGACATGTAATATCAGGGGCTCATCTGGGTATCCTAGCTAGCCACTAAGAATGGGCGTCCTACGAAAAATGACACGCTGTTTCGGCGTTTTGCAAGCTTATGAAAGCTTACAAAATGAAATGAAACAGCAAACAGCGTATCATCAAGAAATGAAACGAAACACCATTTTTGTTTGGGAAATAAAATGATTTGTCCTAGTCTCTTGATCCAGCAGTACGGAGAAAAGGAGGTTTATTTTTTAAACTGTTTGATTTGTTTTCCTTTCTTCCCGCACCTCAGCTGTTGAGATAGCTTATCTCCAGTCTTGATCTACCTGAAGCTAGAGTAGCCAGCCCAGGAGCTGAGCTGTCTGGACTGCCTGTGTGGCCTTGGGCAAGCCGCACAGTCCCATAGTGCAGTTTCCTATAGTATTCTAGTCCCCTGCTCTATGGACTGTATGCTCCACAGTCAAGGAAAAGGGGATAAAGCCAACATTAGTCTTACAAAGACTTATAAATAACCACTACTAGTCACAACAGTAACAAGCCACATTGATTTTGTTGGGTTTCCTCTTGGCAGAACTAACATTTAGGATTCCAGCATCAGTAACAATCACATCAGTAACAAACTGGCAGCAGAATTTGTGACTGTGGCAGGAGACAGACACCTCCCCTTGAACCTATCTTGGTCTGGAATCATAATGGAATCATTATCTTAAGAATTCCAAGAACTGTCTACAGTTATTATGTGACAGCCCCTTAAAAAGACATCTGATCATTTACTACCTCTGCTATACTGTACACGGAAACAGGTTTCAGTGCTATCAGACCTTCCTGAGTATCTGTTTAAAAAACTGGAGCATGCTGATTCATATTTTGCTGAACCGAATAACAGAGTTTTGTGTATGTGAAAAAACAATTCCTCATCGTCTGACTCAACTGATGAATTAATAAGAGTTCTGCTTGCCAGTTGCCACCTCCCACCCTGCATATACTCATACTGTATGTGCCTCAGAGCCTTAAAGGGTGCCAAAAACACACTTTGATTCTGTGTACCTTCAGAACACTTCACCAGCTGCAGCAAAGATGGTTTTTATCAGAGTTATTTGTGCCATGCAAACAACTTTTATGATTTCAGAATGTACATAGAAACAGTGTTTATTGCTTTCACTGGAGTACATGCAATGAGGATGACTGTACAGCTGCAAATAGGCTCCTCATAGCTCAGGGCACGATTGGCACATTCAGATGTTTGTTATGTAATTTTGTTTTCAATGGCACTGCCAAGAAAAAGTCTTTCAGAATACAGTCAAATGTCCTTGCCTGAACCGCATGCCACATTTAAGGGAAGAGCATCTCATGTTTCAAAATTGTATTTATTGCATAAAAAACAAGGAAGCTGGGCAAAATGAATTAAATCTTCTTATTAATAACGGTTGGAATGACTTATACAACATATATTTCCTTAAGCAAGGCATTTACAGATGGGTTATTTTTGTTATAGACAGAAGGTTACTAATAATACCTATCATTAAATAAAGGTTAGAGATGATATGGGGTTTTGCTGCAATATTTATTTATTTTATTTATTTATATAGCTTGTATGTTGCCCACTACCCAAAGGTCTCTGGGAGGCTCACAAATACTGAAAGTAAAATATTTACTTACTTACTTACTTACTTACTTATTTATATAGCTTGTAGAGTGAAAGGGGAAATAAATGAAACATATGATTATGTCATTCATTTCTATAAAATAAAGATTTTTCCTAAATATACAACACTGTTTTTCAATAACCTAATCCAACAGAGAGAAGATTAACCAGGCAGATGATTTAATTTAAAAACAGAAGAAAACACACCCATCCTTAAAGTATAATTAATTAAAAGAACAAAAATACTTTATTAAAATATTGTTTTGCTAATGCATTTATTGGATCCTTGATAAGCTGCCTCTTAAGTGAGGTCAAAGCTAGCTCAGGTCAGAGAGGCCAAGTGTAACCACTGAGACACACTATCCTGATTTTCCTGGTGTGGGTGAAATCCAGGAGTGCCAAATGTGCTGATAGGTAGAAGAAATCTTCCTACTCAATACTACTCCCAGCACCTTAGTCCAGTGCCTCGTGGCACAGTGGTTGAATGCCTGTACTGCAGGTAAAACTGTGCTCATGATGACCTGGGGTTCAATCCCAGGTAACAGGCTCATGGTTGACTCAGCCTTCCATGCTTCCGAGGTCGGTAAAATGAGTACCCAGCTTGCTTGGGGGCTGGGGGCAATGTGTAGCCTGCATACTGTAATTAAAACTGTAAACCACCCAGAGAGTACTTGAAGTGCTATGGGCTGGTATATAAGCAGAATACTTATGCTTTTGTTGGCGAATCTATGGCATGGGCGCCAGAGATGGCACATGGAGCCCTTTCTGTGGGCACTCGACATTGCCACCTCACAGCCACAGCACTTCTCCCTAAGCTCGGAGCATGCCACTGTGCTCCGTGCAGAGAGCTGAGTGAAGGGAAGGCAATGGTTTGTGGGCTCCTTCGTAGTCCCAGCTTACTCTCCAGTAGGGATGGGCACGAATTGAAAAAATGGCATTTTGGTTTTTCGTTTTTTGTTGAGGGGTCCGTTTCGGTTCACTTTCATTTTTTTGTGAATTTTTGAAAAAAAATCGTTTTTGTTATTTGTTATTTGTTATTTGTTTTTACCCGCTTTTTGCGTGATTTTTAAAGCATTTCCATGTGCGGACATCCCCCAACGCCCCAGACCAGAGGGAAAACACTAAAAAAAATTGATGCTGGCAGAGACACAGTATAGACTAGGTACGCAGGGAGGCTGCAAAGGCAGCGGCAGGCATTGCCCAGGGTGCAAGGCAGCCACAGAGTGACTGCACTATGGGGTAGGGGAGGGTACTCACCGAGAGGTACGCACACACACACACACAGGGAGGCTGCAGGACTGAAGCTAGAGAGAAATCTCTTCTTTCTCACCCCTAAGAGCCAGGCTGCAACCGGCAGGAACACAGAGACACACACCCTGCCTGGCTGGCCTAACGTGAAAATAACAAGTCGCAGAGACAGCAATCCCACCCTAACTCCCACCGGAGACTGCAAGGAGGACAGGGGCTGCCAGAGCTTTTTATGCCCTCTGTGGCTGCCAGACCTGCCCAGTCTGCAACCTGGGCATGCTATTGGTTGAGGTTGTGCAAGAATTTACATGATCCCATCACATGGCTTCCCTCCATTTTGTGGCTGGAGCGGCGACATCCATTTTGTTATCCTTAAAGGGAAAAGAAAAATACATCGCGATGGGAGAAGACAAAAACAAACGTTTTAAGGACCCCAACACCCCCGGTAGGTATTATCAGACAGTATAAATAATTATCACTGCATTTTTATGGATGTCCAGGGCATTTTTTAACATTTAAAACAGCTCATTTCATTGTGCATCACCATTAATGAAAAACGAAATGTAACGAACCTAATTTTCGTGGTTCTGTACAGTTTGTTCCAATTTCATCACAATGTTCGTTATTCGTTTTGTTACGTAACAAAATGAATAATGAATAACAGAAATGAAAAAAAGTTCATTTCGTGCCCATCTCTACTCTCCAGCCACACCGCTCTGGGCATCACAAAAGTGGTGAGGCTGGAGTGTAAACTGAGGCTATGAAGGAGCCCGCAAACCACTGCCTCCCCTTCACCTGGCTCTCTGCACGGAGCCATTTTGGCAGTCTCAAAATGATCCACACTTTCCCAAAGGGTAACACCTCTGCTCTTCAACCCTTGCTTTCCCATGCTACCCTTTGGGAAAATGAGGATCGAAGATCAGATTTTTGAGGGTGCTAGGGCTGCGGGAAATTCAAAACCTGCTCTTCGATCTTCGCCTTCCCGAAGGGTAGCACCCGAAGCATTTGTAACCTGGGGTACCACTGTATTCAGGTTAAACTGCCATATTGGCACTTTAGAAAAATATGTGGGTTTTGAATCGCAGTTTGGGCACTCATTCATTAAAAGGTTCGCCATCACTGCAATAAAGGGCTTTAAGAGAGAAAGAGGTTGTAGAAGGTTACCTCCTCCAATTCACAAGAACATGAGAGGCGTAGATAATGACTGCATGCTATCTAGTTTGGTGTGGGAATATTAGAGGATGAAATGCCTGGATTGCCTCAGGCATATTGGGTGGGTGGATATAGAGGGAACAGAGAAGGTTCATGTTAGCACACATCACTCTCCCTTCCTTGTGCTATTCAGTTATTACCTAGTTCAGTGATGGCAAACCTTTTAGAGACTGAGTGCCCAAACTGCAATTCAAAATGCACTTATTTTTCACAAAGTGCCAACACAGCAATTTGACCTGAATACAGGTGGCTGTGAAGGGGCGATGTCACGTGCCCACAGAAAGGGCTCCGTGTGTCACCTTTGGCACCCATGCCATAGGTTTGCCAACATTGACCTAGTTCCTTCCAACACATGCTGTGGGTACATTATCTGTCTCACTTACTCCCATCATTTTCTCAATGTGGGAAGGTGATGGGTCTGTAGAGTAGAAATCTTGCTTGTGTGAAGACTCTCTGTGAGCAAGAGCCCACATTTTTCAAGATATTTCCTCACACAAAAAAGCCAGATGCATGAACAAGATCTCCTCCTCTTTTGAAAGCACATGACTCTCAATTGGAAGAAACCAATGGCAGATAAGAAAAGTCTATGTACATTCACTGAAATGTATTGGAGAGAACCAGTTAAGTAACAACCGAATGATGCTTCTCACCAATCTCACCAGTCTTATCCAGGGCTGTCTCTAACACTGAACAGAGTAAGGCAGCACATGATGAGGCAGAACAATAGCAGATCCTCTACACTTTCCTTCTGAGCCTCCTGGTCTTCCTTGAAGGATGGCTTGTCCTCCCTCCTCAAACCAACCTCCTGGCTGTAGATGTGCAGGACCCACATGTAGTGTAAAACCAAGGCTTAACTACCAATTTACCCATATAGACTCGAGTATAAGTCAACCCGAGTATTAAGTCGAGGCCCCTAATTTAACCCCCCAAAACTGGGGAAACGTATTGACTCGAGTATAAGTCTAGGGTGGGAAATGCAGCAGGGCCTGGCAGCTCTTCCTTTATGAGCTGGGGGAGTGGTGTGTGATGTTTAAAATAACTTTTAGCCACTGATGCAAGTGCTTGGGTCAGTGGCTAAAAGTCATTTTAAACATCGTGTGCCGCTCCCCTGTGATGCAGAGGGGGGTCATGAGAAGCGGCATGCAATGTTTAAAATGACTTTTAGCCACAAATGAGTTGCCTCAGTGGTTAAAAGTATTGACCCAAATATAAGCCGAGGGCCGCTTTTTTCAGCCCAAAATTAGGATTGAAAAACTAGGCTTATATTCTAGTATATACAGCAGTAATATGTTCCCATCAATGGGATGGCGAGTGGTGCCATCTCCTCATTTGCCTCAGACAGCAAAATTTCTTGGACTGGCTGTGTGGTTACATACAAAAGGTCCCTCTCCCCCCCCCATCATTTTTCTCTCACTGTATATGTGAATATGTAATTTCTGTATATGACCTTATCCAAAGCTATGTCTGAGAAAAAATTATGCTTGCACAGATAGGCAGGCTGGCAGACAGATTTAATTTTTTGTTTTTTTTGTTTTGTTTCAAATCCCAGTTTGCTTTCCTCTGGTCATTTTCACCTCCTTCTAGAACATGGGCAATTTACACTGGCCATGTTGGCGAGAGTAATCTTTGAACTGTGGTGCCCAAAAGTGATGCTGTCAAGTTATCTTATCTTGTTTCTTAGAAACACTGCCCTTTTCCTGCCACATCTGCTGAAGCACTTCTAAGAAGCATCTCTTATGCCAAATGAAGGGGGAGGGAGATGTCAAGGGGTGCCTTTTCCTGACTTCCTTATAACCCACAGGAAGACAAAGTATAAAAATGTGTTACCATCAGCTGATGCTATCTGCTTTATTTCCCAATAAGGACACAGATCAACCTGTGTAACATTACTGGTATAAAGCAAGTGCAATGACTTTCCAGATTGTTTTTTATTTAAATTACAACATAGAAAGTTTCTTTTTTAAAACAATGATTCTTAGAAACCACCCTGCTGCTGCCCCCCCCCCCCCCCCGCTAGCATATACAGTACGACCCCGGTATCCGCTGGGTATTGGTTCCAGGCCTTCCCGTGGATAATGAAAACCATGGATAAGAGAGAACACCTGCCCACCCACCTCCAAATGGCTGGTTCCTGACAGTAGCTTGCTTTATGACATAAGAACATAAGAAGAGCCATGCTGGATCAGGCCCAAAGCCCATCTAGTCCAGCTTCCTGTATCTCACAGTGGCCCCACCAGATGCGTATGGGAGCACATGAGACTAGATATCTGTCTCCTGATACCACTCCCCTGCATCTCCCCTGCATCTACCACTCCCCTGCATCTGACTGCTGTTTTGAGATAGTAGCTTGCTTTATGGCTGCTGTTTGTGACAGTAGCTTGCTTTACAGCTGCTATTTGTGACAATAGCTTACTTTACAGCTGCTGTTTGTGACAATAGCTTGCTATGTGGTTGCTGAATTATTTAATTTCTTTCCTCTGCCAACCGTGGATAACTGAATCAGTGGATAATGAATCAGTGGATATGGGGGTCCTACTGTACAGATCTTTAGACTGCTCAAACTGTGCAGTGCATAAGAAGTATCTGAGATGAAGTTCCATCTAGCATAGCACTTACTTTTTCACCATGAAAACCATGATTATTATTATAACGTGATAACAAACAGATAATTTCCATTATAACTCTGTGACCAACTCCAGTTTCCATGATCCGGATAACTGAACCTAAGAGTTATTTTGCCTTTGAATTTGAAAATATATAGGTAACAGTGTTTCTCAGCCTTTGGTTTCTCCTACATTTTGCGATAGCTCCTAGACGCCGTCGCCTATGGCAGTGTTGGCAAACCTATGGCAGGGGTGCCAAAGGTGGCACCCAGAGCCCTTTCTGTGGGCACCCGACATGGCCCCTTCACAGCTACATGCATTAGGGTTAAATTGCTGTATTGGCAAAAAAAAAAAAAAACAGTGGGTTTTGAATCACTGTTTGGGCACTTGGTCTCTAACAGGTTTGCCATCACTGGCCTATGGTATGGGATTATAGGTGCTGACGTCTAAAGCATTTGAAGAGACAAAGGAGGGCAACCACTGTCCCAGGACACTTCTATATGGGTGAAAGGCTAAATATGGGGAATAGTTTTAATCCTATATTATTAACTGCATGCTTATTCTTGAGATGTATGGATTCTTATGAAGCCAAAACAGCACAGCTCACACAGAAAACGTGAACTGCCAACTGACTTATGGGAATCTCGTGGCCTGTAAAAGTATGAAGAACATGTGTGTGTGTGTGTGTGTGTGTGTGTGTGTGTGTGTGTGTGTGTGTGTGTGTGTGTGTGTGTGTGTGTGTGTGTGTGTGTTTATGTGTGGTGGGGTTATAAATAAAAGAAATCCTATAACTGCCCCTTCAGGAACACATGTAGTGATGGAGACACACATAGAATGGAGAATTAAACCACTGAGTTCTCTAGTAGTCAAGAAAATGGAACGGGGTATTCTGAAATAGGACGTGGCTGACTGGCTGTTGGGTTGGAATCCTGAACTCCATGCAGCAGTATTTCATTTTAGGCCATTCTTGTGAATGAACAACTGTGTAACTTGACTGATTATTGTATGCCCAGTGGGCTAGTCAGCCCTCATTCCAGCTTAGCCTTATCCCATATTGTCCTTGCTTCATTCTCATGCTAGAAGTCAGCTGGGAAACACAATAGTCTGACCTTGGCAATTCTTTATGGCCCACAGAGGCAGCGTGCCAATTGCTCTGGTTATACCATGGGCACAGCATGTTCCACCAGGTGTGGCCATTCTTTTCCAATAGCTGTTGCAAAGGGCAGGGCCCCGACACGGTGTCCTCAGCTCCACTCCCAGTAAGAAGTTCAACCCAGTACACAAGGAAAAGTATACTGTATTTAGAGAGTCCATGCCATGGGTAAATACTGCTGGCTGTTCATTAGTTCATTCAAAGCCCTTCGACCCTGGCATCGACACTGAGAGCAATGGGAAAAGATGCTCTGGCTTTTTAAAAGCATCATCATTGCATCATGTAGAGAAATCTGATAGGATCGTGCTCCCCAAGAGTGTGCACTTGTTAATGAGCTGTGAAGAGAATTATTCTCTGATGACATCTCAGCTAGTTGGGCATTGAGTGAACTTAGCACTAGCCCAAAGTGTCAGACCTCAGGTCAGTGCAGCACTGTGGGTGCTGGGATTTGTAGTCCTGTGCATCAATAAGTCACTAGGCCGAAGAAGGTTGAAATATGGTATGCCATGATCACCACACAACTCAAGGGGCATCAGAAGTAGATCCCAGATCTTCTGAATACCAGGGCAGTCTGGAAATGTCCTTTGTTCCTTTCCATTTTTTATTAAGCTCAAAGCAGTAATAAGCAGTGTAACGAAAGGTGGAAGGTATCTCATAAATGTTTAAATATTATGAACTGGATATTGTAGTCCCCCCCCCGCCATCCTCATCCTGCCTCCCACCGAGAAGTTTCGTTGTTGGGATTTGTATCTGATGCCAGGGCGCCAAGCTGTTTTAAAGTTGTTTTAAAGTTGTTTTAAAGTTACTGCTTCATACTGTTCTTATTGTTTTTCCCTATTATGTTATTAGTTGACTTGTCAACTTCTGTAAGCCACCCAGAGTTCCTATGGGAAGATGGGCGGGGTATAAATCTAATAAATAAATAAATAAATAAATAGAATAGAATAGAATAGAATAGAATAGCCATGGGAAGGGCTAAAGGAGTATAAAAAGAAGTGCCTGTGTGAATAACTGTCAGACAGGGAACAGAGAGGGATCAGAGAGGGACAGGTTAGGGTTTGGCTAGGGCAGTGCTGGTGAACCTATGGCACGGGTGCCAAAGGTGGCATTCGGAGCCCTTTCTATGGGCACCCAACATTGCCCCATCACAGCCACCTGCATTCAGGTTAAATTGCTGTAGTGGCACTTTGAGGAAAATTAGTGGGTTTTAAATCGCAGTTTGGGCACTCGGTCTCTAAAAGGTTCGCCATCACTAGGCTAGGGTCTGAGTAGGAACTGTCTAACATCTTGCATAAAAAGTACAAAGATTGTTAAAATGTAACAGAGAAAGTTTAAGAGTAACATGAGACAATGTACTGAACTTGTTTAAAGGTCACATTTTCAATGCTTATTGATCTCTTCATTTGTAATCAATAAACTACGTTATTTGAACTTTAAAATCTCGTGTCAGATTCCGTTCTTGTTGCATATGGATTTGTGATATCTCAGTGGGGGCAGCATTTAA
This sequence comes from Phrynocephalus forsythii, assembly GCA_029282475.1. Classification (NCBI taxonomy): domain Eukaryota; kingdom Metazoa; phylum Chordata; class Lepidosauria; order Squamata; family Agamidae; genus Phrynocephalus; species Phrynocephalus forsythii. The sequence goes on from JAPFRF010000002.1 coordinate 60,648,882, forward strand.
AACTCAGGCCCATCACAAGCAGCATTAAAAAAATGGCAGCTAGGTAGAATATCTCCAGATAAGGCAAAGGTGAAAGTAAATATGCAGGTGAAAGGAGAAAGTGAGGTGGGTCTCACAGGATCTGTCTTGGTTGTTAGCCCAGGAAGTCAACAGGAGCTTAGGTTAGCCACATAGCTGCACTGTCATTAGGGCGGGTGGTGATGGTGGCATTGCATAACAAGCTTCACAGTGTGTTGGCAGGAGATCCTGATAATACTGTATGAAGAAAAAATGAATTCTTTAATCCATACAAGTTAGGAATATGGAGAATCCTCAAAAATTGTCTCATCCTCTGACTTTTTAAAACAGTCTCATAATGGCAAGACTTCTCAAACAGACCTCTTCCTGCACCAGCGAGATATCTTGGATTCTAGCAAAATGAGATCCCCACTTTCATTTTCCCCATTTTAAATTGTGCTGCTTCTATTCAGTCCCATAGGGCTGAAAGCACTTTGGGTGGTTTATAATTTAATTCTCTGCAAACTGCACCTTGCCCATACTCACTTCTGCCATGCTGGGTACTCAGTTTACTGGCCTCAGAAAGAGGGAAGGCTGAATCAACTCTGAGTCAGCCGAATGAGCCTATTGGGCCCAAACTCAGGCTGTGGACAGAGTCTGGTCTGAAGTACTGCAGTAGAACCACTGCACCATGAGGCTCTTAAACCTCTTTCCCCACTTTATGCAAGAAGCCACCACATCCAGTGCTACTCAGTGCCCTTTCCAGGGAATTTTGTGCAGGAAAGATGCCGTTTTTGTAGAAATTGCCCTAATTCTATGGACAGTGATGTTTCTTTTAGGAGACAAAACGGCCATGCATTATCCAAAGAAACTTATGGGATTTCTTGGGTGGGCAGTGGAAAAGTCTTGCTATGGGGAGAAATGGAGGATTTTCTTCCTCATTTTCTCATGCACACAAAGATAATCAGCTATGTTTGTTTTTCATCATTTGCTTTTCTGGTGTTTGTCAATACTAGAACTAGGGGGCACTCAATGAAACTTTGGGTGTTAGAAAGCAAACAAATAAGAGAATACTTTTTCACCCAGAAGATCACTGGTCTATGGAACTCCCTGCCAGAAGAAGTGGTGGCAGTTGTCAGCCTTGACAGCTTTAAGAAAAGATCAGACAAGTTCATGGAGAACAGGAGTATCAATGGCTATCATAATGGATGCCTAAGGACAACCTCCGGGTTGGAGAGATAGGCGGGATATCTCTCAATGCCACTTGCAGGGGATCATAATTAGGTGAAGACATCTGCTTGGGAATACCCTGAAGCAAATAGTGAGCCCTGTGTGAGACAGAATGCTGGACTGGATGGGCTGTGTGGCCTGTTCCAGCAAGGCTGTTCATAAAAAACATAAGAAATGGGTATCTGGGTAAGCAGTGGGGAAGAACAAAGAGCTACGCAGAACCAGAAAGCCTCCTTAACCTCCTTCTGGTTTTAGACATTGTTTGTGTTCTTTCAAGACACTGTTGAAAATTTACCTGTGGGGTGGGACCATAAGTCAGAGGCACAGAGTCCAGTGCTAAGTCCTGCAGATAGCATGTTCAGGTAAGAGGTGACCAGAAAAGATCTCCTCCTGAGAGCCCAAATGTAGGACACAATGTTTCTTCAAATATTTGTGTTCCAAGCTGTGCAGGCTTTTCAAGACAAGCACCAGAATGTTGAATGAGGCTCATGAACAAACAGGAAAACTGCACAACTCCTTTCAAATCATTGTAATGTGATTCTAATATGGGTTATATTAGTTAAAATTCTGTAAATGACACTGTCTGTATCTTCAAGAGCAGCAATACAAATAAAACATTGCAGCAGCCCAATGAGGCAGTTTGCAGACTGCTATGATCAAATACTGCATGGTGTGGAATAGAGATGTAAAATTTCCAGGAATTTTTGAACCTGGAAAAAGGAACATTTTTTTCCCCTCTCGCTCCTTTTTTTTTTTGGCCAAAAAAATGATTTTTTTGAAAAAATTGAAAAAAATGCTACATTAGCACTCCCTCCTCCTTTTACAACTTGAAAGTCATTCTGTTACTTTAAGAACATAAAAATGACTATGGACAATTTGACTTGGCATAAAATTACCACAAAGAGCATATTAAAATACAGTATAGTGTATCCAAATAATTATTGCAAAGATAATTTACTTTTTAAATAATATGTATTTGTAATTGTAAGTAACAAATGAAGTAACTATCTCCTATATTGTTTTAATAGTTTATGTAGAAAAAAAAAAACCTCTACAAAACATTGTTTAAAAATCCAAAGTTAACAAGTATTTCCATTTCCTCTCCACAGTATTAAATAAAAATAATATTGCAAAAAACTAATTCTCATACAAAGAATTGAAGGGAGGGAAATGTATAGAAGGGAGTGGGACTACGCTTCAATTATATTTTTTAGAAATTATTTGGAAAATGTTTGAACACTCTGTTTTAAAATATTTTATTCATTGTGTTAAAATAAAACATTCCATAATCCTTTTTTCTATTTCTTTTTCCAGTTTTTCCAATTTTATGGAAAAAAACCAAAAAGGCTTCAGGAAAAATGGGGTGGTGGTGGTTCCTTCCCCCATTTTTCAGGGTTTTTTTTCCCGGTCCTTCACATCTCTAGTGTGGAAAGAGGATTTTTATGGGCTAGAACAGTGGTGGTGAACCTTCAGCACTCCAGATGTTTTGGACCACAACTCCCAGAATTCCAAGCCTGTATTGCCAATGTCAAAGGACTGTCGGAATTGTGGTCCAAAACATCTGGAGTGCCAAAGGTTTGCCACCACTGGGCTAGAATTACAAGGAGAGAAGGACTTGGCAATGTAGTTTGAGGTAGAGCAGAGTTAGGCCATATTCAGAGGAGGTCGTTCAAATGTTTGGGACTGCCTCTCTCATGATGCCTTACCATCGGCCACACTGAGACTGTGTGTCACTGTTTGAAAAACTGTAGGCTAAATGTTCCCCATCCTTGGTTGTACAATAGTCCCCCCTCCCTTTAATTCTGATTTATCTCAAAACATAGTGGGTGCACATTTTACATCTACTTGGGCTACCAAGTCACATTAGTCACATGGTATTCCCAATACAACACAATCCACTGAAGTCAAAATACATACAGAATGACCATTGTGAAAAGAGTAGCAACTGTCAACATCTCAGCTGCTTCAGCTTATTTTATGTCTGGAACTGCTGGACTATTATCTGCTACATATCATTAATCACCAAGGAGACTGCCCAATGCAACCCTTTGTGATGGAAAAACAAAAACACTCCAAAATTCAAAGGCATTGTTTTACAACCAGCTAGCATTTGTGCAAGGGCAACAGCAATTGTGGGCCAAAAATGTGGCGAAGATTTGTCCTCCATGTGATTTGGATGATTGCCTTCCCATTCCAGCCTCAAAAATAGGACTCCAGGTTGCTTAAGGCTGCTGAAGGTAAGCAGAAAACCTCATCTCCACCTTCCCAAATTTAATATCAATGAGGTCTCAAACTGGATGCATGAGCCAAACCCAGAGAATGCAGTGGAACTGAGACGTTCCTCCAGTCCAGCTTCCACTGCATGCCCTTCATTGGTATGAACACCACTGATCTAGCCAAAAAGGAATGGATAACAGGAAAGAACCATTTTCTGCAACAGTTTGATGCATTTTGTTTAAGCATACTTCCACTTTCCAACTGGCCAATTGTAATTATGGAGCAAGCTCTCTAAAGCCAGAAGGATGCAGCTTGCCAGCTGGACCATGAACTTTCCAGACATCTGCAAAATTCCTTCATCTAAGCTAACATTCATATGATCCACATGTTGCCAGCACTCAGACATATGGGTGTTTAGAATTACATGTTGGAACGTAAGCAGTCAGAGTCCTATTTTGACTTTGCCCAGAGGCTGAACTGTGCAGGCCACTGAAAATAAGCACAGCAGTGCACGTAAAGCTGAATGCACAGGAAAAGGCAGCCGTAGTGCAATGAGAATCAACATCAATGCTGAAACTGGACATTAAATGTGGTCTTTATAGTTACCTGCCTTAGACCAACCTTTTGCTCATTTGTGAGATTGCATTAAATATTTCTTTAATGAAATAAATTACCGAATAAGGGGTAAAAAGCTTGGGATGGGAAGGGCTCAAAGCCCACCCAAAATTCCCATGGTCTCACCCTTCAGCTAGAGAACTAAAGGCTGCTCCCCACCCCAGTAAGCAGAATGAAGCACCTACTTAAGACAGCCAATGGATGTCATGAAAATGCCGCAATTTCTCATTGATTACTGCTGTATTGCTACTACCCAGGAGATGAAGACTGACCTTGGAAGGGTTGTCTGTTGTGGAAGAGAGTGCTTTTGGTGTTCTGTCTCAAGTGACCCAATGTGTTAGGCCAGCCTTGAAGAACTGTCATGTTCTGATCTCCAAAAGTGATCTATGGCATCCTGATCCTTAGAAAAAGCACAAGTGTGGCACTTCCAGGATTTTTGTGAGCCTTCTTCCATGACTTTATAAAATCAGCAAGGAGCAGGAGTGAGTTGTGGCAGCTCACTTTAGCAGTCCAACAATCATTAGTCCAAACCAGTGATTTGGAAACTTCAGTGAACACAGCCCTGAATCCAATTGCTGGTCCCTATTAGAGCAGACAAATCGAATCATACAAATGTTGACTTAAGGCTGCTTTCACACGACCCCTAAAATCTGCTGGCTACTTAAATTTGGATCCCCCCCCCGCAACCAGAGATCATGTGGTTTTTGTTCTGCTTCCTGTGTTCCCACCCTCCCGCACTCTGATTCTATTGCTTCTATCTGTTGTGAGGGGAGGGAGAGAAAAAATGCACGCTCACCTCCACCTGCCATTGGCAGCAGCTAGTTGTAGTAGGACAGGGAGCCCGTTAGGGATTCCTGTCTGTTAAAAGGGGGACAACAAAAACAAACAGAAGGTGGAGGGGAGCCAGGCATTCACAGTTTTAAAATCTGCATCAGAATTTTTTTTACCTCCTCAAGACCAGGTACTTGTAAAATGTACTGGGCCACACTTAAGTGGGCGTGGTTGTACTTCATTTTTTTTAAAAGTCCGCTGCTGGTGGGAAAACAATTTTATGCTCCACATGTGCAAGCATTTTGCAGCTGATTTTAGGGGTAGTATGAAAGCAGCCTTATGTGACAGAACCTTGACTTATCTGCATGGTTACAGGGAGAACAAGGTGATTGGCTGTGAGTTGCAGGTGGCCAACCAGTACATGAGAGCCCCAAAGAGGAGGAACCTGGAGAATTGGAAGGTCCACAGTGAAGTAAGATGTGTCTTGAGCTGGTGGGCGGTAAATGAAGAAGAGCTGATGTTGAAATCTGTTTCTCTATAACTTGTAGCTTTGTAATAAAGTGAGTATCATTTTTACTTTTGTTAACCACTTGGTTCAGCATAGGCCGTTACTTCACGAGCCTCTCGCTGCGCGGCGAGCCGTAATTTCTGTGCGAATCGACCGCTTTTGTCCGCACGCTCCTCCTCTTTGGGTTCGACCACGCCCCCTAAACCGAGCTCCAAGCGGGGCGAGAGATTCCCCTGCCGGAGGCCGGGAATCTTTTTCGCTTCGCATCCCACTTCGCATCCAAAGTCACGTGTGGCCACTAATTTTTCTTTTTTTAAATTTTTTTCAGTTACTTTTTCTCCGAAATACTGATGAACGCGAGGGAGGCATGATAGCTTTGTAATGGTAGTTTGAGGCGGAAGTTGCTTGGTCACTGCTCTAGGGATTTAGGAAGGGATTACTCGAATGCCCTTGGAGGACCGATGGATCATGTTGTGTGCTGGTCCACCTTGTGGCCCTGACGGGGAACAGCATTTTTTATGGCCGCCAATGGACGAAGCAATACAAATCGGGAGTGGAAAATGAAGGATCATACAGTAATTCAGCTTTGCCGCAAATGACAGCCGGGTATCGATGCATCGATACGCATGGTAAATTTTTTTAAAATAAAAGAAAGCGAAAACCGGACGTTGAAAGAAAGCACCCGAATGCGAAGGGAGCACGTGAGGTGGCAATGGATTCGAACCGAAAATTTCGCTTGGTGAGGACAGAGAAAGAGGGGTGGGGGCGAACGGAGACCACGTGACCGCCTTCGCATTCAAAGCGAAGGCAATCACGCTGCGAAGCGAAGTACTTCGTGAAGTGACGGCCATAGTTAGCTGGCTTCAAGTCCTTTAAATAAAAGTTATTTTAAAATGTGACCGGCCTGGGTTGGTGCTGATGACAACGTCCTGTTTCATAGTTAATCCAGTGGGTCTACTCTGATGGGAACTAGCAAATGGATTCAGGCCATACATGTTTGTTTCTTTTTGAAGTTAGCAGTAGATTTAGGCTGGTTTAGCTGCTCTAGAAACCATTGTGTGGCCTGCATGTTGTGAGGTTAGAGAAATGAGATCTGTTTTTTCAAATGTTGGGGGAGAACATGTTCAACTGCAGACACATCTTGAACCATTTGCATGTCTTTCCAGCACAGATTAATAATAATACTAATAAAAGGATACTATAAATCATTCTGAGGAATATGTGGAAGAGTGTCCTTCATCCTTCTTTTAATCAATGCCATGTCAAAGAGAAGAGATCTGGAGACTGTTTTAAAAATAATAATAATGGCAATGAGAAAAAGGAGTTTGCCATTACCCAACAAAACAACTTTATTATTCCGGAGTACTTTTTATTAGAGTGATGTGGAGATTGTGCCAAAAGAAAAATATCTGATGACTTGCTTCATCTCCTGGATAAAACACGCTGCCTGAGCCAACATGTTCTCATTTCTCTGCTTGGCTGGAAATGACCAGATTAGTGCATGGAATCATGGGAGCAATGATTTTCCTGTCCAGAGGGGAAAAAACTGAACTCTGTCTTCTTCCATGAATGTTTGAACTGAATTCCCAGCTCTAATTGGGGTTACTGAAGGTGAAGCTCAAAAGCAGGGCATGGTAAATGGTAAGGATGTAATGATGAAAGCCAACAAGATCCATAAACACGTCACACTGAAAAGAATTGTGTCGTGACCCAGATTTCATAAACACATGGAAAATCCCCAGCTCTCTCTGAAGACAAAAGAGCCAAATGGGAGGAGGTCAAACTACTGGATGCCTGGGTTTAGAGTCGGATCTTTGTTTTGTGGTCTGGGATGTCATGGCAGAGAAGCACCCTCCTCCAGTCAAGGGCACCAGAGAAGTAAGCAAAGTTTGCTTGTTCAATCAAACTTCCTTTTGTCTTCCATGAAATCAAACACAGTGCCTAAAAGCCACCTGATCTGGTTCCTAGAAAGGATATACTGAACCTGCTGTGCAGGTGTCATTCTTCTCCTTTTCTGTACTGGTCATTCACACATTCTCTAATTGTTCATCCACCCTATAATCTCCATGCAGATTGGATCTTGGGAAAGTTTCTACAAAGTCCTAGGAAGATTCTGAAATCTATAGTCCAAACCTTTTTCAAGCTTTGATGCATATCGTTTCCTTTTATTCCCCTCTCTGTGTGTGTTTGTATGTGTGTCTGATAAGTAATGCTGAAATACTTGTCTTAAGTAGTATCCAAATTATTGCCTAAATATGGCCATTTGCCTCTTTAATTGTGATATTCTTCAACAACACCGACCTTTCCCGTTTTTATTCTGATATTCAACACACCCACCCCACCCCTGAGCCACTCTGAATGATTTCTGGGAAATGACTTGAATGATGTTGACACGCACACCTTTTCCTTGTACAGCTTCTCACAAGAGTCCTGATCGGTGTGCTGTCTTTGTGTGTTCCAGAGCAGTACCTTGACTGTTTCAGACCCAGTACTCTGTGAGATGCTTTTCAGTTGGATTTAGTTCATTAAGAAGTACAGCCCTCTGTTGACTGGGTAAAGCACTTTAAGCTATGAATTCCATTAAGACAGCTAAAAGGAATAAAATGTGATAGCAAATGTGCTGTAGAACAGGGTCCCAGACAAACTAAGGATTCAATAATGATGGGGTCTGTCAGACAAACTCTAACAAGAACTCAAACAGAGAGAAAACTCTAACAGTGACCTTTGGGTCAGAGGAAGTGGTATATAAGGGTGCTTTTACACGACCCCTAAGATCCGCTGGCCACTTAAATTCGGACCAGAGATCTTAGGGGCTTGTCGCTCTTCCTGTGTCCCCACCCTGGCTGCTGGCTGCGTGAGGGGAAGGAGAAAAAAAAGGAAGAAAAGATCACCTCCGTTCTGCCTCCGTTCTTGCCGCGGCAACATTCCTGGCTCTGTAAAGTAGCTCTTAAAGGGGCAGGAGCCAAAAAGACAACAAACAGAAGCGAGGAGAGCCCCGCACTCACTATCGTTACACCGCATCAAGCAATTTTCACCCGGGAAGAGCAGGTACTTGAAAGGTGCCCTGGGACGTGCTAAAGTGGGCGTGGCCGCATTTAATTTCCTGTAAACTCTGGAGCTGGTGAGGAAACATTTTAAAGCTCCGGAGCTGGGAGCCATTTGCCTCGGAGTTTAGGGGTCGTGTATAAACGCCCTAAGTCAAATAAATAAAGCAACCAAGCATGAATATAAACACAGTTGGTTCAAAAAAGGAGGCATCTATCAAAATATACTTTACATTGCAAGATGTTGTAAGCAATTTCTCATGCAGCTGATTACTCTATTGTGTTTGTGCTCATTTCCCTTGAAATACCTGCCACCAGCCTCTCTCAGAAACAGGATACCAAATAGACAAGGTAGTCTCAGAACATTTTGCTGCTGGAGGCAAGATGGCATCAGGTCCCCATTATACACGAAGAAGCTGACAAGATGGCATCTCCACCAGACCATGAACACAAGGCTAGTTTAGGGAGTTCAGGATATTTATTTATTTATTTATTTATTTATTTATTTATTTATTTATTTATTTATTTATTTATTTATTTGATTTTTATACCACCCATCTGGCAGCGAGGTCACTCTGGGAGGTTTACAACAATTAACAAATTCAAAACGTTCATGCAATAAAACCATAAAATAGTAACACAATAAATATAAAAATAAAAATAATAGTAAAGTGGCATAAAACAATGCATTATTATTGGCAGGCTAATCAGTTAAAAATCAAGATTTAATGGGTGAACACTGAAATTGCATTATATTTGAGGGATTGCCTGCTTAAATAACCAAGTTTTTAATAGTTTTTTTAAAAACTATTTTTTTAAATATGATGTGGATCTTACATTCCTGAGACCTCCTCCACCTGAAGAAGCAAGGGGAATAAATTAGCCCAGTGGTCCAACTGCTTCTCATCTGCCACCTGAGAAAATTGCCTCATTCTACCTGATGCAGAAGAAATATTTGATTATTTTTAATGGTAACACAGTTTTAATCCAAGCACACTGTCTCGCCTTTTTATTCCAGCCTAGGTGAGCTAAGGCTTTGCCAAAACCAGATTACTTTTTTCATGGCAGCAGTTGTGTCAAATATGATTAAGGTCTGTGCTCATCTCTACCTGACATCCATTTTCCCTGTACCTGCCATCCAAACAGTTAATGTCACTGCCGTCAGGAAGGCTGTAACTGTACCACCTTGGGTTTCTGTTGACCTCTAGGCTTGTGCACTGTTTGACTTCCTCCATCAATGTACTTGTAGAAAAGTACAAAGTAATTCTTCTGTTCTACCATAAACCTATGAATGTTTACAAGGACAATAGGCATGGAGGAGCCAGTCACCTTGCAAAGAAACAGTAAACAACCATAAGGATTGTCTTTAAAAGGAGAGTATAGTCTCCATATCAGTGAGGAGAGAGTGAGTTAATTATTTCATTAGCTTAGTGTAACTATTGTTGAAATTCAATGATATAAGAGCTACATGTATTAAGAATAATTACACCAACATCTTTATCCTTTTCAGGGGGTTGTGCAGAGAAATAGCAATTGTTGTGAATGACAATGAAAAACAACAAAAGTAGTAGTTACAGCCAGATATGATATACAAAAACATCAATTCTGGCAGCTTGCAATTGAAAAAAAACTGTGCAAAGCAACCTCAATAACAATGTAACACTTGTTCTAGGACTCATTTGTCTAGAGAAAGATGAAAGAACACAGATTGTAAGAAACAGTAGCAAAGTTAAAATGAAGAGATATCAGATGTTTACATTAGAGTTGGGCACAAAAGGAAAAACAACATGCGGTTTTGTTGTGTCTAAGGTTACAAAACATTTCGTAATGAAATGAAACAGCACACAGTGTTTTGTTACAATTTCAAAATGAAGCAAAATGCTATTTTTCCCTCTAGAAGGAAATGATTCATTTCAGAGCAAATGGAAGGAGAGCTTCCTCAAGCTCTTCCCTGTAAACCTCCAACATTTTGGAAAGGTTTGGGGTCCAGGGAGCTGCATTATGAAGCTCCAAAGGGAGGTGCCCCTAGGGAAAAAAATCTTTCAAATTGGAATCAATGGAAAGCTGTAGCAGTGCTATCACTCACCTGATCACCTTCCGATTCCAATAAAAAGATTGCTTTCCCCTATGGGCACCCCCTTTGGAGCTTCATAACTCAGCTCCCTGACCACCAGACCTCTCCAAATTTTGGGGGCTTACAGGGAAGAATCCAAAGAAGCTCCCCTGCCATCTTGGTGTCTCTAGGACCCAGGGAAGCATAGCATTTTGTTTCATTTCACTTTGTTTTATAATGAAACTACAGTGGACCCTCATATAACAAATGGTTTGTATAACATAAAATCTGTACAACATAAAAATTCCGGAGATAGGGGAAATTTGCTTAACATAATTTTCTATGGGGCGAATCCGTACAACATAAAAATGGTTGCGATTAAGGATTACTCTCTTTTCAATGCATTCCTATGGGAAATTTGTATAAAGGAAAATTTGCTTAACATAATTTCATTTGGAATGAATTAATTCCTTTACACAAGGTACCACTGTACTTTAAAAATTTGTTACAAAGAAAACGAAACAGAGCAAAACAAAACACTATTTTCCTATTTCATGTCCATCTCTAGTTTACATGTACCCACTGCTGACTAGTGATGCTACTCCATGAAAAAAGAGATACCCTTTCCAAAATAAAATAAAATAAAATAAAATAAAATAAAATAAAAAGATAAGGGACCTTCTCACTTATTTGTCTTGGCATGATAGTGGTAGTCACCATCATAATAACATGAATATATGGCTTTGCAAGGATTTGCAATCAGGTCTCCCCACGGTTAAATCCAAAATCCAATTCACTTGGAATCAACACAAGGACAATATCTGGGTCATTTTAAGCCAAAAGAAAATGTCTGGTGGGATTTATCAGGGGAAACAAGAGAGCCAGCACACCTGAGTGTGCAATATTTTGTAGTCATGGGCTATTTCCAAGACTTCCTGTCTGAGGTCAGAAAGGAGAGAGATTCACCCTTCACAAGTAAAATGCTCATGCCAGGTCAGTCTGTGAGAATGGAGAAAGGCTTGAAGTCAAATCAATGTCATACAAAAAAAAAAGCAGCATTTCTATAGCATTCCAAGAGAGTAAAGCAAAGCAAAGTGTTCCGCTTAAATGCAGCCCCGTAGCTCTTAAAGCAGTATGTGTGGGTCTGCAGAATTCAAAGCCCTTCCCTTCTCCCAACATGATTGTGGGGCAACTTGAGAGTTTTGGCCACATATTGCTGTTCCACAGGAATCAAAGGCAGAGAGAGATGAAGAAAATTAGAGAAGGTCTGAAAATGAGGGTGGGGATGATCTTGGTTCCCCACCACCACCACCACCACCACCACCAATTATGCGTTGTAGGACATAGGGCATGAGGCATGGGGAATGGTAACATTTCCCCTTTGGGTTCTCCATGCTTCGGTCCAATAGGATCGCTCTGCTTACCATCTGGAAGCATGCCATTTGCTGCAGGATACAGAAGAAAATAACTCATAGGAAGCTGGATGCCGACTCCCTGTCTATGAATACCATTACATTGTCCCAGTACAGAAGTCTAATTGTTTTGTGTTTCTAGTAAGATCAATACTGTTCTGGCAGGCCCCATGCCAGGAGAATCCTCAAACTGCAGCTGAATCTGAACAGCTTGTAAGCATTTTAGAGCTCGGGGGAATAATCAATCATTTGTTAAGTGGTAAATTCTCAGAGACTGAATAGCCTCAGATAAGTGGCTGTCAATGTAACTCTATCACCAAAAAGTGCCACTGTTTAAGACTGAAACAAAAAGACTGCTGAACAACAATTAACGCCTTATTTTCTGTTTGGCATACAGCATACCTGGAATAGTCAAATAAAGCTTAAGAAAAAGATACTGCCTGAAAGAACCTTTCTGAACATAAATATTACTATCCAAAACATATTGCAGCCTAAAGCAGAAAAACCAGATAGAACCTCCAATTTGTAGTATTCTCTGCTTCTGCTATTATTGTTGGTCTTGTTATGACTTGGTAGTATCTGCCAAGAGTACAGTACAAGTAATTGCTGGCTAGATAGCTCAGTGGTTTATGACTCTGACTGTGGAACCAAAAGTTCAGAGTTCAATTCTCCACTGTCCCTCCCACAAGTAGAGCTACCCTGTGTGATCTTAGGCAAGCTGCACAATGCCAGGGAGGCCCCAGAAGAAGGAAATTGTAAGCCTCTTATGAATTCACTGCCTAGAAAACACTGGAAAGGGTCAACGTAAATCAGAATTGACTTAATGTCATGTGGTGGTTGTTCAAAAATACCAGGCACATTCAATCTAAATTATTGACCAGGTACTATATAGCAGGCACAAGTTTTGGCGAAAAATCTAAGTATCTGTGAAATATTGGTGCAATATGTATCCTGTTCCTTATATTGCTGGGTTTTGTAGCTTTGATGGTGTTATTTCTCAGATCGGCAACTGCCTGTAATATTGTGTGAAACATTGTTTTCAAAGTTCCAATGACTACAGGGACCACTGAAGGGTGTTTCATCTACAAGTGTTTGGATGTTTCGATTGCCAAGTCTCTGTATTTTGTTAGCTTTTCTAATTCTTTAGCTTCAACTCTAGCATCCCATAGAGTTGCAGTGTCAATTAGAGATGGACACGACCAGGAAAAATGACGTTTGAGTTGTCGTTTGTCAGGACGGGTCCGTTTCGGGTCGTTTCCGTTTGTCGCGATAATTTTCAAAAATTTGTCATTTGCCAAGACATGCCGGCAGCCTGATCTTAGAGCTCTGTGCCGCGATCCAAAAAGAGCTTTAAAACTACTGTTTAAATGCTGTGGTGCCGTGAGTAATGCATCAATAAATTACTCGGGTGTCAGGAGAAGCAATATATGTGTTTTTCTAGACTAGATAAGCTTGATTTATAAGCTAAAGGAGCTACTTTCGGTTTTGCCTGCTTTGATTCCCGCTGGCTGCTTAGAAAACTGAATCCCGGCTGTTTGGAAAGTCACCAGATGATTAGTTAGACTGCTTGATACCTGCCTTTTGTCTAATTATATGCCGGCTAAGAGAGCAAAAAAGAAACTCCAGCCTATAGGTTGGACTAGGAAATTATCTGATACAGCACACAATCGCCCTGCTCTACAGCGTATCGAGCAGCCCTCAGGACGACGGAGGGGTAAAAATGGCATCAGGATCTGAGAAAGGAAGAGGGAGACTACCCCTCCTCCCGCAGATCAAGACTTCATGAAGGAACTGCGTTTAATGAGGACGGAGCTAGCTAGCATCATGAGTGTTAATCAACAGGATGTGATCCGCAGAATGGATGGCCTTTCAAAGGATCTCCAAAGCACTAAACAAGATTTATCACATGAAATAAAGTTAAATGGCCAGCGGCTTGATAATTTGGCAGGAGAATTTAAAAATCTGGAGATACGTGTAACTGAAAACGAAACTCAAATTAACTCTCAGAAGCAGGCTTTACTGAAAATAAATAAGAAACTGACTTATATTGAAGATTATTCTCGAAGGCAGAACGTCAAACTGATTAATTTTGTTATTCCAAACAAGGGGGCATCATTAAAACAGGAAGTTTTAACCTGGTTTAACTCCTTTCTGCCCAAACAACTAGAGGACGACGATTTAGAGAGAGTTCACTATCTGGGCAAGTCAAGAGATGGGGCCCCAAAACCAGTGATAGTAAGATTTGCTTCTTATGTAAATAAAGAGCGTCTTATGTCTTCAATTAGAGCCAATCCTAATATTCTGAAGAGAGGAGGTGCAACTGTGCAAGTTTTTCAAGATTTTTCTAAAGGAACTGCTGATTGGCGTAAATCGATGAGACCAGTTACAATCATATTAAGGAAGAACAACTATCGCTATTCTTGGGGTCACCCCTATTTTTGAAAGTTTGGAAAGGCTCTGTTCAACACACTATCTACTCTCTAGAAGAAGGCCAACATCTTCTTGAAGCATGGAACATACAGGATGACTCAGGTTCTGCCTGTTCTCCCCCAGGGAACTTCAGTGGCAACATCAGGACAGTGAATTTCTCTCTTTCTACTCCGACTCCAGGAATCCGATGAAGATGAAGAATATTTGAAACTCATTTAACTTACTCCTCCCTCTTTCCCCCTCTCTCACCTCCTATCATCCCCTTTGTTTTTCTTCTTTTACTCTTCTCCCCCTTTTCCTTCCATTTCCCTTTCCTCCCCCTTTTTTTTTTTTTTTTTTTTTTTCCAATTTTAATTTTTGTTTTTGGGATGTTTCTTTTTCTTTTTCTTTTCATTATCCTTTTCTTCCCTTTTCCCCTCCTCTCCACCCTTCCCTTTTTTGTTTTTGTTTGTTTGTTTGCTTGTTTTGAGGGGGGGCGGTGGCGGTGAGAGGGTGGTTTAGAGGGGGTAGAACAACTTATAGAATTTTCAGTAACACGCTACTTAAGAGTTAAGGAGATCTAGGCTGGCTAATGTCTGTGGACAACTTCCTCCCTCCCATCCCCTTGATGCACATGCTAAACAGTATGATAGCTGGTGGGGTGGGAGAAAAGAATAGTTTTTAGGGTGGAGGATTAGATTTATTTTAGTTTATTTTTTATTAATTGATGGTGTTTTTACTTTTGTATGCACAACGGGACCATTCCAGAATATTGAAACCAAAAGAAATAGGTTATGGGAAAGTTTATAAAATTAGCAACGTTGAATGTGAAAGGTCTGGGGTCATTTTCAAGAGAAATAGAATCGGCGATGATCAAAAGGCACAAAATAGATATTGCCTTTTGCAAGAGACTCATCAAATAAGAGATGGTATTAATGAATTAAAAATTTCAAATGTTGATATTTATGAAAAAGCTTTGGCACATCTAAAGCAAGAGGGGTTGCCATTATAATCTCAAGGAATTGTGAATGTGTTGTTGAAAATGTGGTAAAAGATTCAGAAGGTAGATATATAATATTGCAAGTTCTAATGGGGAAAGATCATTATACTTTGGTTAATCTGTATGCACCAAACGTTAACCAAGGCCGCTTTTACAATCTCCTTTGGGATCAGATTGAATTGGTTAAAAAGGGGTATTTAATAATGGCAGGGGATTTCAATATGGTCTTAGATAAAATTAAAGATAAATCGGTATGTAAAAAGGAAGAGTGGAGGACAAGACATACAACTCTAGCAAAGTTTATAAATACAACAGGATTGAAGGATGTCTGGAGAGAACTGAAAGGAGATGAAATAAAATACACCTTCTACTCACCAGTGCACAAAACCTACTCTAGGATAGATTTTGTGTTTGTTTCACAAAGCCTAATACCCAAGATAAATAATACCGAAATTGAGATCATAAAAACATCTGATCATGCTTTAATGTCGATTGATTTAGCAACAAATAAAAATTATAGAGAAGCTAAAAGGTGGAGAATGAATTTAAAAATATTTCAATATCCAGAAGTGCTGGAAAAGGTCAAAAAAGATTGGTTGGAAACTTGGGATATAAACGAAAAGGCAGGTAGCCAAACGCCAATCATATGGGACACCCTGAAAGCGGTAGCTAGAGGCCTTATCATAAAAGAAAATATTAAAACTAAAAAACAGGAAGAACTCAATAAAAGAAAATTAGAAAAACTAATAGCAGATTTAGAATCCCAATTTTTTCTTACTAAGGATAATAAGATATTGAGGTTGATTGAAGCAAGAAAAAAAGTTAGAAGATCTAGATTTACAACAAACACAAAGGAATCTTCTGTACCTAAAAAGAAATTTTTTTGAATACAGCAACAAGAACTCAAAACTTTTAGCCAGATTAGCACAGAAAAGACAAGACAAGAATACAATAGGGATTATAAAAGACTCCTCAGGTAAGACATGCACACAAATGAAGGAAAAGTTGTCAGCTATACAAGAGTTTTATCAGTTGTTATATACTACAAAAAATAAACCTAAGGAGGATATAGAAAGGTATATCACTAAGAATTTAAAGAGGGTCTTGGAACAGGAAGATATGCTGGAAATGGAAAAGCCTATTACAGATCAAGAGATAAGCGAGGTAATAGACAAATTAAAGAATAATAAAACGCCCGGAGTGGACGCTCTGGGACCTGAATTTTACAAACTTTTTAAAGCAGTATTAATACCTAAATTAAAGAAGCTATATAATGAAATTTTGAATGGAGAACAAATTCCGAGATCTTGGACCCATTCTTTAACTATTTTAATTCCAAAACCTAATAAAAATTTAATGGATATTGGGTCATACAGACCAATATCCTTATTAAATCAAGATGCTAAGATTTTCACAGCAATTTTGGCTAAAAGAATGAATAAATTTATAGCTAAATATATTAAAGAGGATCAATGTGGTTTTATCAAAGGTAGACAAATGGCAAATATTATTAGAAGGAATTTGAATGTTCTTTATGAAATGAGTAAGAGTACTACTAAAGCTGGGATGTTATCTCTAGATCTTTATAAAGCTTTTGATTGTGTTCAATGGCCCACATTAAAAATATTGTTAAAAAAATGGGATTTGGGAAATCCTTTTTGGGAGTAATAAATCAACTATATTCAACGGGCACTTCCTCAATAATAGTTAATGATGGATTGACTGAACAAATCACCTAGGCCGAGGAACTAGACAAGGATGTCCTCTTTCTCCAGTCCTTTTTGTATTGTTATAGAGCTCCTGGCAAATGCCATAAGGGACGACAAATTTATTAAAGGTATAGGGAAAGATGGGGCAACTAAAATTAGTTTATTCGCGGACGATGCTCTTTTGACTATTGTAAACCCAATAGAGAATATTCAAAGAGTAAAAACTCATTTAGAAGAATTTGGAGAAATAACAGGATTATGTGTAAACTGGCAAAAATCAGAGAGTTTATTCTTCAATTATGGAAAACATGACTTAAAGATGATTGAAAAATCTGGACTTAAACCGGGAAAAAGCATTAAATATCTAGGATTAGAACTCCATAAAGAATTTACTAAAACTAAAGAAAGAAATATCTCGAAATTAGAAGAGGAGATGAAAAACAAATTAATATCCTACTCTAAACTAAAATTATCGTGGTTTGGCAGAATTGCATTGATAAAAATGAAAATACTTCCAAAAATTAACTTTATTTTTAAAATGTTACCGGTTCAGTTTTTAGAAAAGGAAATTAAAACTCTCCAAGACATGATAAATAGGTATTGTAATGCAGGGAAAAAATCAAGAATAAATAAAAGTCTATGGTATAGATCTCAGAAAGAAGGAGGAATAGGTATACCCAATATAAAAAAATTATTATATAGCCAATCAACTTAGTTCTTTGGGGGAAATTCTTTTTAAACCACAGAAGTTAATATGGTGGGAGCAAGAGTCTTTGGATATAAAGGGGGAAATAAACACATTTTTATTCACGGAAGTTAAAAACAAAGTAAAGATTGACAACCCCTATTGAATAGTTTAATTGCTACATGGAGAACATATAGGAAAATCTTGTCTCCGAAGGGATCCCCACTGGCTTTAGTTACTGACTTGGAAAGCTTTCCAGACAACTTGAAGCATTATTTGGAGTTATTTAAAATTAAGAAAATAGCTAGACTAAAGGATTGGATGCTCAAGATTAAAACAATTCAGGATATAAAAATATTTTGCAACCCAGTGATTTAACATGGTTAAATTATATTCAACTAGGAAAATGGATAAAGGACTGGGGAAAGAGAAATAATCAAATCAGAGAATGCACAAAATTTGAACATTTCCTACTATCGCTTGAGTCTGAACAGGAAAATTCAGAGAAAGGAATAACACGTAAAATATATAAAATACTAGGGGAATTATCAGAAATGAAGGAGTTAAACACCTTGAGAGAAGTTTGGAACCAAGACCTTAATGTACAGATAGAGAAAGAAGACTGGAAAAAAATTTGGAATATGAGAATTTTGAGATCATTGTCAGTCAGGATAAAAGAAAACTACTTCAAATTGGTTTCAGATGGTATTTAACCCCAGTAAGACTAAATAGAATGAATCCTGCTTACTCTAAGATATGTTGGAAATGTGAAAAAGAGCTTGGTACTTACTTGCATCTTTGGTGGGAATGTGAAATAGTCCAAAGGTTCTGGAAAAAGTGTTTTTAGAGCTAAGTAATATGATTAAGATGGATATAGATTGTAATCCAGAGATAGCATTATTATCATTGTTAACAAGTAAAGATTATGTTGTTACAACAAAGGAACTAATAGCAAATTTTATGACAGCTGCTAGATTAATTATAGCAAAAATTGGAAGTCAAAACTAGAATTCAAGATGGAAGACTGGTATAATGAACTTTGGGATATAGCTATAAACGATAAACTCTCCTGCAGTTTAAAGGTTAAACGAGGAGAAATGAAAAAAGACATTTTCTACGATATCTGGGGTAAATTTTTAGATTATGTACTAGTCGAAGGAAAAGGGAAAGAGTCCACGAATATCTCACAACAATTCTGGAGAAGAGAACTTTAAGAAGACTACTAGAAGAATAGAAGATGGAGCAACGAATAAGAATGTATGGATGGACCCGTGGGATGGGGGTGCACTTATATTGTTTGTTGTAGTTTTTTTTTACTTTCATTTTTTATGTCGTTGTATGTAGTTTAAAATTTAATAAAAAAACATTTAAAAAAAATTTGTCATTTCCGTTTGTCGTTTGTGTTGGCGTTGGGGTAAGTGGGCTCTTGGAGGAACCTCTCTGGGTGCCTCTGACGTCTGACCCACTAAGAAGGGAAGGGAAGGGAAGGGAAGGGAAGGGAAGCGTTTCGCGTAGCCGCCGTGTACCATACATTACATTATGTTAGGGTTGGGGGGTAAGTGGCAGAGGCACCTCTCTGGGTGCCTCTGAGTCACTAAGAAGGAAAGCATACTGGCGTACTGGTGTACTGGTTAGGGGTAGGGGTAGTGGGCTCTGGCTGGGAAGCACCTCTCTGGGTGCCTCTGTGACCTGCGCAATGATGGGCTGGCCAAGGGATGGGACCATGCAAATTTTTGGACCCATTCCACCAATCTCATGGCCAGGTTTTGACTGAGACTTCTGGATGTGCCAGAAGCCCACTAACGCTAACCCTAACCCTAACCGATACACCAGTAGACTGTCCTTCTTAGTGGGTCAGAGGCACCCAGAGGTGCAGCCCACTAACCACCCTAACCTTAACTGTAACCCTAAGCCTAGCCCTTACCCTAACCCCAACCCTAACCCAGATCTGTACGCAAGTACGCTTCCCTTCTTAGTGGGTCACAGAGGCACCCAGAGAGGTGCGTCCCAGCCAGTGCCCACTACCCCTACCCCTAACCTGTACGCCAGTACGCCAGTATGCTTTCCTTCTTAGTGACTCAGAGGCACCCAGAGAGGTGCCTCTGCCACTTACCCCCCAACCCTAACATAATGTAATGTATGGTACACGGCGGCTACGCGAAACGCTTCCCTTCCCTTCCCTTCCCTTCCCTTCCCTTCTTAGTGGGTCAGACGTCAGAGGCACCCAGAGAGGTGCCTCCAAGAGCCCACTTACCCCAACGCCAACACAAATGACAAACGACAAACGGAAACGACAAATTTTTGAAAATTATCGCGACAAACGGAAACGACCCGAAACGGACCCGACAAACGACAACTCGAAACGTCATTTTTCCTGGTTGTGCCCATCTCTATTGATTATTCATCTTCCCCCTGCAAAAAGGTGCATTTTTAAGGATGCAATTGTTTAGGATCTCTGGCCTCTTCTTTGGGCCCAAGCTGTTACATGTTAGTGCTGGGAAAGCACAGTCCTTCCTGCTGCCCTTGTAATTTGGAGCTTTCTATTGCATGCTAAAGCTGAGTGTCCTTTGGATAATGGTTGTGACATTGCATATGACATGTTATGCAACCTTCCGCCTTCCTGCTTTGGCTCTAAATTTAGCGCTCAGCCTGCACTAAGCAGCATCACACAACATTTGAAAGTGACTGGGCCTGGTGTGTAAAGAGGACTCTGTCAAACACATCCTCTGCAGGGAGCTACCGAGAAAGGTCTCATGTACAAATCTTTGCAATTGCAACTTCTGCATTAGAGCTCATTTCATACTATAGAAAATAAAATAGGGATTCCATTGGATTAGAGACTTCTAGGCTCTGTTGTCCTCACACAGCAAAGCTAGGTGCTTATAAGACCTTGCTACCTGTCTCAGCTCCTCTTCCTCAAAATGTCAACCCATCTAACCTGTACCTCCATCCCTCCTTGGTTTTAAAGGACAAGTTAAAACCTGTCTTCACAAGCCTTTTATGGCTTTGTCCCAGGGTCATCTTGCTTGACTAGCTGGTTTATCTTTTTGTGCCTATGAATTTGTCCCATTTCCACCACTTAATATTAAATGCTCTTGGAATGTGTAATTATTTTGCAGTTATTATCCTCTATTAGTTATTATTTTTTTTGGAGAATGTCCCATGCTTGTTGTTTATGTCAAACTTGGGTAGGGTGGGTTAATTAATTAATATCGTTATCCCAAATCAAAATCCTTTCCCATGTCTCTTTTCTTTATAGCACATCTCTCCAGATGTTGGGCTGCAACTTCCATCAGCATTAGCCAGGAAAACTCAAGAGGAAGGGTGAGAAGTGCTATAATCCAAAACACCTGGGGACTCATCCATTTCCCCACAACTGATACACAAGATATCATACTGTCACAGTTGAAAGCAGACTTGCAGAGCCAGTGAAGCAGGGATAAGTATAAAGCCACGTAAGCATGACAGAAATCACCAACAACCACCATTTCATATGGGACATTAATGATCCAATCTTGCAAATTTTTGAAAATAAAAACTAGGAATATTCCCTTTTGATTGGATCTTGTAAACAAGATTTAATCTGACCTTCTGTGCTCTTTCCGTAATCTGAATTGTTCTTTCCAGTAGTCCTGCTAAGTACAGAATCAGATATTGCCCTTCCCAGGAACAGCCAAGGAAAATGTTTGGATTGTGGAAACAGAGTGAGGGAAGGAGTGAATGGTCCCCCAGAGCTACTGGCATGGTCTACATGGGAGGCCCAAAAGAGCAAACCCAAGACAATTTGCAGCTTCAGGCAAAGAACAAGACGGCAACCCCTCTCAATGGTTGTAAGAAAGTCAGTCAGATTGGATGTTTGCTTGCTCTTCCACACAACTATAGGATTACCAATCTCCTCTACAGTTGGCTGGTATTTGCCACCTGAGGTGATTGCTTTGCTCTTCCTAATGGAATATTTTAGAGGGTAAAAGAACGAGCTGACCAGATCACAAATCTTTTACGCTACACCTGTTTTGGTTAACAAGGGATGTTGCTGAGGAAAACAAAGAAGCGTGACAGGCCTTTTATCTCCCATAAGATTGGTACAGTTGCCTTCAGCGTTGTTTGTTGAAATGTGCAACAGAGGCCTCAAACGGCATATCCCGAACAGTGGCTGCTCAAAATGACGCAGGCAGTTCGCAAACTTGCGATCCTTACTTGTACTGCCCAAGCAGAGAAAGGCTATGTTATTGTGGTGTGATTACTTCCCTTTTAGAGGTGGCGGAAACGCAATGAGGAAATCAGATAATCAAATAGATTCAGACAATCATTTACATCGATTAATATTTCTCCGATGAATAACATCATTCAGCTTCCCAGTATATATTTACATATAAACATTACTTAGGAGGCAATAGATCTCATAGCTTTTGAACATGACTATAAACTAAACAAGAGAGACTGGGTCACTTCTCTATTTGAGTACTTGCCTCATGGTTTGTGACACCATAACTGGGACGCTGATACTCTTCTACTAGCATGCTCCCTGATATGTTCATGAATATATATCCCCAGATGTAGGAGGGTCAGCATTACATCTACAAATGAAAGGGAAGTTTTACAAATAGCAGAACTCCTAAAATGTCAGGAAGCATGTGAATAGGCATCATGCATCAAAATTCTATCAAGATACTGCCTGATTTTCCTAAGGAGCTGAAGCCATGCCACAACAAACCTGGACAGTTTCTGCTACCACATGCCATACTGACCAGCAGAATCATGATTTTTTTTAAGAGCAAGAGGTAAGCAGAGTGAATATCTTAGCTCATATTAGCTATGCAAATATATGTTGTCAAGGTGATTCTGAGCTATGGAAACCCATCTAAGGTTTCCAGGTATATTAAAAAAAACTCAGAAGTAGCTTCTGGTGGTAGTCTGAGTCTATGTAGCATCATCTAATCCACACAACTGGCAGGGTATGTGACCCCATTAGCCACATACTCTCTGGGTGTTCTACAGAGTCCCTCCAGGTTGGGTAAGGATTGTGTTTCAGACATCGTGAGTTATAAGTTCACAAAGTGGGGGCCCCTTAGGAGAGTGCCCTTTAGCAACTGGCTGGGGGAAATCTTGCCTAAACTTTGAAGGATTTTAGAGGAGAGTCAGAGGAAGTTCCTCTGCAAATTTGGTGTCTCTGGTTGCCTAGCATTCATTTTATAAGCCCAACAAATCAATGAATCAATAATCACCAGAAATTCATTGATTTGTATTCATTGGGAGTTTTCAAATACATAATAATAATAATAATAATAATAATAATAATAATAATAATAATAATAATAATAATAATAATAATAATAATAATAATAATAATACCTTTATTGTCAATGTACAACATGTGCACAATGAAATTGGCTGAGTCTCCCTTTCCCACCCCCACCCACCCCTATACCACTAGCAACCACTCAGTCTTATTGCACCCTGTGTACTTGACACAAAATGCGCCAGCCCACAGGTCAGTTCTTCTATACTTGTCCTGGGATTATTTCCCATTCATCAGTCTGACAGACCATGGATAAAAACTGTTCTTTAGTCTATTCTATATCACAATATCTTCTGCCTGATGGTAACAGGGTAAAGAGGTGCTGACCAGGGTGTGAATCATCCTTAAGAATTTTTTCAACCCTCCTGAGGTAACGATCCCTAGCGATGTTGTCCAGTGCACTTAGGGGACAGCCCGTGATATACTGAACTGTGCTTACCACCCTCTGTAGTGTCTTCCTGTCAGCAGCTGTCAATCCAGCATACCAAATGGTAATGCAATATGTGAGGATGCTTTCAATTGTGGACCGGTAAAAGGAGAACATCAGTTGTTGCTTCACTTTGTTCTTACGCAAAACCCTGAGGAAATGCAGTCTCTGCTGGGTCTTCCTGGCCACTTTGGTTGTACTGATTCCCCAGGAGAGGTCTTCACTGAGGTAAACTCCCAGGAATTTAAAGGAAGAAACTCTCTCCACACAGCCCCCCTGGATGTACAATGGGGCTGGTTCCTCTCTCTTCCTCCGGAAGTCCAGCACCATCTCCTTTGTCTTGGTAATATTTAGATGCAAGTTGTTTTCTAGGCCACATGAAGATACTTTTTGGACCTCATTCCTGTACGCTGATTCGTCTCCCCTGTAATAAGACTAATTATGGTGGTATCGTCTGCGAACTTAATAATCACAGTAGATGGATCAGATGTAGAAAATTTTTTTTCCGAGTTGTCGTTAGTCGGGCGGAGCAAAAATTTGCAAAAATTAGTCGGTTTTTTTTTCGTTGTCGTTAGTACTGGTTTTTTTTTGGGGAGCGGGCTCCTGGAGGCACCTCTGTGGTGGGTGCCTCCTCTGGCCCCTATAAAGGGAAAGTGGGCTCCTGGAGGCACCCGTGGGTGCCTCCTATCCTCCCACTAGGAAGGGGAAGCAGGCTCCAAGAGACCCTCTACATGGGGGTCTCCCTCTTCACCTGCTGCTGCTGCAAAATGGTATGCAATAGCCATATGGATATTGCATACCAGTTGTGCAGACAGTGAGACCAGTGAGAGTGATAGCGTCATGCCTTCCCTGCACAAGGCTCTCGCACCGCCATGTCTCACACAGAAGGGAATTGTACTTGCTGCGTGTAGTGCAATGCAAGCAAGTAGATCTGGCTTAGGGTTAAGGTGGGTTAGTGCAAGGGCTAGGGTTAGGCTAGTGATGGGTAAAGTTACGGTGGGCTAGTGGGTTGCACCTCTGGGTGCCTCTCTGACCCACTAAGAAGACAGTCTGTGACGTATGGGTAAGGAAGGAGTCAAGGGTTAGGGTTAGGGTTAGGGGGTTAGGGCAGGTTTTAGGGGGCTTTTTGGCACATCCCAGAAGTCTCCGTGGCCAAGTGGCCATGCGATTGGTGGGATGGCTCCAAAAGTTTGCATGTCGTCCACTCCCACATGGCTGGCCACTCGGCCAGCCCATCATTGCGCAGGTGTAAAAAATAAAAAAATAAAAAATAAAATCAATGGAGGACAGAGGAGGAGAGGAGAGACATTTTGTTGCAAGAAAAAACCCACCGCTACTGTGAAAAATCTGGCAGTTTATAAATTTTCGCGTGTTTCTTTCTGTTGTGCTTGTGTGTTTTTGGACCACGATTTCAAAAACAATATTGCGTTCGCCGCCCCATTTTGGATCCCCCGCCCGCACTGCATGGCATGGCGACTCGAGTCCGGCTGCCCAGGACGGGGGGGAGGCGGGACCCCCCCCTCCAGAAACCACCCCTCCGGTAGGTGCCCTGCGCCCTTAGTCAAGCAGGCATTTTTCCGCCTGCTTTTTTGGCCCAGGAATGGGTGGGGGGAGAGTTTAAAAGTTTTTTCCTGTGCCGTCTGTGCCGCTTGCTTGCGCTTTAATTGCGGCAGCCGGCGGCGAGACTGGGCTTTTTGCTGGCTGCGAGCCTGTGGCGAGTCCCACCAGAGCAGCCCAGGACGGGGGATGGGGGGGAGGCCGGGGACCTCCAGAAACAACCCCTCTGGTAGGTGCCCTGAGGCACGGCAGGCATTTTTCCACCTGCTTTTTGGCCAGGAACTGGGTTTTTTTAACTTTTAAAACCTTTTTTTCTGTGCCGCGTGGCATCGCGCGATCGCGCGATGCAAGGAACGAGCACGACAAATCAGACCAAAATTGTTCGTTCGTCGGTTCGAGCTTGAAGTCTGGCGGAGTAATTCCCGTTATCATTTCCGTAGAGTAACGGAACCGAGTAACGGAAATGGAAACGGGAATACCGCTAAGTCGTGCCCATCTCTAATCAGATGATACACAGTCATATGTGTACAGTGAATACAGGAAGGGACTAAGCAGACAGCCCTGTGGGGAGCCAGTGCTAAGCTTCAGGGAAGTAGATGTAAAAGGCCCAACCCTCACTGTTTGTGAGCGGTCCCTCAGAAAGTCCCTTAGAAATTGACAAACGAGCAATTTTGGAAAGAATTTTGCAATTCGTTTTAAAAATTCATGCCCATCTTAAGGGATCTCTGCTAGACCACTTAAGGTAGGTATAGCAGGGATTTGATATTTTTATCTTGGACATGCCAAATCAGTGAACTACACCAACTATAACTGCCACAAAATCACCTTCTTAGCATGTTAGATATTTGGTGACATACCAGTAGGTATAAACTCTGTGAGATTAATGTAGCCATATTCCTTGGCTGGTGGACCCTCCTGGGATCCTTAGTTATCTCTGTTGATGAGGGTAGAAACATTCTTCTCTTTCTGTGTTCTCATCCAGATATATCTTTGTATATGGACATACCATGTATATAAATTCAAACTTATATTCTATGTACTTTATAAAACAGCTTTTTGTAACATTTTAGAGGATACTAATGATAAAGTAGAGAAGTGAGAAGGTGAGTATTAGAATGCCAGGTTCTACATAATATTTTGAGTTGACTTCAGCATCTATGGCTGAAATTCTGTTGCATAGCTATGTGGGTGTAAGATGGCATTATGTCCCACAGTAGCTACAAGCACATTAAGGTGGAAGTGGTATCCAGAAAGTGCTTCTGCAAAACCAGTGGAAATGGGAACTGCATAACAGAATGTGCAATCAGTTCCACACTCTTTGTTGACTGGGTGAAGCACTTGGCTTACTTTTTCATACCTCAGCAAACAGGATTCCAGCCTATGTCTGACATCAACTGGAACATTAGGTAAGCCCCCATTTGGAATTCACCTGAAAGGGCAGTTGGGACCATGCCCACCCCCAACAAAACACCAGAGACCTGAACTATCTAAATCACAATTTCAGAAGTCTTACACAATGTAGAACATTTTAGATTCAGGAAAGAATGATTACTCACTAAATTTTCATTCTCCTTGACTTTGTCTTGTTTTGACAAACCACCTTGACAAACAGCTTTTAATCACCAGGAAATTCTTCACTTCTAGGCAAAAGCAAGAGGAGGAGGTGTTTTCGTGTCAAGTTTTATGGAATGTGAACAACTGTCTTTGTGCAGAAATACTGTCTGTTCCCTTGGAAAGGGAACACAGAATGACTGGCTGGTCAAACACCCATACAACAAAACAGCATCTGGGTCTACAGATGTTCTTAGATGACAACTCTCAGAAGTCTTCACCAGTAGCCAACATTTCTGGGAGTTGTAGTCCAAAAACATCCAGGGACCCAAGCTAGGGAATCACTGCTCTAGATTATCTTTGGTGTTGTTTTGCTTAATCTGAAAAATTTGTTCTCCGTCCATGAACTTTTGAACCTCCTCTTATTTAATTTGAGTTGTGCTTGTTAAGGCACTCATTTTTACTTACTGTAACATGCCAGATTCTTGAACCTCACCATTCTTTTGGTTTCCAGTATAAAAGTGCTAAACATGGCCCATATTGAATAGAATTATTTTTTTTATTTTGAATATTTTTACCCCACCTTTCTCCTTGGAAAAGGACCCAAGATGGCTTAAAATAATGAGGGGTGATATACAGCCCAGAACATTTAAGATATATTTATTTATTATTTATTTATTTATTTATTATTTACACTTATATACCGCTCTATTTCCCATGAGAAGGACTCAGGGCGGTTTACAGCCATAATGATAAAACAACAAATCAAAACAGTGGTTAAGAACAGTGGTTTCCAAGAATGAGTAGATCGGCGGGTATTGGCAATAGGGAAGGAAGAAAAAAAAAACATATTTGGATCCTTAGAGATCTCCAAAGGCATCACGGAAAAGATAGGTCTTTAGGTTTTTCCTGAATGATGCCAACGAGGGAGCCAGCCGTAATTCACCGGGAAGCTTATTCCACATAGTTGGTGCAGCCACCGAGAAGGCCCGTCCTCTAGTTCTTGTTCTACGGGCATCCCTCGGGGCGACAGTCCTCAGTGAAAGGGCCATTGATGAACGGGTGGGTCGGGCTAGATCTGATTGTCGGGAAAGACGCTCCGCCAGATAGGCAGGGGCCAAGCCATGGAGGGTTTTGTAAACCAAAACCAACACCTTGAACCTTATCCGGGAGGCAACGGGAAGCCAGTGCAAGCGAGCCAGGATGGGGGTGGCGCGGTCAAAACGGCGCGCGCCAACCACCAGCCTGGCCGCCGCATTCTGGACCCGCTGCAGTCGCCGGACAAGGTTCA
This sequence comes from Phrynocephalus forsythii, assembly GCA_029282475.1. Classification (NCBI taxonomy): domain Eukaryota; kingdom Metazoa; phylum Chordata; class Lepidosauria; order Squamata; family Agamidae; genus Phrynocephalus; species Phrynocephalus forsythii. The sequence continues at coordinate 60,676,657 of JAPFRF010000002.1, forward strand.
AGGGGAGCCCCATGTAAAAGAGCGTTGCAGTAGTCTAGTCTCGACATGACCAGTGCCTGTACCACAGTCCTCAAGGAGCCCTCATCGAGGTATGGGCGAATCTGGGCGATGAGCCTTAGATGGTAAAAGGCCGACCTGACCACGGCTGACACCTGAGATTCCAGGGTCAGATCCAGGTCCAGGACGACGCCCAGATTCCTCACTCTTTGCGCCAGCTGGAGGGCGGACCCGCCCAGACTGGGAAGAGGGCCACAATACCCTCCGAGGTACCCCGAAGAACATAACCTCGGTCTTGCCGGGGTTGAGCTTGAGTCCGTGCGTCCTGGTCCAGTCCAGAACCGCAGCCAGGCAACGGTCAAGGGTCCGAACGGCCTCCACTGCATCGGTGGAAAAGGAGAGATAGAGCTGCGTGTCATCAGCGTACTGATGACCGCAAACTCCATAACTCCGGATGATCTCAGCCAGCGGCTTCATGTAGATGTTAAAGAGCATTGGGGAGAGTGACGACCCCTGAGGCACCCCACAAGAGAGTGTCCAGGAGCCGACAGCTCACCCCCAAGCTCACTCGCTGGGTGCGGCCCTCAAGGAAAGACCGGAGCCAGCACAAGGCTTGGCCCCCAATCCCCACCTCCGAGAGCCGCTCCAGCAAGATACCGTGGTCGACGGTATCAAAAGCCGCTGACAGGTCGAGCAGGACCAGCAGGGTAGAGCAACCCCTGTCGGCCCTCCTCAACAGATCATCATGCAGCGCGACCAGGGCCGTCTCGGTCCCGTGGACGCGGCCTGAACCCGGACTGGAAGGGATCCAGGACATGGTTCTCCTCCAGGAACGACTGGAGACGCGGGCGGCGACTCGCTCAATCACCTTGCCCAAAAGGGAACATTGGCTATGGGGCGATAGTTGGACAAATCGTCCACAGCCAAGCCAGGTTTTTAATAATGGGCTTCACCACCGTCTCCTTCAGAAGACTGGGAAAAATCCCGTCTCTGAAGGAGGCTGAGGCGATAAGTGAAGCCCATTTCGGCATGCTCCCCCCTGCGGTCTTAATCAGCCAGGAAGGGCAAGGGTCGAACGGAGAGGCCGCAGGCCTGCAATGTCCCAGGGCCCTGGAGGCATCCCCAGATGTAACGGCCCCGAACTCAACAAACCGAGGTGACCGAGGCGGCCCGACACCAGCCACCTCAGGGGCCAGACCAATGCAACTGGCGTCCAGCTCGGAACGGATGGCCTCTATCTTAGATTTAAAAAAGGCTGCGAAAGACTCACTAGTGAAATCACTAGGAGGAGGCCCTGGCGGACCGGGATTGGTGAGGTCTCGGACCACCCGGAACAATTCCGCCTGGCGATCCGAGGCCTCGCCAATTCTCAGGGCGACGAATGATCTCCTAGCCGCCCTTATCGCGTGGGAATAGCGACCGGTCGACGCCTTAACCGCAGCCCAATTCTGAGCCGTCCGAGCGTTCCGCCATCTGCTCTCTAGCCTTCTCCGCTCCTGCTTCATCGCCCGCAGCTCCTCGGTAAACCAAGGGGCTGGACGGGCTCGGCATCGGATCAGGCGCTTGGGGGCGATCCGGTCAACTACCCCAGTCACCTCCTCGAACCACCGTTGGACCAGGGAGTCGGCTGGATCGTCATCCAAGCCGTCTGGAACACCCCCGAGGGCCTCCGAGAACCGCGCAGGGTCCAGGAGTCCCCGGGGGCGGGCCCAGATGGAAGGGCCTGGCTCCCCGCGGGGCTGGGTGGCTGCAGCAACAGAGAAAGTCAGCAGATAGTGATCTGACCATGACACGGGCTGGGCCAATAGACTCCCAACCCCCAGATCAAAACCCCGCGATGTGGAGGCAAAACCAGGTCCAGGGTGTGTCCACCCCTATGGGTAGGGCCGATGACTAATTGGGACAGGTTCATGGAGGCCATGGTCTCCATGAATTCCAGAGCTGCTCCAGACAGTCCGCCCTCAGCGTGCACGTTGAAGTCCCCCACCACCAAAAGGCGTGGAGACTTCAACAATGCCGCCGAGATGAACTCAGAGAGCTCTGGGAGGGAGAGTGCAGGGTCGCGGGGAGCACGGTACACAAGCACTACCCCAAACCTGTCCCTCTGGCCCACCATAAGGTGGAGACATTCCAAACCTGGACTCACCAATGACGCGGATCTGCAGACATAAAAGGATTCCCTGTAGACTAGAGCCACCCCACCCCCGCCCCTCCGACCTGCCCAACTGCTGCACACGGTAGCCCAGGGGGCAAAGAAGGGTGAGGGAAGCCCCACCCCCCTCGCCCACCCAGGTCTCCGTGAGAAAAGCCAGGTCGGCACGTTCATCCACGATCAAATCGTGGATGAGTGAGGTTTTATTGTGTACCGACCTGGCATTGATCAGCAGACAGGACAGGCCGGAGGGGGAACAGACGGATTGGATCTCTACCATCTGGCGGTGAGTCGACGGGTCAGAACGGGGGACAGGCAATAATTGTCTGTCCCAGGTTCTCCTTATCCAATCGGCCCGCCGGCCCGGAGCATACCTCCCGCGGCCCGACACCACCCTAATAGGGCACCCGGCATATATTCAAGTTAAGAACGGGGAATTAGGAGAGGCATCTTAGAACATTAAAATGTAACATTAAAGCCACAAAAACCACAAAAAAATCAATTACGAGGGGTGGAAACTAACATGAAAATCACTGGTGTTCTTATGAAATCAGTTAATGCAATCATGTATGGTAATCCAATCCATATAAAAGTCACATAGTAAGTAGTCCCTCATTCAGGAAAAAGCCTGCCTGAAGAGAAAGGCCTTTGCCTGCTTCTGGAAAGACAGCAGAGATGGGGCAGTCTTGGCCTCCATCAGGAAGGAGTTCCAAAGTCTGGGAGCAGTAACAGAAAAGGCCCTTTCATGTGTTCTTCGGAGAAGCACCTGTGAAGGTGGCAGGATGGAGAGACAGGCTCTCCTGATGACCTAAGCACCTGAGCTGGTTCAATCTTTGAGGTAGCTTGGACCCAGGCCATTTTGTGCTTTGTAGGTTAAGGTCAGCACTTTGAATTGTGCCTGATAGCTGCTTGGTAGCCAGTGGAGCTAATTTAGTAGGGGTGTAATGTGGTCTCTGTAACCTGCCCCAGTCAGCAATCTGGCCGCTGCATTCTGGACCCGTTGAAGTTTCCTGAGACCTTCCATCGGTAACCACACATAGAGTGCATTACAGTAGTCCAGCCGAGATGTCACTAGGGCATGTGTCACAGTGACCAGAACAGATTTCTCAAGAAACAGCATAACTGGCATACTAATTTTAATTGTGCAAATACACTCCTGACTACAGCTGTGACTTGGGCATCTAGACTCATGGATGAGTCCAGGAGCACCCGAAAGCTATGCGCCTCTTTTTTTTTTTCAATTTGGGGGTAATCCCATCCAGTACAGGTTGCATCCCTATCCCCTGATCTGATTGCAAAGTCCCTATCCCTTGATCCGATTGCAAAATCAGACTTCAAGGAGTGGTATATATTCACATACAGTATAGTACTTGCATTTCCAGAAAACATTAAAAATGTTTTACCTCTGAAGATGAAGGGTGTTTGCATTGCAAAAAGTAAAGGGAAATAGAAAGGAATAAGAAGTGCCGAATTATCTAACAGCATGCTCAAAATCCAAAGGTTGATCTGGCTTCTAAAGAAACCTGGGTTTCCTCTGTACCCCCGGAAGTTACATAGGCTTATAGATGAATTTCCTGCACACACACCTACACACACCAAGAGGTTAAAAAAAAACAACAACTGATTTTTATCCAAATGGCAGAAATGCATCTCTTTTGTATTCTTGCTCCTTGAACCTTATCACATTTCTAAAGCATTTCCTCAAAATGCTTCCCAGTTAAATACATGCTAATGAGAATTAATGCTGGCATACATAGGAAAGAAAAGAAAACTGGCTTATATCCTCTGTTTGGTGCCTAAAAATGATGTTTATGCCAAAGATTTAAAGACTTGGGGTTTGGTTTTTTGCCTCCCTCTCATGCAGAAAATCACTTAAAGTCTGGAGGGACACAAAGAGTTCTATGGAGAGGAAGGCTTGAACCCCCTAGAAAGGGAATGAGATAATGGGAAACCTTTTCAGACCAGACCTTAATTTTGAGAATGAAAGCTGTTAGGAGTCATTTTGTTCAAAGGCTGGCAGGGGGACCCTAATGCAAACATACTAATGCACACACAAAGGCAAGGCATTAGAAGCACATGTTTTTTCTTCTTCTTCTAAGAAATCGGGAATATTTGAGATTTTTTAACAACTATTCACCTCCTGGGACTTCCTCCCGGGATGAGAGTGGATGTGAAGTAACTGTCAAAGAAAAAAAAAACACTTTCAGTGCATCAGCAATAGTATATCATAGGTAAAAATAATATTTTCATTTCCTCCACCCCTCCACAGAGAAGCAAGGGAAATAAATATTCAGTTGACAACAGCAGGAGCATTGTTTGAGGTCAATATGCCATTTAGACACAAGCATCATGCCAAATGGCATATTCCTCTTTTACCCTGATCTCAAGCAACCCTATTTAGGCCACATGGCCATGGTAAAAACCATTTTTGGTGTCTACCTGTTGAAATTGACTCGTTTCCCTTCTGCTTTAAGAACATGCTCTTCTTAAAGAATTTGATTTATTTTCAAAAAGAGTGGTTACATTAATAAATCGAGTATCAAGGTGTCATACTAGTTGTTAGAAACCATTGACCCCAGCCGATTAAGAATGAAAACAATTAGAATTGGAAAGGTTTCTAACTGCTTAGTGGGGCAATGTTCCTAGCATCCAGACCATCCTCTGAGTCCAGGTGTGCCTGCTCTGTGCCCATCATGCACCTGTCAGTCTTCCGCTGGTCTGCAGTCTCCTTCATTGGCCAAATGGAGAGACTGGGATAGGTAGTTGTAAGTAATGCTTGAACATATTGATGAAGTGATGCAGTAATACACATTTTAAGAAAGATTTTAAAAAAGAATTAAGAGGGAAAATGGCAATGCCCCTGCCACCCAAAATCCACATAAGAAAAAATTAAAGTGGCATCAGTGTTCACATGACAAAACCTCACTGAATTGAATCAAGTTTAGAATAGGGATGGGCATGAAATGGAAAAATTGTGTTTCATTTTGTTTTGTTTCATTTCGTTTTCCCACTGCATTTTATTTTGTTTCAATTTTAAATGTATTTTTATAAAAAAAAAATCATAACAAAACAAAACAGTAACGAAATGATTTGTTACTGTATAAAATGGCTCCCCTGGATCCTAGAGGCACCAAATTTGGTGCCCCTAGGACCCAGGGGAGCTGTTTTACAGAGTAATGAAATGGTTCATTTTAAAATGGAAAAAAAAAGTTTCATTTAGTTTCATAATAGAATGCTGCCTGTCATTTTATTTCATTACAAAACAATTTGTAAGCTTACGAAATAATGAAACAGCGTTTCATTTTTCCTAAGGTGCCCATCCCTAGTCTAAAAACCGTATCGCTTCCTCAGAGTGCCGTCCAGCGGAGCTGTTTCGGGTGGTCCGGGAACTTCTTCAGCCAGGAGATAGGGTGGAGGCCCAGGACCATTCGGTGGCACGCTGTGAGGAGTTTGCTGTTCACTTTGAGGGAAAAATTGATTAGATTCGCAGTGAACTGGACTCCACTATTGATACAGTATCAAGGGATGTGTCCAGTGCACCGTGCTTAGGTCCAGTGTTATTGGATGAGTTTCAATTGTTGAGACCCGAGGATGTGGACAGGGTGCTTGGATCTGTCCGTTCCACCACCACATTGCTCGACCCTTGCCCTTCTTGGCTAATTGAAAGATCTGCCAAGGGGGTTCGCACCTGGGTCCAGGAAGCTGTAAATGCCTCTTTAAGAGAGGGAGTGGTCCCTGCTGCCTTGAAAGAGGCAGTAATTAGACCACTCCTAAAAAAACCTAACCTGGACCCAGGACTGGTGGTCAACTACCGGCCAGTAGCGAACCTCCCTTATTTGGGCAAGGTGTTGGAGTGGGTGGTGGCCGGACAGCTCCAGGCGCTGCTGGATGAAACAGATTTTCTGGATCCCTTTCAATCTGGTTTCAGGCCGGGTTTCGGAACAGAGACTGCCTTGGTCGCCCTGTACGATGACCTTTGCCGGGAGAGAGACAGGGGGAGTGCAACCCTGTTGATACTCCTGGACTTCTCGGCGGCTTTCGACACCATCGACCATGGTTTCCTTCTGGATAGGCTGGCCGGGTTGGGAATTGGAGGCACCGTTTTGCGGCGGTTCCAATCCTTCCTGGCTGACCGTGTCCAGAAGGTGGTGCTGGGGGATAGTAGCTCTGCTCCATGGCGTTTACGTCATGGGGTTCCACAGGGCTCAATACTATCCCCCATGCTGTTTAACATCTACATGAAACCGCTGGGAGAGGTCATCAGGAGGTTTGGGCTGAGGAGTCAGCAATATGCTGATGATACTCAGCTCTACCTCTCGTTCTCCACCAATCCAGGTGAGGCGGTTTCTGTTCTGAACTTGTGTCTGGACCAGATAATGGACTGGATGAGGGTTAATAAATTGAAACTCAATCCAGACAAGACGGAAGTGCTGTTAGTGGGTGCTACGTCTGACAGGCTAGAGGGCCATTTCCCTGTCCTGGATGGGGTTGCACTCCCCCTAAGGGACAGGGTCCGTAGCTTGAGGGTGCTCCTGGATCCCGGTCTAACTCTGGAAGCCCAGGTGGACTCGGTGGCCAGAGGTGCCTTTCTCCAGCTGCGGAATATATACCAGCTGTGCCCCTACCTAGATGAACGGAGCCTTATGACAGTTACGCATGCACTCGTAACATCCCGTATTGATTACTGTAATGCGCTTTACGTGGGGCTGCCTTTGAAGACGGTTCGGCGATTGCAGCTGGTTCAGAATCGTGCTGCACGGCTGGTGAGTGGTAGGGCCACCAAGGAACACATCATGCCGATTCTGTATAACCTTCACTGGTTACCAGTTGCTGCCCGAGCCCAATTCAAAGTGCTTGTTTTGACATATAAAGCCCTAAACGGCTTAGGACCTAGATACCTGAAGGACCGCCTCCTTCCATATGAACCTACCCGGCAACTAAGATCTAGTCAGAGAGCCCTCCTGAAAGAGCCATCCCTTAAGGAGGTGAAGGGGATGGCTTGCAGGAATAGGGCTTTTTCAGCAACTGCCCCCAGACTTTGGAATGCCCTCCCAAATGAGACTCGCCTGGCACCGACGTTGATATCATTTCGGTGCCAGGTAAAAACCTTCCTATTCCAAAAGTTTTTAAACTAATGATTGTGGGACCTGATGGCAATTTTTAGTGGTGTGCTTTTAATGTACTGTATTTATTGTATTTACTGGTTTTTATTGTTCTAATTTTATTGTATTTTGATGTTTTAATTGTTTTGATTGTGAGCTGCCCGGAGACCTTTGGGTAGTGGGCGGCATACAAGCTATATAAATAAATAAAATAAATAAATAAATAAATAAAAGTGAGTTATTTTAAAGAGTTGGTGCTAGGTGGTTCTAAAAGCTCACTTTGTTGCCCATATGAATTGATTTCACCCTTGTGTTCTGTGAATGATAGGATTCTAAATCAATGTAAATTATGCTTAGATGTGGTTCGTATTGCCAGTGTGATCACAGCTTTAACTTATGCTTCCTCACAAACTCTGTACTTTTTTCAATAGCTGTTTCTAACTCAGCATTCATGTTAGAGGTATTTATTTGATCTCTCCCCAACCATGTTTGGTTTGCTGGCTTGTTGTATAACCAGCTTGGGTATTAATCACAGATGTTCAGTGCCATTTAGACTATTGATTGTACACTTTATTTACATTATGTTCCATTTTGTTCTTGTTATATGGCATCAAGTTCCTTCCAACTTCCAACCCGATGAATGATTGACCTCCAACAAGTCTTATTGTCAACAGCCCTGTAAATTCAAGGTTGTGGCTTCCTTTGCTGAATAAATCCATCTGTTTGATTTGTTTCCTCTTTTCCATTGCATTATTGCATTTTCCATTGAGTCATATCTTCTTACATTGATTCCAATTCTGTATATAATCACCTCAGTTTAGTCATTTTTGTTTCTAGAGTTCTTGCTTAATTTTATCTAGAACCCACTTAGGGCTCGGTCCCACATCCCTTTAAAAGCAGTTTAAATTACTAAATAAACCAAGTCCAAAAATGCCATCCTCATGGCCACCGGGCTTTTTGAAAAAAAAGAAAAACAAAAACCCGGTAATGATCCCTTAAGCGAGGTTTCTGTGACTCACCTACGAGGTAGAGTTTTTTGCCTCGCATTGAAAATCCAGCTTTTAAGGAGGCAGACGCTGTGGGACCATGCTGATGATCCGGGTTTCTTTTTCTTTCTTTCTTTGGCTATTCCTGGGGCCGATGGGCTGTGGTTTTTTAAAATTTATTTTCTCCTTCGGAGAAACAGGAAGCTCTATCCGGTCCTACAAGCATTAATTTCCCCCAGCAAAGTGGTCCGTTTTTTTTCAAATGCTAGCGCCACCTGCTGGCCAAGGGGGCTGAACTGCACTTTAAAATAAAAAAACAGCTTTTGACATGAGAACTCTTGTCCCACATATTAAATCACGTGATGGGACGAAGAGGAAAAGCCAGACCTTCAGAAGATCAGGATCGAAACCCAGGTGTGACCACAGCCTTAGTTGTTTTTTCTGTCACCCATGGTAAAAAAGCTTCTTCTCCAACACCATCATTTCAAGTGAATCGTTTTTTATGTCTGCTTTCTTCACTATCCAGACTTCAATTTCATACATAGTAACCTAGAATACCATGCTATAGATTATCTTCACTGTGGTCACCAGTGACACATCCTTGTACTAGGGGATCTTTTCTAGTTCCTTCACAGCTGCTCCTTGAAGTTTCATTTAGACATGGCTTATCAATCTGTGCTCTGTCGCAGACATTTTTAAAACACAACCATTTTGATTAGCTGAGTGACAATAGTTTTTCTAAAAGGCAACGTGAATGCAAAAACGAAAATCCTTAAAGCAACCACATGCTGCCATATGTATTCATTGCAGTGTTATGTTTATGACCTGATGGCTCTTCATTAATCGGTTGTGCTAATTAGTCTCTTGGTCCAAGTAGTGGCTCTCTCGTGAAATCTGCAGCTGCATAGTAATCTTGATCAAGCTTTTGGTATCATCCAGTATCTAGTCATGGTACAGTCATTAACATCAGATTCCAGGGCAGTTTGTCTCAAGCACACTGGGTCTCACCCTTCATAAAGGTAAAATGAGAAGCGATGGGAGTGGTTAGAGAAATGCTGTGCAGAGTGAGTTCTTATTTTGGCAAAAGGAAGTGGAACTGTCTGGACAACAAAATATTTCAATTCATGACAACCATTTCTCTTTTAAAGCACCATGTGTCCCCATCAGTTGCATCTCCAGAGTTATTTATTTAGCACTCCTTAAGACTCTTTTTTCCTTCCTATTATCTATGCCTTAAATGAACAGGTAGATGTGATGCTTCACTCTACAACAAAAGCCATCAGAAGCTTCTGCATTAATCACTACCTCACAACGTGCTCACTCAGAGACCAGAACCATCAAGAGTTAGCACCTCTATAGTGATGTCATGGTCAGTTTTAACTCTTTTTTCTTGATACAGTAACCCCCCACTGATCATGGGTGTTAGGGACCCACCCCACCTGCGATGCATGAAAATCCGTGATATGCAGAAGCGGGTGGGGTGGAGCCTGGAGGCGGGGCGATCGCGCGCCTCTCCGAGAAGTCTTGGGGCGGTGCATGCAGGCAGAGTTGCGGGATCTTACCTCTGCCACCTGCCCGCGCGGCCCCGAGGCTTCTGGAGCCGGGTTGGGTGGCACGGAGTGACCCGATCGCTCCCCACCACCCCCCATGCCGCCTCGAGGCTTCTCGGGGGATCCTGGTTGGGCAGCGTGGAGTGCTCTGATCACCCCACGCTGCCCCTAGGCTTCTTGGGGGAGCCTGGGGGTGGCGCGGAGTGACCTGATTGCCCCATGCTGCCCCCCCACTGCCCCAAGGCTTCTCGGGGGAGCCTGGGGGCAGCTCAGAGCGACCCGATAGCTGCCTGCCACCACCCCCTGCTGTCCCAAGGCTTCTCAGTGGAACCTGGGGGCGGCGCAGAGCGACCCAATTGCCTCCCACTGCCCCCCACCCCTAGATGCAGGTACTGCGATCCCGCAATGTAGTGAGACCGCAGTACCTGAACCACGAAATGACGGGGGGTGACTGTAGTTTATCAAACTGTCTTCCAAATGAGTGTTGTATCATTTGATTTCATAATTGGGTCCTCTGTGCTTGTGAGCCTCAAGAACATTTGTGATTGAAAGGACCTTATTAAGAAGGGCCTGGTAATTAAAACTGAGGTACGTGCAACACTCATGAGAGGGGCTTATTTATCTTTCATAATTATATAGCTGCATCCAATTTATCCCAGTGATTTAGAGCACATTTTATCTTAACATTAATGCCTATAATGGGGGGAAGACAAGACGGTCAGGCCATTATCAGTAATATTCATATGACAAAGCATTCCACCTTCAGCCATTTTATTGCCTGAGACTGTGTAGGAGCCCATGATGCATCTACCCAAGTTAAGAGATGCATATGATCACAAATCAGACAAATGAATGAATGAATGAATGAATGAATGAATGAATGAATGAATGAATGAATGAATGAATGAATGAATGGAAGACATATAATCCTGCAAACCTGTCTCTATTCCTATCAGAAAAAGATGGCAAACACCAATGAAGAAAACAAACATATATTGCTGCTTTGTGGTATCCAAAGTCTACTGCCTGGTGGAGATATCTTACTCTGCCTAATTCTCAACATAATATCCACCAGACTACATGGGGGACAGATAAGAGCCCTATGAGTTAAATTGGCTGAGAAACAGTGGGTGGCCAAGCCTGCCAAGTAAGGTGAGGAGAGAGTTTCCAGGATTTCCAGTATCCCACCCAATCTTCTCATTAGTGCACTGCTAAAAGAAAAGCATCTTCAACACTATTCTGTCTGTCCACATTTCACACTCTCCCAGACCCCATGAGGGGATTCAGAAACTTATTCCAGGGATAATGGTAGCAAATAATTACAACTCTAAGTAATTTTAACATTTCTTAATCACAACTCAATAGATGAATTCAATTTGAGTTTCCATAGTAACCCTGCCGACTTCTTCATTAGCATGACCTATATTTGGCGTTGCTTGAAAATATGAGGCAGGTCTCCAGAGAGAAATACTCATTCGTGAAAGTCTTGCACTGATTATCAGGTCCTCCACCTGTGAATTGTTTTTTGTAAGGAAAGTAGATTAAAGAGATTGGTTTGCATTGTAGCCCATGAACCAATTGCCACACCATATTTACCCCACAGAGGAGCACAGAATTCACCTAATAAGCAAGCATAATATTTAAAAGTTTTTTGTTTATTTGCTTGTTTAAACCATAATCTCTGCATCTGATACAAAAATAAACAGCTGCTACAGGAAATATGAAGAATAAAAGATAGCAAATTTACAGTACAGATAGTAAAATAAGATCCATATTAAAGAAATGGACCATAAGATTGAAGTGCTACATCAAAAACAATTTATGATGTTCTTTAAAGATCTTGTAGTATTTTAGAGAAACTACAAATATGTGTTTTGTTTTTGTTTTTAAATTCGTATGTTTAATTTTGCAATTTTGGACTGTTGATGTAGCCTAACCTGAGCGTTTCATGTGACATAAACAGGTGTCATCTGCAACATCACTCCCTTTCCACCATTGTCATATTCAAAATACTGGACTATGATGATAATTTAAGAAATACTGTGTAATAGAACTTGGGTCGAATTTAGGCTCTCCGCCGCCATTCTATGGTGAAGAATCTGATCAGCTTCTGAAGGTGTGATGTGTGTTTAAAAAAAAGAACATTAAGGGATCTCAGAGCTCAGAAGTGTTATACACTTCCAGCTAGCTATGTCAAATGAACATTGTCATCACTGGCATTATGCAGAACTTGGAAACATTACTCTTTTGGAATACAGCTCAAAGAATTCCTCAGCCATGGCCATGCTAGCTGGTAGACTCTAGGAGCAGCCTTCACCTCCCCCCAAAAATGTTTCTGAGTTCTGTGTGATATAGAAACTAACAGTATCGCTGCCAAATGGGTGGTATAAAAATCTAATAAATAACAAATAATGAGCATGTGCCACCATGTCAATTCTGAATTGTAGTGACCATTTTCCAGTCGGGGGTGTGGTGTTCGTCCTCACCTCCTCAAACCTTGCCACTGCCTTGGCCATGGAGGTGGCCTGGCTCTGCGCCCCGTCTCCCGGCAGCATGTGAATGGCCCTTAGGGTGCCGCCACCGCCGTGCCCTGCTCCGTCTGAGGTGGTTGTAAGGTGGGTGGGTGAGCGGGCGAGCGCTGTGAGGAGCAGCGGGAGGAGGAGACACCCTCTGGGTGGCTCGGGCAGGCTGAGGGGGAGTGGTGGCGGGGGATCGCTCTCCTGTGTGTTAACAGGGGGCACAAAAATGACTTTTGTCCCAGGCTCTGAAAGCCCTAGCTACGCCTCTGTTTCCAGTTAAAGAATACTCAGAAGTGGTTGACCATTCCCTCCTTCTGTGGGATGATGCAGTTTACCTGAGGCCACACAGAATAGCTCTTCTCTTTGGAATTGACTGAGGAAGGAATTGAACTCCCAACCTCTGGCTCTGTAGCCAAATACCAAAACCACTGAGCTATCTAGCTGGCTTGATATAGCAATAATATTTTTTTAAAATGACACCACGAGCTATTGGCATTCAGTTTTCTTTAAATGCCATTAGGTAACCTCTCTTGTTAATGCCTCCAGGATTATTTTTCATTCCCAGTCAGATGGTTTTCATTTATTTATTTTTTAAAATGAGCGTCATAAGGATGTTGAAAGAACATCCTCCTGTGCAACTCTCTCATTCATGGGACATACTGTTTTGAGATGTTCAGATTGTTGTCAAGAGACTGACCCTGAAACTGACCCAGTTCCTTATATGACTGCATTGAGGAAAACAGAAAAGAAAGCTAGCTGGGCTCTGGGATTCAAGTTACATAAAAACAAAAAGGCCATTTATAGAGTTTTTGGGCGTCTTTCATGGTTCCGGCTGATACAAAAACATGTGCCTGTCTTCACATTGCATCACTAGAGATCATTATGACAACTATAGTTTTCATTGAAAAGGGTCAAATGTTACTCCAACCTGATTTTTCAGGTTTTACATCATTTGCAAAAGGATTCTCCATGTCGTATATATTTTTTTGAATTTTTGGAAACATGCAATTGGAGGCCTAAACACTCTCCCAATCCGGATTCTGCTGTGTTTTTCCTAAACCCCCCTCTCACCCTTGAATCATATTAGCTTACAAGACTTTCCTCCCCCCACAAAAATGTGTATGCATTTTCCATAAGCCACAGATTTATTTATGCATTCTTCTATACTCCTTTCACCCAAATAACTCAAGTGTTTGTGCATATTTTTCAGCTGAATGCATGTTTCTACCTATTGGCATTTTTAAAAAATGCTTTCAGGCATGTAAAGCATTTTACAAATCTTGAATTCATGCAGATTGTTGAAACAAGAAAACTTGATTTCACAACAACTCTCGGTAGGAGGAGACTGGGCAGTTTTGTTGAGAATTTCAAAATCACCCAATGTGCTATGGCTGCCTTATGTATAGGTCAAACAACTTACCTTTGTGGACTACCTGGATGCATTTAATAAATGAATTAGTAACCTTCATATTCCTTCATGATCTTCCTGGTACTAATCTGGTAATAAATGCTTTGGCTTGCTATCTATGCTAGGGCATTGTCTGCTATGTACTATTTTTCTTCTTTTGGAGACCCACCAAAGCCTAAGTTTAAGAGCTAGTTTACCCTTGCATGTATATTGCTGGTGCCTCTACATTTGATGAGTAATGTTCGCACATTCAGTGGCCAATCAACAAGTAGAGAGCAGCCAAATGCAATCAACCAATCATTATGCATTGCATGGGAATCAACCTCAATAAGCACAAAGCATGCAAAAAGGCTCCAGTTAAAATTTTGTGTTTAAGACAATGCAAAACCCACAATATCCTGTTTTAAGTCTTTCTAATATATATGTTAACAGGAAAAGACAAGTGCTCCAGCACACCTAGAGTCAGGATCATATCAGTACCTGACATCTTTCTTCCCACCTTACTTTCTTACGGTCTTTCATGACACTCCAAAACTGGCCCCAGAGGATCCCCAAATTCCTAGGTTAGGTTTAGCAAGCACCAAGAGAGTTGTAGAGAGGACCATCCCCTCACGGGTTTCACACCAACAGAAGCAATTCCAGCAAATAAACGATCCTATGGGATAACATTTCCATTTTGTCTCTGTAAATGTTGCGCTTTGGACTGGTACAAAAAAATAATAATCTTACTTCACGTCTGTCACGCAGCAGCTGAAATTTGTCTCGACCATGCCCCTGGAGTGGGGTCATAGCATGATAATACTGTACCTGGCGCTGGGTTGGGGTATTCTCTTGTCACACTTTGTTCCCGGTTATGGCTACTGGACTTCTTTTTTGAGAGATAGAAACGTTTCGCTGCTCATCCAAACAGCTTCATCAGTCTGAATATTGCTAGTGCGAGTCCTCCATCTGTATTCAGACTGATGAAGCTGTTTGGATGAGCAGTGAAACGTTTCTATCTCTCAAAAAAGAAGTCCAGTAGCCATGACTCAACTTCCAGATAAACTCACCTGGATGACTGAGAATCTTCACAGACATTTTGTTCCCGGTTCCTGTTCCGAGACAAGGGACCATGTGGTAACAACTGTCTCACAACAACCAGTGTCCACTTAGTGGTCAGCAGCTAAAGCGGCATTCGACATTAGTTTCCCTATGGGAAACACCATACAATGCAAATGTTTATTAAAGAAAGTACTAAAAATTCTGTAGCATTGACGTGTAAATCCCAGAAGACCAGTAAATCAAAATATCAAAAAAGTTTTATTTCTGATATTTTTAAAAAGGGTTAAGAAAGCCAGACAAATTCAGAATTTGTCATGGAACAAGACCATGAAATAACAGTTGTCACGAGACAAGTTATCACAACAGCGAGAAAACGGAAACAGGGACTAAACAAGGACAAAACCAAGTGATCGCGACCAATTCTGTCACGGCACAAAACTAGTTGCGGAACAAGGAAGGACATGAAGTAACCATCTAAGTCTTTGAAGAAGAATCTGAATCAAAAGTTAATTGCATCTGCATTTGCCAGATTTCCTATGTACAGCTTTTCGCAACATGGACACGAATGCACTATACCTGCCTACCATATATATGCTAAACACAACAAGCCCCTCTGGAGGAGAAGGAGGAGGAAGAGGAGGAGGAGAATTTGTTGTTGCTACTTCTTTTTTTAATGTTTTTTTATTAAATTTTAAGCTACATACAAGCAACATAAGAAATAAAGAACTACAATTAACAATATAAGTGTACCCCCACACCACGGGACCATCCATGCGTTCTTCTTCGTTTCTCAGTCTTCTATTGTTCTAGTAATCTTCTTAAAGTCCTCTTCTCCAGAATTGTCATGAAATATTCGTGGACTCTTTCCCCTTTCCTTCGACTAATACATAATCTATAAATTTATCCCAGATATAGTAGAAAACGTCTTTTTTCATTTCTCCTCATTTGACCTTTAAACTGCAAGACAATTTATCGTTTATAGCTATATCCCAAAGTTTGTTATACCAGTCTTCCATCTTAAGTTCAAGTTTTGACTTCCAGTTTTTTGCTATGATTAATCTAGCAGCTGTCATAAGATTTGCTATTAGTTCCTTTGTTGTAACATCGTAATCTTTGCTTGTTAACAATGATAATAATGCTATCTCTGGATTACAATCTATGTCTATCTTAATCATATTACTTAGCTCTAGAAACACTTTTTTCCAGAACTTTTGAACTATTTCGCATTCCCACCAAAGATGCAGATATGTGCCAAGCTTTTTTTCACATTTCCAGCATATCTTAGAGTAACCAGGATTCATTCTATTCAGTCTAATTGGAGTTAAATACCATCTAGAAACCAATTTAAAATAGTTTTCTTTTATCCCTACCGATAATGATCTCAAAATTCTCATATTCCAAATTTTCATCCAGTCTTCTTTTTTTATCTCTACATTGAGATCTTGGTTCCAGACCTCTCTGAATTTAACTCCTTCATTTCCAATGATTCCCCTAATATTTTATATATTTTACGTATTATTCCTTTCTCTGAATTTTCATGTTCAGACTCAAGCAATAGTAGGAAGTGTTCAAATTTTGTGCACTCTCTGATTTGATTATTTCTTTTGCCCCAGTCCTTTGTCCATTTCCCTAATTGAATATAATTTAACCATGTTAAATCACTGGATTGCAAAATATTTTTTATATTTATTTATTTATATTTATTTATTTATAAACTTATATCCCGCCCATCTTCAGAGCTTTCTTAAAGGCAGGCAGGGACTCCAGCAGGCGCAGCTCACTGGGGAGATGATTCCAGAGAGAAGGCCCCAGCACAGAGAAGGCGTGGTCTCGCGTATGCATTTTCCGCGCCTCTCTGGGTGTGGCCACTCTCAGTGAGCGCGCCTGCAAGGATCTCATGGGTCTGGATCCGGATGCCCTCTGGGAGATACGCTCCGCCAGATACTCTGGTCCCAAGCCGTGGAGGGCCTTGAAAATCAAGACCAAGACCTTGAACCTGATCTGGAAGACAACGGGGAGCCAATGCAAGCGGACCAGGACTGGGGTGATGTGCTCGTATCTACGGGCACCCACCACCAGCCTGGCCGCCGCATTTTGCACCCGCTGCAAACTCCGGACCATGGCCAAGGGCAACCCCACATAGAGGGCATTGCAATAGTCGATCCTCGAGATCACCAGTGCCTGCACAACTGTCCTCAGGGAGGACTCATCAAGGTACTGGCGGATCTGGGCAATCCTGCAGAGATGGAAAAAAGCGGCCATCACCTGGGCTTCCAGGGAGAGAGCCGAGTCCAGGACCACGCCCAGATTCCTGGCCCTGTCTGTAGGCTAGATGGAAATACCCCCCAGACTAGGGAGGGGGCCATTGCACTGAGATGAGGGCGCCCCGAAGAACAGAACCTCCATCTTCTCCAGATTAAGCTTGAGCTGGTTATCTCTGGTCCATTCCAATACGGCCTCCAGACACAAATCGAGGGAGCGAACCACCTCCTCAGCAGATGATGAAAAGGAGATATAGAGCTGCGTGTCATCAGCGTACTGATGACAGCGAACTCCATATCTCCTGATGACCTCCCCCAGCGGCCTCATATAAATATTGAACAGCACGGGAGAGATTACCGACCCCTGGGGCACCCCACAAGGGAGAGTCCAAGGAGCCGACAAGACATCCCCCAGCTGTAACCTCTGAGTCCGGTCGCCGAGGAAGGAACGGAGCCAGGCCAGGGCCTGACCACCAATTCCCGCCTCCGCGAGCCGGGCCAGAAGGTTACCATGGTCGATGGTATCAAAGGCAGCTGAGAGGTCAAGGAGGACCAAAAGGGAGGAGCTCCCCCTGTCGGCCTCCCTGAGGAGGTCATCCTGCAGAGCGACCAGGGCGGTTTCGGTCCCGCGAAGAGGCCTGAATCCAGACTGGAAGGGGTCCAGGATATGGTTTACCTCCAGGTATGACTGAAGTCGGACAGCGGCCAACCCTTCAACAACCTTGCCCAGGAAGGGAACAATGGCGATCAGACGAAAGTTGGAAAGGTCGTCCGACGCCAGGCCAGGTTTCTTAAGAGTGGGTTTTAGCACAGTCTCCTTCAAGCGGGAAGGGAAACATCCCTCTCAAAAGGAGGCCGTGGCAATAGCAGAAACCCACTCAGGCATGTTCCCTTCAGCAGATTTAATAAGCCAAGCTGGGCAAGGGTCAAAGGGAGTGGCCGCCGGCCGGCAACGCGCCATAGCTCTGGAGGCCTCCGCCGAGGAAACCGGCCCAAACTCATCCAGGAGGGTAGAACGGAGGGGTGAGGCATCGGTGATCCCAGGGGGTGGACTAGAGCAGCTGGGGGGCAAGTCAGAATGGATGGCCTCAATTTTCGATCTAAAATGGGCTGCAAATTGCTCACTAGTGAAATCACTAGGAGGAGGCCGCAGCTGACTGGGATTGGAGAGGTCTCGAACCACCCGGAATAACTCCGCCTGGTGATTCACGGCCTCGCCAATTCTCAGGGAGGCAAACGATCTTCTAGTGTCCCTGATCGTGCAGAGGTAGCGGCCAGTCAGCTGTTTAAGGGCAGCCCTGTTTACTTCCATCCGGTTTGCCCTCCAAATGACCTCCAGTCTCCTACGTTCTTGCTTCATCGACCGCAACTCCTCCATGAACCACGGGAAGGAGCGGCCTCGACATCGTAGGAGATGCTTGGGGGCAATCCGGTCTACCGCCCCGGCGGTACCCAGGTACCACCTTTCCACTAGGGCATCGACCGGATCGTCTGCCAGACCGCCAGAGAGCTCCCCGATGAACCTGGCGGGATCCAGGAGCCTACGGGGGCGGGCCCAGATGTAAGATGGGCGCTCCCCGCGGGGCGGGGGGGCGATTGACAGGGAAAATTTTAGCAGGTAATGGTCCGACCATGACACGGGCAGGGGCAAAATTCCCCCAACCCCCAGACACGAATCTGGCGACATGGAGGAAAAAACCAGGTCCAGGGTGTGGCCAGCTCTATGGGTGGGGCATAGAACATGCTGAGATAAGTTCATGGAAGTCATGGATTCCATGAATTCCAGAGCCGCACCAGAGAGTTCCTCCTCGGCATGCAAGTTGAGGTCCCCAACCACCAGAAGGCGGGGGGATCTCAACAAGGCAGCCGAGATGAACTCTGCGATCTCTGGCAAGGATTGCGCTGGGTTGCGGGGAGCGCGGTACACCAGTACAATCCCAAACTTATCTCGCTGACCCACTGATAGATGGAGGACCCACTGATATCATGAATTGTTTTAATCTTGACCATCCAATCCTTTAGTCTGGCTATTTTCTTAGTTTTAAATAACTCTAAATAATGCTTCAAGTTAACAGGGAAGTTTTCCAGGTCAGTAACTAAAGCCAGTGGGGATCCCTTCGGGGACAAGATTTTTCTATATTTTCTCCATGTAGCAATTAAACTATTCAAAAGGGGGTTGTCAATCTTTACTTTGTTTTTGACATCCGTAAATAACAATTTATTTATTTCCCCCTTTATGTCCGATGACTCTTGCTCCCACCATATTAGCTTCTGTGGTTTAAAAAGAATTTCTCCCAAAGAACTGAGTTGATTGGCTATATAGTAATTTCTTATATTGGGTATACCTATTCCTCCTTCTTTCTGGGATCTGTACCACAAACTTTTATTTATTCTTGATTTTTTCCCTGCATTGCAGAACCTATTTATCATGTCTTGGAGAATTTTAAGTTCCTTTTCTAAAAACTGAACCGGTAACATTTTAAAAATAAAGTTAATTTTTGGAAGTATTTACATTTTTATCAATACAATTCTACCAAACCACAATAATTTCAATTTAGAGTAAGATAATAGTTTGTTTTTAATCTCTTCTTTTAATTTTAAAATATTTCTTTCTTTAGTTTTAGTGAATTCTTTGTAAAATTCTAATCCTAGATATTTAATGCTTTTTCCCGGTTTAAGTCCAAATTTTTCAATTATCTTTAGGTCTTGTTTTCCATAATTGAACAATAAACTTTCTGATTTTTGCCAGTTTACGCATAATCCTGTTATTTCTCCAAATTCTTCTAAATGAGTTTTTACTCTTTGAATATTCTCTATTGGGTTTAAAATAGTCAGAAGAGCGTCATCCGCGAATAAGCTGATTTTAGTTGCCCCATCTTTCCCTATACCTTTAATGGATTCATTGTCCCTTATAGCGTTTGCCTGGAGCTCTATAACAACACAAAAGAGAACTGGAGAAAGAGGACATCCTTGTCTAGTTCCCCGGCCTAGGGTGATTTGTTCTGTCAATCCATCATTAACTATTATTGAGGAAGTGCCCTTTGAATATAGTTGGTTTATTACTCCCAAAAAAGATTTCCCAAATCCCCATTTTTCTAACAGAATTTTTAATGTGGACCATTGAACGCAATCAAAAGCTTTAAAAAGATCTAAAGATAACATCCCAGCTTTAGTAGTACTCTTTCCCATTTCATAAAAAACGTTCAAATTTCTTCTAATAATATTTGCCATTTGTCTACCTTTGATAAAACCACATTGATCCTCTTTAATATATTTAGCTATAAATTTGTTCATTCTTTTAGCCAGGATTGCAGTAAAGATCTTAGCATCTTGATTTAATAAGGATATTGGTCTGTATGACCCAATATCCATTAAATTTTTATTAGGTTTCGGTATTAAAATAATTAAAGAATGGGTCCATGATCTCGGGACTTGTTCTCCCTCCAAAATTTTATTATATAGCTTCTTTAATTTGGGTATTACTACTGCTTTGAAAAGTTTATAAAATTCAGGTCCCAGAGCATCCACTCCGGGCATTTTGTTGTTCTTTAGTTTGTCTATTACCTCGCTTATCTCTTGGTCTGTAATAGGTTTTTCCATTTCCAGCATATCTTCTTGTTCCAAGACCCTCTTTAAATGTTTAGTGATGTACCTTTCTATATCCTGCTACTCTTGTTGTTGCTACTTCTGCTGTAATTGCAAGCCTTGAACTTAGCTCCAGAGATTGAAATGTTAAACATTCCTAGCCAGGGACCTGGTTGGATGAATCCACTCCCCACATCTGAATTTTTTACAAACTCAAGTTTGAACTGAACTGATATTCTTGGGCCCTCCTTAGCAAAGGAGCCACTCATACTGTGTCCTAAATTTCCAGTGCCTATTTATATTCATGGCGTTATACACTGATGTGAACCAAAGATTGCTCCCATTACTGATTCTCTTTGTACTTCTTTACAGAACCACCCCTTGTATAAGACTAAAAAGCCGAGCGTCCCTCCTCTGTCCAAAGGCTGGTCCTTCCTGACCTTCCTCTCAGGCCCACATTCACAAGCAGGCAGACGTGCTGTATGATGGCATGTCAAACAAGGATGTTTACACTACCATGGCTGAAGAATAAGTTTCCATTGTTTATGCAATTTAAAAGAGAAGAACATTCGGTGCCAAGGCATCCATTTCAGCAAAAGAGGGTAGCCACCCTTCTTTTAAAAAGACATCTGCCCGGAACAAAAAAAAAAAGAAAAGTTTGCGGGACAGGGAGGTATCATGAATGATCCCTGATGTGGGGAAAGCCCATTGTTAGCAAATGATGTTGAGGTGGTCTTTGAGACCTCACATTCAGTCACCTATTCTCCTTCATAGATTTACTCTGATTTTATATAGTACTGACAACTAGACAACCTTGCCAACTTCTTTTGGCAAAGCACCTGTCCCTGTAACCTTTCCCATGTTCGACAGAAGACCCTCGTTGAATTTCTAAGTGGCCATCCTTCAGAAAGACACAGAGCCCCATCAGGAGATAGGGTGGCAACCAGGATTCAGAGTGACTTGTGGCTTAAATAGCAAAAGTAAGGGGTGATTTCTCTTCAGACAAGCTTTCTGTGAATGATCAACTACCTATTATGTGTATTTATATGAATCTATCATACATGATTACACAGACTTTGTGTTTATAACCGCTTATAACTTTGTGCTTATATTTCCATTGTGTGATTGCTTTGACATTGTTTTCATTGTTGGTCTCCATCCCCCATAACTTTTTGATGGTCTACTGTGCATGATTACATGGAATTTTTTTACTCTCTCTTTAACTGCTCATGTTCTCTTGTAGCTTTGATGTTGTCTTTTAATGCTGTAAGATGGTCACTAAATTCTCTGTTTTCCTTGAATATGTCTTAAATGTACTTGACTGTACATTGTCCCTCATTACTGTAAGCCGCCTTGGGTCCTTTTCCAAGGAGAAAGGCAGGGTAAAAATACTCTAAACAAATAAAATAAATAAAATCTGTAGTGCTAAGGTCAGACTGAAGAGCTTCTGGTTCAAATCTCCCCTAAGCCTTCATTGGGTGGTCACTCCTTTTTCCTCTGCTTACATGGTTGTTACAAGGATTGAGTGAGGAAGAAAATTAAATAGGCAAGATAAAAACACAAAGGCAAAATAAAAACTCAAGAAAAATAAAATTCTCTCTTATATTATTTCTGCTCTTCCAAATCATAGATAAAGGCAACCTTTGTATAACTGCAGGGAAACAGGGCCTGAGTGGTTTATGATGGGTTTATAATGATTTCTGTATCTGTAAATGTACAGCAAATGTTTGTTTGTTTGTTTTTGTTTGTTTGTTTGTTTGTTTGTTTGTTATATGTATCGCTCCCATCTGGCCTAAAAGGTCACTTTGGGCAGCTTTCAACAAGAGCAAGCACAGGTGAGTATTTACCACACAGCACCAGCAGTTTAATCCAATGGGTCCAGAACACAGGAAAACCCATACTGATCTTCCTAAATAGGACGAGAGATGTGCCACATGCCAAAAGGGACTAGCTGCTTCTGTTTGCTGACGTTGCTGCTCACTTGGTGTGATAAATGGGAGCAGACCAAGGTGGGGCCAATCTTGTGAGCAGCAAATTTGATGGAAGTAGATGAAGAAGCTGCTGCCACAGGAGAGGGCACTATTCCCACTGCAGGGTGATGATGACTACAAAGAGAGGGGGTTTAGTGACCAGCTTGCCAGATATCTCCCTCCCTCTGCAAAAGTGGAGGTGTTCTTTCCTGTCTATCTTTGCCATTTCATAAAGGTGAGCAGCAGCACAAGGTGCAAAGGGCATTTGGCTTGGAATGAAAGGCAGCTAGAATTATTTTGCAGATAGACATTGTTCTTGCACAAGAAAGTCTCTGACTTGTTTCTAGAAGGCTGGTGAAATTGATCTACCCAGAGAGACAGCTTTAACACCAGTTATACCCTTCTTCTCCTCTGTTTTCAGGGAAATCAGATTATCGCCAGCCAGCAGACAGGAGACCAGATATCCATTTACCTGCCTGACCCAAACAAAAGAAGGTGGTGGAAGCCAAGAGTTGGTTTCTAGCACTTTCAACCTGCATCAACTCAAGCTAGTATCAGCTCAAATCCTCTGTGCTTTCTGCAGTGTTAAATTATATAACAAAATTATATAACAGCTTTTAGGACTTGGATTTTCAAGCCAGAACAATTCCAACAGCCCCCACACACACACACATGTGATTTATTGCGATACGTCCTTGTAAGGGGGAAGGGGTGTGTCCTGTAGGTAGTGTTTGAGTGATGTAGGTAGTTGGACGTAATGCTCTGGACTGGGGGAACATCACGTCCAGCTAGCTACATCACTGAAGTATGTGTGTGTGTGTGTGTGTGTGTGTTCGCACATTCTTTTCTGTCCCCTGATCATCTTCCATTTAAAAAAATAAAATTTCCTACCAAATATGAGATTAATAGTAGCTGACCCTACTTCTTTATTGCTAGGGCACCATAATAATTACTTTCTGCGATTACGCCCCTGTCAGTTCCCTTTCATATCAGAGAAACAGGGCTGAAGAAAGAAAGGATCAGAAGAGGCAAGACCAGAGGAAGGAAGGAAGGAAGGAAGGAAGGAAGGAAGGAAGGAAGGAAGGAAGGAAGGAAGGAAGGAAGGAAGGAAGGAAGGAAGGAAGGAAGGAAGGAAGCCAGGCTGTGGACTGGGATGCAAACTGCATCACAACCAGCGTGAATAATGAACTGCCAAATCGCTCTGCAGCCCCTGTGGGACTGTGATTTCCAACTTAATAGGGGCTGTGCACCAAATCACAACAAAGCCAAATTAGGCTTTTCAGGATAGTCGAACTAACATACATTTCTGGGCTTGACCTATTTTTGCTGTTGCCTCTGTTTGACAGAGTCAGTTTCTAAAGTTTTGTTCTTTTTTTAAAGGATGCTGTTGTAGTGCCATCAGGGGTGACGTCACCTCCAACATAATGAATTGATCATTGATGGGCAACATAAATCATAAGGCGGGGACAAAGCCAGAGCAGGATTTTTAGGTTTGGTTAAGCAATTGTTGGCAAGCGTGCATGCCCATACAATAATGAAAGCATACAATGAGAGAAAGGACAGGGAATGTCATGCACGCATTCACAGCAAGGACAACTTGTGTGTCTACATCCATTCATTATTAACTGTATTCAAGGGGGAGGGAAGCATTTTCCGCTTCATGCATACCCATTCATGTAAATTGATGGAATGGCAACGGCCTCCAAAACAGGCTGGCACGGTGTCTGAATTTAAAGGAAGGAAATCCATTTTCCTTTTTTTTCTGTCCATGATTCTACACAGAGCATATTTTCACAAACAATTTAATAATGGTCCAGGAGGGAAATACACTCGGATTCTAGATCAGTCTCCAATAAAGATAAGGAAAATCATCTTATAACCTAATTATTTTCCACTACTTAAATTCACCCTGTCTTCAAAAGAGCCCTGTAAAGCTGCTATCCCACAGCCGGAAAATCTGGATCAAAGCAAAATGTGGATTTCCCCCTGCAAAGGTCATGTGGTTGAAAATGTGGTTCTTGTGTCCCCCGCAAGTGCAGTTTTAAAAACTGCATCTTTTGTGTCCCCATGAGCAGGAACTGCAACACAGCGAAACAAAAAGGTTTTGATGTGGATTTTCCAAGTCCCCACGGATTCCAGTGCCTGTTAAAAAGCCACATTGGAACTGAAGCAAGCTTTGTACCACCTCGAGATCAGGTACTTGTAAAACTCACTAGGTCATGCTTAAGTGGGCATGGTCACATTTTTTCCCCTTTAAAGTCTGCCGGTCGTGGAGACACAAATTTATTAACCTCATCTTCAAGCAGTTTGAAGCTGTTTCTAGTGGTCCAGGGAGAGCAGCCTAAGTTAGCCGTTGTGATCAGGCTAAAAGAGTAGTTCCCAGGTTAAAAGAGTTGTTCCCCAGGTGTCCTTGGACTGAAACTCTCAGAAGTCTTTACCACTAGCTGTGCAGGCCAGGATTTCTTGGAGTTGTAGTCCAAGAGCATCTGGGGACCCAAGATTGGACATCACTGGGTTAGCAGAAAGTGACTGCCCTGTCATCACCCACTGAATTCTGTGGCCCAATGGGAACTTGAGTCTGTCTACCCCAAGTTTATTGTCCATGCAGAATGACCAAAATGACTGTATATATGAAGCCCCCCCAAAAGAAAATTTAATACCGATGAGCCCTATATCCAAGAAGAAAGTGTTATTGAAAACCAGTAAGTAAAAGGATCAACATTTTCATGGCCATCATTTTTGAAACCTTGTTTAATCCAAAGAAGGAAGAGTGACATATTGAGCTGGCCAAACACGGAAGCCTGGCAGGAGATTGATTACAGCCTTTTGGCTTAGCTGTGCTCATCACATAGATGGATTTAGACTCTGGAAACGAAAACACATTTCCTCTCTAGCTGGAAGCAAGGTAACATGACCACAGCTAAGCAATGGGAAGCAACAGCGTTGACAGGGTTTTTGAAAAACAGCTCATTATTGCCCAGCTCGTGACAGTAGACAGTAGTTAAGTGGCAAGCTTTCACAAGCCAATTTGGGGGAGAGAAATCTTAATTTCCTATTCCCAGGGGGTGTTTGGATATGCACACTCCACAGCCGACTACAAATTATTCACGAAGCCACAGGAACATCTTCTCCACAAATAGGCACTTCAATGGGTTTTTAAATGTCTCCTCACTTCTGCATATTTGCCGGCTTTTCCCTTTCTCATCTCAAGGGTCTCAAAGAAACACGTTAAAATTGACTGGAAAGAGATGCAAGGGATAGTTTGTCTCCCATGAAATGCCCTCTTGTCTGAGAGCCAGAGTGGAATTAAAATAGATTATGGTATCAGATGAGAAGATGCCAGTGGAACAGCATCTGTCTGTGGTTATAGCACCAGACATCAGAAAATGCTGCCACCTAGAAGAGAAGATAGTATACTTCTGCGCCAACACTGGAGGGGATATGGTTGTAAGTGGATGGTGCTTGTTGTAAGAGTTACTTAAGTTATTCTTGTCCATGATCAAGATTATAGCTTGGGGAAAATGTCTGGTAGGTGGATCTACATGCAGGCAAATATGGCAAGAAAAGCAATGATTGTTGCTTCTCCTTGTTCCCATTTAAAAGGCATGTCTGTATGTCTCCAATAGGTCATGGACTGGAGGTGCAGCCATTTCTGAATTTTGAGGGGGGGGAGCCAAGTATTCATTAGTAAATACAGTTTATTCATTGGAATCTTGCAGCAAGATGGTCTCATAATCCATCTTTGTCAACTGCTCTGAGCACAAATAAATTCAGGGTACGGCTATATTAGCCACAAACAGCAATCTCGTGAGAGTCATTTTGCAATGGTGGAGATCATTCACATAGTTCTGTTCACATGGAAATCGCTTCTGCAACCCCTGTACTTGCGATTGGGGTTGCTCCCAGTCTTTGGAACTCTCTTCCACAGGAGGCCAGGCTGGTCCCATCATTGCTATCATTCCGCAAGAAGGTGAAGACCTTTCTCTGCATGCATGCTTTCCCTTAGCGACTAGCGGTCTGAGCAGGGTGTTGATATGGATTGTTGTGCCTTACTGATTTGAATTTGGTTTTGGTTTTGGTTTTGGTTTTGGTTTTGGTGTCCACTTTTTAGTATGATATTTGTTTGATCCTTTTTTAGTATTTGCATAATTACTGTTTTTAGCTTTAAATATCATCCTGTAATGATGTAAGCCACCTTGGGTCCTTTTTAAGGAAAAAGGAAGGGTGAAATATTTAAAATAAATAAACCACAAGTTGGTGTTAGATCACTCTGTTTTGGGTCCATTTCATCACAAGGTGCCCCTCCCTGCCTCCTGCCTTCTCTTCTGTAATCACTGTCAGCTGATTGGGAAAGAGCCTGCTTCTATAATGCTTGCAAGTGGGCATGACTGTTGGGTTTTTATGCATGTAAGTAACCCAGGGGACATTACAGAATGCCATGTTTCAGCCCTGAATTTCTCCTTTTAAAAAACCTAACAGCTAATGTTTTGTAATTATTTATTATTATTATTATTTATTTATACAGCTTATATACCGCCCGTCTTCCTGAAAGGAACTCCGGGTGGTTTACAATAAATGTACACACAACAAATTAAAACAACAACTGAAATAAACAATAAAACAAAACGTGGCATAGCGTGGCATAGCGCTTCAGTGATGTGGCAGATTATCAGGAAAGTGTTTATCAGGAAAGTGTTTTTCTAAAATAAAATAAAATGTATTCAAAGATCCCCCCCCCACTTTAAAATAGGATGGAGGATGCCATCTACAGTCACTTGTAGACTGTACCCACCTCTGCACATCACCGCTGACATAAAGGAAGAGCATATCCACAACCACACATTGGAGTGATCTAGATGCACAGTAAATTAAAAGGGTCATCACTGGCCAAGTTCAAAAATAAAGATAATTCCTGTTCTCTAAGGCAAAATACTCCAAAACATCTTCTCCTTTTGATTTACTTTTGGGTTTTTTTTCCCAAACAAGAGGCCACGTTAACTTTTCAAAAATTGTATTTTATTTTCTATTCTAAGATGTAAAAGTAAGAATCCAAAAAAGTATCAAAAAAGTATCAAAACCCTTAACAGATCTTATCAGATTTCTATCATAGTTTTATTTCCCTAAAAGTAACAAATCTATCCTGACTAACTGATTACATTCAAGGTTTCTCCTAAACCAACCTTTCCTACTCTGAGGTGAGTTCCATCGCTCAAAGTGATCCTAAGGATAATCATGGCTTCTCTCTGTCCTCTCATCACATGACATAACTGACCAATGGTAGCTAACCATGCCCCACACTGCTAGCTTGTTATGACTACTAAATAAGGTCTAATACAAGGCTGAAATGTGCACTTAACATTCAGCTTAACAACTCACACCATGTCCCATTATGTTTATTTCTGTAGACTAGGTGATTGCACAGCAAGAAAACTGTGTTTATTTGAACCAATCCTTATTGTTCCAAATAAACAATAGGCTCCTACCCTAGACCAGCCTGGATTGATTACCGCTAGGGACCGTCTGGAATGCTCTAATAAGAACATTGTGTAGTCAATATTTTTAGAGCCATACCAACTGTTCAAGCAGGGGAGGCATAGAGTGAGATAACAACTCCTCCCTGCATGTAACTGACTTCTGCCTGTACATTCTCAGTGCACAGAACTACTTTGTTGGTCGCTGGTCATCCTGCTTCTTCCAACTAAAAGTGGTTTTTGCAAGACACGGCTTGACAACTCTTACAAATCCCTGTTTTAAAAAAAAACAAATACTTTATGGATTGCCTTGCCTTTTTGAGTTATGCTTCTTACGTGCCATCTACTTTGGGACATTGTAACTAAGCTTATAATTTTTACTGTCCAGATACTTTATAGAAATGATGCATTTGCAGACTTTGTGTTCTTTACTTGTGGGCAGAAAAGTCTGTACCACGGGAGTTGTCTGACATTGCAAAATGGGGTTGCCTGGAACAGGACAGAAGGGGGTTACCTTCCAGTCACAGGTCTGAAGTCAAAAGCGAAATATATTTGTGTAGCCAGGTTTGCAAAATACATTCATCTTCATAAAGAAAAATATTGTAGATCAGTGTACATGACATTATAACACAATCAGCTCTGTAGCCCTTAGGTACAGTTGTGATGCAATGTCACTTTTTTATGTCTATCAACTGCACGCAGCACTGAGGTTCCCAGGAAAAGCCACCAGTCAAATTGTGTCCTTGGTTTGTCAAGTCAGCGTAGCAAAACCGGATGGAGCTGGAAAGGACTCACAGTGAAATATCATTGGTCCCCATGTAATGTTGATGAATTTGTCATTGACGTCGGGAAGTAAATCAGCGCCCACATACCCTTGGCCAAGGTGCAACCCAATCCTTTCCTATTTATATTTACAAAAGTAATTCAAACTGTCACATGCTTTTTTTCTCTTTAAATAACTGTAGGCAAGAACTAGCTGTTCAGATCAGCTGTGTGCTATAACAAGAACGGAGTGTAAAGCTATCATACAACAGCAGGATGCATGAAAAATAACATTCTACCCACTGCAGCTTCTCCAGATATCCAACCTTTGGCATGTCATTCTTTAATTACTCGAAGTGGCCAACTTAAATGCCAACCACTTTCTCTTGGCGTTTAATAGTAGTGGTTACCAATGTGGTAAGGAATAGGAGGGCAGCCCTGAGGGTTTACTACCAGGCATGTCCAAACTTCGGCCCTCCTGATGTTTTGGACCACAACTCCCAGAATTCCAAGCCTGTATTTCTAATGGCAAAGGACTGTGGGAGTTGTGGTCCAAAACATCTGGAGGGCCGAAGTTTGGACATGTCTGGTTTATATCATTCCCCACCCAACCACTGCCCCCAACTCACAAGATAAGATAAATGGCACCCTACCAACCATTAATGCTCACATACTACATGCATGACACGCTCCTGTTTCTCCAGCCTCTGGCAGGCTACAAAAGGGAATCATATGGAGCCGCTGGTGGGAGGTTAGGGAGGGCTGATGAGCCAAGTACAGTTTATAGGCATCCCCAGGAGTTCTGGAAGCAATAAATTTGCTTAGATGAAGTTTACATTAATTACACAGCTGCTGTTAGAGCACTTGATCATTGTTATGTATGGGCCAGTCCTGAAATAACGGAAGGACAAGCACAGATATGAGCAGGGCTGGAGCGACCACTAGGCGAAGTAAGCGACCGCCTAGAGCGCAGACCTGAGAGGGGTGCAAAACTGACCTCAGAGGGTCACAGAACTGACTTGAGAGAGGGACATTTTATGACAATTTGTTTGGTTTTGAAAATTGATTCGTGGAGAGGGGGTTGTTAGCAAGTAGTGAAGTCTTGCCTGGGGCACACAAAAAGCCTGGCACCAGCCCTGCATATGAGCCTGGCAAGGCACATGGATTGTATACACCAAGGGTAGGCAAAGGGCAGGCCTCCAGGGGCCCAGGAGTCAATTTCATGTCCCAGGAACCCGACATAGAGAGCATCCCCACACCCAAAAGCAAACATGGCAGTGGAGGTGGAGGAGAGGAGACAAAATAAAACACAGAGAAAGACTGAACCTTGTTTTAAAGAAGAATTACAATTTATTGAGGCTCCTAATGACAGCAATTCATATTTTTCAGCTGCCTGTTTTTAGCAGTGAAGCATGGGAGGGAGGGCTGTAGGGGCCTTGTGAGGGCAATAGAACAACCTGGGACACATGCACGTAACCAATTACTTCGGAGCGTGGTGAGGGCTCCAGTGCTGGAGGCATTCAAGAGACAATTGGACAATCACCTGTCAGATCTGTTTTCATTTAGACTCCTGCCTTCAGCAGGGGATACGATATGACAGCCTTATAGGCCCCTTCCAACACAATTACTGTACATTCTGTGATTCTTTGGAAAATGTGTGCTGCACACACCTGATAAAAGGATGGAGGCAACCCCACCTCACCCCTCAAAAAGACAGGCTAGTGTACACTGAGCATGCTCAGTAACACAGAATGTTATGTGTCTATTGGAGTGAGGAAATGGGGTGGAGTATTCTGAAAAAAAGGCAAAGGAGTTTGGTTGCCCACTTGCTAATATGCTGACCATGAGTAGGCCTCACAGAAACATTTTGTGCGACTGAGATCACAGCCTCCAGTCTTAAGTCTACTTGCTGCACCAGAGCTCAAGCCCAGCATCAGGAGCTGGTACCCTCATGCGTAAGTTGGCCAGACCTGCCAAGTGTCCCGATTTGGCTGGGACATTACCGTTTTCCAGCCTTTTGTCCCACCACCTTCCCAGAACATTTATTTTCCTAGAAAATCCCAGGCAGTGGTTGACAGGGAGGCTTTTTTCCTGTGCTCCACACATCACCTATTGGTAGCCCAGGGAGTTCTTGAAGGGGCTCCGGGAGAGAACATCCCTCTGCTGCTCCTTCCCTCCTTCCCTCCTTCCCTCCACAACCCCATTGAGCAATGCTGGCTCCTCCAGGAGGGCCATCCCCTCGTGACACCAATCAACTCCCCCACCACCACTGATGCTGCTGGTGGGGCTGGCGATGTTGGTGTTGCCGGAGCCCAAGCCCAAGTCAGAAGGCCTCGGCTTTCTCTTCCCTTGGGCCCTTTCTGCACCCTGAAATCCCTTTCTATTGTAACTTTCTCGGCCTCTTCTTTATTCTCCCTCCTGCCTTCCTCTCCTCCTCCACTTAGTTTTCCTTCTCTTCGTTCTTCCTTTCTCTTACTGTATTTCCTTCCTTCTTTCTCCCCCCCCCTCCACGCTTACACTGGCTTTCCTGAAGTTCCCCTCTCCCTCCCACCCCTCCCGCCACCTTCCCTTTTCTTGATTCTTCCTCTTCCCGTTCCCTGGCGCACGGTCTCTTTCCTTTCCTCCCACAATTTTCTCACTCCACCTCCCACCCAATCTCCCAGCCTCGTGTCGCCACAGCTGGGCTCGGCGCACCCCTCCTTGACCACCTTCCTCTCACGAAGGCACGTTTCGTGGCGCGAGTTCGTGGTGGGAGGGGTTAAGTGAGCAGTGTGTGTGCACACTTGTATTAAACCTCCCTCCTCCCGTTCTGGCCAGGGCTGGGGAAAACTTGACAGGTAAGAAGTTGGCAGTTTCTCAGCTGAACCTGAAGGCCATTGTCCGTGGCTAAGATCCAACTGGCTGTGCTGCTGTTTTTACACTCCTAATACCTGTTTTCCCATTCTCTGAACTGGACTGGATGAACAAATGAGCAATAAGAACAAGAGCTAAATGTCTTCTTGCTTATTAATAGCACTTTCATTAGCTGGCCATCAAATAGCAGCAATAGTGGCAATGAGAAAGGATGATGAATGGATGAAGTTCCACCCAAGTACCACAAGACTGAGGGGAAATGTTAAATCATCCTATTGCAGACCTATTACCACCATTATTAGATTCAGGAAAGTATGCATTTTTATAATACCCTCTAGGAAAGGGGGAAATATGAGAATTCCACATTACTGTGGCATTAGTTTATGCATATGCCTGCACAACCGGTGGCCTATTGGCCATCCACTGCAATTAGCTATGGATGCCATAAAGTTTCCTGTTTGTGCCGCCTGCTCAGGATAACTTGCTAAGCTTCTTAGGTGACAGGCTGTACAGGCCTGGTTGAAGTATAACATTCTGAATCAGCAGGAAGAGCGTTGACCTCGGAAAATTGGTTTCAAAAATAATCTCTGCCAAGGAGTCACTCGTTGGCCTCGAGCAAGTCCCAATCTGTCAGGCCCTGTTCCCCAGCATTAAACAGGACCATTAATTCTTTGCTGTGCTTAGAGGCATGGCAAGGGGGAAATGAGATGAAGGCTGTGAAGTGGTTTGGGTAAACTCTGAAAATATGGTCAAACAGCTAACACCAATCTCTAGGCCTGTTGTGAGCTACAGCTTCCATCAAGCCCTGTCACTATGTTGGGCATAAAGGGAGCTATAGCATAACAGATCTGTTGAAACGCCAAATGGAACCACCTATTGTAAATGTTATTTTGTCCATTGTGCCCTCATATTCCCCTCCTCTTCTCTTTTTATCTTTTTTAGCAGAGCTGCTCCTAAGGGGCATAAGTGAATTTCTTTAAATGGAGGAGAAGGTAGAGGAAGTCATCAGGACCCTAAACCACAGAGCAGAGAGCATCCTCACCTCCACAGAAGCCAAGAGGAAGGAAGACAGGCACCTGAAGACAGCACTTAAGGCCTGTGGACATCCAAAGTGGGCCTTCAACAAAGCAGTGTCCCGACCCAATGAACAATGGATCATCCTGAGACCCAGACCCGACAGAAGAACCTGGTCATTCCCTACATGGCTGGGGTGTCTGAGAAGCTTAAAAGGGTTTTTGGCAAACACCACATCCCTATTTATTTCAAACCCACAAACACACTAAGGCAGAAATTTGTCCACCCAAAGGTCCTGATACCAAAACACAAAACACCAAAAGGAGCAATATAGTATATGCTGTCCAATGCAGTGAGGAGCATACAGACCTCTACACTGGAGAAACTAAACAATCATTAAACAGAGGGATGGCCCAACATAGGAGGGGTAACAGCTCAGGACCACAATCAGCAGTACCCCTCCACTTGAAGGACAAAGGGCACTCTTTCAAATATGAGGAGGTATACATATTAGACAGAGAAGAGAGGTGGTTTGAGAGAGGGGTCAAGGAAGCTGTTCATGTGAGCATTGAAAATCCCTCTCTCAACAGAAGTGGTGGACTCAGGTACAGTTTGTCTGCCACTTACCAGGCAGTGATTTCAACAACACCTAGACAAATCAAAAATACTTCATGCCTTCACCACCAAGGCCATAGCTAATGACCCATACTTTATACGTTTCAGCACTTTAGGTCATTGTCCACCTATTAGGACTAATGTCTGCCTAACTAGCCTATTCAGGCCAATGTCCATCTTATCAGCCTATTTCAGACCAGGGTGACAAGAGGTCAAAATCAACTATAAAATGGAGGACTCTCAACTAGCTTTGCTCAGATTGATGAAGCTGTTGGATATTTTCAATATCTCTACAAAAAGAAGTCCAGTTGCCATGACTCGACTTCCAGATAAGGAAGAGGAACATACAAAGAGGGTAAGGCAGAATGGAATGTTCATTACTTGAGTGATTGAATTTGCCCAGTGAAAACTTTTCAGTAATTATAAATGGGAGGGCAAGCTAAGCCTTAGGATGAACTACAAATGCTGTCCTTCATGCCCCCCTCCCTTAATAGTAGGATCTGATTTATGTAATTTGACTGGAGGAAATCTTCATCAAAGAAACAACCCAAAAGGAGCAGAGTGGAAAGGAGGGGAGATACACATACGGAATGATGAAAAGCAGAGCAGGAGGGATTAAGGTGGCCCATTTATCATGGGTAAAGATCAAGGGAACTCATTGAGTCTCGGATATAGAAGTGTGCTAAAATAAACAGGCAAGAGAAGCAGCACTGAATCCAACAGTTGCACATGAAAGGCCTACTGTAAAAC
Organism: Phrynocephalus forsythii; assembly: GCA_029282475.1. Taxonomy (NCBI): domain Eukaryota; kingdom Metazoa; phylum Chordata; class Lepidosauria; order Squamata; family Agamidae; genus Phrynocephalus; species Phrynocephalus forsythii. Next base: position 60,710,693 of record JAPFRF010000002.1, read on the forward strand.
CAAATTGTGACATAACAGCATTGGGAATCAATTGGACAAAAACGTATGAATAACCCATAACCAGAGCTATTTATATTTGTGCCCTTTATATACTGGGAAATTGTGTGGATGATAGAGAGCCAAGGCTGTCTGTTTGTAAAAAGCTAATGATCCTTCAGAATTCTAAATTATCAACTTTATTGTCAACATCACTTCCCTTCACTTGAGCCATTCCCAACTCTTTCATTTTGTGTGCGTGTGAGAGTGAGTGAGTGATGGGGGGGGAGGGAGAAGGAGAGGGGGGGAGGAAGAGACCCTCCACAACCAAGAAGTCTTCTCTTGTTTTTCTTCTTCAGAAAATGCTTACAAACAATGCTGGTGAAGAAGGCAGCCAAATACAAACAGGGACAGGGCTTCTGGTGTTGCTTCTTACTGAAGAGCTAGAAAAGATGCATTTGCTAGACTATTCTGTATTATGATTAAAGAGGGGACCCTGTCACCCTTTCAGCAGGAAGAAAATGTCCCTGTGTACATAAAGACTCTCTGTGTGTTCAATGCATCAATACAAAAGTTAAACCTCTAGGGCACGGAGTGGACAAATGTGACACTCAGGCCATATACAGCCTCTTGGCTAGCCCCTCCCCCATTCAGTTCCTCATAAGGCCCCAGATATCCATCCTCCAAAGTAGCTTCTCAAAGGAGAAAGTATGGCTGTTCCTGGAAGTTCCCAGCTGCTACAATTTATCTTTACAGTTAGTGGGAGGAGTCTGTGACACCAAAAATTAGCCATTCTTCCAGACCAAGAGTATTCAGCTGGCTATTGCCATTTTCATTTATTTAAAATATTTTACCCTGCCTTTCTCCTTGGAAAGGACCCAAGGTGGCCGACAACACCCAACGACAGTTGAAGACAATGAATTGGGCCAGTTAACGGCCATTTGACGGAAGAACACCTGAGTCTACACCTTCTCAGAAGCTTTAGGGATTGCTACACCTAATCCCACAAAGGATGTTCCTTAGAAGCAAAAATGGGCAGAGTGAAAGCTGTAGTCTAGTGGTAGTCCAACACCTGGACAGTGCCTGGCTTAGGGAGACCGCAATAAAGAGTTCCTGAATCCCTGAATCCCTGTAAATATAATGCCAATGTGATGTCAGGCTTTATTATCTTCCTGAATCCTCGAAATTCAGAAATGGCTGCACCTCCAGCCCATGACCTATTGGACACACACAGACATGCCATTTAAATGGGAGCAAGGAGGAGCAACAACCATTTCAGGAGTTGCTGGAGGACTGGAGGTGGGGTCTGCACACTCTTATATACATGATACCTAGTAATATAGCTTGGTGTGTGAAGTCACTCCTACCCATCTCACCACTACTATGAAAAATAAAATTAAATAAATAAAATCCAACAATGCCATGAATAAGGTATACTGCCAGCAGAGTATTGTTCATGAACCAGAATAACTGTTAGTATTTTATTGTTAATGATCCAGATTTAAGCAAATCAGAATTATTCCAATTGTTTCCCTATAGGTTCCCCCCCCCCAACTAAGAATATTTTCCATCTACTGAAAACAAAATTCACTTTAATGTAATAGAATTCTGCTGATGTAAACACATTTAGAAAAAAGAAGTGTTGGGCTTCAGCCCACAACTCAATTATATGGAGTAAGTGGGTTCTCAATTACTTTTTCCGTGACTGGCTCACCGCTGATATGCCAGCATTGTGTCAGAATGATTTTCCATCTGCCAACATTATTATTATGTTTAACATCACTTTGGTGTAGTACAATATTGGGCTGGATCTAGTCTTGTGGTTTGTTTGGAAACACAGAATTCTTAGGATGTACTGGCTCTTTTACTTAGGGCCTTTTCACATGACCCCTAAGATCCTCTGGCCACTTAAATTCGGACCAGAGATCTTAGGGGTTCGTCGCTCTTCCTGTGTCCCCACCCCTCCGCACTTCCTGGCTGCTGGTTGCATGAGGGGAGGGAGAAAAAGAGAAAGAAAAGCATGCCGCTCACTTCCGTTCTGCCTCTCGCTCTTGCCGGCAACATTCCAGTCTCTGTAAAGTAGATCTTAAAGGGGCGGGAGCAAAAAAAATAACAAACAGAAGCGAGGAGAGCCCCGCACTCACTATCGTTACACCGCATCAAGGAATTTTCACCTCCAAAGAGCAGGTACTTGAAAGGTGGGCTGGGACGTGCTAAAGTGGGTGTGGTCGCACCTAATTTCCTGTAAACTCCAGAGCTGGTGGGGAAACATTTTTATGCTCCGGAGCTGGAGCCATTTGCCCCAGAGTTCAGGGGTCGTGTATAAACGCCCTGAGCACGTATTTGCTTCTTTGATTATTCAACTAAGTGTTCAGAAACAAAGTTTGCATGTACATTACACTAAGGAGAATGCCAATTCTGTTGTGGGAATAAGCCTTATTTTTAGAGACTTGCATAAAGAAACATCTAATTCCACATTCTTATACACATACTTCTACCTACATGGTGGATAAGGAGGAAAATATGAGTGAAACACTTGGAGGAAGGTTGCAAAGGGACTCTATATGAAATGTGTGTTTCTGAAGAGACATTGGCATAGCATTAGTGCTAAAACAAATGAAGCCATGTGGGGCTGTAACATGAAACATGCCCTCCACGACAAGGGTCTTCTTAATCTCTACAATCTTTTTATGCTCTCTGTGAACAGAGGTGAAAATGTTGGGTTTCCTTCAAGTGGCATTTGCAGCTTAAATAAGGCTGTGCATAGCATGATTCCTCCTGAACTTTTGTCCAAGTACTATACTTTGCTCAGGAGAAAACAGAATATTTCTAAGAACATTTCTGAATGGTTTCATTCTGTCATCAGAGACAGCGATAAGTACATTTAAGAAATAAGGAAATTTAAGAGATAAGTACTGTACTCAAAGTGCTCAGACTAGATGTTTGAATCTGTCCATTCTGATGTCTCCTACATTCAAGTTTCTTTGTTTTTCTCAAGTATTTTAAAGTAAAATTCTTACACAGACATTTGGCTGCTTTCACACGACCACTAAAATCCACAGCAAAACTTTGATCCAGATCACACACACACGGAATGATCATATGGTTGCTGTTGCGGATCGGATGTTCCCATGCTCGTGTTTTGAAACTCCACAACCGTTGATCCCACAATTAAGAACCGCAGCAAAGATATCATAACAGGGGTAAAGAGGCTTTGGTGCAGATTTTCCGTGTTCCCATGGACTCGAGTAATGGTTAAAAGTCCGCATCGGAACAGCGACAAGGATTTTACCACTTCGAGACCAGGTACTTGTAAAATGCACTGGGTCATGCTTAAGTGGGCGTGGTCACACTTTTCCCCCCAAGTCCACTGCTCATGGGAAAATGATTTTGTGCTCCGCATCTGCGAGCCCTTTGTAGCGGATTTTAGTGGTTGTGTGAAAGCAGCCAAAGTGAAGTTGAATAATCCCTCATGCCTAGTGCAGAATTTTAAGAGGCAACAGTCACAGCTTTGCTTTTTAGAAACAGTGCCACGCCTTCCACCTCATTAGGAGAAATAACACTTCGGAATAGGAGGATGACCTACCAAAGAGGAAGACAAGCAAGTGGGGGAAACCCAGTAATCAAGGTATCCCCAATTCAGCTACTATGGGCTGCAGTGCCCAACCACTACGCTTATACTTATACGTCTGTGAAGATTCTCAGTCATCCAGGTTAATTTAACTGGGAGTTGAGTCATGGCTACTGGACTTTTTTTTTGAGAGATAGAAATGTTTCGCTGTTCATCCAAACAGCTTCATCGGTCTGAATACAGCTAGTGCAAGAGACCTTCTTATAGTCAGCTTGACCTCTTGTCCCCTGGTCTGATTGGCTCATAAGATGAACAAAGCCTGAATAGGCTTGTTAGGGAGACATTAGTGTCCATGGCCTTAAGGTAAACAATGGCCTAAGGTGCTGAAACCCATCAAGAATGGGTCGTTAGCTGTGACCTGGTGGTGAAGGCTCCTTCCAAAGTACCCAGGCAAATCAAGGAGGCCATGGACACTAATGTCTCCCTAACAAGCCTATTCAGGCTTTGTTCATCTTATGAGCCAATCAGACCAGGGGACAAGAGGTCAAGCTGACTATAAGAAGGTCTCTTGCACTAGCTGTATTCAGACCGATGAAGCTGTTTGGATGAACAGCGAAACGTTTCTATCTCTCAAAAAAGAAGTCCAGTAGCCATGACTCAACTCCCAGTTACGCTTATACTTGTTACAAAGGATGGACTGTGCTTTCTGGATGTATTGCTTCCGCATTGTGCTCTCCCCATGGTGTGACTGAGGTCAGCAAGATTCCATCACAGAGTTAACAAAGCAGGGATCAGTGGACAGGATCAGAGTTTTTTGCTAGCATGAAAGAAGAGCCACTGAAATTGCAAACTTTTAATCATTACTACCCTGATACCAAGCATTGGTTAAAATGTGCTGTCAAAAGCACAGGAAGACTCATATTAGTATAAAGTCATCTCTGCTGTCATGCACTTTTTAGATGGGTGTCCACTGAACATTCGGTAACTAATTATACGCATGAGGCAGAGAGGACTAAGGGATCAAAAGCACTTAATGGTCTGGGTCCAAATTATCTCAAAGATTTTATCTCCCCGTATGAGCCAGCTCAGGTGCAAAGGGCATCAGGAGTGGCCTTTCTTTCCACAGGTGGATCTGATGAGAACACATGTAAGGGCCTTTTCTGCTGCTGCTGCTAGACTTTGGAACTCCCTCCCACTGGAGGACAGGACTGCCCCATCTTTGCTCTCTTTTCACGAGCAGGCAAAGACCTTTCTCTTCAGGCAAGCTTTCCCTGAATGACTGACTCCCTATTATGTGACGTTTAGATGGATTACCATGCTTAGACTGTATTTATAATACTACCTGTGTTTTCAATTTTAGTTTTCCATCTCTCATAATGGAACTTTTCCTTTAAATTGTTCACTTACTGTTGTTAGTTCTAATAACACCTTTCCAAGCAACACAAAGGGAATCAACCCCCTTCTGCAATCCACTGCCCTCCACTATTACAAAAACATTCCTGATAGCTCAGACTAAAGGACTTTGTTGGATGCAGCTGATGGGAACAAAAGCCCAATATAGCTGGAGAGTCAAGGTTCCACTCTCCATCTCTGCATGAAATATAGGCAGAGCTGTGTCTGAAAATAGCACAGAAGCTTCTGTTAGTGCTAAGGTGCCCATGACTCTTTTACAGAGAAGCATAGTTTGCATTGTACTCCAGTGGTCTCGCAAGAAAAGCATCTGGACAGTGTCTTATTTTAAACTAAGTCTACCATCAGGATCAATTTTGTACCAATAATTTTGTTCTGAGTATTCCTTCCATATTTTATCAGTTGACAACATTATTATTATTATCATTTTTACCCATAGTTCTGCTCCCTTCAGTTCCACTAATCCATCTTTTTTAGAGTGTCAGAATATAAATCTATAGAACGTGTTTTAAAAATTTAAATTGCTCAGAACTGTGCCACAAGAGTCAGAAAATGTGAAGTATGTCAGATAGTAAATCCAGGCCTCACAGTAAAAACAATGATACAGATCAGGTTATTTTGTATAGGAATGCACAAACACTGAATTCCTCACACACCCCTCTCCATACTTGACTGCTTAGTTTAACCACAGGTTTACTTCATAGTTTATCATAGCGAACATATTGCCTATTATATCTGCAACACCTAAGAGCATCAGCATTAACATTCAGAGTGGTTAGCCAGCTGGCTCATTCCTGATAGAAAAATACAATTCATGTTACAATGATCTCTTGATTTTCATGCTGTGGTACAGTACTTAGTTGGGCATTCTAATTACTATTGCCAACTTCCATAGAGATTTGTAAGAAGGTCTGTTTTCAAGGGGACATCTAGTAATTTACTGTGAATGGTTGTAAAAGCAGGAGTTGGGGGGTAAATTGGTTGTAAATCTGCAGGAGTTGGGGGGAGCAGGGCACAGAGAAAATAATGGGCTCACATAGACGTCTTTAAAGAAATAATTCTATGACCATAGATAGACTTTAAGAAAAACCCCAGAGATTTTGTTTTGACCTCTGTAGATTGGAGTGTTTTGTAGACTGCTTTAATAAATGTTCCCCATAACTTACAGTAAAACAAACAGCAGATTCTCTAAACCAGTGGTCCTGGGGTGTGTAGGGGGTGTGTAGGCCTACTCTGTTAGTTGGTAGTAATTGTTCCCTTTTTCTATGCTAAAGCTAACATTTGAGTTTTATAATCTGAAAAGCACTCTGAATTGTGATAAGGAATACTTAGACATCAGACAGTCAAGTGCATGTAATTTCTTGTCATTGCAAAAAAGCTGCACAAGTTTCTCAATGAATCATACCTCATACCGGCTAAACACCATTATTCCTGAATTATGTAACTGGAATTTACGGAATACCTTTTATCTTTGTCAACCCTAAGTAAAATGAACAAAATGAATTAAGCAATCAAATAGCACTTAATCCAATGAATGAAAAACACAGCTGGAATCCTTTAGGTAAATTTGGTGTCCTTGGTATACTGTGATTTAAAAAACAACAAAACAGACATGTGGGGAGGCAAAAGAAAACAATGAGCCAGAAATTCTACTAATAGATCAAGACAACATTTCTAGTATATATCTCTAGAGCAGTGTTTTTCAAGACACACTTGTTTCATGAAACAAATCACGAGGCACACCACCATTAGAAATATAACAGGTCGGGTCGAACCCCTAAGTGGCAGGGGGCAGGACAGCCACCCTCCACCAAAGAAAAGGCGAGAGTTTCCAGGAGCTCAAAATCCTTTGGGCCTTTATACAAGCTCGACCCCACAAGGACGCCCAACGATCGCCCCTAGGACTTGATAGGCGGCTTAAAAAGGCCGCCCGAGCATAAGGACGAGCCGGCAGGAAGCCCGCAAAGCCGGCTAAGCCCCAGTCCGGTGAGGAACTGCCTGTCAGCTGAAGATGGGCCCCTGAGGCAGCCAAAAACACCCAAAGCCTCTCCAGCTAGCGGTGGAGTGTTTGTTTGTTTTTTAACAAAAATTAGGTCGGGCTGCTAAGTGGCAAAGGCTGTGGCAAACAAGCCCGCAGGGCTGGAGCCCCAAAAGGACGTTGCCGGAGGTCCAGAGTTCTGTCAGTGCTCAGCGAAGAGGACTGGTGTGCGGGCGGCCCTTTTAAGGGCTTTGATCCCCGCACACCCCGGGAGTCACATGTCCTCCTCCTTTCGCGCCGAATAACAGCTCCCGGGGCGACAAAGCGGCCCCAATCCGGGACAAGCCCGGCAGGAGCCTTTCGAATTTTTCAATTTTTCCAACGGCACACCAGGCAACATCTCGCGGCACACTAGTGTGCCACGGAACAGTGGTTGAAAAACACTGCTCTAGAGGATTAGAGTTACAAAATCATTTCAGCTTTATACAACTTCTCAAAGAAGTGGAGCTTCATTGGTAGATGAAGACCTGAGGAAAAATGAAAAGTAATGGAAAATTAGTGGGAAAGCAAATGCTGGGCAGAGGGTAGGATCTGCATTCATTATCTTTACCTACCTTGATCAATACAAACAAGTGTCCTCAGGCAGCCATGAATTTCATAAAAAAGAAAAGAAAAGAAAGAGAAGAGAAGAGAAAGAGAAAGAGAAAGAGAAAGAGAAAGAGAAAATATGTTGTATAAAGCAAAGGATTATGTTTAAACATATCCTTCCTAAAGTTAAAAATTCAAGCCACAAACCAGTCCTTATGCAAAATAATTTAAAGTATGCAGACTATACAATTTTACTGGAAGAAAGCAGCCATGGCTTGAAATGTCTTTTAGTGAAAGTGAAAGAAGAAAGTGCAAAGCAGGACTAAAGGTGAACATCAAGGAGACAAGATCCATGATTACTAAAGAACTACATACCTTTAATGGAAAAACAGTAATACCTTGGATAAGGAATGCCACTGATAATGAATTTTTCGGGTAACGAATCGCAATTTCCAGGTATAGGGCTGCTTTGGATAATGAATTTTCCCTATGGGCTGCCTCAGACAACGAATCACAATTTCTAGGTATAGGTCTGTCTTGGAAAATGAATTTTCTCTATGGACTGCCTTGGATAACAAATTTTCCTATGGGCTGCCTCCAATAATGAATTTTCCCTATGGACTGCCTCGAATAACGAATTTCCAGCATGCATTGGTAAAAAAGAGTTATCCCGGGCTGCATCGCATTTGTACCTTTAAAATGCACTTTATAAAGAGTTTTGAGCAGAAAACCTAGGCTCTGGAACGGATTAATTGGTTTCCCATTCATTCCTATGGGAAACTGTGTTTCGGATAGCAAATTTTTTCAGATAACGAATTGCCTTGGAGAACAAATTAAATTTGTTATCCGAGGTACCACTGTAGTTAGAGATTTTGTATACTTAGGTTCAGTCATCAATTCAAATGGAGGCTGCAGCCAAGAAATCAGAAGAAGACTGAGAGTAGAAAGGGCAGCAATGAAGGAATTAGAAAAGATAATTAAATGAAAGGATGTTGCATTGGAGACCATGACCAAGATTATCCACATGCTTGTATTTCTGATCACCATGTACAGGTGTGAAAGTGGGACAATAAAGAAAGCGGACAGGAAAATGTGATGCTGGGGAACAGGTTTACAGATACGCTGGACTATTCAAAAGATGAGCAAGTGGGCCCTAGATTAAATCAAGCCTGAACTATTTCTGGAGGATATATTCGGCCAATATTTGGATATGTGAAGGCAGTTCTTTCCACTAAAAACTAAAACCAACAAATCTGTATTGTACAGTCACTGACTTGATGAAATGCATTAAAAGCAATTTAAGATAGCACGGACATAGCTTTAAAAAACCAATAAAAATTATAAAAAAGGCAAGAATTGTCTTCCTAAAAATGAAAAGTAACCACCCCCAAGAGGGCAAAGCTTTTTTCAAAGAAAAGATAAGAGGGAAGAAAACGAAATGGGCTTTAATAGAAAACCTTTCAGGCTTGAAAGTACAGTCAACTTTCTTTTTTTTCAATTTGCCATTTCAAACAAGGGGCAATGAGGTCTTTAAAAGAGAATTAAGAATTGATATCTCATTCTTTTATTCCTGCCCTGTGTTCACATAGTGTGACTAGGAGAATATTGCTATAGCCTGTAATATTTTTCAGGCAATTGAATATAATGGTGCTCTTTCTGAATGATCTTTCAGGATTACTTCCTCTCAGGTTTGCTTACTCTGTATGATTAAGGTCAGTGTTCCGCTATTAAGATTAATAGTGCTGTTGTACTTTACATCTTTGGAGGCAAAGCCACCACATTACATTATCCACACTCAGCATTTCTTCAACTTTCTTTACATCCATGATACAGTCAAGTGGTGCAAATACATTATCTCTTAATGATGCCGTCAAATGCTACATTTATCCTGTTGTGATACCTACTACAATTTGATCTGCATTTCTTCAACAAGAGGGCCATTATGTTTTACATACTAGCCATGTCATGACTTTTTTTCCATTTGGGACACTGGTTAATGTTATGTACAGTGGGAAACAATTTGTTCCATTCCCTGTGGGTGGCTCTCCAAACAGTCATGCAGGGCCAGTTCACACTCTGTATTCCACTGCCCCCAAGTTGGAGCATGTAATTAAGCAATGGATTCTAAACCCACCAGGGATTTAGTGAAGATGTCATTTGTATGAGTGAGTGGGCACTCCTTGAAGGACTTAGCCTGGGGGGGGGGTATGATTGAGATGTACAAAATAATGCAGGGCATGAGTAAAGTGGATAGAGGGACACTCTTCTCCCTCTCACAAAATACCAGAACTAGGGGACATCCACTCAAATTGAGGGCTGGGAGAGTAAGAACAGACAAAAGAAAATATTTTTTTCACCCAGCACATTGTTAGTCTGTGAACTCCCTGCCACAGGATGTGGTGATGGCATCTGGCCTGGATGCCTTCAAAAGGGGATTGGACAGATTCCTGGAGGAAAAGTCCATCACAGGTTACAAACCATGGTGGAGATGGGTAATCTCCAGGCTTAAAACCAGGCTACTTCAAGGACCAGATGCAGGGGAGTGGTATCAGAAGACAGATATCTAGTCTGGTGTGCTCCCAGAGGCATCTGGTGGGGCCACTGTGAGATACAGGAAGCTGGACTAGATGGGCCTTTGGCCTGATCCACCATGGCTCTTCTTATGTTCTTATGTTATTAATTATACCAGCATAGAAAAAGAACCCTAAATGGATATGAGCTACTGTACTCAAATGATCCCACCACTGCCACATGATCCCTACAGGACATGGGCCTACGGTGGCTCTTTCCACTTTACGAACATGTTTAAACTTTTTCAACTCTCAGTTTTTACTCTAAGAAGCCATTCAGGAGTTTGTGGGTGACAAGGAAACAGCTTTGGTACAAGTTAATCAACAGCTGTTTGAAAATAAAAAATGTCTCAACACCTGCCCCAAACAGATTAAATTGTAAGAATGATCTTTCTTCTCACACAAGGTGTAGTTGCTCAGTTTGATGACCTCCTCTGGGTTCTTTGATAGCTTCCAATCTTTACTTAGAGAGGTTCACATTTTCAAAGTCTTTACAACTCCCTTATTTGGGGCATAAATAAGTGCTTACCATACAGTCATGTATACTGTGAAATTAAAAACAAAATCAAGTTGTTTGCTAGTTAACAACTTAGTCCACATTTACTTAGAACTAGGTACTCATGGTTTCAAAGTAAATTTATTCAAAGAGTGAAAGAAATGCAGTCGAATCTTAAGCATAGGTCCACAAAAACATGGACATTTGAAGGCAGGTTTTTTTCCATTAAAAATTAAAAGAAAACAATATTTTTGTATTGTTACTGACTTGATGAAATGCAATAAAATAATTTAAAATAGCACGCACATAGCTAAAAATAATAAATATTATAAAACCAAGACAACAATGGAAATTCGTCAGAGGGAGAGCCAACCTGAAAATAAGAAGAAATTTCCTGATAGTGACAGCATTTAAACAGTGGAACAGCTTCCAAAGGCTTCAAGTTCAAGTATGCAAACAATTGGACCCTGTAAAGCAGTGCTCCCCAAAATTTGTTTGATTATTTTGGGCGGGGTGGGGGTGGGGAGGGGGAGATGGGGGGCAGGGGAGGGTGTGGGGGCGGGGGGATGGGGGAGGGAGGAAGGGGAGGAGGAGCTTTAAGCGGCGGCGGCGGCGGCGCTTGCCAGCTGGGGGCGTCGGGTGTGCGCTCCCCCAACGGGCGGGGGAGCCCGGGGCTCCTGGGCTCCTCCTCCTGCCGGCGGCCGGAGGCAAGCGGCGGCGCAGAGGTGCCCCAACCTTGCAGCCGCCCGGGTTCGGCTGTGGCTCCGCGGCCGGCGGCGGGGTGCCCCGCCGCCGCCGCTTGCCTCCAGCTGCAGCCTCGGGCGGGCGGCGGGAGGGGGAGGGGAGGGGAGGCCAGTGGGGGTGGCGTCTCCGGCCCGAGGGCGCCACCGGGACCGCCGACCAGCCGCGGAGTCGCAGCCGAACCCGGGCGGCTGCCGTGGCCGCCGCGGCCGCCGACAGGAGGAGGAGGAGGCAGGGCCCGCCCGCCCAGGAGACTCGGGCTCCACCCCACCCCGCCCGTGCGCCGTGCCCGGCGGCGGTGACTCCTCCTCCGGCTGCCCGCGGGAGAGAAGAGGAGGAGGAGGAGGGCGGCGGAGGAAAAGGGGAGGAGCCTCCCCGGCCTCCCCAGGCGGCCCGGTGCCAACCGGTCCACGGACCGGCACCGGTCCGTGGCCCGGGGGTTGGGGACCACTGCTGTAAAGCATTTGGGCTATAATTTTAGCTTTAAAAACTTGAATCACTGATGGTTCCTAAAAGAACCTCAAGTGCAGAGCTGCATGTTTATGCATTAGATCAGGGGTCCTCAACCTAAGGCCCCCGGGGGCGGATGCGGGCCCCCCCAAGGTCCTGAATCCGGCCCCTGGGACCAATTGCAACCCCCCTACCTACCCCCTGTTTTATGAGCAAGCAAGCCTCCGCAGCTGCTTTTGGACTGTGATCCGGCCCCAGTGGTGTCTGGGTGGTGGTGGACTGGCCTGCTGTTTGAAAACTTTGAGGACCCCTGCATTAGATGCTACATGGTTCATGTGAGAGGACCATAAGCCTGAGGAATGAAATATACAGTTGCCCCCTCCATTTTGTGGTTTATATACTGCGGTCCTGGTATATTGCGGGACTATAGTATATGAAATGCAAGGCCCCCTGGGGCAAGCTGCTTGGGCCTGCTTGAGGCCTGTTGTACTTACCCCAGGCCTAACGCTGCCCCAAACAGGCCTCTGACGGGCTTCCTGGGCCTGTTAGAGGCCCCAGAAGTGGTTTCTGGTGAACCGGAAGTCACTTCCAGAAAACCAGAAGTGACTTCCAGATCATCTGAACCACTTCTGCAGACTCCAACAGGCTCGGGAAGCCCATCGGAGACCCGTTCAAGGCAGTGCCAGGCCTCAGGTAAGTGTAGGAGGCCCCAGATAGACCCCCCAGTGACCTGGCCCAGCATCCCCAGATCACAGATTTTCCATTATTGAGGGTTGGGTTGGGTGCCTAACCCCCGCAATAGGCGGGGGATTACTGTACATAAATATTTATAGCAAGACACTTGCTCTATGCTCTTTCCATTTATCGTCTATCTATTTTTTTTTACGTTTCCTGCTAATGCTAATTTCCTGCTAATCTTAGCTCTTAGCTAAGATTAATCTTAGTCTTAGCTCTATGCTCTTTCCATTTATCGTCTATCTATTTTTTTTTACGTTTCCTGCTAATGCTAATTTCCTGCTAATCTTAGTCTGCATAAAGCAGGATTGAAAGAGGGTGTGAGCCTAGTGTAGGGGGATGATAATCTGCACTCAATAAATTGCTCACTATGTCATTAATATAAAAATTAAACAATGTTTGAGCTAAAATGCAGCCTTGCTTGACCCCAGTGAATGATGGAATTATATTGGATAATGCCCCTGCCTTATTGTAAATTACCTTGAGCACGGGCATGGTCCCAGGCTGGAGACAATGATTAAATGCTTAGATTCTAGACTGTTATTGAGTTGACTACACTGCTATTGGGTTGGGCTAGAAGACCTCCAAGGTCCCTTCCAGCCCTATGATGATTGTATGATTCTTTGATTCTATATTCCCCTAATGGACTCCCTCATTAATATGTCTAACATTTAGAGTGAGTTCCATGTACATGCTTACTTGTATAAGCCCTGATGAACTAAGCTTTACTTCTTCCAAGTAAACATGAACTGAATTAGTCCAGCCATATAGTTTTTGGAGGAATACAGTTGCAATTCTATTACCTGCAACTCAACAGATGAATTGGACTTACGTTCTAGTAGACATATCTATAATTTACACTACCATATTCAAATGAGAGTGGCAGATTATTTTAAAATAAAGTCAATCAGCTTACTATCAAACGAGAAATTGTAAGTCATTAGGAATGCTAAATCTTACAATGCAAATGTTTGTGTGTGTTTCAACAACTTTCAGATCATCTCTTTTTTTATCAATTGTGTGACTGCCTGTTTTGCATCCACAGCAAAGGCGGCTGCACTGAATGACGTCACATTTAACTCTTCATTGTGCTGTAGGGCTGGAGCCAGGCTGCCACCGTGTCAGATGCATAGAGCCTGAAAGGACTCGGTGCCTGCTGTCAGGAAGCTGCTCTCTTGCTGTTTTGCATCCTTGTTGCTGACTGTAGGCTTTAAAAAAAGCCAATCCATTTCAGTCACACACATTTCTACCAGGAGTAGACCACGGATTGTGCCAAACAGCTGATGCTCCTGTTTTTTCTGAATTTTCAGCAATGCTTCCCAGTGGAAAGAAACCATGCCATGACTCCTCCCCATGCTACACATTGGGCTGTCTTGGCTCCAGCTGGGATATTAATGCTTCAGGTGGCAGGAAACGTGGCTGACCCTTGAGAGCCGGCTTGCCTGCAGAATAGCTCTTGGGACATGTGAGATGGCACCTGATCTAATGGGGAAAATTAGCATATCAATCATTTTCAGCTTGCTTAGTCATTTACTGGGTAGCCAACCGTATATTTGGACCTGGTAGAGCAAGCTCCCTAAATAGGAAAGCAAAAGGAAAATAGAATCAGCTGTTGAAGCAGTAAAGCCTTTTCCATGTGATAACTCTTTGGCAACTCTTCCTGCTGTTCAATTATACACTACAGTAGAAGAAAAGAAGGCGGGGGATGTTGCTGAGGGCAGCAAGCCCAGAGCCAAATCCCATTTTACATAACAAGAGCAATTGGCTGTTTGAAAACTCTTTGAAGTGAAGTGTTTCTCAAATCAAAGTGACATGAACAATGTCAGCTGACACTCTTAATGCTTTGACGCATTAAGTGGTAGTACCAAGATGTTTTTCCTCTATATATTGCTGGCTCACGGTCATTATACGAAATTCAGTTGAAACAAGGGATTGATTGAGGCTGAATAATTGCTATTATAAGAGGAACACAATCCCCAAACCCAATCTAAACAGTCTAGCATTTTTTTTGTATTTTTGATGAAAGAGGAAAAACAGATGGCACAAAATATTTATCAACTTAACTGGATTATGAGTCCAAGGGCACAGAACAAGCGTGAACATCGCCTTACAGGAAGCATTCTAAGTAGGGATGCTTGAAAAATTTGATCTTTGTGAATTCTGATATGAAGTGACTGACCTGATTTGCACCTTCTGGATACTGAACATTGCACTTATCTGAATGTTGCTATGCAGTTTTTCCATTGGGGAAAAATATATCAGTGTCTATTTAAACATGCCCATTCTGAGATAAAATCTGTTTGCAATTCATACTTTAAGATAAAATTGGAGCTGGGCATTTTTTTTCATTTTCTTTTTCATTTTTTTTCGTTCCCTAATGAAACGAAAAACAAACTGACCTTTCAAAGAAAAACAAAATGAAACAAAATGAAAATTTTTGGTTTCTTCGATTCGGTTTTTTTTTGCTTTCCCATATAGGATACCACTTTAAAAATCCAATGTGCCTGATCGAATGGGGGTTTGGTGTGGGTGGGGTTTTAAAACTTTTTTTGCCATCAAAGCAAAAATTGATCAGCGCAAGCAGATCAGCACTTACTTCAGTTTTAAAATCTCGATCAATTCCCCACAATGTGCCCAATCAGGTGGGGGAAAGTGCGAGCTTTGCAAATTTGTTTTTAGTACCCCAAGTAAGTGCCGATCAGCTAGCATGGGGGAGCTTGCTTAGGGGACAAAAAAGTTTTAAAAGCCCCTGCTTTCCCCCCAATGTGCCTGATTGGGGGGGAGAGCACGGGCTTTAAAAACTTTTTTTAGTCCCCGAAGCAAGCCCCCAGGTGCCAGCTGATCGGCACTTGCTTCGGGGACTAATTAAAAATTTAAAAAGCTGGTGCTTCCCCCCACCCCCCAAAACACATAAAAACAAAAAATGAAACACATCAAAAAATGAAATGATTTTTTAAAAAATTCATTTCAAATGAAATGAAACAAAATGAAGATAAACAAAACAAAAATGAAACAAAACACCAGTTTAGCATTTTGTGCCCATCTCTAGATAAAATACATTTTTCTCTTTTTTAAAGAGAAAAATCTTTCAAAATACATAAATATTCAACAGTGAATGTTCATATTTAAAAAACCTAGTTAAAGTAGACAATGGGCAGAAGGGATTTATGGATGTAAAGAAGCAAAAGTATAATGGATCAGAAACCATCCTTGATTCTAAGCCCAAGGGTAGAGTAAGCTACAAGACCCAACACATGGGTTTAGAATAGAGAAAGAGAAGAAAACACAAGTGTCTAGATAACCTGTTGAATAGTGCCCTGCTCAGAGTCATACTGTCTAAATGACATGCTGAAGAAGTTACGCTCAAATGCCATGATGGCTGGGGGATTCTAGGAAATATATCCAGAAAGACAGTGATTCCACTGACACTCTTTTCTGTGTAATTAGTGGTTTGAGACATAGAAGTACATTTTATTCATAAGAAATGCATCTGGATTGGAGATAGAAGTTTTAGGAAATTGCTCCTGGAAAGCAGAGAATTATTCCTACTTTCATTTGTATAAGAAGATGAAGAAAGAAGATGGAGGATTTCCATTTGAAATATGAAGCTAATGGTGCTGTGCAATTCTGTTCCATTCCAGAATGTCATGCAGCTGAGACCTATTATGGTATTTGAAATCTACAATGTCTCTTGAAGCAAAGGTAAGTCTGGACTTTCCCCTCAGTGAGCAACTTCATTTGCATGCCCAATAACATTTTATGAACTGGAGCAATGATCATATTAGAATATAACAGTGAACAAAATGAAGTCAACGTTCAAAATATGAAGCTGGTGCCCTCAAACTCCAGCTATGCGTAAGCACAGTGATACGTCTTCTTCATGTCCCACATTCTGTACTGTATATGCACTCATGTCCAAGAGAAAAAAATGACCACCACTACACCACATAAATAGATTCCCTAGATGTTCTTGGAATAAAACTCCCAGAAGCCTTCACCACTAGCTGTTTCGGCCATGATTTCTGGGAGTTGTAGGCTAAGAACATCTGAGGACCCAGGCCAAGGAAGTACTGACTTAAAATATATACTCAAGCTCATTTACACAACGTATCATCAGCAGAGAAAGCTAATGAAAATGATCTCTCAGATACTTGAATCTGCTTAAATAACTATTTCTAATCTAATGAAAATGAGTTTAATATAAAAATAGAGATAAAATATTTCTTAATGTACTGAGGCCTGAGAATGCATCTCTGCAGTCAAACACTACATCTAACCTTCCCTCAATATTGAACTGAAATGGCGTATCTTTGAATTAAAATGGGCATATAGATTGTAAAGTGTGTCAATAGGGAAGTAAGGAATTATTGTCAGTATTATAATGTCTGCCTATTTTTATTTTGTGTTATTCAGTTGTTTGTATATTATCTTGTTTTTAAACCTTCCAGAGTATCTACTTGCTAGATGGCTGGTATAAAAGCTAAATAAATAAATAAATAAATAAATAAATAAATAAATAAATAAATAAATAAATAAATAAGGTCGGCCACTTACTTGCAGAAAATTAAGAACTATGTGTATAGCCTAGCCTTTCCTTTGGCCTGATTATTCAGAGTTTTAAAAATATTGTTTTGTTTTCATGAAGCATTTTAATATAATAGAGGACCCTGAAAAGAATATCAGTTTTTTGAAGCGTATGGAGAGGCTCCACATATATTCTTCTACAAAATTTCTTCTACATGCAGGTGCTTTCCATGTTAAGATGGCAGCAGGCAGGGAGCAAGACCAGAGCTCTTTCATTTCTCACATGTTCATGTTAACTTTCTTCTGTAGGCCAGAGCAAGACTGTCCTGATTTATTAAATTAGGTTCAACTTTCTTTAAGGATCACTACATGTGTCAATTTTGGTACCTTCTGATCTAATATGAACTGAGACAAGATTGTCACCCATCCTTACTGTATATACAAACTTCTCTTCTTAATGCAATCATATCCAGAGCTTGGAACAACAACTCACAGAATTCCCCAACTTGTGGTCAAGACAGCTCAGCTATGGTCCAAAAAAATAACATTTGAAGCTCAGACAACCCTCAAAACAATTCAGAATAGCAATTGTTGTGGGACTGGTTTTATTTCATTTTCCTTTCTCCTTGGCTATTAAAATACTAATTTTACAATGGCATGTGCCACATGCATTCTCATTTTGAAATTTCTTTCCAAGGTAAGATATACAGAGGTTGTCCTTTAAAATGGCTGCTGTGTTACCCAGATTTAAACATACATCCCAATAAATCAGACACAGTTTAAAGAAAATGGACAAAGGGGTGTTGGTGAGTAAGGCTGAATTTCAAGTTAATGGCTAAGAATAAGAACAGCACAAAACCTCCAACTAGACTGATCTTGCTAAGACTTGTATCTCTTTAATGTATGCTATCTAGCAGCACGAAGGGTCGTCACGACTATAACGACACAACACATCACACAACACATCTAGCAGCAATTCAGAATCAAGTTGTTGTTGTTGTTGTTGTTGTTGTTGCTGTTGTGTTACAGTCGTGACTGACTCTTCATGACCCCATGTCCATGGAGTTTTCTTGGCAGGAATACTGGAGTGGCTTGCCAGTTCCTACTCCAGGTGCCTACAGTGCCTGCTGTTCCCTGGTGGTCGCCCATCCAAGTACTAGCCAGACCTGACCCTGCTTAGCTTCCGAGATCAGGCGAGATCAGATGTGCTTAGGGCATCTTGTGTAAAAGTCTCCCCAGATTTCTCTCCCCCCTCAAGACAGTTATTTCAACACACAACCTGTGCAAATTGCTACCTTCCATGGTAGGCCTCATCTCCAGTGCAAGAGTGAGATGAGTAAATTTTCCTGGAAAGCTGCCTGTAGAACATTTCACCCTAAACCACCACCTTTTATCTCTGTGAAGCTGAGCACATGACACACTAGCACAAGAGGGTCTTTACTTATCAGAAGCATGCAGACTACCGATCTAGTTCATGATTAAGGAGGGAGAAATCAATTACATTTAATTTGTCCCACATTCATTTTTTTAAAACTTTAACTTCTTTCCATTCTCAGTAAGAGACAATTTGTGAATTTGAGTGCATTCTTCAAAAATGAACTGAAACAAGATACTCTTCTATTGGCATGGGTCATATTCACTAGGTGTATTTATTCCTAGCTAATTCCTGTCTGAAAACATGGATTTGTCCACAAAAGCTGACATTAACATGTAACAGATAATCTTGAAGGTGCTGCAATGTTCTTGTCTCATTTACTTTTATTACGTCATTGGCTTTGCCTGACATCCTCCTGCTTGTCATTTAGAGGTCCATGTTGTACATCTGCTTGCTATTTACTCAATATAAGAATCCTCCAAAAGGGGGGGGGAGAGTAGTGGAAAGTTGGGCACCCTAATTCAGAGTCATTACATTCCAGACTTTGAGGAGTCAGGCACTCTTAAGCTTGGATGGCTGAGTCTATCAGATTTGGCTTTTCCCATATTCCAATAGCTTCAGGCTTCTTTCCATCTGGAATGAAGATGTGTTTTGTGGATTTGGGCCAATTCTTTTCAAAACTGCTCCAAAAAGATCACCAAATCAACCACGCCTCTATGGAGGGAACTGCTTAAAGGTGCTACACAAGATGCAGAATATGACCCATTTATTCCATGTGAGATAGACACTCCACTTCTCTTTCTCAGACCACCTGGGGTTGGAGAAAAAAATGAACCAGATGACTCTTGGGATCCTTTACAATGATTTTATGAGTCAGAAAAGGAATGTTTGATAGTTTTTATCTGGATGGTTCTTGTTTCTGTCTTAATAACATCTGAGTATCTTTTCTGTATTCAGAATCCATGAAGCCCCAAACACCGGCTAACTCCAGCTACTGAGTACACAGCAAGTAATGGTGGTGACCTAGTAGCATATTTGCCCCATGTGGATTACCTGTTAGAATGAAACAATTACTTATTCATTCTTTAATCGACTTCCAAGAAAAGAAGATTTGGGAAAGAAGTTTTAAGATTAAGAATCGCAGATTAGAATGCAAGCATGAAGTTAATCTGTCTGGGAAATTTTTAACTTTTCCCCCTGCTGTTTAAATCTATTCTTAAATATAATGCACCTTGTAAAACAAAGCAGCTTAATTAATAGCAAGCTGATAAACCAGAAAAAAATAAAGCTTATTGGGTTTCTTCACGTCTGATGAACTTTACGTTATTTAAAATACTGCCATCTCACTTTTCTCTGACTGATAAGAAGTTTGATGGGCTTACTTTTTAACTAAGCTTGGCATCACAGAATTGTCCGGCTGGAAGCAGAGGCAAAGGTCCTCAAGCAGAAACTGCAACTGAAGCAGCAAATCCATAGTTAAAGCATCCCTGGTGGAGAACACGCCAACCTCTCTTTAAATACTTGCTCCTTTCCAAGGTAATCTATTTCATTGTCCAACAGTTCTTATTGACAGCAGGTTCTTCATAAGTCTTAATCAAATAACACCTCATTTGTTTGTAACTAGAATTCATCAGTATAGATGGGCATAAATAATTTCATGCCGAGTCATCAAAAAGTCATTGGTGCGGCACTGCAGGTGCTGCGTGTTCCCTCCCTCCCACCACCAGGGTGAATCTGCCACTCACTAACCCGTTCATGGTGCTCAGCTCCTCCTTGTTGCATGACTGTCCAGTCCCAGCAGGAGTGCCTGCTTGCATCCTCACCTCCTCCAGCAGCTGCCCACTGAGGCAAGGAGGCAGGGTGGGGGAAGGGAGTGTGTGGTGGTGCCCAGCTGATGACTTTTGACGACTTCGCATGAAGTGATTTGTGTCCATCTCTACACCACTTTGGGTCCTGCCCTCTGGAGCCTCAGAACTCAAACTTTGTTCATTTGGGAGCCCTGCAAACAACAGATGATGGAAATCATACATTTCCTGAGTCTTTTCATATCCAGGTTAATGATAGCCAACTCCCTTCTCCTGCACGCATGAGGTGTGAAGTGGGGTAATGGGTGTGAAGTAGGGGTAGTGGGGACATGTACGAGGCTTTTCCTCCATGGGTCAATAGTTCATTGGCCATTGCTACTACTACATGATTGCTTTCGGTACCCAGTGTGTATTGTCTAATGTGGAGTAGCTTTGATGTCCCATTTTTAAAATCTTTGTCCTGATTGTTATATATCCCCTTATGTCTCTTTCATTAACTATCAACAATCCTTTCTGCCGGGCCTGGAGATGAAGGGGGCTGGTGCATCAACTGAAGTTTTACAATACACATTTCTATTGTCCCTGTGCAAGGGAGTGTAACTTGAAGTCTGGCAGGCTTCCAGTTAGACGATAAACACTGTTGTTGTGACTAAAATGTTCCAAAGCCTGCAAGTATAAAGGCCTGTAACCCCAAACGTCTGCCCCCCCAAGTTACTGTTAACATGCACAGTATTAAAGCTACAAAGAGTGCAAATTATAGAACCTGCAAATGCCATCTCCCTCCCACTGGAGGCCAGGACTGCCCCATCTTGATGTCTTTCCGGAGGCAGGCAAAGACCTTCCTCTTCAGGCAAGCTTTCCCCGAATGAGGGACTACCTACTAGGTGACTTTTAGATGGACAACCATACATGAACACCAGTGTTTTCCATGTTAGTTCCCATTCTTCATAATGGAATTTTCTCTTCTTTTTGCATGTCTCTTTGTAGCTTTACTGTTACCTCTGAATGTTGTAAGATGCCTCTTCTAATTCCCTGTTCTTAACTTGAATATGTCGTAAATGTTCTGGGCTTTATATGGTCCCTCATTATTGTAAGCCGCCTTGGGTCCTTTCCCAAAGAGAAAGGTGGGATAAAAGTATTCAAAATAAAATAAATAAATAAAAGCACTTTCATTTTCAGGGCTACCTTTTACTTTAAAAAACTTAATTATTTTAAATTTTACATCTTGACAATCTAACCTATCTGTTTAACTTTTATTCTGTCTTTCGCCCAAATGCAGGAACCCAAAGCAGCAAATATTTTCATCCTTGTGCTTCATCTGTCACTGTAGCTCAAAGACGTTTGTGATTTCTTTTTTTAATACTATGAATGTATCCTTCATAAATGGCTGGACTTTGAAACTACAAACACCTGGGAGCCATTTTTAAATTTACAGATTCAAACTGAGAATGCAAATGGTACACGAGGTTCAGAGAAATGTCAATTAAAGTTAGTAACAATTGGATTGCCGATATCATAGAATCATAGACTACTGAAGTTGGAAGGGGCCTATAAGCCCATCAAATCCACCCCACCCCTGCTCCACGCAGGAATACCATTCAAAGGATATCTGCCATGTGGTTGTCCAAATTTCTTTTGAATGTCTCCGGTGTTGGAGCACCCACCACCTCTGGAGGTCATGGGTTCCATTGCCATACTCCCTTATTAGGAAGTTCTTCCTGATAGAAGATCTAGCCCAGTGGTTCTGAACCAGTGGGTCCCCAGATGTTCCTGGACTGCAACTCCCAGAAATCCCTTCCAGCACAGTAAGTGGTTGCAGTCCAGGAACATTGGGGGACCCACAGGTTGAGAACCACTGATCTAGCCCATTAGCCAATAAAATGCCTTTTATTTTATTTACCTTGTTTAGAGAGATAGGTTCTGTAACTCATAGATCAGATGATCAGTTGGTAATTTGTTTGTTGGGGGATAATGCTCCATATATAACTGAAAAAGTAGTTTTCTTTACTTACAGAGCATCAACAATAAGATGGAAACTGTACTAAAAAAGTCCTGAATGAATAAGAGGGGGCTATTGTGCTTTTTGCTTTCACTTTTAATCTGCAAAGTGTTGATAAGATCTCTGTGTTTTAATGTATTTCTAACATGTTTGTAATGGCTAAAGCCGCATAAATAAGTTTGTTTGTTTGATATTCAGTAGAGATGAGCAGCAAATGAAAAACAAAATGCTGTTTCATTGTTTTGTTACATAACAAAATGTGTTTCATTACAAAACAAAACAAAACACCATTTTCCCCTCTAGGAATGAAACAATTCATCCTAGAGGAACCAAAATTGCAAGGGAATTTTCTCAAGCCCTTCACTGTAAGCTGCTAAAATTTGGAGAGTTTTGGGGTTCAGGGGTTGAGTTATTAAACTCCAAAGGTGGTCCCCCTCGAAGATAATCATTTCTAATTGAGCAGGAAGTGCTTAATCACTTCCTCGCAGGGGGAGTTTCCTCAAGCGGTTCCCTTAATTAGAAATGATTTTCTCCTGGGGGAGCTAATTTGGATTTTAATAACTCAGCCCCCTGAAACCCAAACCTTTCCAAATTTGGGGGGCTTACGAGGAAGAGCCTAAAAAAGCTTCCCTGTGATTTGGGTTCCTTTAGGACACAGGGGATCCATTATACAACATTTTGTTTTGTTTCATTTTGTTTCATTCCAAAATTCTTTTAAAAGTTCATTTGTAACTAAACAAAATGAAACTACTAAAGAAAACACTATATTTTCATTTCATGCCCATCTCTAATATTCAGCCAAAAGCGGAGTTCTCTTAACTTGAGCCCATTGTTGCAGATCCTGCACTCTGAGATGGTCGATTATAGATCCTGCCCTTCCTCTGTATGACAGCCGTTCAAATATTTGAAAAGTCTTCCAGCAGCCCATGCAAGCAGCAGTGGTGAATCTGACCTTTTATGGAGGGAAAAGGTTTTAAAAGCCTGGGCTTTTAAAACCTTTTTTCCCTTCCCCACGCCCTGGGTTTGGGGAGAAAAACACCTTTTGTTTCCCCACCCCCGCGCCAATGAGCTGGAGCCTGGGTGTGGGGAAAGGGGAAAATGGTTTTAAAAGCCCAGTTTTTTAAAATCTTTTTTTCCTTCGCCATGCCCTGGGCTCCAGCTCATTGGCGCTGGGGTAGGGAAATAAAGATTTTCTCATCCATCCCAGCTCTAATCAGCTGGAGCCCTGGCACGTACTATGATCCCGCGATATAGCAGGACCGCAATATATGAACTGCAAAAGGGTGGGGGAACCACTGTACTCTGATCATCCTTGTTGCCCACTTCTGAAATTGCTCTGAGCAGAATTTTTGTTTGTATTATATATTGTGCATAATGCTAGAGCTTTAATACAAAGGTCAGAGACCAGAAAGCCTTGCCGGTATCCAGCCCTCTGAAGTGATTAATCACTACAGCCTTTATTTTCTAACCCAAGAACACAGAAGGTGAATGGGACCGGGAATATCACGTATGGCAAGAGAATATGCCTGCAGAGTAAAAGAGGTTGTGCTCTTGTATTTGTAGCTTCCTTCTAGGAAATCAGGTTGTCTCGTAAAGATGTCAGTATTTTTCAAATATAGTTTTCTAAGATTAAATATGCTCGGCACTTATCTCCAAGTTTAATTTTGCAGAGAAAAATCGATTGTGTGGAAAACATGCACAATGCAACTTCCTTCTCCTCATATATCATCAAACTAAAGATTTGCCCCTCTCCTTTTTTTGTAGACACATGTGTTCCACAATCTGAGTTCATGCAGTGTGCTACTTACATAATTTGAAAAAGGTATGTTTGAGTAATTGTCCGAGAAACAAAGAGAACTCCTACTTCAGCTTGCAGGGACTTCCTGTGTACTTTCTTTCAGATGGCTTGCGAGATAGGAAAAGTATAACAAGAGGGTGAGGAACATAGCGCTCTTAAGCTATGGAAAGGGTACTGCCTGACATCCGTATTGTCCTAGCTCATTTTGTCACGAGTGAAACATTCTTCATTTAGGGGCTACTTAGGATATGGGCAAGGATGGAAAGCAGAGGCTATGGGTCTCACATTGGCCAAAAGATTGATTGTTGTAGACTATCCCTCCCACCTGCCCTTGCTGCTGCCAACAGAGAGAGAGAGAGAGAGAGAGAGAGAGAGAGAGAGAGAGAGAGAGAGAGAGAACCCTTAAGATTTGATATCTCTCAGTCTCTCAATTTCTGGGTGGGCTGACCATGTAAGGAAAGGGGGTGAACTACTGCAAAGAGACAAGTCTGTATAGGTGAGGTTCATCAAACTGAAGGCTCTGGATGCAAACTTAGGGAAATCAGTGTCTTGACTCCATGTGTAGAGCCTTTACAGATTGCTGAGACTCCCCTATACAGACTTGTCTCTTTGGCCGTTACTTCACGAACCACTCGCTTCGCGGCAAGCCCTCATTTCTGTGCGAATCGATCGTTTCAGTCCGCACGCTCCTCCTTTTTGGCTGCGATGCCACCCCGACCACGCCCCCTTTACCGTGCTCCAAGCGGGGTGAGTGGTTCCCCTGCCAGCGGCCGGGAATCTTTTCTCTTCGCATCTCGCTTCGCTCCCAACGTGACGTGTGGTCTCGGTTTTTGGCTTTTATTTCAAGTTTTTTAAAATATATTTGCGCTGTTACTTCCTCGCTCGAGTAGCGGCAGCGGCGGCGGCGGGAGCAGGAGGAGCCGCTGCCGCCTCGCCCGGCCAGAGCAGGGCACCCGGGGCAGGCAGCATGCAAGCGGCGGAGGGCGGGCGGCTGTGCCATGCAAAGCGGCGGCGGCGGGGGGGGCTGCCAATGATGCCAGGAAACAGTTGAAATCAGTAGAGCCATTGCAACTGACAGTCCAGCATCAGTGCATCGATACGCCATCGGTAGGTATTTTTTTAAAGGACGGATGGGAAATAAAGAACGTTGAAAAGTGGCATGCGAATGCGAAGGGAGCACGTGAGGTTGTGCTCGAATCGGTCCTAAAACTGCAGCTCGTGAGTACTGAGAAACAGGGGCGGGAGCGAAGCGAGAACACGTGACCGCCACGTGACCGCCTCCGAATTCACAGTGAAGGCAAGGTCGGTTCGAAGCAAGGCACTTCGTGAAGTAACGGCCTTTGAGTAAGCAAAGTGATGATGACCGAGCAGGTAGGGCTCACTCACTTTCCTTTGCTGCATGTTTAGCCAACACTCAGCAAATAAATAAGGCTTATATATATATTGCACCAAAAAGCAAGCCAAAGTCTGAGTTCTCTCAGAAGGTCTCAGAAGCAATATCTAAATTTGCAAAACAGGCTCATGTTCCTAGCAATTAGTATTAAAGTTCTAGGCTTTTATTTATTGATTTATGTGATTTCTATGCTACCCATATGGCTGCCAAGGCCACTGTGGGCAGCTCTCTATATAAACATACATACAGTGCACCCTTGTATAACAAACAGTTTGCATAACATAAAATCTGTACAACATAAAACATTCCGGAGATAGGGGAAATTTGCTTAACATAATTGCCTATGGGGCGAAACTGTACAACATAAAAATGGGATTACTCCATTTCCAATGCATTCCTATGGGAAATTTGTATAAAGGAAAATTTGATTAACATAATTTCATTTGGAATGAATTAATTCCTTTATACATGGTACCACTGTAATTTAGAACAATAAACAACGGTAAAAATAAATCAAAATCAAATTAACGTCAATATAAATGTATAGCACATGGTAAAACCTTAAATTAACTGAAATAATTACCATAGTTTAAACAACCGTATCATGATTTTACAAGCTCAGGGAAGGCCTGTCTAAAGAGCCATGTTTATAATGACCATTTGGAGACTCCTGGTGAGGGAGGCAGGTGAATTTGGGGCAGGAGACTATCCCAAAGAAGGAGAGCAAGCACCTAGAAGGCCCATGTTTTTGATCTTTTCTTTCTCAGCCTCTGTCAGGGGTCAATATTCTTAATCACTTGGTCTAGGAGGAAAGTGTGGGGCAAACAGATCTCATAGGAAGCAGGTGTTCTGCCAGGTATCAAGTTTCCAAACTTTTTAGGACTTTGTATGTTAATATACTTGAAGGTGGCATGGAAATGAACAGGTAACCAGTGTGAAGTGGCCAGAGTGGAGGAGATATGCTGGCAATTTTTCACTCCACCCAGCAGAGGTGTAACTAGGACTTCCAGAGCCCAGGGCAAACATCAGTTTTGCGCCCCCCCATCAACACACAGGAGAGTGAGCCCCTTGGCCCACCAGAGCAGCCCGGAGGGCGTCCCCTCCTCCTGTGGTGCCAGCCCACCCCCACCACCTCGGATGGAGCAGGGCCGCAGCCACACACACCCTGCACCTGGCCAGCCCCCTTAGTGGCTCCCCTCAGCAGCGCCCTCCACCTCCATCCACAGCAGCGGCAGCCCCGACCAGTGCTCCCCTGCTCCCCCTCCATGGTCCAGCATAATGGCGGGGGGGGGCTGGTGCCCTCAGAGCCATTCACATGCCACCGGACGGATGGGGCGCTGAGCCAGGCCTCTCCCGCGGCCAAGCTGGCAGTGTTCTGTGTGCAGAAATGCATTCAGCAATGCTGGTCACATGGCCATGAACTTGTACAACACTGGCTCTTTGGCTTGAAAATGGAGATGAGCACCGTCCCTAGAATCAGACAGGCCTAGCACGCATGTGGGGGGGGACCTTTGCCTTTAACTATTTTTCTTATGCAAGGAGTATAGTCTCAATGAACCAATTTTTTTTTACATTCCCCCATCCCACACTTGCATGAATATACACATCAGAGAACATATAGACAGTAATATACAAAAGGCTGGACCCAATCAAGTTTTTTTAAGTCTTCACCATGCCTTTAATTCCTTATTTACCGATGCCCATCTAGATGTAACACCCATAATTTCAGTTTACACAGCAGTTGCTTTCATTTTCGTTTCCTTTCCATTGCTACGTCAGAGCAAAAGCATGCCGAATCTGTGAACCTCATCTTTGGAAGAGACAGTAGCCCTCCCCAAGAGAGAGGGAGCTCCACAATCTGCAAGCAGTAGGGGCAGCCACCCACAAGACTTCCATTTTGACTGGGTTCAGGCACAGTCTGCTAATCCTTATCCACCCCAGCCTGGCATCCAGGCAGCTCTCAAGGGACAGGACAGCAGAAGGATAGAAGGAAAGAGAGATCTGGGTGTCATCTGCATAGTGATATTGTTAGTTAGTTAGTTAGTTAGTTAGTTAGTTAGGCCGTTACTTCACGAACCTCTCGCTGCGCGGCGAGCCGTGATTTCCGCGCGAATCGGTCGGCTTTGTCCTCACGATCCTCCATTTTGGATGCGGCGCCACCCCGACCACGCCCCGACCACGCCCCTGAAGCGTGCTCCAAGCGGGGCGAGAGATTCCCCTGCCGGAGGCCGGGAATCTCCCTCGCTTCGCATCCCGCTTCGTATCCAAATTCACGTGTGGCCAGTTAAAAGTATAATTATTTTTTTTTAACATACTTTTTCTCCGAAATGCCGATGCATAGATATTTCGGTTAACCCCTTCTTTTGATCTTGCCTTCTGTACACGGGGCAGGGGCAACAGAGGGGGGGCAAGCGTCCCCGGGTGACGTGAGCAGAGCCCCTCCGCTGGCAAGGGATGGCGAAGGGCTGCGCAGAGGGAGGGGGTAGGGGGTGTCGGTGCCGCCGCTGCAAGACACCCCCGCGCCCGCCCACCCAGAGAGCGGCGGCGGGGCACACAGGGCGATGAAGCTGAGAGAAGCCTCTCCCCGCCCCGCCCCCCCCAAAAAAACCAACCCAGCAGCTCTGCTTCAGGGAAACACGATGGCCGCCCACAAGTCCTCTGACCGCAAATGACAGCCGGGTATTGATGCATCGATACGCCGTGGTAATTTTTTTTGAAAAAATAAAAGAAAGCAGAAACCGGACGTTGCAAGTAAGCTTCCGAATGCGAAGGGAGCACGTGAAGTACTACTGGATTCGACCCTAAAACCTCGCCCGGTGAGGACACGGAAAGAGGGGTGGGGGCGAATGGAGACCACGTGACCACCACGTGACCGCCTTCGAATTCATAGCGAAGGCAATCACGCTGCGAAGAGAAGTTCTTCGTGAAGTGACGGCCTTAGTTAGTTATTAGATTTCTATATCACCCATCTAGCCCAGGCTACTCTAATTACTTGCTTTTGTAGAGAATTTCATAGACCTGATATATGTTAATGCCATATTTTTATTAGAACAAAAATACAAGGCATGATACTGGCTTTTCTACAGAACATTTTTTAGTTGTGAAGTTGTAGGCAAAAAGAATGTGTTTCTCTCTTTCACGCGAAAACAAATACTATCAAGGGACAGCAACTAATTCTAGACCATTTGCAATCCATTGGAACATGTACATTACAAAAAATACATTATTTATTAAATGTGCAGCTTAGGGCGAAAAACTTTAAATTGAGTTTCACGAGTTTTGAAGTTTTGGGTTACGCTAGACACAACCTACAATTTTGATGAATTATTCAGAACAGAACACCTGCCAGTGGGAATAACCCATGGGGAGATATGAAAACGGAAAGGTGTTTTCATATTATTATGCACAATCTTATTCAAAAATTAAATTATAATGTTGAGCTCTACTATATTTAATTTCCCCTTCTCCTTAAAGTGGTAGCCAAGTAACCAGCAGTCATTAATTCATTTCATCCACAGTTTTAAAAGGGCAGGATATAGCAGTATTCTTTGGCTGTCGCCAATGTAAGCCACTATTATCAATTCTGAACCTTCAGCTGTTTTTTCAGGCTTTCACACAAGCTTATTCCCTCACACTATGGAATATATCCTTTTCTCTCAGGACACCCCCACCCACCCCAGTGCTAACACTTCTGACTCCTTCCACAATGGGCTGAAAGTTTTTTTTGGTATTCCTGGACTGTGGAGCTTAGGTGCCATGAGTGAACACAGCCAGTCCCAGAAAGGTGCTGTGCATGTTGAATTGGAACATTTGTATTTTTGAGGCCGCCTTCCTTCTGTCAACCTTTTCTCAAAAAAAGGTGAAGTATAAGAGGCTTTTCAGTTAGTTTTTTTTTCCCTTCCCTCCCTCCGCCCGGAGCCTTGCCGCCGTCTTGTTAATCTTTTGTCCTGCACTACTGCCTGTTTTTATTATTGTTAGCCACCCAGAGTTCCCCTTGGGAAGATGGGCGGGATATAAATCTAATAAATAAATAAATAAATAAAAACACTGAATAGATTCTTCTTAGTTCCTAGAGGAATCCCACCTGAATATTAATGAGGCCCAGCCTCGCTTACCTTCTGGAACTAGAGCAGATCATGTATGTCCAGACAGAGCAGTCGGTGGTATTATAAGCAATACTCTACTGTCCAATACTCTACTGTCAGGATGCTGACAGGTTAGATACTTGGTGTGTAATTAGGTAGGGGCAGTAGAGTCACAACTAGCCTTTTTGGCAACATGGGCACATAATGGCATCTTCCGCCTTCTCCAGCATCAGAAACAGGTGAAAATATATACCAGTAAATTAGTAGGAAATATTGGGAATACTGCTGTTAACACTCATCAGCAGATTTTGGTTCCCTTTTGGGAACCTGGAGCAAAGCGCTTGTTATTTTATCCCCGTTACAACCCTGGCAGACAGGGTTCACCTTTAATTTTTAATTCATTCTGTGACAGGAATGCCACAGTGGAAGTTTTTCTTCACCCTTTCCTTTCAAACCATTTTTTCCTGCCCAGGTGCTCTTCCCAAACAAGATAAAGTTATATTACTATAGTTACCATGGTATGGTGTAGTGTAGTGATGGCAAACCTTTTAGAGACCGAGTGTCCACACTGCAATTCAAAACCCACTCATTTTTCGTAAGGTAATTTAAGATGAATACAGGTGGCTGTGAAGGGGTGATTTTGGGTGCCCACAGAAAGGGCTCCGAGTGCCACCATTGGCACCCATGCCATAGCTTCGCCAACACTGGTGTAGTGAATAGAGTGAAGAATTAAGACTCTGGAGATGAATGTTAGCTATGGAAATTCACTGGGAGAGTAGAAATGAAAATGATAAAACAATTCCTTAAATATCTAATTTACTTGAAAAATGAACAAAACAAAAGTCCTTCATATCTGATAGTCAAAAAGCAAAATAATTGATAATAAAAAAGAACAGTTTTGTATTTTACATAGTTTAGGATTATATATGCTACAGAAATTAAAAAGAGTTTTGTGCTTCCTTGCAAATTTGCTGTGAGCACCCTTTAGTGTTGCTGTAAGTTGGTTCTGATTTGATAGCACATACCTATATAAATATAATCCTCTGGATGTCTTCCGGGTTGGGGCTGGGGGACTGACAAAGACCACAGATTACAGGGCGAGCAACCCATCTAATCAGAGCAAAGAAAAGTTCTTGATATTCAGCAAAAAAAAAATTGGGTCTCCCATTGGGGGAGGAACCCGGAGTCTGTTTCATATGATGAATCACTGATTTTGTCATTTTGTTTAATATTTTATAAACACTCTTTGAAAGGGCTGATATTCAGCATGGAATAATAAATCTTTTAACAACATATTCATGTGTATATATTCCCACTCACTGCCAGCCTCCTCAGCTAATGGGGGTGGGGAGAAGATTTTGTTTTATTTTGTTTTATTTTATTTTTTAGTTCTGCTGACTTTTCATTTTTGTTTGAGTTTTGTTCTGTTGTTATCCATTAGGAAAGTAGGGAGCTAAGAAACATGTTATTGAAAATGCAGCTTTGTGCTCCAAGTGAGAGGAAAGCACATGTGTTTCTCCTTTACTCTAGCTTATTAACTAAAATCATTCAGACCAAAAAGAACTGCCCAGTTTCACTTTTTTGTGTGTGCATAGAATAAAATATTTTAGAATAAAAGAATTAGAAGTTGTTTTGAAACTGGAAAAAGTAATCTATAACTCTATTTTATAAGATGCCACTCTTTCGAAGACTCTTGTTCTACTACTTTTTAATGCACCCCCTTCAAAAATTCTATTTTCACTTAATTTGATTGAAAATAAAATATAAATGGTCAAACTTTTTCTTCAGCTGTTGAAAATCTGTGAAGCATTTATTGTCCTTTTAAAATAAAGGGCAGGGACCTAGGAGTGTCTTTCGACCTGCTGGGTAGCAACCACCAGCAGAATGGATTTCCCTTTGACCCCAGAGCCTCTAACCCTGAATTTCCTTGGAGGTATGAAGAACCATCTATATGTGACTTTGGAGTGGTATGGGGAGCTATGGGGACAGAGAAGGAAAAATAACCTGTTATTGAAGTGAAGGTCTGCTCATACACTGGATGTTGCCCAAGTTTTTATCTTTAATGTGTGTGTGTGTTGTGTCATTACAGTCGTTAATAGGATGCAGAAATATGGAGATAGCTAATGAAAACCAGTTCCTTCCTTACATTCCAAATTTAACTTCTCTGCAAGGATTGTTTATCTTTTGTAGTTATTTTGACCATGTCATGCTCCTTTAACACGATTCCACTCTTTACAGCTCACATTAATTATAATTTCTTTATTTGTTTGTGGATTTTATTAAGGCTCAGACAAACTAAAACCAGCTTCCTACCAGTAGTGCCCACAGCATCAAATAAAATCCTTGCCTGACTTTGCATATTCATTATATGGGATCTTGTGGCCAAAATCCAGAAAATTTAATTATGCTAATTTATGTCCTATTAATTTTGTGTGATTAACTTTCTTTGGATTTCAGCCTTTATATGGAATCCAAACGAAGGCAAACCATAAGTTGTCACCTCCCGTCGCATTCTCTAACTAAAATAAACTGTCTGTCTGTCTGTCTATCTGTCTATCTGATATACCATATTTTTGTCTATAAGATGCACCTAACCCTAATACGCACCAAGTTTTTAGTGGAAGAAAACAAGAAATAATGTTTAGCCCAAGATTTTGTGGTGAGGGAATCCTGGCTGCAAAAGGGGAGGGAGAGGCTCTGTGGAGGCAACCTCCCTGCAAACTAGGTTATTGGAACTGTGGAATTCCAGCTGCAGCAGAGGATGGGAGAAGCTCCATGGAGGAAGTCTCTTTGCAAAGGTGATGATTGGGATTGGAGAATCCAAGCTGCAAAAAAGGAGGGTTGCAAATAAAGTGATTGGGATTGGGGAAGCCATGCTGCAAAGGGGGAGGGTTGCAAACGAGGTGATTGGGACTGTGGGATCCAGGCTGCAAAAGGGGAGGCTTGCAAACAAGGTAATTGGATCTGGGGAATCCAGGCTTCAGAAGGGGAAGGCAGAGGTGATTGGAACTGGGGAATCCCAGCTGCAGCAGAGGACGGGAGAGGCTCCATGCAGGTAACTTCTCTCTAAATGAAAATCTGATATATATGCAGCAGAGAGTACTGTATTTGAACAATAAAACACAGATACGTTTCCCATTACTTGTGATGGGGGAGAAAAGTGTCTTATACAGCAAAAAAATACTGAAATTATGCTGAATCCTGCCTACAATAGATTACTCTAATGCTCTGTACGTGGGGCTGCCTATAAGGTTAATGTGAAGGCTTCTGCTAGTACAGAATAATGTGGCCAGATTACTAATGGGGGTAAAAAGATACCATAATATTACCCTGACTGATTAAACTGCAGTGGCTACTGATACGGTTCTGGATTCATTTCAAGGTTCTGATGATAACATACAAAGCCCTAAATGGTTTAGATCTCAATATCTGTCAGAGCAGCTTCTCCCACAAAGAACGGCCCAAATTACTCGCTCATCCCGGTATTTGAAGATACTGACCCCAAGAGAGGCCTGGAAAGTGGTCACAAGGAACCAGAGCTAATCAGAGGTTGTTCTTCAACTTTGGAACCAGCTGCCTTCTGAAATCTGCCTGCCCCCCTCATTGCAGACATATAAACACCAAATAAAAATGGCTGTACAGACAGGCTTCCCATGATTGTTGACAATTAAGATACCCAATAACACTCCATTTAACCCACCTCAGCTTTTGATCTCCTTCTGCCTGTGAGTCTCTATTTTATTTTATTTTAATTTATATTTTATGTCTGTTGATTATTTGATACTGGTTTGTTTTATCTTTGATCATTTCATTGTACTTTTTGAGTTCAATTATAAATGTATGTATTTACTATATGTATGTAATATGTTTCATATTTTATATTGTCTGTTTTGCAGTTCAGCACCAAGAGTAGCCCTTGGGCTAGAATGGAGCAGTATATAAATCACATAAAATAAAATAAAATAAAATAAAATAAAATAAAATAAAATAAATGCTCTGTATCTGAACATCTCAGGGTGGGGCACTGTGTCTCTACTTAAAACATTTCAAATCAACTCAGATCAAAAACAGAACCTGTAATCCAACAAATCACAATTCAAGCCTTGAATATTAAGCACTCAATCCTTAGATAGATCGCTAAGTTTAATTTGGCACTCAAATGAGGCCAGTTTTGCTGCCAATTGGGTCTCCAAGAAGAGGGCACAGCACAATAACAGAAGTAGTATCCCTAACTTAACCAATGTTTATTATCCTCTTTATTCCTTAATCAACAAAACTGAAACAAATGTTGTGCTAAAGTTGAAAAGTCTTAACAAGATTAGCAAGTTGAAAATATCATAGCAGAAGCAGCTATGAACAGCCTCATGAACAAGGAAGGTCAAAATCCTTTCAAAGCAAGCCAAAGTAAACAGAATATAAAATGCTGGAACAAGTCTTCATATTGGGTGTAATTTTTATGGCAGTACTTCTATCTGTACAGTTCACAGGGCATGAGGAAGCAAGTTCCAAGTGTTCCAGATACTCAAAAGGATGTGTCCAGGCCTTCAAGGGCATGTGGTAGAATTTGGTCCAGGGAGGCTCAAAATTACCCTCACAGCCAGCCAGCAGCTGCTTGCCTGCCTGTTAACACTTGCTTGCCAGCATGTGTCTGTATGAACATGTCTCTCCTCCCCCATGTGTTTTCTCTCTCTGTCTCTGTGAATGCCCATACATGCCAGTATGTATGAATGCACATTTATGTTCATGACTTGCTGACTGTCCAATGTAGGTTACACTGCCTTCTTCCCTAACAATCACAATGGACACCTGTCACCACAGATGGCACCAGTGATAAAATCTTCATCATAATTCTGCAATGACACTTATATGCCATCAAGCCAAATATAACTTATGGTGTCCCTCTTCTGCAGCTTTCGAGGTGCAACAATATTCCAAGCAAGTCCACAACTTCTTCTGGGGACCCCTTGAAGCTGTGCAGCTTATCCAAGGCTACACAGGCTGGAACATATAGGGTCTTTTTACACGACCCCTAAGATCCGCTGGCCACTTAAATTCAGACCAGAGATCTTAGGGGTTCATCGCTCTTCCTCTGTCCCCGCCCCCTCCGCACTTCCTGGTTGCTGGCTGCGTGAGGGAGGAAGAAAAAAGAAAGAAAAGAATGCCGGTTTACCTCTGTTTTGTTCCCGGCAGCATTCAGATCTCTTAAAGGGGCAGGGTGCAAAAAAAGAACAAACAGAAGCCAGGAGAGCCTCGCACTCACTATCCTTACACCGGATCAAATATTTGTCACATCCAAAAAGCAGGTACCTGAAAGCTGCGCTGGGACACGCTAAACTGGGCGGGGTCGCACTTAATTTCCTGTTAACTCTGGAGCTGGTGGGTAAACATTTTTAATCTCCATTTGCCCCGGAGTTTAGGGGTCGTGTATAAACGCCCTTAGTGGGGGTTCAAATTTCCCACTGAGCTATCCAGTCAGCTTATAGTCCTATCTGAGAACTATTTTAAATCATTTTTGGAGAAGTGTCTGGGTTTATAAATAATCAAAAGTATTACAGATTTGTGTTCAGTGGCATTTGACTTCATGTGAAGGGCAGTGCTAATATATTTATCTCCAAATGCTTCCTCAAATTTTGTCAGAACGTATATCTAGCTTCTGGGAGATCTGAAAACCACTTCCCGATTAAAGGCTATTTATATAAAAATGTATAGATATGCAATATCCTATTGTAATGTGTATTTTCAGAAGTTGGGAGAGCCATAAGTGTTAGCAATATAGATGGGCACAATATACGTTCTGGCTCTTTGTCCCATTTCATATGCACAGCACCACAGGGCCTTTGCAACCCCTCTCTCTCTCTCTCTCTCTCTCTCTCTCTCTCTCTCTCTGCCCCACTCCCAGCAACAAAGGCTGAAGATCTTTAGGCAACCTGCTGAGGCTTGTGAGTGGGGCAGCCAACCAGGTGAGAGGAGGAGGAAACGCACTACACCAGTGGTGCTGCTTGTATGAACTGGGACGAAGCACTACGAAGCACTTCATGCTCTTCTCTACTTAGGAACAGACCTAGAAGAAACCAGAAGCCATTATGACCCTTTACTCAGCCTAATTGGAATCTTTCAATCTCCTCCTCTATTTCAGGCTGCCCAAGCCATTGAGTAGATTCGCTGTCACAGCTGAGGGAGCAACAAAGCTCACCCCAATGCCTGAGCATTCATTGCCACCTAAGCCAAGGAGGACCTCAGATGGAGCCACATTTCCCTCAAATCACCATTTGCATGATTGCTTCTCAACTGGCAATTTGCATTGCAAGGGTCTTCGCCCTGAAGGGAATAAATCTGGTTTAAACAAACAAACAAACAAACAAACAAACAACTTGTTCAACAGTGCTGTGGTGTGGAGAGTCCTTATCGCCTGGTGTTATCCAAATAACCAGCTGAGAAGCAATTCTGCTATGCAGGCAGATGGCAGGCGATTTGATGAAAGAAAGTCCCCTTTGGCTCTTCCTACTGTTCTTCCCTCCTTGTGAACATGACTGTGTGAGCTGTAAGGGCATGGGTTGGGGCTGGGCAATTGGGCAGTGATGTCCAAAAGATGCTGCTAAGGGGGCAGAAAGACACTGAAGAATCAAGATGGCTGCCACATGTTTAGATCCAGTCATCACTGGGAGTTTTTAAGTGGTTGTTGAAAACATGGCTCTTTACACCCTAATGCAGCAAGTGTTAACCTTAAAATACAATTTCCACCTCTTTACTTTCCTAAATGACAACGTCAATCACAAGGTTATAAACCACGCTGAGGATGTGTAATCTCCAGGCTTTAAAACAAACCACTTCAAAGGCCAGATGCAGGGGAGTGGTATCAGGAGACAGATATCTAGTCTCATGTGCTCCCAGAGGCATTTGGCGGGGCTTGAGATACAGGGAACTGGACTAGATGGGCCATTGGCCTGATCCAGAATGCCTCTTTGTATATTCTCATGCTCCCCTCTGGATGGTGAGATAGCTTGCACTTGCATGAGCTCCATTTCATGTTAAGATTGGGACTAAAGGCAAATCCAGTACCCTAGTGTTGGCCTAATAAAAGGAAAGTATACCCTGATATGGATATGGAACTGTACATCAGTGCTGCTAGCAGCAATAACAAAACCAGTAATGGATATTCAAGAGAGC
This sequence comes from Phrynocephalus forsythii, assembly GCA_029282475.1. Classification (NCBI taxonomy): domain Eukaryota; kingdom Metazoa; phylum Chordata; class Lepidosauria; order Squamata; family Agamidae; genus Phrynocephalus; species Phrynocephalus forsythii. The sequence goes on from JAPFRF010000002.1 coordinate 60,747,354, forward strand.
TGAATGTGCATTGCTGCTCTTGTCATAGCTGAGACAAAGAGACCTCGCCATGTAAGTGCAGTACTTAGCACTGAATGTAAAATAACATAAAATGGTTTCTTTTGCAATCTGTTTCCTTGGCAAATATAAAGGTTCCACTGAGCTGCTCCCTTATACTATGCAATAATACAAGACAAAAGGTCAAGTAGGAGTCAGCAGCATGCCAAGGATGATAGTACAACTTGCAGGAAACGTGGCCACCTACCATGGGCCTGTCCTTTATATCACTGGAGACTCATTGTCTGCCTGTCTCCACTTCCCTGAGCAAAAGAAAGCATCATCAGAACAGATGCCATCTTTTCTTCTAATTTTGCAACTAGATGTTCTCTATAGTATATATCTAACCCTGTCATCTCTGCTGGAGACACAGTTCTTGGCTAGGGTATTGGTCAGATGCAGAAGGGGCCCAAATGATACAGATATACCAAGCATTCAAAACTGATGTAATTGTTGTTTGTCAATTCATTCACTTACTTATCCAAAATTTAAGTTTAGGAACAGTTTCTCAGGAGATTGAGCTATGAGTACCAAGTCTCAGTCTAGAAATAGTCTCTCAAATATAGGATGAAATCCAAATACAGCATGGGAAAATTACTTGGGGAAAGGGCTTAACTATTTAATTTTTTTTTAAAAAGAAGTTGCCATGTGATTAATCTGTAAAAAACAGTGAGCTGGGTGGAATAATCCTTGTCTATAATCCTTGAGAATTTTTGATGGGGAAAAGGGAGGTTCATTCATACTGGAGGTGGGCAAATATTATTGTCTTCCAAACGGAAACTAAACAAGGACAATAATAGGTGATACCACCTTCAGTTATTTGAAGCTTAATCTGTGCAGCTCCAGAAAGAAAGAAAAGAGATTTCACCTAACCTCATTAGAAATAACTTCTTGATGGCAAGTCTTGGTTGGCAATGGAGTGGATTGCTTTGGGAATCCACTCCATTGCCAACCAATGTCCAATAAAGGAAAGTTTTTTATTGGACATTTTGAAACAAAGGTTAGATATCCATCTGTCAAGGAAACTCTAGCTTTTGATTTGTTGCTTCAATACTTAACTGGACTGGGTAACCCTTGGGGTCCTTTTTAGCTTTGTAGTTATGTGATTCTATGAGATGGTTTTTTTAAAAAGAATACTACAGCATCCCGAATAAAGTGCAGATCGGAATCATTTAGCTGAAAGCAGTGCTCTGTGAGCTGCCTGGGTAGTCTGGCAACATTTTCTATAATGGAAACAGAAGTGTCATTAGGAGACAGCACAGCACTGTTATCACAATTTAGTCACTACCAGTTTCAGAGGGGTTGCTATGGTGTTATTACACACTTCTAACAAAATAACACTTTGTTCTTGGATAGCTATGTGGATAATTCCTGCCACTAGTGCACATGTTATAGACACTAGGTGATGTTTTAGTAACAGGATCTTAAAACAGTCCCATTGATGGATAATGGCCAAGTTCATATTTTGTTGGATGAAGTAATGGCATTTGTGTCATGAGAGCTGATACTCAGCACTAGCTAACTCTCACTGAATCTCTATGTAAGTCATCAAAAGGCAGAACACCAAGCCTAATGATTTGTTATAGCCAAGGTGCCAAACCATATTACTAATATAGCCTATTTATAGCCCTCCTTATCATACAACTGCTCTGACTACAAATTTCCATTTCTTTGAATATACCTTTTAGAGAGTTAAAGATAATTAAGATAGATATGATTCACAATCTGAACTTTGAATTGGATGACTTACTGAAGATCAAGCACCAGGTTTGTGGCTGATCTGGGAACACATCTATGCTATATCTGTGTATTACTGTTTACAGTTAGTTTCTCATGGCCTGCCCAAACAATATAGCAAACTGCAGGCTAGGAATTAGTATGATGTTGTGCTAAAAATTCCCAAGTATCCTTAAAGAACTACTCTTCCTGTGCTTACCTGGAATGAAGCAATCATGTGTATCATTAAAAAGACAGATGCAAATCCAGCAGCCCGTATAATTAATTTAGTGAACAGTAGGCTGAAACAGATCCTCTATGAAAGATTCCACCATTTAGAGCTTTTTAGCTTCTGAAAAGCCAAGCAAGATGACATGAGAGAAATGTATAGAACTTTATATTGTTCAAAGAAAGGAGATCCTTTTCCTCTCTCCTTCCCATAATACCTTGGATCTTCTACTAAGATTAACTGATGAGAAATTCAGGGGAGGAGGGGTAAGAACTTGTTCCATGTTGGCATGGATTTATCACAAGATGTAGAGGTAGTCACCAATTCTGATGCCTTAAATTTTAAGGCTTAAACAGTACAAATCCATATAAAACAAGACTAGCCACAATGGTGATATATCACTGTTTTCACACTGTTACTGTCAGGTTCTTGGTGGTAGTTGCTCAGGAATATGTCATTTCTCTGTGTTCATGTCCTTCCTGGGAGCCTCTCATCAGCACCTGCTTAGCCTCTTTGGGAACAGAATAGTTGACTAGATACAGTATGCCACTGAACTCACGTATCTGGGCTCTTCTTGTGTTCATATATCCTTAGCAATTTGTAAACCCAAATAAAAATTGTGTCACTATAAGTGCCCTCAAAATAAATCATGTTTTGATAGGGCTTTCTCCCTTCCCTATTCTGTTTTTCTGTCAACTTAATGACCTCATTTGATGCCAACTAAAAAGAAGGGCCTTCCTTGCTGATAAATCTCTTCTATGTTTCCTTTGAAACAGTGAATATATATTTGTAAGTATGGGCTGGAAAACTAATATAGCATATGCAAATTTAAAGTTTGTATACTTTCAGTGCAGTCTTATGCATAATTATTCCAAAACAGCCTACTGAGTTGACTGACTTCATGACAGTTTAGTGCTCATAACATATGCGTCTTTTAAGATAACAAAATTGAAACAAGCATCTTAGCCATTTAGCTTTATCATGTTTATTAGTTTTTGCCTTTACTCCTATAAGTCTGTAAAGATTCTCAGTCATCCAGGTGAATTTATCAGGAAACTGAGTCATGACAACTGGACTTTTTTTCTTGAGAGATTGAAACATTTTGCTGCTGATCTAAACAACTTTGTTAGTCTGACAAAGCTGTTTGGATGAGCAGCGAAACTTTTCAATCTCTCAAGAAAAGAAGTCCAGTTGCCATGATTCAGCTTCCAGAGTTACTCCTACAAGTATACTGTATTAGCCAAAATCCTGTTGAGGCTGGGGTTTTCCCAACTATGATTTGGCGGATTAATGATTCTGTCAAGAAACAAACCAGGAAACCTTTAAATGTAAGTGGTGTGCTCAAATGTATAAACCTTCATGAGCATGGGGACCACGTCTAGCAGAATTTTATACTCCTGAGTCCATTTCTTCTCTTCTGCAGAATATATCTGCAATTTTACCTTTCCACCTTGGACTAAAGAAATAAATGCTAGACACTTGATCAAAAAGGTATTACAAACACTTCTGGTTTTCTTCTAACATGAACACCACAACGAGATAGTTAGCAAAGGAGAATCTTCAACTTCAGACTGCTTTGAATTAAACCTCTGAAGTTGAAAACACATGAGTTTATTTGATTGCTATATTAGTGAAATCACACAGCTTTAAATTCTGCTCATTCAAACTAGACTGACTAAAACATTGGGTAGCACAATGTGGTCCCAAGCCAACAAAATTCAATCTTGCCTAAGAAATTAGTAGAACACAGAGTCTGACAGGATTTTATGTTGGGTTGGAGATGGAGCTCTTTAGATTATACAATAACTCCCCCTTGCTTTAAAACCATGTTTTGGGATGGAAGAGTTTTTATCTGATGAATCAGCCTTAAAAATCTGTGATTACTAATGGCTTTGACAGTTTGTTTCTATATTTGGTTTCTCAGCAGCCGGAGATCTGTGTCATGTGTGCCTGGGTATCCTCCAAACACCCACTTCCACTGAATGAGATTCCATGAAATCCCACCCAAAGGAGTCACCCCTCCCTTGAAAACAATTACTAATTCTCTACAGAAACAACCAGGATACTGTTGCAGTACCACAGGAAGGACTGATAACATCACGTGGGCTGCAGCATTCCTTTGTGTCGGCAGACGCAAGTGGGATGTTCCCTTTCAAATCCTACAGAACAGAGGAAGTGGGCTTTGAAACACAATGTACATTGAAACTGCCTTTCGTCTAAAGCACTCGCGGTATTATTTTCCCTGCTTAGTGATGCTCATTCCATCTGCGGTGGCTGTTGCTTGATATACTTCCCTTCTTTGTTACAGAGGGAAAGGAAGGGATAACTGAATCCAAATGAGGAACATTGGCCCATCTTATGAAGTTGAGTGATTTCCAAGGGGGAGGGTTGCGTGCACACAACACACACGTGTGCATGTATGTGCATGTACAGAAACATGAATATGTTATGGAGCTACCAAGTTTAAGGTAACAAAAACAATGAAGAATTGTGTGGCATCTGAAAAGCTAACATCCTTTACTTGGCATAGGTGTCCATGGACTTCAGCCCACGTCTTGAGCGGAAAGCAGAGGGCCACTTGAAGAACCAAACTACAGGCTGTACAACTTGGTAGTTTTAAGGTGCCACAAGAACCTTGGCTATTTTTTTCCTAAACAGGATACAGACTAATGCAAACATTCCTCTGGAATAAGTTTAGGGTACAGTTTGTTACCTGCTTTCATGAGAGGAATACCTCTGGTGTGCAGTGGAATATTCTCCTCAGTAGATGTGTGTAGGCTGAGTCATCAGATTACTCATTCGAGGATCAGCTGTTTTACTGTGGGCTGATGATTTCTAACTGGCAGAAAAAATATTGCTTGATAAGGCTCAGAGCTGAAGGCACACTTTGTTGTTTATCACGGCTAATTGACGTAATGAGGAAAAATCCTTCAGGACTTGTATATGTGAAGAAGTTTTCTTCTGCTGAGATGTGAGGATGGCGGTAGCTTATCATAACTTGAACAGGGATTCTAAGAGTATTTGGGATGGATAAGGCTAGTGGCTGCTTCTAGCTAGTCTCGTGGTAGCTATATGAAATCTTCAGGGTCAGAGTTTGCCTCTGAGTAGCAATTGCTGGATAGAGGAGGAGTGGGGGAAATGTCAGCATGGGAGAGCTGCTTCTTTCATGTCTTCCTTCTGGACTTCCTGGTTTCTGTGTGAAACAGAATACTCAGATGGACCTCCCATCAGGTCATGTAAGCCTCTTCTCCAGTTTAGAAAATATGCAGTATGGTCTTTTGCGGAGCTTGCAAAAAGCTCCTCTTTTTTGGACTACTTCTCTCAAAATTGCCCACCCATCATGGGCAGGTGCCAGCACTTATGGGAGTTGTTCTGAAAAGTAGCTCTGGGTACAAGTAGCTTATGGCACAGCAGCTTACTTAACCAGGAGCCTTGTGCCACAGTGGTTAAATGCCTGTACTGCAGGTAAAACTGTGCTCACGACCTGGGGTTCAATCCCCGGTAGCCAGCTCATGGTTGACTCAGCCTTCCATCCTTCAGAGGTCGGTAAATTGAGTACCCACCTTGCTGGGGGGGGCAATGTGTAGCCTGCATAATTAAACTGTAAACTACCCAGAGACTACTTGAAGTGGTATGGGGCGGTATATAAGCAGAGCACACTTTGCTTTTACATAAATTAATTTGTGTTTCTTCATAATTGTATTTGGCGATATATTTATTCAGATTCTCATCTAGAGATGGAGGGAAGCCGCTTTTATGAGCTGCAGCACTCAGAATACCTCAGCTGGTATTCTGGAAGGTGTGTAAGCCAAACAGCAAGCAAAATATGGCAAGTGGCATTATATGCTGAGGGAATACCGATGGCGCTTCCCTGGAGGAGGTCAGGCCTGTGAGAGCATTCACAGGCAATGACAGCATTCAGTGGGCTGATCCTTCCACACCACTGGATTGCTTCGAACCCAGATGAAGCAGCAGCAGCCCTATATGGTCATGGATTGGTCAATGGCTCAGTGAATCTCCTGCTTTCTGAGGGCTTCACAGGGTGATAAAGCAGAGAGCTGAGCACTGGCAGGGTGCCAGCCCCCATCTCCCTAGGTTTCAGGCCTCAGGAGGTGCTCTGTGTGGATAATTGTTTAATGGTGAGTTTATGCCATCACAGTCCACTACTAGTATAGTTCAGTAGGCTGGAGTCAAGGGTTTTACTCTCTGTTCCTCCAGTGCAGTTAGGGATGTCAAGTGTCTTTTGTACTTGTACTTCCTTGGAATGGTTTCAGAGAAGCACCAAATGGAGGGATTGGGAAAGCATTTCAAAGTATTTTATACCTAGAAATTTCTATGGTGGCCACTGGCCACCATAACTCTGAACACACTTGATGACACGTTAATAGCATTATTTATTACATTGGTCCAGATCAGCAAATAAAATATTCAGGATAAAATAACTTAAAGTCACATAATTCTGTCAGCATTCATCCTAGAATAAATAGAGCTTAGTCACTACTACGAAGAAAGGAATTGTATGTTCAATGCTCTAAGACTGAAAGGCTGCACCCCTGAGACCAGTGCTAAAAATATAAATCCACCTCAGCTGTCATGAATCTGCTGCAGATTTACATCCAGGTTACGTCACTATGTTCTAGCTAAGATGTTAGGAGAACATTACGTATTTCGCTCTCAGATGAATAAATGCAGAACAGAAAACTGCTGTGAAATTGCAATTTCTAAAAAGGAAATCTGTTTTTCTAGTCCAGAGTTGCTATATGTCTGCTTCAACAGGATCAAATGTACTTTTAAAAAACCTGCTGTGCTATAGGTAAAAACAGTGGTGCTGCTCATTTAAAAATATTTGTAAAATGTCATAATCTTAACCCCTGAACTTATCTTTCTTCTACCTAGCATAGGCTTCATTCATTCCAATGAGATGTACACTGAGAGGGATGTATAGAGAGGTGCAATCTAATCATTCTTGACAGAGTATACCTGTTAGTAATTGAATTATATTCATAATGTCTCTGAGAGAGTGATATGCCCATTTTTAAAATTATCATGGAACAATATGAGGTGTCTTACCCACCTTACCAAGATATGTCTCGTAGTACTTCATATTCTGTTATACTGGCTCTTTTTCTAATATTCTGTAAAATTATGCTTACTATATCTTAGTCTGAAGAAAGCATCTGACATCCTAAGACCCTAAAAATATTTCCAGTCTTTACCTTTGTAGGCAGTATTAAAAATCTGGATCATCTCTGTTGCCCCAATATCTATCTATCTATCTATCTATCTATCTATCTATCTATCTACCTACCTACCTACCTACCTACCTACCTACCTACCTACCACCCCATTAGTGTTGAAGTACTATTCTAGGAGGTTTACATATAGTTAAAGCACAATATACAGAACAAAAAGCACTAAATACTACATAAATACCAAAAACGTAGCCTCAAAATGTCACAAGTGGCACGAACCAATTTTCAGAGTCAAGCAAGAATGTAGGTAAGGTATTCAATTGAGGTTGAGTTGAAAGTCCTCCCCTAAAAATAGTACTTTTAACTGCCTCCTAAATGAGTGCAAGGAGGGGCAGGTGTACCTTCTCTGTGAGTTAATTCCATAATATTGGCACCACCACTTTGGGGAGTCTCTCAGATTGGCTACCCAGAGGAACCTGGCCTGAGAAGATCTGGTGAGTCAGGCAGATGACATTAGGGAAGGATGCTCTGAGAGGTAAAGTGGTCCCAGACTGTGAAGTGTTTTATACATGAGTGTCAGAACCTTGACCCTGATCTGGGACACTATGGGCAACCAGATGAGGCTGGCCAGCATTGGGATGATGTGATCAGTCTGGCCATTGCATTCTGGACCCAGTGTAGTCTCCGAATCAGTCTTAAGGGAAGCTTCAGCAGTCAGTTTTTCTGCACCCAAATTTACTGTACCTAAGCTCTTTCTGGTGGATATGTTGACAAGACTGAGCCTAATGTGCATATACTCCAATGAAGACAGGCTCCAGCTGTAGGATAATATACTCAGTTTTTCAAGAAAATAAATCATGCTTGTAGACCATGTTATTCCCAATAGTACTGATACTACGTACAGACTTTAAAAGGCAAACACACCAAAGGTCCTTGCTCGAGGGAGCCCACAGAGCAGAGCAGAGCACACAGCAAGAAGAAAGAATAAGGAAGGGATTTAGGACAAAGGTAACACAGGTTGCATTAAAGAGCAATCTCTATAAAACCAGTGAGAAAACACTGGGAGGGATCCCATGGAGGAGGTGTCAGAACTTTCCAGGAAGATCAGCTCTGTTAGTCTGCAATAGCAGAAACAATGAAAAATCACACAGCACCATAAAATTCATTTTTGTTGATTGCAGCTCATCAGATATATTTTGTTGGCCAGAACACCTTTCAGGACCATAATCCGGACACTTTCTTTTGTGGGGTGAAGTATCACATAAAATGAACTTTTGTAGCCTCTCAATTACTAAAAAATGCAGACTACATGGATACACGGAAGCAATGGGAATGTGTCCCCCAGATCATCAATGTGCACTTTGTGTTTAGTTATAGACAACTAAAATCTTTTAGAGGAGTACCCACTGAGTCACCACTCACATACATACATACATACATACATACATACATACATACATACATACATACATACAATAAATACATACATACATACATACATGGAGACATAACAACCATACATACATACATACATACATAGGTAACTCTGAATTCACCCCCACACCCACACATGATGACCTGCATGGGGATGGTTCCCTCTGCATATGCATGCTAGTCGTGTCTGACTCTAGGGGTGGTGCTAATCTCCATTTTTAAGCCAAAGAGCCAGTGTTGTGTAAGTCTGTGGCCATGTGGCTGGCATGGCTGAACGCATTTCTGAGCACTGGCGGTACTGATTTATCTACATGCTTTCAAACTGTTAGGTTGCCAGGAGTTGGGGTTAACAGCGGGAGCTCACTCCACTGCATGGCACCCAGGATTCAAACTGCCGAGCTGCCGACATTGCAGCTGACAGTTTTCAGCACTCTAGCCCACTGAGTCACCACTCACATACATACATACATACATACATACATACATACATACATACATACATACATACATACATACATACATACATACATACAAGTCCCAGACAACCCTCAAACAAAGGCTGCCGCTCAAAGACATTTTAAAAACCCCACACCTTCCCCCCACCTGGCTTGGGTAAGGCAGTGGAGGGAAATATTGACTGATTAAGGCAAAATTTGGGTTCTCAACTTATACTCGGGTCGACGTACTCGAGTATATACAATATGTTATGAACTTTCACCTATAATGTATGGATCCAAAAAGCAGATTGAAATGAACAGGAAAAAAAGAACAAGTCATTTAAAATACAGGTTTGAAGGAGTACTTTTCAGAAACCATGGATCATCAGAAAACCAATTTAATAATTTTTAGATAGAACTAGGTCTGAATTCTCTAAAAGTAAAAATGACTGAACAGCACTTGTTTTTCTTTGGGCACATCAAAAGAAGAGCAGACTCAGACTGGGAAATGCAACAATAATGCCTCTGTCAACGCGTTGCCTGTTTATATTGCACTGACAGTAGTAAAAAAGTGAGATCAAACCTGAGATGGTTTGATTTACAAAAGAAGCCACAATCTCTAGTCTGCAACACTTGAGCAGAGCAAGTTAGAGATCACCAATCTGAAGGTCAACCTTGAGTCTGAAGCAGTTTATTAGCACCAAACATGCAGACATCTTGCTGTTTGTTACACTCTGAATATGTGTAATGTCAGAGTTCAACAAAGGTTTGCTGGTTATGCTGTACTTTAAAATACCCTATTTTATTTACTTTCATGCAAAATTATAATGAGGATTATACTATTTCCAACATTTATTTTCTTTCCTGGTAAGGACAACAGTACTAATGACAAACAAGAATATGAAAACCAAGGAAAAACAAATAATGAAGATTTGCTACCTTTGTTTGGATGCAGATTGTTATTTCAGTGGACCAGGGAGCAAATGATACATAGTTTAGAAATATAAGAATAGTCTGGTTCAGCATTACCAAAAATTCTTCAGCCATAGCACATCAACAAGTAACTATGTATTCTTTCTAGCAAATGAATCATGGAGGTGGAAAGTTGCTATTTAGAATATTTCCCCCCTAAACAACAAACATTTATTTGATTGAAGACATATTTTTATTTGGATTCCTGCACTAAGCAGGGGAGTTAGAATCGGTTGCCTCATAAGCACCTTCCAACTCCATTATTTTATGATTCCATGTAAACAATTTAATGCTTTGACATCTAACCTGAGAATAGTGGTGAAAGGTGGGCCATCTTGAGCAAATGAAGGGGAAATCAATCTGGAACAGGAATATTTATGTCCATTTGTAAAGCCAGCTGTTATTCGTACCAGGCATATAATAAAAATAACCTCCTGTTGTGGTTGTTTTCATCCGTCGATCTGTGTGCCAAGAATGAGCATCCTTCTCTTTCACCCGACCTTTTTCTTGGGGCTTCTTATTTAGCCCTTGAACTGCTTTGCAGAAATAGTGGTGTTCCACTCCTTCTGTTTGGCACAGAATAACATCCTACCATTTTATGGCCTATAATACTTCCCTTTGAGTTCCCATTAATTTTGTGTGGTCTCTTGGTTTGGTGCCCTTTAACACATCTTTTGCAGATAAGCTCAGAAAAGAAGATACATTTCTAACTGTGCTTTCCAGGACATCTTTCTCTCCTCAACTCCCAGTAGCCAAACTTTGGCCCTCCAGATGTTCTGGACCACAACTCCCACAGTCCTTTGTCATTGGCAAGCTAAGTTTAGAATTCTGGGGTTTGTCGTCCAAAACATCAGGAGGGCCAAAGTTTGGACATGCCTGCGCTACCTAGTTCCAAGTTCTGGGATCCCCACTAGCAATGTTTCTTATAAGGGACAGAAAGCTGTTCTATTCTCACTGAACTGGTGCTATTGTATGTGTATGTATGTATGTATATGGATGTATGTATGCATTAGGCTTTTAGACCACCCATCTGGGCAGTTTATAACAGCAATATATCCATATACAACAAGGAGTAAATAACCACATAATGAAAATAATAATAAATAGTAATTTAATAAAGGTATAAGTGAGACTTTAGCATTATGATCCCAGAAGACAAAATCATTACAGGAAAGTTTAAAAAAAAATTCTGCCCTGCATCTCATATTAAGATGATAAGAATTGCTTGATGCAGAAGTACTAGGGGAAATTTTTGCAGCACTCATTATAAAGGATTCAAACCACAATGCTGTCACAAGTAGCTGTTATGGCTGTTCATTTAACTTGCAGCTAATCAATAAGCTCTAATAAGCTTGACAGGCCCCACTAGTAAAATGCCAGTGGAATGCTTCTAATGGGGGAATAAAGGAGTTTCTATGTGATGCCTAAAGAGCTCTTTTGGGACCCTTGAGAACAACAAATGAAAAGTTCATTTTTAAAAATAATTGTGTAACTTGTTATGTGTGGTATGGGCAGTCAAGTTGAATCTGACTTATAATGATCCTAATCGGCTTTTCAAGGTAAGTGAGACTGGAAGTTGAGTCATGGCAACAGGACTTATTTTCTTGATAGATTGAAACATTTTGATACTCATCTAAGCAGCTTTATCAATATGAGGAGATAGTGGCACGTCCTACAATTTATAGTTCACCTTGATTTCACATCACCCTGGTCTGAATAGGTTCATAAGTTGGACAATAGCCTGAATAGGTTTGTAGGTGGACCATGATCTGGGTAGGCTCCTTAGGGAGACAATGGCCTAGGGTGTGTGAAATTATCAGGTATGCAACTTCTCCCAACACCCATTAAGTATGGGTCGTTAGCTGTGGCCTTGTTGTGGAGTGTGAAGTGCTTCTGATTTGTCTGGGGATGATGAAAGGACAGCTTGATAAGTAGCAGACAGTTTGTGTAGCCTGCATACTGTAATTAAACTGTAAACCGCCCAGAGACTACTTGAACTGGTACGGGGTGGTATATAAGCAGAACACTTTTTGTATCTGAGTCCCCCACCTCTGTTGAGAGGGGGGTTTCAATACACACAGGAAAAGCTTCCATGACGCCTCGCTCAAACCACCTAGATAATATGTGTACCTCCTCATCTTTGAATGAGTGCCCTTTGTCATTCAGATGGAGGTACACTGCTAATTCTGGTCCTGAGCTGTTGCCCGTCCTATGTTGGGCCATCCTCCTATTTAATGGCTGTTTAGTTTCTCCAATGTAGAGGTCTGCACACTCCTCACTGCACTGGATCACATATACTATGTTGCTCCTCTTGTGTTTTGATGTTGGGTCCTTAGGGTGGACAAGTCTGTGCCTTAGTGTGTTTGTGGGTTTGAAATAAACAGGGATGTGGTGTTTGCCAGAAATCCTTTTAAGCTTCTCAGACACTCCAGCCATGTAGGAAATGACCAGGTTCTTCCACCGGGTCTGGGTCTCAGGCTGATCCCTTGTTCTTCTGGGTCAGCACACTGCTTTGTTGAAGGCCCACTTTGGATACCCACAGGCCTTAAGTGCTGTCTTCAGGTGCCAGTCTTCCTTCTTCTTGGCTTCTGTGCTCCAGTCTATGAGCATTTTGTAAGACAAGCAAAAATCGGGAAAAAATTTCTTCTGGTTAATGAGCTCTGTGTTACAATTTGTTAATTGCATTTTTTCTCAGCGAGAAAACATGGATATAGTTCATTTCATTAAGTGAGTTTCTAGCAGATGCCAAAAATGTTACAGATGTTACTGGTGGAATTAGGGCTTGTTACTTGCTTCTTCTCAGAAACCCTCCATCATGTGCAACAAGTGACTGCATTTCGGGGAAGGAAGAGTTACACTTAAAGAAAAGAAAGCTTTCCCAAACTCTGGGTAAAATGCAGCCTTGAAAAACTTTCACTTTTCTGAAATCAAATGGGGTAGTAATGGTAGTCAATGGGAGGGGGCAGACAGAAGTTTGCAGTGCGCAATCAACCACTATTGCTTCCTGTGCAAATGTCAGCTGTGCTTCTACACAATAGCCAAGTTGTTCGGCTTCCTGGCGCCATCCCAAGGTCACAATTTTTCTATTGTTTCATCTGCCTTTTGGAAAATTCCAGTAGAGGGCCCACCACACACACACACACTCCACTTTTCATATAAGGCCGAATTTCTCAGCAGAAAAAGAAAATGGCCCACAGTCTTTACTACCTCTTGTGGTGGCCAGAAAGCCATCAGAAAGTTGTGATTAAATAATACCCTTTTAAAAAAATACAGCACTTTTTGAATTGAATTTGTTTTATTTTCTACAAATAAAAGGGTAACTAACAGGGATGGGCAGCAGGTAAGGAGTCTAAATGTTTTTTTTAAAAAGGGGAGGGCATTACATGGCATGTTTATACTATTTCCATTATTTGACAATAATGTGTATTAGAGCAATTTACTGTAGTTACACATTTGTTTTTCATAAAAAAATTGTTAAGTGTTTTCCAGCTTTAAAAAGTATAATTTTAAATGGAGCTGACCATTCTTCAGGAGGGTGAGCATAAGCCAGCCATCCTTCTCTCTCTCTCTACCCGCACCTCCCCACTTACCATATGTGAAGCCATGTTCACGCAAATTCAGCCTAGACAATTACGGAAAAGGAGAAGGGGAAATAAAGCTACGTACACTATTTAGAAAGAATATGCAAAATAAAGATATCTGTTTAGAAACATGGAAAATGTACTTACTTTCCTACAGCAATATATGCACGGCAACAAAATATATATATATGATTTCCACAAGATCGTCATTGGCATCCTTCAGTCTCGAAAGACTATGGTATCATGCCTGAAGTAGAGATCCTAAAAACAACACCTAGTATGACTAAATAGACCAATTCAGGAATGGCAGTCTCTACCACACTGGGGACAGATGTATTCTGTTTCTTGCCCGATCCTCGAGTTTTGTTCTTTCCGTGCCTGCCTCTTTTCCTCTGCCTGTTGGACAAATGTCACCAGTCCCACAAGATCAAGAAGACTGCATTTTAATATTCTGGGGAATACTGGTGACATAAGGTAGAACAATGGTCCCTCATATACTGACTCTTTTATATCATTTACTAGTTTAATTTTATTTTCTATCGAGTGTTATTAGTTTTATATTGTATTTTGTAACTTTATATTAATGTCTTTGTTCCCTATTTTTGGTTATTGTTTTGTTTATAACTTGTGTGCTTCTATTATTGTGAAGTGCCCAGAGTAGCCTTTGGGTTAGATGGTGCAGTAGAGAAATCAAGGAAGGAAGGAAGGAAGGAAGGAAGGAAGGAAGGAAGGAATAGATATGGGCATGACCAGAAAAAATGACGTTTTGAGTTTTTGTTTGTCGGAACGGGTCCGTTTTGGCTCGTTTCCGTTTGTCGCAAATTTTTTCAAAAATTTGTCATTTCCGTTTGTCGTTTCCACCGCGATTTAGCACGATTTCACTTCCCAGAGCATAGGGGTGTCCCACAATCAGGCCCAGCGCTAGGTGTTTTTGCGCCCTAGGCGGCGGGGGGTGGGGGGGGGGAGGTGCGGGGGGGCGGTGGTCGGGGGACCATGGGTGGGCAACGACCACAGGCGGGTGAGTGGGTGGGCAGCAGCGTGGGGCGCAGGTGGGTGGCGGCGCGGGCGGACAGGCGAGTGGGCAGTTAGGATATCACTTAGGAAGGATAGAGGTTCTGTTCTTGGCTTGCACCCCAAATGTGTGTGTGTGCAAGCAAATTGAAGTTGGGAAAATAGAAAATAAATGGTAGTATATAATATATTTTTAAAATAAATCCACACCTCCCACTCCCAGTCCAACCTCCCCCTTTATCCAATATCAGAAAAAAATCCTCAAACTGCCAGAGAAGAAATAAAGAATAAACTGCTATTCCCTCCAGCAGACAAAGCTGCAGGGAATCAAAGAAATTATTTTCTAAATTCAATTCCCTCCCTGCCTGCCTAACTTAAATCCTAAAGCCTCCAGCCTCCCTCCTCAATCTCAATCGGATCACACCAGCACCAGCAGCCAGCCCTCCTCCCTCAACCACATCCATACACCCGACTGCGATTTCTGGAAGGTGCCGGCATCCAGAAGTGTCAGTCAAAAACCTGGCGATGCCATTGGTGGAATGGTTTGGAAAATTTGCATGGTCCCATCCCATGCCCAACCCAAATGGGCAGGTCTAAAAAAATAAAAATAAAATAAAATAAAATAAAATCAATATGACGTTTTATTGCTATAAAAAACCCACTGCTGCTACTATAAAAATTCAGGCATTTAAAATAAATAAATTTCACATGTTTCTGTGGTAATTTGGTGTGTTTTTTGACCACGATTTCAAAAGAAAAATTGTGGTCGCCATTGTGGATCCCCCCCACCGCATGGCATGCAGCGAGACAGACGACGAGGATGACCCCCCCCCAGCCTGGTGCAAGCAGCCCAGGACAGGAGAAGAGGGGGGAAAGGCCAGGGACCCCCCAGAAACCACCCCTCTGGTAGGTGGCAAAGCCTCAGGCAGGCATATTTTCACCTGCTTTTTTGGCTGGGAGTCGGGTTTTTTTTAAAAAAAAACTTTAAAAACTTTTTCTGTGCTTCGCATCGCGTGATCGCCGCGATGCCACAAACGGAAACGAAAAACCTGACCAAATTTTTCTTTTTTCGGTTCGAGTTTGAGTTCTGATGGCTTAATTATCGTTACCGTTTCCGTTACGTAACGGAAACGATAATTGAAAATGGAAACAACAATTTCGTGCCCATGCCTAGTAAGTAAGTAAGTAAATTAATAAATTAATAAATAGCCTACCCCCAAATTTTGGGAGATACAATATCTGCTCTGCTAACAAGTCATCTCTACTTGATATTCTATTGTGATTATTAGGAATTTCATTCCTTTGTCAAGCATGTAATTGACTGAAATTGAACTCTTAAAACTTATTTTCAAATTTTATATCTCAAATTTTATGAGATGAATCCAATGCTAAGCATGCTTTATCATACTTGAATAGGACAAAAAAACCTGCTCATTATATTCAAATGCAAATGATAATGGTGTCCTGTGATTTTGTTTTGTTTCTAAGTGACCACCATCTTTGAAAGGACCCAAATATTCTACTGTTACCAGACAAAGGGCAAGGTTTGTGTCTCTCCTTCTGGCTTTCCAATTTTGTATATGAAAGCTGACCCCAGAAGCAGCAGAATCTTATTCTGACTTGACAGTGGCTGAGGGAGAAAGGGTAACTGACGCAGCACAAAGTAGAATGGCACATATATGTACTTCCATGTGGAGGTTCTTGACACAGTGGTTAAACTGCTGCACTGTAGCTCTAACTGTGCTCATGACCTGGGGTTCAATCCCAGGTAGCCCGATCATGGTTGACTAATGAGTACTCAGCTGTCTGGAGGCAGGTGGGATGTATAACCTGCACAATTAAATTGTACACTGCCCAGAGAGTGCTTTAAGCACTATGGGGAAGTATATCAGCAGAACACTTTGCTTTGATTTTGCTTTACCAAACAGGCATTCACACTGTTAAAAGTCTTAGGGTCTCTGGAGCAGGATCTGAGGTTAAAATTGTGCACACGAGGGGTGTGTGTGTGTGTGTGTGTGTGTGTGTGTGTGTGTGTGTGTGTGTGTGTGTGTGTGTGTGTGTGTGTGTGTGTGTGTGTAGAAGAGACACAGAGAAGTCTTCATTCTTAGAAATGTCAGGTTAGCTTGCTGAGGAATCTCAATGATGAGTTTTCAAACCCCTAAAAGATTCTCCTACAGGTGAAAGAGGGACCATCAGCACTATTTTTGTCTCATCAGCATGTCTATACATTTGCAAAATTCTTCCTATTGTTATTCTTTCGTCTTGCTGAGAATGCATTAAACTACCCAGCTTGCTCTTGAAATGGAGAAAGTAATTATTCACTCCCTTGGTTACTCCTGAAGGAATGATCCAAGTGGGGATCACATGTGCAGGGCACAGCCTTAGTGAGCCTCAAGAAATCAGAGAAGTGTCCTTAAAATGTTCAATATTTTCTTTCAGATAGTAGGAATTATTTGACTACTTTGTTGAGCGGCAAACCCTTTCTCACGGAGATTTCTAAACAGAGGTCGGATAGCCATTTGCCAGAGATTCTTTCAATGTGAACTTCCTGTCTCATCAAGGATTTGGACCCGTTAACCTTCTGGCTCTACAATTCTGTGATTTTAAGGAAAGGAAAGGCTTCAGAAGAGACTCGTGGCACAGACGTTGAACTGTAGTAATGCAGCTATAAGTGTGCTCATAGCCCAGGGTTCAGTCCCAGGATGCTGGCTCAAGGTTCACTCAGCCTTCCATCCTTTCAAGGTTGGTAAAGGGGTGGGGGAGTAAATTTATAGCCTGCATAAATAAATTGTAAACTACACAGTGATTTCTCTAAGCACTATGGGGCGGTATATTAGCAGAACACTTTGCTTTTTGTTTTGCTTTGCAATAAAAACAAAAAGCTATTTGTGATAGTTTTCTGTATCTTGTCCTCTAGCAATTCTGCCATAAGATGAAACCTTGTATGTTGATTTAAAATCACATGTAAGGGGAAGAGGTTTCTCCTATTCCTTGTCAAATTAGAAAGCACAGAGCCAGGTTGCTCGACTAACCCACACAAGCTAAACTGTCTTGCACATTCTTCTTTTTTTTAAATGCAAGCTTTTAACCGTGGGAAAGAGAGACACTGTGAACAAAATTAGTGTCTCTCTACAATATCAAAGGTTCAGTCTGACCCCATCACACACAAAAGGGCAATAAACACTCATGGTAGAGTAAGGAGTGAGTGGTAATTTATGACACATAAAACTCAGCCCACGCTGCACCAGCTAAGGATGTTTTGTTCTCTCTGATGTCATGAGCTTGGATTCCAGCTGGTGGTTTTTCTGACTAAGCCACACAAATTCAGAATGAACTCCTCTAGATTATATTGTCATTATGAGCATATGAATGATGCATTCTCCATTATAGCACATTTGTGAGGCCCCAACAGTGATATAAAAGGAGAGAGAGAGAGAGAGAGAGAGAGAGAGAGAGAGAGAGAAATGGCATACATATACACTGGACAAACTTTCTCACTGCTCCATATATCCTGTGAAATAAACAAAAAACAAAAAAAGAAATTTTCCTCTAACAGAGTTAAACCTAATATTATCCATGTGTCTAATAATAACAGTGCAGGATCACCATCGTTATCATTATATGGTGGTGGTGGTGGGGGGGTTATGTGTATTTGGACATTAGCCTGAGGGGAACAGGGGAGTGCTGGTGGGTGCCTTGCAGAGTTACTCCTGTATTGTGTCTCTAGGGATGGGAATCTACTATAGGCTTACCCAGGTTGGCCCTATGACTAGGTAAAGTGAGGCCATTATCAGAGTAAGTCGTGGACTCCCTACATGAGGCTGCTTCCCTTAGGTGGGGTAGATTTACCTACTGGTCCAGCTGGCTTCTGTATGAGGAAGTGGTCAATGGGGATACCCTCTTGGTCTTTGGCTCAGCTGGGACAACATCTTGATCCAGCTGTGGTTCACCTCATGAGAACAAATCATGATAGCTCACTTATCTTAAATTGTAAGGAGGGTCTGTTCCCTTCTCTGTTCATTATCCAAACACCTGAATTATATGGTGGGGCAAGTGAGGAATTTCCTGACAACTTAACAGAATATCCTCAAAACATTATTATCTCATGAGAATAATGGTTCGTGTGAACTTGCTGCCTTGTGAATAATCTTTTGTGTGAAATCTCTCTCAAACTGCGCAAAGAATGCTTGCATCATTTGGCCAGTTCTTCAATACTTGCTGTGTCCATGTGAATTGCTTCTCAGAGGAATCAGGCAAGATTTTATTCAAATTATGGAAGCCTTGTGAGGGGGTAGAATTGCTGTTTATCTGGCTCTTGCCTGGGGGCTCCCAGGACTTGTATATTTCTTGTTGAGGTTTCCCAGTATGTGGGTACAGCCTGATTTGATGAGAATAAGGTTATGTAAAAGCAAGAGCACCCTCACCACAGGAGGAAACAAACAAACAAACAGTGCAGTGCTATACACACTGCTGAGGGCAAGATTCATCTTCCAGAAATTTCTACTGAACATATCTTCCCTTTAGAGAAATTCAGTGTCAAGACTACCCTGGGTAAGAGAGCAAAGCAAAGTGTGCTGCTTATATACCACACCATGGTGTGTAAAGGTCTCTCTAGGTGATTTACTGTTTGATTATGCAAGGGCCTTTTTACACGACCCCTAAGATCCGCTGGCCACTTAAATTCGGACCAGAGATCTTAGGGGTTCGTTGCTCTTCGGGCGTTCCCACCCCCCTCCGCACTTCCTGGTTGCTGGCTGCGTGAGGGGAGGGAGAAAAAGAGAAAGAAAAGCATGCCGCTCACCTCGTTCTGCCTCTCGTCTCTGTAAAAGTAGCTCTTTAAGAGGCGGGAGCCAAAAAACAACAAACAGAAGCAAGGAGAGCCCCGCACTCACTATCCTTAGACCGGATCAAATAATATTCACCTCCAAAAAGCAGGTACCTGAAAGCTGTGCTGGGACACACTAAAGTGGGCGGGGTCTCACTTAATTTCCTGTTAACTCCAGAGCTGGTGGGTAAACATTTTTAAGCTCCGGAGCTGGGAGCCATTTGCCCCGGAGTTTAGGGGTCGTGTATAAATGCCCCAAGTTACACATTGCCCCTACAGTGAGCTGAGTTCTTATTTTATCAACCTGAGAGAGAGGAATAGGAAGGAATAGGAATAGGAATAGGAATCTTTATTGTCATTGCCCCCTTTCAGGAACAACGAAATTTCATGGTTGCTATATTCAACTCATTTAAAACATTCCAGATAGATTTAAAAACAGGTACAACACATAATAATATGACATATAAAATGACTAAAATATGACATATAAAATAAGCTGACTTCAAAGTCCAGAATTTCCGTTTAAGGCCAGTATTGCTCTAAAAAAGAAGCTATTTTTGAGATGGCTTGTTCTTGCCCTCAGTACTCTATATCTCCACCCCGATGGCAGCAACTCAAAGAGGCGATGACCAGGATGTGATGGATCTCTTAATATATCTAATGCTTTACAGTGGCACCTGATAGTATACATTTGTTCTAGGGTGGGGAGTGAACAGCCCACAATATTCTCTGCAATTCTTATGATTCTGTGCAACACTGTCCTATCCCGGTGGTACAATTTCCATACCGCACACATAACCCGTAAGTAAGCACACTCTCAATTGCACAATGATAGAAGGCCAGCAGCAGCTTTTGTGGAATATAGTTTTTCCTTAAAGTTCTCAAGAAAAATAGTCTCTGCTGACTGCTGAGCCTTCTTTGCAAGCCCCCTTGTGTTGACACTCCAGGACAGATCCTCCTGTAACTCAATGCCCAAAAATCTAAAACCTGTAACCCTCTCCACACCAGTCCCATCAATCACCAGTGGTTGAATATCAGTTTTCTGCCTCCTAAAATCCACCACAAGCTCCTCTGTTTTCTTTATGTTTAGGTACAAGTTATTTATTCTGCACCACTTGGTCAACCTCTCCACTTCATCTCTGTAAGCCATCTCACTCTCCTTGCCATAGATGAGCCCAATCACAGTTGTGTCATCTGCAAACTTAATAATCCTATTGCTAGGATAGGCAGAAACACAATCAAACGTGTAAAGAATATAAAGGAGTGGGCTAAGTACACATCCCTGTGGTGTTGGTACTAAGAGTATTAGAGGTGCAAGGGCCCAACCGGACCCTCTGAGAACGTTCTGACAGAAAATCCAAAATCCATCCACAAAGTAATGGTGGAAGCCCTAGACCTTCCAGTTTAGAGATCAAATGTCATGGAAGAATGGTGTTAAAAGCCGAGCTAAAATCCACAAAGAGCAATCTAGCATAGGAATTGTGTGCTATAAAAGAAAACTAAACAGCTAAAGTACTCCACTCCTTTCTCTATTATTTTTTAAAGCATGCTAACACAGAAACAGCAGCCCCTTACAAAAATGTATAATTAGCCTCCTGTAATATGGAAGACTTTCCAGACTGGCTTTTTGAATTTGATATGATTATGCTCCAAGAAACATGGCTTACTGGAAAAGATAGGATTGAATTACAAGGATTTTGTATATGGCAGGAATTAGCACAAAAAATGAAAGCGAAGGGAAGGGCATCTGGGGGCTTACTAACAGCAATAAAAGAAGATCTAGGATGGGAAGCCAATTTGGTGACAGAAATTAAGGCCCCTCAAAACTGTTTAATAGTAAAATTATGCACTCCAAGTATACTGGTGATCTTAATTAATATCTATATACCACCTGCTAATTCCAAGCACTACAATGCGGAAATATGGATTGAATTGGAACAAATGATGGACGAATTAAGTATGGTCTTTCCCAAAGCCTTACTTATTATGTCAGGTGACTTTAATGCTAGAATTGGATCTGCTCCCCCCAAAATTGTAGCTTTTGGGAGCCTTGGAGGAGGAGTTACAGGATGTCTTCTGCTGGGCTTCTAATGATGACAAAATAAATCAAGCTGGGCAAAAACTTTTGGGCCTATTACTCACATATGGTTTTCAAATTATTGGCCCGAGTGAGACTGGAACACCTTACCCTTACACATATCTCACTCATAACTCAGGGAGTGCTATTGATTTTGTATGTGTGTCAAAACACAAAAGTCATCTTTTCTCTGGAATCACAGTAATTAATAGAGAGGATAGCGACCACCAACCAATCATTACTCAAATCAAGTTAGACTCAGATTTAAGAAAGATAACCCAAACAGATAAGAAGGCTGTAGAACAATTAAATATTGTCCAAAGAAGACTAAGATGGCAACAAATTGATATGGAAAAACTGCATTTATTTTACACCTCATCAGATAGTATTATTCTTGGCAGTAGGATATGTTCCTCTGAAACCAATATTACAGTTGTTTTAAATGACTATCAGATCATTTGTTCAAAAATTAAACAATTATTACTTTTCCGCCCTACAATAAAAAGTTACAAAAATAAGAAGTCCCCATGGTTTGACAAGGAATGTTACATGATGAGGACATTATTAAGGAATCAAATGAGAGAAATTAATCATTTTCCTGATAGAAATGCATATATTAATATGGTTAGTACAAGAAGAAAATATAAAAAATTAATAGCCCCAAAAAATCTATTTTTGTTGCTAATTGTTGGGCAGAGTTGGAACTTGAGGCAACCAATAAAAACTCCGCCAAATTCTGGCAACTAGTTTCAAGAAAATTAGGTGAATCTTCTTGTAACATAGAGATTCCAATAACAGCATCTGCATGGGAAGCCTTCTACCAAGAGATACATAGGGAACACGTTAAGATGGACTCTCCAACAAAAAATTTTTTAGGAAATATAAACGACTGCCCTAAATGGCCCCCAGTCAGAATGCAGGAAATTAAATCTATCATACAAACATTAAAGAATAATAAGGCTCCTGGAGAAGATCTCCTACCCCCAGAACTTTTTAAGGAAAAGATAAATTGGTGGGCAGCCATATTAGCCGGCCTGTTCATGCATATAAATAACACAGGCTGCATGCCCAAGGGATGGAGCACATGTATAGTGCTCCCATTGTATAAAAAAGGTAATCGAAAAGATCCTAATAACTATAGACCAATTAGCCTAATAGATATTACAGCTAAAATTTATGCTAAATTCATCTTGCAGAAATTAGAAGAATGGGCTGATGAAAATGCCATATTTGCTGAAGAACAGGCAGGTTTTAGACGGGGAAGGAGCACTATCGACAACTGTTTTATTTTATTACACCTGATATCAAAATACACCTCCAGGGGCGAACAGCTATTTGCAGCTTTTATAGATTTAAGTTCAGCTTTCAACTCTATTAACAGACTTATTTTATGGAGGAAACTCTTAAAGACAAATATTGAGAGAAGACTTTTACACCTTATAATGGCTCTATATACAAATACAAATTTACAAGTTAGAACAGGCATCAATCAGGCCTTAACTAACAAGATTGCCACATATAAGGGAGTACGCCAAGGTTGTATTCTAGCTCCATTTCTTTTTAATTTTTATATTAATGATATATCTTCTTGTATGGCTCTGCTGGAATACCATATGCCAAAAATATTAGACAGATCAGTAAACTTGCTCCTCTACGCGGACGATATGATTTTAATGTCTACAACATCAGTTGGGTTGCGTAGACAATTAAGGAAATTTAGTAATTATTGCCAACAAAATGACTTAGTTATTAATAATAGCAAATCAAAAGTTGTGGTATTTGGCAATAAAAAGAAACAATATAAGTGGGTTTTAGAGGGCAAGGAAATAGAACAGACTGGGACACATAATTACCTTGGCGTAGTTTTTTCCTCAACAGGTTCCTGGTCTCAGCAGATAAAGAAGAATGAAACAAACGCTTTAGTAGCAGTTAACTCCCTGAACAAGCTACTTAATTATAAATATCCAGGATCCCTCCAACCAGTTATAAAAATATTTAAGGGAAAAGTGCTGCCCATGCTATGCTACGGTGCAGAAATATGGAGTCTTGGAAATAGTAAGAAAGTTGAAAAGGTGCAAAATAAATTTATAAGGGGAATTCTAGGGGTGACAAGAACTACATCTGCCCATGCGGTCAGAGCAGAACTAGGCTTGGTAACAGTACATGATCTATGTCTTATTAGAGTATTTAACAATTGGATTAAGCTATGCCAGATGTCTTATGATAGGTTGCCTAAGATGTGTCTATCTGAACAAATTACTAATCCTGTAACTAAATCTTGGTTTAAGAATTTTTCGCAAATGCTTACTTACCATGGGTTAAGTGTTGAGGCTCTTAGCTTAAGTAAATCAAACTGTAAAGTCGCATTCAAACAAAGAGTGTTTGATAATAGAGCCCAATTAGATCTGGATGCCTTGGCCTCGGTGCGATCCCTAAAGTGGTTATCAACATCTAAGACAATTTTCCAGGCAGAGAAATATCTTTTCTTCTCTATGAAAAAAGAGTATCGTATTGCATTCACTCACCTTCGTTTCGAGCTAATGGACTCAGCAATGTTACAAGGCAGATATCAAGGTATACCAGTACAAGATAGATTGTGTATTTGTGGGGATGCTAAAGTGGAAGACTTGGCACACTATGTTCTGCATTGCCAACTGTATACTAATATTAGAAAATTCTATTTAAGCCCCTATCCTAGATGCTGGGGGAATTGGGGTGATAAAAAGAAACTTGCCTATTTGTTATGTGAGAGAAATCATCATTTAACACATAAAGTTGGAATTTTTGCAGTAAAAGCAGCAATTCTGAGGAAGCAGGTGGTTAGTAAGGGTGTGATCTAGTTGGATCAAGATATATATTAAATGTGAATATATCCCTTGTAGCTCTTGAGCAAGAACTATGTAATATTATTGTTTTAATGCATTGTATTTGTATATTTATCAGTATTTGGATGTGCGTGTTTTTTATCTTGTGGTTTTGAAATGGTCTAATCGACTTATTCAATAAAGAATTGAAAAAAGTATAATTAGGGAGAGTTTAAATAAGCCCTTTAATTATAAGTAGATTTAGTGGAATATTTATTTATTTATTTATTTATTTATTTATTTATTTATTTATTTAACTTATATGCCGCCCACTACCCAAAGGTCTCTGGGCGGCTTACAATCCAAAGAATAAAACAATTTAGAATAGTTAAGAGTAAAATATCAATAAATCATCAATAAAAACCTTACACTAAAATCATTATTCTAAAATTGTCATCAGCGGACCCACAATCTATATTATATCAATTAAAAACCTTCTGGAACAGAAGGTGGCCATGTCACTGAGAATGAAAGAAAGAAGTATATGTGTTCCACACAGCTAGTGTGTTTTTGTGCTCGCCCTGTCAGTCTTACATTTAAAGGGCTGGGGAAGAGTTCCCATCATTGGATTTGAGTGTCAGTCATTTTATTTCTTGTATTTGTGTTCTTTTTGTTGCAAAGATTCCCACCCAAACTTCCCAGAACAGCCAATACAGCACTTACTTGTAAACGAGCATTTCTTGATGAAATACAAAAAATTCAGCTATTGATTATCGGGGTGGGGTAGGGTGTTGCAAATCACCAGCATGCTTCTCCCCAATTCAAACTGGGAATTTTGAGTTCCTCATCTGTAGAGATTATATCAAAGCTTGGCAAAGTGTAGCCTCCCATCAACACTCCTGGCACAGTCATTTGGGCCACACTTTGCCTGCATTGTCATATGTGGGAGTTTGCTGGAAAGTTCCAAAGCAAACTGACATGGGACCTTTTCACACGACCCCTAATATCCGCTGGCCACTTAAATTCGGACCAGGGATCTTGGGGGTTCGTTGCTCTTTCTGCGTCCCCACCCGTCCACACTTCCTTGCTCCTGTCTGCGTGAGGGGAGGGAGGAAAAAAAGAGAGGAAAAACTGCAGGCTCACCTCCAAAGCTGCCCAGAGTCCTGTCGTTGTCCTGATTCCTTCTCTTCTATTTTTTTTGCCTCCCGCCCCTTCTCTTAAAGGGGCGGGAGGCAAAAAAAAAACAGAAGTGAGGAGAGCCCTGCACTCACCAGATTAAATCCGGACCTGGGGATTTTCACCCTCCTAGAGCAGGTACAAGAAAAGTGCACTGGGACGCGCTTAGGTGGGCGTGGTCTCACTTAATTTCCTGCAAACTCCGGAGCTGGTGGGGAAACAATTGTAAGCTCCGGAGCTGGCAGCCTTTTGCTGCGGAGTTTAGGGGTCGTGTACAAATACCCATAGATTACAGAAAGGACACACAGAGAAAGAGAGAGAAAGAGAGAGAGAGAGAGATGCCTTTTCAGCCAGCTGATCAGACACACAGACAGAGACTGTTCGAGCTCCTCCCAAAAGGCTTGTTTTTATTCATCTTATATAAGTTCATAAGCATACATTGCAGCATTAATTAAAACATTGCTTGTAATAGGAAGCAGGTGCCCTTTAGCCCTTTAGCCCTGCCTCAAAGCAGGGAAGGGGAAATAGAAGATCACTTCCTTCCAGATATGCCAACGTGGCAAAAGTCAGGAGAGTGTGCTCTCATTGAAACTTCCTCTGAAAAACATACTCTGCAGAAAGGTTCCCACACAGTCATGTCAGTTCTGAGTGATGGCAACTCTTCTCAAAGTCTTCCAGCTATAAATTCCTCAGAAGTGGTTTACTTGTCCTTTCTCCTTGTCCAAGGCTACACAAGTCCACTCTTCTCCAGAAACACACAGTGGAGAATTGAACTCCTGACCTCTGGCTCCATAACCAGGCAATCTGTCTCACTAAGCCATCTAGTCAGTTTTGTTCCACTCTGGCTTGACCATTCCTCCCTGCTAACTAGGGATAAAAAAATAATTTAACATGTCTATATGACATGTCCTAAAGCCACAAGGATCTCCAAAATATAGACTTGCCAGATGATCAACGTCCCGTTCCCTGGGTTTTGAGGACCAAAACCTGAAGCAGAAAAAATGGCCCCCAAAGTTGTGTCTCCAAGTCAGAACTAGGGACCAAGCAACCTACCACTGCTACATCAAGGCCAATAAACATGGCTGTTTGGAGATGGTTGTCTCAAATTGGTCCTGGACTTGTTTTGCAGAATGTGATATATGGATGGGAAAAGGTTTCATTAGCTTAACAAACCTTGTGCCAGATTTTATTCCCTTCACTGACAAAATAGAAGCTCATAAAATAAAGTTTTGATTTTATAAGTTTTAAATCATTATCTGCAAAAAGGATATGAACACCTACCAATATTAAAGGTTGCATAATAAATTACTCCCCTTGAATAGAATACTTATAATTTATCTTCCTTGTTTTAAAGAAAGATAACATAACAAGGCCATTTACACCGACTATTTATTGATATTATTGTGTACTTTCTGCTTATTTCAGCCATGGAGAGGCTCCTTGGGGCCATTAATAATTGAAGCTAATCTTTTCCATTGCTTATCCAGTTGTGACTCTTTGACATTAAATCAATATAATTACCTAATTATCTTTAATTTGCCAAGAGTATAATGAATTCACATTCTTCAAAAGAGACTGAGGGGAAAAACACCCCACTCTCCTCTGGTCTTTCGACAAGTTTTCCAATTAACTGGAACCTTTGTGAAGAGAGCTTAAAAGACAACTTTATACTTATTTTTTCACAGATTGCTTGAACTGGCTGAACTTTACCACCATCCATTTTCCAGCTGATTAAATGAAAATAATGTTTTCTTTTCTTTTCTTTTCTTTTCTTTTCTTTTCTTTTCTTTTCTTTTCTTTCTTTCTTTCTTTCTTTCTTTCTTTCTTTCTTGCTTGCTTGCTTGTTTGCTTGCTTGCTTGCTCAATAGAGGTGTCTTCTCTTACTAAACAGGTCAGATCATCAGAAAGCCACATCAGATCCAGAGCTCCGAGTTCCTCCTGAGTGTGAATCAGGCTCTGCTTATCTGGATGGAGTAGGTAGTGGTCTGGGGGATTATTGAATACATCAAAGCTTCCACATCCATAATGAATTGGGGCAGCCCTGTGCAGCCCTCAGTCTTTTCTGTCAGACATACTATAACAAGGCTTTATGAACAGCATCTGTGACCTACACAGAAGAAATAAGAAAAGAAAAATAGCTGAATGTGACAGAAAGTTATGGAGACTAGAATATATATATCATATTTTTATTATTCTTTTTATGTCACAGTACTGACCCACACACAATGGCTGTAAAAAAAAAGAATGAATTTTGGGCATTCTGCTTGATCAAATCAAATCAAAACAACAACCACAACCAGACCTTACTGACTGAAGGGAAAGTGTGGTGCTCTAAATACTGCTTGTCACACTACATCTCCCAAGCCCAAGTGGGCAATGGTGAGGGTTAAGCAGGCATGCCCAAACTTCGGCCCTCCTGACGTTTTGGACCACAACTCCCAGAATTCTAAGCTTAAATTGCCAGTGAAAAGGACTGTGGGAGTTGTGGTCCAAAACATCTGGAGGGCCGACGTTTGGGCATGCCTCCACCTACTGTGTTTCACATGACCAAGACTGGGTCAGAGCCTCTATTCAGAAAGCATATCCAAGGATTATCCCTGTATCTTTCAGAATCCCCTTTCTCCCCCAATGCCAATAAATAAATGAATACTGCAATGCTGTGGTTGATCGTGGTAACAATTAATGACAAGGATGTTTTTTAAAATCCTAAGGAAGAAAAGTGAGGGTTCTTTGGGCTTCTCTTTTGGAGCAGTAGCAAGACATGGCCATGAATCTACGTGAAGCTTTGCAGAACGAAGCCGGGCAGTCTGTAAATGTACATTCTATTCTGCTGTACTAGTAAACCTGTGGAACACCCCTGTGGGCCATCAGCCGTATGAATGATGGAAGTGAACTGTGGCTCCAGGCATAAAAGCTAAGGAGAGAAAGAAGACAGATGATCATTAATTCATGAAAGCTTCTGCCTGATGCAACAGGTGAGGAAAGGACAGACTCATTTCAGGCATCATAACATGTCCAACTTGACCAGAGAAATCTAGCATAAATCTTAAACCAGACAAAAGCAGCCCTGTGTCCTTGGTGCTTGGCTTGTAAGCAAGCAGCACCAAATTAACAGAGACACATTTAAATGAGAGAATATAATTAGCACAATGGGCCTGCAGTTTTCAACCTAGAACGCAACAACCAAGCTATCTCTGCTTATCTGTAAGAACCTAATTTGGCCTCAAGAGATAGCAGATTAAACACCTACAGCTTAGAACAGCAAGCTGTACCTCTAAAATTAAGTAACGGAAATGTTGATTATTTACAATTTCATGGTGTATAATGTCCTTAACTGTTTTTGTTTATGCTGTAAACAGCCCAGATTAGCTTTCAGCTTGATGGTTGCATTTTAAAAAATCAATCAAACAAACAAACAAACAAATATTAAACAAGTGCCCTGACACAGCTGCTTAAATGTATATCCTGATGTGCCTTCCAGAAGTGCAAGGAGCATGCATGATCCACATCCTCATTTTAACCTCACAATAGTCCTGTGAGGTAAATTAGGTTGGGTTTACCTAACTAACCCTAACTAAGTTAGCCAACAAGCATCATGGCTGACCTCTGGTTTTTCCACTCCTCGTCTGATATTTTAACCACAGCTTTAAGCATCTTGTTCCTTTTTGCCTGCCTTGGTCTCAGTGCATTCTTCAGAAGACTGGAACACAGCTTTTATACATAGGCTCTGTACTCATGCACAGGAATCCTTCAGAAACAGAACCCACTTTTTTCAAATGTCTGAGGATTCTAGTTTAAAAAGTGAGAAATGAATCTTCTAAATAAATAATGCATTAACATAAACTATGTGCTTGTTCCAGTTTTCCAGCACGAAAGGGAGAACAGGGAATGAAGTTGATTTATTCTGTGTGGTTTTCTTATATAAGACCCTGTGTAGCTACTGCTGCTGTTTTGTAAGCCCCAGCCAAAACCACATTTGTGGGCACTGGTCCATAGATTAGGAGTTTATTAGAGTCATAGGCTAGAGAAAGAATGGCAGATCAATTTGTTTCAGTTCCAACCAATCTCCTATGCATTGTGATGACAATCACACCAGACATCATGCATGTTGTAAAACATTTATTACAGCCTATATTCCATGCACAGTTACATTGTGAAAGTAAGACTCTTGTGTTACAGAACTTGGAAACATCCACCATCCTACAGGAGTTATGTAGGGGATGGATAAAGTAGATCGTTTTCCTCTCACAAAAATATAAGGAAAAAGGCGTCATACACTCAAATTGAGGGTTGGAAGTGTAAGAACAGACAAAAGAAAATAGTTCTTTACCCAATGTGTTGTCACTCTGTTGAACTCCTTGATGCAGGATATGTTGATGACATCTGGCCTAGATGCCTTTAAAAGGGGATTGGAGAGATTTCTGGAGGGAAAGTCCATCACAGGTTGCAAATGATGATGGGGATATGTGTTATCCCTATGCTTGAAAGGAGGGTACTTCACTTTGAGGACAGAATCGTCAGCTAGAAAAGCCAGTCAATAGCCTATTAAAACAAACAAAACAAAACAAAACACAAAAGTTCTCCAAGCTCTGAAAATTCAAATATTGTAATATTTGAACGAAATTGTACTTCTTTAACCAGAGATGAATATAAGGCACTGCTAGAAAATTGCATTCTAAGGCATCCAGTATTTGAAGAGTCGTTCAGTCCGAGACAAGACCCCGTTAAAGGTTGAAAAAAGAAAAGCAATTTTAAAAAACAAGAGTCTTGAAACTGGATGTTAACGTTTGAGACCTAAGGAGCAGGCTCACCTGGCCTACTGATTAGGCTCTGGTCATAGTCTTTGGCACTAGGTTAGATGTGTCGTGTTTCTACACATACATTACCTCCAGGAACTGGAAACTTAATTAACAATGTTCACGTGTTCAGTTAATCATTAATAAGCTTTGAAAATCCAATTGCATGATGTTTATGTCAAAAACACACAATTTGAATTTACATGACACCACATCAAAAGCTTTACCAGAATGAGAATGAAAAATTTCATTCAAGATTTTACCTCACCACTCCCCTCCCTATCTTGAGCTAAGAGGCCAATTTCTAATCTAACCAATCTTTTACTTGTTTTTACCTTCTCTCTCTTTTAGAATTTGATGTCTGTTCCCTTACCTTTTATATAGTTTACTTAAAGCCTCTTCAGCAACATGGGTGACACAGAGTGGGATAAGTAGATTTTTTATTATGTTGCTCAGTATCCTATCACCAGGCAACATTTTTCTTTCCTTGCATTACCTGACTAACTTTTCATAGAAGAAATATTGATTGAAATATTCCAAGTTTAGTTAAACCATAATTAAATTGTCCAGTTAGAAAATGTCCAACTGAATTCAATTGTAATATATCAGTGCCAATTTATTGTCCCTAATAGACATGAGCACGACTCGGCGAAATTGTCGTTTCCGTTTTCGGTTATCGTTTCCGTTACATAACGGAAACGGTAACGATAATTAAGCCGTCAGAACTCGAACTCGAACCGAAAAAAGAAAAATTTGGTCGGGTTTTTCGTTTCCATTTGTGGCATTGCGGCGATCGCACAATGCGAAGCACAGAAAAAGTTTTTAAAAGTTTTTTTAAAAAAACCCGACTCCCGGCCAAAAAAGCAGGCGAAAGTATGCCTGCCTGAGGCTTTGCCACCTACCAGAGGGGTGGTTTCTTGGGGGGTCCCCGTCCTTTCCCCCCCTTCTCCTGTCCTGGGATGCTTGCACCAGGCTGGGGGGGTCATCCTCATCGTCTCGCCATGCCATGTGGTGGTGGGGATCCAAAATGGCGACCGCAATTTTTCTTTTGAAATTGTGGTCAAAAAACACACCAAATCACCACAGAAACATGTGAAATTTATTTATTTTAAATGCCTGAATTTTAATAGTAGCAGCAGTGGGATTTTTTATAGCAATAAAACGTCGTATTGATTTTATTTTATTTTATTTTATTTTTATTTTTTTAGACCTGCCCATTTGGGCTGGGCATAGGATGGGACCATGCAAATGTTTTGAACCATTCCACCAATGGCATTGCCAGGTTTTTGACTGACACTTCTGGATGTCTCGGAGGGCATAAAAAGCTGAGGCACCTTCCAGAAATCACAGTCGGGTGTATGGATGTGGTTGAGGGAGGAGGGCTGGCTGCTGGTGCTGGTGTAATCCGATCAAAATTGAGGAGGGAGGCTGGAGGCTTTAGGATTTAAGTTAGGCAGGCAGGGAGGGAATTGAATTTAGAAAGTAATTTCTTTGATTCCCTGCAGCTTTGTCTGCTGAAGGGAATAGCAGTGTATTCTTTATTTCTTCTCTGGCAGTTCTTGAGGATTTTTTTTTCTGATATTGGATAAAGGGGGAGGTTCAACTGGGAGTGGGAGGTGTGGATTTATTTTAAAAATATATTATATACTACCATTTATTTTCTATTTTCCCAACTTCAACTTGCTTGCACACACACACATGGGGGTGCAAGCCAAGAACAGAACCTCTATCCTAAGTGATATCCTAACTGCCCATTCGCCTGTCCGCCCGCGCTGCCACCCGCCTGCGGCCTGCGCCGCCACCCGCCCACCTCCTAGGGTGCAAAAACACCTAGTGCCTGCCCTGATTGCAGAACGCCCCTATGCTCTGGGAAGTCAAATTGCGCTAAATCGTGGTGGAAACGACAAATGACAAACGACAAACGGAAATGACAAATTTTTGAAAAATTTCATGACAAATGGAAACGACCCAAAATGGACCCGTTCTGACAAACGAAAACTCGAAACGTCATTTTTTTCTGGTCGTGCCCATGTCTAGTCCCTACACTGGTATCAAGTAATATTCATGTGAAAATGTTATTCAGATCTCTATCCAACCTTCAGCTTGTGTGTATAACTCTACATCCATTTTGATTTAATTTTCTGATTGTTCATAGGTACCATTCAAACAGAATGACTCGTCTGAAGCACCACATTAAGATATGAATTGCCTTGAAAGAGGGCTTGAAATAACCACTGTCCATACATGAGACACCAAACAGAGCCTAAAGAAGTTTGTCCATACCTCTGAATCACACCTGAGTCATCTGTCCACCTGCCAAGAACATTCAGTCTTGAACAAATTCAGAGGTTTCTAAAACAAGATTAATGGAGGGAAAAGTTAAGATAGTGTGTTTGTGCCAACCTTGATTACCAGTTCCCTAAAACACTCATGCCTAGCAACTACTTGCAGGTGGTGTGACATTCATTGTAGTGTCTCCTTTTGGAAAACAGCAAACATCTAAAAGTTCAATGCTCTGTTAAGTGCAGGAAGATTACAGATGGTCATGAAGACTTCTCCTGGCAGGTTACCATGCTAAAGTAGAACAATATTATTGTGCTGCCAGAACAAATCAACATTATATAAGGCTACTCTAAAAATTGGGGCAGCCCAAATTGAGCTTTGATGCCTAATTGCCTATATCTCGTCATAGTCTCAACCATTCTACCCATCTTGTCACTATACAATTGTTTGGTGATTTTAAAAGACACCCCCAAGATCTTATGTGCCATTAAGTCACTTCTGATATGTGATGGTGACTATGTGAGTTAATGACCTTCAAAATGTCCTGTAATTAACAGCTCAACTCTTGCAAAATAACAGTTGTAGGGTTCTTTATTGAGACAATCTGCCCCATGTTAGGTCTGACAATCTTTGCTAACTCCAAGTCATAACCCCATTCACCCCCAGTATAGAACCATTTTAACCAATGTCAACATTAACTAGCTTCACTATCACTACAGCTCATTTGCTTCCTTTTTGGGACAACTATCCTGCAGAGAATGAAGCCAAACAAAATTAGAGATAGAACATAATTAGAACAGAAAGTACATTCATGCAGCAGAGAGGTGATTAATGTGGGCTTTCTGTTTGTGAAAAATCAGAGGAATGCGATTGAACTGGAATTGGAGTATAAAGGAATCCTGTGTTTAAATCCTGAAGACCAATCAGCAGATACAAAAAGCCAAGTCACCAACTCGTGGTGTGAGAGGAGATCATGTTGTGATGGTCAGATGTTTTCATTAATTATGGATTTCCCTCTTCCAGTCACCTGCTTAGGAGCTGAGATACATCCCAAGACCTGCCCCAACTGTCACCAAAGTAATAAGGAAAGTCATTTATCAAAGGGAGAGGAGTGTAGGCATAAATTCTGTAATGCCATCTGTATTGGTTGTTAGAACAATTTACGTCATCTTTCCCAGGGTCTTCCATTATTAATGTTATGTATTGCATTAGGAAAAAGCATGTGACAACTGATGTGATCCAGTTGCTTCATCATTGTGTAGAACTGAAATTGACTTATTTATTGACGTATTTACTGGTACAGACCAAGCTTCCCTGTATGCATTGAAAATCTCTGGTATGAAAATTTTAGGTGTATATCTCTTTGTCCTGTGTTCTTCACAGTGACTTTCCCCTCACCAAAGACTGATATTTATTTATTTATTTATTTATTTATTCATTCATTCATTCATTCATTCATTCATTCATTTTTGTACCTCCCGTCTTTCCGAAGGAACTCCGGGCGGTGAACAAAAAGGGCAAGACAGGCCCAAAAGGAACAATACATCAATGGAAAGAAAATAAGAAACAAAAATAATAAAGTAAAATATGGTATGTAGTATAAAACAGCTCAACAAAGGAGTCAAAAATCAATGATGATCCATGAAGTGTTGAATCCATATGGGAAATGATATCTGGGGAAACCTGGAGATCTTACCCAATTGCACTGGGATGGTGAGCCTTCACTTAATGCAAGTCTCCTTTATATCTAAATTGAATTTTGATTCATTATGTTATTTTATTTGATGCTAATGAGTTGCTAAACTTGTGTGAGCCTGTGAGCATGCTTGTGATAGTGTAAAGGAAAATATTCAAATGGAGTGAAATTGGCAAATCCAAGTAAAAATGCAATTTTTTTAGCCAAGGAACTGAAATGTGGTGTTGGACATGCAGATAGCTGACCTCCCCTCCCCCCACCCTGTTCCCTTTTTAAGATCAAATAAGGTCTGAACATAAACACTGTGCCTATTTCAGGTTGACAGTTGTGGTGGTCCACAGGGCCTCCTAGTTTGTTTGCAGCAATTAAAAATGAACAAACAAGTAAAGCTCGTTTCACTTGAACAAGACAAAAGCATGCCAGCATTTCTGATAAGTGATCCATAGCTAACCTGGAAAACAAGCAAGCCTTGGGGAAACTCTCTTTAATGAAACACAGCACTGTTAATAGTAGTTCTATCATTAGTCAGAAAGTAGTGCTTTGCATCTGCCACAGATAGAACCTAAAATGGTCCCCTCCTGATGTGATCTTAGCCTCTCAAAGAACAACACGTGTGGAGCTTGCATATCTGAATGAAGCAGATTCCAAGATTCCATCTATAAAAAGCCATCATATTATACAGAGGTTTTCAGCCTAGCTTCCTCTCTGCAAGAGAGAAGAATTTCTGCTCCCTAAGAAAGCACACATAGTGTCTGCATTGGTATAGTCTACCAAAGCTTAGTGCTGATTGTTTTCATTTATGGGCGACCAACCACCTGACCAGGAGGGCTCCTTGTCTTGCCACGGGAACTTGAGGGCCCCGCCCTCACAAGTACCCCTGAACTGAGAAACAAAATGGGGGGAAATGGCCAGTGCCATTGTCCACAAAATGGACAATCTGTCTGTCACTTATGATGCTACCCTTTCATCAATCCCCAGACAAATGAGAAGCACTTCACACATCCATCAGGCTAATGACCCATACTTAATTGGTGTTAGCAAGGGTTGAATAGGTGGGACTTCCACATACCCCAGTGCCATAGTACCTCGAATGAGCCTGTTCAGGCCATTGTCCACCTAATCAGCCTATTCAGACCAGGGTGATATGAAATCAAGCTGAACTATAAATTGGAGGCCTTGCCTCTAACTTTCCTCAGACTGCTGAAGCTGCTTGGATGAGCAGTGAAACACTTTGATCTCACAAGAAAAGAAATCCAGTTGCTATGACTCAACTTCCAGACAACCTCGCCTAGATGACTGAGAGTCTTCTCAGACAAAATGGAAATGAAAAATTTCCATTTTGGGGAGCAAAGAAATTCTATTGAATTCAAGCCATCACTTGCATGATGTCCTCTCCTTGTTATAACTTGGTGTATTGTTCAGATGGCAACATCTCTGATATCTACTTCCATGTACAGTAATTACAGGATATCTATTAGCACACCTCCTTGGCTGAGTTTGAAACCTTTCTACATGATAATCTGTGGCATAGTTAATCATTTACCTAACCTGATTAGGAGTAAATAAATGGCTGAGGGCCAATATAATCAGGCTATAAATAAAGGGTGTAGCATCATTTTAACCAAGCTGTTCAGCCAGCCACAAGGTCAGATTGCATTCTGGGACTCTGCACAGCAGGTTATGGCTTTCTTGCAGAGAGAACTTCCCTGGCACTGAACGTTATTTTCCATTTCCATGGAACATTGGCCTCGCAGGTGATTGGTCTGCCAGTTGAAACAATGATCTTCAGAGTGACAGACCATAGTTTGTGCCTTTGTTTGGGTAATACTTCCATCCACATCCAAATCCACTGAGTGTATGAACCAACCAGCCAACTGAATATATGAAACTGTGAACATTATGATAGAAGCAATCATGTGGGAGGAGCCTTTAGGTATCTCTTCATTCCAGATTCAAAAAAGTAGGAAACAGGGAGGTGTGGAGCTTGTGACTAGAGACACCAAAGTGCCTTTATTTTCAGTGAAGACCAAAAGGAATTCTGGCAATTACCTATATTTTTCTGTCTTATAGGACACCCCCATGTATAAGATGACCTCCACTTTTCCAACCCAAAATTACAATTTCAAAACCACACGGTTCTCTCCTCAGCTTACTTCCACATATAAGACGACCCTCAATTTTTAGTCTTAACAATTTTAGATGAATAATAATAATAATAATAATAATAATAATAATAATAATAATAATAATAATAATAATAATAATAATAATAATAATAACAACAACAACAACAACAACAACAACAACAACAACAACAACAACAACAACAACAACTTTGTTTTTATGCCACCTTTCTCCCCAAAGGGACCCTAATGAAAAATTAGTCTTATACATGGAACAATACTGGATGCCTTTATCTAGAATTTTTGTGTCCGTATTTCCAGTTGCACAGCAAATAATCAATGTTATTTCATTCTCCCCACACACAGTGCCCACAGCCATTTTTGTGGGAAGGATTTCCATTTCACACCCCTCTTCATTTTCTTGTCTCAAATAGAATGCAATATTTGTTCCTATGTGGCTACCAGAAGAGCACTTTTATCTCATTTAGCTACAAGAATGTTCTTGCATGACAGCATATTGTGCCCGTTGTACTGCAATGCCATACACACTGTCATTGAACACAATGGGATTTCATACAGACTGGGCACACATGAGGTAGTGCTGAACCTCTCTCTGTATGTTTTAAGCACACTTAAATCTGTATCCATTGTTGGTCCTCGCTTAATATACCAGGAAACCAAAACAAATCACAGCATGCTGTGGGGGCGGGGGTTGTCATAAACAGATGGAGTCGATCCGCAGGTTGCCTGTGAGCTGACATAATAGCCTGGAGTTGCCCTTGACTGTGTAAAATAAGCCGGTGCCTTTTGTGGGCAAGGCAAGTTTGTCCTGGCATGCCTGTTAGCTCGTTCCCTAAAGAAAAACTACCACTGTCCACTTGGCAGTGCTTAATCTTTGTCTTGATTATTTAAGAGGCTTAGCTGTCCTAAAGGTAACCCATTCCAAAATAGCATTCCTCCCATCCGATTCTACCTTACCAGTCATTAAATAATTACACTTGGATATATATATAGCATCACTTGACTGGCTGTAGCTAGGCAATGCCCTTCCTTAAATAAGACACTGTCCTGACACATGGAATCTCTTCTCTCCAGTGCCTAGCCAGGTGAATAATTAGGACATCCCAGCATCATTCTAAATTTGGATGTCTGGTCTTATACAGTGATTTTTCAAGGGCCTGGGCTAAGTTAGGGGGTGGAGGAAAGAGTGGGGATTAGCCTAATTGGTTTAGAGCTGAACTGTGCAGCACCACTGACAACTCATAGAACTACAGTCAGCCGCTTCTTTTGCTTCAGCAGTAGAAGGCAATGATAAAAAAGCACTACCCTGAAGGTACACTTTGATGTAGGGAAGCCAGAAGTCTTTGCATTTCCCTCTCCACTCTCCCTCCCTGTGTTTACCCTTCTGTGCCTCACCATACTGAAGCACTTCATTTCCATGAGGTCTCGTTCCTTTTATGCAGCTGCCCTTCCCAGCTCTGCCTGGGAGAATCAAGTTATTCTGATGGAGATTCCAGGACATTGCATATTGGCATTTGGCAAGGTTCTCTAGTTTTCTTCATTTAATGCCAATGAAAGCATACCTGTTAACATGTAGTTATTTGGGCACCGGTGTGTGGGTGGGTGTGTAATCTTTTGATGGTTAGATCTTTGCCTTCAGCTTGTCCACAAGTGTCTGAAATTATTGTTCTTTAGTCAGAGTACATGGATTTTAAAAAGTACCGTCCCAAAAGGAGAAAGGTGGGGTAAAAATACTCTCCTTTTACAAGGAGAAAGGTGGGGTAAAAATACTAATAAATAAATAAATAAATAAATAAATAAATAAATAAATAAATAAATAAATAGTAGTAGTAGTAGTAGTAGTAGTAGTAGTAGTAGTAGTAGTAGTAGTAGTAGAAGAAGAAGAAGAAGAAGAAGAAGAAGAAGAAGAAGAAGAAGAAGAAGAAGAAGACATGACCAGAAATTAAGCCAGGACAATGGACCCTTGTATAACAAACAGTTTGTATAACATAAAATCTGTACAACATAAAAAATTCCGGAGATAGGGGAAATTTGCTTAACAGAATCTCCTATGGTGCGAATCCGTACAACAAAAAATGGTCGTGATTAGGGATTAATCTCTTTTCAATGCATTCCTATGGGAAATTTGTATAAAGGAAAATTTGCTTAACATAATTTCATTTGGAACAAATTAATTCCTTTATACAAGGTACCACAGTATAATACTAACTAATTTTCAGGCACTGTCAAAACTGCAGTTTCTAATGGGTAGTTTGGAACAAGTTTTCTGTGCAGTTTTTAGAAACACAAGAATCCCATTCCATACAAATGTCATATTCTGGCCAACCTAAAATGTTTTGACTACTGAAGAAGGCAACATAACATAACATTGCCTGAGTGAGGAATGTAAACTACAACTAATACCTTAAGATGGTATTTTGAAAAAGCATCAAATATTCTGATGAGGGATTTCATAGAAGGGTCCATTTTAGAATCCAGCCATACCATATTCTTACACAGTCCCCTCCATAGTTGTTCACAAGGATAACCTTTGAAACGGGTTGACAAAC
This sequence comes from Phrynocephalus forsythii, assembly GCA_029282475.1. NCBI lineage: Eukaryota > Metazoa > Chordata > Lepidosauria > Squamata > Agamidae > Phrynocephalus > Phrynocephalus forsythii. Next base: position 60,786,312 of record JAPFRF010000002.1, read on the forward strand.
ACATCATTGAAGGAAAGGTGAATGACACTCTCTGTGGTCAGCCTGTCCTTACAAAAAATTTTACAAGAGCACTTGACTTTATTTATTATCTCTTGCTCAAGTCTGTGGGTACAAACCAAGAAGTGCCCTTATCGGTCTTTCAGACTCAGCAATCAAAAATGGACAGAGAGTTGCACGCTACAAAGAGTGTGACATAAAAGTAAATAATAAAAATGCTGGAATATCAACTTTGGCTTGCTACATGATACCAAAAGAGATTAGATATCACTTACATAACACCCAGTATGATGATTAGAATATCACAACTGTGACCTGCTAGAACGAAATGTTATGCTGTAACCATGGTATACCACTGTGCTTCCTTCTTTGTCTACTTTTTCAGACTTTCTTCTTTCTTCCTTCTGCTTTCTTCCTCTCTTCTGCACTCCAGCTCCAACAATCTCTTGCTTTCTCCTCTTCTCTGCAGACATAATCCACTGTGAGAGAAGTTGGCTGACATATCTTTGGGAGTCTGGCCAGAGATGTAAAGGGGCCACTTGGCTGACTTCTCCCATCTCTTCTTCTTCTCTCCTGGCATACTCTAAGGTTGCCAAGTCAGTAGGTTTCGGGTCCAAAGCCTGAGGCCAGACATTACACATTTCTGATACTGCAGGGGCAGGGTTGTGTGCTATATATCATTGTACACACACACATTTGTTTGTTTTAAAGATGCTGCAAAAATGCATACATGAGCTTTCTTGTTGTACATTATTTGTAACTGGCGAGGGGGACTCACCTTCCCAAGGCTTGGCTATTTCACCTCAGTGGTATCACAAGACCCTGCCCCTGCAACATCAGAAATGTGTAATGTCTGGCATCAGGCTTTGGACCTGAAACCTACTGACTTTGGACCTGAAAGCTACTGAAAGCTATATAGATCAACTGCACCCTTACCTGGAAAATACCTGGAGAATAATTCCACCCTTACCTGGATGAGTGGAGTCTGGCAACAGTCACACATGCACTGGTAACAACCGGTTAGGACTAATGTAATGCACTTTACATGGGGCTGCCTTTGGAGACGGTCCAGCAATTGCAAATGGTACAGAACTGGGCCGTTCAGCTAGTGATGTCACCACAGGGACGCATATTACACAGGTCCTAAAAAATTTACACTGGCTGCCAGTTGCTGCCCAGGCCCAATTCAAAGTGCCCATGCTTACATACAGAATAAAGCCCTAAATGGCTTAAGACCTGGTTACCTAAAGGACCACCTTCTTCTATACGAGCCTGCCCATACCCTAAGATCAGGCCAGGAGGCCCTGCTGAAGGTACCATCCCTCAAGGAAGTGAGGAGGGTGGCATGTCGAAACAGGGCCTTCTCGGCAGTTGCCCCCCAACTTTGGAATGCCCTCCCTACAAAGATCCACCTGGCACCGACACTTTTGGCTTTTCGGCACCAGGCAAAGACCTTCCTGTTCAGCCAGCATATTAACTAATGTTTTTAGCTGGGCTCATGACCAGCAGGATTTCATAATTTGTATTGTATATTGATTGTTTTAAATTGTGTTGTTTTATAGTTTTGATACATTGCTGTATGCCACCCAGAGACCATTTTGTTGGGTTTAAAATAAAGATAAAATTATTTTCCAGTCAGGCTAGTCCTGCTGAGTTCCGCTGGACCCTCAGATGCCAATAAAAGTCCAACGAGAGAGAGATCCTGAGACAAATACTGTGTTTATTAGGCCTAATAAAAGCAGTAGGCGAACACCAAGCCAGAGACAGAGCAAAGGTGTTCGACCCCGAGCACATGGAAACCCCAAACTTTTATTGATTCTTCCCCCCCTCCCATCACAGAACGGCACCTATTCAGAGATTGGCTGAAGGAAGTTCAAATTGTCCAATTGGGATAGTCCAGGGGTGGCCAGGGGCGGCTCTGGGCGGTCCTTGGTAAGCTGGAGTCGGGGTTCATGCAAATGCTGATGAGCCCAGGTGTTCCCTGATTAGGCCATCTTGGAGGACACAATGGGAAGGGGAAACAAGGCTTTGTTTGCTGAGCCTGGTACACTGTAGGGATTAGGAAGTCAATAGGGGGTCGAGGAGCAGAGTCAATATGGAACAGGAAAACCGATAGGATTATTTAAAAGGGGATTTGCCAGTTTCTCATGAGTCCAGAAAAGATGGTCATGGAAGATTCCTCCAGGCAGTGATTCAATCTGTTTAGGTAGTCAGGGGACAATCAACAGGTAGGCAGAGAGGAACAGTCACAATGGAGGTGGCAAAGCTAATCCGGAAAAGTCATTTGCTGCCAGATGGTGTCTTTAGTTGGATGTAGGAATGAAACAATAGTATGCTTCAGATGGTGATAACATCTTGCATATCTGTTGGGTATACGTGCCTTCCCCGCGTTGGGAAAATGGAGTCTGGATGATCTTTTCCTTCAGCTGAGCTCGCAACCCCTCTTGCTGCCCAAAAGGTGGCTTAGGTCCGGGAAGCAGAGAAATGTCCCAAGTATTTAGTTTTAATGAGATAGGAAAGGCCAAGAAGGAATGAGGCAGAAGGAAAGGAAAAGGGAGAGATTGGCAGGATTGGGGGGGGTGTTGGTTCTGTGGGGGTAATGTGGCTGGACTGTTGAACACTTGGAATTGATGAATCATTCCCCTGGCTGGTTGGGGTAGGGAGCAAGCAATCTCCCACTTAGAGTTTGCCCAGCCTAAGCCCTGTCTTCTAGCTGCAAGTTTTGGGGTTTGGGAATGAGCAAGGCAATGGAAGGGTTAGATAGTGAGGTGGGACATGAGCAAAGGAGGCAGAAGGGCTAGATGACAGAATTGGGGTGAGAGAGAGAGAGAGAAAGATGGGGGAAGGGGGGTTGGAAGGAGAGAGGGGAGAGGGAGGGGGTCTTGGTTCCGTGGGTGCAATGGAGTTGGACCTTTGATACTAAGGAAGGTCCCCAATCCTTGGGAATGAAGGCTGGGAATCATTCCCCCAGCTGGCTTTTAAGGGGGGGGGGTTAAAGGTTAGTGCTCAATTCTATATAGATTTTCACGGGTATAGGTATGCATGTTAGGGTGGATTCGGGTTTCTTCCCGTGTAGAAATCTGGTTGTTTTGGCGACGTTTCGACGAGGTCTCACTCGTCATCTTCAGGCTGGTGTTCTGGCTTCTTTCTTCTTGAAGCAAAGTGTGGTCTCAGTTGAAGTCCTTCTATAAATACTGCTGGGGGGGGTGTGGTTTGCTTGCTCTGTTGCTGATTGTAGGTTCCTTTGTTCCTTTGTTCTTTTGTGATCTGCTGTGTGGCTGAGGCGATCGTTAAGGGATTAACTGCTGGTGGCTGTTTAGATGGCTGTTTAGATGCTGGTGGGTTAGATGGCTGGTGGGTTCTGGCAGTATCCTGGGCTTTGGTGGAGTGGGGTCCTGTGTCTTGTGAATTCATTTTGGTCTGGCTACGTGTCTGTGGTCTCCCAATGTTTTTTTGGGGTGTGTGAGTGTGCTCCATGTGGTGACTGGAGTGGGGTGCCGCAGTAGATGGTGCAGTCGTGGTTTTGTTATTGGATGGTGGTTTCGTTTCATCTGTGGGAAGGGTCTGGGTTTGTGTTTGGTGTGGATGGAAGGTCGTGGCATCTTGTGTCCTTTTGGACCTGGTGTCAGTCTTTGTGACAGAGGCTCGTCTGTTGACCAGGGCTAGTTTCCAGATGTCAGGCAAGCGGGAGGTGTCATCACGTTTATTCATGTTGTTTGGGTGTTTCTCTATTTCAATGGCTTCCATGATTATTCGACTGTTGAAGTGTTCAGTTTTGGAGATGAGTTTGGTTCTTTCAAAGTCAATTTCATGACCTGTTGTTTTTATGTGCTGGAAGAGAGAGGAAGATTTTTCTTCTTTTTTGACTGCGTTCTTGTGTTCTGCGATGCGTGCGCTTATTCTCCTGTTTGTCTGTCCGATGTACGTGGCTGGACAGACTTTGCATGGTATTTCGTAGACTCCTTGGTTTTCTAGCTCAATCTTGTCTTTGGGGTTTCTTAAGATGTTGGCTATTTTTTGGTCGGTGCAAAAGGCTGTCTTGATATTGTGTTTGTTGAGAATTTTGCTGATTTTGTCTGTGGTGCCTTTGATGTAAGGGAGGAGGGCGGTGCCGTTGTTCTCTTCTGTTTCTTGGTTCTTGGGGGTGTTTCCTTTTGGATTAGTTTGGTGATGGTGTTTTTTGGAATCCGTTCGCAATTAAAACATTCGAGAGAGTGTGTAATTCAGTTTTTAGGTGGTCTTTGTCAGCGAGGCGTTTGGTTCTGGAGATGAGGGTTTTGCTACGGAGTTGATCTGTGCAGGGTGGTGGTGTGATTGTGCATTTAAGTAGCGGTTTGTATGTGTTTTCTGGTAGATGGTATGTCCTAAGGAGCCGTCGGGTTTTTTGTAGATTAGGACGTCCAGGAAGGGAAGTTGGTTGTTGGCTTCTATTTCCATAGTGAATTGTATTTTGGGGTGTAGGCTGTTGAGATGTGTGAGGAAGTTGTTCAGTTTATCTTTCCCGTGTGGCCAGATAACAAAGGTGTGTCAACATATCTGAGCCAGAGTTTGGGTTTATGTTCGGACTTCTGTAACGCGTTGGTTTCAAAGTGTTCCATATATAGGTTTGCGATGACCGGTGAGAGGGGTGATCCCATGGGTGCTCCTTCTATCTGTTTGTATCTTTGTCCATTGTGGATGAAGTATGTGTTGGTTAGGCAGTGGTTGGTCAGATCTAGGATGTGCTTGGGGGTTGTATTTGTTGTGGATAGCTGTCAAGGCTTCTTGAATGGGCACTTGTGTGAAGAGCGAAACAACATCGAAGCTCACGAGTAGGTCATTGGGTTGTAGGTCTTGTTTCTTTATAATTTCTATGAAGTGGAACGAGTTTTGTACGTATGAAGTGATGGATTCTGCATAGGGCTGGAGTTGTTTGGCAAGAAATTTGGCGAGGTTTTGTAGAGGTGAGATGGAGCTGACTATGGGTCTGAGAGGTGTTCCTTCTTTGTGAATCTTGGGAGGCCGTGAGAGCTTGGGGCATCTGGATGATTTCTCTCTGGGGATGATGCTTGGCTTGATTTCTTCACTTAAGGGAGAGGCTTTTATTTTGGCTTTGGTGGTTTTTTCCAGGTAGGTGGTGGGGTCTGTGTTCAAAGGTATGTAAGCAGGGTCTTGTAGTAGGTTGGATAGTTTGGCTTGGTAGTCGGATGTGTTCATCACCACTGTGGCATTGCCTTTGTCTGCTGGGAGAATGATTATGTTGTTGTCTTTCCTCAGGTTGGTGAGGGCTTTTGTTCTTCTTTGTGTAAATTGCTTCTGGGTGGTTTGCTGGAGCAGAGGACATTGGTGACTTCGAGTCTGATTTTGTTGGCTTCATCTGGGTTGATTTTGGTTAGGCTGGCTTCCACTCCGCATATGATGTTTTCGGTGGGGATGTGTCTGGGGGTGACTGCAAAGTTGAATCCTTTGGAAAGGACTTTGGTCTCTGCGATGGTGAGTGTCCTGTCTGATATGTTGTGAACTGTTTGTTTCATGGGTTGTTGTGGGGGGGGGGTTGGGCTTCTGGCGTTTTTCCAGTTTGTGGAGTTTGTTGGTGTGTGTGTCTGTCTTGTGGGAGGTCTCTGTTTCAGCTCTCCAGGCGGCGAGTTGCCTAACCAACACATACTTCATCCACAATGGACAAAGATACAAACAGATAGAAGGAGCACCCATGGGATCACCCCTCTCACCGGTCATCGCAAACCTATATATGGAACACTTTGAAACCAACGCGTTACAGAAGTCCGAACATAAACCCAAACTCTGGCTCAGATATGTTGATGACACCTTTGTTATCTGGCCACACGGGAAAGATAAACTGAACAACTTCCTCACACATCTCAACAGCCTACACCCCAAAATACAATTCACTATGGAAATAGAAGCCAACAACCAACTTCCCTTCCTGGACGTCCTAATCTACAAAAAACCCGACGGGTCCTTAGGACATACCATCTACCAGAAAAAAACACATACAAACCGCTACTTAAATGCACAATCACACCACCACCCTGCACAGATCAACTCCGTAGCAAAAACCCTCATCTCCAGAACCAAACGCCCCGCTGACAAAGGCCACCTAAAAACTGAATTACACACTCTCTCGAATGTTTTAATTAGTGAACGGATTCCAAAAAAACACCATCACCAAACTAATCCAAAAGGAAACACCCCCAAGAACCAAGAAACAGAAGAGAACAACGGCACCGCCTCCTCCCTTACATCAAAGGCACCACAGACAAAATCAGCAAAATTCTCCACAAACACAATATCAAGACAGCCTTTTGCACCGACCAAAAAATAGCCAACATTTTAAGAAACCCCAAAGACAAGATTGAGCTAGAAAACCAAGGAGTCTACGAAATACCATGCAAAGTCTGTCCAGCCACGTACATCGGACAGACAAACAGGAGAATAAGCGCACGCATCGCAGAACACAAGAACGCAGTCAAAAAGAAGAAAAATCTTTCTCTCTTCCAGCACATAAAAACAACAGGTCATGAAATTGACTTTGAAAGAACCAAACTCATCTCCAAAACTGAACACTTCAACAGTCGAATAATCATGGAAGCCATTGAAATAGAGAAACACCCAAACAACATGAATAAACGTGATGACATGCCTGACATCTGAAATAGCCCTGGTCAACAGACGAGCCTCTGTCACAAAGACTGACACCAGGTCCAAAAGGACACAAGATGCCACGACCTTCCATCCACACCAAACACAAACCCAGACCCTTCCCACAGATGAAACGAAACCACCATCCAATAACAAAACCACGACTGCACCATCTACTGCGGCACCCCACTCCAGTCACCACATGGAGCACACTCACACACCCCAAAAACATTGGGAGACCACAGACACGTAGCCAGACCAAAATGAATTCACAAGACACAGGACCCCACTCCACCAAAGCCCAGGATACTGCCAGAACCCACCAGCCATCTAACCCACCAGCATCTAAACAGCCATCTAAACAGCCACCAGCAGTTAATCCCTTAACGATCGCCTCAGCCACACAGCAGATCACAAAAGAACAAAGGAACAAAGGAACCTACAATCAGCAACAGAGCAAGCAAACCACACACCCCCAGCAGTATTTATAGAAGGACTTCAACTGAGATCACGCTTTGCTTCAAGAAGAAAGAAGCCAGAACACCAGCCTGAAGATGACGAGTGAGACCTCGTCGAAACGTCAAAATCTGCCCCTTCATTATAGGCACCTCCATGTCAGCTCTCAGCATTCATCCACACATTGAACCCTGTTCAAGCGGCCTTTTATTCTGAATGGATTTCTTCAAACAATAAACATACATTTTCCCTTTATGTCACCATGATCATCCTGAATGATGCCTCTTTATTCACAGTTGTAAACAGACACAACCAACCTGTTGCACCCATCTACCATATTTGCCACAAATCCGTACTACTACTAATACAATGGAGACCTGGAACCTCAAAGTTCAGTCACTTTCTTAAAACAGTTATTCATACCATACTCCATGGCTGTTCCTCTTTTCCATATTCTGGTAGACCAGCGGTCGGCCTTGCAACCTTGACTATAAAAATCCCTACAGTAATATTAGTACTTTGCCACAAATCCCTTTGTTATACATATAACAAAAGCACAGCCTTTCTGACTGATGACAACCTGAGGGGATTTTCCCCCAATGAATAATTTATTTATTTATTTCTGGTGGGGGTGGGTAGGATAAATTATTCCTGATTTGCCATAGATGTTTCAGAATTTTTCAATGATTATCTACACAACAATATGGTACTCAAAATAGCTAAATCTATACCCAAGAGTTAAAGAGCCAACCATCTTGGGGATATAATTAAAGTAATGTATGTGACTGCTTAATGTAGGAATTTAGGTCACTACAAGCCACATGACTGAATACTGAATAATTATAAGCTAAATCTCTGCAGTGAACCTTGCTATGCTGTCACAATGCTTGCTAATAAGCATACGGTTTACTATAACGACAGGAGTAAAATTCCTGCAGCTATTAACCCACTAATTTTGAGACGGAAAAGCCTCTGGGAAACAGTGGTATTTTTCAAAATCCCAGTATTCAAGACGGATCCCTCAAAAAGGGGGGGGGGGGACATAATAAGGACCAACAAAGTAAACTGCAGCTGTAGTGCACAGCTGTGCAACGAACATGCCCCACATTGTAATGGGAAATGGCCTGCTTTCTTAAATATATTGTGCCATCAATATTTTATTAACATTTTGATGTTACTTGCTGTTGCCTGGTTTCTGCCTACGGTTGCAAGAACCTTGTTGACTGTTCAGAGTCATGAAATGCAATAGAAAGCAGTTTTATAGGACAGGAATTTCTGTCCGATGCTGCTGCTTTCACATGTTCACCAGCTATTTTCATAATCCATCAGATCAAACTACAAAGTCCAGTGACAGATTTTATTTTTATTTTTATTTGTTTAGCCACAGTCTCCAAACTTTGGAACCCATTTGCAAAGATCTCTCTCTTGACCTGTTTTTGAACAAGCTGTTGAGATTATTTAGGGTGATGGAAAATTATTATTTTGCAGATGCATGACACACTAAGGCATCTTTGGTACAGTTCTTATTATTCACAATCAGCCAGTGGACACATTTGAATTGTCCAGGAAATCTTCATTCATTGCTGCCTAGTTGATCCACAAAGAACTGGCAGGAGCTGCCAAATGAGGAGTTAATGTGTTAAAGTTGATATCTTTGATTGGGGGGGGGGGATCCCTCTAAACCTGAGGGAAAGTGCTTTGAAAACAGCATTTTGTGTTAATATCATTGCTTTGAAAATGTTTTGTGTATGCACCCCCTGTCCTGTACTCCTATGTGATGCAAATCTAAGAGCCTGAATCCCAATCAGTGTACAGAAGCACTGTCTTAACTAGCTGAAATTGTTGAATACTTTCCCAAAGCCATCCATCACATAGTCATATTACAGTAGTCCCAACAGGATGTAGCAAAGGCATGTGCCACTCTAACCAGATCAAGCATCTTCAGGGAGAACCGGCATGCCAGCTTTACTGTGCAGGTATACACCTGATCACCACCTAGCTTTTCCGACTGTGGGCTGAATCCAAGAGCTGCAAATCTGAGTTTCCACAGGGAGTGTAATCTCACCCCTCAAAGACAGAATCTCTTTTACTCCATCCGCCTTTCAGCTCACCCAGCACACATGTATTTTGTGTGAATTAAGCATCAGCTTGCTCTTCCTTAGCTTCTCCATCACTGACATCATACACGTGTGTTGAATTGGACTGGATTTGAATGGAAAGGAGAAATTTAGTTTTGTGTCATCTGCATCTTGAAGAATATTACCAAGTGGTGGAAGGAAATGACACTCTCAATACCAAGTACCACATTAAGTGGTAGAATGGTTTCCACAGGTGATGGATTGTCCCATGAACAACTAAATACAGTATTTATTTCTTGCATATTCTCACCCTTTGTTGTTGCCTGTACCACTTACCAAACTGATAAACAGTTTGGGACTGTTTTTGCTCTTTTGCAGCATTTTAGTTGGTCTTAAATTTAAGGATTCCCCAATTGTTGATTATGAATTTTTCTCCCTCCTGGATCATCAACCTTTTTATTAATATTTATGTTTTAAGGGCCACTATTATATTTTACATTATTTATTCAGAAGAAGACCAAGACTTGCAAGGGCAGCAATGAACGAAGTGGAAAAGATAATCAAGTGTAAGGATGTGTCACTGGAGGCTGAGACCAAGATCATTCACACTCATTTATTTCCAATCCACATTACAGGTGGGCACGAATTGCCGGTTTGGCAGTTCATGCCAATTCAGCTGACAACCTCCCAGTTCATCCATAGTTTGGGGCCACAATGCTCTTTGGTGGGTGCCCATTCAGAGTCAGCACCCAGAAGAGGCAAGGCAGGGAAGCTGGGGCACTGCATTTGAGAGCGCATCCACCTGAGAGGGTTGGGCACCAAACTACAGATCATTTGTGAGGCAAAGGGCCAAACCATGTATGAGTGAGAAAGTTGGTCATGGGGGGAAATGGATTTGTTTGAAATGTGGTGTTGAAGGAGAGCTTTGCAGATACCCTGGACTGTCAAAATGACACACAAGGGTGGTGGTGGTGGTCGTAGATCAAATCTAGCCTGAACGATCTCTGGAGGCAAAGATGTTGAAACCGAGGCTATTGTGTCTGGGTTCTCTGGAAAAAAACTATAATGCTGGGAAAAGTTGAAGGCATCAGGAAGAGATGAAAACAAAATACACGTTGGAGTGACTCCCTAAAGCAGTGGTGGCGAATCTTTGGCACTTGTTTTGGACCGCAAATCCCAGAATTCCAAGCCTAGATTGCCAATAACAAAGAATTATGGGGGTTGCAATCAAAAACATCCAGAATGCTGAAGGCTTGCCACCACCACCCTAAAGGAACCACAGGCTTGAATTTATAAGACCTAAGCAGGGCAGTTGAGAACTGGACATTTTGGAGATTGCTCATTCATAGGATGACCATGAGCTAGGGATAAGAACTATGACAATTGTATTTTAATTTGTTTTTAAAGGCACATAACAAAACAGTAGAGCAGTAGTATATTAGAAGGAAATATCTTCTCTTTTAAACAAGGTGAAACAGACTGTAAACCTAGGTAAACCCGGAGCAAAATACAGCTGCAGTCAAGGTACCTGTGCTTTCTGACATTAATTGCCAAGCAGTCAACCTTACTAGAAGAAACCAACATTTGCATCTGTCCCCCCCAGGCCTGGAATAGAAAAACTACCATGCTTACACTGTAGGTCATAAGGCAATATATGTCATGTAAGCAAAGTCAATAGAACCATTGCTCACGGAGACAGAAATTGGTTTTCCCTACAAAGAAAAAGCAGGGCACTCAGCCAGCAAGAACTAATGAAATGGGGCACTCTCTCCACCAGGTTATAGACATTTTAATATAATATTACTTGGAATAACCTTTGCTTTAATCTGAGAACTTATTATTTTTAAGGAATAAAGGGGTATTTTCCCCTTTATTTTCTTATTATTGCCATTTTATTTACTATTAGTATTTTGTGGACTTTTTTGTATTTTTATGTGAACCGCCCAGAGTTCCCTTCTGGGAAATGGGTGTGGTGTATAAATAAATAAATAAATAAATAAATAAATAAATAAATAAATAAATAAATAAATAAATAAATTTTAAAAAGAGCCATTAAGTCTTCAAGTTCATCATGCTAAAAAGTAATTTCAAGCAGAATACAGAGCAGCTTGACATGAATGTTCATTTAAACGAAACAAGCCCAGTGATCTCTGGGTCAACTGTTAATGACTTTGTGTTGCTAGAAAATGATGAGATCTTGAATTATGTGCCCATAGCTGGCTGGTAAGTCAGTGAGTTGTGTACCTGGTGGTGAAATGATAGCTTGGGTTCAATTCCCCCTGTATTTATTGGAATAAGAGCCTATGTGGCCTTGGACAATATGAACATCCCCAGAAGAAGGGCATGGTAAACCAGCCAAGAGCACCCTACACCTGGAAAAACTTTAGAAGTGTTGCCATTTGTCAAAATGTACTTGACAGCCCATGTTATTATTACTAAGGCCAGTAACCGATATAAGCTATGAATTATCTGCTCAGAGCTCTATTATAAACCCTGTAAGCGATATAACCTTTACACTTTTCTCACTTCTGAGCTGTAATTTGTTGGAGAATTGAACCATGAAAGGATACAGAAAAAAAAAATTCTCCTTCTGGAAGTTGATGATGACCCATCATATAGGAATGTGCAGGGGGATTCCCATTTCAGTTTCCCTATGTTTCTCCAAATTCCACCTCCATTCCAGTCCAATCCTTTGCTCATATCAAGACTGCAAGAATTTGGTTTGAAAATACAATTTGGTTTTTTATTTACTAAATGGGCGTACATGCTTATTTTCCATATGCAGGCTTGCTGTGTATGCATTTATTAATGTGCTTTTTTAGAGTCTGCAATTTCTTGAGAATGTATTTTCCCCATTGACTGAAGTGTGTTTGTGCGTATTTTTCAGCTGTATAGATTGAGGCTGTAAAAGACTTTTAAAATGCACAAACATGCACAATTCCATGCGTATGAAAAAGGGAAAAATAGAGCTCTATTGCAGTTTTGCTGAGATTCAACCCTCTTGTCTTCCTACAAGCATGATGTGAAATTTTCTGTTGATCTAGAAATAGGATAATGCCATAGCCACCAATTACTCCTTTGTGACATTCTACCATTGTAATAGTAGCTTTGGATATTCTGTATTTCTCAATCCCCTGTTCCTCCTTTTTGCAACATACTATAAACGATAAATATATTAACAGAATGTATGTAAACATAGACATGTCCTTCTTGGGTAAAATGGGTCTTTTGCATGGTGGACTCGGGCTTTTTGATCCGGCAGCTTGTGGAATGTAAGACACCAAATATTGTACTTGTTAAAGCAGATTTAACGGTAGACTACATCACATCTTGGTCTGCACATTATCAAGTCATTTCACTTCCATATTTCTCATGTACTGAAAAAGAATAAACTCTCTGGAAGGTTAAAAGGAGCATACAATACACTGCTGCATACAGTCTTAATTTTCTTGCTGATCCTGAGAAATGTGCATGGCAAGTTTAAGGACTTGTGTTTCAGAGGACAATTCTTGGTACAGCTTCATGGGTGGTGGAAGCATTTAGAAACACCATTTCTTTGTCTGTGGAGTGAGGGTGGTGGTATTTTCTGTATTGCTAAGAGTTTCCACAATGAAAAATGACACCATTATTTCTTTACCCTCGTGGCTGCTGAGGAATTAAAACTGCATTTAAAAATTAAAAGAAGCTATATTTATCATTATGCCCTCAGATTAGAAAAGACGGGAGTTTGGCTTGTCAGCAAGTTGGAACACCAGTGCAGTTTGGCAGATGTGATGATTTAGCAGAGTTCAGTCTGGCAGATGTATGTCCAAGTGGGTGGTCTTAGGGATGTATTGAGGCATCTTCGGTCACTGTCAACATCCTTCATGGAAATCTTACCAACCAGCAGCTTTACAAGGGCCAGCATGGGAATTTCTGGAACAAACAGCTTTTACACATGAGTCAGTTGTACAGCTGTAACAAGCTGACTATTGCCGTGAGGTTGCTTCGACCACTGCACTCCCTGTCACACAATTCTGGGCTCATTAGGCAGCAACAAAGCACACTGGACCAAAAAAAATACTTAAAAAGAAAAATGGACAAACCACTCCTATAGAATTGAGAGGTTGGAAATAACGCAGTAGAAGTAAAAGCATTGCCTGCACAATGTGTGTAATCATAAGGACATAACCAAAACCTTTAAAAATGTTAACATTGGCATGACTTTTGAATTAGCAAATAATATATTTTCATATCAAACACTTTACTTTGTAGGCTCCTTCAGAATATTTTTGACCTTTTTTTGTAGTTTTAAGTCATAGTAATGATGATTTTGTTTCAAAGTAACTTGTTACTAAAATATTACTAATGGCAAATAATGGTTAACATGAGTGTTAACTTACTAACGGCTGGATAGTTAATTTACCTCTCTGGCTGCCTAGTCTGAAGTTGAGAGTTCAATTGTCCCTTGTGCGTCCTTGACCGGAGGCTGGACTCCGTGGTCCATAGAGTCTCTCCCAGATCTGCACTTCCAAGAGCATGATGATGATGATATTGATAGAATTTTCCGAAGCACCAACCAAATTCAGTACATTAGTCACTTAAAAGCAACATTTCCATCCTCTAAATCAGTGGTTCTCAACCTGTGGGTCCCCAGATGTTCCTGGACTGCAATTCCCAGAAGCCTCCACCACTCGCTGTGCTGGAAGGGATTTCTGGGAGTTGCAGTCCAGGAACATCTGGGGACTCACAAGTTGAGAACCACTGAGTCTAACAGAATTCATAGTAATGAGACAAGCGCAAGTTTGGTCACTGTCCTTTCAGCTACTAACAAGGTATGGAAAGTACCAATGAGGCTCCAGCAGGGATGTGACATCACTCTTTTCTGCTCCTCTAAACAATAACTAGAGAGACCTAAACAAGCCCAAAGATCACCCTGTAGAGCAGGAGTGGACTATCTGTAATATAGATGGGCACTGTGGGAGAACAGGAGTTAACAGGTTAATGGTTTCATAGCTAGCTTGCAGCGACCATTATCAGCAAGGCTTGCCATACCAAAGATGCTTATGTCATTGTTTACTCTGCGCATGGTCTAGGCATAAACAAGTCCTATTGTTTTACTTATCTCTGGCTAAGTCAATGATAGCAGTTGAATGTGGCTTCATGCATACGTATGATTGACCTACTTGTATTCAATAAAAATTGCCATGGGGGTGCGCACGGCATGAGAATCCTACATTTGTGCACCAGATATCAGTCTGCAGACTCCCTTATTTCTGACCGCACCCTTTGAGGGCTGGTTTCCCTTCAGGGCATGAATAAAAAAATGGTGTTTCGTTTGTCGTTTGTCATTTATGGGGTCTGTTTCGGTTCGTTTCCGTTTTTCGTGAATTTTTGCAAAAAAATCGTTTTCATTTTTGTTCATTTCGTTACAGTTTCGTTACCATTTATTTCAATTTTTGTGATTTTTTTAAGCATTTAAAGCAGTTCACTGTATTGCCGTAACGAAAACGAAACACACGACAAAATTTCTGGTGTTTCTGTTCATTTCGTTTCATTTTAGAGACAAAATTCATTTGTCGTTTCATTGTGTAACGAAACAAAAAAATGAAAATGGAAATGAAAAATTGTTCATTTCGTGCCCATCTCTAATCTGTAACTATCCTGCTATTTCTGGTCTACAGTTTTCATTCCACATAAATGAGGATAGTGGCTAAGAGTAGCCGGAGTTGCAGCCCAACCACAGCTGAAGGGAGACCAGTTTCCAAGGATTGCCATTTGACGTGATCAGATATAAGAACATAAAAAGAGCCCTAGAAAGGAAATGGAGATACCAAGATTTATGAAAAGAAGATGCTTTCAAATTGAAGGGTAAACTTGAGAAACAAAATATAAAAATTGATTGGTGGGCTAATACTCAATTGGTGTTGAGATTTACAAAAGATAAGGCAGAGGTTTTTTTAGAAGAAGAAAATGATATTTGGTAAGTTGTTAGATTCAAATGAAAATCAAATTATGTAAATGTATGAATATATTTATTTTATTTTATTTATTTATTATTATAATTATTGACCATGCTGATCCTCAAAGGGAACTCTGATGGTGAACAAGGGCAAATGAGCAAACAATATGCAACATCAGCAATAAATAAATAAATAAATAAAAACAGTAATAATATACATACATAACTAAATAAGTACATCCGGCAGTGGCAAGAGATCAGGGCAAAAATAAGGGGGACAAAACAAATGCAGTTACAATTACAATTACAATTATCAATCGCTGAAATGATCTCTGAAAAGCCATGTTTTTAAGGCCTTTCAGAAAGCTAGCAAAGACTCCACTAGTCAAATCTCACTTGGTAGTTTGTTCCATAGCACCAGGCTGGCCACTGAGAAAACCCGGCTGTGGGCTTATTATATTTCTCCTTTGTCTCTAACAGGATTCTATCAAAGGGTGCATTTTCTAAAACCCTTGTTGTGTACCAGGGTTGTGCAAGTCCTTGGCCATGTGGTTCATTACTCACTGTTATTTCTTTAAGGTGCTTGAGGCATTACTCATTACCTAAAGGCTATTGTTTCTTATAAAGTTATTTTGAATATGCCACTCAGAAAATTAAGACTGAATTCTCCCTCAGAAAATAATAAGAATAATGGTTTTGGAACAACAAGCAAACATTACTTGACACACAAAAATTTCAATCCTGTCAATCAGTATGTCATTTTAAAAAAGGATTATCTCCTTGTTACCTTTAGAAACCAACAGCACAAGGCAGGCAACTGTGTTACTTGAAAGGCATCGCTTCTAAATTACTTCTAATTTCAGCTACAAAAACCATGAGGGCTTTCAGCTAGTGAAGAAATTATTGTTCTCGTGATTTAATCAGAACCTGATAATTAATTTGATTCCAGTGATTGAATGGATAGTTTTGCTTCTCTTCCGTGATACAAGAAGACATAACTTCAAACGACAGTGTCACATATTATAGGAGAACGTGACTGTGCCTGCATAATCTCATTTACAATGGCCCTATCCTTATCATGGCAATATATACATTCTGTAGTATTCAAGAGCATTTCTATTTTACTGCAGTATTCTGTTTTACATCTTTGTGATACTTGTTCTTTCCATGGCCAGTTAAGTACATTTCTGGTACAATGGCAGCCAACAGATCAAATTACTCTTGCTGACGGATATAATTATACCAGCATGACACATATCAAAGATGCATAGTGAGAATTGAATTAGTTGCCAGTTTAAAACGTGCTCATGTTAAATATAGACTATTTCCTACAGTCTTTGATTTTTATCCCCAGAAGAAGATGGCCATGCAAGCAAGAAGATTCCCTCCATTTCTACACCATCCCTTGGGGATATAGATTCTGAGATAACCTCTGTTATTATTCTGGCCTAGAGATGGGCACAAAAATGAAAAACAAAATGCTGTTTCATTGTTTCATTAGGTAATGAATTACCTCATTACGTAACAAAATGGTAGGATGTATTTCATTTCATATCATTAAAAATGCCATTTTTCCTCTAGCACAAAACAATTTGTCCTAGAGGAATCAATGGCAGGGGAGCTCAAGCTTTTCCCTATAAACTCCTGAAATTTGGAAAGGTTTGGGGGTCAAGGAGCTGAGTTAATAAGCTCCAAACAGATTACCCCTAGGAAAAAATATTAAATCTGGAAACTGCAATAGTTCCCACTGCGGGTAATCAATTAGCACCACAGCTTGACTTCCAAATCCAAAATCAATTAGAAATATTTTTTTTCCTAGGGGTACCCCTTTCGGACCTTAATAACTCAGCTCCCTGATCAACAAACCTCTCCAAATTTGGGGTGCTTACCTAGAATCGCTTGAGGAAGCTCACCCTGCCATTTCCATGCTGAAACATGGCTGTGATCCATGTTTTCGAGTAATCTACTGGAGGCATTCTGGGACGGTGCAGCTTGCCCAAGGCTTAAACCTGCTGGGTCTTCTGAGATACAAAGTGGGAAACTGAACTCAAACCTTTGGCTCTACAAACCGATACTGTATTGCTAAACCTCAACAACAGAAGGAAAATGGCTACAACTTCTGCTCTATTTGTTAGAATTGTCTACGTTTCCCACTGCACATGAAATTGTAACCTGGAATGGAATTAACAATGCCAAAACTGAAGATGAATAGATGGGTGAGTACTTTCCATGTTTATTTGTTTAAGGAAACTGCTTAGGAGAATTGAATGAAATTTATGGGCCCAGTTTTTTTAACTGTAGGAGGAACAAGACTGCCAAGATAGCTGTTGTGAGTTTTTCAGGCTGTTTGGTCATGTTCTGGAAGTTTTTCTTCCTGATGTTTTGCCAGACTTTGTGGCCAGTATCTTCAGAGGGCAAGGAGCTCAGGGAACTAGGAGTTCTCTCTGTGCGCTGTGCTCTTAGTTCCCCGGGCTCCTTGCCCTCTGAAGATGCTGGCCACAAAGTCTGGCAAAACGTGAGGAAGAAAAACTTCCAGAACACGGTCAAACAGCCCGAAAAACTCACAACAACTATCAGATCCCAGCCGTGAAAGCCTTCGAGAATACAAGACTGCCAAGTTTCACATGAACAGATACAGGGATTTCTGTGCACGGTCAGCCAGCCTTTATAGTTCAGGGCTTTGAAAAAGAGGCTTGGTATAGGTTCCTTTGTGACATACCACATTAATGCGTAAGGAGTGCCACACACTCCTTCATAGGAATAAGCCATAATGAAAACACTGGGACTCAGTTCTGAATCAACATATTTAAGATTTTATTGTTCAGTTGCAAATCTTCCCACGCTAGTGGGAAGGGTGTGACCAAGTACCTGCATCTGTTGAAAAAGAAATGGTAAGACTGCAAGTTTGGAAAAAGTCCTGCCAAGATACAGCCAGAGAGGAGAAAGTCAGAGGCAAATACTCTTCCAGGATATGAAGCTGGGCGTATCTCATAGCTACCTGGAATATTCTGAGCATTGTACTTTAAAAAGTAAGTTTTCCATAAACTAGCTGGAGGACTCTGGATATTATAGTGTCTCCCATTAAACAAAAATAGGAATGTCCCCAAGGTTTGGATGCAAGGAATGCAAAAACCAACCTGAGTGGAATGATGTATTCCAAGAAATTCTGGTTTCTTCTGAGGCCTTTGGCTTCAAATCGTCATCATAATCTGCTGCTGCATTGATGAGATGATGAACAGGGGAAGGGTAAACCCAGTGGTTTAATGTGTGTTTAACATTCTCATAGCAACCTAGAGGCATTTCAAGGAACACTAACCTATGCTCCTATTCACCGTCATGCCAAGTCAAAAAAAGCACAGCTGTGACCTTTGCTCAGAGAAGGATGCTACTCTGGCCCAGTTGCAGTAATTTGCCTCTTAAACAATGAAAAGAGTTGATGGCCCTTGGCGTTTGTTCTAACAACTGCTCCATTATCTGGGAGGATAGCAAAATCTCTGGTGAGTGAAAAACAGCTGGCTATACAGTGATTTTTTGAACACTGTCACCAAGGATCATGAGTTTGATTTCCTCACTGTGTCAAGTGAAAGAAGAGACAGCCTGTGCAACCTTGAGCAAGCTGCAGAGGAACACAGTGGTAGATCCCTTGAGTGCTCGATACCTAGAACACCCTGAAAAGGGGTGCCAATGTCAGAATCTGCTTGGCAGTATGTATTTATTATAATGGATTTTTTCTTTAATTGTCCATGTGCTTTTATTAGCTTTAATAGAGGTAAAGGTTCTCCCGCACTTGTGAGCTAGTCGTGTCTGACTCTAGGGATGGTGCTCACCTCCGTTTCCAAGCCAAAGAGCCAGTGTTGTGCCAGTCCATGGCCATGTGGCTGGCATGGCTGAATGCATTTCTCTGCATGGAACACTGTTGACCTTCTCACTTTTTTATGGTGGCCCTGTTTATCTACCTGCATTTACATGTTTTCAAACTGCTAGGTTGGCAGGAGCTGGGGTGAACAGCGGGAACTCACTCTGCTGTGTGGCACCCAGGATTTGAACCACAGAGGTTTGCTTTAATACGGCCTTTTAGCTTTAATGTCAGCTTTAATACTGCCTTTTGAATGTAAGATGCCTCTTCAAATGCACTGTTATTAAACCTGAGTATATCTTAAATGCTCTGGGTTGTATGTATTGTCTTTCAGTATTGTGAGCCACCTTTGGTGGTTTTCCAAGGAGAATGGTGGGGTAAAAATCTTCAAAATAAACAAATAAATATTGTTAATAAAAGGAAAATCCCAGAGGGGAGGCCTTTACAACAAAAAAACACAGCCTTGGGACACTTTAACAATAGCAGAAATTCAGGGAGCAGGCACATCGAACGGTATCAGAAACCAGAATGAGAAACTACGTCTCAGGATGTATCAAGTCAAACATTTCTGTCATAATTAATCTGTTTGCCTTGAGACTGCCATGGGAGTCATCTTTGTATGAAAGTAACAGAGTCTCCTCTGGTAATCTTGTGAGCAGATGGCAAGTGGCAGGATAACTCTTCACGCCAAAGTTATCACACCAAAGTGTGATTGACTGATTGACTGACTTATTGGAAGCCGTTGCCTTTTCCGCTTGTCTACTCAAAAGGCTCCCAATGTGGCTTACGTGTCATTAGAAATTGACAATGGAATCCAGGCCCACGGGCTTGCTTGCAGTCTGAAAAACACAAGTCGGACAAAATGAAATTGAAGGTAAGGAAGAGGATTCCCCAGCTGAGCTGTCGGTTCATAAAGAGTTAAATTATGACTCATATAGCAACCAGATGGAATGGAAATAGCTTGGGGAGAAGAACAACCCCCCCCCAAAAAAAGCAGACATCTTGACTGGGCCAAAGGGTGGCTTTGCTTGCCACCCTCTCCCAGTGGCAACGGAAAGAAAGAAAGAAAGAACCGCTGGGTAGTTCAGTGCTTTAGGTATCCAAAGGTTGGGAGTTCAATTCCCCACTGTGTCTCCTTGACCGGGCCTAGATTTGATGATCCATGGGATCCCTTCCAACTCTGCCTCTCAAAAGTAAAGAACTTCACCAGTGAAAAGCTGCAGCTGGCAGCCACTGAGATAGTGCTGTTGTGTCATAATTGGTACTGGCAACATGTGCATTAATATATTGTTGGCAGTAACTTGAACTGCTCTCAGCACAGGCATGATATTGTGCAGCTATAGCCGGCTATTCTCTTGGGCTTTGAATTAGGGATAGGATTAGAAAAGTACAATAGCCTACATTCATAAACCAGAGGTTTTGGGAAGAATAAAACAGACTAATTGAACCTAAGTTGCCCTTGGCCACTGTGTTCAACTGGCTGCCCCCAGTGGATTGGACTAATCATACGTCTACTCAGAAATCAGCTCTAAAGCACTGGAAGGAATTTACTCCTGTGTGAATGTCTACATGAATACTATTGACCCAGTTTCATTGCCAATTAGAGTGAAACCCATTGGCTAAAATCCTTTCTAGCTCCACAAAATGTAAAGTTATGATTGCATAAAGTTGGCAGGCGTTATGCTCAGGCAGTGAGGATTGAGAAACTGGGTCTCACAATTGGTCATCATGACCAATCGCACACTGTGCCTGTGGAAGTGCTTGGTGAACAGCACTTCCAACTTGGCATCATCAGAGGCACTGCTTGCAGATGTTGAGTTACGCAAGCTACTTAATAGGATTCCAGACATTAAAATGAATGGAGCATTTTAGTCAACACTAATGCAAGTGTCATTGATTTCTGTGAATCTACTCTGTTAGGGTGGTTGTTTGTGTGTGTGTGTGTGTGTGTGTGTGTGTGTGTGTGTGTGTGTGTGTGTGTGTGTGTGTGTGTGTGTGTGTGTGTGTGTGTCGTTACAGACGTGACTGACTCTTCATGACTCCATGCCCATGGAGTTTTCTTGGCAGGAATACTGGAGTTGTTTGCCACTTACTACTCCAGGCACCTACAGCACTTGGTATTCCCTGGTGGGCTCCCATCCAAGTACTAACCAGAAATAAATCTGATAGCCTCTAAAGCACCATTGTATTATTTTATAAAATAAAACAAAATATGGTTTATTTCTGTGTGAGTACTACTAGATGCCCTAAGCACATCCGATTTCGCCTGATTTCGGAAGCTAAGCAGGGTTGGCCCTGGTTAGTACTTGGATGGGAGACCACCAGGGAATACCAGGTGCTGTAGATCCAACTACTGTTTTCAGAGATGGAAACTTTGCACAGTGGAATGAGCTGTCAATCAAAGTACTCTCTTTGAAGCCATGGTATTGTCTTTGTCTTTCCTCTTTGCCTACACAAAGAGGAACATTTAATGCCTCTTCATATCAATACAGATGGCCATGTACCAAGTTTTCACTGTTCGCAGATTGCCTTTGTGGAGCCTCCTTTGTTGGCTAGATGTATCAATTCACCAGTGGCTCTTTTGACAAGCTATTATTGTAACTTGATATAGCACACACACAAAGCTCAATTTTTCCTTATTTATTTACATGTTCTAAATTGCTTATAAATGAATGTTTAAAGATGTCTGTAGGAAGATAAACCTTAAGTACTGAAATATGTTTGATATTCAAATTTGGAGTGGCAGTCTCACATCTAGGGGTAAAGTGATACTGAGAAACTGAATATCTTTAATAAAATATTAAGAGAGTTTAAATAATTGACATCCTATTGGTGGAATCTGATCACCATCCTTCAATGTACACTATCGATCCAATGTCTGCCCTTAATCCATTTGTCCCGCTGGAAACTTAATTTACATGTATGCTGTATCTTGAGAACCTATTTTCATTTTCCTTTCTGTCTGCAAGGACCCCACCATTGTGTTGAGGTCCATAAATGTTTTCCTATGAATGTACTGCATCTACTAAAGTACTTGAATATTACTCAGTATACGCTATACCACCTTATCAGTTCCATACTCAAAATTCTATGATTCTGAATGCTAATTTTCTATTATGCTGCAACACAAGAGTAAGCACTTCCCCAGTGTTGTTTTATTGTGCAGGAAATACACAGCCCATGCAGGCATTCCCCTAATGTGCCATTTCTCGCCAAACTATTTTTTTCTTTTGAGCAAGGAAATTACATGTTCCCAATATCGAAGCCATATTTTGATTGTCACAAGCTACTCTTTCTTGTGCCTGCTTTCTCTCTTTCTTTCTTTGTCTCCTTTCCATTGGTAAAAGGAACAGAGCTCAGAAGTAAAATGCATCAGATCACAGTGTTACCTGTACCGTGTTGCACTGTGTTGCAATGAGAGTGAAATGATTTTTTTCTTTCTAAAAATATATATAAAGCAAATAATCTTTCTCCATGAAACAAGGAACAGTTGCTCGTCACCACATCTTATTAGGTCAGAACCACACAGGAATTTGTCCCACATCAATGAGAACTTGTTTACGTATACTGCATCCTATCATTTGTACCACTCCTGGTATTTCTAATTATTTGCAAAGTGCAGTATCAGAGCTAACCACTAGAAGGAACTGGAGAACACTTCCAGTTCACACTAGAATGCAGAATTATCCCAGGATGGTGTATTTCAAATGTCCAGTCAGCACACAGCCTACACGCGTGCACACACACGCGCGCACACACACACACACCTCATTCTTCTCTCCTACTATCACCACACTCTTACTCAGCTCTTTTGCCTGCATTCAAACCTCTTCTTTTTTAAATACTAAGCAAGTGTAACAGCACTGAAATGGCAGGACATGGTCATCATTTTAATTAGTTCTGTAGATATAACAATTTTCTGAGAGAAATCATTATTTCTTTTATCATGGAAATGGTTTATTAATGTGTTGCAATGGCATTACAGTGGTCCCCCGCCATTTCGCGATTCATATACTGCGGTCCCGCTATATCGTAGGACCACAGTATATGAAAAAGGCCCCCTAGGGTAAGGGGAGAATGTCCTGTTTCAAGCCTCCCATACTTACCCCAGGACTGGAGCTGCCCTGAACAGGCCTCTCAGGGCCTTCCTGGGCCTTCTGGGAGGCCCAAAAGTGCCTCCCTGCAAACCGGGAGTGACTTCCGGATTGCTGAAAATCATTTCTGAGGCCTCCGAGAGCCTTTCTAGGCCTATTGAAGGCTTCAGAAATGATTTCTGGTTCGCAGGGACACCCTTTTGGGGCCTCCAGGAGGCCCAGGAAGGCTCTCACAGGCCCTTTCATGGTAGGGCCAGACTGGGGTAAGTACAAGAGTTCCCAGCTAGCCCCCCCAACCTGACTCAACCTGCATCCACATATCGCGGATTTTCAATTATCGCGATTCAGGTCAGGTCCCTAACCCCTGCAATAGGCGGGGGAATCACTGTACCATTAGACCAGAAAAAAACAGGAAGTGCTCTCTGGTTCCTTCTAGTCAACATCTTCAATATTTCACTTTGCAAATAATGAGAGAGAGAGAGAGAGAGAGAGAGAGAGAGAGAGAGAGAGAGAGAGAGGATGTACATTTCACTTGCCACTTATGACTGATAAGATTATGTCATACAACACAAACAGTTATGGTCAAAATGCGTCAATAAATGTCTTTAAACTGCATTTAAAAGTAACTGTTAAAAGCAATTAGAAATTACTTTGTTTTGTTATATGCCATTGAGGTGGCTCCGTCTCACACTGACTCCATAAATGTACAATCTTCAAAATGTCCTGTTCTCAACAGCCCCACTCAGCAATTGTAAAGCTGTGGTTTCCTTTAAGGGGTCAGTCCATCTTGTATTTGGTCTTCAGCTTTTCCCAGCATTAGTGTTTTTTCCCCAAAAACAAATCCTGCTTTCCCATGATGTACCCAAAGTAGGACAGCTTAAAAAACAACATCATTGCTACTTGTCCTATTACTTTTACCGTAACTTTGTAACTTATCTTCATATCACTTGCTACCTAAGGCTAACTGGTTTCTGGCAACAATGTTAGTTTTAACTGATTACTTCCAAATTCTAGTCAGTAGGTTCAGCATCATAAGAAATCAAAGAAGCTCATTGTGGCCCGTGGCTTATTTTTACGTCATGCTACAGGCCCAACGTTAGGGGTTTTTCCATCCAAGAATATATGTGCATGTGCACCATATGTTACATGTGGTGGTCTTGGACTCTCAAAAGCCCATCACATTTGTAAGCAAATTACCTCTCAGCAGCTTAGATAATGGAACTGACTATAAAAGAGTCTGCCTAGTACTTCCTGTGGCCTCCTTTACTTTTATTTGGTTTGCACCCTTTGTAACAACCAAGTTGTTCCCTGATATTTTTCCATTCTCCATTTGTAGTTTTCCATCCCTTTTTCAGAGTCACAATCCCTGACCTTTTGTCCTGCCCAGCTGAATATCCTGCAGTGCAGAATGATGCAAAAAATACTTAGAGTGCAGGAGGTTCCAACCCAACCCCCTCCCACTTGTCTTTGGAATGTCTAAGATGTTGAGCTCATGTGACTTAAACCCTAGTTACTAAATAACAGAGATTTAAAGATTAGCAGCGCGGAAGCATGGACAAAATGTGACCAAATATCTCCCAGGATGCAGTCATTAAATGAGAGAATATGCAAACATTGCTGGTGTATCCGGTTTAAAAATTGTTTTTTAAAAAATCTGCACATTATATAATAGAAAGCATGAATATTCTTATGAGGATGAACAAAATATTTTATTTTTCATTCATGTCAGTTGCTTCCTGAGAAAGAAGTTGAAACAGTCCTG
Source organism: Phrynocephalus forsythii (assembly GCA_029282475.1). Classification (NCBI taxonomy): domain Eukaryota; kingdom Metazoa; phylum Chordata; class Lepidosauria; order Squamata; family Agamidae; genus Phrynocephalus; species Phrynocephalus forsythii. Next base: position 60,811,135 of record JAPFRF010000002.1, read on the forward strand.
GTGCTGGAATGCTGAATCATTAAGATTGATGAATGACTTTATGCGGTAGCTGTAGAGGCATTTATGCAAACAGGTCCCCCGTCTTTTCTGGAGATAGCTAGGAAACAATGGGCGTTTATACACGACCCCTAAGCTGCGCTGCAAATGGCTCCCAGCTCCGGAGCTTAGAAATGTTTCCCCACCAGCTCCGGAGTTTGAAGACAGTTAAGTGCGACCCCGCCCACTTTAGCGCGACCCAGCGCACTTTTCTTGTACCTTCTCTCTGGAGGTGAAAAAAATTTGATGCGGATAAGAGTGCCGGGCTCTCCTCGCTTGTCTGTTGTTTTTTTGCCTCCCGCCCCTTTAAGAGCCCCTTGAGAAGGAACCAGGAAGTAAAGGGGCTCGTGGCAACTTTGACCGGCACCGGCAGGTTAGTAAAGGCTTCTTTTGTCCTTTTTTCCCCTCCCTCCCCTCACGCCAACAGGAGCAGGAAGTGCTGAGGGGTGGGGACGCAGGAACAGAAACGAACCCCCAAGATCTCTGGTCCGAATTTAAGGGACCAGCGGATCTTAGGGGTCGTGTGAAAAGGCCCAATGTTAGAACAGAACAAGCCATCTTCTAATGAGTCCATAAAGAAAGAGACAGAGATATTTTTTTGTTTTGGAAACCCATTCCCCAGTTCAAGAATCAGAGAGCAAAGAATCTGGGCCTGGGGTGTTACTTGTTAGGTAATTAGTTAAAATCATAGCTCTAAGGGTCAAAAAGTCTTTAGTTGCCATGGTCCATGAGCCACACCTATTCCCCCCTGGCAATTCCTGCACACAGGATGGAGGCAAGAACAAACCACTATCTCTTTGGCATTTGTGGGAACATAAAGGGGAGGAAGGAGAATGACCACCATCATTTTTTCGCAACAGGTAGCCAGGATTCTTTAGCATTTGGATGTAAAAGGAGAATGATATGACAGTGATGCCTGGTTCCAATTCTCTCCCACTGCATGTGGGACCAGCTGCACAATCCCTGGGTTGCTTGCTATGGCATCCAGATTCATTACTGTACCTTGGCTAGTCTCCCCTGACAAGCCACAGAAATAATCTACAAGTGCTTGCTGCCTTAATTCTTGCCTGGACTGCCCAGTCAGTTGGGTACTGGCTCTGTAGCCATATGGTAGTTATTCTAAGAGAATAGCCAACCTGTGCAGCATTGGGCAAGCTATACAGCTCCAGAATGCCCACAAAGGAAGGGACGGGTAAGTCACTTCTGAGTCCCTTATCCTAGAAAACCCTGAGAAGGGTTCCCATATGCTGACCAATTCAGCTATTAGAAGACAGGAGGGGGACTGCCATAGTTTGATGCCACAACATGCAAATCATAGATCAGACCATTCCCTGGATGGATGTGTGTGCAAGCAAGCTGTCTTGTCCCAAATAGGCCGCAGTTGTAAAACATTGTATGCTACTCTTTGAAACAGGAACATGATAAAATCTATATAAAGGGTGTTTTTAAAAAATATTTATTTATTTATTTATTTATTTATTTATTTATTTATTTATTTATTTATTCAGCCAGAAGCATGTTGACATGCAGAAAATACACAAGAACTCTCAGGATCTTTCCCATGAGGAGAAAGCATCTGAAATTTATCTTTCTCTCATGTGAGAACACAAAATATGAAGATCTACACACTATACTGAACTATAATTACAGCGGAAAAACTAGTAGACTAATTGTATTATACAGCATCAGATCCACAGCATGCACATCAATTAGTAAGGAAATAAGCTTAGAAGAAAGATAACACCTATTCTGGTGCTTTTGCATGTTCCTAGCAACACTTTTCTCTTTCTCTTTTCCTAGAACTTTTGGTGCTACAAGCTGATTAATTGGTGGATAAACTGACTTTTATAATACATATGCAATGATGTAATGAAGCAGTCCAGGACATTTGAAAATCAGGTACATTAAAATGGATTCTTCTTGTGCAATAGATCAGTTGCATGGTGGTATGGTGTGTTTCCCCCACCAGTCCTGCCCACTTCAAGGAGTGTTGCCCAAGAAACGTTACTGGAGAACTGTTGCTTAGGGCAATATGAGCCAAATGCTGGTTCGGAGTGGGTTATTATAAAGCCATTAAAATCTATGGGCAGAAATCCAAAAGTTGTGAGACTTCTCCCCCAAAGCCCAAGTTTCAAGACATTTAATTTAAATGAGCTTAGCTGTTCCAAAGGAAAAGATGTCATTTGGGGCTTTGGCTGACTTCCCACCCACCCACTCACCCACTGATCCTCCAACTACTCTATTCATGCAGTCATTTGGCTTTTCGTCTTACCTCTCTTGTCAACTTCAGCAGGGCTCTACAAGGATAAACAAAGTCAAACCAGATCTGTGGTTAAGACTCAGGATGAAACATGGAGAGCAAACATTCACATGACATTCATTTGAAGGACTGGGTGATAAAACAAAGACTGTGGGGCTGGGGGTGTCTTGGTCAATCTGGCTGTACCCAACAGCTCTCCATAGGGTATCTGGTTGTCAATGGCCTCTTTAGAATGAGTTTCTTCAGTTAGCCCTGGATGAAGTGTAAGCAAGGGATTTGTTATAAAATGTGAGTCCTTTCTCTTTACAAGAAAGGTAAAGCCATTCTGCAACCCCTTTCCTCTGCTCATCCAATGGGCCCTCGTGAAGGAGATTAAAAGCCCAGTCACAATGGCCATGTATTACCTCCTATATATCCAGTGCTATGCTTCTGAATCTCCATTGTCTTACTGCTGGACTTTCTAGAGGCAACTGGTTGGCTGTGGTGTGAGCAGAAAGCCAGACTAGACAGGGCTTGATACAGCAGGAGTCTCCTTCAAGCCACCAGGAACTGACAAGTGGACGTGAACTGTTGTTTAGCTCAGTGGCTGAGGTCTGTGGCTGTGGAGTCAGAGGTTGGGGATTTGATTCTATACTGTGCCTTCTTGAGAGGAGCTGGCCTTGATGTTCCATAGGGTCCTTTCCAGCTCTGCAGTTCAAAGGTGGCTCAAAGGTTATTAATTTACTGCCACGTTAAACTCTGCTTCAGTATCTACCCTCAGCAACTGATAATGGGACACCTCAACAAGAAATACATACATATGTGTTCTCCTCTGCCAAGGAACCCAAAGTGTCAGTTTGGTTCGTCTCTGATTGCACTGATAATTATTGGAAGCTCTTTTACTGACACATTCACGTTGGTGAGGCTCCAAAACAGCTTACAATTGAGGTCCAACACCAGGATAATTGGGAACAGAATGCTAATGTGAAACCTGTACATTGCCCTCGATATGGCCGGCTGGTTCCTGCTGATGCACAGAAGACAGCCCTTTGCACAGGAGGGAACTGAAGCAGATCAGTGGATCTCCTTTGCATGAAGGGCAGTTGAAAGTTAGACATTGACTTGTATTTGTGAGTGTATGCTTTTTTAAAAAACTGGCCAGTAGCACCTAAATCTGCAATGGTGAGAAGATTCTCATCAGCTAGATGTTTCCCTGTCAATTCAAATTGCAGTGGTGCTCTCTCAGGGTCTGGAATTAGAAGCACAGAAAGCTGCTTCACAGCACAGAGCTTAAACTGGGTACCTTGTATGCTATGTTGCCTCTCTACTAGAGGTGGGCACGAAACAGAAAACCCATGGTTCAGGTTTGTCTGTTTTGGGCCCACCATTGGTTCAGTTTGGTTTGGGTTTGTACGAATTTTTTTAAAAAAAACCCTGGGGCCGGGTTGGTGCTGGTTTCATTTTTTTTAATTTTTTCTTTATTTTAGAGCACTGACCATGCAGTCCCTGGGGCCGGGTCAGCGCTCCCCCTTTTTTAAAGTCCCCAGCCGGGGGCTTTTTGAGGCTCTGACTTGGGGCCAGCACCTTAACAGGCCTGCCTTCCCCCGGCAGGACCAGGAGGACTGCAGTGAGGACAAGGTAGGAGGGGTAAAAAAAAAAACAAAGCGAACGAAACAGAAATTTCCATTTTGTTTCATTTTTCTTTGATTGGTTGGTTCGTTATTCATTTCATTAGCTAATGCAATGAATAACAAATAATAAAACAAATTAAAAGTTCATTTCGTGTCCCTCTCTGTTCTCTACTTGGGAGATGAACACTACTGGTAGGACAGATTCTCACTCCCCCTCTAACGGACCCCCACATACCTCATACCTCAGATGGGAGGGGAATCAAGGACATGTGGTTCTCAAAATGACTCTTGGACTGCAACTCCCAGAAGCCTAAGCAACTTAACCAATGAGAAGCGCAGTCCAGCCACATTTAGAGAGTAACCCCTTCCCCATTTCTAAGATACACGTGCAAAAGAATGGAAAATAAACACAAGGGGAGGCCACGTGCAATGCCTAGTTCCACCTTCAGTACCTAAGAATCTTTGGAACTCATTCACCTGACACCCTTTAAACTTTAAGCTTTTTTAAAAAATCTTCCAGCCCTTCATTGTCACACACTTTGTCCAAACACCGCTTGCTGTTTGCAGATAGTGCAATCCAGAAAGATTCTGGTTTGAATGCTGTTCTTTCTACTTTAAATGTTTAATCTAAAAATATTTCTTTTGTTCCTTAGCCTTGCTAGAGAAGTTAGCTTTTTGCTGGTTTGTGGCAACTATTTGTGTGCAGTTGTTTTTTTAAAAAAACATGTTGTTTTCTTTTTTTATTTGTAGAACCAATCATGCTCTTTGGCCCACACTCTTGCTGGGCACTGACATTCATTTATCAACAGCATCCCCAAGCCTGTTTTTTTTTTTTTTTTTTTTTTTTTTTTTTTTTGCAAAACACTTTTACCATATCAGCCCCCAAACACTGATAAAGATGAGGCATTCACACAATCTTCAGACAAATGTGTGAAACACAGATGGAAACATAGATGGCATCAGTATTACTGTCGTTGTGGGGAAAGCACCACAATGGATGCTTCCTATTCCTTCATATTCCATTTTGTAGAATGAAAAGGTTCAGCTATTTGAGAAAAGGGGAAAGTGATGGCAATTTAACAGACTGAGGTTTGATGCTTGAACTACTTTGGGACAGGCTGAATTGCTCCATTTGTGTTCAGTTTTCTCTGCTCCCTGCAGAGGGAAAAAAAAAGAAGGCATGGAGGCTGAGAGGGAAGAATGGATTAAAGAGGAACATGTTGAGGTATAGTGGGGCTTAATGTCCCTAAAACACTTAATCCTTGCATGGAGATGCAGAGGACATTGTAACTCTCAAATTGCACTTTCAAGAGATCCTATTTAGTCCAATCCAACTCAAGATAACTTCACACTGAGTATCCCATTATGAAATAGCCTTCACTTTCTTTCTTTTTTCTCTTGCTCAATTTAGCTTTCTGAGCTTTATTGGAAAAAAATTATCCATTAGGACTGTGTGTGTGTGTGTGTGTGTGTGTGTGTGTGTGTGTGTGTGTGTGTGTGTGTGTGTGTGTGTGTGTGTGTGTGTGTGTTAAAGAAGGGATTGCCATGTGAACTTTGAGTGAAGAGGTCACAGATTAGGTTGCTACCTAGCACCTTGCACTCCTGTGTCACTCTTTGCAAAGGTGACTTTCTTAATCCAGTTATTCATATACATTCTGGGTTTGGACTGGCTTTATTCTAATCCCCCAGACAGTAAGGGGCTAAATGGTAAAGATCTGGAGGAGATACCTTGAGCAAAATGTTGCCTGATGCTTAGAAAAAAGTTAAATGTAAGCTACTTTGTAAAAGTATGTGGTTTGTCTTGACTCGCTATGCCTAAGAAGCATAGAAGTGTCTGTTCTCTAAGGTTGCCCAGTCAGCAGCACCCATTCCCTGAGATAAGAACATAAGAACATAAGAACAGCCTTGCTGGAACAGGCCACAGCCCATCCAGTTCAACATACTGTCTCACACAGCAGCTCACCATTTGCTTCAGGGTATTCCCAAGCAGATGTCTTCACCTGCTTACAATTCCCTGCAAATGGCATTGAGAGATATCCTGCCTATCTCTCCAACCCAGAGGTTGTCCTTAGGCATCCATAATGATAGCCATTGATACCTCTGTTCTCCACGAACTTCTCTAATCTTTTCTTAAAGCTGTCAAGGCTGACAACTGTCACCACCTCTTCTGGCAGGGAGTTCCACAGACCAGTGATCCTCTGTGTGAAAAAGGACTTTCTCTTCTTTCAGAGATACAACATGGGATGAGAGAAGCAGGTTATTGTGATGTATGGGGGGTGGGAGGGGAGGCTCTTGTGATGCGACAGAGGTAGTTCCTTGTGGTGTCACAGGAGGGCAAGCAATCTCTGGAATAATATTAAGTGCATACAAAGCCACTAAGAGCTAATGCCAGGTGGGAATGGGTTAAGATGGCTTTAAAGTTACTTCAACCACACACACACAAAAACCCAACTAAAACAGGAGAGTGGCCACCTTCCTTTCCTCCAAGTTTTGCTCTGCTGGAGCCTTGACGCCCTGCCTGAAGATGTAGAGAAGCATAGCAGTTCCTTGAGACATCAGTCACTGCCCTGAGATTTGTAACCTACCCTTCTCTTAAGCCATCCAGTATTCCTCCACCATTTCATGAAGTCCCAGGCTTAAAAGTTGAAGAGTTAGCACAAAAGGAACAAAGCTATCATTCAGGTACCATTGCAATGGGGCACCTAAAGGGAACAAGTGGCAGCTCCCTGTACTTATTTGTAACTTGTTACTTCCAAGATCTGTTTTGCAATACAAGCAAAATCTTTGTAACTTTCTGTTACAAGAAATCTAGAGAAAGGACTCTTCGCTGGGACTGTCAGAAGCCACTGCCAATGCACGTTTGATCTTGCCAACGAATGAGCGGTCTGGCTCAGAAGGAGGTATCTTCACATCTATAAGTTAGACAGTAGCTGAACAACAGACACAGATGGGAAGCAAGTGGGGGTTGCGGCGCCGAAATCCCTGCTGGCTTGTATTTGCACTTGATGGCACTGATTTTTCCTCTACTGTACCTTGGCATGTCTGTCTTACACACTACCTAGCCAGGAAGAGCCATATCATTAACAGGATGAATAAGAGGATGGAAGCCAAACATGTGCCTAGATTAGCTATGAAAAAGTATCAGTTCTACATAGAAAATATTAACTTTTACTGAATATTAATGTGTAGTGTCAGGTGTCATGTGATGGGAAGGCTAAGACTACCGGTACTGATACAGTGCCAGAAAACTCATCAGTAATTGTGTTCTGTTCTTTTGGATTGAAAAACATAAAAATCTGAGCTGATCAGACTGAGAACTGGGGGCAGCCCTACCATTAGACAGAACAGGATTACTGCCTGAAGCCAAAGTATCTTGTTTCACCAGATAGATGGACCTATATTGGGGTCCCTCCCATCTCTCCCAAAATCCTAGTGAGCAGATGTACAAAAGGCATAGCTTACAGAAGCTATAAGAATATGCCACACAGGCTGGCTGTACTTTAAAAAAAATATTGATAGACATTATCTGTGGCATTCTGATCTTATGTGACCAGGCATGTGCAATGTCTATGGAGTTCTCTCAATTTACAACAATTCACCTCTAAAAGGTATGCTTTTTGTGTAACAGGATGTATATGTCCCCAACACCTCAACTGATCCATTCAGGACATAAGAACTGGAGTCAAAGTATCTGCTGCAACTCAATTTTATTGAATAAGTAACAAAGCAACTACAAACTATTCCATATGTACATTTCACCCCTATTGGTGCCTGCTTGGGCAGTCCTTAAGTCCAGAAATGGGTGGTGGTGGTATGACTTCAGTCTCCCTATGTATGTTCTTAGTTCCCAGCTGTCACCGAAGACATGAATGTTGAAAAAATACACTGGAATATTCACTGGTGATAGGCTTCAAGAAAAGGCAATGGAGAATTCACCAGATGACTCCATTCTCTTTTGGAGAAAATGAAACAGTCAATTCATTCTGCATCCTCTGAGATGAATCTGGGTATCAGCACACGTCAAACTGATTATCCATTTGCAGTCTCTGTCTTGCAGTTCAGCTCAGCTATCCAGACAGGATTGATTTCAGATTTTTTTTCTTCTCCCTACCTCCACCACCAGCTCTGTAATGACCAGCCTGGAAAAATAGATTACAAAATAATATGATATCCATCTTGAAATATTTTGCAAAGGTTTTGCATAGATGATGAAGCAAATGTGGTGTCTGTTGCTCCCCAGCATAGGATCTGAGTTTCCTGGTGGTGTGAGTAGTTCAGTATCAACACAGACTCACTTGGGAGATGGTGGTCCTACAGCTTGTGCTGTCTGAGGCAGAAGACCAAATGGTGTCAACTTCTCCAACACAAGCACAAAAACTGGCCAGAAGAGATAGTCTACCTTACCTCATACATGCAATGGCATAGTGTATTTTTGCCATATGGGAAGCAGCAGAATACTTTATAAGAATGCTATATGGCAGTGGTTCCCAACATGGGGGTTGGGACCCATTGGGGGTGTCGAACGACCATTTCACAGGGGGTGCCATGAGCCAGTGAAGAAAAAGGCACAAACGGCTTGGGTCTGGAGGAGGAGGAGGAAGGGGAAAGTGAGTTACAGCTTGATAGGTTGGAGGGGATGTCAGTCAGTGGCACCGGAGGCTGCAGTTGGCTGAGGGTGCCTGTAGAGGGAGGTTCTCTATGGCACCTGCAGCAGTGGCCTGCCAAAGGGGGCTTGTGGCCTCTTCCAAGCAGGGCAAGGGGTCACCACAACATGAGAAACTGTATTAAAGGGCTGCAGCATTAGGAAGGCTGGGAACCACTGCTATATGGCATATGCATGTCTTGAGGTTCATTGCCCATAGAGTTTCACAGGAACAGCCAGGACGTTGCTATTCTTGCTGCCAGCATCTGCTTCCTGAGGTGCCCAGCTCACTCTGCCTAATGGTAAGCCTGGGCACCTTCTGATGATGGTGCAGCAGAAGACTTGCTGATTTGTGGAGTTGAATTAATGGTCATGAATCATGATGTTATGGGTTCGGTGTCTCATAGCCTTTTATGAAAACAAAAACACAAACACCACATACCTTTCTCTCCTGCACACACATGCCCACAATGCCACCCGTCTTCAGAAGAGGGAGAAGCACAATCTGAGCTGTGAATACCAAAATCCTTCTAGGTGGTATAAAACATATGAATTGTGTATGGATTATTTTTGCAGATTATTTTGGAGAACTGAGATAATGTGGCCACACTTCCCACAAATCAGCATCAGAGGCAGTGAGGCAACCTGTTATATAGCCTTTTGTGGACTAAAATAGTGCAGAGACTAATCAGGAATTCAGCTGCAGGAAACAGGCCTTCCTATGACAGGAAGCGAGCAAGAGCCTACTGGAGACAGCAATCTGAAAGGCAGCAATCGCCAAAAAAGACAAAATAGCAGTCAAGGCAAATCCCATAGCAGGAAATCTCTGAATTATGCATTCAGTGAGGAAAGCCATTTAGCCTGTCATCTGCTTCCTGGAAACAGATACATGTTCCTTTTTATGTATTTCAGCTCCCTTGGTCACATGGAGACCAACCTATGGATGCTTGGAAGTCAAGGCCACAGAGTTTTCTAACGTTAACCCTCAACAAATAGTCCTAAGCACTTTTCCTCAGCTATTGTCAAAGCTTTGTTGTCTGCAGTTTTGTGGTTTAGTTTTCTGGTCTGAAATATCTGTTGAAACACATGGGGTCGTAGCAGTGTTAAATGTGACTCCCATGCAAGTGAAGCAAAGAGGCAGAACTAGTACATATTTGATAGATCAAAGAAAGAAAAAAGAACATTTTTATCTTGACAATCCTGTTACCAAATTGGAACGTGTGCAAGAAAAGGCCAGTGTTCTTTTTTGCCCAGCATTGACATATGACATAAGAAAAATATCCTGGTTTTTCACCAACAAATGAGCATTTTTAACAAAAACAGTTCAGAAGCAAAATCAAAGAAGGAACACAACAAACATCAGAAAACCACAGTAAACATTTTACAAACACACAGAACACACAGAGAAATTCAATGAAATATAACACACATATGACATAACATATCATCACCAACAAATGAGCACAGAAGGATCAAAGAACACACACACACACACACACACACACACACCTCAGTGCATTCATGTGAAGCTCTGGGACCTAGCAACAATAGCTCACAGAGGAAGTGAAGACACTACTGGGAGCCAAGTGAACAACTGTGCAGCCCAGCTGGAGATGGACAACATGGTACTCACAGACCCTATGCAGTCATTGAAGAGTGGAACTGTGTAAGGCTCAAAGGGTAGTTGGAACGGGGCATACATTAATCTCCAACTCCAATATCCCCTCCAATATCCCCTCAGAAATTACACAATACTGCATAGGCGCTTATGAGTTCAGCTAAATGTGCTTACAGCATTTTTGAGATCTTTGTGAGGAGTCCAGACTTATTAGTTTATTCTCACAACAACAACAACAACAACAACAACAACAACAACAACAACACTTGGCAATCAAAACATCTTGCTTGTGGATGAAACACATTTCAGTGGCCCATGAAGTCACTGGGGAAATTTCACATACTGTAGTATTATAAGCAGTTGTAGCTATAAAAATAACATTATTAGGAACAGAAAACATACTGTGCCAATATTTAATAGATACTTGGGGTTTTGGTTAAAACTTGTATATGTCAATGTTTTTTATAATTTTGATTGACATTGCATCTTGTTGTTGTTGTTGTTGTTGTTGCTGCTGCTGCTGCTGCTGCTGCTGTTGTAGAACTGCAGAGCTGGAAGGCATGCTGAGTTTCTACATTTGTTATCTTATGCAACCAACTGGATTTCCCTGTTTACTGTTGACATGAACACTTCCACAATTCATATGGTATCTACATATATCAGATAACTGGTAGTTCCATCATCATGTCTATCTGAGTTATTTCCTAGAGTTTTCTTTCTCCTCTTCCAGCAGGAATTTAACAAGGTCATTGCCACCTGTGGTAACCATTTCATCTCTTCCCTATAGCTTCAGTTCAGTAGCACCACGTTGCTTCAAGTGACTTCAGAGAACCCATTGTGAAGAGTACCCCTGCACTTCTGTTTCTGAGCAGAAAGAAGTACTTCCTTTAGTAAGTGTCTTCTTAACATTAGCAGGTATCCATATTCCAACATATACCAAATTGGTTTGCCCTTCTCTAAAATTCAGTGAGACTTCTTCTGAAAGCAACCAAAAAGAGGAAGATGTGGAATAGAAATAAGGTTACTAGCAGTGCTGATTTAAAGAATATGTATGCATACCTTATAAAACTCTACTCATGATGCAAGGCTGCTTGAGGTCAAAGGAGAGGATTACCCCAACCCACCCCAAAAACTGAGGTGGAGGTGCTCCCCTAGAATAACAAGATACTAATGCCATGGAATATTAAGGAATTGCATGAAATGCAATGACAAATCAGAGGAAATTTTTACAAGTCAATGGAAAAACAGAGCTGAGCAAACCTTGCTGTCGGCTGCCCTCTAGCCAACTGCAGCCTAATGTAAAGCCAGTGAAAGGGGACAAATTATGAAATCCACCAGAATTGTTCCCTCTCCCCACAGGATCTACCTCTTTAGATGGACCAAAGGACTTGGTCAAGAACCAACTGACATCTAGACTGAAATCCTAAGCACCTTTGTTTCAAGTAAACATAACTGAACTTAATTCTAGTTTAACAGCAGTAGCAGCAACAACAACAACAAACAAACAAACAACAAACCAGCACCAAATTTCTAAGAGAGATGCTCGTTGCTCAGGGTCTAGGTGGGAAAGATGAAGTGACATCAGGAACTGCAGAAGCATTAGTCTAGGTTTGGAAGAATACTCATCAGAGGTCAAGCCATGTAAAGGGAACCTAAAGAGCTCTCTAGTACCTCTTTGTGATAAAAACATGGGCATTGTCAATGCAAGTCAAGTTGCTCCCTGTCATAGTCAGCATGAGGAGCCTTGGATCTTCCAGCAATCTTGGCTTCCAGCTCCCACCAGACTTTCCCAGCATGGTCAGTGGTAAGAGGTTATGGGAGCAGGGCCTGAATGGCCAAAGATTCCTCACCTGACCTCTTGTTTACTACAAATGCCTGCCTGCTTCATAACACTTCATTGATCATAGCTTCCTCAAAAAATCCTTGGAAATAAATGAGAACTTTGTGTCAGGGTTACTCCCCCAGCCTATCCCCCCCCCTTATTGGGAGCCAAGGGTCAAAAAGGGAAAGGAAACAACTGTTAAGCTAGTTCAATCAGGGATATAACTTGCCCATGGTTAGATTTAGTTCTAGTACCTTTTTTCAGCGAGAGCTGCCTAGATGCCCTAATCACATCCGATCTTGCCTGATTTCGGAAGCTAAGCAGGGTCAGCCCTGGTTAGTACTTGGATGGGAGACCTCCAGGGAATACCAGGTGCTGTAGGCGCCTGGAGTAGGAACTGGCAAGCCACTCCAGTATTCCTGCCAAGAAAACTCCATGGACATGGGGTCACGAAGAGTTGGTCACGACTGTAATGACACAACACACACACACACACCTGTTTTCAGCACTGCTTTGTTACTGTGAAAATTCTTGTGTTATAATGGAACCCTATAATTGTTCAATTCCCAGTGTGTTCTATGGGGCTCATTGCCAGGATAATGTGCCCTGCACAATAGGATTAGACTGCAGTTTCTTGCATTTACCTAGAAGAAAGCCCTGTAGAAATCAACAGCATTTATTTCTGAACTGATGCCATTGAGTGGACTGCTAGAGGGCATTGGCTTGGAACAAGCCTCCTCAGAGAAGTGCCAGTTGAGATCATTTACTGTGTATGTGGTTGATGCGTTCACATGCCCTGCCACCTGTTTCCCTGGCCCTAAAATGACACTCCTGAGCACTTGACACCCACCCAGATGATGCCGTGAGAACTGCCATAAACTGGAATTGACTGGATGGGCACTTAATTATTATTGTAGACATGCATAACATTGAAGTGCAAATGCCTTCACTTAAAAAATTGTTGAAAAGTTTAGACACTTAAAATGAATTCTTGCAATAAGTTAAAAATGCTAGTGTATACTCTTTGAAGGAACAAAAAGAGATGCCCCACTTTTTTAATTTACCCGCACAGAATATCAAATAACAAAACAAGAGAAGCTTATGCATTGCTTGATAATGCCTGCAGTCATTTGAAGTTGGTGGCGATATCAAGAATGTCTCTTTTTACAAAAGCTTATCAAAGACTCTGTTCTTTGGGACTTGCCAAGTGCACAGAACCACACTAAGCCTGCTGTGAAAGAAATTAATCTGGAAATTATAATACGTAGGAATGTCTCGCCACCCGAGCTGGAAGCCCTCTTGATTATGTAACCGCTATTTGAAGAGGTAAAATGAGGGCACCCAAGTCTTAAGTATTCTTGACTTTCTGAAACCACACCTGACATAGCAGTCCCTTCCAAAGCACTTGGCGTCTCATTTTCAGCGTTCGGTTCAAAATATTATGGTGCGGGGTGGGAAGCAAGTTACATGGGCTGAAATGGCATTAGGAGCAACGTGAGGCTGCCACCATTGAGAAGTTTCTTTTTTGCAGTTTTGGGCTGAACGCAGCATGTCCACAATGCAACAAAGTTATGTGCACACCGAAATCGTAACAGGAAATCTTTAATCAGCAACAATCTGCTACTGCCAAAAACATCATTCCCATCGCACAGGCAGACCCTGCCCAACATAATTTTAACTGTCAGTTTATTGAGTTTTTCTGACTGACTTTGCTATGCCAGAAGAAAAATAATTGGTCATGTCTCGTTTCCTGCAGGCAACATACAAGGGGTTGAACCCAGACTTTGTTAGGCTTAGAGCAAACCCATAGAAATCAGTGAAATTTAATTTTAATAATGGCTAACTTAGGTGCCTGTGATTTCAATGGATCTAACCAAGGAGTCTAATTTAACCTATCTGGATGCAGTCTTACCATGGTCACTCTGGCAAAATGCCATAAGCTGAGTAGCGTGTGGATGTGTTTTCATGCAGGGTTGAAATGTATGACTGTCTCCGGCAAGTAGGACCCATGCCCATCCTCACTGTATGATGTATGTATGTATGGAGGAACTACTAAGAAGATAAAAAAAGAAAATGGATGCTATTATCAATTTAAAAGAAAACAAAGGGGTTTTTTTTAGGTTTAACAGTGTTGTTCAGAATGTTGTGACCTCTACATCTGTGACCAAGGTAATCACATTTGTCTATAAATGTGGGCATAAAATTCTATTACATACCTATTAAAAAAAACACTTATACTCACACTTCCAGGGTGGAAATATAAATAATACTCTCTATCCACCATTCAATTGTCAGCAGATTTTTCTACCATACCTATGCAAGAATATCAACACATTAGATGTCATTGCCAAATGAAACTCTTTTTTCTACCTCACAAACATGGATAGCCTAGCTCAGGGATGGCGAACCTATGGCACGCATGCCAAAGGTGGCACAGAAAGAGCTTTTGCCTGGCACACGACATGCACCTTGCCCCCCCACTTCCCCCTCCGCTGGACCAGCCATGAGGAATTTGTGGAGGGGGAAGTGGGGGGGAGGGAGCATGTCGGGTGCCAGGCCAACCCTACCATCGCCATTGCCATTGCCGCCCTTGCCACTGCCCCCTGCCACCCCTGACCCCGCCTCCGCCAATCCCGCCGCCAAGACCAACCCCATCCCTGCCCCTCCCGCTGCCGCCGCCGCCGCTAACCCTGAGCCCATTGCCCTTGCTGCCCTTGACCTCGCCCCACCCCTGACCCTCCACTGCCGGCGATCCCAACCCCCCACTGCCCCCGTCCCCATCACCATCGCCCTTGCCGCCCCTGCCACCGCTGGCCCAACCCCGCCTCCGCCACCATTACTGCTGCCATCCCTGCCCCTCCCACCGCTGATGACTATGACCCTGACCCCGCCCCCTCCATTACCCTTGCTGCCTTCGCCCCCTTCCCCCCACTAGCCACCGATCTCAGCTGCTGCCGCCGCCGCCAAGTTTGGGCACTCTGTGGCAAAAAGGTTCACCATCCCTGGCCTGGCCCATAGCTATATTATATTCTGCATACTGTATTTCTCTCTCTTTCCCATCTCTTTTTAATTGTTTTGCAAATCAATTTTAAAGCATTTAAAACTTGAGTCAAAAGTAAATTATACTGTGCTTTGGGGGCTGACTGTCATATCAGCATATACAGCATTGTCATATTGAGATGGTGACAGTATTCAGAAAACAATTTCCTATTGCTTCCTTCATTACCTTTTATGACAGATATCCTCAGCACTGAAGAGGAAATTGCACAGTTTTTTTCTCCTAACAAGTACATCGTGTGATTTTTATAGAACTCACCTTAGAAACAGTTCATCCATGTGCAAGACTTCTTTTTTGTGCAGTTACACATTTCAATTGTAGCCTGTTTGTTGGAAGGGTGTTTTTACTGAGTAGATGCATTGATGGGTTGTTTGCATCTTTGTAAGTGATTAAGCTGTACTTGTTCAGTTTATGTGTGAACATGTGTGCATGTGCTTAACTTCAAAAAGGTAAAATAAATGAATGATATCTTCCACACACTAAAATAGAAGTGGGGAGGACCCGGAGACCTATTTTTGTAGCAGTAGCTGGGGAATCCTCAACAGGGTTTTTTTTTTTTTTTTAAGACAAACTGTGTCAATCCTCAGTTTTCTGTACTAAATAAACTTGGGTGCTCAAATCAAGGCCAGGTAGTCCAATCCACAAAATCATGTGCTGCCATCTGAATATAGTGACCCAAACGGAGACTACATATCCCATGCCAACCTAATCTGTATTTAGCATCTTTTTGGATCCTGAACATAAGTCAAACTACCGATCTTTTTATAGGCATCAAAGTTCTTCATTTGTCTCCTGGAGTTTGAGTGTTTGACTCCACCCCCACCAGATATAACAATAACTTCCTCCCTGTCTTCGTCCCTTTTTAAAAAAAAGTCTGCCTGGCAGGACAGTGGCAGAGACTGTCTCTCCATCAGACTAGCTGATGTTCCCTCATCCTGTTTACAATAGGTCACTAAAGATGCAACAGGACCAAGCTGGCCCTCCTGGAGCATCCAGGATGCAGGAAATTAACCTGAGCAGTCTTTTTGGAGCCAAACACCCATCCCTCATGCTGGTCTACCACAAAACATTAGAAATCGCTTTCATTTGCTTATTTGTGAAGCACCAGTTTCCTATTTCAAACACAGCTGGTGTGAGTAGTTTGTTTTTTCAGCTCCATCAGAGAGACCAAGAGTAACCCTTTGGAAATTAATGGTCTTCATTAGGACCCCCAGTGTTGTGAACGCTCACAAGGCAAGAGAAAATGAAAAAAAATATTAAGGTTTCTCTCCGTGTAGCAGCGTATGTGCTGTGTAGACATGTGCACAATCAGCCCAAGAGCAGACTCACAACAGAACAACAGAAGCAGTTTTAAAAACAAGCAACTAAACTTGATTGGTAACATGGCATTTCAGATGGAGAAATCTAAGCCAAGGTTTCCCAATCTTGAGTCCACAGATGCTCGTGGACTGCAACTCCCAGAAACTTTTGCCACTAACTGTGCTGGCCAGGATTTCTAGAAGTTGTAGTCCAAGAACAACTGGAGACCCAAAGTGGGGAAACATTGTTCTACATTTCAATCCTAGCAAGATGGAGATGTGCCCTAGAAGGCATATAGGAGAGGAACAACAGCACACCTGCCCTTCAAAGGAAAAAGAAATGAAAAGTGGGACTGAGAGGTGGACCATAACAGCATCAGACTAGTAGGTGCGGGGGGACAACGCAGTGCTGGGAAATTAGGTGAAGGTACCTTCTGTAAGTAGAACCCCGTTCAGATCAAAGATGTCTGGCTGTTCATGGAAGGCAGACGCTAAATGTTGCTCCCTATATGAAAAGGTCAGGAAAGGAAAGTATTGGAGTCACATGGTGCAGTAGTGAAACTGCAGTACTGCAGTGAAGACTCTGCTCATGATCTGAGTTCAAGTGTTCCATCCTTCTGAAGGTGGTATAATGAGTACCCAGCTTATTGGGGGAGCACATTGTTTCTGCATAATTATCTTATACACAACCCAGAGATTGCATTAGTACTATGTGCTGGTATATAAGTTGGGGGGGGGGACAGAAATGGCCATGTACTATCCATGTTGGAATGATTTGTCTGAAAATATACATGTATTAGGGATTATGCCTTGAACCAAGAAACTACACTATGAAATTGGGCAATTTGTTGCACGTCTTTGGCATGACTAATGTGTCAACAGACGCACTTCGGGGATAGCACTCATGCTATGCAGTGCAACTTTCTGACGTGGCACCTTGAATTGTGCACACATAGTTACACAATAGGATTTAGGCAATTGACTGTGGACATGAATGAACCGTTCAGAAGATGAGCCCCCAAAGATGATTTTTTTTGTCCTTGTCAATCTTGTTTGCACCTTAGTACATAATATATGTTTTCAGTGTAAACTCCTCCCACAGTACAGTGTATTGACTGAAATGCAATATATTACTTTGGCTAGATTTTTACCAACAAGATTTTATGTCAAAGTACTCCCACTCACTCCCCTTGCACATGAAAGTCTGAAGTGTAATAGTCTTGCAGGTATGGCAAAGAAAAGTTTAGATCTTAGGGCACAACTCTAACCCATAGTGTTACAAGAGTGCCTCCTATGGTTGAGAAGACATATAACACCAGAAACATCTTGCATCATTAAAACCCTAATGGAAAGAGTTACTTACTTTAAAAAACATAGACCATTCTCATGATTTATAACACTGAATGCAATCAAGTCAAAATAAAGGGCCATTAAGACCCATTAAACTAGATGTTCACTTATTCACAATGAAGCTAGTAGGTCATAAAAGTGCTCGACTTTGTCTAGATCATTCCCAAATTTTCAAAAAAAAAAAAAACAACCTCACATTTGGGGAAATGCATCTCCCCATGGCCATGCTGACTATAGGGGTCTGTTGCCTTAAAAATAATGTTTCAATTTCTCTGCGTTCTGAATGGATCCAGTCCAGGTTCATGTGCAATTAGCTAATGGAACATTAACATGGAAACTGAGATTTCTTGAAACTATTGCATATAAATCACGTAGTATAATGCTGCAGTTTGAGAGGAAGTGATCGCTGCAAATGAAACTAAGTAAATCAAGATATTTACATGAGAGAGTAATAAGCATTGAGAGATTTGCCAGATGGTTTTAAAATGCAAATAGTTTGCCTATATGAAGAAAGCACTGTTTATTCTAATTTCTCTAAATCTAACTATTTCCAATTAACAAACACACAAAGATAGCTCAATGCTATAGTTCAATGCTTAAGGCTAAGTGGCACATCGTAGGATTCTTCCTCTAACTTGAATCCATGGCCAGACACAAGTGCCTCAATCCAGTTACTCCATTATTTCTAGAAAGAGAAATGTCTGGGCCTCCCTGAAAGCAAACTCTCCCTCCAGGCTAAAAGTCCTTCCTGTTAATTTACTAAGGCTGAGAACAGTCACACAGTACTGAGAAAAATAGACTGTGCATATGTTCAAAGGTATCAAGGGCTGCCTTCTGATACTCAGCAACATCCAAGGAGTTTGATAGAAAAGCTTAACTTCCCATCATCTATAACCATGATCATAATCATCTCCTAGGGAAACTGCCAGGGCCGGTTCGGAGGGCTCCATCACCTTCTCTGCGGCGCCTTAGCCCCTCCTCGACCGTTGGGGTGGTGCTAAAACTGACTTTGTCCCTGGGCACTGAAACCCCTAGCTACGCCTTTGCTTCTACCCCAGTACAAAGACTGGTAAGCTTGGACTGACTGATCTTTGCCTGAGCCTGACGTTGGGGAGCAGCACCCCATTAGCCTGAGTGGATGAGCCGCCACTCGGGAAAAGCATCCATTCAGAAAGGAGGAGGCATTTGTATGCATGAACCACCTCACCCTGTGCCACTTGGCCACATTCCATGCCAAGATCTCATACGCCTAGGGCAAGGGTTGGGCCAGACCTTGACCCTGCCCCTTTCTCTTTGGATGGGGATGTTCATGTACTGTTCTAGGTGAGTAGGCGTCTGTCTTCATCCTTAAGCTGTCCAGATCCAGCCCCAATGCCCCAAACAGCCAACAACTGAAGGTACATGTGCACTGTATTGATGAAAAAAAGACAAGCAGTATCACAGAGTGGGAGCCTAATTTCATTTTCAGCCAATGAAAGACATGTGCTGAAGAACATGGCATAAAACTCAGCTTAGCTGTTTCATTGCCAGGAATATATTAAGCCTAGTTTCATACCTGTAGAGGAGAGGAAAACCAGCATGATCTTGTACAATAAAGACTCCTTACCAGTTTCTCCTTCTTTCCATGCAGACAGATGATGCTAACATCTCCCTCTACTCAGGGAGACCTTACTAGTTTTTCCTTCTTCGCACTGCTGGTAGAAGACCTCCTCTGTGCCCAGGCAAGGGAGGAGAAGGAAGAATGAACCAAAGCAGGGCAGAATCAAGAAAACTCCCACACTCCCAAGCTTGTTAGTCTCCCAGTCTTGCTGCCACCTGATATCTTTGCATCAGATATAATATTAGGAATGCACCATTCATATTTGTTGGACTCCATTTCCTCACACAGAATTCTGGGAATTCCAGCCTATTCACACACCTCTGCGGAACCCGTCATTTCATTCAGCTGGTTAAGGGCAAGGCCTTAGGACTTCATTTACTGTTGTGATGATTCCTGGTTGGGGGGGTAGTACTTCAGGAAGCATCCTTTATGCAGCATGAAGGGCAATGAGACAATGAATCCAGAAAGTTCTGTGTCAGCTTCCTCTCACCAAGCACAGCAGAAAGAAGCCTTGTCCAGGTGAGTGAAGTGAAGTTGTGTGGAGGTATGGGTTTATGAACCTGAACTCCCAGAATTCTGCCTGAAGAATTGTTGGGAAATTCTGGAAGTTGGAGTCCAAAACAGCAGAACACTCCCATTGCATATCTGCAACAGCTTGGAGCCTACACCTCATCCACACTAGCATTGGTTATAAAATATTCCTACAGTTCTAACACGCAGCCAGATGTTAGAACTGTAGAACCATAGAAGACTAGGTCATCAAGTCTGACCCATTAAAGCAGAAAATCCCTAGTCCATTTAGGGCCTGAATTGCTGAAATAGTTGCATTTTTGGTTGCGTGTCAAGGTGCACGGTGACATCCAGCAACCCAACTGCATAACTGTCCTTAAATATGCAGTATTGCACAGTATGACTGTGACCCTAGAGTCTACCTTGGTTTAGTCGCCAGATGGGGAAGTTTCATTGACTAGATTCTAGCCTTGAATAAGACCCCATTGCAATTTATTTGTTTAGTTCACCTTGAAAAACTTGTGCCCTTCAAGTTCAAATAGAAACTAGGTGAGTGGGTCACAGCTAAGACTGGAATATCCAAAGCGAAAATGTGCATGGAAAACGCAGCAATGAGTAAGTCTCCTGATAATTTCAGACTTAGGATGTAGTTTGTGAATAAAGCTAGACATCTAGACTGTTCTTTTAAGAATAAAATGTGGATCTGGGATTAATTTCAGATTCAGTTTTAGGATTTAGCCCATATTTTAGGAGATTTTGTACCATACTGTTAAAATATGTCAAAGGAAGAAGCTTTTTATTAAGTCTTTTTAAAGCCATGAGACAATTTCATGAGACTGAAAAATAAACATATGCACCATATTTTGAGCTTACTACTAGACATGGGTGATTCATTTTGGAACAGGTCTGGTTTTGAAATGAAACATGGCAGCACAGGTGCCGTTTGGAACCTGGACCCACCCTCCGGAAAGAAATCAACCCCTAACTTATCTTCCTTTGGGTCACACGGGGTGAAACGCCAACGAGGAAGCAGCCTCTGATATGTCATCATTTCTTCTCTCTGGTGCTGTCCAATCAGGAGCTGTGCAAGTACAGTGACCCCCCGCCATTTCGCGGTTCCAGTATTGGGGTCCCACTACATTGTGGGACCGCAGTACCGGAACTGTTGGGGGCGGCTGGGTTGCTCCGCGCTGCCCCCCTGTACCTCCGAGAAGCCTCTGGGGTGCATGGGAGGGCGACGGGGGGATCCGGTTGCTCTGTGCAGCCCTCCCACGCACCCCTGAGAAGCCTCCGGGGTGTGTAGGTGGGTGGCGGCAGGCGATCCGGTCGCTCCGCGTGGCCCTCCCATGTACCCCGAGAAGCCTCGGGGCCGCACAGGTGGGTGGTGGTGGTGGGAGGTAAGATCCCCCTGCTGCCGCCGGCTCGCCGTGCAATCGCCCCCCCACACCCCCACCTACCCCCGCTTCCGCATATCACGGATTTTTGTGCATCGTGGGTGGGGTCAGTCCCTAACCCCCACGATTGGTGGGGGGTTACTGTACAAGCATCATCCCACCTCCCTGTCTGATTGGCCAGCACCAGGAAGGAGAGATGATGTGTCAGAGGCTGCTTCCTCATTGGAGTTTTGCCCTGCATGACCCAAAGGAAGGTAAGTCAGTGGTTGTTTTCATTCTGGAGGGTGGGTCCCAGTTCCGAATGGTAGCTGTGCTTCTGTGTTTCATTTCAGAACTGGACCCCTTCCGAAACGAAACACCCATGTCTACTTACTACAAAAGCTCATGCCGCTATCACAACCCCCTGGTTTCTAACATGATGCAAGACAGTAATTGTTTCACTTTAGGCATGGTTCCTTATACTCTTTCAAGCACTTTCACACTGTGAGTAAATAATTAACCAGCTAATTCATGGTAAAAGTTAGAAAACTACATGGGAATTCACCTTTTATAATGATGTTGTTGCATTTCCTTGTATTCAGAAAAGAATGCACAGAATGTTCCAGCAAAAAAGGCTTGCCTAGCATGTTATCGTTGGGTTTGGCAGTTTGGTCCATCACAAAAATCTTAAAACAAAACTGGTGAAAAGACACTTCTATCCATATCATCTTTTTTTTTCTAAATATTTCCAGCCAGTTAGGCTATGTTTGGTATGTCATTTACAAACTTATAAAACAGAACTAAAGGAATGGGCCTTCAAATAATTCATCAAAAACATGAGAGATGCATCATTCTTCGAGAGTGAAATATACAGAAACATGATTTCAGGGCCATTGGAGGGAAGGATACAGAAACAGGCATTTTAGATGGTTACTTCACGTCCACTCTTGTCCTGGGAGGAAGTTTGTTGTGTGTTGTTGTCGGTCGTGGTCATGTGGTCTTCTTGCGGTTCTATGTCTGTTCCCATGTACGCACGGGCATGATTGATGATACCGGCATGACTGTTTCCGCACCTCCTCGTTCCGTGATGAGATGTGAAATTCCATGCCTTTGTTCTCCATTTTTTTTCTGGCCCGACCTTCTGTTTTTCGATGTTTTGATTCTCTGAAGCCTTGCCTTCAATGTGTTACGGAGCTAAGTTTGAGGCATTTGTCTTTTAATTTCTCTGCACTGCGTTGCTGACTCCATAGGGAATGTACTGGCGAATGGCACTTCACACTCCTGCCACTAGATGGAGAATTGCATGTTGCGTGATGAGCCTTACCTCATGGGCACTCGTCTTGGAAGAAGAAGCAAGATGAGGATATTCCCAAGGCCAGGGAGGGGAATCTCTCATCCCGCTTAGATCGCAGTTCAGGGGGCATGGCCGGGACAAACTCCCCTCATCCCGCAAAGGACGTGCGGTTAGATTTCTTCGTACCAGTCCCAGCGGGACCACAAACAGCGATGAGATGGACGTGAAGTATCAGCCTTACTGTTGAGTTGAGGCACTAAGTCATTAACCCCCCACCCAAACAAAGAAAATGGGCTAAATCCAGTTGGTAGTGCCAACCAGGGCTAGCTCAATGAATTAACGGACCTCCTCTAGTTGGGACTAGCAAGTGAATTTTGACCAGTGTTTACATGCCTATTTGAAAATATTATATGCCGTATATAAAATACTTCCTGACTGACTTACACACCCAAGAGGGTTTCAAGACTACTTTCCCATTTGGCAGGATTGTAGAAAGCTACTTATATCTAATCTGATCCCCTTAATTCAATATTCTCTCCATGACCGATAGCAGTAAGAGTTGCTAGGTCTCAAAGAACTAACTGGAGTTTCAAAGAATTGCTGTATTTCTCTCATTTTCCAGAGGGGAGACAAACCTTTTGAGAAGCTGAGTTGTAGGAATAGAATGTTAGATTCTCACTAGAGATGGGCACAAAACGGAAAAATAGTGTTTCATTTCATTTTGTTTCTGTAGTAGTTTCATTTTGTTTCTTTTATAACAAATATTTAAAGTAGTTTCATTATGAAACAAATGAAACGAAATGAAAAGCTATGCTCCCTGGGTCCTAAAGGACCAAAATGGCAGGGGAGCCTGGCATTCCAACAGAAAGATTTTTTTCCTACCCCCCCCCACTTGGAACTTTATAACTCAGCTCCCTAACCCCCAAACCTTTCCAAATCTCAGGGGATTACAGGGAAGATTCCAAACTTGAACCCCAGTGATTTTGGGGTTCAAGTTTTTTTAATGTACTCCAAAATAGTAATTCGCAAGCATGTTTCAGCACCAAAATGGCTGGGGTTCAAGTTTGGATTTTTCTCTGTAACTCCCCCAAATTTGGAAACATTTGGGGGTTCAGGGGGCTGAGTTATGGAGCTACAAAGGGGATGCCCCTAGGAAAAAAATCTTTCTATTGGAAATCGGAAGCCAAGCCATGGCTTGCCCTAGAACGATTTTTTCCTAGGAGCACCCCCTTTAGAGCTTCATAACTCAGCCCCCAACCCCCCAACCCCTCCAAATTTCAGGGGCTTTCAGAGAAGGGCTTGAGCTCCCCTGCCATTGATTATTCTGGGACAAATTATTTCATTCTAGAGGAGGGAATGGCATTTTGTGACAAAACAAAATGAAACGCATCTTACCGTTTTATTGGGTAAAGAAGTAATTTGTTACCTAACGAAATGATGAAACAGCATTTCATTTTTTGTTTCATGTCCATCTCGATTTCTCACCTGTGACATGCCTTTAGAGCCTGGATGTCCTTCTCTACCCATTGGCAGCTGACACCAGGGCTCACTGTAAAGGCCTTTGTAGGCTTTGGAAAAACTATATCATATGTCCAGTAGGAAAGACTGAAGGGGATAAAAGCCTTGACATTATTAGTAACACCCATCTCAGCTACTGGGTGCATTTTGCCACCTGCCCATCTGCCAAAAATGTTTCATTCCTAGCAGCAGGTTGCCATGTTTTAACTCAATCCATGTACTGCGATTCCAAATTCCTCTTGTATCCCTTTCCTCTTTGGAAACTTTAACTTTGAATGGTTCACCTGTAATACTGAGTATCTGAAGGAAGAATGTTCTTTGCCCACTTATAAGGGTCATTCCCATTGCTCACAGTCTTTTGAGACTGTTCCTTCCTTCCTACTCTGAGCCCTCTGTCCTCTCTCCCCCATTTTCATCTACACATATGTATACACATATACTGTATATCAAATCATTAGAGATGGGCACGAAACGAGCGATTTTTTGTTTTTGTTTTCATTTTTTCGTTTCGTTACGCAACGAAAACGAAATGAATTTTTTTAAAAAACAAAACAAAAATGAAAACGAAACGACCAAATTTGCCGTGTTTTTCATTTTCATTGCAGCAGATGCATTGAACTAAAAAGAATGCTAACGAAACAGCAATTTTTCGTTTTCGTTTTCATTTTTTCGTTTCGTTACCTAACGAAACGAAAACGATTTTTTTGCAAAAAACATCACAAAAACGAAAACGAACCAAAACGGACCCCTAAACGACCAAATGACAAACGAAACACCATTTTTTGAGTCGTGCCCATCTCTACAATTCATGAATTATAAGTACTGTAAGAGATTTTTCCTTCCTTTGATCAGGAAGCATCCACTGAGTGTTTTGTCTATTTTTTTCATTTTCCAAATAATAGATTGCAAATACCTTCAGCTTTCCCACAATCTACTGTCCCAGAAGCAATGCTGTCCCCATGTCATCCCTTGCCTGTCTCTTCCTCTGAGAATGATAGGAGCAGCTCAGGATATCACAACAGAAAACCCAGTGATCTCATGTTTTAGTTCTGAAATCTCAATGAATTGAATACTGCTGATTGATTGATTGATTTGATTGATTGATTGATTGATTGATTGATTGATTGATTGATTGATTGATTGATTGGTTGATTTTTATATTTGTTGATGGCCTGTCTTTACCTCAGGGACTCTGGGTGGTGTACAACAAATTCCCAAATAAACAACTTGGCCCCCAAAACAATCCCAACAATACATCAAGTAGAAAAATAAAAACCAAAACAACAAAACAACCATGCAACAAACAAAGAACCGGCAAGAAAAGGCTAGGACAAAAAATATCAACCAACTAACAAACAAACCATTGAGCACTCAGTGATCACCGAAAGCTTCCCCTAAAGAGCCAGGTCTTTAAAGATCTCCTGAAGGCCGGCAGAGACTCAGCCAGCCTAATCTCTGATGGCAGTTTATTCCAGAGTGCTGGGACGGCCACTGAGAAGGCCCGACTCCAGGTAGAAACCTGTTGGTTCTCCCTCAGGGTGGCCACCTGGAGAGAACAGGAGAGCAAGGCTCTGGTCGGTCGGGATGAAGCTGACCTCTGAGAGATCCGCTCCACCATATAGCAGTCTTGATTTGGCAGTCTTAGGCATCAGCTCCCTAAGGTTTCAGACGGAGGCTTCTCTCAGTCCTATCTAAGAACAGAAGTGATACAAACCCTGAATCTTAACTATACAAAGCATGCATTTTTCTATTGAGCAACCGACTTATATGGCTAGCAATATAAAGGGTAATAATAAAAGCTTCTTTAAATATGTTAGAAGTAGAAAACCTGCCAGAGAACCAATTGGGCCTCTGGATGGTGAGGGAGGAAAAGGGGAGGTTAAGGAGGACTTGGACATTGCAGAGAAATTGAACGAGTTCTTTGCGTCTGTCTTCACGACAGAGGACCTTGAGCGGATTCCGCTGCCTGAGCCGCCCCTCTTGACTAAAGAATTAAATCAAATACAGGTTAAAAGAGAGGAGGTTTTAGGACTAATTGATAAATTGAGGATTAACAAGTCACCGGGCCCAGATGGCATCCACCCAAGGGTTATTAGGGAACTGAGAAATGAAATTGCAGATCTCTTAACGGTAATATGCAACTTGTCTCTTCAAACGGCCACAGTGCCGGAGGACTGGAGGATAGCGGATGTCACACCAATTTTTAAAAAAGGAAGGAGGGGGACCCAGGAAACTACAGGCCAGTTAGCCTTACATCTGTCCCAGGGAAGATGGTGGAAGGCCTCATCCAAGAGAAAATCTTAAAACACATAAAAGAACAAACCTTGCTGAGAGAAAATCAGCATGGCTTCTGTAAGGGTAAATCTTGTCTTACAAACCTTTTAGAATTTTTGAAAAGGTCAACAGGCACGTGGATTTGGGTGAACCGGTGGATATAGTCTATCTGGATTTTCAAAAGGCTTTTGACACAGTCCCTCACCAAAGGCTGCTGAGAAAATTGCATAGTCAGGGGATAAGAGGGCAGGTCCTCTTATGGATTGAAAACTGGTTGAGATCCCGGAAACAAAGAGTAGGTGTCAATGGGAAATTTTCACAATGGAGAGAAGTGAAAAGCGGTGTGCCCCAGGGCTCGGTCCTGGGACCGGTGCTTTTCAATCTGTTCATAAATGACCTGGAGACAGGGATAAACAGTGTGGTGGCCAAGTTTGCAGATGACACAAAACTTTTCCATGTGGTAAAAACCAGAGAAGATTGTGAAGAGCTCCAGAAGGATCTCTCCAAACTGGGGGAGTGGGCTGAGAAATGGCAAATGCGTTTTAATGTAACCAAATGTAAAGTAATGCATATTGGGGCAAAAATCCAAACTTCATCTATCAACTCATGGGCTCTGAGTTATCCGTGACGGATCAGGAAAGAGATCTTGGTGTGTTGGTGGACAGCTCCATGAAGGTGTCTCCCCAATGTGTGGCAGCAGTGAAGAAGGCCAATTCCATGCTAGGGATTATCAAAAGGGGATTGAAAATAAAACAGCCAACATTATAATGCCGTTATACAAAACAATAGTAAGGCCCCACCTGGAGTATTGTGTACAATTCTGGTCACCGCATCTCAAGAAAGACATAGTGGAACTGGAAAAGGTGCAGAAGAGAGCGACTAAAATGATTACTGGGCTGGGGCACCTCCTTATGAAGAAAGGCTAAAACAATTGGGCCTCTTCAGTCTGGAAAAAAAGGCGCTTGAGGGGGATATGATTGAGACATACAAAATAATGCAGGGTATGAGTAAAGTGGATAGAGGGAAGCTCTTCTCCCTCTCTCAAAATACCAGAACTAGGGGACATACACTCAAATTGAGTGCTGGGAGAGTAAGAACTGACAAAAGAAAATATTTTTTCACCCAGCGCATTGTAAGTCTATGGAACTCCCTGCCACAGGATGTGGTGATGGCATCTGGCCTGGATGCCTTCAAAAGGGGATTGGACAGATTCCTAGAGGAAAAGTCCATCACGGGTTACAAACCATGATGGAGATGTGTAATCTCTAGGCTTTAAACCAGGGTACTTCAAGGGCCAGATGCAGGGGAGTGGTATCAGGAGACAGATATCTAGTCTCATGCGCTCCCAAACGCATCTGGTGGGGCCGCTGTGAGATACAGGAAGCTGGACTAGATGGGCCTTTGGCCTGATCCAGCATGGCTCTTCTTATGTTCTTATGTTCTTATGACTTTCAGCTCAATATCTAGAAAATTTGGAGGAATTATAGTTCTAGACAACCTGATAGACTGGAACAGCTTGATAATAGGATATGCTCTATGCACTATTAAGTCATACCAAACTTGTAGTGACTCTAATAGGGCTTTAAATGTATGTGAGATTATTTTAAGTTTGTACCATTCTCTCTCTTACTCTCTCTCTCTCTCTCTCTCTCTCTCTCTCTCTCTCTCTCTCTCTCTCTCACACACACACACACACACACACACACACACACACACACACACACACACACACGTGTGGTGGGGGAGTTTCCTCGGGATTCAAGCATGCCTCGCCTATCACACATTAATGCATAATTGTTTATACATAGTCTGTATATTCTCTTAGGGTGACACAAAACTAGTCAAGCCACAGGTGAATGGAATGTAGGCGTGTAAGATTTACCCTATTACAACCTGGGCAGTAGACAAAACTGTTGTTTACCCGGCATGTGTCATCACCAGCTGGAATGTACTTGTCAAAGAGCCCACAAAGGCCTTTTCCATGAAGGAAGGAAGCCTGGTTTAAAATCTGAGGATGCTCTAACTATTATGTGGCCTCCTAAACTGTTCCTTTTCAAAATATTTCTATGAAGGTCATATATTTTTCAGTGTTGAAATCTACAGAAAGCATCATCCACTTCCTCAACAAGCATACACACTTCCATTCTAACCCTGTGTTCCAGATTATAAATCCACCATACATAAAGGAAATGTGAAGCACCTGCAGCAGACAGCCACGTTATTTTCACATATAAATTAAAGTACACAGAGATGCGATACTGGCAATGCAACCTCTTGAATAGGTGCCTGGATAGAGATCTTTCATTACTTTGGGCTGGGTTTTCCAATATAACCAACACTGCCCTCCTCAAGGATTGATAGCGTTGATGTGGGGTGCTTAACAGAGATTGATCTAAAGGCTTACTAATATGAACTTCTCAAAAGTGCTACTCCACAAAAGAAAGTGCCAGTGAGAATGGAAATTACTGTGTGTACTGACTCCAAAAACATTCTGAAGGAGGATTCCTATGTAGCAAAAGTGACACCAGGCGTAGGAGATGTACAGGAACCCCAAGATTCACAGGGCTCACTGTAGGACAACCAATGCTTGGAAAATATGGAGGGAAGCAAAGGGAGTTGTCAAAT
Organism: Phrynocephalus forsythii; assembly: GCA_029282475.1. Lineage (NCBI taxonomy): Eukaryota > Metazoa > Chordata > Lepidosauria > Squamata > Agamidae > Phrynocephalus > Phrynocephalus forsythii. The sequence continues at coordinate 60,840,023 of JAPFRF010000002.1, forward strand.
AAAGCCAATATATACAAACCGGGTGTCCCTGCCTTTAGGTGCACTGACTAGGCGACCACTGCAGATAGCAGAACACAGGGGCCAGCAAATGTGCCACACCCAAGACTTATGCTGAGGAATATAAAAGCTTTTAATGTAGAAGATGACGTGGGAGAGAATTATTTGTAGAATGTGTGATAATCGTGCACTCTTGGATAAGTCAAGTGGCCCATATGTGATGTAAAGCATAGGCAAATGGCCAAATGGCCCTGCTACTGTAGAGCTTGGTCACATTTTTTTCACACTGCTAGTGAGCTGCCATCTTGTGCAGAAACAAAATCCCCCTTGAATGGCAATTTCTCTTGATGCCATTCCCTACTCACTCACACACAAACTGATGCATTATATATGTTCTGTGCTGTTAAGTTGGTCCTGATTTGTAGCAGCCCTAATAGGTGAGATACTTCAGGAGTGGTTTTACCAGTTCCACTCCCCTAGTCACTTTCCACACCTGCGTGGGGATTCAAACCCTGTTCTCCAGAGTTCTAGCCCCTCACTCTGTCCGCTCCATCACACACTGGGCATCCCTCCCGATACAGTACAGGTGACGTAATGACTGCTTTAGGCAGCGGTGGTGGATAAGTGGTCCTTCATATGTTAATGGCTGCGATTCTCCTCAGACCTAGCCACTAGCCAGCCCTTGCTGTCCTAACAGGCAATCTGGTGGTAGTTTCTATTTGTGTCCCAGGCCCAGCATGTTCTACCCAATAGAATCAGAAGATTCCCCCCTCCCAAAAAAGCAGTCTGTCAAGTTATTGAAGGCATTCCACTAGCATATTTTAATGGCTGCATATTTTGAGTTTTGCTAGCAGAATGATACTCCCACTGAATCCTGTAGACCTTCAGCCAGGGTAACAGACATCCACAATTGCTTCTCAAACTATGGTCTATTATATTTCTTAAACAAGCACATATATATTGAGGTTAGAACAGAAACAATAAACAGGTCTCCCCCCCCAAAAAAAAAACATGATGTGATGGATTTTTCTTTTGGGTCCAACTTGAAAGAGAAATGAGTGATAAAATCCAAGTTTTCTTTTTCTTCCATTCTCATTCCTTCTGTACATTATGTAATAAAACTACTATTCCACTGGCTCCTCCCTTGGACTCTGCCTTCTCTAAAAACACTGAAATCACTGCATTGTCAAATGCCCTTCATAGCCAGCTATAAACACACAGAAACACATAGACACACTAAGCTGCAGCTTTCAAACCATTGTGGGCATATGGCGAATTGCCCAGATATCCACTCAGCTATATTCTGCCCATTCTTGCCAAAAGGATCTGTAAGGTCTGAACTGAAATATTTGTAACTTTCACTGTGAGCTTATCAGGACAAAAGTGTCTCCACATCACCTCTGAAAAGCACTATAATCACTGGTGATGGTGATGATGATTATGACAGCAATGACGACCATGACCGTGACCATGATGACGAAAAGAATAGCAACAGCAGCAGCAAATATGATGCTGCTCTCAAAACCATGACTTCTGAGGTGAGGCTGAACTGCATACTGGCTGTGTAATGGTGCAGCCTTAACAGGGCAGGTCCTGTCTACACTGGCATATAGATATGATATATCAATGAGAGCAAAGGTTGAATTTTTAAAAAGACCATGTGCACAAGTGTTCCTTAGAATTCTCTATCCTTCCCTTTTAAGAACTGAGATGCCCTAAGCACATCCAATCTCGCCTGATTTTGGAAGCTAAGCAGGTCGGCCCTGGTTAGTACTTGGATGGGAGACCACCAGGGAATACCAGGTGCTTAGGCACCTGGAGTAGGAACTGGCATGCCACTCCAGTATTGCTGCCAAGAAAACTCAATGGATGTGGATTCACGAAGTGTCGGTCATGACTGTAATGACACAACACACACATGTATCGTTTGGGCCCAGTGGTAGGGCATTCATTCTTTTCGGCACACTTGTTATTTACCTCACAGCCTCCAGCAGGCTCATCTCCTAGCTGTGATTTAGGGGAAGGAAGCAGGGAGGGGAGAAGATAGCAAATGGAATGGCACCAATAGGGGGAGAGAAGAGTGATCAGGAAAAGATAAAAATCACTTAACTGACAACTGATTGGGCTTCAAGGGATCTTGTGCCGTTTAGACAGGTGGGGCATGCCAAACGGCACACCACTCCTCCCTCTAACAGAGCCTTTGTAGACCAATTCACCCCCATATCCCATAAGGCCAGTCTAGAGATGGCCCATAATTGCTTCACAAATCTCTGTACCCTTTAGAAATATGAACCATAAGCCAGTATGGGTCCTGAAAAAGCTGTCACAGCAGTGGAGCTTTTTTGCACATTGTGAGCAACAAGCAATAGAAGGCATTTCGTCATATTGAAAGGAACATTGAAATGCAGATTGAACCCTCAAATTGCATTTTAAAATGCCATTTACAAGACTAAAATTTGGGATTCAGTTGATTGGTGGTGGTGAATGCTGTGCAGCTGACTCCACAATATTTTACCATGCTATTTTAATAACATCATCCTGCATCCATCTTGAATCACTCATATGGCCAAACTCAATTTTGCAAAGTGTTAAAGCTTACCCCATCAGCCCACCCAGAATGTACTGTAAACTGCATAATCAAATCCTATTTAAAACAGGAAACAACCTGTTCTGAGCCATGGGGATAATCATTAAAGTATAACCAGCATTTCACACACTGGTCCCTCCTTTCCCAAAGACCATTTATTCTCTGATTTTGTAGAGATGTGCTTTCAGTGTTATGATAAGATTAGGGGGAAGGGGATCTTCTGAAATTGGATTTATGCCGATGTTATGGAAAGAGCATCATCATTCCTTTTGTCCCACTGCGTCCCAGCTGCAGTCAGTGAAAGCCAGAGCCCAGAAATGCTACAAAGCTGCTGAGCTGTGATTATTAGAGGGTCAAAGGGATGGGCACAGCAGGACAGGCTCAGGCTGAGAACAGAGAAAAAACATTTACTGTAAACAGATTTATAAAAGAATTACGCAGGTCTTAAACCTTGGTGCCCCATGCCATGTTTTAGTTACATAGGGTAACACTAAACACATATGAAGAGACAGGTGGAGTCAAATCACTGCCCAATTGGCCTAACCATGTCGTCTCCAACAGGCAGGCTGTAAATAAGGTCAAATTTGAGTAGGAAGGAAGCCTCAGGATGGTGGGGGGGGGGGGGGGCGGCAGGGGGGGGGGTGGCAGGGGGCGATGGATGATGGGGGATGGCAATGGGCATGGGGTGTGGACGGCAAGGGGCACAGGGGTGGGCGGCGATGGGTGCGGGAGCGCCGGGGGGACGGTGACGGGCGACGGGGGGACGGACGGCAGTGGCCAGCGGTGGGGGGGCGGAGGCAGCAGGCTGGCCAGTGCCCCCTCTCCATTTTGGCACCCTAGGCAACTGCCTAGTTTGCCTTAATGGACGTGCCGGCCCTGGCTGGCCCCACCATTAGGCTGAGTGAGGTAACCACCATAGACAACAGACACTGAGGGGCAGCAACAGCAATCCTCTGACCATCCTGCATCCCCTTTTGAAGAACTCACTGTGACTCTTTTGATCCTTTAAAATAGCATGCTTACCAGCCCTAAGACTTGTAATGATAATGAACACCTTTGTTAAGGCTGTATTCAACTGACAATCCAATTAGTTTCTTTATGAAGACTGGGAAGGGTTAGGTCATGTTCTCTTCAGTGTATCAGTTCTAGTACTTTGTGTGTGATTGGTGAAAAATAGTTTATTGTCTGTCGATAGGTACTGAACTTGGAATGTTGGTAGCAACCTTTCCCAGAAATGCATCCTCTAATAGAATGGCAGTTCATGTTGTTTCTAAAGATGAGGACATGAATAATTGAATGATTGATCCAAAGCTAAATGTGTGGCTTTCCAGTTTTACTGTCCAGTGGATCCTTAAGCAATTTCCAAATGGGAAAGATATAAAACAAATACTGTATATATCATGCATCTGATCTAGTAGGCATGATGGCACAAAAGCTTTTGCTACAATAAATAAGTGTACAAGGTGAAGTTGCATGGGATGTTTTGAATGAAATGGCAGGAAAGTCATAAGCACTTGTTTTGACTGTCATTTCTATCAACCACTCCCTCTGTTCCCTCTCTTCCTAGCGGTGTAGCCCATGGGTAAAAGTAATTTGCAAAGAGGAAGAAGATGCAGCCAAGCAGTTCCCACCAATTACTGTTCTCAGAAAAGCAATCATGAGTCTTTTAGCACTTTAAAATGAAGATATTATGCCGTGCAGGATCTCTGGCCTCCAGTTTTGTTGAATTCTTGTTTCCATCAAACCCCAGACATCCTAGGGGCAAATGCTGAGGCATGATGGGAGTTATAATTTGGTGGATCTGGATAGCTACAAGTATTTTATCCCTCGTATAAGGCTTCCTGGATAACAGCCCAACTTTTAAAACCCCAGGAATGATTAAACCTTCCATTCATCATTCCTATCAGGAAAAACCAAGGAATGTTCTCTACAAATGGCAATTTGTATCTCCAAATTTGGACACAATGTGAGTTATAATTTGGTGAATCTGAAAGGCTACAAGTTTCTCATTGCTCTTATAGGACTTTGTGGATTCAACGGTCCAGCTTTTAAATGCTCAAGAAAGATTAAATCCTCCATTCATCATTCCTATCAGGAAGAACAAGGAATGTTCTACAATTGGCAGTTCGTGTTTCCAAATTCAGACACCAAGGGTAATTATTCTGTGTGTTTATTATTGCAGCACACAACTGTCTGAACACTTTGTATCTCAGAAAGCATGGGAATCTGCTCTGTTGAGCAGCTAGGAACACTTGGCTGTTGATTACTTCTGTTGCTGAGATTTACTGCATGTTCTTCCTGGCTTGAGTAAACAGTTTCAGTTAATCCTACCAAGGATGATAAAAGTCTTCCTGGCAAATCCTTCTGTTCGGTATTAATGTACACATGTAAATACATAAGCATTGCCTTGGCTACATTCTCCTCTTGAGGCTTTATCTCTCCTGTGAGCAATTCCCCTGCATCTTAACTTTTGTGCTCTGAATGAAGCCAGAATGCTTCAGAGCAGCTACACCCCTAAAGATGCAGTCCAACAGCCTACAGAGCTTGACTTGATAAGCAAGAGAGATAAGCATTTCTGCAACTCTGAGGTGATCTAGAAGAAACCAGAACTAGCCAAGACGAGTATCACATGATATTTGACATTCCACTGTGGTTTCTTATTAATCTGATAGAGTGTTCCCGTTGTGTTTGTTTCTTCCCTTTTCAACGCATGGGATATCTGATCTGTAATATGCAAAGCCTCCTTTCTAGGCTTAGCTGGCTCTCAGGCTAATAAACATAGGGTATGGGTTAAAGTTGCATTACTTCTTGCAGTTCTCGCTCGCTGTTCAAAGCATCCATAATGTGTTACATGGTGCCCATGTGATGTGAAGCCCCAAGCACATTCAATCTCGCCTGCTTTTGGAAGCTAAGCAAAGTCGCCCAGGGTTGGATGGGCGACCACCAGGGAATACCAGGTGCTATAGGCGCCTGGAGTAGGAACTGGCAAACCACTCCAGTATTCTTGCCAAGAAAACTCCATGGAGGACATGGGGTCATGAAGAGTCGATCACGACTGTAACGACACAACACACATGGGTTAAAGTTGCAATACTTCTTGCTGTTCTCGCTCGCTGTTCAAAGCATCCATAATGCGTTGCATGGTGCCCATGCGATAGAAAGACATGTTGGCATCATTATTTGGATTTCCAATGCTTTGTGACATTATATCACATACTAACTTACCTAGGGGTAAGCACCATTGAACTCAGTGGGGTTCACTTATGTGTAGATGCGGATGGAATCACACCTTTGCATTGCAGAGAGATGGGCATGAGCTAGCTAAAGTTGGCTCCTCTAAATAGCCGTAGCTCAGTGGTTTAGGTATCAGGCAACACAGTCAGAGGTTGGGAGTTCAATTTGCCACTGTGGTTCCTAGGAAAAGGACAAACCTGTGGTGCAATGGACAAGCATCGGAATCCCAAGATGCCCCCAGAAGAAGAGACAGTATTTTTTTAATAAGGACCCAAGGCAGCTTACAGTAATGAGGGACAATATACAGTCCATTACAATTAAGACATATTCCATTTGAGAAAATGAGAATTTAAGGGTATCTTACATCATCAGAAGGCAACATTAAAACTAACAACTAACATAGTGGTTTATAAGTGGTTATGAACACAAAGCCTGTGTAGCCATGTATTGTAGATTCATAAAAAGGTATTTGCCTGTTTCTGGAAAGACAGCAGAGATGGGGCAGTCCTGGCCTCCACTGGAAAGGAGTTCCAGACTCTGGGCGCAGCAGCCAAGAAGGTCCTTTCATGTGTTCCCACAAGGCATACGTATGAGGGAGGTGGGATGGAGGGAAAGGCCTCTCCTGATGACCTTAACATCCGAATCGGTTCATACTGTGAGTTTTGATTTTTGAGGTAGCTAAGATCCAGGTCGTACAGTGTTTTGTAGTTTAAGATCAGCACTTTGAATTGTGCCCTACAGCTGATTGGCAGTCAGTGGAACTGCTTTAATAGGGGTGTAATGTGGTCTTTGTAACCCATCCCACTCAGCATTGATAGATCAGCAGGAGCCCTCAGAAAATGGTGAGGAGGGCATTTTGGACCCGTTGAAGTTTCCTGAGGCAAGAGATGAAAAAAATCAGAGCTATGTTGCAAGTATCCCAAATGGGGTGGTATTTCCAACCATTTCTGAAGATACCAACATGGGCAATGGCTGCCCTAGATCCTCCACAGATTTCACTGGAAGGTGGGCTGCAGTCCCTTTTTCCCTAGCCATTTTTGCAATCCAATGGATCTCATTCTTCCCGCCTCTGAAACTGGGGGCCTAGCATTCCCCAAAGGGGCCTGAGCGTCTTTTCTGAAAGGGAAGGAGACATTCTGTTCTGCCTGTCCATAGTGATTTATGGTTATGACTTAATGGACTTAACTTGCACCTGCAACAATTCAGGATGATAAAGTTCATAATCGCTTTCCTACCATAAAACGTCCCAGGGTGACAGAATAAGTACATTTCAATGTGAACTTCCTACAAAGAGCACTGCAAACTCAACTTACTATCCTATCATCTCTTTTATTACCACTCACATTGTTCATGTCCTTAAAGTATTTCAGAGAGCATCTTTCCTCCAAAAAAAATGCAAGTCTTTGTTTTATTTCATTTTATTTTTTGCAACATTACAAATGGCACCATGAAATTATAGTTATGCAGGTCTATGGGAGACCACCAGTGAATACCAGATGCTGTAGGTGCCTGGAGTAGGAACTGGCAAACCACTCTAGTATTCCTGCCAAGAAAACTCCATGGATATGGAGTCACGAAGAGTCGGTCACGACTGTAACGACACAACACACACATGTAGGGGGGAGTTGCTTTTCTGGGCAGGAGGTGAATAGTTCAGCCATCATTTTACAACTAGCATTGTATGGGAGACTTGAATTCTATTTACTAGATAAATACTTATTATTTGTCTAATTTGGCTCTGTTGTAGGGAAGTGTTCTTTTTTTTTTTAAAAAAAAAAGGCATGCTAAGTTCTGAAGGTAAAGATTAGAACATTCCAGTAAGAGTTGCACTGTGAGAGCAATCACGATGATTTCTGACTTCCAACTGCTTATAATAGCTCCAACAAAGAAATGGATCTATCTATCTATCTATCTATCTATCTATCTATCTATCTATCTATCTATCTATCTATCCCATGCAATACTGGCATATCAGTTTGTCACTTTGAAAGACATTTAAAAAAATAAAACAAGTATTAAAAAGAGCACCACCACAGCAGCAGCAGTGAGTGGCCAGACAAGACCAGATGCATGTGGGACAAAGCCTTAATTGGAGCAATTTTAAGAGTCTGTTTAGTCCTTTTGGCTAATATCTGAAACAGCTTAAAATGGATTAAAACTTTTCCCAAGAGGATGCACACATACTTTGACCCAAATAACATGTGTCTACCACCTGACTCACTCAATTTCAACCCCCCTGGTCCATCTCCCAATTTATTTTCACAGCGTAAACGTGCTTTGATTCTTCCCAGTGAAGGTCTATTAACTAGTTTGTGTTTTCAAAAATGCACCTGGCAAGGTAACATAATAGCTCACTTCTTCTTTGATTTATTTTTATTGTATTTTTAAAATTCATGTCTCACCCATTTCCCAGAAAGGAAACTGAAGGCAATACATTCTAGATCAATTTAATAGAACTGCTGCTTAGATTCCACCTACATAAATAACTGGGAAAAACCACCACTAGTGTTTAACTTCTAAGAATGGGTGGCAAATTAGAGAAAAATACACCATTTTTGAGAATGCTCTTAAATCTCTCTCTCTCTCTCTCTCTCTCTCTCTCTCTCTCTCTCTCTCTCTCTCACACACACACACACACACACACACACACACACACACACACACACACACACACACACACACACACACACACACACACACAAATGGGAATAGTTCCATTTAATTCTGTCTAAGTTGGAGGACAATGTGAGTGAGTAGGTTTGAACCTCTGTGCCCTCAGATTTCAGAACATGGAGCTATTTGGCTTTAAGCCAGTGCCGTGGTCTACAAGAGGAGTTTCCACTGTTAGAATATTAAATGAACCAAGTAGAAGAAAATAATGCTCTGGCAAGTTCAGGAGGTATTGTCAGAATTAATGATAACTGGAGGCAATTTTATGGAAATGCGAGAATTTGCTTGAGAGTGGCTCCTCGCAGTAATTTGCAGCAACCTTCTTTTGACGCACCAGATGGAGAAATGTCAACAGCTGCAATTTCTGGTGACCTCTCCCTTTGCAGCTGTGTGGTTATCTTCTTCAACTGCTAGTAAAAACCCAGGAGACATTCATGTAATGTAACAACTGTTGGGCAATAAGAAAGAGAAGGACATAGATTCACAGGAAGGACGTTTAAAAAGTAAAAATATTTTTCAAAAATATAGTGGCCCTTTGTCTTACAGCCAGACTGAATGTGATATTGGTAGACATGTTTGTTTATGTATCTATTTCATTCATATACGTGGTGGGAAAGGAGTCTAAACAAAATAGCTTAATTGAAAGAACCCAATAAAATCAATCCCCCAGTTTTTTTTAAAACACACAAGGCTTTTCGTGGAAGGGGAAGGCAAGTGATCAACAAGTTTATAAAAGGGCCACATAAATTATATTTGGGATTTACAAAGGAGAGGATGAGGTCCAGAAAAGTTAGATGCAACTTAACTCGTGTTGAAAGCAGAGGAAGTGAATATTACTTCATTTCCACTAATTACTGCAGGAATTCGTTCTTCAATATTACATTCTAGAAAAGTTGAATGAGTGTAATCATTCAGTAGACTGAGCCTAGCATGATGTAAGGCCAATTTGGATCTCCTTGCTGCAGGATGTGGTGGTGACATCTAGCTTAGATGCCTTTAAAGGAGGATTGGAGAGATTTCTGGATGAAAAGTCCATCACAAGTTACAAATCATGATGAGGATATGTGAGGAGGGGGGTGAGGAGTGATTAAAACATCTATTTATGTGTTTTCTCAGATCACTTTTTTGGAGGCTTAAAGTTTGTGCAGTTATCAACTTTTTATTTTTTTAATTTTTTTAATGTTTTCCGTCTGGTCTGGGGCATTGGGACGCCCGTGCGTGGTCAAATGCTTTAAATCGTGCAAAGCAGGTAAAAACAAATAATGAATTAATGAACTAACGAAATGATTTTTTTCGAAAAATATCATTAAACATGAAACAAAACGAAACAAAGCCTTAAACGAAATGAAACGAATCACCTTTTTTCGGTTCATGCCCATCTCTACCTTTGGCCTTTTATGTCACTGTTGCATCCACATTATGCCAACTCCCACATCCTTCTTTGCAAACCAACTGGCAATTGATTTCTATATAAAGAGACACAGTAACTCTAGGTCTCTTTGGGAGGCAGTGCTCTTGTGATGTGTAATTTTAAAAAATTGGGTTGAGTAAGTCAGGATGGATAAATTACTCAGCAATATTTCCAGTAAAAAAAGTGTTTGCTCATTGATCTTATCGATGTTCCAGGACAATGCATAAACTCATACTTTCACCTTATATGTGGTTTCTTGGCACTTTTAGCCTGGTTATGTTTAAGAAAAGTCTTTTGCAATGCTTTGATTGAATGACACATTCCAAGAACATTGAACTAAAAGCTGGAGTTAGTCCCAACTAAAATAGACCCACTGAATCAACCAGATGTAAATAAATGCTGATTGTACCGGCCCCTTGCATTCAATGGATGTGCTTGAGATTACAGTTGGAATTAGCTCTTTATAGTTTCATTACCTTATTGTCATCTGTTGTATATGTTTTTCAATCATGGTCTCCCTCCCTTTTTATGTAGCAGGGCTTTGATTTACTAAATGTTAAATTAATTGGTTTAATTAATTAAACTTCTGATTGGCTATAAGGGTGTCCTGATTAGTGAATCATAGATTTTTAAATGCTTTTGTGTTGCAAAGGTCCTAGGTTCAGAATTCGTATACCCAAAGAGGACTGGAAAATACTCTGGCCTCAAAACATGGAGGTCTAGTCACTTATAGGCCCCCTGATCTGGGTAACTTTGGCAATCATATACACACATTTGGCCTCCAGGTCCTCCCCCACTTTGTACCAGCTGCAGAAATAGCTATCTGGTAGCTTTTAAATCATGTAAATGATGAAGCTTTGGAGAAGCTTTGGGGACCCTGCCAAGGCCCCAAAGCAAGGAACTGCCACCATTGGCGATCTCCAGGATCAGAAATGGGCAATTTTTAGCATATATACTGTATGTATGTAATTTTTGAACTGTAGACTCTCTTATGTCCTTTGGGACAATTAAATTCCTTGGAGTGGGGGAGCTCCATGCATCCCACAGAGCATGAAATCCACTCCTTATAGGCCTTGTTGAGCTAGATCAGTGGTTCTCAACCTTTGGGTCCCCAGATGTTCCTGAACTGCAACTCCCAGAAGTCTTCGTCACTAGCTGAACTGGTCAGGATTTCTCAGGATTGCAGTCCAGGAACATCTGGGTACCCACAGGTTGAGAACCACTGAGCTAGATGAACCAGTGGTCTGACTTGCTGCAATGTAGCTTTTTATAGCAAATGAACACACTAAGTTTAGGCTTTATGTGTGTGTGTGTGTCCCCTTCCTTCATGTGAAGACAAAAAAAAAGCTCACTGAATTATTTTTACTGACCTCTTTGAATTCTTCCATGTTTTAATTAAACAAACCATGGTCTATTGTTACATCAGAATGGTACCATATTTTCTTAGCCCACTCTAATGATAAAGATGATTTCTGAACAGTCATTTTCAGAATTATGTAATGCAGTTTGATAATTTTGGACATTGATGTGCCACCAGTTTTCATGACTGTTGACATTCTCAGGATCAGAGCCACTTGGAGGGGGGTGGGGGTGGGAATGAGGTATCATGGGAAGTCAGGATACGGCTTGTTATGTACTTCACGACATTTTTACTTCCAGAGAGATGTGATAGTGGGCTTTTCTGCTTCATGTGTCCACATAAATGTGCAAATGTCAGATTAGTTGCACCTTGTCTTGGAGAACAAAATATCAGTTGCTCCATCAGGCACCAAGCTTGATTCTGGTGGATTCTGTTACCCCACCACTGCACCGGTGTTCTGCCATTGCCCACTGCCTTCTGGCATCTTCCTCCACTAGCACTAGCGCTCCCAGTGCATCCTTCCACATTTGAAAGCCACCCCTAAACCCTTTTACCGTTCATCATTTATTTCCAATTCTTGTTTTTCAAAAAAGAGACTAAGCAGAGAGAGGATCCCAAAGCAGTTTATTTTGTTGCTGATATAAAGAAGAGTGGTTTGCCTTCTATTGTCTTAGTAAAGGTTCAGAGTAGGCTGCCAATTCTACTTTGTAATTCAAAGGAAGATTTGCAGTGAGCATTCTTACAGAAAATGCTTTATTCATTATCAATAAGCATATAACCAGTACTGCTGGCAAATAATGTAAAAACATGGCATTCTTTGTTCACAGGAACAAAGCTTCAGAGGGGCAAGTTTTTCCAAAAGCTATTCATGTAAGATAATGAACACCTCTTAGGCTCTGTACATATAATAGCTGTGCAAAAACCTGAAGGTAATATGATAAGACCTTGTTGCCTGTGGCACCACTATTCTCCTCATGCCATCTTTCCCTATTATGGGATCTTGTTCATTGACTTATTTTTATACCATCTTTTATCAAAAGTTCATTCAGCAGCCATTCAGTCAAACAGCAATTAAAATACAGCCCCAATAAAACCACGAAACTCCAAGCCCCATACTGAGAGTACTCAAAATGTCTGGTTGAATAGAAAAGTTTGTCCTTTGCCTGCAGTGCTGCAGCCAAAAGATCCTTTTTCATTTGCCTCTGATTTTTTGCCATAGACAGACTACTGGCTTCAGATCCAGGAAATCTAAATGTTGACATCCGGCCCATGTTTTAAAGCACAGAACTGCTTTGGTCTTTTAAAGAGGTGTGAGGGCCCAATTTTATCAAAGCAAAAGGGATGTGTGAGGAAGGAGCACAGAAAGCTTTACCATTTCCATCAAGCAGCATTTTGGAATAACAGCAATTCTCAAGAACAACCCCAGGGTGTGGTGGAGGAGGGGAGGTATTTTGAGAAAAGTTTCTAGGGCCAAACAGCTGGAAAAGTGGCATTTTATTATTCCTGTGTGTCTATTTAGCTTTTAAAATTGGTCATAAGCCCTCTTTATTTGGACTTTGGGCAGCTATTTCCTGGAACTGCTGCCTCACACACACACCATGTGTTTTGCCTTTATCCTTTCCTGAGGTAATCAGCTGTCTCATTACCTTTCCTGAGGTAATCAGCTGGCATCCTTGCTAGTTATTACATTTAAAGCCCTACACAGCTTGGGCCCTGAGCGCATCCAATCTCACTTGATTTCGGAAGCTAAGCAGGGTCGGCCCTGGTTAGTACTTGGATGGGAGACCACCAGGGAATATCAGGTGCTGTAGGCGCCTGGAGTAGGAACTGGCAAAACCACTCCAGTATTCCTGCCAAGAAAATTCTGTGGACATGGGGTCACGAAGAGTCGGTCACGACTGTAACGACACAACACACACACACACAGCTTGGGTCCAGGCTGTTTGAAGGATTGCATCATCCCCTGAGAGCCTTCTCAAATTTTAAGATTCTTTTGGGGATGCCCTTCTGTCAGTTCAACCACCTTCTCAAACTGCTTTTTTTATTGATAAGGGCATGAAAGGGGGCCTTCTCGGTGGCTGCTCCCAGGCTTTGGAATGCACTGCCCTGAGAAGCCAGGCTGGGCCCCTCCCTCTTGCCCTTCCATCCTCAGGCCAAGACCTTTCCTTTCAGGCAGTATTTTAAGCAATAGGGAGGGTGGGTTCCCAGAGTATGCTGTATTTATTAAATTTAGATATCTTGAGATGTATTCCAACATTTTCTTAAATTATTTTAGCCTTAGTTTTCACATTGACTAATATTTAATTGTTTTAATATAGCATTTGTATTGTATTTTAGCCCTGTGAGGATTGTATAGGTTTAATTGTTGTAAATTGCCTTGGGTCCCCCATGGGGAGAAAGGTGGCATAGAAATAGATAAATAAATCCTTACCTGTAAATGGACGGCAAAAGTAACCAGTCTTCCAGGTCTCTTACGCAGGGTGTTTGAAACAAGGATTATAAAACATTTTGTCTATTAAAACATTGTTAATAATATGTCAGTTCATATTGTGCAGTACTGCACATGTACACGTTAACTAATTTCTTGGTGTCATTTTCAAAGTTTCCACTGTATTTAGCATGATATCGCATATGGCATATGCATCATACTAAATGCCACGAGTGTGTCGCTGTTCTGTGTTTAATAGACTTGTGTGTGGTACGTGTAACTTATCCTAAAGTTGGATTTCTCCTTCCTTTTTCCTTTTTCAATCACAGTTTGTCTCTCCTCCATAGAGTTTGAATGTGTCATGTGTCAAAATCTGCCATGATGGTGGATCAGATCAAGTTAACAGCTGCTGCTTAGTCAGTCACACATGAATCAGCCACGCACAGCCCTGCTGCCAGAAGCCCACCATTATCCTTGGGTGACGTTTTTTCCATTGACCCATTTCTTCTGATTTAGAAAAATCTTGTGGCTTTGTCTAGGGGCTTAATTTGGGAATCTGCTGACAGGTCTAGGGGCCAGCTTAGGAAAAAGTCTGTTTACTGTGCATTTTTAGCTCTAACATTCAAAGGAAGGAAGCAAGGACACGGAGCTGAGCTTATTCCTTGCTAGAGGTATGCAGAAGGGACATCTCTGCCCCATGGCAAGGAAACCAGTAGCATGCTCCAACAGCTCTGTCCTCAGCTGTGGGCTGGCATTCATGACTCTACACAAAAGTACACTGGGGAAGTTGTAGGTGTAACTGTACAGCAGGCACACATTTTAAAATTACCATTACTGTATTCTTATTACGGTTGTCTATGCTGGATTTCCCCTTCCTGCTTTAAAACAATATGATCAATGAAAAAGGATTACCAGAGTTTAGGACCTCTTTGCAAATGACATCAGAACCACTTCACACCTCCACCAGGAAGTCCATTGCTCATGACCCATACTCATGTGTTGGGAAGGGTTGCATAGATGAGACTTTCATACACACCAGGCCACTGTACATCTAACGAGTCTCTTCAGGCCATTGCCCACCTAAGGAGCCTATTCATACCAGGGTGGGGTGAACCCAAGGTGAACTATTCATTGGAAGCCTCCCACCAACACTTCTCAGATTGAAGAAGCTACTTGGATGAGTAGTGAAACATTTCGACCGTACAAGAAAAGAAGTCCCGTTGCCGCACCTCAACTCCTTTATAACCTCACCTGGATGATTGAGAATCTTCACAGAACATGACAAAGTGATAGCACTAGCAAATTCATTAAGGGCATTTTGTCTCACATGAAGCTGCCTGGTTAGGTTTGCCTGATATGTGTTTGTTTATTGATTTGATTTGATTTTTATACAGCCCATCTGGCAACAAAGGCCACTCTGAGCATGTTATAAGATTACAAACTGATTTCGACTAAAGCAAATTGATTTTAGAGAAAGCTGAAATCCGTAGAACATGCTAACCATTGGTATACCCCATGGGTTCCAATGGGAGACCCAGTCATGCCAGACAATGCTGCCAGAAGGAAGGCTCCCTTGAGTTCTTGCTGCAGCCAGATACGAATATAGGACTGGACTCTTAATCTGTATGTAACCCAGTGGATAAAAGAGTTTTCTGGCATGCGTTTATGTGACTCTTATAGCCAAATTGTTGCTGCTGGCTTTGCTTTGGCTTTGGGTAGTAGGTACAGTGGGTGTGGTGGCTCAGCGGGCTAGAGCACTGAAAACTGTTGCCTACAAAGTCAGCAGCTCAGCAGATCGAATCCCGGATGCCACGCAGCGGAGCAAGCTCCCACTGATAGCCCCAGCTCCTGCCAACCTAGCCGTTCGAAAGCATGTAAATGCAAGTAGATAAATAGGTACCGCCATAAAAAGCAGGAAGGTAAAACTGTGTTTCTTGCAGCCATGCCGGCCACATGGCCACGGACTTGCACAACACTGGCTCTTCAGCTTGAATACGGAGATAAGCACCGCCCCTGGGGGGGAACAGTGGGGGAGGACAGCCCAGTAGTTATTATAAATTGTGCTGAGTAGTTTTAACTGTTCTAATTTGCGACCAGATGTTCTCTTGGGTTTGCCCTCTACTTGCCTTCTGTGACATTCACCATATGGCACACAGTTTGTGGTTCTCAAATTTAATAATAGCTGGTTGGCATGGCCATTGCCGAACAACTCTAGACCATTCCAAGGCAAGCATATCTGTTAAATAAAGTAAAAACTGTTTAGCATTTTATGAGAGGGATGCACTCACATGCACAAGCGTGCTCAGAGAGAGAGAGAGAGAGATACATTGCTTAAACAATAAAAGAAAGCCTGAAATGCATATATCTGTTCATGATTCCCAATCCCAACTAAACTGAATGGGATTAAAAAATAACATATTCTCTGTTCAGGTTCAGTTTGATCCTCTTTTGCCTCCTACGATCTCCATTTCCTTCCTGTCCTCTGGCAGCTGGTCACCTTAAAGAGCCTATGCAGAGAGTTAAGAGCCTTATGTAATGAACAGTCACAGAATGGCAGGGACTGCCCACCTCTGAGCTCAGGCTGAATAAACTGGCCATGACTCCTTCCCTCTCGCCTTGATGAAGGTGGGGCTCATTCATGCTGGAGAAACAAAATGAAAAGAAAAAAAAAAGACACACCACAGAATGTCAATTGGAAGTGAGCTAAATCACTCCGGTGACTTGCCGTCAGTCTCTAGGAGCGAGTTATAACACTGAGCAATGATGCAGCCTAGCAACACAGCCGGGATTATTATATTATTGGTTTGGGCCGTAGGAAAAGAGTGCTACATGCAAGTTCACTTTGTGAAGCATATCCCTTGTCAGCAATTTTTCTTTTCACCATGGCAGCATCTTAAGGTTTGTTCTCTTCTTCCCTTGAAGCTATGAGAGCACTGCTGGAAGTCAGGGCCAGCCCTACCATTAGGCACAGCGAGACATCTGCATCTCAAGTGGCAGATGCCGATTGCAGCAGTGGCCTTCTCCACATGAGGTCTTGGGCTTTTCCTCCTGTTAGACAACAGATATATATATATGTACTTCACAGGCTACCTTGGACACCCCTTAAACTTCAGTGGACCCTTGTATAAGAAACAGTTTGTATAACATAAAATCTGCACAACATAAAAAATTCCAGAGATGGGGGAAATTTGTTTAACATTGCCTATGGGGAGAATCCGTATAACATAAAATGGGATTACTCAATTTTCAATGCATTCCTATGGGAATTTGTATAAAGGAAAATTTGCTTAACATAATTTCATTTGGAACGAATTAATTCCTTTATACAAGGTACCACTGTACTCTGGTGCCCTCTGGCATGGTTCCACCCAGTCCCACTGCCATATGTGCAGGACATTTGACTACTTGAAAAACAGGGAGTAAGTCATACACAGAGGAGGGAGAGCATATCTTTTCCATGCAAGAGAAGGGAAGCATGTATTCTGGCCTGAAGATAAAGGACAGTAAGCACCATACTGGTTGGCTGCCTGCTGAGATACCAGCAAACCTATAACATACCCCTGGAGTATTTTTACAATGTGCAAAGGCTGACCACGGGGGGTTCTGCTTCAAGGCTAAGGAAAATAACTACATTAAAGGCACAAGACTGAGAATTATGGTAGCAAGGACTAAACATTATAGCATGACCTAGGAATATGTATGTGAAGATTCGCAGTCATCTAGGTGAGTTTATCTGGAAGTTGAGTCATGGCAACTGGACTTCTTTTTCTTGAGAGATTGAAATGTTTCACTGCTCATCCAAAAAGCTTCATCAGTCTGAAGAAAGCTAGTTGTCAAGTCCTCCATTTTATAGTTCACTTTGACCTCAGGTCATCCTGGTCTGAAATAGGCTCATAAGATGAACAATGGCCTGAATAGGCTCGTTAGGTGGACAATAGTCTTCATAGACCATTAGGTGAACAATGGCTTAAAGTGTTGAAAGTGAAACCCATAAAGTATGAATTGTTAGCTATGGCATTGGTGGTGAAGGTGTGACGTATTTTTGATTTGTCTAGGTATTGTTGAATGCCTGACAAGTAGCAGATAGACTATGCCTGAGCCCCCCACCTCTGCTGAGAGAGGGGTTTTCAATGCTCACATAAATGGCTTCCCTGACTCCTCTCTCAAACCACCTATCTTCTCTGTCTAATAAGTGTGCCTCATCTTTGAATGAGTGCCCTTTGTCCTTCAAGTGGAGGTATACTGCTGATTCTGGTCCAGAGCTGCTGCCCCTCTTTGTTGGGCCATCCTCCCATTCAATGGTTGTTTAGTTTCTCCAATGTAGAGTTCTTCGCACTCCTCACAGCATTGGACCGCATATACTATATTGCTCCTGTGGTGTCATGGCAAAGAAATAAAATTTATCAAATATTGGACCAGTTCCAAAGCATTTCGGAGCCGCCAAGGTGTCGCTCACATCGTCACAAGCACTACGCCCTTTCCTCCGCTCAAAAACTCCCTACCGTTCCCGAAATATCAGAAAAACATGAGCTGCCCCTTTTCTGCGGCTAAGAGAAGCTTTGTGGACCGAAGAGCGGCAAGCGGGAGCTTTACAATTCTCACCCACTCCAAATGTATCTCAATGGGGATTTTTCGACTCCTGTGTATTTCTATATGGGCAAGCTTTCTGCCCGCTTTTTCAGCGAACTAAGCAGCCTATCCTCCAGCAACCAAGACCCCCAATACCGTGTCCTCTCCAAATATGAGCTAACCTTCTCCCATACTGTCTCCAAAGCATTTAAACCCTTTCCTCTCCCTTCTCCAGAACGCATTAAGCCTTTCCTTGCCAGCATGTTTTAACCTTTCTCTTGCCTTTTCTTTTCAATCTGCCTCTCATTTCTTTTCTCTAAAAGACCCCAACCTTGCTTCTAGTCCCTCAGTCTTTAGCCCACGCCTTGTTCCACCGTTCCATTGTTCTTGCCCGTTCCCCAAACCCTGAACCAGGCAACCAGGGACATGGCTTAGAGTGGGCAGACTCTAAGTTGGCTGATCCCTACCTCAACCAACTCCCTTTTCCTCTATCCTGCCAATCACTCTCTCTCTCTTCCTTTCCAGACAAATCTCTTTCTCTCCTTCTTTCCTTTTGCCTCATTCCTTTCTGGCCTCTCCTATTCCTCTACACTCTATCTCACTAAACCTAGGTACTTGAAACATTTCTCTGCTTCCCGGACCTGAGCCACCTTTCTGGGCAGCAAGAGGGGTTGCCAGCTTAACTGAAGGAAAAAGGGATTCCCCCCCCCTTTCTCTCCCCCTTCACCCTCCCTTCTTCTATTCCTATCTTCCATCCACTCTCCTACCATCTCTCTCTCTCTCTCTTGGGCACGCTTACACGTGTGCCCACCCTGTCCCCTGGCTCTCACACTCTCACATTTGGGGCAAGGGAAGATCAGAACAAGAAGAAAGAAAATGGCAACTTTGCAGGCTGGCAGAGTTGTCTGGAAACGTCCATCTTCATCAAGGACCCCCGTATCTCAGCAGCTGTTCTTCAGAAAATCAACATTTCTGTCTGCCAACCCAGATTGTCATCAAAGCCTGAGGACACATTCCATTGTTTCATTCACACACCTGGAAAGGACTTGCATTTCTGTGTTCCAGTTTTTGTAATCGCCAGACACCCCTATGTAATCTTATAAGAGCTTGTATTCTTGTGTTTTTCAACTTCCTGGGTCTTTGTATCCTTGTGCTCCCAAATTCCTGTGTCTTTCCAAATACCTGTATGTAATCCCATCAACCCTTCCTGCCCCTCCCCCACTGGCTCTGATAATTGCCTTCTCTCACCCACTATTGATTTACTGATTCCCTTCAGTTTACCTGTATCCAAAACAGTACGTGGACCTTATTGATAGAATAATCTCTACACACCGTCCCAATATCCCTGACCTATTCTCCTTAATATCAGCCCTGCTTAATGAGGAGGAGCGCCGCCAGGTCATGGGGAAAGCCTATGAGGCTTTCACTGAATGGCAACAAAATTATATTCAAAACCAGCCCCGGGGGGGGGGGGGACAACGGACCCGAACCTCCTGTCCCGCCCACGGCAGAGGAAGTACTCTGCTTAAACCCCCCTGCTGCCGCCAACGACCCTAATACTGAGTTTGGGAAGGCAGTGATAGAGGGAGCCCGGCAGGCCATCCGGGAGGGATTAAGGAAAGGGGTCCCTAGGATTGTAAACTACCAGAAAGTTTACAATACAGTCCAGACCCCAGAGGAGACCCCAGCCGAATTTCTAACTCGGCTTAAGGACGCCTACCGTCGGCATACCGACGTGGACCCAGAAGACCCTGGGAATTTAGCTGCCCTTCGAACTACGTTTATTGCCCAAGCCGCCCCCGACATTCGAAGGAAGCTACAGAAACTCCCCACCCCCGCTGCCCACCCCCTAGAGACTCTAGTGCAGACTGCTTTCCAGGTCATTTATCAAAGACCTGAGCTGGAAGAGGTAAAGGCAGAACAAAAGATGAGGAAGAAAGCTAGTCTGCTGGCAGCTGCCATGCAGCCTCAGTGGCAGAACCCCATGCAGCCCCAGTGGCAGAACCCCGTGCAGCCCCAGTGGCAGAACCCCAAGCAACCTCATTGGCAGAATTCTCCCTCAGAACAAGGCCCAAGGGACAAGGGCTCCCAACGAGGCCATGGTTGCTGTCTCTTCTGTGGCTCACCCGATCATTGGATCCAGGAATGTCCCCATAAGAGCGGATACGTTAGTTTGCCCTGAAATTTTGTCCCCCGGAATCTTGAAGCCATCCCACCGCGTCCCCATAACTGGGACCGGCGGCCACATTATGCCCCTCGCCAGCCTGAGCCCCGGAACCCTCCCCCATCACGCGGCCTTGACCAGGGTTGGGAGGAAGGGATTGTCCCTATTGCACAAGGGGACTGGTACCCTTGTGAGGTTAGGATGGGGCCCCCTCCCCCACCCCGCGCCTTGATGGCTGCAAGAGAGGGAGAACACGATTGACACCCCTCCAGAGGCGACCCTCTGTACCGGACCCCCGAACCTCTGGTGGAGATAGAAGTAGGGGGTCGGAAGACCAAGTTTCTGGTCGATACGGGGGCGACCTTTTCTGTCCTCACCAACCCTGAAGACTACCCCTTAATTCAATCCCTTACCACCCCTGTAGTGGGAGTTGGAGGGTCAATTACAGAAGCTCCCATCACCCACCCTCTTCCCATCCTACCCCAAACTAGCCATTCCTTCCTCATCCTCCCCCAGTGCCTGCTAAATCTCCTGGGAAGGGACTTGCTCTGCAAGCTACAGGCTACTATCCACTGTGACCTGAGTGGCATATGAGTCACCTTCCCCTCCTCCCTCTCTCACCTCTGTTATTTAGGTCCCCCTCTTCCCCAAAACCCACCACCAGCCTGGACTGATGTTAACCCTGAGGTTTGGTACACAGGGAAACCGGGATGCGCCAAATTCGCCACCCCCCATCAGGTCCCCCTAAAACCTGATGCCCTTCCGGTCTCCATCAAGCAGTATCCAATAAAGGTGGAGGCTCGGTTTGGCCTCCTGGACACTATCAACAATTTCCTGGCGGAAGGTCTCCTAATTCCGGTTGCTTCCCCATGGTGCACCCCTATATTTCCAGTCCCAAAGCCAGACAAGAGTTGGAGATTTGTTCAGGACCTTAGAGAAGTGAATTCTAGGACCCAATTACTTCACCCCATGGTCGCTAACCCCCACACCCTTCTGACTACCCTCACCCATTCTCAGGTCTGGTATATGGTAATAGACCTGAAGGATGCCTTCTTTTGCATTCCCTTAGCCCCCGAATCCCAACCCATTTTCGCATTTGAGTGGGAGGATCCGGTCACTCGAGTCAAATCTCAGCTGACCTGGTCGCGATTAGCCCAGGGGTACTGTAACAGCCCCCGGGTGTTTGCCCAGGCTCTAGCAAGTGACCTCCAATCTTTCTCAGCCCCAGGGGCCACGATCCTCCAATATGTAGATGACATATTGGCCGTCCATTCAGATCAAGACTCCCTCGAGGCTCAATCCATTGCTCTTCTCAACCATCTAGCCTCGTGCGGGTACAAGGTATCCCAGAAAAAGATTCAATGGGTGACACAGGAGGTTACCTATTTGGGATACATCCTTAAGGAAGGAACCCGCCTCATCCATCCATCCCGTATCAAAGCCCTGAACGACCTTAACCCACCCAAAAATGTAAAGGAACTTTGGTCCTTCCTTGGGGTCTCCGGATTTGGGAGACTCTGGGTTCCAAATTTTTCTGTATTGGCTAAACCCCTCTACCAACTCACCTCTCAGGATATGGCTTGGGAATGGACTGGAGAGCACCAGAATGCATGGAACGCAATCAGGAAAGCACTGGCACAAGCTACCGCTTTAGTGCTGCCGGACCAAACACTCCCTTTCGATTTATTCGTCCATGAGCGGGCATCTGTCGCCCTGGGAGTCCTTACTCAACCCGTCGGCCCTGAACGTCTTCCTGTCACCTATCTGTCCAAAGCTCTAGAGCCTGCTACCTCGGGGTGGCCAGCTTGCCTCCGGGCTGTAGCTGCAACCGCCCTGCTGGTGACCGAAGCGGCAAAAATTACAGCAGGAGCCCCTATTCGAGTTCATTCTCCCCATTCTGTGTCCACTCTCTTAGAACAAAAACTGCCAGCCTGGGCCACCTCTGCCAGGCTGGCCCGGTACGTCTCTCTGTTACTAGATAATGATTCCATTACTCTCCACCGCTCCAATTGCCTGAACCCCGCTACCCTCCTTCCTACCCCCTCTGACCTCCCTCAACACGACTGCCTAGAAACTGTCTCAGTAGTAGTGGGAATCCGCCCAGAACAGTCCTCCGTTCCCTTAGACTCTCCCGACCTTACTTTGTGGACTGATGGGTCCTCTTTCATAAAGGATGGGTCTCGCTACACTGGGTTTGCAGTAGTAGGGGAGGGAGGACCGCTTATTATGCAACCCCTTCCCCCTCAAAACTCAGCCCAAGCTGCAGAGTTAGAAGCCCTCATTGCCGCTGCCAAATTGGCTACAGGGCAGCGAGTGAATATCTTTACTGATAGTCGATACTGCTTCCTGGCAGCCCATACCCATGCGGCCCTCTGGAAAGCTCGTGGGTTTGTGGGGGCAGACGGAAAGGCACTTAAAATGGCTCCTCTGCTGGACCGACTCATGTCCGCCCTCCTCCTACCTAAGGAGGTGGCGGTGGTCCACTGTCCAGGGCACCAAACGGACGAGGGCTCTATCTCCCAGGGAAACCGCTTGGCTGACACCTGCGCAAAGCGTGCTGCTGTTTTAAAAGGGGGGGGAGGCGGAAATGTGTTTAGCCGAACTCCCACACACCCCACATTTCAAGGATTCCCCGCAGACCCAAACACCCCGCATCCCCATATCCCCAGAACAGGAGTGTGCCCCGCTGTACACCCAACTGGATTCATTACAACCGGGGGGAAAGTGGGAGAATGGCTGGTGGGTGACGGGTGGCTGGGTTCAACTTCCCTCAGCAATCTTCCATCATCTAGTCCGACAGTTTCATGGAGGTACCCATTCCTCAGGGAGAACTCTTTTCCGTTGGCTGAACCAAAGATATTTTCATCCCGACCTGCGACCTGTTTGCCACGCCATAGCGACCTCCTGCCTCATTTGCCTGCAGAACAACCTGCGGGGCTCTAAGCCACTACCCCAGGGAGTCCTGAGGCAAGCCCATTACCCGGGAGAGGCCTGGCAGGTTGACTTCACCGAGATGCCCAGGGCTGGGGCCAAACGAAGCCTTTTAGTTTTTGTAGATCTGTTCAGTGGGTGGCCCGAGGTGATCCCTTGTAGGACCCAAACCGCCAGAGAAGTAGTACAAGCTCTGGTGGAACACCTGATCCCAACCCATGGTGTCCCCTTAGGTCTGGAATCCGACAATGGGGCCCATTTTGTGTCCCAGGTGGTACAAGGGGTAGCCACCTATTTCCAAATTAAGTGGTCCCTTCATTCGGCTTACAGACCACAAGCCTCCGGAAAAGTTGAGAGGCTCAATCAGACCCTAAAACGGCAATTGGCCAAAATTTGCCAGGAGACGGGACTCAAATGGCCCAAAGCCTTGCCCATCGCCCTCACCCGAATCTGTGCAACCCCCACCGCTCGCCTCGGCTTGTCACCATTTGAGCTCCTATACGGGCGTCCCTTCGTGGCTCTCCCCCCAAAACCAGGTCCGGAGGGCCAAACCCTACCAGCATACTTTAGGGAGTTGGAGGGGGTCTTCTCTTCCCTCTCTAAGCAGGTCGCGACCGCCATCCCGCCCCGGAGAGACCTTCCCCTCAACATCCACCCAGGGGACTGGGTGATGGTGAAGGAACTGCATCCCAGCTGCCTGGAGGCGAAATGGTCGCCTCCGCGCCAGGTGTTGCTCAGCACCCCGATGGCTGTAAAGGTGGAAGGAATAAAATCCTGGATCCACCTCTCCAGGGTTAAGACTGTCCCCCGCCAGACAAGGAATGGGCATGCCAGCAGCTGGAGCCTCACCGCCTGAAAATCACCCGGCAGAGAGAGAAGGGAGCGCCCTTGCCTGACCCCGACCCCATCGCCTGCTTGTACTCCTTCGAGGAAGCGGAACTGACTGCCGTTTTTCATACCTAACAGTCAGGACCGCCCCCACTGGACTCGGGCTCACTTGAACATAACTTCTGGAAACCCATTCGGACTAGACTGCTGGCTTGGACAATTACTTCAGGACTCGTTGCTTGCCGGATTGCATCTTGACCCACCGGATCTCTACTCCGTGCCTCAACCTGATGACCACCCACGCCCCTCTTGACCCGTTGGTGAGTGCTTAGGTCCTCTCTCTCTCTCTCTCTCTCTCTCTCTCTCTCTCTCTCTCTTCCTCTCTTCTCCTCTCTGTGTCCCCTGACCTTTTTAAAAGACAATCCTATCCAGACCCTCAGGATGCTGTCCCTATACTCTCTCTTGTTGATGCTACCCCTCCTCTTCACTAGTACATTGGCAGGATGGGACCGAAATTCCTTCCACATGATGGTCCACAATATGACGGAGACCTTAAATGTCATGGACTGCTGGGTGTGTGCTTTTGGCCCCCGCCACATCCAGGCCAGCTGGCCCATCATGCCCACAGCGTGTTTGGAGCCACAAGATTGGAACAAAACCCACTTGTATACGGTCCCACAGGGAACAAACACCCAAACTGCTGACCCAGACCAATTCACTGAGTTATCAACAGCATTGGCCACTAGCACCTATCTGTGTGACATGGCATAACCAGCCTACACACCAAGATTTAACTCACGAGGGCACCCAGATCCCGTTTCAGCAACTGGGTGACTACCCTTTCTGTAATTGCACCATGGATGTGGGGGATCATCCCTCTGGAGAGCCTCATCCCACCCCCAGTTGCCTCCCACAATACATCCAAGATAACAAACGAGTGAACATGTCCCTTAACCAAATTCAAGTAACTTATTCGGCCATTCTGAACGTAGTAATTCATGGTCTCCCCCAAGGAGTCTTTTGGATCTGTGGCTCCTGGGCAGGGAGAGTGTTGCCTGCAGCCTGGAATGGGTCCTGCACCCTAGGCACTCTCATGCCCGCGGGTATACAATTCTATCAAAAGCATCAGCCGGCTTCAGCATGGGTGCCCCCTCACCACCTATACAGACAAAAATGGGTCTACAGTGAAGAGAAGGGGTACGATCCGGACCGCACCTTTTTAACAGAAGGTGAGCAGTTTGCCTCCATTCTTTTCCCTGCCTGGGGGGTTGCAATTAATGTCCGCCAGATTAGACGTCTTTCTTACCAATTGGAAGCCCTAGCAAATGATACCGCAGATGTGGCCACTGCCCTGCAAACTGAAATAACTTCAATCGCAGAGACGCTAGTCCAATACAAATTAGCTCTAGACTTTCTCTTGAGTAGGGCGGGGGGATTCTGCCAGTGGCTCAACCAAACCCGGTGCTGCCATTTCATTGACCAGAGGGGGCGAATCACCACCGATATAGCTAAAATTCGGCACATAGCTTCCGCAATCCAAGCCACCTATTCGGACAACAATGCTTCTCTTTGGGACTGGCTGACAAGATGGATCCCAGGTTCTAATTGGATAAAAGAGATTTTTATAAGCTTGATTGGCCTTCTGTTGATGCTTGTGATCGTGAGCACCCTAATCCGATGCGCCATTCACTATGTGACCCAGAGATATTCCCTCATTCGGTAGGGCATGCCGCCGAATGGAAGAAAGGCAGAATGAGGCAGTCTACCAGGGAGGTGATCCTGTTGGACACCTCTGTATTTTAAAAAGGGGGGATTATGCGGAGTCATGGCAAAGAAATAAAATTTATCAAATATTGGACCGGTTCCAAAGCATTTTGGAGCCGCCAAGTGTCACTCACATCGTCACAAGCACTACGCCCTTTCCTCCGCTCAAAAACTCCCTACCGTTCCCGAAATATCGGAAAAACATGAGCTGCCCCTTTTCTGCGGCTAAGAGAAGCTTTGTGGACCGAAGAGCGGCAAGCGGGAGCTTTACAATTCTCACCCACTCCAAATGTATCTCAATGGGGATTTTTCGACTCCTGTGTATTTCTATATGGGCAAGCTTTCTGCCCGCTTTTTCAGCGAACTAAGCAGCCTATCCTCCAGCAACCAAGACCCCCAATACCGTGTCCTCTCCAAATATGAGCTAACCTTCTCCCATACTGTCTCCAAAGCATTTAAACCCTTTCCTCTCCCTTCTCCAGAACGCATTAAGCCTTTCCTTGCCAGCATGTTTTAACCTTTCTCTTGCCTTTTCTTTTCAATCTGCCTCTCATTTCTTTTCTCTAAAAGACCCCAACCTTGCTTCTAGTCCCTCAGTCTTTAGCCCACGCCTTGTTCCACCGTTCCATTGTTCTTGCCCGTTCCCCAAACCCTGAACCAGGCAACCAGGGACATGGCTTAGACTGGGCAGACTCAAAGTTGGCTGATCCCTACCTCAACCAACTCCCTTTTCCTCTATCCTGCCAATCACTCTCTCTCTCTCTTCCTTTCCAGACAAATCTCTTTCTCTCCTTCTTTCCTTTTGCCTCATTCCTTTCTGGCCTCTCCTATTCCTCTACACTCTATCTCACTAAACCTAGGTACTTGAAACATTTCTCTGCTTCCTGGACCTGAGCCACCTTTCTGGGCAGCAAGAGGGGTTGCCAGCTTAACTGAAGGAAAAGGGGATTCCCCCCTTTCTCTCCCCCTTCACCCTCCCTTCTTCTATTCCTATCTTCCATCCACTCTCCTACCATCTCTCTCTCTCTCTTGGGCACGCTTACACGTGTGCCCACCCTGTCCCCTGGCTCTCACACTCTCACATTTGGGGCAAGGGAAGATCAGAACAAGAAGAAAGAAAATGGCAACTTTGCAGGCTGGCAGAGTTGTCTGGAAACGTCCATCTTCATCAAGGACCCCCGTATCTCAGCAGCTGTTCTTCAGAAAATCAACATTTCTGTCTGCCAACCCAGATTGTCATCAAAGCCTGAGGACACATTCCATTGTTTCATTCACACACCTGGAAAGGACTTGCATTCCTGTGTTCCAGTTTTTGTAATCGCCAGACACCCCTATGTAATCTTATAAGAGCTTGTATTCTTGTGTTTTTCAACTTCCTGGGTCTTTGTATCCTTGTGCTCCCAAATTCCTGTGTCTTTCCAAATACCTGTATGTAATCCCATCAACCCTTCCTGCCCCCCCCACTGGCCCTGATAATTGCCTTCTCTCACCCACTATTGATTTACTGATTCCCTTCAGTTTACCTGTATCCAAAACAATGCCACGCTTCTCTGCCCTATTGTGTCACCCTGTTTGGATTCATTAACATTTGCATAAGCCCTGGCTCCACTGCCAGGGACCACCCAGGACTGCCCAGAGCCGCCCCTGGCCACCCCTGAACTATCCCAATTGGACAATTTGAACTTCCTTCAGCCAATCCCTGAACAAGGTGCCTTCTGGGATGGGAGAGGGAAGAATCAATAAAAGTTTGGGATTTCCATGTGCTCAGCGCTGAACACCTTCGCTCTGTCTCTGGCTGGTGTTTGCCTGCTGCTTTATTAGGCCTAATAAATACAGTATTTGCCTCAGGATCTCTCTCTCGTTGGACTTTTATTGGCATCTGGGGGTCCAGCGGAACTCAGCAGGACTAGCCTGACAGAAAGGTAATTTTAGCTTATTTTAAACGCAACACTCCTTTTGTGATTTGGTGTCGGGTCCTTTGGGTGGACAAGTCTCTGCCTTAGTGTGTTTGCGGGTTTGAAATAAACAGGGATGTCATGTTTGCCAAACATCCTTTTAAGTTTTTCAGATACTCCAGCCATGTAGGGAATGACCAGGTTCTTCCGTTGGCTCTGGGTCTCAGGCTGATTCATTGTTTGGCACACTGCTTTGTTGAAGGCCCACTTTGGATATCCACAGGCCTGCAGTGCTGTCTTCAGGTGCCTGTCCTCCTTCTTCTTGGTTTCTGTGGAGGTGGGAATGCTCTCTGCTCTATAGTGTAGGGCCCTGATGACTCCTAATTTGTGTTGCAATTGATAGTTAGAGTCAAACAGTAAGTACTAATCTGTGTGGGTGGGCCTATGGAGACCATTGTCTACCTAATGAGCCCATTTAGGCAGTTGTTCATCTTATGAGCCTATTTCAGACCACGGTGACATGAGGTCAAAGTGAACTGTAAAATGGAGGACTCGCAACTAGCTTTCCTCAGACTGACAACGCTGTTTGGATGAGCAGAAAAACATTTCAATTAGAGATGGGCACGACTTGAAAAAAATTTTTTTCGAGTTGTCGTTAGTCGGGCCGGTTCCGTTTCGGCTCGTTTCCGTTTTTCGTGAATATTCGCAAAAATTAGTCGGTTCATTTTTTCATTTTTTTGTTGTCGTTAGTACTGTTTTTTGGGGGGGCGGGCTCCTGGAGACACCTCTGTGGTGGGTGCCTCCTCTGGCCCGCTATAAAGGGAAAGTGGGCTCCTGGAGGCACCCGTGGGTGCCTCCTCGTGGGTGCCTCCTATCCTCCCACTAGGAAGGGGAAGCAGGCTCCAAGAGACCCCTCTACATGGGGGTCTCCCCTCTTCACCTGCTGCTGCTGCAAAATGGTATGCAATAGCCATATGGATATTGCATACCAGTTGTGCAGACAGTGAGACCAGTGAGAGTGATAGGGTCATGCCTTCCCTGCACAAGGCTCTCACACCGCCATGTCTCACACAGAAGGGAATTGTACTTGCTGCATGTAGTGCAATGCAAGCAAGTAGATCTGGCTTAGGGTTAAGGTGGGTTAGTGCAAGGGCTAGGGTTAGGCTAGTGACGGGTAAGGTTATGGTGGGCTAGTGGGTTGCACCTCTGGGTGCCTCTCTGACCCACTAAGAAGACCGTCTGTGACGTATGGGTAAGGAAGGAGTCAAGGGTTAGGGTTAGGGTTCGGGGGCTAGGGCAGGTTTTAGGGGGCTTTTTGGCACATCCCAGAAGTCTCCGTGGCCAAGTGGCCATGCGATTGGTGGGATGGCTCCAAAAATTTGCATGGTCGTCCACTCCCACATGGCTGGCCACTTGGCTAGCCCATCATTGCGCAGGTGTAAAAAATAAAATAAAAAATAAAATCAATGGAGGACAGAGGAGGAGAGGAGAGACATTTTGTTGCGAGAAAAAACCCACCACTACTGTGAAAAATCTGGCAGTTTATAAATTTTCGCGTGTTTCTTTCTGTGTGTTTTTGGACCACGATTTCAAAAACAATATTGCGTTCACCGCCCCATTTTGGATCCCCCGCCCGCACCGCATGGCATGGCGACTCGAGTCTGGCTGCCCAGGACGGGGGGGAGGCGGGACCCCCCCTCCAGAAACCACCCCTCCGGTAGGTACCCTGCGCCCTTAGTCAAGCAGGCATTTTTCCGCCTGCTTTTTTGGCCCGGGAATGGGTGGGGGGAGAGTTTAAAAGTTTTTTCCTGTGCCGTCTGTGCCGCTTGCTTGCGCTTTAATTGTGGCGGCCGGCGGCGAGACTGGGCTTTTTGCTGGCTGCGAGCCTGCGGCAAGTCCCACCAGAGCAGCCCAGGACGGGGGATGGGGGGGGAGGCCGGGGACCTCCAGAAACAACCCCTCTGGTAGGTGCCCTGAGGCACGGCAGGCATTTTTCCGCCTGCTTTTTGGCCGTGAACTGTTTTTTTTTTTAACTTTTAAAAACTTTTTTTCTGTGCCGCGTGGCATCGCGCGATCGCGCGATGCAAGGAACGAGCATGACAAATCAGACCAAAATTGTTCGTTCGTCGGTTCGAGCTCGAAGTCTGGCAGAGTAATTCCCATTACCGTTTCCGTAGAGTAACGGAACCGAGTAACGGAAACGGAAACGGGAATACCGCTAAGTCGTGCCCATCTCTAGTTTCAATCTCTCAAGAAAAGAAGTCCAGTTGCCATGACTCAACTTCCAGATATGACCTAGGAAGCACTTCAGGGATGTGCAGTCCCTCCCACATGATCTTGACATAGCCCCAAAATTAGACACTTTGCTCTCTGCAACTCAGGAGGAAAAATTCATAAAGGAAAAGCCACTATGTTGAAAGCTGAGGATAAAAGATGGTTCGTCCATTGTCCACACTCGCTTTAAAGAGGCATGAACAGCAAGGGTGGCCGAACAGTTCTGCCATTGGATATGGACAAGGGGTTCCTATAGGAAACCCAGGGGATGCAGTGTCTGAGGGTTTCAGCTGGAGTCACAAGATTCAGAAAGTGTTGTCCAGCCAGTTTAATAAAGTTGAGTTTCACATGTCCAGCTCAGAAGTATTGCATGCTAACTTAGCCAGTTATCATTGCATTTCCTGTCTAGTCTAAAGGCCAAATAAGTCTGAAATAAGAGAAGTTTTAAAGAGTCTTGAGGCACCTTAAATGTTTTTTTTTTTAAAAAAATGTGGCATAATTGTAGCTCACTTGTGGAGTATGGTCTCATTTTACAAACATTTACATAAGCATGTATCAATGGATATCTGTTGAGCCTATACTCCGTGCATCTCTAAATGTGACAACGATCATTAGGAAGGGTATAGAAAATAAGTCAGCAAGTGTCATTTTGCCTCTTTATAAATCTATGGTGAGGAGGCCCCATCTGGAGTATTGTCTACAGTTCTGGTCACCAGACCTCCAGA
This sequence comes from Phrynocephalus forsythii, assembly GCA_029282475.1. Classification (NCBI taxonomy): domain Eukaryota; kingdom Metazoa; phylum Chordata; class Lepidosauria; order Squamata; family Agamidae; genus Phrynocephalus; species Phrynocephalus forsythii. The sequence goes on from JAPFRF010000002.1 coordinate 60,870,860, forward strand.
AGGATATTATGGAAATGGAAAAAGTACAGAGGAGGGCAACCAGAATGATTGGGGGACTGGAACACCTTCCTTTCCATCTGAGGCTGCAACAGCTGGGCCTCTTCACTCTTGAACCATGGCACGTAAGAGGTGACCTGATTGAAGTTTATAAAATCATACACAGTGTGGACAAAGTAGATAAGGAAAAACTGTTTTCCCTATAGCACAACACTAGAACTAGTGGGCACTCCAAGAAACTTTAGATGCTTGATCTCATACAAATAAGAAAAAGTACTTTTTCACCCAGAGGATCACTAGTCTGTTGAACTCCCTGCCAGAAGAAATGGTGACAACTGTTAGGCTTGACAGCTTTAAGAAAGGATTGGACACGTTCATGGAGAACAAGGATATTAATGGCCATCATTATGGATGCCTAAGGACAACTTCCAGGTTGGAAAGATAGGCAGGAGGATATCTCTCACTACCATTTGCAGGGAATCATAAGCAGGAGAAGACATCTGCTTGGGAATACCCTGAAGCAAATGGTGATCCACTGTGTGAGACAGAATGGTGGACTGGATGGGCTATGGCTTGTTCCAGCAAGGCTGTTCTTATGTTCTTAATGCCTCCAAAAAACCAATATAATAGGGGGAAAGAACACATTTTGTGAATGTTACACACACACACACACAAAGACTCTGAAATGCCTGTACATACAAACATAATATAAGAACATAAGAAGAGCCATGCTGGATCAGTCCAAAGGCCCATCTAGTCCAGCTTCCTGTATCTCACAGTGGCCCCACCAGATGCGTCCAGGAGCGCACAAGACTAGATATCTGTCTTCTAATACCACTCCCCTGCATCTGGCTCTTGAAGTACCCTGGTTTTAAGCCTGGAGATTACACTTTTCCTGCAAGAATCTGTCCAATCCCCATTTGAAGGCATCCAGGCCAGGTGCTATCACCACATCCTGTGGCAGGGAGTTCCACAGACTAACATGCTGGGTAAAAAAATATTTTCTTTTGTCTGTTCTCACTCTCCCAACCCTCCGTTTGGGTAACAGCATGCCTTTCTTCTTCTGGAAATTCTTAGCCTTCATTCTCTTGCACCCAAGAAGTAAGCCTACCCATGGTTTAATGAAACTCCTTTTAAGAGGAAGCCCCTCAAGCTTGGTGTTTCTTAAACCGTTGAGGCTGAGGACAAGCCAGATTGCTTTCTGCTCTGAAGTGGAAATCTCCACTCAAGCCATCACAACAGCAATCATCATGTCTGAGGGCTTCAGGAAGTAGCAGCTTCCCATCCATTCCATCATCCTTTACTATGGCTATTCTGCAGTATCTATGTAGAAGTCCCCTCCATATGTCTACGTATTAAATTAGGCTTTCTCTGATAGCTGCATAGAATGGAGTATCTGCTGCCTGTATAACTCTTTGGAAGGCTGAATGGAAGTAAAAGTCATCATCTTTTGCCTCACTGCTTCTCTCTTCAGTGTTCTAAATAGGGTGACTTAACATGGAATAGAGTTCTGAAAAGCTGTTTGGAGCAATCCAAGTGGCATGTGAACCTCAAGTGACCAAAATTGGATCTGATTTCTTTAAAAGGCAAGAAAAATATATTCATCCTTGCCCCTCTTGCTTTCTCCCTTTTATGGGAAGGTGTGTGTGTGTGTGTGTGTGTTTTGCTTTGCTGTTATTTTTGCTTCCCCAAAAAGAAAAAAAGATCTATCCTTTCTTATCTCCTTCCAGTAAGGAGAGAGAGAGAGAGAGAGAGAGAGAGAGAGAGATGTTCTCTAAGTGTTGCTGCACACACACACAAATTGCTTCCTTCCCTTGCTTCTATTGAGGACCAGATGAAGGAAGTTTTTAATTCCCTTCCCCATGTCATTGAGTTAGCTAAGAGTTCTGTTGAATCCACTATCAATATGTGGATATTGAAACCTGCTGGAGTGTCAAAGAAAGACACTTGTTTTGTTTTATTTTCAGCAAACATACATGGTGGAAATGTAAAAAAATGTATTGATTAGAGATGGGTATGAAACAAAAAAAATGTTGTTCCATTATCCGTTATTTGTTCTGTTACGTAACGGAACAAATAACGACGCCCAGAGTAATTTAGGAATGAACAGAACAGAACCAGAACAAATTAGTTTGGTTAGGTTTGGTTCGTTCCTCCCTGCTGGCGATGACAGCCCGGCTGTCATCGCCAGCGGGGGACGACTGTGAGAGCCCCGTTCTCACTTCTGCACAAGGAGGCGGGACCAGAGCTCTTTCAAAACTGATCTCCGCTGTGGGAAGGTGAAAGCCAGCTCAGCTGTCACCTCCCCGCTGCGGAGAGGGCCGCAGTCTCACTGCCGCAAGTGGAGGCAAGGCCGCAGCTATCTCAATCTCTGATCTCCACAGCAAGGGTATGACAGCCGGCTGGGCTGTCATCCCCCATGGTGGAGGGCGGTCGGGAGAGGGCCGCAGCTTTGTCTCCGCAAGCAGAGCCAAGGTTGCAGCTTTCTCCCAAGGGATCGCTGGAGAGGGGGCTGTGATCCCGCCTCCGAGTGCGGACTCCGGATCGCAGCCCCCTCTCGCCACGCTCCGCACGGGGAAGACCCCTTTGGGACCCCGTTCAGTCCCTCTGCATGCAGAGGGGCTGAATGGGAGTCTCGCCTTTCCCGCACCGGTCATGACAGCGACGGGCGCTATCATGACCCACATGGGAAAGACCCCTTTGGGACCCCCGTTCAGTCCCTCTTCATGCAGAGGGGCTGAACGGGACTCTCGCCTTCCTCGCACCGGTCATGACAGCAATGGGCTGTCATGCACCGGGGTGGAGATTGCTGGAGAGGGGGCTGTGATCCCACCTCTGCATGTGGAGGCCAGATTGCAGCCCCCTCCCGACCGCCCTCCGCCTTCCCCCTGCCAGATGACAGCCAGGATGACAGACACCAGGCACTGTTCAGCACCTCTGCATGCAGAGGGGAAGAAGAGACGTGGGTCCTGACAGTGCCAGCACCTCTGCATGCAGAGGCAGAATGGGCCTCTCATGCAGAGGCAGAATCTTCCCCGTGGGGAATGACAGCGCGCCTGGCGCTCTCATCCACGGGGAAGAAGACCCCCGAAACATGAAAAATGGAACAATTTTTTTAAAAAAAATCATGTCCGAAAAACGATAAATGAAGGGAGATGGGCAGAAAACGGAACAGAAACTAAACACCATTTTCCCGTTTCGTGCCCATCTCTAGTATTGATATTTTCCGCACCAACAAAGTAATAGCCTCTGACAGGGACCCAAGAAGGTGTGAGTAAGAACACTCTGGGGGCAGGCTGGTTTGCTCCACGGATTAACTCATCTGATCAACAGAAAAAGGACCAAACGGTGGGACAAATATCTGACCACTTCCTTTTTTGCACCTTCATGCTCTACTGAGATTTTTATTTTTTTATTTTTTTAAACATACAGTAGTTGGATTCTGCATAGTGATCCACTGATAGATGCTATATTTTGTCCTTTAATTTATTTCTCACCTTGCCAAGCACTTACTTTTCAACTTACTCTCAGGCTAAAAAGATGTCGATGTAACTGTGGCACAAAACCAACAACAGGAGTCCCCACCAAGTCATGATGGGAGCAGGTGTCTTTTCTTTGAAATACAGTACTTTCTGCTGTTTCCTCTGTGGGCCCATAATACTTGTATTCAGGAAGCTCCCCTCCAGATGCACAACAGAAGAAAGTGACAGCATTGTTTTCATTGGCAGCACATTCATAAAACTATGTTTGTTGTATCTGTTTCAACATTCTGTCTCTTGTATCCCCACCCCACCCCCCTCAACCTGATGTTGGTACATTCCTTGTTATGGAATATTCCACACAATTACTGAGAATGAAATTCCTCTTCAGAGCTACCACAATGCTAAGCCCTCTCTTCTCTGACAAATGGCTGAGGGGAAAGTAATTTTCCTTATCTGGTGCTATAGAAAATATCCAGAAGAGTGAGTCATAGGTAGACATGCCACAAATAGCATTCTTCTTCAGCCTGTCTCCATTTATAACAATAGAGGGGCATAGCTGGCTTGCATCAATGCAGCCTCAACTGACAAGTATTTTTTTATTTTTTATTTTTCTTCAGGTGATTCAAGATGGAAACATCAATCCTGCTGACGGAGATTAAATACCACATCTCACAATTCACAAGGAAACATGGTGCAAGTCTGTACTGCTTCTAGCAAGATATAGACAAAATGAATTGAATACGCTCGCTTGACTTCCCTCTTAGAATTTAGCACTTTGCAGCCTATATATCTCGTTCTCAAGTTGCACAGTGCGCCATTCCCCGAAATGGCTTTAACTGCTTCTGCACATGCAGTAATTTTCACTCCCATAGTTGCCCTCCTTGCAAATACACTCCCACAACCCTGTCCCTCTCGAAGGAAGCAGGGCCTCAGATCCACAGGAAAGCAACATAACCCATATCCTACCTTTTGCATGATTAACTATAGATTGCCATAATATAACTTCAGAACAGAGAGAGAGAGTGTGTGTGTGTGTGTGTGTGTGTGTAATAAGTACAGTGGACCCTTGTATAACAAACAGCTTGTATAACATAAAATCTGTACAACATAAAAAAATTCCGGAGATAGGGGAAATTTGCTTAACAGAATCACCTATGGGGGAAATCCGTTCAACATAAAAATGGGATTACTCCATTTTCAATGCATTCCTATGGGAATTCGTATAAAGGAAAATTTGCTTAACATAATTTCATTTGGAATGAATTAATTCCTTTATACAAGGTACCACTGTATATGCCAAGCCTTCAAATAAAAGAAAAGAAGGCAGAATGTTCAGGCAAAGGGAGTAGCAGCTCTCCCATTAGGGCAAGTGGGGAGCCCTAATGGAAGAGCTGCCTCAAGGAATACTGTTCAAGACTCCCTCCTTACAGAGGTGGGTGTATAAGCAGAGGGGGAAGGAGACTTGCTCTGTCCCACTTAGGCTGTGGTCACACCTGGATTTCAATCCTGATCTTCTAAAGGTCTGGCTTTTCCTCTTTGTCCCATCACGTGATTTAAATGTGGGACAAGAGTTCTCATGTAAAAAGCTGTTTTTTATTTTATTTTAAAGTGCAGTTCAGTCCCCTTGGCCAGCAGGTTGCACTAGTATTTGAAAAAAAGGACCACTTTGCTGGGGGAAATTAATGCCCCAGGAATAGCCAAAAAAAGAAAGAAAAAGAAACCCGGATCATCAGCGTGGTCCCACGGCGTCTGCCTCCTTAAAAGCTGGATTTTCAAAGCGAGGCAAAAAGTTCTCTACTTCGTAGGTGAGTCACAGAAACCTTGCTTAAGGTTTTCTTTTTTCTTTTTTTTCAAAAAGCCCGGTGGCCGTGGGGACGGCATTTTTTGGACTCGGTTTATTTAGTAATTTTAACTGTTTTTAAAGGGACGTGGGACCGAGCCCTAGCTAGATACACAACATAAAGACTGGCAACTCAGCCTTATTCTGAAACTGGCAATGGAACAGCATCTTCTACCACATGGGGGGGGGGGGTGTAGAAGATTAGCTTGGGACAAAGCCAGTTGCCTGAAATAGTCACATCTGCCCTCAGAGTTAAGGAAAAACCACCTCCTACTGTCTATCACAGTGGCCTCGTTCTGATTAAGAATAGACTGGTCCCGTTGGCCTCTAGACTGATAGAGCTGGGAAGTCAGTGTGTATTTTTTTTTCTAACTGAAGCCAAATCTTTAATATGTGGGTGAGTCACTTTCCTGTTTAAACCTACCGGCAAATTGCAGACATATTAGTGAAAAACGGAGACACAAAACACTCACAAATAAATGTACAAAAATGTTGCCCTACCCCACATTCTCATTATTGCAGCCATTAGCAGGTTCTAAAGAAAAGCTCTTTTGGTTTCCAAGAGCATGGTACTCAACATGAACCAAATTGAGGTGTGTTTTATTGCCAGCAAGATGCCAGGGCAGAAAGGAGGTGAACGCATATTCTTACAAATATATATTTTGAGCCTGTGATTGGGGGAGCAGCTGTCACTTTTAGGGCTGACATTAGTTTCTTATTTACTTTTCCAGTACACCCCAAAATAAGATGGAGGCTTCTGCAAAGGGAAAGTTGTAACTGGCCTGTACTTAACCCTTTTGTGCTAAATGTCCGCTAGTACACCACAGGCAGCAAGCTGATGCAATATTGCAAAACTTTAACCTTCAAAGAGCTGTTTGCCCAGCAAACACTCATCTGTGTGCTGATGGCATAATGTAATGGGACGAGAGCTTTTGCACGGTCAAGGTCAACCCATTGTGGGGATTACCTGCAACTGGACGCAGAATATGTCCCCTTGCTTGCCGTTGCTCGCTCCAGAACTTTGCATTGTATATCCGGGCAAGTCAGTCTGCTGTAGATAAAGGTATGCATGTGGTCTGCAGTACTCTGGGAATTATAGTTTTCCTAACTCTAATGCTACAATCACACGAGCCGGATGTTGCCTTCCTATCTACCATGGAGTTCGTATAATATATTTGAGGTCACATGGTGCATGACCATTAGCAAATAATTTACCCAGCAAGCATGCTAACTGTGAATCAATTCTCACTTGGTTCCTACTTTTTGTTGTTGCTGCTTTTTTGGGGGGGGGGATATTGTTTGGCTGCATGTATGAACTATCTTATCACTCTTCTCTTTTTTGAACTTGTGCATTCCCTTTTAAAATGTTTTCAATTTATATTAACTTACAAACTTAAAGAGAAGGAGGAGAGTAAATTTGCTCAATCCTGGAGCTCATTCTATACCTGGTTAGCGGATAGAAAAGGGTTAGAATGATGATTCTGTATATGTAGGTGGATATAGATGTATATGGATGTAAATAGGTTAAAGATTACCTTATCTATATGTGTCATAACTAAAGAGAGCTATTGGTTGTATATTGTATAAATTTAATAAAAGTTTATTTTTAAAAATGTTTTCAATTTTTAAATTTATTTTCCTGCTGCGTGTTGATGCATTGCTTAACTTCAGTGTCAAACATTTTCAACAAGAAGCTGTAGATACTTATTGAATTGTATCTTCATTAGACACATGGGTGGTCCATTGACTGCAGTGGTGCATTGTTTCCTGAGACCCTGGACTCACAGCTTCCCCCTGTATATGACTGCATTCATCAGGAGTCATACAAATTCTGACAAATATACCCTTGACCCATTTGAACCTCTTTATTTATCTATTTTTTTTAATTCGGTATGGAAGGACTACTGGAAGATGTATCCTCAGGTCAGATTATACCTGGCAGCAGTACCTATAGATATAGGGTTCCCAGTTCAAAACCTATCCTCTTATTTGTTGATCTGGCGGAAGGAGCTGGAAGTGGGATCTGAGAAGCACAGCTGTAGTGCGCCTATCTCTATAACACAACATTATTGTCATTATTACTAGCATTATTGACAATGCTAGCTTTATTCTGATTTTATTGCAAGTATTTTCATTATTATTGCTATGGTAACAACTATGTCATTGTCATCATTATCATTTCTGTGGGTGACCTTAGGTCAGTCATTCTTGCTATCTGATCTACCTCACAGAGACATTTCAGATAAACAGTGAGAAAAGCCATATGCTCGCATGTGAATGGCCTTGTGGTCTTCTGCTCAATCATCTATGCTTGTTGAGTTGCAGTTTCAATTCGGTTGAGCAGTTACAGTTCATTATGACAATATTTGTATGTACAGTGTTTGCTTAAATTACTGGGAAATTTTGTCTTCTCTTTTCGTGACAAATGCCCTCCTTTTGATGACACATCAGTGGCCTTTCTCACCTGAAAGGGGATAATGCAACCCTTTCCAAAATAAATACAGCAATGATAAATAAACAACCTATCAACAGTAAAAAGATAAAGGTTCTCCCCACACTTGTGTGCTAGTCATGTCCAACTCTAGGGGCAGCGCTTGTCTCCATTTTCAAGCCAAAGAGCCAGTGTTATGCAAGTCTGTAGTCATGTGGCCAACATGTCTGAACACATTTCTGCGCACAGAACACTGTTTACCTTCCTGCTTTTGAAGGCGGTACCTATTTATTTACTTGCATTTACATGCATTCAACCGGCTAGGTTGGCAGGAGCTGGCGTTAACAGCGTGAGCTCACTCCACTGTATGGCACCTGGGATTCAAATTGCTAAGCTACCAACTTTGCAGCCAACAGTTTCAGCATTCTAGTCCAATGAGCCACCATGCCCCTCTATCAACGGTACCTCTATCTTATCTCGATTCCATATAACTTCTGTTTTAAACAAATCATTTGGACTGTATTTTCCCATGCAATTACAGTAAAGGCACAAATAGATTTGTTTTTTAAAAAAAGGAAGAAGAGGGGGCTCAAACTGGTTTGTACTAAAAAAAAAGTGTCCATTTTTTATCATCTGTTGTGAAATAAGAGCAAGAAAAGACTGTTGCCCAGTGTTCTGCTCATGGGCCTCCTAGGTGCATTTTGTTGTCCACTTTGGGGGAAAGGATCCTGGAGGAGATAGGCCTTTATCTATTCCATCAGTCTCCTCTGATCAAGAAGCATGTGTGAGATCTGTAAGAAACTCTTTCTTTTAGAAATAAATTGCATCCAAGACCAGACCTTTAAATGTGTCTGTGCTCCCAGCTGCCAAGTCCCAAATTTCACATGGAATCTCTGTTCAGTTTTGGTCTCAGTCCTGTCTCTTTGTGGGATCACCACAACCTCTTGGGTGAAGGTGCTTAGAAGGCAAAAGCAACTACCTCTGAGCCCCACCACAGGGGATCAAGACATGGTATTGCAGCTGGAAAGGTGGGGGTGGGGGAAAGGCCCAGAGCCAGCTTGTTAAACTGCTCTCTCTCTCTCTCTCTCTCTCTCTCTCTCTCTCTCTCTCTCTCTCTCTCTCTCTCTCTCTCTGTCTGGGAGGTGGGAGGCACATGTTCAAATTAATCTACTATTGATTCCCCTTCTGGCAAGGTGCATAGGAAAAAAGATGCATGGAAAACAGCCTCCTGTGGTCACAGACCCAAGTCGGCCCAGTGCCAGGTGTCATTAAGAGTTGCGCTCGGTGCTTTTTCCAGGTCGTTTTCATCATGCAATCTGTGGGAGTAGCAAAGGGTGTGCTGGGTGTCAGCCAATCTGATGCGGAAGGCAGCTGATAAAACTGAAGGCCATGGCCAAGCTCACTTTTTAGGGCAAGGCTCCATTAGGGTGATCAGCAAGAATGCTAATTCAGTCAGCTAGGTTAATGTCCTTAAGGGTGGTGTTCTCTGCTCCATCAAAATTCCCAAACTGAATCTCATCCCATTTTTAAAAAAATCTGAAAGCATCTGAAGGGCAGATTCCTGGATGTGTCCAAAGGTATCATTCTTCTGCCCATGACAGGTAGAAGGCTGGTACATAACTCATACATTTCACTTCCCTCATGTCTGTGTGTTGTGTGCACACCTTTTGAGAGCCCTTGGGTGAGAAGTGTATTGTAATGGAATGGAAGAGCAGGGGGTGGGGTTGGAGAAGTGCTTAGGACTGGTGGGAAGTGAAGGAACTCAGTAATACAAACCTACACCAGGCAGGAGACCAAACTGACAAGACAATCTAGTAAGCTTTCTTCAGTTGGCGTCCATCCAAGCAAGCCTGGAAGCTACCGTGGTTCCAGGAAATGCTGCTTAGAAGGACATTTTGACAAATAGTTAACTAAATTTTACTGTTGACACTGAGTGGACATTTTCCCAGCAAAAGACTATTAGGAAAAATTTCAGTAGCTTACCAGTTTTGTGGAACAGAATTTTCCCTACCTTGGTACTCATAATTTTGAGTACTGTATAGACTTTCTCATTCTATATCCAATGTAGCAAACACTCTTTTTAGACAAAAATTGGGCAACTAAATCTCTGTAGAGTTTATTGTGAGAGATTTTGAGAATTTTGGTCTTACATTTAGTGCCCCCGCACTCCAGAATGGTTTAGATCAGTGGTTCTCAACCTGTGGGTGTCCAGATGTTCCTGAACTGCAACTCCCAGAAATCCCTTCCAGCACAGCGAGTGTGGAGGCTTTTGGGAGTTGCAGTCCAGGAACATCTGGGGACCCACAGGTTGAGAACCACTGGTTTAGATGCTATTGAATGCAAGAGTGAGAAGTGTGTAGCCTTCCAGCTGTTGCTGGCCCATAACTCCCAATATTCCTGCCCACTGACCAGGCACACCGGACGTGTTGGTATTAGAGATGGGCACAACCAGGAAAAATGACGTTTCGAGTTGTCGTTTGTCGGGACGGGTCCGTTTCGGCTCGTTTCCGTTTGTCGAGGAAATTTTCAAAAATTTGTCGTTTCCGTTTGCCGTTTGTTGTTTGTGTTTGTGTTGGGGTTGGGGTTGGGGTAAGTGGGCTCTGGGAGGCACCTCTCTGGGTGCCTCTCTGACGTCTGACCCACTAAGAAGGGAAGCAAGGGAAGCGTTTCACGGAGCCGCCGCGTACCATACATTACATTATGTTAGGGTGGGGTGGCAGAGGCACCTCTCTGGGTGCCTCTGACTCAGTAAGAAGGGAAGCATAGTAGCATACTGCCGTACAGGTTAGGGAATGGGATAGGGGATAGTGGGCTCTGCGAGGCACCTCTCTGGGGGCCTCACTTTTACTCACTAAGAAGGGGAGCGTACTAGCGTACTGATGTACAAGTTAGGGAATGGGTTAGGGGTAGGAGATAGTGGGCTGTGGGAGGCACCTCTCTGGGTGCCTGGGACCCACTAAGAAGGAAAGTGTACTTGCGTACGGATCTGGGTTAGGGTTGGGGTTAGGGTAAGGGCTAGGCTTAGGGTTACGGTTAAGGTTAGGGTGGGTTAGTGGGCTGCACCTCTGGGTGCCTCTGACCCACTAAGAAGGACAGCGTACTGGCGTATGGGTTAGGGTTGGGTTAGGGTTAGGGTTAGGGTTAGGGTTTGTAGGCTTTTAATGCCCTCTCTGGCACACCCAGAAGTCTCAGTCAAAACCTGGCCATGCGATTGGTGGAATGGGTCCAAAAATTTGCTTGGTCCCATTCCATGGCCAGCCCATCATTGCGCATGCACAGGTGTAAAAAAATAACAATACAAATAAAAATAAAATAAAATAAAATCAATGGAGACGTTTTATTGCAAGAAAAACCCACTGCTGCTACTATAAAAATTCCGGCAGTTAAAATACCTAATTTTCAAATGTTTCTGTGGTGCTTTGGTGGGTTTTTGGACCACGATTTAAAAATAAATATTGCTGTCGCCATTTTGGATCCCTCCCCCACCGCATGGCAAATGGAGACGACGAGGATGCCCCCCCCAGCCTGGTACCAGCAGCCCAGGACAGGAGAGGGGGGGAGGCCGGGGACCCCTCCCCAGAAACCACCCCTCTCTGGTAGGTGCCCTCACTGAGGCAGGCATATTTTCGCCTGCTTTTATGGCCGGGAATCAGGGTTCTTTTATTTTTAAAACTTTTTTTCTGTGCTGCTTGCTGGCATCGCGCGATCGCCGTGATGCCATGAACGACAACGACAAATCAGACCCAATTTATCTTTATCGGGTCGGGTTCGAGCTGGAGCGGAGTAATTGTCGTTACCGTTCCTCGTTAGGTAACGGAAACGATGAACGGAAACGGAAACGAGGATTTCACTGAGTCATGCCCATGTCTAGTTGGTATCCATCTGGGATGGGATATGAAAAATGCTTGGTCACATTGGTTTTTGAACTAGTTGCAGGATTCATGGAAATGTAATCCAAAAGACCAACTGTATCCTGTTTCTTCCTCCATTTAGTTGAAGTTTCTTTGTTCAAGAAAAGGGAAAAAGATGTTGACAAGATGTTGACAAATGCAGAAGAGTTACCCTTCAGATTTCCTACTGTTGCTGATGCCAAGAGAGAGCCAAAAAAAAAGAGGGAGTTACATAACTTTCATAAGAATCTTGCTTACACGGGAAATTTAATCTGTGAAGACACAATGTGCCTTGAGACTTCCTAAATACCAGTATTATCTAAGAAAGGAATAAGTACTATTAATTTTATTTCCAAAGAATTTGTACATTTTCCTTTCAGATTTCTTTGGGATTTCCTGTAAACATGGCAGAGATTAATGGATCATAAGATTAAGTCCTCAAAGGGGAAATAACTAACCTATCAAGCCTTCCGTACAATTTTATTACAAGCACTAAGGCAAGGGCCACAGCTTGAAAAAGTTACTTTTGGGAATGCAACTCCTTGAATGTCCTAGTGACATGAACCAGTGACCCTGCTCACTGAGAGATAAAGGAAGTGGTTTTCCTGAAGCCTGGGAAGAAGGAAGCTGACCTGACTTGGGACTTTTTAGGAATCTACATAAGTTCTAGTTTAGTATTTCTAGGTCTGGTCATATGATGATAAGGGTCATGGGATTGTACTGCTCAGTTTAGCCACCTGACCTAATGCTGGGTGTGCCATCCTGCCCTCCAGAAGCTTGAGCTGTCTACCAAGGAGAAACCTTAATGTCCATAGTTGTCCACACACCACCTTCCATATAAAACCATCATCCTATGCCATCAGTGTTTTAAGATGGCAGTGCTGAGTATGAATCTTTCCATCTCAGAAGCCTCACTTTGCCAGGGGCCAAGGCAACATGTCAGACACGTTATGAAAGCAAGGGCGATACAGCACCAACCGAATCCCACTGCAGAGTCTCAAAACTCAAATTATTCAGGGGATGTCTGCATAAGGCTTGTTCTTTTCTCTTTTTTGCTAGGACCCATGCACTTTGAAGAAAATAGTGCATCATCATTTTGGGTAAAAACTCAGCTGAAGCATTTGATTTCAGTACCAGCACCAAACTGAAACGAAGTCACCATCCTTAGAAACCAGGCTTTCTTAATTAAGAAAAGGAAAGACTACTGTTGTTTACTGCCGCTGCAGCAGCAAAGCAACTCCATCAGAAAACTCGGGCTGAACCAGTGCAAATCACCTAGTAGAGCTCTATCAGTAGAACCCTTTAAAGCTAGCTTTGATCAGCCTGTGAATTAAACAATCTAAATCCCCAGATCTAAATAGAGAAAGGGGAGAAGTGACCTGGAACTGCTGATTCTACCAAAATTTACCCTCAGTTGATGTTCTGTGGTCATTTTGATGAAAAGAACAAGACACTTAATCAACTGGCATTACATGTGGTTATGGATTCATCTGTAGGCCAAACTGATGTTGCAGATAGACCACAATTAGAAGAAGCAATTCCTTAAGTGCCATAAACATCATGTTGTTGCAGTAGAAGCTTTTCACACCTTTCACATTTGCAGAGTTGATGGCATAGTATTGCCATCAACTCTTGTCATCCAGAGGCAAGGCAGGCTTCATTTTTAAGTAAGGTTCTTTTTTACAAAACACATATCTGCAGCTCTAACAGATCTCCAGCTTGTAACATCTCATGAGTGAAGATCAGATTCTTGTGTTTACCTTTTTATTAATGTAACAGAGGAAGAATGTAAACATCCTGTCTATCACTATGCAGTCATTTCCATGGTAGGCACCCATCTCCTCAGCTTCCCACATTTGAATTAAAATATACTTCTCTCATAAGACTTTTTGAAGTGGTGAATGTACAAGGAATTCAAAGGAGCAATGGAGAAATGTGTAGTATAAATTAAAATAACAGATGCTAACTGCAACTTTTTATGATCCAAAACCAGAGAAACAATCAATCAATCAATCAATCAAACAATCAATCAATCAATCAATCAATCAATCAATCAATCAAAGACCATGAAGGTGAGACAGAAGAAAAGGAACCATTTGTCATGGGCACTGGATGACAAAATGGATTACCCCTCCAAAATATAACATCTGGGAGGCTCTGGGGAAGGTACTGGCCATATACAGTAGAACCCCTGTACAGTATGTTATATATAGAACATAAAAGGGTGTCCCCTTGTATGTTGTATACAGGGTTCTCTCATATCCAAGGTTTCAGGCAATCCTGGAACCAATTCCCCATGGATATGGGGGTTCTACCATATTTTCAAGCAAATGTCAATCCAAGGTGGCACTACAGTACTTTCCCATTTTTCCCTGCCACTTCCCTTCAGTATAAATTCTTTCTAAATTTCACATCATCAGCTGCTGTTTTGTTTCACTTGTGTATCAGTAAGGTCAATGCCTCATTTAACTTAGTAGGACATAACATCTGTGTAAACAATTCAAAGAGCCACAAGAAGAGTATGTGGAATCCTTTTCTGATGGGACATTGTACAGTGGTACCTCTAGATACAAAATTAATCAATTCCATGGGACGCTTCATATCATAAAAATTCATAACTCAAAGCAGTTTCTCATTGGAATGCATAGGAAATCAATTAATCTGTTCCAGAGGTCACAGATTAATTGGGTTTTTTAAAAACTGCATTCTCCAAATCCCGCCGAAGAGCAGTTTTTGGAGCTTGTTTTGACAGCTCTGACAATCAGCTGGTTTTGACAGTTCCAACAACCAGCTGATTGTCAGAGCTATCAAAACCAATTGATTTGTTCAGTTTAAAATTTTCTTAACATTGGCAACCCCATTTCCAGTAATTACCTTTCATACATCGAGTTTTTCATATCTCAAGGCATTCCTATCTCGAGGTACCACTGTAATTTCCTCATCATTGCTTGAACACTCTTTTTAGAAATCCAAGATTCACAACAACCATAAGCTAAATAAACTACAGAAGCAGCATTGCTAGGAGTAGCAACAGCAGCAGCTTCTGATAATTTATTCCCATTCTCTTCCTTCTCTCAGTTCTTCCTTTCCTCAACATGATCCTTAACTAACCTCCTAGAAGCCTGTGGAAGAATAAGTGGAACTTGATTACTCTCTTTCTGGAAACCCAGTAAGATGTGTAACATTGGAGGCTAGAAAAGGACTTTATGGCTGCATCCCATGGCCAGAAAATCCGGATCAAAATAAAATGTGGATTTCCCCCCGGAACAGTCACATGCTTGAAAACACAATTCCTGTATCATCACGGGTGCAGTTTAAAGAACCGCATTTTTCATGTCCCCATGAGCAGGAACAGCAACACAGCAGAACGAAAAGATTTTGATGCAGATTTTCCAAGTCCCCACAGACTCAAGTACCGGTTTAAAATCCGCATCGGAACTGAGACAAGCTTTGTATCACCTCGAGACCAGGTATTTGTAAAATTTGCTGGGTCTCATTTAAGTGTTCATGGTCACATTTTTCCCATTTAAAGTCTGCTGGTTGTGGGGACACAATTTTGTTAACCGCATCTTCAAGCAGTTTGAAGCGGTTTTTAGTGCTCGTGGGATAGCAGCATTACTGGACTACAGCTCCCAGAATTCCCAGCTAGCATGGGAGCTGCAGTTCTAAAACTTTCCAGGGACCTACATGTGTTAGGATGCCAAAGGCTGGCATCTTGAACACTAACATGTTTAATTGGGTGAAAACCTGTGTGGAGGGTAGCCTGTCTCTTCACATGCACAGGATTTACACAAGATGGGTGGAGGGGCAATATGAACAATGAAATATAAAAGGTCCAGCAAAGTGATGGTTAATAAGTGGTCCTCAAGGATTGTTGACAGTCCTCTAGGATGACAGAGGGCTTAGTAACAGTCATGAGAAGTTATTCAAAGGTCATTGGTGGGTGACAAGTGACTATTCAAGCATCTCTAAACAGAGAGGCATTAGGCATATATGAGGTGGGAAAAGATATTGTTTAATGGAAACTTATGGCCCACAGTTGTGATGGACTTAGGGCACTTTTACACGACCTCTAAAATCCACTGGCAACTTAAATTCGGACCAGAGATCGTGTAGGTTTGTTCTGCTTCCTGTGTTCTCACCCTTCTGCACTCCATTGTTCCTGTCTGTGTGAGGGGAGGGAGAAAAAAAGGGAGAAAAAAATGCAGGCTCACCTCCACTCACCTCCGTCTGCCATCAAGCAGCTCCATAGGGATTCCAGGCTGTTAAAGGGGCGGTGGGGACAAAAAAAAAAAACAAACAGAAGGTGAGGAGAGCTGGCATCCACAACTTTATAATCCACATCGGAAATTTTTTTACCTTGGAGACCAGCTACTTGTAAAATGCGCTGGGGCGCACTTAGATGGGCGTGGTTGTACTTAATTTTTTTTAAAGTCCGCAGCTGGTGGGAAAACAATTTTAAACTCCGCATCTGGGAGCCTTTTGCCTCGGATTTTAGAGGTCGTGTAAAAGCAGCCTTAGTAGTGGGGATCAGAGCCAACAGAGAATAGGAAGGGCAGACTTAGACAAAACTGTCCCAGCAGTAGTCATAAATCATAAAACAGTAGGAATGCTGCATAACAAGATATATATGTATATACTATATAACCTACGTATAGCCTAGCAAGCAACTAATGCTTCCTGCACTTCAAAATTTGTTTTTATATTTGCAAAAAAATGTAGTTTAATTGATTGAGTGATTTGGGTTTCTTTAATATGATGACAGCCCTATGGCTCTTTCCTCCCTCTTTCTAGAAAAGAAGAATGAAAACTATATTTTAATCATTTAAATGTAAATATTACAGAGGAAAAAGCATTGCAGATGGAAGGAAAGAGGTCAGATCTTTTCTTCCTCCTGATTCAGACAATGTTTTCTTAATGGACCATAAGAAAACATCAGAGAGGAAGGAATCCAACCTGTGACCTGCTCCTCGATTCATGTGCAAGGAAATAATCCCACAGTGTGATACTGTACAGCCATCTAGTGACAAGTTTCAGCAGCTGGGCAACAAAACCTAAGCAGCAGTGTTAGAGAATTTCTGGGCCTGTTGAACCTTACTAATTGTGCATCAAGCAAAAGCAAAATAAATATTTTAAAAAATAAAGAAGACAAAAGCATAATGGCACCTTAAAGACTAATTGATATATTTTAATGTGAGCTTCTGTGGACAGGTCCACTTCCTCAGATATGGAAAAACAGGATGGTTGCCAAAAAAGATGAGTACAAAATGAAAAATGATACGCTGTTTCGGCGTTTCGTTACAAAACAAAACAGTTGAACACGTTTCATGATGAAACGAAATGAACTGTCATTTTTTGCTATAAAAATGAAACAATTTGTCCTAGAGGCACCAAATTTGGTGGGTAGCTTTCTTGGGCTCTTCCCTTTACGCCCTCCAAATTCAGAGAGGATTGGGGTTCAGGGGGCTGAGTTACTTCCCACTGGGTGAGCTTCCTTGACTGGTTCCCTTAATTATAAATGATTTTTCCTGGGGGACCCACTTTGGAGTTGAATAACTCAGCCCCCTGAGCCCTGAACCTCTACAAATATGGAAAACTTACAGGGAAGGGTCCAAGGAAGCTACCCACCAAATTTGGTGCCTCTAGGACCCAAGGAGCCATTTAATAGAGTAATGAATCGTTTCATTTTGGTTCATTTAGTTTCATTTTGGAAAGTTTTTAAAAAATTGTTTATAACAAAACCAAACCAAACCAGAAATACAGTGATGTACTCCAACATCTTGCTGCCAGTGTATGCCCTGCTTTCTAAAATGGCTGCCATACTCTGTCCAACGGTAGGGCATCATTTCTCATAAGGAACATGTTTGGTAGTACAGTAGAACTCCTGTATCAGCGGGGGATTGATTCTGCAGCCCCCTCCCTCCTGTGGATACTGAAATCTGCAGATTGTAGTGGACTCCATGTCAACTACCCCCCAAAATGATTTTAAAGTACAGCTCCATCAAACTAATTACTATCAGTAACTTTGTGAAATAGGAAGCTTAACCCTGTGATGGAACTCTGGCTGTAATCTTTGCAATCTAGGGTGAAATAGTTGGTGTTCCACAGATTTTTTTTGTAACCTTAGGTTTCCAAGATACATGGAATATTGAAGGAGTGGTTTTACCAGTGCTAGCCTTCTAGTGCAGGGGTGCCCAAACTTTTTGTAAGGAGGGCCAGATTTGGTGGCTGAGAATGTGTCAGGGGCCGGTTGCTCCCTGACCCTGCCACCCCACTGCAAGCCCCACCCACTGACCGCACGTGCACCCAACCTCACAATGTACCTGGCTATGGTGGTGGCAGCGGCCTGCATGCACGCCACCCTGCACATGTGCACCCAGCTTCACAAGGTTCCCAGTGATGCCGGTGGCGGCGGCCCGCATGCACGCCACCCCCGTGCTCATGCCCAGCCCCACAAGCTTCCTGGTGGTGGTGGTGGTGGTGGTCTGCCCCCTTGCCTGCCCACCCCACAAGCTTCTGCTCACCGGCCTGCTGGCCCACTCAGCCCCTCAAACTTCCCGGCGGTGTCAGTGTTGGCAGAAGATTTTTTTTAAAAAAAAATGGGGTGAAGGAGGGAGAGGGAGGGGTGGGCCAGCCAGCCACGGGCCACTCAGAATGGCCTGGCAGGCCGGATTTGGCCCCCGGGCCAGACTTTGGGCAGGCCTGCTCTAGTGAGTTTCAATTAGAACACAAGTCTAACGCATTGTCCACTACATTATACTGGCTCTCCAGATCCTCTCCAAACATAAATACAATGAAACTTTCCAGCCAAGATATACTGGTGATTCAAACTTATGGTAAAGGAGAACCTCTCCTTGGAAACCCACCACCCACCCATGTATTAGATGAATGTAGCTCCAGGCATGTTGTCCTATAGAAATCTCTCAGTATGCATGTGTCGGGCATTAGAAGAGCACGTCGAGAGACACTCCATTTCAGGAAGCACATCTTCCAAGCTGTTTTACAGCACTTATTTGTGATTCAGATCATTATGATCCTCTAAATAGTTTTCTTCAAACTCTGTTGTACTAATTCTTGAAAGTGAGGCTCTATCTATCACAGTTTGCCTAATGGGCTCCATAAAATTAACAAAACAGATGCAGAAACATCTAAATAATGCCACAGCCTGGAAATAAATGACTGCTTAGAAAGCAAATATATTCATGACAACAATTCTGTGATTCTGTGAATACAGAGATTAATGTTCTTTGTTGTTATATTGTATTCATGGCCTCCCAGTCAAATGCTACATGTTAATCTGCAGAGAGGAGAATGGCAAGAGAAATATTTAAGAAAACTGACATTAAGAACTATTTTGAATGAATTGTTTGTTTGTTTGCTTGCAACAGAGGGCTTGTGGAGAGGAAAAATATGTTACCATGCTATGCTGTCTTAACACATTTTTGCTCTTTTCCCTTGGCAATGAATCTGCTTATAGTGTTCTGTTTATATTGTTCTGGAGGTTTGTAAGCAGAAGCTGGATGGCCACCTGTTGGAAATACTGTGATGGGGGTTCCTGCATGGCAGGGGATTGGACTGGATGACCCTTGAGGTCTCTTCCAACTCTTTGATTCTATGATTCTATATACTGTCCCATACCACCTCAAGTAGTCTCTGGGCAGTTTACAGCTTTAATTACAGTATGCAAGCTACAGATTGCACCCCCAGCAAGCTGGATACACATTTTACCAACCTCAGAAGGATGGAAGGCTGAGTCAACCACGAGCCTGCTACCTGGGATTGAACCCCAGGTAGTGAGCACAATTTTACCTGCAGTACGGGCAATTAACCACTGCACCACAAATCATTTAAATGGAACTGATTTTTAAGTTTAACACAGTGGAATCATGTCTGTGAAGATTCTCAGTCATCCAGGTGAGTTTATCTGGAAGTTGAGTCATGGCTACTGGACTTCTTTCTTGAGAAATAGAAACGTTTGCTGTTCATCCAAACAGCTTCATCGGTCCGATGAAGCTGTTTGGATGCACTGTGAAACGTTTCTATCTCTCAAAAAAGAAGTCCAGTAGCCATGACTCAACTTCCAGACAGTGGAATCATGCATGTTTATATGGGCAATGGACCAAGAAGACTACTGGGAGGGGAGGTGTCTTTGGATCTGGATGGCCACTTTTATGTCTCATAATAGGGCCAAAACATATGCAGAGCAAGTATTGTTGCACAAGTGCAGGGCTGCAAACAAGAGAGATAGCAAGATGCAGTTGGGCACCTTGGCCTCTCTTACATAAGAACATAAGAACATAAGAAGAGCCATGCTGGATCAGGCCAAAGGCCCATCTAGTCCAGCTTCCTGTATCTCACAGTAGCCCCACCAGATGCGTTTGGGAGCGCATGAGACTAGATATCTGTCTCCTGATACGACTCCCCTGCATCTGGCCCTTGAAGTACCCCGGTTTTAAGCCTGGAGATTACACATCTCCATCATGTTTTGTAACCTGTGATGGACTTTTCCTCCAGGAATCTGTCCAATCCCCTTTTGAAGGCATCCAGGCCAGATGCCATCACCACATCCTGTGGCAGGGAGTTCCACAGACTAACAACGCGCTGGGTGAAAAAATATTTTCTTTTGT
Organism: Phrynocephalus forsythii; assembly: GCA_029282475.1. Classification (NCBI taxonomy): domain Eukaryota; kingdom Metazoa; phylum Chordata; class Lepidosauria; order Squamata; family Agamidae; genus Phrynocephalus; species Phrynocephalus forsythii. The sequence continues at coordinate 60,891,127 of JAPFRF010000002.1, forward strand.
CTGTTCTTACTCTCTCAGCCCTCAATTTGAGTGGATGTCCCCTAGTTCTAGTATTTTGTGAGAGGGAGAAGAGCTTCCCTCTATCCACTTTAGTCATGCCCTGCATTATTTTGTACATCTCAATCATATCCCCCCTCAGGAGCCTTTTTTCCAGACTAAAGAGCCCCAAATGTTTTAGCCTTTCCTCATAAGGGAGGTGCCCCAACCCCTCTCGGTTTTCTGTCTTTGCCCCTCTTCGAAGTGAAGCAACTCAACTGAAACACCACCCTTGTAGTGCTGAATCCTGCGGGCGTGGGGTGGGCATGGGGTGCACAGGATGCACTCATGTATGCCTGTCTGCCTGCAGCTGGACTCGGAAATGGCGGGGCGGTAGGCGATTTGGCGCCCCCTAATTTCTGCACCCAGGATGCCCCGCCCCCTTGCCCTCCCCACACCACACCCCTGGGATGAGTCCAAAATATTGGCTTCACTTCCAACTCCCTTTCCTTAAAGAAGAGAAACAAATGAAGCTATGCAGCAATGTCCTGAATGAACATTTTTGATGCCTTGGAAAATCTGTTCCTCATCCTTTGTGGAATGGATGACCACAAACATTAAAAGGGTCTTACTGGGCCAAGGTCTTCTTATCTAGCCAAAACCCCACTGTTGGTGTGCAAATGGAAGAAAGCAGCAAGGAAGATCCCCCCCCAGGGCTTTTGGAAATGCAGCACAACAAAAACAGAAATGCTAGGAGGCCATGGAAACTTGGCTGAACACGGGGAAATTGAAAATCAGATGGAAGAAAAGGAATAAAATGAAAGAACCAGGAAAATACTTTATTTATCTATTTATTATTTGTTTGTTTCATTTGTATACCGCCCATCATCCAAATGGAACTCTGGGCGGTTCACAGCAAGTTAAAAACAACAATGTAAACAAAAAAGGAAGCAAAACTCTCAACAAGATGCATCTGGGGGCAGGAGGGAAAAAATTAAAAAAATAAATTAAATTAAAGGTCACCATATGCCTCCCTGAAGGGCAAGGTTTTCAAAGCCTTCTTGAAGGCGGGCAGGGATGGTGCAAGGCGCAGCTCACTCGGTAGATGGTTCCACAACGAGGGGCCCACAACAGAGAAGGCGCGCTTGCGTGTGACCGACTTCCGCGCCTCCCTAGGAGTGGCCACCCTGAGTGAGCGCGCCTGCGACATACGAGTGGGCCTGGCCTCAGCTGACCTCTGGGAAATACGCTCCGACATGTATTCAGGACCCAAGCCGTGGAGGGAGCTGAAGACCAAAACCAGGACCTTGAACCTTATCCGGAGAGCCACGGGCAGCCAATGCAGGCGTGCCAGAACTGGGGTGATGTGATCGAATCTGCGAGCACCCACCACCAGTCTGGCCGCCACATTCTGCACCCGTTAGAGCCTCCGGACAAGGGGCAAGGGCAACCCCATGTAAAGTGCATTGCGGTAATTGATCCTCGAGATCACGAGGGCCTGCACAACTGTCCTCAGGGAGGACTTGTCAAGGTACCATCCTGAAGAGAAGCATTCCTCAGTGGAACATTTCCCTGCATGTTCAACCAGTTTTCTTTCTGTGGTTTTCTTTCTGTCACAGTTCCTTGCTTGTGACATGGAGCTTTCAGGACTATTGCAGAAGTGATGCTTTGCACAGAGAAAGAGCTGCATGCATTCATATGTGGAGTAAAGCGAAGGAGGGTCAAGGAACTCCCTGGGGTGGCCTCATCATCATTCACCCTCTTAATCTGAACAAACCCTTCCTAATAGTTATATTTAGAACTTTGTAAAGAATTCTGAAAATGAGCCCATGCCACACCTGCTAATTTTCCAAGGAAACAAATGTGCTAATCTGAGGAAGACAGAAATAATAATAATAATTCTTTCAACAGCAAGATGAAGCTTCACATCCTGTGGTTCCAAGCATGTAAAGCACAAGCCAAAATTAGCTCAAGGATAGCTTGTTAAACCTTCCTGCAGGGATTGGCCATGGAAAGACAAGTTACTCGAACCATTCTGCTATGGCAGAGCTTTCCCTCCTGGAATTTACAAGCCATTCCCTGTCTCGGCATGGAAAGCCGGAAGCACCCCTGACTCACTGTGTTCCTAGAATAGGTAGGGCAGGAGGAGGAGGAGGAGGAGGAGGAGGAGGAGGAGGAGGAGGAGGAGGAGGAGGAGGAGGAGGAAGGAGAAAAGAGTGGCAGTGATTGAAAGGATCACACAAGAGAAGATCAGACCGATTTAGATGTTGCACACACTTTCATTCCAGGATTGCTGAATACACAAGCAACGCAACCTGAATATCCAGCTAGAGTTTTAAACCTAGAAGCGCATCTCTCTCTCTCTCTCTCTCTCTCTCTCTCTCTCTCTCTCTCTCTCTCTCTCTCTCTCTCTCTCTCTCTCTATATATATATATATATATATATATATATATATATATATATATATATATATATATATATATATATATATATATATATATATATATATTTATATGCATGTTAGGAGTGGATTCGGGTTTCTTCCCGTGTAGAAATCTGGTTGTTTTGCAAAGAACGTGAAACGAGGTCTCACTCGTCATCTTCAGGCTGGTGTTCTGGCTTCTTTCTTCTTGAAGCAAAGTGTGGTCTCAGTTGAACTCCTTCTATAAATACTGCTGGGGGGGTGTGGTTTGCTTGCTCTGTTGCTGATTGTAGGTTCCTTTGTTCCTTTGTTCTTTTGTGATCTGCTGTGTGGCTGAGGCGATAGTTAAGGGATTAACTGCTGATGGCTGTTTAGATGGCTGTTTACATGCTGGTGGGTTAGATGGCTGGTAGGTTCTGGCAGTATCCTGGGCTTTGGTGGAGTGGGGTCCTGTGTCTTGTGAATTCATTTTGGTCTGGCTACGTGTCTGTGGTCTCCCAATGTTTTTTTGGGGTGTGTGAGTGTGCTCCATGTGGTGACTGGAGTGGGGTGCCGCAGTAGATGATGCAGTCGTGGTTTTGTTATTGGATGGTGGTTTCGTTTCATCTGTGGGAAGGGTCTGGGTTTGTGTTTGGTGTGGATGGAAGGTGGTGGCATCTTGTGTCCTTTTGGACCTGGTGTCAGTCTTTGTGACAGAGGCTCGTCTGTTGACCAGGGCTAGTTTCCAGATGTCAGGCAAGCGGGAGGTGTCATCACGTTTATTCATGTTGTTTGGGTGTTTCTCTATTTCAATGGCTTCCATGATTATTCGACTGTTGAAGTGTTCAGTTTTGGAGATGAGTTTGGTTCTTTCAAAGTCAATTTCATGACCTGTTGTTTTTATGTGCTGGAAGAGAGAGGAAGATTTTTCTTCTTTTTGACTGCGTTCTTGTGTTCTGCGATGCGTGCGCTTATTCTCCTGTTTGTCTGTCCGATGTATGTGGCTGGACAGACTTTGCATGGTATTTCGTAGACTCCTTGGTTTTCTAGCTCAATCTTGTCTTTGGGGTTTCTTAAAATGTTGGCTATTTTTTTGGTCGGTGCAAAAGGCTGTCTTGATATTGTGTTTGTGGAGAATTTTGCTGATTTTGTCTGTGGTGCCTTTGATGTAAGGGAGGAGGGCGGTGCCGTTGTTCTCTTCTGTTTCTTGGTTCTTGGGGGTGTTTCCTTTTGGATTAGTTTGGTGATGGTGTTTTTTTGGAATCCGTTCGCAATTAAAACATTCGAGAGAGTGTGTAATTCAGTTTTTAGGTGGTCTTTGTCAGCGAGGCGTTTGGTTCTGGAGATGAGGGTTTTTGCTACGGAGTTGATCTGTGCAGGGTGGTGGTGTGATTGTGCATTTAAGTAGCGGTTTGTATGTGTTTTTTTCTGGTAGATGGTATGTCCTAAGGAGCCGTCGGGTTTTTTGTAGATTAGGACGTCCAGGAAGGGAAGTTGGTTGTTGGCTTCTATTTCCATAGTGAATTGTATTTTGGGGTGTAGGCTGTTGAGATGTGTGAGGAAGTTGTTCAGTTTATCTTTCCCGTGTGGCCAGATAACAAAGGTGTCGTCAACATATCTGAGCCAGAGTTTGGGTTTATGTTCGGACTTCTGTAACGCGTTGGTTTCAAAGTGTTCCATATATAGGTTTGCGATGACCGGTGAGAGGGGTGATCCCATGGGTGCTCCTTCTATCTGTTTGTATCTTTGTCCATTGTGGATGAAGTATGTGTTGGTTAGGCAGTGGTTGGTCAGATCTAGGATGTGCTTGGGGGTTGTATTTGTTGTGGATAGCTGTCAAGGCTTCTTGAATGGGCACTTGTGTGAAGAGCCAAACAACATCGAAGCTCACGAGTAGGTCATTGGGTTGTAGGTCTTGTTTCTTTATAATTTCTATGAAGTGGAACGAGTTTTGTACGTATGAAGTGATGGATTCTGCATAGGGCTGGAGTTGTTTGGCAAGAAATTTGGCGAGGTTTTGTAGAGGTGAGCCTATGGAGCTGACTATGGGTCTGAGAGGTGTTCCTTCTTTGTGAATCTTGGGAGGCCGTAGAGCTTGGGGCATCTGGATGATTTCTCTCTGGGGATGATGCTTGGCTTGATTTCTTCACTTAAGGGAGAGGCTTTTATTTTGGCTTTGGTGGTTTTCCAGGTAGGTGGTGGGGTCTGTGTTCAAAGGTATGTAAGCCGGGTCTTGTAGTAGGTTGGATAGTTTGGCTTGGTAGTCGGATGTGTTCATCACCACTGTGGCATTGCCTTTGTCTGCTGGGAGAATGATTATGTTGTTGTCTTTCCTCAGGTTGTTGAGGGCTTTTTGTTCTTCTTTGTGTAAATTGCTTCTGGGTGGTTTGCTGGAGCAGAGGACATTGGTGACTTCGAGTCTGATTTTGTTGGCTTCATCTGGGTTGATTTTGGTTAGGCTGGCTTCCACTCCGCATATGATGTTTTCGGTGGGGATGTGTCTGGGGGCGACTGCAAAGTTGAATCCTTTCGAGAGGACTTTGGTCTCTGTGATGGTGAGTGTCCTATCTGATATGTTGTGAACTGTTTGTTTCATGGGCTGTTGTGGGGGGGGATTGGGCGTCTGGCGTTTTTCCAGTTTGTGGAGTTTGTTGGTGTGTGTGTCTGTCTTGTGGGAGGTCTCTGTTTCAGCTCTCCAGGCGGCGAGTTGCTTGGATTTGTTCCAGAGTGTTGGGTGGATTTTGTTGCTGAGTTTGAGGTGGAGAGTGAGTAGGTCTCTGTTGGTTTGATCTAGTAGGTATCTTTTCCTGTGTAGTTCGCTTCTGATTAGGGCTAGTTCTGTTCTTTTCAGGATCCTTTCGCTGGATGGGGTTTTTGAGTGGAATTTCAGTTGGAAGCTATATATATATATTTTAGGAGTGGAGTGGAGTAATAAAGGAAAGGGGAACGATTGGCAAAGAAATAAAAAACTGGGAACCCCTCCTCATATACTAGACTTGTGACTTCTTTCCAGTTCTTGAAAACAAAATGCATTCTCCTTGGTCTATTCAGTTCACAGTAGACTTCTGGTGACTGACAAATTTATTTATTTATTTATTTATTTATTTCCATTTATATACTGCCCGATTTTCCCAGAGGAACTCTGGGTGGTGAACAACTGAGGAAAATAATACAGACAACGTAATAAAACAAATAAAATAGATAAAACTGACTAAAGAAACAACAAGATGGCAGCAGCAAACAATAGACAAATACTGTATATGGTCAAACAATAACCTCAGCAGTTGCCAAAGGTGGCTCTAAACAGCCAAGTTTTAAGATGTTTTTTAAATGCTGGAAGGGACTCCACCAGCCTTATCTCCACTCCAAGTGGAGGATTTTCGGGCCTGCCTCAGAGTGGTGGCCCGAAGCGAGAAGGCCTGCAATGCTCTGGTGGGCCAGGCCGAAGCTGATCTTTGGGAGATACGCTCTGCCAAATACTCTGGGCCCAAGCCATGGAGGGTTTTATAAATCAAAACCAGTATATTGAACTTTATTCAGGAGGCAAAGAGTAGCCAATGCAAGTGAGCCACAATTGGGGTGACATGGTCATACCTGCTTGCGCCCACTACCAATCTGGCTGTCGCATTCTGCACCCACTGCAACTGCAGAGCAAGGATCAAGGGAAGCCCCATGTAGAGAGTGTTGCAATAGTCTATCCTCAAGATAACCAGCGCTTGCACAACCATCCTCAGAGAGCCACCATCAAGATACAGGCAAATATGGGCGATAAGCCTTAGTTGATAAAAGGCCACCCTAGAAATGGCTGCCAGCTGGGATTCCAGGGACAAAGCCAATTTAAGGACAACACCCAGATTCTTCACTCTATCTACCAGCTGGAGGACAACCCCACCCAGACTGGGAAGAGGCCTCCTGTACCCATTCCCCCCCCATTCCCCGAGGAACAGAACCTCAGTCTTCTCTGGGTTGAGTCTGAGCCTATTAGTCCTGGTCGATTCCATGACCTCAGCCAGACAGCATTCAAGGGTCTGTACAGCCTCCATTGCAGAGGTAGAGAAGGTGAGGTCATACTCATACTTTGGTCCATTGGCCTGGGCTCCCGGTGTATATGGAGTTTTGCCCCTCCTGCCTGCCCTACCTGTATGACATCACACGTACCCACCCTACGATGTCACAGAAGATTGCCCCTTTGTTTCAGGTTTTCACCTTGACATTTCAAAGAATCGGAAAAATAACGCTAACTTGGAGGCCCAAGTCACTCACAATCTTCTGACTGTTCCTCAGTGGACTCTACTTTCAACTTGGCAGTTTGCACAAGCCTCAGTTTGTCATCTTCTCACTCCATTTTATGAACACATCCACAAGAAATGCATGCTGGACTTCAAAATTTCCTCAGTGTAGCATGTGAGAAATAGCCCAATACTTTCTCCTTTTGACCTGGGTTTCCATCTTCCACCCGCACCCACCTGCCCTTTTATACCCATTAAACTCACATGCAATACAAAGAAACAGCTGACTAGTGTTTGAATCACTCTAGGATCATCCCTTTTTTAGCTTGGACAAGAACTCAAATAGATTATTTTTACTACACAATACAATGATAGAGTTCGGTGGCAAGTTGAAGATTATTTCATTTCCAGCACAATTTGCCATGCTCATCAGATTTTCCAGAAGGTGAGAAAGGGTTTGGGGTGAGGGCAGTGGGGGCTTCTTTTGCTTTCAACAGGTTCCAACATGACCCTAAAATTTTACCGTTCGTGAGTTCATCTTTTCTGATAGCTATGTTGCAATGGAAAGGGATACATCCTGAGGAAAGGGTGCAGTTCCTTTTATCTGTCCAATTGTCACAAACTGCGTTCACCTCCCACGGATTGTTCTGGGAAACCAGGGAGGCAGAGAATAAGAGACCATGTTGGTCCTGACACCGTAAACAGGAGCCAATATGATTTGTCATCCCAGGACAAGAAGGTTACTTTGGTGCAACAGATACACATGGAAATAAAGGCTCCCAGAGAAGTTTAAAGGTTTAAAAGAATTTTTAAGACAATGGCAAATGCAAGCAGCAGCAAAAAAAGAAAAGAAAAGAAAAGAAAAGAAAATGAAAAACCACACTACGGAAACATAAAAGAGGTCTGAGCAAAAATACTTGTATTCCAGGCGGTAGATCTTGAGAATGTGTATAGATGTAAGCTGGTGGAACTTAAGATGGCACCTGTTGGTGGAGCAAGAGGACTTGATTAGCCTGGTACCTCAGTCTGGAGCCCGATGGGCATCAGGTAGTAGAGTAAATGATAAATCTCAGTACAAGAATTAACCTTCAGGGATTTCATTCCTGGTGCTTTTTCTGAAAAGAAGAGTGGTTAACTGAACTCCGAACCACTGGGTTATGGTTATTCAGCTGGTTATTCAGCCAGCTTGAGTTTCAGGGGAGGAAGAATAATAAGATGGAACTTGGAAAAGTTACTGTCTGAACAACTTGCAAAATCCCCCATTCAGCAGAATCAGCGGCCCTACTAGCTTGGGGGGGGGGTTACGAAAGTAGCCCAACCAGCAGCTTTTCCAAGCACCAATTAGAAGAGCATTCTTTAAGGAGCATGGATTGAAGACTTTATATTTGTAGGAGTAGAATAACAAAGTTATCCTCTGTATATGAAAGAGAGGCAGTCACGGGAGAGGAAAACCCAAGGAGTGGTCTTTATTGGTCACACATTGGTGCTGGGGAGCAAGAGCAGTACAAGCAGAGAGTTTTTTAAAGCGGAACCTCTCTTCTATTGGAAGATAAAGCAGTGTGTTCCATATGACACATGCCCTACACCCTGTGAAGTAGCTGTCCCTCAAGTGTGTTGGAAGACCCTGTCCCATTACACATGTTGAAATTCAAATACCATTGGCTGACTGGTTGACTGTTGTGTAGGCATCACAGGAGGAATGCCATCCTATCCTTTGCCTCAGGGAGCAAAGTGTGCTGAACCACACCTTAACGTCTCCTCACTCCTCAACTTTGCCTAAGACTACTGAGCAGGTATCGTCAGTGAGACCTCATATAGGACAGGTAGCATCAGTGAGACAGGTAGCGTAACTGTGAATTCATCTAGAAAAAAAGTAACTTTCGGGATATTGTGTGGCTGTAGGGCAGACAGGAAGGTTTAGTAGGTTTTGCTACCGATCTACACCAGCAGCTTTTTACTTAAAGAGAATGCTTTACAGCCATCCAGACCCCCTGACTGATGTAGAAGATAAGCGTGAAAAGAATTCCACTCTGGAAGAAAGGAGTCAGAATTCTTTGTAGTAGATATCATGCCATGAACTGTATTGGGTTAGCCATTCTGCCTATTTTACAATGAAATGTGCTTTGAAGGTGAGGATTTTTAATGCAAGAGGGGTTTTTACATCTTTCTGGGGGACAAAACTGGTTTTTTCCATCTTAGGAACACATTGTTTAGTGTTGAGAAGCTCCACAAAAATGTACACAAATGCCCATGCTATTACTGTGCGGTACAGATCAAAGCAGATTTAGAAGAGTGATAAACAGATGAACCGTGCCATACTACATAAATAATGAATTTCAAAAGTAAATAATTCATGCACACAGTGTGGTAAATAATTTATGCATGCTCGCCATGCATTTCCCTTTGTGCAACTCTTAATTTTCTCTATTCATTTTACAAGGATATTACCAATGCCCTTTTCTCATTGGTCGATTGCTCATTCATAGGGTCACCATAAGTTGGAAGCAATTTGATGACACCAGAAGAAGAAGAAGAAGAAGAAGAAGAAGAAGAAGAAGAAGAAGAAGAAGAAGAAGAAGAAGAAGAAGAAGAAGAAGAAGAAGAAGAAGAAGAAGAAGAAGAAGAAGAAACAATTACTGTATTGGTAAGGGGTTTTTGGTTGGTAGGTTGGTTGGTTCATTCGTTCATTTTTGCTGCTTGGATTGAATGAAGAGAATGGGCTTAGAAAAATGTCACACCTCTGGAAAAATGCTTAATGCCAGTTTTGCTGTCTTGTTTACTGCAACGATAGACCAGTAAGCCTGAAAGCAGGACCAAAAATGCTTTCTTGTGGAGAGAATATCTACTTATCACTGTAAAAAAATCATTCTGTGACAGTAACTATTGTTTTCTGCTACCAATTTTGTTCCAACTTGTAGCAACCTTAGCAAAGGTTTTGAAGTATGTGAGATGTTCCGGGAATTAGAGATGGGCACGACTTAGCGGTATTCCCGTTTCCGTTTCCGTTACTCGTTTCCGTTACTCTCACGGAAACGGATTAGCGAATTATTCTCCGCCAGACTTGAGCTCGAACCGATGAACGAACAATTTTGGTCTGATTTGTCGTGCTCATTCCTTGCATCGCCAATTCTCTGCCATGCCCTGCTCACAGAAAAAGTTTTTAAAAGTGAAAACAACCCGGTTCCCGGCTGAAAAGCAGGCGGAAAAATGCCTGCCGTGCCTCAGGGCACCTACCAGAGGGGTTGTTTCTGGAGGTCCCCGGCCTCCCCCCCATCCCCCGTCCTGGGCTGCTCTGGTGGGACTCGCCGCAGGCTCGCAGGCAGCCAGCAAAAAGCCCAGTCTCACCGGCCGCTGGCCGCCGCAATTAAAGCACAAGCAAGCGGCACGGACGGCACAGGAAAAAACTTTTAAACTCTCCCCCCTCCCATTCCTGGGCCAAAAAAGCAGGCGGAAAAATGCCTGCTTGACTAAGGGCGCAGGGCACCTACCGGAGGGTGGTTTCTGGAGGGGGTCCCGCCTCCCCCGTCCTGGGCAGCTGGACTCGAGTCGCCATGCCATGCGGTGCGGGCGGGGGATCCAAAATAATTTCGAATGCAATATTGTTTTTGAAATCGTGGTCCAAAAACACACAAGCACAACAGAAACACGCGGAAATTTATAAACTGCCAGATTTTTCACAGTAGCAGTGGGTTTTTTCTTGCAACAAAATGTCTCTCCTCTCCTCCTCTGTCCTCCATTGATTTTATTTTATTTTATTTAAACCTGCGCAATGATGGGCTGGCCGAGTGGCCAGCCATGTGGGAGTGGATGACCATGCAAATTTTTGGAGCCATCCCACCAAACGCATGGAGACTTCTGGGATGTGCCAAAAAGCCCCCTAAAACCTGCCCTAGCCCCCTAACCCTAACCCTAACCCTTGACTCCATACCCATATGTCACAGACTGTCTTCTTAGTGGGTCAGAGAGGCACCCAGAGGTGCAACCCACTAGCCCACCGTAACCTTACCCATCACTAGCCTAACCCTAGCCCTAGCCCTAACCCTAACCCACCTTAACCCTAAGCCAGATGTACTTGCATTGCACTACACGCAAGTACAATTCCCTTCTGTGTGAGACATGGTGTTGCGAGAGCCTTAGTTAGGCATCTCACCTATGGCTCTGTGTTCAGTGCCATCCACTAGTCTTCACAGTCACTGTCTGCACATTTGCACAACTGGTATGCAATATCCATATGGCTATTGCATACCATTTTGCAGCAGCAGGTGAGGAGGGGAGACCCCCCATGTAGAGGGGTCTCTTAGAGCCTGCTTCCCCTTCCTAGTGGGTGAGGATAGGAGGCACCCATGGGTGCCTCCAGGAATTTTTCCCTTTATAGCGGGCCAGAGGAGGCACCCACCCCACAGAGGTGCCTCCAGGAGCCCGCTCCCCCAAAAAAAACAGTACTAACGACAACAAAAAAACAAAAAACGTTTTGACGACTAATTTTTGCAAAGAGGGCATAAAAACGGAAACGACCCAAAACGGAACCGGCCCGACTAACGACAACTCGAAAAAAAAAAATTTCAAGTCGTGCCCATCTCTACCGGGGATAGTTTACCACTGTTGTAATGATGAATTCCCATGGCTGAGTGAGGAATTGAACTCTTGTGTCCTAAAGCTTAGATTAGCATTCTGTCCACTTCAACACAGTGGCTCTCAGTTATGATCACATCAGTTCTCATATAATGGCTGCATGAGATATACAAGCAGTCTCTCAGGGTGCCCTGCTCACCACATGCAGATTGGAAGACCTCCCACAATTCCTGGATCAGAAGACCTCTCAGAGCCAGGCATTTGAGATCCTGGTAGTTTCTGAAGAATCTTGCTTCCCAGAGTAACAGCAGTAGAGATGGGCACGACTTAGCGGTATTCCCGTTTCCGTTTCCGTTACTCGTATCCGTTACTCTACGGAAACGGTAACGGGAATTACTCCGCCAGAATTCGAGCTCGAACCGACGAATGAACAATTTGGTCTGATTTGTCCATTTATTTACTTGCACGCAGCGATCGCGCAATGCCAAGCGGCACAGAAAAAAGTTTTTAAAAGTTAAAAAAACCGATTCCCGGCCCTAAATGCAGGCGAAAACTGTCTGAGGGCACCTACCAGGCCAGAAGGTTTTTTTGGGGGTTCCCGCTGTCGCAGTGCGGACGATGCCTGCCAGCAGGCGCCACCCAAGAAGACACGGGAACAGCTGTTGTAGTACAAACTGGGAGAGCTCTGACGCAGTCAGGTAATCTGATCTCATATCGGCACCACCAGCGCTTTATTTATTCATTACACAGCACACATTCCTACACCTACCTGACTCTTATTCTGCGCATGTGCTAAGCTGAGCTAATCAACCGTTTCCACTTGTCAGTCTCTGATTCCTCTTGTGTTCTGCGCTTGCGTGTTACTGTGCGGAACAATCATCATTGCGCCTGTGCCAGCCTTATCGCTGCTTATCTGCTGACGCTGTATTCTATCATTAACCAGGTGCAGGCAGGTGCAGAGCATAGCAGTACGTAGGTGTTGTGGCTGGTCTAAACCGGGTGAAACTAGCTAAAGCTACACATCATGAACTATGCTTGAACTATGCTTGACCTATGCTGACAGGCTGGCTAAATATATTTGCCAGAGCCTTTAAAGCACCCCCACACCCCGCCCCCCTTTCCTTGGCTAGTGCTACTGCTGCGCTGCGCTGGTACCAGGCCGGGGGGGCATCGTCTCGTCTGCCTTTGCCATGCAGAGGGGTAGGGGAGAAAGCACAATTGACTGCTGCTGGTGGAGCATTGCATATGAATACCTCTTTCCTGGTCTCACTGTGTATTTTTGCTTCGCTTTCTAAACAGCTCCCGCAAGCCTTCGCTGCCCTGAAGGTTCCCAAAACCTGTACATGGAAGTTGTGCTAGTTCATCTCAGCAAGCCAATAAAACCATTTTCATCTCCACCAAGAGGAAATCTTAACTGTGCATTCAAGTTCCAGCTCCCTCTGATGCATGTTATTGTCCTTGCAAAACAGAAACGCCTACTGATTCAACTTTGCAGCCTCTGGGTGGTCCACACCTGTTACATAGAGAATTGCTAGAAATCCTGCAAGACTTTTCAACATTTGGTATGAATGAGACGTTTGCTCTCTCTCTCTCTCTCTCTCTCTCTCTCTCTCTCTCTCTCTCTCTCTCTCTCTCTCTCTCTCTCTCTCTCTCTCTCTCTCTCACACACACACACACACACACACACACACACACACACATACTTGTTCCACCCACACAAGCTGCATCATCAGGCTGAACATATAAATGTCACTGAACATACTCCTGAAGTTAAAAGCTGATTTTTTTTCTGGCAAAAAAGTAACATTTCCCAATGTTTGTGTGAAAAGAAAGAAGCAGCAGCAGCAGCAGAAGCAGATACAGCTCACTGGGTTAAAATTGGACCAGAGCTTTATTGATTAAAATCCTAGTGATAGGCTGATACGAACACTGTGGTAGGCTTACGATATAGAAGTCACAGAGCTTACTTCCCAGCTGTCTGGGGACGTGACCTAGCTAGCTTCCAAGCATCATTGTGATGCATACTCGTGGTAATGAAGAGAAGGAAGAAGAAAATGCATAAATATTCAGGAGATAACCTGGGTGAGGGAAGAAGAGGAAGAGGAAGAGGGGGAGAGGCTGAGGCAGAGGTACAAGCTGTTGAATGGTGCAGGAAGAAGTGAAGATTAAAAAACGCCTTCAACTGCCATGTGCCAAAAGCAACCCTGAACACTGAGGGAGAGCAGGTTGTACTGCTGACCTGGCTGGAGTAAGACAGGATATGAGTTTTCTAGGCCTTGGACCAATGTAGGTATCTCTGTTCTTGTAAAACCTGGGAATGGTGCCCTACTACAAGCCTTTGCAGTATGTTTTCAGAGCTGGTTGTAACACTAGCTGGTTATGCCTCTCATGAATGACAGCACTGCCTCTCTTTTTACATCATCCCTCGCTCTCCTGGATTGGAGGTGGGTTCAGAAATGAAGGATCAATCATTGGTTCCATGTTGAATGCAAGGATATCTCAAATATTTGGGGAAGCTACATATAGCTTCATATATAGTTGTGCTGTACGTATATCCTACTGTTTCAACACAGGCACATATAGTTGTCCAGGATAGAAGTACAACTAAAATTGGCTCTTGGTGGTCCATTTTGACTTGCCATGCGTGAGAACTCCTGAGATCCATGGCTTCATCCAGGCAAGGCAAGACACTTCCCACAGGGCTCATGGAGACAAAACAGTGCAGAAAATTATTAGCTGGGGAAATTTAATTATGGGTTGCAAGGCTGTTCTTTCTCTTCTTAAGCAATCTAATTCCATTCCATGAGAACCAGACGTTGCACAGTAAGAATGGAAGCAAACAAAGGACTGTTGGAATCAGCAGGCAAGATAAAGAGTAAGATAGTTGTAATGAAAGGCCAGTAGAATGAGTGGATCCAGACCCATGATAGGTAGAGTAGAAGTAGAACTACCGAAATTAATTAAAATTAACTGTACTAGAGAGACCATAGATACCACCTGGTAACTTTGCTTTCCACCAGCCAAGGTGCCTATGCATTAAATTGCATAGAGTTCACTGAGAAGACCTAGTTAATTATTCATGGTGAATGTCATGTAATTACTAACATTATTAGACCACTACAACTTCCAGAAATCCTGACCAGCACACTGCTCTGGAGCAGCCATTCTCAGCAGGAACCAAACTGCCCCAGAAGGACCTGGGCACATTTGAAGGGGGCATAGAATGGAAACAACTCTTTGAATGCCACCTTTGTTGTGTAAGGTTTGTTGTGTAACTTTTACAGTCTTGATTCAGCCAGTATTTCTTTCATATACTGTTTATGAGCGTGGCCAAAAAAAAAAAAAAAAGTTCAAGAATTACTGTTATAGAAAATCATCCTTGGATTGGGTAGTTGGAACCTGCTATGTGGGTTTTTAAACCTATTGACGTAGGGACTAGCGTCTTCGACAGCAATACTCAACAGCAGAACCACCTACTAGGGTAGAGGGCGGAAGGTTACAGGGGTTTAATCAAAGCTTGGGAAAGGATTACTTCCCGACAAGGATGTTGTAATAGTGGATTTCCTGCATCTACAATGGTGGAATGGGTTACATCATTATTTCTCCATTTCTTTAAGCCATGCCCCACTTCCAACCTACCTTCTCCAATTATTTTATTCAGAATTTGAAATACTGTGAATAAAAAGAGTATTTTTATTCTTTATGAATCAAAGCATTCATAAATTCAGAAAGGGAAACAGTATATCAGTTAGTTTTCCTCCTTTCTTTCATTCTCTTTGGTGGCTTTCTGAGATATAGTTTTGACAACATGAATCATTCGGCATTCAAAATAAGAGGTTAAGAAAAAATACAAATTTATTTCATACTTTGTAGCATCCTGCTTTCATGACCTTTTTATTTTAGTAATGTTTAGAAGGTTTTTCCCATTGATTATTTTATTGTTGCCTGACTGTCTGCGTTTCTCCTGCCCACGTTACTGGACTGTCTGTACTGCTGGATGGAAGCCATTGATCTGGTACATGTTTGTTTGTTTTAATCTTATTTTGTTTTATTAAAGATATTTTTATCCCACCTTTCTCCTTAGAATGGATTCAAGGCACCACTACAACACTGAGGATGTGTTGAAGACAAAAAAAAATATTAAAGACAAATATTCAAAGCTAAGAACAATGAGTGTGAAGAAGCATCTTGCATAATTAAAAAGGCAATATTAAAGCTAAGAACATTAAGTGAACAAATTCAAATAAAAATGCCACTCTGAGTGATGGAAAACTAAAAATGGAAAACCACAATAGTATAAATTCAGTCCAAGCAGTAATGCATAACAAATCCATCTAAAAGTCATTCAGAGAAAGTTTGCCTGAAGAGAAGGGTTTTTGTCTGCTGGCAGAAAGACGTCAAAGATGGGACAAGTATGGCTTCTTGTGGAAGGGAGTTCCAAAGTCTGATAGCAGCAACAGAGAAGGCTCTTTCTTGTGCTCTCATCAGACACATCTGTGAAGGTAGCAGGACCTAGAGAAAGACCTCTCCTGATGACCTTAGCACCCAAGCCGAATTATTTTGGGAGATACGGTCTTTGAGGCACCTTGGACCAGGCCATTTAGGGTTTTCTAAGGCTGTGGTCACACCTGGGTTTCGATCCTGATCTTCTGAAGGTCCGGCTTTTCCTCTTCGTCCCATCACGTGATTTAAATCTGGGACAAGAGTTCTCACGTCAAAAACAGCTTTTTTCATTTTAAAGTGCAATTCAGCCCCCTTGGCCAGCAGGTGGCACTAGCATTTAAAAAAACGAACCACTTCTCTGGGGGAATTTAATGCTTGTCAGACCAGATAGAGCTTCCTGTTTCTCCGAAGGTGAAAAGCAATTAACAAAAACACAGCCCATCGGCCCAGGAATAGCCAAAAAAAAGAAAGAAAAAGAAACCCGGATCATCGGTGTGGTCTCACGGTATCTGCCTCCTTAAAAGCTGGATTTTCAAAGCGAGGCAAACAATTATCCTCCTCGTAGGTGAGTCACAGAAACCTCACTTAAGGGAGCATTAATGGGTTTTCTTTATCTCTTTTTTTTTTTCAAAAAGCCCGGTGGCCGTGGGGACTGCATTTTTGGACTCGGTTTATTTAGTAATTTAAACTGCTTTTAAAGGGACGTGGGACCAAGCCCTATGTTACAACCTTTGAACTGTGCCCAGAACTTTGAACTGTAACAAGAGTGTCAGCTGGTTTCTCTAGCCAGACGCTGACCACAATCTGGCTGCAGCATTTTAGACCTGCTGAAATTTCCTGAGACTTTCCATCCATAGCCCCACATAGAGTGTGTGTCACAGTGGACTGTAACAGAATTAGGATGATGGGACATAGGCTCAATATTAACTGCACATTTACAGCTTTTCGCCAGACGCTTATCTAAGGAATGCAACAGTCCAGACATAATAAAACAAGTTAGAGGAAATTAGACAGCTACCATTGGTCAATTATTTCATGTGACATCTTGAAGATTCTTGGAGCTGGGAAAAACAAAAGTTTATACTTAAGACTATGAGAGAGAGGCTTGCTTGGAATCCGGCTTCAAGATGTTGTCAGCTAGATTTAGACCTAGCCAGCCTAGGCATTGTAATTTTTCATAGTATTAAGATAATGAGAATATCATAAGCTCCATTATTTTTCAGGCAATATTATATGATTGTATCTGATAAGTATTTTTTATATTTTTCATTGATTTTTATGAGTTTTTTTCCATTTTTATAACTTAGAATAGTGAATAAAGGGATTTCATTAAATTCATGCTCTCAGGCTATTTGTTTTCTTTAAAAGAACCCACAGGAACTCAGGTGATTCTCGGCTAGCTGCCCTCCTACTCCTGAGTTTCCTTACATGGTCAAATCACCTCTCTCAAGAAACAGACCTAGCTGGTGTACTAGTTTTCATTGTGTTCACTCTCAGCAATTTATTCAATGGGTGTATACCCGCTGAGGCTATTAACTGGATTTAGGACTAAAATTTTGAGCTGCTTTTTTTCACACTTGCAGAATATTACAATGACATTTCAGTTTTGATGTGTCCCTCTGTCCTTTCAACAGATATATTGTTTATTAGTGCTCAGAGAGCGGAGAATTTTTAGCTTATTTGTGAGCAGCAGAAAAATACTGACATCATTCTCTGGATTAAAGAAAAACACAAAACAGAATCCCAGCCTGGCCATAGACAGTTGAAATCAACCTTGCATGATGACGTGTGCGCCTAGATAGGAAGCAGGGAAGAATCCACCCACTGTAGTGGGATAATCAGATCAGAGTTGATTTCCATCTGTAAGAATTAACAGATGGACTGACTCTTCAGACTTACATAAAAATGATTAAGCAAAATCCTTTGTGATTTCTTGTGCCAGATAGGGAGGGCAGCTGACAGCAAAGGAGGTTGAAAAATTCCACTGCTCTCACAGTGGAAAACTACAAGACCCTTGCTGTTTTCATAGTCTGATGTCATTAATCCCCCTTTTACCCTCCACAGTTTAACTCTAAGGCCTCTCTGTGGCCACTAAAATGAAATCAAAGCTTAGTTGTTTTGTAACAATATTTTTTCTTATTTTCTTTTGAATATTTTACCACAACTTTCACCTTGGAAAAGGACCCAAGGTGGCTTACAATAATGAGGGACAATATACAGCTCAGAACATTTAAGACATATTCAAGAATGGGGAATTAGAAGAGACATCTTAGAACATTAAAAGGTAACATTAAAGCTACAAAGCACAAACAGACAAAAATCCATTACAAGGGGTGGAAATTAACATGGAAAACACTGGTGTTCTACAAGCAGTACACACTGAAGGACAACCAAGAATGGACCAGCATATGCCCACTTGAGAGGAGATTCCAGGCGCAATAATGAGTACATAAGTAAAATACATCTGAATAATCTGCTCTTTTTTAATTGCAATCAAATGTTCAAATGAGTCTATCATAGGATTTAAAGAGTCTAGCCAATTTTTCAATAAATTCAGAATTGTGTATATAACAGAAAAAAAAAAAAAAAAAAAAAAAACTATGGCAGCATCTGAAAAACTAATGGATTTACAGTAGTACCTCTACTTACAAGAGGCTCTACTTATGAGCAATTTGACTTAAGAGCAGAAAACTGTTGGCGTTTTAATTGCTGCCTTACAAATTTTAGATGCAGTCTGCTCTACTTACATTTTTTCTGTTTTTTTTATATATATACGGCTGCTCTACTTACGAGTACTTCGACTTACCATCATGCCTTCGGAACAGATTAAACTCATAAGTAGAGGTACCACTGTATTACATTTGTTTCATGGTCTGCTTTTATGGAATCAAATCAGCATCCTCAGACAAAAATTCACTAAAACTTGCACCTTCAGTTCACAATTTTTATTGTGAATAAAATATTGTGATGAGGTCAGAATGCTGGTCGACAATTTGTTCTGTTAATGAGGGGATTCCCTAGATCTGGCAGCAGGGGATCGTGGTCCTCCAGATAGTCTTCGAATACAACAACCCTTAGCCTTAAATAATGAGAGGTTACAGCAGATGCAGTCTGGCAACATTGTGAAGGTCACATAATCTCCATCCCTGCTCTAGAGTCTTAAATGCAGGGAAAGGCTGCTCAAGGTCTTAAATATTCTTTCCCCATTGCTATGTTTTGTTTTGTTTTCCCTCATAATGTGGAGTATGTGTGTGTTGCATCGTGACTGACTCTTTGTGACCCCATGTCCATGAAGTTTTCTTGGCAGGAATATTGGAGTGGTTTGCCAGTTCCTTCTCCACATGCCTACAGCACCTGGTATATTCCCTGGTGGTCTCCCATCCAAGTACTAACCAGGGCTGACCCTGCTTAGCTTCTGAAATCAGGCGAGATTGGATGTGCTTAGGGCATCTAGGCAACTCCATAATGTGGAGTATTAACAGGCAAAAAGAACTACAAAAGTGATACAGTTCTGTATACCCAGAATAATGAAACCTAAGCCTAAGAAGAGTGCACTGATAAAGGACTCTGCTGCCCTCATCTGGATGCAAATGGCAGACTTTCCCCTCCAAACTCATTAATACAACTGGTTACCTCCCTAGCATCACCAGAGAAGACTTCAGTCATACAACAGGTTTAGGAGTCATGCTCCCCCCCACACACACACACACCCGTCATGCCCCCAGAACTGTTCTGGAAGGTCTCCTCCTAAGCTGTAGGTATTTTATTTTGGTTACAAGGGGAACAGATGGAGGAGAAGGAAGTTGTTTCGCCAACAGATGTCCACCGTGTTTGCAGACAGAGCTGGAGTTCACCCACGCTATTGTAGAAAATTTGGCACCTCTTCTAAAGCTCAGGAGAGGCGACTACATCTCTGTCTTTCTCACTCATGACCATCTTTAGAGCTCCTCCTCATGTTATCATTTTGCAAAATCTCCCCTGCTGAGAGCAGTTCACATTCAATGAAAGAAAGGATCCACAGTTCAAGGCATACATGAAATCGAAGCTGAGTTAGGACACATAACCTCAGCTTCTCCTGTTACACTGGCAGCTTTCTACTAGACATATGGAGGCATTTCTCAACCTATCACATCCAATTGCACACTCATTGCCAAGGCTAAAGTTCTTTGGCTTCCCTTATGCGATACCAATGGAATTTTGAAATATATGCTCTGTACATATGAGTATTCTCTCTTTAAAATACATGACTCAGGCAGCAGACATTGTGGGAGCAGAGGAGAAGTGCAGAGTTTTGTAGAGGCAGGACAAAAGTACATAGCTTGGGGTTCCTGCCTACCCTTATCACACAAGTGGGGCAGGCATGCCACCATAGGAGCTGCAAGCCATTTTTTACATAAGAATCAGAGGTCTTTTGGCACCTTCAAAACTGACTGATTTTACTTGGCATAAGCTTTTATGCCCTGTATCTTCTTCAAATGCAAGGAGCAGGCTACAATCCACAAACACTCATGCCAAATAAAAGGTGCTAGTCATAACAACATAAGAATATAAGAACATAAGAAGAGCCATGCTGGATCAGGCCAAAGGCCCATCTAGTCCAGCTTCCTCTATCTCACAGTGGCCCCACCAAATGCATCTGGGAGCTCACAAGACTAGATATCTGTCTCCTGATGTCACTCCTCTGTATATGGCTCTTGAAGTACCCTGGTTTTAAGCCTGGAGATGACACATCCCCATCATGGTTTGTACCTGTGATGGACTTTCCCTCCAGGAATCTGTCCAATCCCCTTTTGAAGGCATCCAGGCCAGAGGCCATCACCACATCCTGAAGATGCCACACACACAAAAAAAAACTTAAAATGCCACAAAAAAACCATTCATTTGGTTTTGTTGCAATACATCTACTTTGCTACCCCCTTGGAACATTCAACATAATTGTTTTCATGTGCATTCTCCCCCAAGCAAGTGCCAAGTTAGCAGGCAGGAAACATGGCAACAGCCATTCAGAAAGTGACTGTGGATTTCAGAATGTTTTTCATTTCGCAGCAGTAAAGCTATCTTTGTCATATATCTGAGGTACATTAATTCTCATTCTCTCACTGTGAAGTTGCACTCAGGCATTCAGTTCTTTCCAATATACTAAGTGGCCACAAAATCAGAGGAGTTAAAAATCCTTCTGCTTGCAGTTCCATTTGATGCCTGTAGGTCACTCAGTTCAAAGGAATTGCCTTAAAAAGAACTGACTTCCTCCCAGGCAACCATTCCCATATCTTATCTGGCTGATTGAAGAGTTTCCTAAAGCTGTTAAAAAGTAAAGAAATAAACTGGACTTTCCAGAAGGGGGTGGGAGATGGGGGGGGGGAGCTTATGTGAAACAGAAGAAGGGGCATAGGGGAGCAGAGGTGTGTGTGTGTTGGCACTCTGTCTGTGTGTGTGCATGTGCAAGTATGTGCTGAAGCACCTTGATGTCCCTCAAGAGGCAAGAGGCAAGCACCATTTTGTGTGTCTGTGCTCAAGTTTTCTTAGCCTTTCTACAGATAGTTGGGTTTTTTGGGGGGTGGGGGTTGAAATGTAGTAGTCTGGCAGCATACTATAATCATGGAGATGTGCTTTTGCTTATCTGCCACCGACATCATGCCCACCTGCCCCAAACTGTCTATGTTATGGAACATACACACCTGTCTTTACAAGAACACACCAGCTAGCCACACGGGGTGGGGTGGGGGAACTACTTGAATTGTTCTAGCTAGGGGACAAAAAGTAGAAGCCCCTCAGTGCCAGAGGAAAATAAGCCACTCTGAGAGCAAAAACGGCTGTACCTATTCAATTCAGCCTTTGTATCATGTGATCCGTTAAACATATTTAGAATTCACAAACCCCACTGTATTTGACCATGTAGTTGCTCTCTAAGAGAGAAAGAGAGAAGCAAAAACAGTGCATGCAGTTTTGTTTATTGTGACATCAAATAGTTCCTTATTTCACAATATTTCTTACATTTCAGTGTGTTTTATAGTAATAGTTTTTATTTCAGTGAAAAACTCGTAGGAATCTTTTGCTCCCTCTCTGCCTATCCCAGAAGCTTTCATGCCACCAAAGGGCAAATTCAAGTCTCTGATAAGCCAACAATTGGTCCACACCAATCCTGACTGGAGTCTCTTAGCGACACGATGAACCCGGCCCACATTCCTTGACCAAACAGTGGCTGACAGGCCATACTTGACCCTGTTGGCTCTCTTGATTACTTCCTCTTCTGTATCAAATGCCGTGATGCAGGTTACAGGGCCGAAAATCTCATCCTGCATGCAACTGGAATCGTCTGCAATGTTGGTAATCACCGTTGGAAGCAAGAAGTATCCATGCTGGTTTCTAGTTGGAAGTACCAACACATCAATTCCCTCTCCACAAAGTATTTCAGCCCCTTCTGCCTTAGCTCTTTCAATATAGTTCTTGACCTGAGGATGGCAAGAACAACGACAGAAATCTTTGAGAGGCAACTGCAGTGTCCTGTTATTCATAACTAGAAGTATATAGATCTGTCCTTTTGGATTTGAACTCCCAGAATTCCCCAGGCAGCTGAATTCCCAAAATTCCATTCTGGAAATTCCCAGAATAGCAGCTAGAGATGGGCATGGAACGAACATTTTTTGTTTCCGTTACCGTTTGTCATTTCCATTACGTAACGAAATGACAAACGAAAATTGTGATGAAAATGAAATGAAACGAACAAAACCACAAAAAAAGTAATAAACTGATTTGTTACTCTATAAAACAAGTCCTCTGAGACCTAGAGGCACCAAATTTGGTGCCTCTAGGACCCAGGGGAACTGTTTTACAATGAAACGAATTGGTTTGTTTTAAATAAAAAAGTCATTTTGTTTCATTACTAATGAAATGCTTCTTCCCCGTGTTGTTTTGTTTTGTTTTGTTTTGTTAGCTAACAACATGATGAAACAGCATTTCATTTTTCATTTGGTGCCCATCCCTATTTAGGAGTTATTTGGTGTTCCTGAACATCCTACATCAGGCATGCCCAAACTCCGGCCCTCCAGATGTTTTGGACCACAACTCCCACAGTCCTTTGCCATTGGAAATACAGGCTTGGAATTCTGGGAGTTGTGGTCCAAAACATCAGGAGGGCCGAAGTTTGGACATGCCTGTCCTACATGTTGTGTCTTAATATGGGAATATAAAGGGATATGCAAAAAATATAATGTCTCTGTTCCATCTCTAGTCATCAGGAACTGTGTTGTACACCTTAGCTATATATACAAAAATATAACCCACCTTTGCTAAATGTTCTTTGCTTATCAGTGCTCCCATGTCCACTGCGGGATCTGTGGGACATCCAACCTTCCACTTTTTGACAGCTTCCACAAACCTTCGCAGAAATTCATCATAAATATTCCTCTGAACAAAGATCCTGCTGGTGCACAAGCATATTTCACCCTAATGAAACAGGAAGTGGGTAAGAAGGAAATGCAATTCATTCACTCTGCTCACTAGTGTAAATTTTAAAATCATAAAAAGAGTAAGGTACAAGATAGAATCACAGATCAAGTTCCAAACAGTTTTACCTCATACCACTTCAGACAAGTATTTTCAAAACACTTTAGCTGATTCACCACAAACTATGAGTAATTAAATACCAAGCAATGCAAGTGTTATGTTTTAGTCAGCCATGATTCCCAAGGGACTTAGTAACAAAACAATAGGCATATATGCAGTGATTTCACAGTCTTCTAAGAAACACCATACACATAGATATGCCAATGTCAAGAAATTGCAAGGGAATTGTTATACCAATTTGGAGCATTATGAGAAAGCTGAGAAATAACTAACTCACAATGAACTTAGTGAAAGGTAGTGCCTTCACTCGCCATCACTTTGAGTATTCAAAAAACAATATTCACACCAAAACCACAATGTTGGATAAATGTCTTGGAGTCAATTCTAACTGTTCAAAATGGCACACTGACTACTCTCAGATCTGTTACGAAGATGTTGCACATTCTGACCTTCACAAGCAAGAAAATAAATGTGTGTGTGTGTGTGTGTGTGTGTGTGTGTGTGTGTGTGTGTGTGTGTGTGTGTGTGTGTGTGTGTGTGTGTGTGTGTGTGTGTGTGTGTGTGCATGCGCAGTGATCCGAAAGTTTGAGTTTATTTGTCCATACCTGATTAGCAAAACTGGATCTTACAGTGACCGGAACACATTCATCCAAATTGGCATCATCAAAGATAACAGCTGGATTTTTCCCTCCAAGCTCCAAGGAGAGCTTCTTACAATAGGGAGCACTCCTTTCAATGATACGCTGGCCAGTAAGTGTACTTCCAGTGAAGGAAATCAACTGCACTTCAGGATGGCAAACAAGAGCATCTCCAGCTTTGGGACCACTCCCGAATACAATGTTCACCACACCCGGAGGAAACCCTCAGAGAAACAAAATGCACAAAACATGAGTACACACGGGATACCCACAGGCTGCAGCCTCATGTGCCCATAAGACAAAATTTAAGTACCACTGAAAAGAATGGGAATGGAAAACTTCTGAATAAAGGTGTAGATCATTGCACTCTTTGTGAACTTGAGAACACGGTCCTTTGAAATATTTAAACAGCATGGTTGTATATATATGTAGAGAACATTGTCTACATGTGACCTCATTCCTTCACTTCAGGATCTATATAACACAATGTTCTTTCATACACAAATGAAATTCCTATTTAGGAGTTATTATATAATAACATGCTTGATTGCATTATATGATAGCATGCTTGATCTGTGCACTAGAGATCTGTTTTTGCTAATGGTAACATACTCTTGAAAGAGCCAGTGTAGTGTAGTGGTTCAAACTCTGTTTGAGGGACTCTGGATTCAAATTTGTGTCCAACCATGATATAATTTCACTGGGAGGCTGCTGATGCCCTCATGTACTTCCTATTGGGCTTGTCGTATATTGAAAGTGACCTGACAATATATTAAATATATTAAGTGACCTGACAATACAGTAGGACCCCGGTATCCGCTGGGGATTGGTTCCAGGCCTTCCTGTGGATAATGAAAACCGTGGATAAGAGAGAACACCTGCCCACCAACCCCCATACTGCTGTTTCCTGACAGTAGCTTGCTTTATGACTGCTGTTTTGAGACAGTAGCTTGCTTTATGGCCACTGTTTCTGACAGTAGCTTGCTTTACAGATGCTATTTGTGACAATAGCTTGCTTTACAGCTGCTGTTTGTGACAACAGTTTGCTTTACAGCTTGTTTTGTGGCTGCTGAATTATTTAATTTTTTCCTCTGGCAACCATGGATAACTGAATCAGTGGATACGGGGTTCCTAATGTATATTAAATAAGATTTGGGCTGCTGTGGAAATGAGCCTTTATATGAAATCTGAGAGAAGAGATATGCTGAAATTTATTTTCTTCCATTGTGTTACTTTTTATATCAACATTAAACAGAGTGATTTAAATTAAGAAATATGGAACTGCCTATACCTAATTCTTCTCCATAGTTTCAGGATTACCTGCTTTATTAAGAAGCTTGCACATCATCCAAGCAGTGACTGATGTCATTTCGCTGGGTTTGGCAATTACAGTGTTTCCACATGCAATGGCTGGAGCAATTTTCCAAGTCAGCAAGTAAAGCGGCAAGTTCCATGGACTAATTAAGCCAGCTTTTAAAAAGGAAAGACATTAAATTAATATTAAGGGTAACAAAGTATGTCCAGTCCAACCTTTTATGATAACTAAAAGAATTCTTGGAAGATCTAAGTGAAAAACTCTATATTACACACGTGAAATTGGTAGAAGCGTTTTCACTGAGTTGTAATTGTGTGCTTTATTCATTCTTTGTTTTAACTCCTATCAAAAACAATAGATGCCCCGCATATAACTTAACAGTCCCTTCACATGAGCAATGAGTGACTCTCGGAACTAAAATACTTGGGTTAAGGGTGGCTCAAATTAATTCCTCTTTCATGGGAATTCTAACTTAAGGTTTCTAATTGGATGAGAGACGTAGAAACAAAAAGAGCAGCAACCTTAAAAAGTAGTATCCTGCAGGCGCTGCTTTTGAACAGCAGGGAATATAATTTCAGACAGATACTGAATCCCTGGTATTGCTCACCAATCACCATCATCATCCTTTCAACTGTATATTTTGCCACCTGGTGGTTGATTTGTATAATTCTACAAGTAGAACACATGTACAAGTGGGGAAAAGTAGGTTTTGCAGAATACATGTTTAATTGCCTGCAATTTTTTTGTGTATAAAAGGAGGTGCTGACTTCTCCTCACTGGAAAACCTAAGTACTAACATATGCTGTAGATTCTTTTTGTACATGCCCCCACACATGGACATGTGTTTAGACTGATTTGCAGTAAAGAAATAACCAGCAGCTGGATAGCTTTGTGGGAGGAAGCATCCAGTGGTGGAGCCCGGAGTTGGGAGTTCAATTCCCCACTGTGCCTTGTAGGAGAGGATCCAACCTGTGTGGTCTTGGGCAAACTACATGGTCCCCGGGTGTCCCCAGAAGAAGGGAATGGCAAATCCTTTCTAAGTATTCCGTACCGTACCTAGAAAACCCTAGAAAGGGTTGGCCTAAGTCATATTTGATTTGATATCTGCACATCCGATCTCGCTTGATTTTGGAAGCTAAGCAGGGTCAGCCCTGGTTAGTACTTGGATGGGAGACCACCAGGGAATACCAGGTGTTTGTTGTAGGCGCCTGGAGTAGGAACTGGCAAGCCACTCCAGTATTCCTGCCAAGAAAACTCCATGGACATGGGGGTCACGAAGAATCGGTCACAACTGTAATGACACAACACACACAACACAAACATGGTAATTAATTAATTAACAATGTGAATATTCTAATATGTGTTGAGGTAGATTGAAACATAGTCCCAACAAAAACAAAAACAATGCGCTCCCAGGTGAATCTGACTGATGGCGACCTTTCTCAAGGTTTTCGAAGTTCAGAGGTATGGCTTGCCATTCCCTTCTCCGGGGAGGACTCTGGGACTGTGCAGCTCACCCAAGACCACACAGGCTGGAAGGCACTGTGGGGAATTGATCTCCTGATCTCTGGCTCTGCAGGCAGGTGCTCAACTCATTCCATCTAGTCATTTTGTTGGGCAGTCCGAAATATGGAACAATGGCTTACATTTTTAAATGATAGCTCAGCCCCATATTTAGGTTAAAAAAAAAACCTTCTTCTGTCACCCACCAAAGTTTGGACATTGTTAGAAAGAGAGCAAAGGGCAAAATAATTAATTATACACCTACTAGGAGTTAGATATTCAGTATCTTCTGAAAAAACCATGTGAAACCATTCCTAAATAATGAAACTAGGGAACACATTAGTCAATATTAAAGGTGTCTGCTGGCTCAAACACTGAACTTCTCCGGTTGTACCACGGTCTAGAATGACTTACAAATAGGACATGACTTTGTACCCATGGAAGAATGAGCTATTAGCACTCAGCGCCAGAAGCGAGACAAATGCAATGCACATGACAAGCAAAACATCTTTCAACAGCTGTTTGAAACTATGGCTGTGGCAGCTTGTAATAGTTTGCTATTCTGTAACTGAACTTGAGTAATTTTACAATATGAGTTGGAAACGCTAATAGCAACCCAGACATTGGACATGGGCCAAAGGGCACCAGAAGGCATGGCTGCACATACTCGGCCTTCAGGTCCCCACCCAGCCAAAGTGATATGGTTCACTTCTCCCATTTTGTGGGCCAGATGAAGAACCTCCACAAAACAGACCAAGGATCGCAGGCCCAAGGTTTCTCTCTCTCTTGCAGTATGAAGAACAATATAAAGTAATGTATAGCCTGCCACAGCATCCATACAGCACACTGAAATGGCACACTCCACAACCAATTGCATATCAGTTCTATTTGAAATTGCAGCATCAGTCATTTGGGGAGGCCTTACCAATTCCCACAGGTGTTCTCTCAGTATAATGCATGCAGCCCATGTGGTCCACCTGAGTACATTCAGTTGTTTGGTGAAGAATGGACGATGAAAAAAACCGGAAATTGTATACTGCTCGTGGAATGTCTACTGATCTGGCAAATGTTATAGTTTTCCCTGGAACAGAAACATATTTCATGTGTGCTGCCCCATGCATTGCCAACGGTGTTGTATTAATTTTGCACAGATTCTCAAAATTTAATTTTCAGAGTGATTTTCTAGTTTTACCATCAAGGCCCTGGGCAACACTTTGCCTTGTGAAAATGTCCTTGATTTCCAAGGATTTAAAAAGAGCATTGTCTGTCTGCCTGCCTTGTTATAAAGTTGCACAGGCACAAAAAGCGCAACATACAACAGCAGCTGCTCAACAAATGTGAATATGCCTGGCATGTGTGTGCACTTCTCAGGAAAAACTAAGTGTCTTTTCTCTTTTCCGCTGTATTCATCTGTTCTTGCTGGAATCCCTTGTCATAAATGATTATATAACCTGGTTCCATTTCTTTGGAGCAGTGTTTCTAAATACCTTCCAGCTATTTTGGATACAAATATCAGCATTTTCTGAAACCCTTGCTTCCCCAAAACCTCTTTCTATTACAGTCAATACAAGTGCTATGTGGGAGTCATTCTGTGGCACCATGTTTTGATTACAAATCTATGCTGAGTGCATGTGTAGTGGAAGACATTCGTTCCACCTACTGTCTTTACTAGTTAGTGATCTGGAGAAAGGCCATTGACTAGAGATGGGCACGAATCGAAAAAAATGATGTTTCAGTTTTTCATTTTTCATTGTGGGTCCGTTTTGGTTTGTTTTTGTTTTTTGTGAATTTTTTTGGGAAAAAAATGCATTTTGTTTTTTGTTTTTTGTTTTTACCCGCTTTTTGCGCGACTTAAAGCATTTCCGCACATGGACGTCCCCCAACGCCCCAGACCAGAGGGAAAACACTTTAAAAAATAATGCTGGCAGAGACACAGTATAGACTAGGTACGCAGGGAGGCTGCAAAGGCAGTGGCAGGCGTTGCCCAGGGCGTAATCAGCCGCAGAGTGACTGCACTGCGGGGCAGGGGAGGGTACTCACCGAGAGGTATGCACGCACACAGGGTGGCTGCAAGAGAAATCTCTTCTTTCTCTCCCCTAAGAGCCAGACTGCAGCCAGCAGGAACACAGAGACACACACCTGCCTGCCTGGCCTAAAGTAACAAGTCTCAGAGACAGCAATCCCACCCTAACTCCCACCGCAGACTGCAAGAAGGAGGGGGATTGCCAAAGTTTTTTATGCCCTCTGTGGCTGCCACACCTACCCAGTCTGCAACCTGGGCATGCTATTGGTTGAAATTGTCCAAGAATTTACATGATCCCATCACATGGCTTGCATCCATCTTGTGGCTGGAATCCATTTTGTGTCATCCTTAAAGGGAAAAGAAAAAATACATCGCGATGGGAGAAAGTCAAAAACAAACGTTTTAAGGACCGCATCCCCCTGGTAGGTAATAATTTCAAATAATTATCACTGCATTTTTACAGATGTCCAGGGTGTTTTAATACCCAAGAAATCAATATTAGGCATCTAGGTGCCATTTTGGGTCGATGTCCCCTAACTCCACTTAAAGGGAAAAAATACAGTGATCTGAGAAAAGACATAAATGCACGTTTTAAGGACCCCAACCCCCTGGTAGGTATTATCAGGTAGAATAAATAATTATCGCTGTGTTTTTATGGATATTCAGGACGTTTTTTAACATTTAAAAACAGCTCATTTCATTGTGTGTCGACATTAAAGAAAACAAAATGTAATGAACTTAATTTTTATGGTTCTGTTCGGTTTGTTCCAATTTCATCACAATTTTCGTTATTCGTTTCGTTATGTAACGAAACAAATAATGAACAATGGAATGAAAAAAAATTCGTTTCATGCCCATCTCTACCATTGACTCCTTTGCTGCCCTCTTGTTGTGATGTAGCACCTTTGGCACACCAAACACAACCATCACATTCACAATGAACTCTATCTTGGAAGTCAAAATGTCATCATGTGTGCTGGATCCTTGGCCTTCCTGGCTTATAAAAGTGGCCAGAGGAGAATGGCCAAGGGAATACGGGCAGTGGCATAGGCTCTCCTTGGATCCCAATTGACTGGACAGTTTCAAACATTCCATTCTTGGTCAAGGTACTTGAGTGTGTACAGGCTTCTCAGCTCCGACAATTCCTGGAGGAAGTAGAAAGATCAGGACGCCCCACGTAATGAGACATACAAGAATTTTGTATTAACTGTGAAAATTCAGAAATAAGTAGAAGGTAAAAATTGTCTTTTGCCTGAAAATCAAAGAGAAACAGCTCTGGCAATTAAGCGTGTGGGCACATTTTTTTAAAACTCCCCCATCATTATCTAATCTAAGTCTCCAAAGCAATTTCCTCAGTCTTGACACCTGTGTCTATTAATGCCTTAGTTTCATAGTCTATTTAAGTACCCTGTTCCCTTTGCTCAGCCCGTCACCTGGACGGTTCGCTCCCACAGGCGGGTTTGCCTTTACCTTGATCTTTGGATTCTGCTTGGGCAAAGGATTCCTGGTCTTCTTCAATGAGGTCCGCTAGCTTGTTAAGTAGTTTTGCCCTCTCTTGGGGGCTTCTGGAAGACCATCCTGGGAAGGCCTTTTGAGCAGCTTTGACGGCAGCCTCTATCTTGAAAAGGCAACAAACAGATGCATAGCCAGTAAACTTTGGGCAAGACTCAGAGCCCATTGTGTGCTAATAGAAATTGTGCAGAAGGAGAAAAGCACCGTTCTGCAATTTTTGCAACGCATTTGTTCTACAGAATTTCATTTCAGCACAGCTCAGACTCAGAATTTATTGGAAAGTTTTTGTGAGTCCTGGAAAAAAAACCCCACAATGATTATGTTCTCATTTCTCAACATTATATGCCTCTAGGTGGTGCTCTTCAGCTTTTCTCTTCTCCCCCATTCCCTCCTTTATTTTTACAGTATTTCTGTATTTCCAAAGAGGCTTCATTTTGTGTCCTTGTTTTTCTTTTTGCATTTCTATCCATTTTGCACTTTAAAAAAAACCCTGGTGGACAGATGCATCCAATATGCATAGTAAAAACAATAATCCAGTACAGGAGAATGTTCAATTAAAGGCAGCTGCACAGATTTAAAAGCGCAAAGAGCTAGGAGCAGCAAAATCATTCCTGAAATGCCTCTGAAAAGATACAGGTCCTCACCTGGCACTGAAAAGAACATAATGCTGGGATAAAAATGAACTCATCGGTGGCAGTTATTAAACAGATCAAAATGCACCAGTGAATGGCCACAAGTAAAAGACAGGGCTGCCACACCTTTGACATTTCAGTGAAAGGAAGCGTTTCTGGATTTGTTATGCAAATAAATTCCACTGACATTCCCTCGTCCATGTAACTGTTAAAAGCACAGAACCACTGTCCTTTTTATATAAGGCAATCTGATTGAAAATACCTTCCCTCTGGTACCCATTCAGTTTCACCTCAGCCTTCAGAAGAACCTAGAGAACGTTAGATGGTGACCTTACAATTCGGGTTACCTATAAAAGAAGATGGTGGTGATATTCTGTATTTCAGAAGTTTGCCGTAAATAATAGCTTATAATAGGGCTCAGAAGTCT
Organism: Phrynocephalus forsythii; assembly: GCA_029282475.1. Classification (NCBI taxonomy): domain Eukaryota; kingdom Metazoa; phylum Chordata; class Lepidosauria; order Squamata; family Agamidae; genus Phrynocephalus; species Phrynocephalus forsythii. The sequence continues at coordinate 60,922,364 of JAPFRF010000002.1, forward strand.
TCTTGGATTCAAATCTGTCCTCAACATTCAAAAACTCACTGGGGGGTAGAGTGGTCATGGTAAACAGCTCCTTGACACCTCACCTGCCTTGAAAACCATGTTTGGGTTGCCTTAGGCCAGAGGTGACTTAATGCCAGAGTACAGTGGACCTTCATATAACAAATGGGTTGTGTAACATAAAATCTGTACAACATAAAAAATTCCGGAGATAGGGGAAATTTGCTTAACAGAAGAAGCCTATGGGGCGAATCCGTACAACATAAAAATGGTCACAATTAGGGATTACTCTGATTTCAATACATTCCTATGGGATATTTGTATAAAGGAAAATTTGCTCAACAGAATTTCATTTGAAATGAATTAATTCCTTTATACAAGGTTCCACTCAAGCAAAATTTGATTAATTGCAATGGCAACGAGGTCTCAAAATTGCACAGCACTTCACGGGACTGAATGCCAGGCTAGGTGTCATGGAGCAAGCCTAGGCACAAATGAAAACAATAATTTGGAGAGTTGGGGAGGGGGGATGTAAAAATAAGGGAATTAAGTATGTATCATTGTGTATGTACTACTTATTGTTTTCTCTTAAAATGAATAAAAATATTTTTTGAAAAAATGAAAACAATAACAACAGAGAAATCGGTGGAGGGTCTTTTGCTGATTTTTATTTCACAGTCTGACCAGAATACACTTCAAATCGCTAACTCTGAATAGCTATTTTATTAGGGGAATAAAAAAGAAAGGATGACTGTCAGGAAGAGAGGATTCTTGAGGGAACCTGTTACAAAGGGCACCATTTGGATGGTAGTGGTGGAGATCTGAAAGACTACCCCTATGTTAATGGAACTGAATGTTTTTCCCTTAGCTGTTGATTAACAAGGGGGGAATGGCAGTCAAGGAGGCCTTCAAGAGAGAAGGTGAGCTTTTTAAGGCCCAAGCAGCAGGAAATATTTGTGGATTTATGAACTCATGTACAAGACAAATGCAATCGAGGAAAAGCCCAAGAAAACTGAGGTTCGAGGCATGTGACAGAAAACAAAAGTAAGTCAAGGAAGTGGCTCATTTTATGTAAAATAGAAAAATACATGGAATAAAAGGTAAATAAGCTTTGTCTAAATGTGTAGACTCAGCAAGGCTTCCCCTATGGAGCTAATTCTTTTATTCTTGTATGACTCATGCAGCTATTGTGGCAGGTAGAAATGTGTTTGATATTTAATCTACTACTGTACTGTTGTAATTTAATGACAGGGAGAAGGAAGCAGATTTATGGGCCTTTACAGGACTACGGGATTTTCTGCCTCAGACAGGAACTTTATTTTGACCAGCCATTTTGACAAATAAGTATGCACCTTCACGTTATTTGTTTCAGGCTACAAAATGGCTTAGGCCAGCTGTAGAGGTATCCAGAGGGAGAATAAACAGGTTGGGAAGATCCAGAGCTGAAATCTATCTGTTCCACTGGTGTACATATGCCTTGCAATGGAACCTTACTTGTCCATTTTCCTGTATTTAACTTAATATTGTTATGGTTCAGTACATTATACCCGTTTGGATTCACACCTGGTGGGAAGAACATCGGTGTTATGAAAATATGTGGAAGAACTAGGACCCAAAATTACTGGAGCCCACTTAGTATTTTTCTTGTTAAGATTTCTGGGTCTCCCGACCTTTCCTTTAACAATAAGTTCAGAGACTATTTTTCCATTTGTTCAACAGATGGGAGATTTGAGTTAAGAGTCACTCTGGGTTGTACTGTAAACATGTACTCCATATATCTAACACACAACAAGCCTGCCAACAATCTCCCGACTTAGATATAGAAAGGAACTATAAAAGTGCAAGATTCCGGGGTGCAAGTTTAAACTTTAGCAAGCAACGCTAGTTATACTTCAACTGCTGCTGATGTGTACTCTGCAAATATTTGACCAAGGGACTCTGAATGCTAAAGGTGAAAGATCAAACTGCAAAAGAGTACATGGAGAGAGATATTATATTTGCAACAGCAGTCACTGCTGGCACAGGAGACATGGCTTTTATTTAAATCTGTTATTTTAAAAGTATTTTAAAGGAATGACACACACAACACAGCTCATTATTGGTAAAAGTTTGGGCAAATTATTCGTGGCCTTTCCTCTTTGCCTTACTATTGACCCCCAAATTCCCTCCATCTATATGAAATCCTGATTGTAAAGAGAATTCAGAGGAAAGCATGTTCCACTGGGCACCACAGACCCAGATTGTTTCCTAAGTGAAAAAAACAGGATACATTTGTGACCATTGTTTTAAAGACTCCAAAACCACTGCCATTGAGATTCTGCAAACAAATACCTTACTGGTACATATACAGTATATTTAAAGGGCCAAACAGCTAATATAATTTCCTTAGATTGGCAAACTGCTGCCAAAGTTTTAACAAGTAATCTTAAGATTGATTGCAAACAACAATAGAGATGTCCTTCTTCTGTTCATTCTAGAGGTTACCATGAAAAAAGCCAAGCATGAATTCATGCAGGAACTCACCTCTTCCTGACCACTATCTGGTACTTTGCAATAGATTTCTCCTGTAGATGGATCATAGGAGTCTAAATAGGAGGAGGTGGCAACAAACTGGCCACCTATGTAGTTCTCCAAAACTAAGTACACCTTCTTGCTGGCCATTCTCACTCAGTTTGCATCACCAAGCGTTCCCACTGAACTGCTGGTTCATAGTGCAGACCTGAGTGTGTCGGTTGGAACTCCTCCCTTTCCTGTTAAATTTCATTAACCAGAGCTAAGCATGAGAAGGTTCCATAACCCCAGTCCAACTGAACTGATAGCAGGAGCTCTAGAATCAGGCTGTACAGTTTTCCCTTGGAAAAGCAGCATAATAATTAGGTTTCAGTGTGACTCATCTTCCTACCCAGGGAGAGGATTTTCACTACCACCCCAGTCCCATTGGGAGTGAGATGAGGATTTCTCTGCCTTCCCCTTCAATGTGTTTGCTTTATTTGTAAGAGACTTACTTGAAAACCAGGATATTTAGTTGTGACACTCTGGACGGCACAATGTGGAATCATAAAGTTGGAAGGGGCCATAAATCCATAGTTTCCAATCCCACCTCAATGCAGGAATGCAATGACATCTGCCACGTGGTTGTTTGCACAACACTAGTACATGTTGTCCTCATGTTGGGAAGCAGAATCAGCTCATGGGGCAGTTACTTTCAACATTTTCAATAAAGAAGATAATTCATTCAGCCTCGTGGTGAAGGCTTATCCATTTTTTGTTTTAGTAAAATGTGTTCTGCTTATATAGCAGCCCCATACCACTTCATGTAGTTTCTGGGCGGTTCACAGTTTAATTACAGTATGCAGGCTACACATCCCCCAAAACAAGCTGGGTACTAACTATACAGACCTCGGAAATACGGAAGGCTGAGTCAACCTTGAGCCTGCTACCTGGGATTGAACTCCAGGTAGTGAGCAGAGTTTTACCTGCAGTACAGGCATTTAACCACTGCGCCGGGGACACTTAGGGACACTTCAGGAAAGGAAAAATTTGGCTCTTTTTTACTGCTAGGTCTCTGGATGATCAGAAGATTAGTACTTTAAGGACAACAAACTTCCGTGTTGCAACTGTGCCTATAAGATGACTGTGGTAACTACCATTCCCATACTAAAATACTGAATTCAATGAGGCTTATAACGAGGAATGGATTTCCATGTGGACAATGCTGTGTTCAATTCTAGTACTCAAATCATATTCCTAAGGTAAGAATTTATTTTAAAAGTATGTTCTTCAGGTCAAATTCCAATTTGGTATTTCTCAGGATTTTAATTCCTCAAAAAAGAGATCACAAGCCCAGTCTCCCCCCCCACACACACACACACAAAAATTAACTTGATGGTTACAGAAATCTGTCAAGTTGTTTTTTTTTTTTTGCTATCACTTTATAGCACTGTCTTATTCTGTCTCATCAAAGTAATACATTCAATATATTTTTCAAATACATTAAAATAACTAGATATGTACTGCATTACCTGTTGCTTTACTTCTCACACTACACCACACCCCTGCAAATCTAGCTTACTTAATAGATAAAACATATATATCCCTCTGTAAATCCTGCTGATTATATATACATCTTTATACATGTATGTTGTTGTTCAGTCGTTCAGTCATGTCCGACTCTTCGTGACCACATGGACCAGAGCATGCCAGGCCCTCCTGTCTTCCACTGCCTCCTGGAGTTAGGACAAATCCATGTTGGCTGCATCAATGACACTGTCCAACCATCTCGTTCTCTGCTGTCCCCCTTTCCTTTTGCCTTCAATCTTTCCCAACATGAGGAACTTTTCCAAGGACTCCTCTCTCTTCATGAGGTGGCCAAAGTACTGGAGGCTCAGCTTCAAAATCTGTCCTTCCAGTGAACTTATACATGTATACACACATATACATGTATAAAGATGTATATATAATTACCAGAACTTTAGTGGATTAACACAGTGTGTGTGGGTGCATGCGCGTGCACATGTATAGCTTTCTCATGAGCCAAGAAACTGTATCCTGACACAGTCGTGCTATGGTGTACATTATCTCATCTTCTGCAGCAGCATATTGTCCTGTTTCCTCAACTTATGTAAAGACGTAACATTAACCAGTCCTTCTTAAATGTTCATGTTTCAGAAATGGAACATTAGGATGTAACAGCATCTCTTGAACATTATTCAGCCAACGTATCAAATGTTGCAAGGGGTTTTAGAACTATTCCCAAACATCTTGTTTGCTACTTTCTTAGATCAAAATTACTATTATTCTCTTAATCAAAACAGATGGGTATTATCTAGAAGCTGAGACTTCTTTTCTTGAGAGATTGGAACGTTTCACTACTCATCCAAACAACTTCGTCAGTCTGAGGAAAGTTGTTGGTGAGTCCTCCATTTTATAGTTCACCTTGATTGGAAGACTTGCCACTAACTTTCCTCAGGCTGATGAAACTATTTGGATGAGCAGCAAAATGTTTCAATCTCTCAAGAAAAGAAGTCCAGTTGCCATGACTCAACTTCCAGATAAACTCACCTGGATGACTGAGAATATTCAGACAGATGAGTATTGGATTTATGACAAGTGAAATATCCAATAAGAAGTTTTATGTTTAAGGATGTACAGTGGGCCCTTGTATAACAAACAGCTTGTATAACATAAAATCTGTACAACATAAAAATTCCTTGAGATAGGGGAAATTTGCTTAACATAATCACCTATGGGGAAAACCCGTACAACATAAAAATGGGATTACTCCATTTTAAATGCATTCCTATGGGAATTTGTATAAGGAAAATTTGCTTAACATAATTTCATTTGGAACAAATTAATTACTTTATACAAGGTACCACTGTATTAAAACCATGTTAGGTTGTTACTGCACTGGTTTTTGGTGCAGGTTGGTCCAGTCTAAATAGGGTCACTTGAGGTTAGGGCAGGAGATGCCATTTTGGTGCAATACTTGTGTTCAAATGGCATGTTGACCTCAAGCAACTCTCCAGCTCCTTTTCTGTCAATGGAACACTTCCTTTGCTCCCCTGCAGAGGGACAGGAGAAGTGAAATTCATACTTTTTTGCATGTACTAGAACAGTGATGTCGAACCTTTTAGAGACCAAGTGCCCAAACTGTGATTCAAAACCCACTTATTTTTCACAAAGTTCCAATACGGCAATTTAACTGAATACAGTGGTACCCTGAGTTACAAATGCTTCAGGTGCTACCCTTCGGGAAAGTGAGGATCGAAGAGCAGGCTTTTGACTTTCCCGTGGCCACAGCACCCTCACTGAGACCATGGGAAATTCAAAAATCTGTGCTTGTTTCCTCACTTTCCAGAAATGTAGCACCCACCCCACCCCCGTATCTCTGCCCTGGGCAGAGAGGCAGATGGGATGCTACACCATTGGAAAAGCCAAGGGGGTGAGTGGCAGCAGCTTGTGGGCTCGTTCATAGCCCACGTTTACTCTCTAGACAAAAGCGATGTGGCTGGAGAGTAAACTGGGGCTGCAAACAAGCCCACGAGACACTGCCTCCCCTTCACCCGGCTCTCTGCACAGAGCCATTTTGGAGGTCTCAAAACAGCTCTGTGCAGAGAACAGGATGAAGGAAGGGCAGTGGTTTGTGGGCTCCTCCGTAGCCCCCGTTTACTCTCCAGACATGACATGCCGCTTTTTGGATGCCCAGAGCGGCGTGACTGGAGAATAAGCTGGGTCTACAAACAAGCCCACAAGCCACTGCCTCCCCTTCGTCTGGCTCTCTGGATGGAGCACAGTGGTGTTCTCGGAGCAGAGAAGGAAGTGCATCTTTGGCACCCGTGACCATTCCTGATGTACTTAATCATTTCAATTAAATTCAGTTTTTCTTTGCTTTATGCATAGTACCAATTGAGAAACTGCCCACCACTGCAGTTTTGATCAACACATCACACAAAGGCAAAGAAAACAAAATATTTTAATTTAAACAAAGTGATTCAGCACAACAGTGCTAGTCTGGAAGAAGAAAAACAAATGATTTCACTTCACTTGCCCCTGCACAGAAGAGCAGAGGAAGTGTTCAATTTGCCAATATTCTAAACTGGCTTGCTTATCAAACCACTTAATGGTACCAGAAATTGAAACCAGGAGGAGGCTTGGCAGCTTGTTTTTAACCATCATAAGTTTTTAGAGGGTAACATAAAAATTGCAAGACTGCACGAGTAGAACTTAAGATTCCAAAACATGAACATGTACAATGTTTTTATAGTACTTAAGTATAGATGTTATCTGTGTGGAACATGACATTGCTAGGAGGACACATTTTTGAACTTTCGTTCCCAGCTGTGCTCTTTTTGTCAACACATTTTCAATGTATAAAAGAGAACTTGAACAGAAATCAGTATTATGCTCAGATCACTACTTTATTATACTACTACATTTTTAAAAATAAAATTAGCCATTATTGGTCAAACTCTGTTTATGTAATGAGTTTTTAAATAAAATTGGGGTGTGAAGAAATTAAATTCCAGGGTGCAGCACTGACATATTTACTGAAACGGAAGGGTTCTTTGAAATCAGTTTTGTATAAAACATTTCAGCCCAATTTAAGTAGTTTACAAAATAATGTGCAGCGAGGAAGCAGTTCTCACGAAAATTGTAAACAAACTTTAAGGCTGGATGTAACAAGCTTTTTCCCCATGATGTGTCACCATCCTTTAATACATCATTCAAATAAACTTTTCACAAAGGTACGCTAGAGCGACCGACAGGGATAAGGTTTTAGAAGGGGAGTATACTGGAACTTGTGCAAGGAGTATTTCTCTGCTGGCATATCATTTTGCAGCAACAATGGCCTCGTAACGTTTGCAGAACTCCTCCCGTTTTGCTTCCTCCTTTCAGAAATATAATTGCCTTTGTTCCTTCAACTGATATGACTCAATATATCAAACAAGCCGATTTGGACATACGATTCCATCTGGTTGAATTGCAGAAGTGCTGGCACAGATTAATTTAATCATTCTTTAATCTAAAAGGAAAAGAAAACAAACAAAAACATATTATTTCAAAACTTCAGGAAAGACACAGAATGCCCTGCATTTTCTTCTACTTCCAAGGTTCCAAGTGTGCCTATCTGCATGGCCCTGAGTTTGAGGGAGCTCCAGAAAAGCCCTGCCCCAAGCTTATAAGATGGCATGGGAGGATCTGTGCCAAGGCTGACTATGTCTTCTTTTCACGTTGGAACCATGGTGGAGTGGACTCATGCTCTCCTGGCTGGCTGCCAGAGCTACCTTCGCTTGCCCTCTATGATGGCTCTGAACCCCAGATCCAAAGCAGGTTCTTCTGTCCAACAACACTGGAGGTGGAGGCCCAAAGCCATCTTGGAGAAGAAAAAAAGGATGGCAATTACAGCAGCAGCAGCAGCAGCAGCCCACAAAGCATCTGGAACAATCCCGGCTTAGTAGAAAGATTTTTAAAATGTTCTTTCTTTCTTTCTTTCTTTCTTTCTTTCTTTCTTTCTTTCTTTCTTTCTTTCTTTCTTTCTTTCTTTCTTTCTTTCTTTCTCTCTCTCTTTTAAAAACATTTACACTATGTTGGCTACAGAATGCTCTTGAAACTATAAATACACGGGTAAACAGAATTTTAGAATTAAAAGGGTGTGGAGACTGTAGCATACTCTGTACACACTGGAAGTTCTCAAAAGAACTAGGACTGTGTGAGACTTTGTATGCCCAGTTTTTTTTATCTTTTTTTTCCTGTGCATGAAAATAATTTCACCAAGGATTTGGTGAAATGTCACCATTTAGATTTGGGCTGTGGTGTAGCCGGGCATAGAAATCTGACTCTTCCTTGTGCCTTCTGTCTAATCCAAAATCATCCCCACCACCCCAAGATGGAACTACCTGTACAGAGAAGAAGAGACAGTCACAGGCCTTTGATAACTACCAATAGCTATTGGGCACAATTCAAGGTACTGACCTTAACCTACAAAGTAGTGTACGACCTGGGCCCTAGCTACCTGAAAGATTGACTCTCACAGTATGAAGCAACCCGGGAGTTAAGGTCATCAGGAGAGGCCTTTCTCTCCATCCTGCCCCATGGTAACATATGAAAGGGCCTTCTCTGCTGCTGTCCCCAGACTCTAGAACTCCCTCCCACTATTGGCCAGGACTGCCCCATCTCCGGAAACAGGTAAAGATCTTTCTCTTCAGGCAAGCTTTCCCTGAATGGACTACCTTTTATGTGTCTTTTATATGAATCTATACGATCACACAGACTTTGTGTTTAAAACCACTTATAACCTTGTATGATTGCATTGACACTATGTTTTTAAGGTTAGTTTCCATCACTCATAACTTTTACATGGAATTTTACTCTCTTTTTAACTGCTTGCATTCTCTTATAGCTTTAATGTAATGTTGTCTTTTAATGCTGCAAGATGTCGCTCAAGTCCCTGTTCTCAAATACTTGAACATGCCTTAATTGTACTCGACTGGATATTGTCCCTCATTACTGTAATCTGCCTTGGGTCCTTTTCCAAGGAGAAAGGTATTTATTATCTTAAATAAATAAATAAATAAATAAATAAATAAATAAATAAATAAATAAATAAATAAATAAATAAATAACTGCCAGATCGACTTTAAATTGGGTTCGGGCACTGAGCAGGGAGTTGGACTCAGCAGCCTTGCAGGCTCCCCTCATTATTCACTCATTTGCCACCTTTCTACACAAAGAGAGAAATAATGCACAAAAAATCAACTATGAAGACTGCTAATTGATGTGATTATGTCTTTGGTTGACACCAAATTATTCAGGATGGTGACAAACCAAACTGAAGAGATTTCTCAGGATCATGTGAAAAAATGGCAACTGAAATTCAGTATAAGTAAATGTGTGCCTGATGTAGAATTTTAACTTTATATATGCACTGATAAGCCTGAGATGGTAAAGCATAACCACCTGGATAGCTCAGTGAAACTACCAATTCCATGTTCTGTGGTGGTGAGGAATGCAACACCGTAATAGACATTACTAAAAAATGATTGATGATGTGATCAGCATACTACCCTTACAAAGTCACCTACTTCCAAAAACCACTGTCGAGCTAGGGTAGAGAGAATTAAGGTTTTCTCATTTTTATGTAATCTTATAGCTTGAAAATAGTAGATTTACTGGCAAATAAAATAACTCCATCAGACAAATACATTTTGCAGGGCTGACACAAAGCAGACTGCTGTCTAAGACAAAACAGTTTAGGGTGCTCTCCCACCTCCTGAGCCAAGATGAAGAGAACCCGAGGCTAAGCCAAGATAGTCCTCCTTGTCACAGCAGCTGACCTGCCCCCAAAACACTTTGCCTCCAGAACAGTAGTGGAAATCTTCCTCCTCCTCTAAGGGTGGCAGGTTAAATTAGTAGATAGAACACAGGCTATGGAGCATATAGCTTTGCCCTTCAGGACAGCAATGACAGCTATGTGGAACCAGGAAATCCAGAAGGAGTATTCATCTCAATAGTAATTATAAAGCAACAGGGACAGTAGGAGAGGATAGAAGCACACAGCGAGGCAATGCTTAAGAACAGGATGTCTAAACAGGAGGATGGCCCAACATAGGAGGGGCAACAGCTCAGGACCAGAATCAGCAGTCCACCTCCACTTGAAGGACAAAGGGCACTCATTCAAAGATGAGAATGTATACATATTAGACCAGGCATGTCCAAACTTCAGCCCTCCAGATATTTTGAACCACAACTCCCACAGTCCTTTGCCATTGGCAATCTGAGCTTAGAATTCTGGGAGTTGTAGTCCAAAACATCAGGGGGGCAAAGTTTGGACATGCCTGTATTAGACAGAGAAGAGAGGTGGTTAGAGAGAGGGGTCAGGGAAGCCATTCATGTGAATTTCCCCTTATCTTCAAAAAGGGGGGGGAAGAGGACCCAAATAATTACCGCACAGTCAGCTTGACTTCAATTCCTGGCAAGATCCTAGAACAGTGATGGCGAACCTATGGCACGGGTGCCAAAGGTGGCACTCGGAGCCCTTTCTGTGGACACCTGACATTGCCCCTTCATACCCACCTGTATACAAGTTAAATTACTGTATTGGCACTTTGCAAAAAAAAATTAGTGGGTTTTAAATTGCAGTTTGGGCACTCGGTCTCTAAAAGGTTTGCCATCACTGTCCTAGAACAAATTATTAAGCAGACAGTCTGTAATTATTTAACTAGCAATGCTGTCATTACGAGAAGTCAACATGGATTTCTTAAAAACAAGTCATGTCAGACCAATTTAATCTTTTTCTTTGATAGAATTACAGGCCTGGTGGATGAGGGGAACGCCGTGAATACTGCTTATCTTGATTTCAATAAGGCCTTCGATAAAGTTCCCCATGGTATACTTGCTAAGAAGTTAGTACAATGTGAGATAGATAGGGCTACTGTTAGATGGATTTGTAATTGGTTGACTGATCACACCCAAAGGGTGATCATAAATGGCTTCTCTTCAGCTTGGAGAGATGTGACCAGTGGGGGGGCAGGGTTCTGTTCTGGGTCCAGTGCTGTTCAATATCTTCATTAATGACTTGGAGGAAGGAATTGAGGGTAGGCTAATCAAATTTGCAGATGATACCAAATTGGGTGGGGTTGCTAATTCCCTAGAGGATAGGATGAAAATCCAAAAGGACCTTTGTCAAGGTCCTGGGCCAAAGCTAATGGAATGGGGTTCAACGGAGAGAAATGTAGGGTGGTGCATCTAGGTAAAAAGAATGAATTCCACAGATATAGGATGGGAGACACGTGGCTGGAAAATAGTACCCGTGAAAGGGATCTGGGAGTCTCGGTGGACAACAAATTGAACATGAGTCAGCAGTGTGATGCGGCAGCCAAAAAAGCCAATGCGATTCTTGGTTGCATCAACAGAACCATAGTGTCTAGATAAGGGAAGTGATAGTACCACTCTATTCTGCTCTGGTCAGACCCCACCTGGAGTACGGTGTCCAGTTCTGTGCACCTCAATTTAAAAAGGATGTTGACAATCTTGAACGCGTCCAGAGGAGGGAGACCATGATGATTGAGGGTCTGGAAGAAATGTCTTACGAGGAGCGGCTTAGGGAGCTGGGAATGTTTAGTTTTACAAAAAGAAGACTGAGAGGGGATATGATAGCTATGTTTAAATATTTGAAAGGATGTCACATTGAAGAAGGGACTGGTTTGTTTTCCATGGCTTCAGAGATTAGGACACGAGGAAATGGTTTCAAACTACAGGAAAAGAGATTCAATTTAAACATTAGGAAGAATTTCATGACAGTTAGAGGTGTTCGGCAGAGCTGTCTAGATGCCCTAAGCACATCCGATCTCACCTGACTTTGGAAGCTAAGGAGGGTCGGCCCTGGTTAGTACTTGGATGGGAGACCACCAGGGAATACCAGGTGCTGCAGGCACCTGCAGTAGGAACTGGCAAACCACTCCAGTATTCCTGCCAAGAAAACTCCATGGACATGGGGTCACGAAGGGTCGGTCACGACTATAACGACACAACACACACACACACACACACAGAGAGCTGTTCGGCAGTGGAATATGCTGCAACGGAGGTTGGTGGAGTCTCCTTCTTTGGAGATTTTTAAGCAGAGGCTGGATGGCCATCTGTCGGGAGTACTGTGATGAGGGTTCCTGCACGGCAGGGAGTTGGACTACATGGCCCTTGAGGTCTCTTCCAACTCTATGATTCTATGATTCTATGAGTGTTGAAAATCCCTTTCTCCACAGAGATGGGGGGGTTCAGGTACAGTCTATCTGCCACTTATCAGACAGCGATTTCAACAATACCTAGACAATTGAAAAATACTTCACACCTTCACCACCAAGGTCATAGCTAACGACTCATACTTTATGGCAGGGGTGTCCAAACTTTTCGTAAGGAGGGCCAGATTTGGTGGCTAAGAATGTGTCAGGGGCCGGCTGCTCCCCGACCCTGCCCCCCCACTGCAAGCCCCCCCAATGACCCATAAGCCCAACCCAATGACCCCTTGCAAGCCCCACCCGCAGTAAGGAAGGCAGGAAGGAAGGTGGTGAATGAGGGAGGGAGGGAGGGAGGAAAGAAGGAAGGGGGACCAAGGGAGGAAGGAAGGAAGGAAGGAATGTGGTAACCAAGGGAGGGAGGAAGGAAGGAAGGTGGGGACCAAGGGAGGGAGGGAGGGAGTTGGGGACCAAGGAAGGAAGGTGAGACCAAGGGAAGCACAGGGAGCCAAGGCTGCAGGTCGACCCTTGAAAGGGGTGATCTGTGCGACCTTGCAGCCCCCAAGCTCCCCAGCAGTGGCAACGGCTTGCCAGCGCATCCACCCCCAAGCTCCTCGGCGGGAGCAGAGGCTTGCCAGCCTGCCTACCCCCACACATGTCCGGCGGTGGTGCTGGCTCGCTGGACAACCCACCCCCACCCTCGCAAGCGCCCTGGTGCTGAAGGAGGAGGCGGATGGCGGTGTGCTAGCCGGACCGCCCCCACCCTCGCAAGCGCCCCTGCGCTAAAGGAGGCGGCGGACGGCCGCACGCTTGCCTGACTGCCCCCCACTCTCGCAAGCACCCCTGCGCTAAAGGAGGCGGTGGAAGGCCGCGCGCTTACCAGACCGCTGGACTGCCCCCCACCCTCGCAATCACCCCGGTGCAGGCGCTGAAGGAGGCGGAGGACAGCCGCATGCTCGCCAGACCGCCAGACCGCCTCCACCCTTGCAAGCGCCCCGGTGCTAAAGGAGGCAGCGGACGGCCGCGCACTCGCCGCCCACCCTCACAAGCACCCCCGCGCTAAAGGAGGAGGCAGATGGCCGCACACTCGCCAGACCGCCTCCCACCCTCGCAAGCGCCCCGGCACTAAAGGAGGAGGCGGACGGCCGTTCACTCTCCAGCCCGCCCACCCACCCTCACAAGCGCCCCCACACTAAAGGAGGCGGTGGACGGCCGCGCGCTCGCCAGCCAGCCTAACCATCCTCACAAGCACTCCGGCGCTGAAGGAGGCAGTGGATGGCGGTGCACACGCTGGCCCGCCCCCATCACAAGCGCCCCAGCGCTGAAGGAGGCGGCAGACAGCCACACAGTCGCTGGCCCGCCCTACCAGCCCCCACCCTCACAAGCGCCCGGCTCCTCGATGGTGGCAGCTGAAGAGGTTCGCCTACCTGCCTGCCTGCCCGCCCCACAAGCTCACCGGTTGTTGCAGCGGCTTGGCCCCCCCAACCTCCTCAGTGGCAGTGGAAGAACCCTCCATGCCGTGCCATGGGCGCCTTCTCTGCAAGGAGCCCCGCGGCAGGAGATTTTAAAAAAAAATCATGGGGAGAAGGAGGGGGAAGGAGGGACGGGCCAGCCAGCCACGGGCCAATCAAAATGGCCTGACAGGCCGGATTTGGCCCGCGGGCCAGACTTTGGGCACCGCTGCTTTATGGGTTTCAGCACCTTAGGCCATTGTTCACCTAATGGACTATGAAGACTATTGTCCACCTAACGAGCCTATTCAGACCATTGTTCATTTTATGAGTCTGTTTCAAACCAGGGTGACATGAGGTCAAAATGAACTATAAAATGGAGGACTTGCAATTAGCTTTCCTCAGACTTATGAAGCTATTTGGATGAGCAGTGAAACATTTCAGTCTCTCAAGAAAAGTAGCGCAGTTGTCATGACTCAACTTTAAAAAAAAAATCTAACTCCTCCATGCTGCAGAACTCATTCCTCACTATTTTCATTCCTGAAAGGGATTTTTCATCTTTCCACCCTGGAAAGATGAAAAAAGATTGGCTGCCCAAAGGCCCACATTCTTTTACGGGCATATAATAATGCATCATGTTACTGATATTGTATCATTGAAGATCTTCAGAACAAACTGTATCATAACAGTTTGGACACATTCTAACAATAAGAGTACTGTACAATAGGCCTTTTTGTACAACAGTCCCCTATGAAGTATGAGCACGGCTGCTTTGTTCTTCCTCCTACTGCTGTTTTAAGATATTTGATGAGGCTGTATACTGCAGATTCAGGATGTCAGACACACCCCATTCAGGGGGATCATTACAGAAGAAATTGCCATTTCTGTATTCAAAGAAGGGGCTGATCAAAGACCACATTTTTCTAAGAGAGCCGAAACCAATGCCTGGCCATCTGAGGCCTGGACTCATTCTGCTGCTTCTGTAGATTCAGTCACTGACAAAAGGAGGAGCCATCGTGGGCAGTCTCCATCAGCTAATTATAGGGGAATATAAGAAAATATGGAGCTCTGAAATAAAACAATAAAAGACTGAAGGTGGTATTTGAATAGCAGAGTAACCCAGACAGAGTTTGTCTTAAGGGAGAGAAACAATGCCTTTCTAACAATGTGTTTCATCACAAATGCTTGATAAAATATTAACCCACTGTATTAAAAAAAAACATTCTTCAGTCTGGCTTCCTATTCCAACATCATACTTGTAGCTTTTTCAAAAACGTGATTGGCATACAACTGCACCATTACATAATCATCATAAAACCATTTACAGATGCACACAGTACCTCTGTAACAACTCCCGCTGCAATGGTGGATCCCCCATAGCGCAACATAAACCTTCCAAGTTCTTTAAAGTCTTTATAAAGTTCAAGAGCAATAGGCCTTTGTGTCTGCAGTTCTATTAAAGCACTCTGTCCTTTAGTCAGACACCTACAAGGAAGAAAAATGAAACCGACCCATTAATGTTAATGCATACAGAGCTAGCTCTATTACAGTGAAAGAGGAATGCTTTTCTGCATATGACAGTGAGCAAGCAAGGGTACTCATCAGTGCAAGATGTGCAAAGATCGCTGCTTTCCCTTTCTAAGACAGTGATAATTTTGAGAGACTGTTCAGTTTTGCTCAGATTCAGTCAATTTTTGCTTTGGATGCTATTTTTTTAAAAAAAAATCTGAGTTCTCATGCTCGCCCACTCAATGAGAGAAAATAACTAGAAGTTCTTCCTATGTTAATATCCTCAAAGCTTATTTTTGCACTTCCATAAAGCAGAATATGGTTCAGGGAATCAAAGCACTGGAAGAGGCCAGAGATGAAGGCCAGCTAGTCTGCAACATAAATCACACAAATTGTGGACAGAGTCTGCCACACAATAAAAGAATGGGCAGCAAAAGGCAGAGCTGATACAGTTATGAAAGAGTTAGTCACCAGATTATCCCAACAACACTTACTTAGGTTTCTTCTTTGTGACTTCTCCTGTACTCTTGTGTAGTACACTCAGTAACCTCCTAATTGTGGCAGGCTCACTTACAGTTTGGAAATGAAGCAGCATCTGGAACAAAGGTTTACTTTAATTGACACTTAAAACTACTATAGTCTAATTACAACACAGAGACATACATGGGGAAAATCCTTCTCCCGATAAATTGTGCAAAACAAAACAAAACAACACCAAGAAGGGATTTGGCATGAAACCACTAAGAATGGCAATATATATGGTCACTTCATTTAATTAAGAAATCTATCCTGAGACTAAAACTAGCTTTTTGCCTTTCAAACAGTGCTTTTGGTCAACTACGACCTTGTGTCTCCCAGGGATCACTGTAATAAGCAGAGCCACCCTGGCAAACAACAGTAATCAGGACGTATCTCTTGTTTCATGACTTATTTAGAACAGCAGGGAAATAATATTGTACAACACTCTGCTGATGGAATGGGCATGATTTAAGCACCTCAAGAATGACCAATGAAATGTAAAGCACGACACAACATCTTTTCAAAACTCAAATCGTGTCATACTCACAGGGAATCCTTTAGTGATGGGGACTTCAATATTAAAGATGAGGACCCGAGCTCTGAAACGCGTGCAAGCTTTAATAGGTTCCTTTGGACAACAAAATATACAGCCAACACTGCAAAAGACATAAGGACCAATAAGAGTATGTGACAGCTTTGCAAGGCCTTTTCAAATGATCACACTAATACAGAAGGTTTTTACTTGACGTGCTAAAACGGGTTTGGTGCCTCTTTCCCTTCCTGCAGCCGAGTGTGGCTTTCCCATGACAAATCCTGTCTTGATCTCCAGGCTGAATAGGGGTGGTAGCTGGGAAGACTCCCCTGCAGTCAGTCTTGTTTGTTGGCAGCAACAGTGACCCTGATACAGTAGCTGCCTCGGGAATAAGGCATCTGCTAGGGCTGACAACTCTCCAAACATGCCTTCACATCCTGCTAAATACACTGCTAAATACACTGCCTACTATTTTCAGCCTCCCTGCTTTCATATGTTCTCTAATTCTTTGGGTGACATGGAGAGAGAAAGAAGCCTGGTAGAAGACTCCTCTCATGCTTGTAAGCTTTGGAAAATAAATTGATCACTTGGTAGTTTTCAATAATAATCTATTACTTATCTATGCTCTTCCCTTTTTCTCTTGACACTAGTCGCTTTACCACTAACATGAAGAGCAGAGATCCCCAAAGTTAAAATCAACGAACTTCCATTTTTATATCAAACAATATAGGGATTTATCAATTCACTTCTAATTCTAGCTCCTCCGTAATGGGTTGCAAACCACGGCTACCAAGGAGACTGGTGGGCATCGGAATACACGCAGGCAAAAACATTCAAGTGTGAAAAGGAAGTGTGGAATGGAGCCGGATCCAGCAAATGTGAAGGGAGTTTACATTCACAAGGCTAAACCGTACACGCTGCCATTCTACCCGGCCTTTGAGGAATAAACCGCAAAACCTAGAGCTGAGTTTTGGGCGGGGATGGTTTATTTCACATGATCGCTGGCTGTGGCTTTCCGGCAACGCTGCTGCACACGTACAGAAACACAGAAACTAGGTATTCCTCTTACTGTTGTAGCCTCTGCTCTCTGCATTATCTATTAAACGCTATTTCCATTCCTGCCTTCTTCTTTGGAGTCCTGTTAAGTCCCCCCCCCATTAGTCCATCTTACACAGATGACAACAGCAATGTGATCTTAAACAAGAAGCTGAGTATCTGTGGAGATGAACTAACTCGCAGCAACAAGGAACTCCCCATCAACAGCCATCTCATAAACAATCTATATCTAGAGTAACCTCCACCCGCAGCTCTATCAGATGAAGTCTACTCTCTCTCATCAATTTCTTCATTAAATAATTGCCTGACGAGGAATGAGAAAACTGGCAGTGACCTACTACCCTTAGCATGCAAGCTAGGGGATCTGCAAAGTTCACCGTTTTATATCTCCAGGTAGCCAGCCTCCCACACCCTTCCCTTCCCCCATAACCGGTAAACCACTGATTTATCAAGCACAACGGTTAGTTACCAAGATTCATGTTCAATACAAACTGCTGCTTAGACCATGTATCTTCTGCACTCACTTGATTTTGATGATATCCATGCCAGTCAGAGTGAGACTAACGTGATCTCCTGCTGCAGCCCAATCCACCGGCTCATCGTGCAGGGCAATTCCTGGAAATGAGTAAAAACAGAACCAAGCAGTGACATACCTTGGTTTAACAGCTACAAACAGCTCCAGCGCTGCCGGTTTTGCTGCATCAACCACTACTCATCAGTTTTCACTATGAATGAGGTGCTAGTAAAAGCTGTTGACTAAAACCTCAGACAAACATCTATTTTAAAGCCACCATTATCTAAAGCAATTTTGCTTATTCCCTGAGTTTTCTGCAAGTCACAGCATCCGGTCATATTTATGTCAGATTGCGCAGATGTTACAATTTTGAAAGTATGACTACCTAAGAATTTGAGAAGCTTCCCATGGATTGCTTTATAAATACTCTCTCTACAGCTTTAGATATGTCTTGGTAATGATACCTGCTTTCATTTTTCAACAATTTTTATGTTTATGCTTAGTTCAGCATAATGGTGAAACAAATATATGTGCTGTGCAGTTCACTAAATGATGTACTGGGAAACCTCAGTTACTGTAGAATCCCCTGCCTATCCCTGATACACAGATAATTAAAGGTTCCCATGTCTAGGAACCTGAAGCATCCATATACCTACTAGTAAATGTATAAAAGGAAGAACTTGAAGAACAAATGATAGGTATAAAGTAGTGGAGCAGAACACAGGTAGTTTCAAGATACACAAAAGATCAGCTGGAGGGGCTTATATGAAGCAAAAACTTTATTTGACAAATTATTATTAGATATAGAAGACAAACTAGTTTTAAAAAGTATGAGTAGCTTTGGGAAATTAAGATGGGAAAAGTACTGTACTAAAGACTATGTGATTAGTCGGGCACAAAATATAAGGCATAATATTAATATTGACCATCAGTTACAGATAAGGAAACATAATATAAAGGTGACAAAAAAGTTTGCTGCCCACAGACCATTTGGTACTTTGGCAGCTAAAAAATTCTGTAAATGAATAAATAAATAAATAATCTGTAAGTTTCAGAGAAAATATATACAAGATGTTTTATAGATGGTACATGACACCAGGAAAACTAGCAAAATGTATACAAATATTTCAAAGGTATGTTGGAAATTTAATAAGCAGGAGAGAGGTTTTACAATTGGAAAACAATACACAAGCACCTACAAAAATACAGTATTGTCCTCTGTTATACCTTTCAAACCAGAATTATTTCTGTTCAATATTATGTCTAAGGTGGCAGAGGTAAACAAAAAACATTTAGTGATACATATAGTAACTGTAGCAAAGGTATTACATGCAGGAAATTGGAAGGTAGGGGGAAAGAAAGAGGATTTGCTGGAGAAGATTTTGGAGGTGGTGGAAATTGTTATTTTATCTGGAGTTTTAAATGAACAATCAGTCCAAAAAGCAAAAGAAATTTGGGAGCCAGTACATAAATGGATGCAGGATAAATCCATTTTGAAATGATGACTCAGTGACATGTAATGTATCTGGAGAATGACCATCAAACTAAATGTTAACAGGGCAGAAGATGAAAAATTGTAAATTAATTGTAACATATTAATGACAGTAAGGATGTATTAATGTGCCAACCCTCTCCAACCCTCTCTTGGGAGCCGCATTTCCTTCCCCATTTACCCTATCCCTGTTCCTTATTACAATATATATATATATTTTAAAAATTAATCGGATGTGCTGTACATGAGAAAGCAAGACCGCAGCCAGCTGCGTCTCCAACTGGGACTCTTCCATCAGCAGGAATCACAAAGTTCATTTTCACCTCTCATAATTCTCACCAGCAGGTTCAAAAATTGCTTACAGGGTAATCTCAAAATGAATGTATGCATTCTTCCGTACCTTTCACCGTACATGTTTCATTAGGAGGCATCGCCAATAGTCGGTCTCCAACCTGGACATAGCCGGCTTCAATTTTACCAGTCACGCAAAATCCCGATCCTTGATCTAGAAGAAAACATCTCGGCATGACGAAATAAGACACAATAGCACATGGGATCAATTACCTCAAGAGGTGGGGCGAGTGCTCCAACACTGGAGGCATTGAAAAAAAAATTTGGGCATTCAACTGGCAGATAGCCTTTGATTTGTATTCCTGCACGGAGCAGGGGTTTGGACTTGATAGCCTTAAAAGACTTCTTACAATTTCACTATTCTATGGTTCTACGCTTGTTCATGAAATTACACTACACATGACATATATAATTATCAACATAAAAACAGAATAATTAATTTGTCTTATATAGTAATGCAAACTGATCACTGAGTCCAGAAAGCTATGATCTCAGCCAAGAAAAGCCATTACTTTAAGCCTCAATCTTTCCCTCTTTTCCCACTCCATTATATCTTTCCCCTTGCTTTCTTTCCATTTCTTCCTGCCCTGTCTCTTTTTTAGCCAACATTACTCATCACGGTATAACATTTGGCCATGGTAGGCGAGGCAGTTCCTCATCCAGCATCAGAAACGGTATGCCAAACTTTTCTATATATATACATGGCTCCCAACAGCTCACACGTGGGAAGAGTGTTTCAATAAATGCATAGAACCTGCCTTGATTGGGATGTCTGGATATAAACTACATATATTCTCACTTTCAGTGCAATTATCTGGAGAAAGTGCTTCTAAGATACAAAGCAAAAACAGGTTCTGGATTTCATGAACAAAAACAAAACAAGAAGGAAAGCAGAAACACCGTGCTACCTTTCAGTCTGAGAGATTTCAGTATGAGCTTTCATGGCTTCCAAATCTACTTTTTCACATCACTTCTTGGTCTGAGGAAGTGGAGTGAAATTCACAAAGCTCACATTGAAATAATCGTATTGGTCTTAAAGGTGCCACAGCATTATTTTGTTTCATTTGTTGCCGAACAACAGACCAACATAACTTCCTCAACCAACAACTGGATTTCACATGTTTGCACTGCTTAATTTTTGTTAAGGATTACAGAGTATTTAAAAGTACTCAAGGTGGAAACAAGGACTTGTGTTGACAAAGCACAAGTTACAAGCAGTGTATCTCTCACAACCTCCTAACAACTGCATGACCAACCAATAGGGGTCGAAGACAATGCATATGAGGTGCTATGCCCATGCAGTGTTGCAAGCCAAGTGAAAACTCTGCCGTTAGCTATAATTTCGTGGAAGCAAATGTTGTGATTCAGGAAAATGAGCCACGTTGTTATATAGCGGTTTCAGTGCATAGAAGAAATATGTGGAGCCAAGAAGCCAATTTCAGTTTTGAAAATATTTGCACAGACTACATACCTTTAAAAACATCCGACACACATAATCTGAATGGTTTATCCACTGATCTTTGGGGAGGCTTAAATGAATCTGCAAATAGACCAATATGTTAATACTTACCCTTTATTTATAGAAAATATATATATATATAGCTGGAAACCTATTATGCCTGCCAGGACAAGTCTATCATTGTAAACATATGTGGCAAATGACCACTAGATAAAAGATGAATATTTCCATTTGATGTTATATACCAGAAGTGTGACTTGGTGCACAAGAAGTTTACCTACATGTTTACCTAGTAGTAATTTGTCAATGAAGTAAAAAAAAGACATAGTGGAACTGGAAAAGGTGCAGAACAGAGCAACTAAAATGATTACTGGGCTGGGGCACCTCCCTTGTGAGGAAAGGCTAAAACATTTGGGGCTCTTTAGTCTGGAAAAAAGGCGCCTGAGGGGGGGTATGACTGAGACGTACAAACTAATGCAGGGCGTGAGTAGAGTGGATAGAGGGACACTCTTCTTCCTCTCACAAAATACCAAAACTAGGGGAAACCCACGCAAACTGTGGGTTTAGAGAGTGAGGACAAAATAATTTTGTTTTTACTCAGCGTGTTGTTAGTCTGTAGAACTCCCTGCTACAAGATGTGGTGATGGCATCTAGCCTAGATGCCTTCAAAAGGGGATTGGACAGATTCCTGGAGGAGAAGTCCAACATAGGTTACAAACCATGATGGAGATGTGTAATCTCCAGGCTTAAAACCGGGGTACTTCAAGGACCAGATGCTGGGAAGTGGTAGCAGGAGACAGATATCTAGTCTCATGTGCTCCAAGAAGCATCTGGTGGGGCCCCTGTGAGATACAGGAAGCTGGACTCGATGGGCCTTTGGCCTGATCCTGCATGGCTCTTCTTATGTTCTTAAATCTTCAGCTGAATTTTATCCAATGCATTTCCTTCACCACCCCTACTGTATTTTGAAACGGCTATAAAATTACAGAATTATATACCTACCAATCTGCTCCAGCAAGCATTTTCCTTCATACCATTTGGTCAGCTCACTAGACTGACTTCTTGTGACAAGATTTTCACCACCGAGCCCACTTGTAGGAATATAAGCTACATCAGATTCCTGGATGGGATAAACATTTAATTTTCAGTGACAAAATGACATAAAGACCTGGCTTTTTCGCGAGGCATTTGGCGACTGTTAACTTGATTTTATTTTTCCTTGTCCCGCCATCTGCCAGTGAATCCTTGTAGTTTTATCACAATGTTTTATTTAGTTTGTTATTGCTGTTATTGTTTAAAAGTTCCTCGGAAGATGGGTGGTATATAAGTATTTAAATAAATAAATAATAAATAAATAAGCAACATTTAAGTACTTAAATCATTTCTAGGTTTTAAAATTCTGGCAAAGATTTATAGATTCGAAAACTATTTAAGTAGCTATTGACGTTAACTAATAAGCCCTCTAAATTCGAGGGATAAATCAAATCATCTCTTCACCATCGGTGAGTGAGCCTCACTCAATCTAGCAAAAAGCACCATAAACATGATAAAACTATTTCTCTGTTTTCCCTCATTCTCCAGATTGTGCATGTCTGGAAACCAGTATCAGGATAGCCTTTTGTAGAGCTGAAATGTGTATCATTGTATGCATGTTGCTGTTATGTGCTGCAAAGTTGCTCCAACTTATGGTGACCCTACAAACGTGTGACCTCCAAAATCTCCTGCCATTAACTCTGCTTAGGTATATTCAGGGCTGTGGTTTCCTTCATAGACTCAATCCATCCCATATTCTTTTCCTATTGCCTTCAACACTTCCTAGCCTTATTGTCTTTTCTGGTGAATCTTTTGCTTCTAGTGAGTTCCGATCTGACCTAGGATTCACTTGTTTATTCTTCTGGCAGGCCGCAGTATTCACTAAACTCTCCTTCCAGCATATTATGAACAAAATAATCTTTTCCTCTTGACTTTCACTGATCAGCTTTCATATCCATACAACAATTGGGAATACGGTAATATAGTTGATCTTGGCCTTGGTCTTCAGTGACTAACTTGACTATATTTTCTAGTTCCTTCATTGCCAGCCTTCTGGATCTCAACCTTCTGGCTCAGTTTGGATGGACAATTGAATCAAGGTATACAAAATGTTTAACACTTTCAATTTCTTCATTGTCAACATTAAATTTGCATAGTTCTTCTGGAATAATGATTTTGGTCTTCATGAGCAGAATACCCGGCTCAGAACATTTTCATTGCATTTTTAGAACAAGGAACACATGTAGTCTCTGTGATTAGGAAGACTAAGAATCAAGTATGCATCATCATAATCCCATTTGTAGGAAATAATCGAAATGGCCACTCCAAACTCAATTGTCTGAATTTTTTATTAACTTGTTTACCTTAAAGCCAGCTTGCTTAAGGAATTGGCCAAGTTTACTGACAATTTCGTTAAATCTTTCCTGTTGCCAATTGACCTATAAAAAGAGATAAACAAAAAATATATGATTAGGAAATTAAGAGGGAATCTAGAAATTATCCTCATTACAAATGAAAACCTCCTCACAAAACAAGTGCTAATATCAAGATAAAGGCATTCTAAGAAAAACAGCAACCCAACTGAAAATATGTTGAAAGTCTGCATTGAAATGTCAACTCAAGGCTCTTTGCTAGAGATAACTAGCAAAATAATAAAAAAGTTTGAAAACAGTACCCCAACCTGTGTCTTACTCAGAAGCAGTGCATAGATGATTACTTTGGGAGGAATAAAATAGAGTAACATATTTTCCATCTATAAGACACTGCCATATATTAAATGCCCCTCCCTTTTAAGACCCCAAATTAATAAATTCTCTTTGAGTTTTCCTCCACCCCACCCCACCCCACCCCACTCTGTTTCCTTTCATTTCATGAAAAGAAGGATCGGATCATGCAAGAACAAAGCAGAGAGGAAAGTAATCAAGCGCTCCTGGAAAGAAAACAGCAGAGGTGGTAAACAATAGGGGGTGGGGTGGGGAGAATCCAAACTGATCTCGCTGTTTCACTTCTGCTCTGAGAGGGCTTGATTGCCCTGCTCTCTGCTTTGTTTTTGCAGGATCAGACCCTTCTTTTCAGCATGGAAAGGCATTTCTTAATGGGCTGCTCCATCTGAAAGCCTTTCCCCAATGAAAAGAAGGCTCCAGTCCTTGCAAAAACAAAGTGCACAGGAGTCTTCAGGACATGGAATGGAACTGAAACGGCTCCTCCACCCCACCCCCACCCCTCAGGAAAGGCTTACTTCCATGTATATGGTGCCCCTTAATTTTTAATTCCATGATTTTAGGGAAAAAAACAGCATTGGATACACGGAACAATATTATAACCAAGTTTTATAATGTATGATAAATAATCGGAAGATTGCTGCTGTGACTGCAAGAAACCCAGGTTTAAGCATGACACTGAAGAAACAAGCTCTTGTTCTTAGTGTTACCTACCTCCCAGGAGAGTTGCAAGAGAAAAATACATATTATAAATAGCTTTAGCCTTATAAATAAATTACAAGACTAAAGCATGTATTATTATTATTACTTTTTATTTTATTTTAGAATATTTTACCCCACTTTTCTCCTTGGAAAAGGAACCAAGGTGGCTTACATGTTTCCATATAGGAAACTAGGTTGGACTTTACCCCTGTCCACCTGCTGTGAGCCATTAGATCTCCAAAACACTGCTCTCAAGAATCATAGGACTCTTGGGACATCATGTAATATGATGCAGAAGGATCCAGCATACTGGGAAAATCAGTGGAGCTCAGAGGGAGGGTCACAATGAACCAGTGCAAGTGCCTTCCACCCTTGCAAGGCACTAACGACATGAACACTTTTGAAAACAATGGGAAAATGAACATGTATTCATTAAGTGTCATCAAGCTGGAACAATTTACAATGACCTAAGGCAACTGAGATATTGAAGGAGTGGTTTTCCCAGTTCCACATACTCCAGTGAGCTCCCATGACTGAACAGAGATTTGAAAGAAACCCAGGCCTCCTGAGTCCTAGTCCATCACCCTATCAAGTACACCGCACTTGGCATCAGACTTACATAGCATCAAGTTTTATATGCAGTCTCCTATGTAATGTAGAGCATATATTAATTTTATTTATTTATTTATTTCTGTACCACCCATCTTCCCAAAAGAACATAGGACTCTCATTCTGGATGCTCTATCTCAACGAAACTGTCTGGGAACATAAATGTCCTTCAATATCTTGCAGCAGTGGAGCTTCACAAAACTGAAATGCAGATTGAAATTTCAAGCACTTTACACATTTGTAAGAGCAAAGACAAAAATTTATTGAGTTCTAAGAATGCACTAATGGATTTTCTGTATACACAACATGTTGCTAACAGCAACACAGATTTGCTTACTAACCATTTCATTAAAATTATAAGGACTAATTTTCTAGGAACGAAAAATAGACTCCCCATAGTTTTGGAATATCTTTTCAGACCAAGGTACTACAATCCCTACTGATAGTATCTGTAAATTCATTGTATGCATGTTCTGCCCACGTGATTACAAGAGAGGGTAAATGTTATGAAGACTGGGGGCAATTACCTGATCCATTTTGTTGACTGCGACTGCCAACTGAGTTACTCCTAGAGATCGAACCAACAGGCCATGTTCTCGGGTCTGTCCACCCGTCTCAAATCCTGCTTCAAACTCCCCTCTGCTGGCATCCACCACTAATATCGCAACATCAGCCTATGGAAGGACAATGGTGGTTAAAATGCATTCATTGCCACTGGTTAACTACAAATAACGCAGTGCCCTGCCAGTTATCCTGGAATCCTGTTCCTTTCTTCTCTTGTGAACAACATTTGCATTCCAACAGCATGTTAAGAGAGCAAGAAATTATATAAGTTCATTGAGAGAGCAAGAAATTATATAAATTCACCAGCACATTGAGAGAGCAAGAAATTATATAAGTTCACCAACAACAAAAATGTTGAAGAGTATTTTATTCCACTTAATAACCTTAACAAATTAAAGCATTGCAAAAATCAGTTCAATAAATGATTTATGTTTGACAGATACTACTAACAATTTTTTACCTGTGCAGCTCCTGTGATCATATTTGGAATGAAGTCTTTATGGCCAGGAGCATCCATCAACGTAATAAGTTTTGTTTTTGTCTCAAATTTCGTCATACCTACATCCATTGTTACTCCCCTACAAGTAAAGCACAGTGAATATTTACTTGTGTGTTATAAATAACACAGTGTGTTCTATATGGTCATTCTCAAAGACAGCCACGTGTACTGATTGTTGATATACTAAAGCTAAAAGTCAAGCACATACTTTCAGATAGAAACCAACTAGACAAAATGCTTTATACAAATTTAAGGACAGTACCCAAAGTTTAGGACCCCGTTATTTGTCAGAACACCTGCCCACACTATCCATTCCATCCAGGCTGGACTCTTTTAACAGGTGGCCGCTCCTAGAAATGCAAAAATAGGCATCCACTAGCCACCATGCCTTGATGGTAGCAGCCCCACAGCTTTGGAAAAACTTTTTGTAGAGATCCATCAGGCCTCTTCCTTCCCTCGCAGCCTTTAAGCGACTACTTTGGAGCACTCTCTTTGAGGAGTCCTAGCATTAAAATCGCTATTAGTTAAAATATAATCACATTTGTTCATGCTCTACGATTGATGAGGGATGATGGCTTTTCCAGTATAAAAACACAGAGGAACACAACTATCCATCAGTGTTACACTGCGCATACTGAGATGGAAGGGAACCTCGGGCCCACAAGACGTTTGGAGTTGCAGCTTCCACAAACTCTGATCTAATGATGTTTTAGCATGTACTATTAAGTTGTATTATTTTCAGTTTGCTATATTTTATTCTATATTGTATTAGGTGTTTTATGTTGAATTGTTGTAAACCACCCAGAGTGGCCTTGTCGCCACATGAGTGGTATATTAATTAATTAATTAATTAATTAATTAATTAATTAATTAATTAATTAAATGTACATTTGCTATTACTTCCACCACTACTGATAATAACCCAAAAACCAAAACATAAAATTGTTTACCTCTCTCTTTCTTCTCCTGTTTCATCTAAGACCCATGCATAAGCAAAGGATGCTTTGCCAGCTTTCTTGGATTCTTGTTCATATTTGTGCATAGTTCGTTTGTTCACATGTCCCAGAAGATACAGCAAATGACCCATGAGAGTACTTTTTCCCGCATCAACATGTCCTAAGAATTAAAAAAAATCTCTGTGGCATTATCACTGATGCAAAGATGTTAGAGGCCATTCAATAGTTGAGGGGAAGGAAATAAATAGTTTATGTGTATTAATCTCATTTTCACAGAGTATTACCTATCACTACAAGGTTAAGCAGATGTTTTCCTCCTTGCCTCTTCTCCAGTTCAGCTTTCACATCTATTTGCTGTTTTCCTTTTCCATACTTTTTTACTGGAGTTGGTGCAAGTGTTGTTTCTTCTGATGTCTGGCCAGTCTGGGATGGAAGAGTTGGTTTAGGCAGAATCTCAGATATTGCCAAACAGCCATCAGCATCACCAGCTGAGAGGCCTTTTTGTGACATTAAAGTGCTGTGACCATTCTCTTCTACTGTCACACTAGAGAAAGCAAAGATGGTGTTTAACAGAACAGAAGTTCCAAGTATTACCGAACAAAAGAAATTCAATCTTATATGTTCCTTAAAACATCCAAGTAAAAAACCTCTAGATGCCATCCCTGCTTCTTCTAATGGCTATAAATAACAAAGGTTTATAGTATCTTCTGCAAATTAATTATACAATAGTGTATATGGCTTACCATAGTTTAATCTGTAGGTCTCAAATTTCTATAGAGAACAGATAAAGTTATACTATGATGGGAAAGGAAGAAAGATTTCATGAAATATACTTGATACTATGGTAATCATCCATTCAGAAAAACGTCCTAAACCACAAATTCGGTGGGGTGGTGTTGGCACATAACTGAGCATCTATTATTTCTATACTAACTGACGAAACCTCAATCATTGGCATCTGTTTTAAAATGTTACCCGGCCTAAGCTGTACAGAACAGTAAATTCATCAGAGCTACGCTGCTGTCTTTTTTAAAGAATCCTATTCATATGAGACATTCAATGAAACTGGCATCAGAATTTTGCCTTTTTCTTAAAAAAAAAACAGACATGCATGATTTGAAGACCCCCAAGAAGGAAGTGTGCACATCAAACTAGACTGTAAATTATGCCAGGTGTTTTCCCCATTTAATCTCAAACACAGATCAGTGTAAGAGGCTAACTTTTCAGCGGCTGTTCAAAATTTCCACATACCAAGAGCATGCAGAACATCTTGAACAAATATTAAAAATACTACAACACAGAAAAGCAATCTTACTGAATTACCACTTTAAAGAGCTTATCAGCTGGAATATCAGGAAAATGGTGCTTTCATCATTGTTTAATTTACATTACCATGGCTATGTTTCTGCTTGCATTGGAAATATGAAAATATAGCAGAGATGAAGGACTTACTTATGTGCATATGAAATGTGAGCTATCAAGAAGATTTGTGAGCTCCTTACTGTAGGAGCTGGCAATTGGTGGCCTGTGAGCCAAATGTCTACCACTATCTCCTTGCTCTTCATTTCCCCTTTCCATTCCCCTTTATTCTTCCACTCCCCCTTCCCATCTTGAAACAGATAATTATGGCCAAGGTGTTAAATATGACAGGATGAGGAAAAGGGAGAGATTCAGAGAGAAATGTCTTGCTTCCATTTCAAAATGCCCTTCGCCAGTATATCCCATTTCTAAAAGGAAAATGGTGCCACTGAGCCATCCTGAGGCAGATTACTTTGGGGCTCTGGGAGCAATGTTTCTACTTATATTAGGCTAACGCTTATGTAAGCCCCATGCTATGTGCTATTTAGTCACACTACAATGCAAGTGAAGAATGCAAGGCCACAGCTGGACTACTGCAGAGCAGGGGAGGACAACGTGCAGGTGGGCAGAGCAGGGGAGCAAATGCTGCACCCTAAGGTCCAGGAGCATGAATGTGTGGTCCTTAAATCTCTGGAGATTGCCAGTCATAGTTCTGCAGCAACAGTCCAGGCATGTCCAAACTTCGGCCCTCCAGATGTTTTGGACAGCAACTCCCACAGTCCTTTGCTATTGGCAACTAAGCTTAGAATTCTGGGAGTTGTGGTCCAAAACATCAGGAGGAGCAACGTTTGGACATGCCAGAATTCACTAATGCAGGGGTGTCCAAACTTCAGCCCTCCAGATGTTTTGGACCATAACTCCCAGAATTCCAATCCTGTATTGCCAATGACAAAGGACTGTGGGAGTTATGGTCCAAAACATCTGGAGGGCCAGCGTTTGGACACTTCTGCCTAATGTAATAGAGCTAATTGTTAGCACCACTGAACATACAGAGGATTCAGACTGCCATGTCAGGAACAAGGCTAAAGATTCCTCGATTAACTTGTGTTTCAGTAATTTAATCTATACAAAGCTCCAAGAGGACAATTTTTATTTCTATTTTTTAGACAAGAGCTCTGAAGTACTTATTAA
Source organism: Phrynocephalus forsythii (assembly GCA_029282475.1). NCBI lineage: Eukaryota > Metazoa > Chordata > Lepidosauria > Squamata > Agamidae > Phrynocephalus > Phrynocephalus forsythii. The sequence continues at coordinate 60,952,050 of JAPFRF010000002.1, forward strand.
CAAACTTGGAATTCTATGCTAGAGGGCTCTAGTGCTATGGTTCAGCAGAGTAACCTAGAGTTCTCCAGCAAAGATTTTGAGAGCTGCCCAGGGACATGTTCAAAACTCCTTCTAGCTTCAAGTCCGCCACGTTGCATTTGTAAGGAGCCTCCAGGAAATGCAATGACCTGTGTGATACCACCAGCTGTTCTGTCCATGCTACTCAAGAGTGAAAAGATTCATTCACATATGCAAGATGCCTTCTTTTGAAAGCAAGTATGAGTCAAACAGGGAGATGGGCTGCCTAGTTCTGTGGCATATTTGAGACACAATCTCTGTACAAATGAAACGGAAGAAAAATTCTTGCTACTGCTACATCATCTGAAGGAAGAATACACAAGTATACCTTAAAAGGGTTAAAGTCTTACCATGGAACTTCAAACCCAGTAGCTTGCTTCTTTCCAGATACAGTCATTTTGGTAACTTTTGGCACAATATCAGATTCAATTCTAGTTGTCTGGGAATCTCTGACTTTTCCTGGTGAAATGAAAAATATTACTTATAGCACTGAGTAAGCATTCAGGGTAGTCAGATGAATTAATGGGCAACCGCTCATAACTTCAACTCTTAAGAAAACACCTACTCGTTCCTAAAAGAGCGCCTTCTACAACTGTTCAAGTAACGGTTGGAGCCCAAGTTGTATTTGTAACCATGAGGATACAGCATTGACATTCCCAAACTGGCCATGAACTCACATCTTAGTAAGGAAAATCCAGTTGCACCTAAGGTGACTTGTGCACCAAGCCTTTCTCTCCCCTTTTCTCCATGAGACCCTCTCCCACAAAACTAGTTCTGGAAAAACTGAGACTACTCAAGAGGCAAGGAGAATTACGGTTTGAAGCCATTCCAAAGAGGTTGACTTAATATCATCCAACACTTCTCATTTTTAAAACAAAGTCTAGCAAGCTTTTTCTTTTAATTTTCTCTGAATATCTAAAAAGGCATGGCTTTAATTTTCAATCAAAATTTTAATTTGTTACTGTAATCCTCTAGCAAGGATTTTTAATCCCTCTTCAAACTACAGATTCCAAGACTTCTTAGGATGAAGCCACAACAGTTAAAATATCAGACTGCTGTAAGTATTTAGTGTAAATATACTCTATAGCATTTTTACTGGCTGAAATCCCATAGAAATTCAGAAGTACAATAGGTCCACTGAATCAATGGAGTTTATGGAAGAGCTGACTCAATGGACCTACTCTAAATGCAACTTACTATGTGATTTCAGTCACTGAGCTATAGAAGCTGTTGTTTTTATAAGTATCTCCCTACTCATTCATATTCTCCAAAATTAGAATGCAAAGCTTATATACTCCAATAGGTGTCTTAGTGACTTCATTTTAATTCTTCCTATAATGCCTCCCCACCCCCACCCCCACCCCTCCCAAAAAAGTATGCCACGCATTTCCAGGGTTTGGGATTAGTAAATTTCTGTAATGGGATCCCAGGTGTTTTTGCAACCACTCAAATCATGCTGCAATCTACAGTCAGAAGAACCTGACAGCCACTTGGCTAAATGGGAAACCATCTGGCAAACTAAAGGCAAAGAGAGGGAAGGAACTTTTCAATGGATGGGATGAAACATTAGTTTCTAGCACAGTTGATTCCCTTTTCTCCATCCTAAATTTCACCCTACAGACAATTAATCTCCAATGTTTGTGCTAGTCTAACAATTCTATTTTTCCAATTTTTAAAAATACTGGAATATTTCAACTTGTGGGAAAAGAATGAAACACAAAGGTATATTTTATCCATTTGCATAACTTTTTCCAATTACAGGAGGTGACTCTATTTGGGAAGGGGAACAGGTAATAGGTAGGGGTTCTAAAGGGTTTTAAAAAGGGAGAACCCAAGTGGTATTTTTATATTATTCCTGTTATTTTGACAATAACAGCTACATATCTATTATACTATTGGAGCAATTTAGTTAAAACTTCTTTTTCATAATAGCTATAGGGTGGTTTACAGCTGTCTCTTGTCTTCTGTAAGCTCAGGTCACAAAAGCTTTGACAGTATTTTATCTTGTGTATATTATGTTGTATTACTCAGCTTTTCTGCTTTATTTAAATTGTAGATTACACCAACTGTATGTTTCAACACAATGAGATGTATTAATATGTTAATGAGCATAGTGGGTAAGATGCATCATTCACTGAGTAGGAGTGCACCTCTGCTGCCTTTTAGATTCTCCTGCCTAATGATGTCCCAGATCAACGATGGCGAACCTTTTAGAGACCGAGCGCCCAAACTGTGATTCAAAATTCGCTAATTGTTCGCAAAGTGCCAATACAGCAATTTAACCTGAATACAGGTGGCTGTGAAGGGCCGATGTCAGGTGACCACAGAAAGAGGTCTGAGTGCCACCTTTGACACCCGTGCCATAGATTCGCCACCACTGTCCTAGATTATCACACTTGAGTTACATGAGCCATTTGAAGTTGTTCAACTTTTGCACGCTGTTTTGGAATAATTCCCCAAGTATGAAGAAAGGGTTATTTAGAAAAAGGTTATTTCCTAAATAGGGGTTACCTAAGGGAATTTCCAAGCAAGGCTTGCTGCTTTCAACTATTGCTGCTGCTTTTTAAAGCTCAAGAGATTGGTCATACACTGCAATTTCTTGTCAAAATGAGCTGTTCTGGGTCCCCAAGGAAGCACCAACATGTGCCTATGTATTGTAGAGAAGCAGCCAGTAACAGTTTCAGACTGATCGCAGTTTTCAGTCTCGCAACAGCCACACTAACCAAGAGCCACCTGGACCACTGAACATGTCCATCAATAACTGAGCATTTAAGGCGTCTTGTATGAGCAAAAAACTTTTAGCAATATAAAAGCCTTTTTTCAAAGTTTATAAATCAAATACAACCAAGCTAAAAGTAGTAACAGAAGACATAGAACAAGAAAATTGTTCCATCTTTTCCTAAAGGAGGATGGAGATGAGAGGACTAGTTCTGCTTCTGAAAAACCCACAATCCACCCAGGTGAAATGCCGTTATTTCAGGAGTGTGCAAATAAATACATTGCCCTCTGAAGCCATTCTCTAAACTTTTCCATTTCCCCAGTAAAACTTTTAACTGGAAGCAGAAGGCCCAGTGCTATTAAAAATTAATTTATCACATGCTGTACTTCAATATCATCTTCAAGAACTATTTTAACAACTCAGTGCCAGATTGACACACATGAAATTCATTTGTCTCATGAAGTTGATGGAAGCATAACGTTGCCCTGGTTACTAAAAAAAGAAAGGGCATGCAGAGTAACAGAAAATCAGGCACTTTTGCCTATACAGTAACTGCATTTCTGTGCTTTCTGCCTGCTTCATGAGATTTTCCTTCTCTGGAGTCTTCCCTGTACTGCAACACTTGAGCCATAAATTATGACACTGTGGAAAATATAATATAATACACCAAAGTAAAAAAAAAAAAGATAATGAGATGAAAATCAAAACCTGTCCCCTACCTCCCCTCCTCCATAACAAGATGGATGGAAATGCAAGCAAGGAACACAGAAAGGAACACATGTCATCAAACAAAGCTTCCAAGAAGTGTAAAATGTAACATGGTAGTCTAAAGTGTCCATGCAACCTAACAACCTTCCCCAATGTGGTGTCTTCCTACTGTGTTTGGTGACAACTCCCATCATCCCCAACTGTCCAACTGTCAAGACTCATCCAAGAAATCTGCTATGAAAGATAAACTGTACGATTCAATGTGATGAGAAATATCACCTTGATTTTATTTATTCATTTTTATTTTTGAGAACAAGTTTGTCAGCTTCTTATGCACTGTATAGTTTTGTTTGCTGTGTTTCCATACAAAGTCTGTGTTCATTTGATTCTCACATTCTGCAAGAACCACAACTCTGCTTGTGGTGCTTTCTTCTTCAACGTATTTTCAGAAATGACTCTGATGTGTGTTTCACAGACAAATAAAAGAAAACATTCTGCAATGAAACGCAGAGGTTCCTGACCGTAAACAAGCACATAAAGAGCAATGTCAGCACTAAATATGGGATACCCCAAACAACATTTCTCAACTAATCGGTTAACCTAACCCGAAAGTTTATGTAGTCCAAAGTAACGTACCACACAATTAATAGATTTTCTGTTGGGCCTTTGGTTCGTTATGAGTATGTAAAACTGAAAGTACTACATGTCAAGACCAGATACTTTTACTGCAACTTAGTCATGTTTCCAGAAATGAAATAGCAGCAGAAATCAAGCCTGAGATTACCGCGCCAGAGGAGGGTGCTATTACCCAGTCAATTGCCAGTGTGCTGAATCCAGAACAAAGCAGTAAGTTATCAAGTCACTGTAGCATCCAGACTTGCTGCCATAAATCAGTGGTGGTGTACTGTGGCACTCTGGCTGTGGTTGGACTGCAACACACAGTGTTCCCCACCAGTGGGACAGAGTTTCCTACTCCAGCCCTTCCTTATTGTATTTTTACCCCGCGTTTTTCCTTGGAAAAAGGACCCAAGGCGGCTTACAGAATGAGAGATAATAAACAGTTCAGTACAATTAAGACATGTTCGAATACTGAGAACAAGGAATTGAGGGACATCTTACACAGCATTTATAGACATTACATTAAAGCTATAAGAGAACGTGAGCAGTTAAAGGGAAGTAAAGTTCCATGTAAAGTTATGAGTGATGGAAACTAACATTAATGTGTCTGCTACTACTTCTCAGACAAATCCCTGAGAACAGGAATAAAATGACATGAAGAGAGGTTTTAGATACGGCTTTTCTATTCAGCAAGAAAGCAACATTAGACTGTAAGCAAAATGTTATTTATAATTTTGCTTTTAATGACAGTAGGAATAATACTAAGATGACCTGAAACTGGATCCCTGTGCTGTATTGGTGTCACTTGCAGGAACAATCTACTTCTGCTTATATACCGCCCCATATCACTTCAAGTAGCCTCTGGGCATTTTACAATTTTAATTACAGTGTAGCCTGCACATGCCCCCCCCCGCGCAAGCTGGGTACTCATTTTACTGACCTCGGAAGGATGGAAGGCTGAGTCAACCATGAGCCTGCTGCCTGGGATTGAACCCCAGGTCGTGAGCGCAGTTTTACCTGCAGTACAGACATTTAACCACTGCGCCACAAGACTCTTACTAACAATCAGCAAAGGATGGCTGTGAAGATTCTTACTCATCCAGGTGAGGTTATCTGGAAGCTGAGTCATGGCAACTGGACTTCTTTTCTTGAGAGATTGAAATGTTTCACTACTCATCCAAACAGCTTTATCATGAAATGTAGCAAAATGTTTCCATCTCTCAAGGAGTCCAGTTGCCATGACTCAGCTTCCAGATAATCAGCAAAGGAGATGTTCCACCACTTACGGATGCTTGCCGATCACTGCAGTATTGAGGGATTACTTCTAAATGATTCAGAACCCCAAATATTTCATTGATCAATTAATTGCCTACAGCCAAAGGTGTTGGGGACACTCATGGGAGTTATGTCTGTATCTGTCTTTCCTCTTTCCAAATTGTGTGGGTAGTTGACAGTTAGAATACCCCAATTGCTGAAAGAAAGACCCATGTAACCCTAAATGCATGAGCCCCAGTCTACAGTATTTGTACTCCCACTGAAATGTCTTCATAGAGCTAATGCAACCAAAGAACATGGAAGTGTATGCCATATTTTGCACCTTTCAATCTGCAGCTTCAACCTAATGTGTCTTAACATTATGATTATGTTTCCGTGACATGAAGTGGCCAATGTAATGCAGCAAAATTATTAAACTGTTGTTGGATCACCATTATAAAGTAAAACTATTAACACAGTCAAAAACCCTATAAGAGCAATCAAAGAGGTATACCTCTGCTGCTTATGGTAGGACCCTATGTATGTAGGAATCAAGAATTCCTGATTGCTGGTTGGATGAGGCCTGCAAGACCTTCCATTTTGTCTTCTTTCATAAAGTATAAATCTCTCTTTTTAAAAAATTTGGGCATCTCTCCAAATATCCATCAGTCATTTCAAAGTGCTTGTAGGCATGGCTACTGAGAAAGCCAGTTCTGCATACTCGACATCTTTGGAGAAGTAAAGAGGTACATGGAGTCAAATTCCGGTTTTCCGGAAGTTACTTCCGGTTCGCTCGAAACCAATTCTGGGGCCTCCGAGAGGCCCGGGATGCCGACAGAGGCCTGCTTGGGACAGCGCCTGGCCTGGGGTAAGTGCAGGTGGCCTCAAACAGCTTACCCGGGGGGGCATGCCTTTCATATCCCGCAATATACTGGGACTGTAGTATATGAACCGCAAAATGGCAGGGGACAACTGTATATACAAATTTAGAGCAGTTTTTCACTTCATTATAATTCTTTTCCTTCTTAACAGTAACTTTATTATGCCTGGGACAACAGAAATGAACTATTAACATGAAAGACTCAAACAATTTCAAGAAGTATCCCACTCTTATGTACCTCACAGTAATTTTAAATTTAATCAGCAAATTAAATTCGTCCTTCTGCAATGCTATAACACTGAATACTTTTTTAAAATAAAAAGGCACAATGCCCACAGGAAATTACAGAAGATTAAACTTCATTATCATTTGAAAATTTAAATGGACTTAAAGATTTCACAGAAATCTGTCCAAAATAAAACTTGCTGAAGATACACACACCTCTTAACTGTGCAAAAATAGACACGGATTGCAGCTACTGCAGCCTTAAATAACAAACCATTTCACACAGACTGATTCATAGAATATTAGCACTGGCTTAATAATGAGAAAAGTGTGGAAAATAATGCTATACTTAGAAAATTTTAAACTGTATGCAAACAATACTTTTATAAATAACACAGCATCCATAATATCTGGAACAGAAAGATAACTAAACTCCCCTACCTAGGTAAATACTGTATTGAACATTTCTTGCATCTATTAATTCTTCTTCTCATTATCCAACATGAAAATCCAATTATTTTGTGTTAAAAAGCCCTTTGTGATACTTATTTCTAAAAGCTCTGTCACAAGTACCAAATGGGAACCTCATATACATCTATCAGTACTCACGGTTAACAGCCTGCCCCTTTTGTAGCAGCAACAATGACTCTATTTAAGTCAAAGAACAAGTAGTTTGATTTCTTCGGCTCTTGCACAAGGTGTCCAGAACCTCTTTGCATTAATTTAATCCAACTATTCAGAACGGGATCTCTGTTCGTATAAGGGCTGTGCTTGTTCAAGATGGATCTCCCACATTTCTATGCTATCATGGTGGGGCTTTCAACTTCACCAGTGCCCAGCTGATCTAGCAGGATACTTCAAATGGATGAGTAGACGTTCTAAATGTTTCAGATATACATTGGAACAACTCCAACAAAGCGGATTTCTTTGTTTATGCATTTCTAAGCAGTAACTGATCATGAGACATGATGCCTTTAATAATAACAATGTGCCATCAAATCAGTTCTGACTTACAACAACTCTTTTCAGGGTTTTCTAGGTATAAAATACTCAGAAGTGGTTTACCATTCCTACTTCTGGGAGTACCCTGGGATTGTGCAGCTTGCCCATGATCACACAGATTGTTTCTATTCAGAGGAGGCACAGTGAGAAATCAAACTCCAAAACTCCGGCTTTGCAGTCAGGTACCTAAAACACTGAGCAACCCAGTCAGCAATCATCTTTATCAGAACACTTAAAGTAAAAAAATATGTGTGAGCTTTCTTGTATTTTGTTTTGTTTTGTTTTTGAAAAAAAAAATACTTCTGCAAGTACCCGTCAAAATCTTGTAGAAAACTGACAAACAAATGTGCCCAACTTTCATGACTGAAAAGCCTCCTAGGCATACTTCTTAAGGTAAGGTCCGAGTTTGAAGAGGTATGTGGTTAAATGCTCCCCCTTGGTACTATGTGTTTGGAATTTTCCATTCAATTATAAGGAAAGGAAGCAGTCCCTGAGTACAGTACATCCCTCCTCCCACTAGTATCATAAAACCTTGCATTAAATGTTTGAAAGAAAGTTGGTAGTAACTTTTAAAAGTCTTTTGTTCCTCAGACAAGTTTGTGTAAAACAAAACAGTTGGAGAGAGCCCACTGACACACAACAAATTTAAAAATTATGAAAGTGAGGTTCATTTAGGAAAGACAGCACATTTAGTCTTGCAAGATGGAGCACTACAGATCTATGACAAAAAAAAAAACAGATCAAATACAGAAGTGCAGGGGCCTTCCCGAAACAAAGCTGAACAAGGAGGGACACTTGGTTTTCCCTGAGCAAGTCCATGAAGATACTAGATACTCCTGCACAGGTTCACACTACTTGATTCAAATGTTCAGTGTAACTTCAATTACTGGTTAAGTCACATGCCTAGCTCTCCATCCCTTTACTGTGTTGGGATGGATTACAGCAGATTTACTTTTTCTCTTCTATAACAGTGTTGCCAACTTTGGGTCCCCCAATGTTCTTGAACTGCAACTCCCAGAAGCCTCTACTTGCACAACTAGTGATAAAGGCTACTGGGAGTTGCAGTCCAAGAACATCAGGAGACCCAAGAACGGGAACCACTGTTGTATAAACATAGTATGATGAAGCATTCTCGGAATGCAATATGGAATAAATTATTATATGTTTACCGTGGCAAGTTAATATCCAAAACTACTTATGGCAGTATCTCCTTATCTTATCAGGCTCCAAATGCCTGAACAAAATCCCTCACCATTGGCTATGCTGGCTTGGGCTGATGAAGCTGTCAAATAACATTTGGGAATTAGGGGACTGAATTCAAACTTGATGATACTCTGAGAAAACCCATTAAAATAAGAAGAATCTAAGTTATCAAATAAAATCACATTGTCTCAATGCATCACTTTGTCCAGAGCTGAGAACCACTCACTTGGAGCAGAAACCCCCAATCTGCCTCTTTCATATCTAGGACCCTGGTAGAATCACAACCTAAAATGCAAAACCAATCACACTATTTCTACCAGTTAAAAATATTCACTTTTTTATCCTTGTTTTTTCAGTAAGAATCTATGCAAAAACTTATTTTTAATACAATACAGTAGTTGCAAACAGGTGCATACAGGTGCTACTTAACCTAATGTTAAGTAAGATAATCCCACACCTACTGATCTAAATCAATTTGCTTGAGCACCAAAAACAGGTTCACTGAATCAATGGAATTTACCTAAAATTAGCAACTGATTTAGGCCATTATCTTTTACATCAGTGTTTCTACAATGGTAGATGGGCACATTTTTATTTAGTGTTCACTGGAACATTAGTACTGCCAATTTTAAAAATTAATTGAAACATACATGCTGTATATACATAAGATAGGGTTTTTTTTTTGTGCATTTTAAATATAAAAATAGTTAACATCACCCATGTTCTTATTTCCATTTTATCTACATCAGTGGTTCCCAAGCTTGGGTAACCCAGGTGCTATGCTGGCTGGTATTTAAGGCAGGTGCAGACAAAAAAAACACCTGGGCTAGCCAAGACTGGAAACCACTTATCTACATCATACCCAAGATTTCTAAGATGAATGTACAACATCCATGTTGACCGTCAGGCCCATTTAAAAACTGCAAGCAAATTTGAAATACTTCATTGACTGGATATCAAAGAATGCCTACCTTTGCTCAAATGGGAAAAGCATTTGCATGTATAGATATAAAAACTCTATTGCTTTTGTGTTCTCTTGGTCATGCATCTACATGGAGCTTCTGGTTGCTTGTTGTTACATGAGGCAATGTATATAATGTATATTAATTATACTTTCCTCATCCCACACAACATGGGCAACACTTAGAGCACTGGAACATATACCATATATACTACTTGAGTATAAACCAAGTTTTTCAGCCCTTTATTTTTGGCTGAAAAAATGCCCTTGGCTTATATCTGAGTCAATAAGTTTCCCAGCTTTTTTGGGTACAATTAAGTGCTGTGACTCTTTGGGGAGGGTGGCAGAGGGCAAGTCTTGGCTGGGTGAGCGATAGCGGTGCCTCTGCTTCCCATATGATTCCAATGAGGTTTAGCCTCCCCCTTTGGAGCTTCATAACTCAGCCCCTAACCCCCAAATATTTCCAAATTTCAGGGGATTCCTTAAAATCACTTTTTAAAAATATGCACTCAAAAATAACTTACCTTGGGACTCCAAAGTAGAAATGATACCTTAAGAAAGCAATTTTATGGAATCCCCTGAAATTTGGAAACATGTGGGGGTATAGGGGCTGAGTTATGAAGCTCCAAAGGGGGTGCCCCTAGGGAAAAAAATCTACTCCAAAGCTGATTGGGCAGGAGATAAGGTTGCTGCTGCTTCCCATATGATTCCAATTAGAATGTTTGTTCCTGGGGGCCCTTTTGGAGCTTCATAAATCAGCCCCCTTCCCCCCACATGTTTCCAAATTTCAGGGTCCTCTGTAAAATCGATTTCTTAAGGTACCCCAAATACTTTTGTGCCCCAGAAGTAATTTTGAGTGCATATTTTTAAAAAAATATGCACTCAAAAATTATTTTTAAAAATATGCACTCAAAATTTACTTACTTTGGGACTCCAAAGTAGCAGAGGTACTTTAAGAAAGCAATTTTAAAGAACCCCCTGAAATTTGGGGGAAAATGTGGTAAAGGGGCTTAGTTATGAAGCTCTAAAGGGGCTGGGGTAGTATTGACAACTGTGCAGGGACTGTGGAGGCAATCAGAGAGTTTACTCTATTAGCTCCCTAATTTCCTTCACATTCCCAGCACGGCTGGTATACAGTTTATACTCCAGTATAACAGAAAAAACACCCTCGCCTTATACTCGAGTCAATAAGTTTTCCCAGATTGGGGGTAAAATTAGGGTCAGGTTATACTCAAGTATTTACCATAAACAATGGCACTATAACATATTAATGTTAGGTTTCTGAAAACATCTTTATCTCCTATCAGTTTTCTGCCGACTGATGACCGAGGGATGATTCATGATCTAGCACCAAATTTCTTCCTTCCATGTTTGGTTTCTTCTTTTTGTCTCTTAGCCAGAACTTTTTAAAAAAGAACCAAAACAAAAAGAAAACTGTGAGAGTACCAGTGGCATCATTCAACTTAGATCAGACTAATAATTGTGGCTCTTCAACAGCCAGATGAAGAGAGCCAAAACACATGGACAAACAGAGCTGAATAAGGAGGAATACAATTAAAATTAGGAGAACTCTGTATACATGATGAAATACAGAGGATGTGATTTCAGGGTTATGTTTGAATTTACCCCCAAGCAATCTTTCTATTTCTTAATCTACTTGACTTCTGAAAAAGCTGAATGCACACAACAGAGGAGGTTTATTACTCCATGTATAAAGAGTCACCTTTTAATTTGGAAAAAAGCCACACGCTGAAAATGAAACCACTCCAGAGGACAATGGATCAGATTCAAGTGATACAGTGCTAACAAACAAGATGTGCCCGTAAGATCAGTGCTCACATTGCCAAAAGCCCAACGATATGAAAAGAAAAAAAGCTCTACAAATCCATATATGTGTCAGCGTACCATTGGAAGTACCATCACCATGAGTGGAAAAACAGAGTGCTTAGAAGGCTGCCAGTGCTAAGAAATTCACTTATTCTTCAAAATGCTTCCTCGTAAAAAAAAAAAACTTTGAGTATGTCAGTCCTGCAGCTGATGCAGTTAATTGCAGGCAGCAGGAAGAAAGAAAGGTGGGGGAAACTGTCCTGCCCCAGCAGGCGTAAGAAGCAATAGTACCTCTGAGACAAGATCTCTGCCATCACAGTATTGCTTTGTTATTTTATCTTCTGCTGTACTGTAGAGGTAAACAGCCAATCACCGTTTGTTATTCTCTAGTGTAGGTACACTGCTTTAACTCTGATTTGTATGCAAAAATATGTCAATAACAGCAGCGTCAATTTAAAATAAACATTGACAATAGTGAATGCATGCTTTCACTGCCTTTGCTATCTAAATGCGTTAAAAGTAACACATTTACAGAAAGAAACATTTGAAATCGAAGTGTGAAACTGCTAAAGCTACTTTGGACTGAATTAAAAAAAATACCAGTAGGGTTGGTTAAGCATAGACTGTCTATCAATGCTCAGTGGTGATATTAAATATTAGTGATTTCATGTACACTGAGTGATGTCTGCAGATCTCAAAAATATGATTGCACTTGTTTACGTTACAGAAAATTACAAAGATACTGTACTTGACAAATTTAGTCTTGGGAGTGTCACTTTTTCCAGTGTAGGTGTACATAAAATGAATCTCAAAATATTTAACTATTCTCACTGCTGTTGACATAAGCCACTTCCTTTTTAAAGCCCACACACAGCTGTATCACACAGATTCAGTGACTCTTGCCAAATGTTCCCCAAGAAAGACTTTTATGCAGAGGTACTGCCCTCAAGAGCTGCCTAGATGCCCTAAGCACATCCGAGCTTGCCTGATTTCAGAAGCTAAGCAGGGCCGGCCCTAGTTAGTCCTTGGATAGGAGACCACCAGAGAATACCAGGTGCTGTAGGCACCTGGAGCAGGAACTGGCAAACCATTCCAGCATTCCTGCCAAGAAAACCCCAAGGACATGTGGTCACAAAGAGTCGGTCAAGACTGTAATGACACAACACACACGCACTGCTCTCAAATCTCACATTCTCTTAAACCACTGTTACAATTTATAGCTTTTTAAAATAAAGATCCTTTCCCTATTATAATATTACCGTATATACTCGAGTATAAGTTGACCCGAGTATAAGCCGGGGCCTCTAATTTAAACCCCCAAACTGGGAAAATTTATTGACTCAAGTATAAGCCTAGGGTGGGAAATGCAGCAGGACCTGGCAACTCCTCCTTTGTGAGCTGGGTGTGTGTGTGATGTTTAAAATGACTTTTAGCCACCGAGGCAAGTGCTTGAGTTGGTGGCTAAAAGTCATTTTAATCATTGTTTTAAAATGACCTTTTAAAAAGTCATTTTAAACATGGGTGGGTCAGGAGAAGTGGTGCACAATGTTTAAAATGACTTTTAGCTACTGACCCAAACTTGCCTCAGTGGCTAAAAGTATTGACCCACATATAAGCTGAGGACCCCTTTTTTCAGCCCAAAATTAGGACTGAAAAACTAGCCTTATACTTGAGTATATACAGTATTCCATTGAAACAACATACTAAATAGATATATTTAACTTAAATCAATTCTCACAAAATGCTGACACTTACAATACCCAGTGGTTACTACTAACTAAAACTATATATTCTCGAGAATAATTATTCCTACCTTGGTAACCAAGGTTTTGTAACAGAAAAAGAATGCACCATTCTGTACTGATTATTCATAGTGAAAGTTGCATCTTATTTTATTTTACATAATTCATTTATTCTGTTTATTAATATTTTATTTATTTATTTATTTATTTATTTATTTATTTATTTATTTATTTATTTTTGTGCTGCCCGTCTTCCCAAAGGAACTCCGGGCAGTTAACAATAGGGATAACACCATGCAACAAAGTATAAAAAAGAATTAGAAGGAAAAAACTCAACAAGATAGTTGGCAAAATCATCCACAAGGCAACACGGGGGAGGGGAAAGGTTAAAGGTCACCAATGCCTTCCGAAAAAGCAAGGTTTTGAGTGCTTTTTTTAAAGGCGGGCAGGGACTGTGCAAGGCGCAACTCATTCGGAAGCTGGTTCCAAAGCGAGGGGCCAGCCACGGAGAAAGCGAGGTTTCACATTACCGATTCCCACGCCTCCCTGGGCGTGTCACTCGGAGAGTGCCTGTGACATTCTAGTGGGCCAGGCCTCAGTTGATCTTTGGACGATATGCTCCATCAGGTATTCAGGTCCCAAGCAATGGAGGGTTTTGTAAATCAATACCAAAACCTTGAACCTTATGCAGAGTGCAACGGGCAACCAGTGCAATCGAGCCAGAACTGGGGTGATAACGGTCATATCTGCGTGCATCCACCACCATTCTGTCCGCTGCGTTCTGTACCTGTTGAAGTCTCCGGACAAGGGTCAAGGGCAACCCCATGTACAGGGCGTTGCAGTAATCTATCCTCAAGATCGCAAGAGCCTGCACAACTGTTCTCAGGGAGGCCTCATGTGAAACTGGGCGATCTGACGGAGATGGAAAAAGGTGGTCTTGGAAACGGCCATCACCTGGGCTTCCAGGGATAAAGCCAGATCCAAGATCATTCCCAGATTCCTGACCCTGTCTGCAAGCCGGTGGGTAATACCCCCAAAACAGGGGAGGGGGCCACTATACCTGGTAGAGGGCGCCCCAAAGAACAGAACCTCAGTCTTCTCCAGGTTGTCTAAACCTGTTAGTCCTGGTCCATTCCATGACCGCCTCCAGGCACAGATCAAGGGAGCGTACCACCTCCACTGAAGAGGTGGAAAGGAGAGGTAGAGCTGCATGTCATCAGCATATTGATGACAGCCGACTCTAAATCCCCTAATGACCTCTGCCAGCGGTCTCATATAGATGTTGAATAGCATGGGGGAGATTGCCAACCCCTGGGGCACTCCACAAGGGGGCGTCCAAGGAGGCGACAGCTCATCCCCCAGCTGTACATGCTGGGGTCGGTCACCAAGGAAGGATCAAAGCCAGCTAAACAGGGTGCCTCCAATCCCCCCCTCAGTAAGCCGATCCAGCAGGATACCGTGGTACATAATTTATTCTGATATCCTAGTCATGGAGAGAGACCAGGAGCTACACCATGTGCAATAGTCTCAACTGCCAGAAATCAGGCATGTCTCTAAATCTGAAGAATTTGAGTTATTGTAAGCCACAATTTTAAATATCTTTTGGGGCCAAAAATGTAAGAAAGAGAGCACAAATTTTCCCTTTGGACAATGAGATTCTGGGCAAACTGTATACCCAACATCATACTTCAGTTTATTACTGCTGTATGTATATAACCATATGTAATCATAATATGTATCAACATAATCCACACTGTGATGCACTCTAAAGGTAAAAATAGGTTACAGGTATTACCTTTATAGGCCACTATTAAAAATTTAAAAAAGGAACATTGCAAGCTTTCGAGTGTAAATCACCCTTCTTCTAAGCAGGTCCCAGAAGTTCAGACATGGTAAAAGATGTGCTTTACCAGTAGGTTACTTTTAAAGTCCTTGGTTAGATGGTGTTCTTAGAGTCCATAGCTAGGTGATGTTGCGGACAGGGCAGGAGTCTTGTTAGAGGCAATACGGGCAGTTGTAAAAAGCTGCTTCTTAAGTCACACCCCATTCTTCAAACAAAGGAACATGGGTCATAGATCACCTCTACTCCTTTACCTAGCTCCATTTGGCACTACAAGACATACAAATCCCTTTTGGCCTGGGGGGGGGGGGAGAAAAGGGTTGATACAAGAGACCTTCCTGAGTTATCAAGCAAGGCCTGTAACAGCAGAAATGAACAGTACAATTGCCATGAAAACACCCACCTAATGGTCACTATGTCACATCTTGCTCTAACATTTATTAAATCTAGGTGATTGTGCAAAAGTCCTACAGCAGAGCTGACAGATAGATGGACAGATCCATGCATGAAGGTGGCCATTTGTTCCATTATTTTAAATATTACAGAAGGAGGATATAGAACTTTTTCCAGGAATTCTATTCCATGGAAAATCTCTGCAATTATTTTAATACAAACCAAGGAATATGTGGAACTTCCCCCAAAAGTATTTAAGATAGAGACACATCAGTGGTTACATCAATAACACAAATCAAGACAGAAACTCTGGGAGATAGTAATTTAGATCCTAAATCGATCACATGGAAGATCAAGTAAGCATCAAAGTGCCCACAAATTTTCAGCTCTGCTAGGCGGGGCTGTGTACCATGAAAGCACAACTTCCTCCTCACGCACACGTTCCATTGCAACCGGAAGACAAACTGCCCCTCTGGGTGCAAGGGGAGGAAAAGTCCTGTACAGAGTGGGCAAAACCTCGATAACCATGTAATAGTAAAAGGGGTTGTACTCCTATAATCATCCGTGGTTTTCAAATCTAATTCCAAATTCAGTTTCAATCACCCATATTTTAACACAAATGGTGAAAAGCTTTTCTGTGATCACAACTCTAGTGCAACTATGTGAATGCCTGCTCAAAGACAACTGCTCACCCTGAGGTGTACATAAACTTGTACGCAGCAAGCAATGTGCCTGACACCACGACCACAAACACACCATTATATATTATGCATATAATGTGGGCTAAAACAACACATGCATATGGACACAACAGCTTAGGACCAGTGCTTGGTAAAGTTACCTATTTGACTTATAAGTCAAATAATGCTGGCAATGCTCCTGATAATTTTTACTTCCACTGCAAGGGAGCCTTGTCTGTCTATACACAGTGGGCGAGATTTCAGTCAAAACCCAGCAAAATTGACCTTGATTGCCACTTCATGGCACCAATGAAACTCTACATGTGCACATGTCTTAGAGCAGGCCTGCCCAACAGGTAGACTGTGGGCAACCGGTAGCCCGCAAAGGGTTCAAAAGTAGCCCACTGACCACCAATAAAAAAGTGAGGGGATAAGTTCTCCACTGCTCCCTCCCCCATCCCAAGGACCATCACTGCCCCAGCAAAGCTCTGGGTCTACCAGCCCACTGTCTCAGCTGAGTGGGGAAGTTCAAGGGCCATGGCGCAGTCCCCTGCTCCCCACCCCACTGGCCATATGATTGAGCGGGTACAAGGGAAGTGTGTGCATGGTCAGCCTTCCCATAGGAATTCACTGAAAATCAATCCTTTCCAGAGGGAACAGATTTCAATGCATGCCTATGGGAAACTGCTGCTCTACTTACAATTTTTTTTTTTACTTACGAGCATGTGCTTGGAATGGATAAAATTCGTAAATAGAGGTATTAGTGTAGTAGCCCTCAGGCACTTTGGGCCAGAAAAAGTAGACCTCGACCTGTTCAAAGTTGGATAGCCCTGTCTTAGAGGGAACAATGTATGGATGGGCTTGGGATTCTGGAAGTTTCAGTTAAATAAAATTATTTTTTCAGGGTGGGGGAACAAGAGGTATATTTCAATATTTGAAATCCAGTAGCAAGCTATGACTAGATTAGGCTCACTGAATCACTGGGGCATTGGTGAGTCAACTCTCCTCTAAGTTCTACTGAAGCAAAGGGCCTACAGAAACTTACTACTGGATTTTAGCCAGTGTATATCCTTGAAGTGTTCACTTACCTTTAATGTAGTGATTTATCCTGCAACAATGTTATCTGAAAAACTTTCCAGTAAAGGATGACTGAAATTATCTCCAGCTAGAGATAAATATTCTTCTTCAATTACAACAACTTACTAATAATTCTCAAAAAAGCATAATGAAAGTTGTAGTAGTAGGTGAGAAAAATCCCCCGAGATGAAAAAAAAATTTGACATGTCAAAGAGAAACACAGTGAATCTCTCTCTGATGGAAGGAAAATATCTTCCATCTTATTAGCATTTATATTCAAGTGATAAAACACATGGATAACCTGACGATATCCTGTATTTCCCCCTGGATTTCAGATACCAAATCCTTCAAAGTATCTTTGGTTAAAATACACCCAGTGGTATCAACTAAGATATATTTAAAGTTTATCACTGGTATAAACTAAGCAAGAAAAACACATTTCCCAGCTTTAACTTATTTCAACTACTAGTAAGAAACAGGAGCTGATACAGTATGACTCTCTTATCTGCTGGCTCACTTATCCACAGATTGAGGGGGGAAATATTTTAAAAAATAATTCAGTAGCCATAAAGCAGGCTACTGTCGCAAATTAGCTGCAAAGCCGGCAGCTGTCCAAAGACAGTGGCTAGCCAGGCAGTGGCGAGGAAGGCTCAGCATCGGTAAGCTTTCTTTTGTTTTCTTCCCTCCTTGCCGCTGCCGCCACCTCTGCAGGCTGAGGACAGCCGGCTGGCTGGCTGGCTGGGGCAGCGAGGAGAGGAGAAAACAAAAGAAAGTTTACTGATGCCGAGCCCTCCTTGCCACTGCCGTCCCCGCAGCCCCCCCCCAAGCCCGCTGGCTTGGAGGGCTTGGCATCAGTAAGTTTTCTTTTGTTTTCTTCCCTCTTTGCTGCCGCCGCTGCCCTTGCAGGCCAGCCGCCAAGCCTGGCAGTGAAGAGGGCAGCTGGGCGATGGCAGTCAGGAGGGTTCAGCATTGGTACGTTCTTTTGTTTTCTTGCCTCCTCGAAGCTGTCACCGCTGCCCCCACAGGCCATCCGCTGAGCCCAGCGATGACGAGGGAAGAAAAAAAAAACTTACCAATGCCAAGCCTTCCTCACCGCCTCCATGCTACCAAGCATTTGGGGAGGGGGTGTCGGGGGCAAAAGCTTTTGCCCCGGCATCCCACCAACCCTACCACCATTATCCTCAGATAAGAATGTTTGCTCGTATCTATGGATTTCACTATCCGCGTGCATGAGGGGTGGGGGCTGCACCCAGAACCGATCCACCACAGCTATGGCGGTCATACTGTACCCAGCAATTTGGAATGCTATGTTTTAAATTTAAAACATATTTTAATTACAGATTTAGTTGGAACCATAGTATCTTAGCCATATGTTGAAAAGTCATGGGGGGCTGCCATTGGTAGGGCAAACAAGAAATGTTCTGCTACTCATGCCAGTCCAATCCTGAATTAAAATAAATGGAAATTGAAATAATAGATAAAGGGCCACAGGAACATTCAAAGACATGTACTGCTGGAGACTGAAACTATGCCTAGCAATACTAAGCGAACAGTAATGTTCCATATGACTAAATATCCTTTTCCTTCTTCTTTTGTATTGTTACAGAACAAAATTACAACCAGGACACAAGATACAGCATTTTATTTAAATCATATGCATACCAACATACTGCTCTCAAATACCTAGGTGAGCAATTCTAACTAGAAATGATTTTCAAAGGCTAGATGCTCTGACACACTAAGCCACATGAAGCTGTGCTGAATTTAAATTCCTTCCACACTGGGGAGAATGGAAATGATTTAAGACACCCACTTTCATATGACTCTTGTGTTGGTATAATGGCATGGATTTGATATAGCTAATCTGCTCATCCACTCAGCCCCCTTCTCTGCCATTTTCAGCTCTTTTTCCATGTCATCTTGGCAGGCACACCTGCTTACGCTAACAATTCATCCTGCCATCAGGTCTCTCTGACAACCCAAGAAGCTTCTACCCATTTCAAACCTATTACAACATTGCTGAATGAGAACCGTCGTGTAGCAGTAAGATTTGAAAATGGCAAGTTCATTCATCCTACGAAAGATGCACATTTCTGTTTAATAAAATCCCCATTAGGAAGCTATTCATACCCATAGAACAAGACACAAATAGACAGCATGCACTGGTGACTACCCTTCAATTTTATTATTACTGTATCATGACAAATACATGACAAGTCACTTTTACTATAAAATACTTGAGTTCAAGTATGAATATAAAATAAACTAATATCCTAACTTTACAATAGTTTAACATACATAATATACAAGGTAGCAAATAATTGTTTTTTTATAAGTTCTAAAGTGGATTTCATAAAACTATTCAATAAAACTATGCCATATGCAAATAATAAGCTGGGTTCTGATCAGTAAGCTACCAATAAAATGTAAAGGCATGATACATTCATCATCTCTGTAAGGATGCAATTTCCCCTAAACTCCGCTCTAGATGGCTAGTAAATACAGCATGCTTGCCATGCTTTCTTTTTACCTCAACTCTGTCATGACCCACCATTTACCAAGGAGCTGAAATTAACTTGCAGGTACAAGAATGGAGAAAATGTGCAACACTATTATTTAAATCTACAGTATGTTTGCATTTACTAAATGCATGCTTCAAGAGCCATTGCCCATACGAAAGCCGTGGTTCAGCTAATTAGTCATTGTTACCCGTGAAAACTACCTAAAGAATGTCCATCCCAGATCACCACAGCAGTCCCCCAAACTAAAGGGGAGAAACACAGTTTCCCACATACAGAATCTGAATTTGCAGATCTTAAAAGCCAGAAGTCAGAATCCCACAGGAATACACATGGTTACTGCAAAAAGATATTGAACGTCCCAGGAAAGGAAATTTACTGAGTGAAAGGAACTGGTAAAAAGATCCAATTCTCAAAAAAAAAAAAAAAAAAAAAAAAAAAGCCATACAATATGCATTTCAAAATATTGATATTTATCAAATTCCCTGAACTGTGACAGTGTCAAATTACAAAGACCACAATCTGTACCAAATGCAATGGAATGTATTTGACAACAGAAACAAAATATACAACACAATAATTCTGCAT
The DNA here is from genome assembly GCA_029282475.1 of Phrynocephalus forsythii. Classification (NCBI taxonomy): domain Eukaryota; kingdom Metazoa; phylum Chordata; class Lepidosauria; order Squamata; family Agamidae; genus Phrynocephalus; species Phrynocephalus forsythii. Next base: position 60,972,343 of record JAPFRF010000002.1, read on the forward strand.
TTGGACAAAGCTTTTCTTTTTTAAAAAAGTATATTAAAACATCTCTTACTTTCGATATATAAAGATATAGATATACAAAATCATATATTATAGCTGCCTGTTAAATTACTATGAAGTTATGAAAGCTGCAAGATGTTTGTTGAAAACATAGCAATGCAGATTATCTTATCCAAATAGTAGGTTTCATCCATCCTCACAGACCCCTCCACTGCTTCTCCTCTCCACTGACCTCTCTCAAATGTGCCCCAAAGTATTACAAACATGGTAGGCAGGGGGAGTGGTTGCACGGGGAGTCTGTTTCACCAGCAGTGTCTTCTACTGGTGAATGATCACCGCTGGATACATTCCAGCAATTTTTTTTAAAAAGATGAATGGCATAAGAATTCAAATGCCCACAATATGTTCATTAAGACTGTGTTACTGTTGTTTGGCACCTGGTTCTAGTACCAGGTATGAGAACTAGAAAGCTGCTCAGTAACAAACACATACTGGCTACTATCCTGCTTGTGTCAGTGTGATGTCAAGTTGTGCTGGTGTCAATGTGCTAAAAAAAAAACCTCTTCTACAGTGCAATAAACAGGTTAAGGTTTAGTCCATATATGGACTACATAAGTAGTATTCATTCCCTCATTTGCAGCATAAACAATGAAATCAAATCCTAGCTCCCCGAGTTCCTTGCCCTCTGAGGATGCCAGCCACAAAGTCTGGTGAAACATCAGGAAGAAAAACTTCCAGAACATGGCCGAACAGCCTGAAAAACTCACAACAGCTATCAAACCAAATTATGATAACCAGTTTCTTATTTGGGACAGAACAAGAAACCATTATTAGAATATTTCAGGGGAGAGATGTTTCCATTTACAATGCAAATGAAGAAGCAAAGATAAGATTGTCCAAATGTGATCAAAGCATATAGTACACAGAATTAGATGTTTTTGTTAATAAGTTTGCACATAATAGAAAACACAGATCTGTCCTGGCCAATACTGAATCATTTTTACTAGCCTCAAATCTTTTTGAGTGCTTCAGAGATTAAAGTGTAAACAAAAATATTTTGCATATAGAGCTTTTTCAAAAATGTCCACAAAGTACATGCAAGCCTCTGGCTACATACATGTGCATAACAGAAAAGCAGGACAGATTCTGCTTTCCTGCCCTACGCACTGTCACCTACACACATGACCTCTCGTTTAATATGTGAAGTGACTCTAAGACCAAAACATTCAGGAAATACAATTCTAATACAATATATCCAATACTGCACATGCAGAAGACGAATATACTGTATATAAAATGGATCTTTACAATCCCCCTCCTCTTTCTACAGCCCCCAAAGGCCATTTCAGGGGATCTGTGTCTTATGCAGCTGCAGTAGAAAGAACAGATTCTGAACTTGGGGGTAGAACAGTAAAACATCCCTCCATCTAATTTGAGACCATTTCTCAGTTCTACTACAGCCCTGTAAGACACAGACTACAATGTCTGGTAGACCTTTCAATTCTCAAAAGGTGATTCTCAGAAGATGAAGAGACAGGAGGAAATGATCCACTACATAAGCTTGCCTTCCTCTTGTGCAATATGGGATGTAAATTAGTATTTGTGAAGGGAAGAGCTACTTGTGAAAACTGTCCTCCCACAATCTAATCCCAGGCTATCTGTTTGAAAAGGTATTAATGGTACCAGTTTACAAATAGCTTACCAACATTTTGGCCATGAGGCTTATGTGCAAAGAAAAACATATACTAACAAGAATATAAAAGGCCATGCTTTTTTGGCGGGGGGGGAGAGACATACTGAATGAGAAGGCAGCTATAATAACAATAGCTGTTTATCAAACCAATTATCATTAAAATAATTAAAAAGATGAATTACACAACATTAATTCACAGCAGTATATGTTCAAGAGTTTGTTCCCCTGTACATTTCTTAAATTTCCCCAATTTAAGAAATAAATGATATTGTTTTTATAGCAAAACTAACACTTTCTGCCTGCAAAAAGACATTATTCCAAAGTTGGTGAGCTATTTAATAGTTACCTCTAATAAAGAAATAAAACAGTTAAAAGTAGAGAAATTCAGTGCATATTTTTTTTAAAATTGCGAGAATACTATCTAATCAAAACTGTTGTCTTTGCATTTAACTTTTCCAATTTACAATCCAAGGTCACACTGTATAAAATGCTTCTGTTTAAAGTCTTGTTTTGTTGCACTGTTATCTAGTGAAAGCTTTCTTTTGGCCTGCTTTCACAATGTCATCAGGTGATGGTGATTTGAAGTCAAATGGAGTTATTGTTAGTAAGGGTCCTGTTTCATTAATTTTCACTTCTTGCATCTGTCTGCTGTATAAGAAGGCCTCATGGAGGCTAACAGTTCCACGCTTACATCTCTTTGAGGGATAATGAAGACATAAAGTTATAGCAAAGGCTGAAGGTCTTGCAGAAAGCGTCTTTGTCCATGGAACAGCGCCTTCTAAAATATGCGGTCTCACTCTCTTTTTGCTTTTCTTGACTCCTTTAGCTACCAATATTTGCTGCTCATGCACTGGGCATGACACTTCTGTTTCTGGAAGTTTGCTATCTGATTTTACCTCTCCATGGTCTGATAGTGCTGATTTTCTAATAAGAACACTTAGATCAATATCTGAATTCACACCTGGTGGTTGCATCATTTTAGCTACATTAAGTTCAGAATGGCTGACTGCTGCAGGCTTAGCCACTTCAATGGAGTTAGCAATTAAATCTGAAAGTGACAGACTCTCAAGCTCTTTAATTGGAGAAGACCTAGAGAACGTTAGGGAAGATAAAGATCCTGAAAGTTCTGCCATTCCAGATGAGACTTGGGGAAGGCCAGCTAATTGAGACAATGGTGAATACCCCAATTCCAAGTCTATAATGCCAGCTACTGGTGGATTACACTGATCAGACAAAGGGTACGTCTTGTCTGAATTACGGCTTTGGTGTTCCTGCAAGAGATCAGCCAGAGATGGACTTTCTGGAAATGGACACATTAAGCTATCGAACTCTGAAAAGCTGCACTTGTGCCCTTGGGGAGAGCTCTTCTTTTGCGAGACAGAACAGGCATTTTCAAAATGTCCCATCTTTCCAGTGAACATATGACTCATTTTGTTATGTAGCATCGTATCCCGCAAAGCACTTATTAAACCAGGGGGACTATCCAAGCAGCAGTTGCTATCGTCAGATTTGTTCTGGAGACAGACTGACGCTCTGTCTTGAGCATCTGCTGCGTCACCTGTTTCGTTAAGCCTAAACAAGGTCTTCAAGTCCTGAATGTCTTCATATTCAGACTGATTCCAAGAAGACCTTCCTGATGCATTGTCCTTCATCACCTCATCTCCTGAACTAGATAACAAGCCACTTTCATGAACAGATCTCCAAGGTGTAGTTCTGCTGTCACCCACAAGTGGTAGTGATGCTTGTTTGTTGACAGAGTCATGAAATACTCTGTCACTGTCACTGACTGGTAGAGGAGGCACTCCCAAGTATTTAGAAGATGATGATAATGTTTGCTTTTTGACTGAAGGTGTTTTGACATATTTGGATCTGGGCAGAATTTTGTCACTTGTAGCTGAAGGGCCAAACCCAACTATTGGGTCACTGAGATTAAAACAAGCAGTAGTAGAATCTGAAGTGTTTTCTACCAAATCAGACAACCTATGGTCATTGGAATATATTTCTGAGCAAAATAAGCCTTACCTTACAAAAGCCAAGAATTCCAAGTCAATTGGAAGGCCACAGCAAAAACAATGCCAATGTGTGGGTCAGGAAAGGCAACAGCAAAATCAAGGGGAGAAAACAAAGGCATTTATTTAACAAACTTTATTATAATTTTTATAGATGTCAATAATAGGCTTATGGGATCAGTCTAATAACTAGGTTGAACAACAACTCCAAATAGATAGCAGCTCAGAATTACCAGGAAGTTACAAAGAGGTGCCACAGAATTCTTATTCTTGTTTCTGCAATTATATTGGAAGCAGCTAATTTATAACTTAATCACACCTAGCTATCATTTAGCCACGCTATTTTATTCACAAGGAGTTAACATTGTTTAATGCTAACAATGTTTATACAAATCAGGAGGCACCTCAGGAAGATGAAAGTAACTTTTCATACACAGATCTATAAACATATTGAATAGTGATTTCACCAATCAATATAATTACAGGCAGAAAAGTTAAAATTTATTATTATTATAATTATTTACACTTGTATCCCGCCCATCTAAAAATTATATTTGTTATATCTATCTTGCTGCTTGGTCAGAAGAGTACAAGGTAAATTATGGGATAATCAATATAAACATACCTTTTGCTGCTTTTCCTGCAATCACGTTATCCTTAGTCTTCATATTTTGGTTGTTGCCTTGTGCAAGCACAGAATCCAAAGCTTGTTGTACATTAAATTTACTGTTCAACACTGCTTCCACCATCACCTGTTCTGGCACAGATTCTTGAAGCACTTCTCTCATATGCTTAAGGCATGGCTCAAGCTGAGCTAAAAATCCAAGACCAATAAAAAACTAGTCATGAAAAGGACATTCACATAATTACCTCAAACAAATACCAGAAGACAAATGCTCAGATTTCTCCTTAGCAGACTACCACCATCTTAACTCCCAAGCAGAACTCTTTTTCCATTCCCTGGTCATTTACAGCACTCTTTGTTTCATCGGGCAGCAAAATAAAGTGTTTTCAAGCATTTGTAAAAGGGGACTATTTAGCTGCACATAGATTATCAACGAGAGCATCGTTCAAAATGATATGGTTAGCTTATGTACTTCAGAGGCATTGAGCAGAAATTTCCAATAAAGATGCAAAACACAAAGGCTTTTTTCTCCAGACTATCCCATACTTACAGTATTTATTATTATTTGATTTATTTATTTGATTTTTATACTGCACCATCTGGCCAATGAATTAAATTTGTTCCCAACACCACTGCCACCGCCTCCCCTATCTTGCCCGGCCCCCATCCCTGCTGGTCCTCTTCCTCCTGCTGCTGGTCACTGCGGCGGTGGCTGAAGACACGCACCACTACCACTGCTGCCTCTTAACCCATTTTGCCCAGCCCCCACCTCTGCCGCTGGGAACCAGGAGCCGGTGAGAGTCGGGAGTGATGGAGAGGGAGCATGGGACGGGGGAAGCCCTACTGAAAGTTTGGGCTGAGGGGGAAAGCTGGGCTAAGGGGGAAAGCTGGGCTAAGGGGGTGGCTCAGGCCCGCCGGGAAAGTGTCCCTGGCTGGGGCTGGGGGCTGGAAATTACCATTTGTTATCCAAAACAAATTGTTATCGGGGCATTCGTTATCCGAGGTACTACTGTACAAGTAAGGCCACAGTTTATCACTTTGTTCATGATGCCATGTATACGATGCAGGCCTTCCATGTCCATGCCACAAATCCATGTAAAATGGAAACCAAGTTCATTTTGTATGTAAGTGCACCTCTATGTCATTTGGGTAGATAAAAATCAATGTGGGTGGATAAAAATCATTTTAAAGGATTTAAATCAAGGTTTAAATACAAAAGTAATTTTTAAAATTTAAGTCATTAAAAATCCGGAACATGCACTACCAGATTCCTGACTAAAATGGAGACTTGTGTGCATAAAACTGCACATGGATCTGAACAAATGGACCACAATCCACAATGAGCTGTTTCATATATCTCATGTGGGAGTAAAGGGAATGACGTGAAATCTTGTCTCTTCATCTGTACATCACCATTTAGTAATCCCCATTTGTTAACTCTCATTTGCATTCTAGCCAATTTCAGGTATTATGACAAAAAGGTCCATGTCATTCTACAGCAAACCATGATGGCTAGAATAATATCAATTTATTAGTCAAAACTATAATAGCTGGAATACTGTTGCCAAAATTACACCAGTGGAAGGCCAATACTGTAATTAGTGGGGGCAAGTCTTGATGGCTTAAAAATCCTACTTTGGTCCCGTAGCTTTTCTAATACCTCTGGAATCCCTTTATTATGTGGAAGTCATGGAATCCATAGGGCAGGATGGGGAAATCTTTAATTACAGAAAGTATCCACCTGCCAGTAATGTTTCAGAGGCAATTTTCTGTACTTAAATGCTTCCTCTTCCCATCCAGCATTTCTCATAGCTTCCACATGATGAAAAGGATTACATGGGAGCAGAAAAAGCCACAGGTCAGAGGTTTGTAATTACAGAAAATAATCACTAATGCTGACATCACAAGCCTTCTGCAGGGGTAGCTAATTCAACAGTATTTCGCCCAAACAGGCAGCCAATATTTATACAAACTAGTTAAAGAGAGGGGATGCAGTAGCACAGCGCATTTGCTGAATGAAAAGACTGGCAAATCAAAACTGCACAATGGGGTTAACTCCATTTGCCTGTCCAAGCTCCTGCCAACCTACTAGCAGTCCGATAAAAATGCAAACAGATAAATGGTACCATTTTCATGGGAAAATAACAGTGTTCTGTGCACGTACGCCTTTAGTTATGGTAGCCACTAGAGATGGGCACGACCAGGGAAAATGACATTTTCGAGTTGTCGTGTGTCGGAGCCGGCCCGTTTCGGCTCGTTTCCGTTTTTCGTGAAATTTTCCAAAAATTTGTCGTTTCGTTTGTCGTTTTTTTTGTCTGTCGTTAGTACTGGTTTGTCGGGCTCCTGGAGCACCTCTCTGGCCTTTGAGGGGGAGCGGGCTCCTGGAGGCACCTCTCTGGGGTGGGTGCCTCCTCTGGCCCGCTACAAAATGGCATGCATAGCCAATTGGATATGCATACCACGTTGAGACTCGTCGAGGCACCTCTTTTTTGGGTGCCTCTCTCTGTTGACCACAGGCCCACTGCTAACTGCAGTGTCACAGTGCGCACACTGGGGGAAGGCTCCTCCTCAGTCTCGGCGCTCTGTGGTTCACCAAGAAGGGAACTGTACTTGCATGAGTGCAATGCGAGTACAGATTTGGCTTAGGGTTAGGGGGGTTAGCGCAAGTGCTAGGCTTAGGGTTGTTACGGGTAAGGTTAGGGTGAGTTCGTGAGGTGCACCTCTGGGTGCCTCTCTGACCCACTAAGAAGGACAGTGTACTGGCGTATGGGTTAGGGTTAGGGTTAGGGTTCAGGCTACGGTTAGTGGGCTTTTTATGCCCGACAGGCACATCCCAGAAGTCTCGGTCAAAACCTGGTCAAGTGGCCATGCAATTGGTGGAATGGCTCCAAAAATTTGCATGGTCCACTCCCATGGCCAGCCCATCATTGTGCAGGTGTAAAAAAATAAAAATAAAAATAAAATAAAATAAAACCAATGGAGACGTTTTGTTGCAAGAAAAACCCACTGCTGCTACTGTAAAAATTCAGGCAGTTTTAAAATAGCTATTTTCGCATGTTTCTGTGGTGCTTTGGTGTGTTTTTGGACCACCACGATTTCAAAATAAATAAATATTGCTTGCGGTCGCCCCATTTTGGATCCCCCGCCCGCACCGCATGGCATGGCGAGTTGGAGAGACGATGAGGATGCGCAGCCCAGGAGAGGAGAGGGGGGGAGGCCGGGGACCCCCCCCCAGAAACCACCCCTCTGGTAGGTGCCCTCACTCAGGCAGGCATATTTTTGCTTGCTTTTTTGGCTGGGAATCGGGTTTTTTTAATTTTTAAAACTTTTTTTCTGTGCCGCGCCGCTTGGCGAGTTGGCGAGACGACGAGGATGCGCAGCCCAGGAGAGGAGGGGGGAGGCCGGGGAACCCCCCCCAGAAACCACCCCTCTGGTAGGTGCCCTCAGGCAGGCATATTTTCGCCTGCTTTTTTGGCCGGGAATCGGGGTTTTTTTATTTTTAAAACTTTTTTCCTGAGCCGCTTGGCATCGCGCGATCGCTGCGATGCCGCCAGGAACAACCACGACAAATCAGACCCAATTTTTCTTTAGTCGGTTCGAGTTCGAGTTCTTGCGGAGTAATTGTCGTTTGTTTCGTTACGTAACGGAAACGAGGAACGGAAATGGAAACGAGGATTTCGCCGAGTCGTGCCCATGTCTAGTAGCCACACGACCACAGAAATACGCCTCTTAACAAATGCCAGCTCTTCAGCTTATAAATGGAATTAAACACCAGCCGCTAGAGTAAGAAACTATTGAACTTAATAGTCAGGGGAAAACTTTATCTTTAGTTATAGCAACAGCAAGACTCACAGACACTGATTTTTTTTTAAAATCCATACTTACCCTTTTCAACTCCAGTTAGCTCATGACTAGAGATACAATTGTGGTGTTCTTTATCTTCATAGCCATATTCTTCTTCTAATGTCTCAGTAAGTGCAGAGGGATTATCCCGTCTTGAATATATAAACTGAGCAGCTATAATGAAAACCAATGACAAGAACAATTACTGTGGTAAATATAATGACCCTACATCTCACAATCCCTCTGTGAGAAAACACTGCTTTTCAGCAAGTTTGAGGATGCTTAAAATAATGTTTTTGGGGCTAAATCCAATTAATACCTGTCAGAGCGTAACTTCCAAAGGTCAACTGAGGCCCAACCCACGAGAATGTCGCAGGCGCACTCACTCCGAGTGGCCACACCCAGAGAGGCGCGGAAATCAGTCACGCGCAACCGTGCCTTCTCTGTGGCTGGCCCCTCGCTCTGGAACCAACTTTCGAGTGAGTTGTGCCTTGCAGTCCCTGCCCGCCTTCAAAAAAACACTTAAAACCCTGCTTCCTCAGGAGGCATTTGGCGACCTTTAATCTTTAATCTTTTTTTAATTCATTTTTGATGCCACTTGCCGATTATTTTGTTTTTTTACCTACTTTTGTTTTCCTCCTTTAATTTTTTTCCTGATTCTTTGATATACTGTCGTATTGTATTGTATTTTAATTGGTTGCTTCAACCCATGTTGTCAACCGCCCGGAGTTCCCTGGGAAGATGGGCGGTACATAAATAAAATAAATAAATAAATAAATAATAAATAAATCCAATTATTAGTTCAAATTTAGAACAGACCCGCTGTATCAATTATCCAGCCCCACATTCAATGGGTTTAATCTGAGACTAACAGCTGGATTTTTTAATTCAAGTTTGCAACCAAGCTGATTCTGCACAATTGTCATAAAACAAACAAAATAAAAACTGAATTCTAAGTGATTTTAGGCAAATCATGAAAGTCATCTTTAGCCATCACATCCTGTATTCTTCTTCTGACTTGCCACTGTAGTACAGTAACACCCCCCCCGCCCTTTCGCGGTTCATATACTGTGGTCCTGGTATACTGCGGGACAATAGTATATGAAACAAAGGCCCCCGGGGGGGGTAAGGTGATGGGGCCTGTTTCGGGCCTCCTGTACTTATCCCAGGCCTGGCACTGCTCCAAATGGGCCTCCGATGGGCTTCTGGGGCCTGTGCTTTCCGGTGAACCGGAAGTGAATTCTGAATCAGCAAAAACCACATCTGAGGCCTCCAACAGGCCCCAGAAGCCCCTTGGAGGCCTGTTCAGGGTAGCACCAGGCCTCAGGTGAGTGTAGGAGGCCCCATATAGCCCCTCCCAGACTGCACCCGAGCCAGCATCTGCATATCGCCGATTTTCAATTATCGTTATTGATAATTGATAATTAGTCCCTAACCCCCGCGATATGCCGGGGGGTGGGGTGTTACTGTATGCTACATAACATTAAAATACATTCTTGAATTCTGCATTGAACTGAAACAGACTGTCTACTATAGAGAGAGTTCATGGGGGTATGTGACATAACACCAGCATCAAACAGAATACTAAACTACAATAATAATACAGTAAACTAACCTGTTGAGGGTGAAATGCAATAATCATCCTCCACAGAGTGCCCATAGAGATCATCTTCTTCAAAGTCTAAGAAGAAGAAGTACAATTGGATTTTTGTAATTATAATTTTAAATCATTTAAAATATACTGGCCATAATCCAGCTTCTTAGCATAGCATAAAGTAGACACACTGAATCAATAAGGATTTAATGAACCAACTCCTCCAGAAGTTTACTTATCCAAATGAGCATACTCTAGTTGCTAATTGCTATGATAAAGTCAGTCATGGTTATAAGAGCATCTGAAGCATTCAAATACAGTATATGGATAAACTGACTCACCAAATCCCTACTACTATGCTAAGCAACTGGATCTGGATCAATGTTACAACATTAATATACACTATAGGGCAGTGGTGGCAAACCTTGAGCACTCCAAATGTTTTGGACCAGAACTCCCAGAATTTCAAGCCTGTATTGCCATCAGCAAAGGACTGTAGGAGTTGTGGTCATAGAATCATAGTTGGAAGAGATCTCAAGGGCTATCCGGTCCAAAACATCTGGAGTGCTGAAGGTTCGCCACCACTGCGATAAGTAAACATCACTGCAATGTGGGCCATTTGATACATTTTAGCTTAAGATCAAGGTTCCCTCTAAGGCACACACATACACCTCAACCCCTTTCCATGCAGGGGCTTTTTTCATCCCATGCACCCATTGCAACCATTTTTGCTATGGTCACAATGAAACCAGCACCTGGGGGGGGGGAGTCCATACATGCACAATAAAAACCCCTGTGCAGCAGGTACAAAGATTAGAGGTCTTTTTTAAAAAATCATCTAACTTCAGGAACATAAAAAGCAACTCTTATCACAAAGTCCTCACTATAGCCATTGCTTGGTAGCCTATTCCTCCCTTGTTCTAAAGGTCAGGTGCCTTCAAATTGTCCCTTAAAGCAAAGAGCTATTTTCTCCCTTCAGGAAGACATTCTGAACCAAGTTCCAGTATTTGAAATGATACACAGATTGAAATAATGGACAGGGCAACCCTACTTGCTACTACAGAGCTCTGACATGAAAGCCACTGACAAATTCAAAGCCCTATTAGCACAAAGGAGGAGTGAGATGGTCTGTATCTTTTTATGAAAGAATTATCCCCTTTTTGACAAACTTCCTTCTACCATAACTAATGAGAGGGAAGTAATCTGCCCTCTCTTTATGACTGGCATTGACAAAGATCATCAGACATTTGGGAGACAGGTCTGGGATCAAATAATTGTGCAGAGCTACAGTATCTCCTGGCATATCTGGTGACCCATTATTGAGAGTAAGAGGGTGAACCTCTCTCCCTCTCCCTCAGAGGGAGACACCTGAAGAATTTGATGAATCTTGTGCTACTCTCACAGGACCAGGCGTTTGTAGCTTTTGGCGTTAGTATAGTATATGTAACAATAGAATTTAATATCTACCAACCTTGTCACTGCACTGCACTGGTCAGAAGTATTATTCAGTACTACAAACAAATCAGCATCATTTTTAGCACAGACAAAATGCATGCTGGAACTATTAAGAGTCTTTAGGTCTTCTTCGTAAATCTGTTTCCCTTCAAATCACCTTGGCTGCCCAGTTGTTCTTGGACTACAATTGCCTGAAATCCTGGTCAGGACAGCTAATGGTGAAAACTTCTGGGACTTTTACTCCAAGAACATCTGGGGACCTGAGATTGAGAGGCAGTGCTTTAAATCATAATAGCCATTAAAAATAAAGTTGGCCTCCGCTGAATGTCACTGTCCTAACATATGGTACACTACACCAATGGCTATGCATTTTCAGACTCAGAGCATGGATGGTATCCAGTGTAATTACAGAAGCAATACTTTTTCATATATGATTGTTATGTTGCATAGAGACCTAAATGCAGGGGACTAAGCAGTATTCCGGCAAAAAAAAAAAAACTCCATGGACATGGAGTCATGAAGAGTTGGTCACGACAATAATGACACAACACACAAGCCATAAATTGGCTTGAAATGACTGTGATGTCACAATTTGTTTCATATGTGTAACTTGTTCCAGTTGCACAGTCCTATAAATGATGAATTCAAATAGATTCTACTGAGATCAATATAAAGTCCAGAGCCCAGGAGAACCAAGCATACCCTGCTATGTATTTCATAATATTAAGATTTCAAAATGCAGCTTAGGTTAAATCTAGTGATATATCAAATACCCATAGTTTGACTATTGTGATGAAGATGTAGAAATACAGGCAATTTAGGCAAAATTAGCTATTATAAACAAAAAGCTGTCATGAAACAACATTCTGCTAAGCTTTTATTGCAGCCCAAAGTTTTATTGCTGCCCAAAGTTTAATGCTAAGGATATACCCAGAGACCTTTGGGTAGTGAGCGGCATACAAGCTAAATAAATAAATAAATAAATAAATAAAGCATACACTCAGCAAATAATATATTAATTAAATGTCACCAAGTTGACCCCAACTTAAGAATGATCCTTTCCAGGTGTAACATGTGCAGTAGTTTACCATTCCCTTATGATGCTGTCTCTCTGTCATGGGGATGTCTGTCGTGGCTGTGTGTGAGTGTGAATGTGTGTGTGGTGGCTTGCCCCAAAAACTACACAGGCTGGATCTTCAAGTTATGCAGTCTGAGGACCACCCTTTTTAATGCAGGCTAATACCATCTTTCTGTTCTGTTCCTTCATAAAACAACTTTTGGTTTTTTATAAAAAACTATAATACTTCTTCATTGTTTTCAGATAACTATTTAGTACCTAAAAACTCCGCAGAGGTTTATATATGAATAAAATCTTTATATTAAATTAATCAACAATAATGAAAATGACATTCTGTGAAGCAAATGATTAAAGCAGCAAAGATATTTTGAGACATCTGATCTTGAATCACTAATGGGGGTGGTGGTGGGTGGCGGAGTGTTCGGGGATTTTTATGTGTGTGTGTTGAAGGGTTTTTTTAATGTGTGTGAGAGTGTTTGGAGAGGTGTGTGTGTGTGTGTGTTGAATCTGGTCTCTGGGTGTCTGAATTTCGTTGTATGTGTATACTGTGCATATATACACAATGACAATAAATAAATTATTATTATTATTATTATTATTATTATTATTATTATTATTAAAAACCAGTGCTTAAAAGTCTCTTAATGAACAATTTAAATATAACTGCAAGCTATTCAGGCCACTGTCCATCTTATGAACCTATTTCAGACCAGGGTGACAAGAGGTCAAAGCTGACTATAACATGAAGAACTTGCACTAGCTTTATTCAGACTGATGAAGCTGTTTGAATGAGCAGCGAAACGTTTGTCTCTCAAGAAAAAGAAGTCCAGTTGCCATGACTCAACTTCCAGATAAACTCACCTGGATGACTGAGAATCTTCACAGACATAAGCTGTGAAAGGGTTTTTACGGCTGAATTGTTAAAGTTTACATCATCATATTTCTTCCTCCTCCTTTCCACACTAAAATGTGAAGCCATTAGCCAACCCATAGCAGGGGTACATGATGCTAAGAGTGTAAGAAAGTGTCACTAGAGACCTAGACCATCCACACTCTCATATTTCTAATCACCATTATGGGTGTGAAAGCTGGGTAGGAAAGAAAGTTGGCAAGAACAAACTGATTTGTTTGAAATGCAGTGCTGGAGATCTTTGAGGATAGCCTGAACCACCAGAAAGACAAACAACTGAGTCCTTGAGCCAATCCATCTACCTCTGGAGGCAAAAAGGATTGCACCTGAGTCTGTCCTACTTTGGGGACACCATAAGAAAAGACAATAACACTGGGGAAAGTGGAAGACAGCAGGAAGAGCTGAGCAGGATGACTGAGAGTAGGACATTTTGAAGATCAGTCATTCTTATGGTCACCTGGAGATGATTTGATGACCGGGAACAACACTGATGCAAACAGGCACGCCCACTTTACTTCCAATATCTGCCCATCTGATATATCCTTTGCTGCAGGGGTTCTCCACCGTGATTTATCAGATGTTTTGGACACTGCCTCTCAAAAGGCCAGCTTGGTGACTACTAGAAGTTTAAGTATCACACTGGAGGGGGGGGGCAGGAGTTTGAAAACCACGGCCATTCTACGCCATTATTTCGAAGCCCCTCCTTGGCTCAGGAGAGGCCAACAGCTGGAAGTGCAAACGACGAAATTCTCCACCTCTGAACGACGACGGGCCACCACCACCACCACCACCACCACCACGTTCAAAATGGACGGGTGCCTGCCCGGGTCAGCTGGGCTTCCAATCGCCCAAGGCCGACGCCTGGCTTGAACCTCGGCGTTCGTCCGACGAACCGTTTAAAATAAGCGAAAGGGCTAAATAGGTGGCTAAATACCATCTCTGGAAGGAAGACCACCTTCTAACTACTCTCACCGTTCGGAGGCCCTGAGGAGGGCCACCCCCATTTCCCCCCACGGCGGCCTAGCGCTTCTCTCTCTCTCTCTCTCTCTTCTTCTCCCCCCCCCCTCGGCCAACCGTCTCCCACTTTCTCCCCGCCGGACTCCCAACCGCCCCCCCCGAGGCCGGGCAGTGACGTCACGGAGACCCTCCCCCTCTCTCTCTCTCCTTCCGCCTCCGGTCCCAGCGGGGGCCTCCCCAAGAGGCAGGGGGGGGGGAAGGAGAGGAGAACCAAACGGGCCCTCCTGAGAGACGCCCGCGCTCTCTACCTTCATCGTAGTTGTAGCCGCGCACGTTCCTGTGCCGGGCCATGACGCGCGTGCCGGCGAAGGCCGGAGGGCGGCTTGTTGGTTTGTTTACCCCCTTAAGAGTCGGCGCCTCCCACGCCCCCGAAGCGCCATGTTTGTTGGATCGGGCCTACCGCGCCGCGCCACGCCCTCCTTCAACCCCCGTCTCACAACCGCGCATGCTCCGCTCGGCCGCGCATGCGCGACCCCTCCGTCCCGTTTCAAAACGACTCGCGGCGGACGGGTCAATTTGACGCGCAGCGGAGGGGGGCCACGCACGGCTTGGTGTCGCCCTTGCGGGTGTGCTCTGGCTTGTTCTACGTCAGAAATACCGCCGCGGCGCTCGAGCCAATCAGAGCCGGCCCTTTGCCCTCCAAGGTGCCCGCTTCGATTGGGAGGCGAGTGTCGCTGCGGGCTTTTGAGCGATGCGGGATAAAGTCTGCGGGGGGGGGGCGGCGTTGCGTACAAGCGCACCGTCCTTATATGCTCTTATTAGTAGGGCCGTTTGTCTTCCTCTTTTGTTGATTCGTAGCCTTTTATACCCCTCTATAATAGCTGGAGTATTTCTGAGAGGGGCGATCTGTATCATGGGAAAAGGACGAGATCTATCTATATTCTTCCTCTGAATATCAGTACCAGTGATACCTTCTATAAGGAATTAATTCGTTCCAAATGAAATTCTGTTCAGCACATTTTCCTTTATACAACTTTCCCATAGGAATGCATTGAAAACAGTAATCCCTAATCACGACCATTTTTATGTTGTAAGGATTCGCCCCATAGACGATTCTGTTAAGCAAATTTCCCGTATCTCCAGAATTTTTTTTTGTTGTACAGATTTTTATGTTATACAAACCGTTTGTTATCCGAGGGTCCACCGTAGTTGTAGCATTCCCAGCATGGCACATATTTCTTGTGTAATTCAGGTGTGTGGGTGTAGTTTCTGCAGGTTTTTACTGAATCAGTGGCCAAGAATTCAAAGAGTCTTATGCCACTGAATAAAGTCAAGAGCTGGTTCATGTCCTTGATGTAATGCGTGAACAAAATACTGTATGTAACCCAGAAGAGGGTATGCAGAATGCGAAAGACAATGTGAGGAATGAGGAAGAGCAGAAACCCATTATAGAGAAGACAGTGAAGACTTTGGAGGAGGAAAATCAAGCACCCCAGGAAGGGACAGAATTGGAAGGGAAAGAAACCACCATTGAAGGGATGGGCGGAAAACAAGCACCAGGGATAGAGGCAGTGAGGAAAAGTGAGAAGAATGACAGGCACGAGAAAGTGATGACAGGGTATTACGCCAACCCAATAGAGGGAGAGGAATTAGGCGGGTTAGAAAGGGCGAGGGGCTGTCAGCCTGAGGGGGAATATATAAGGCGCTGGTGTGAGGTAAGCTGCCAGGCGAAACTTCAGACCGCTGAGGCCTGGGCACAGGTCTGTGGCAGCAAAGCAGGCACCTCGGAAGCCTGGGTACAAGTGTGGGAGATAAAGAGGCCCACAGCTGAGGCGTGGGTGCACCTATATGAAGAAAGACCAGAGACCAGTGACAAATGGGTTCAAGTTAGCGAGAGAAAGGCAAAAGTGACTATTAGGGTCATGGAATGGGGAATACAAACTGACGCTCTTGTGCTCACCAGAGCGGAGACAGGGTTACCTCTCCCCTACCCTCCCATCAGGGCCTCCCATCAGCCCAGGAGCTGAGGGCAACCATATCTCTTGTCAACTACATCCGAATCCCTCAAGGAGACTACAGAGGATGGATCCCTGGCTGGGGATGGGAGGACTCACAGACAGTGATGAGGCATCCGTGTTGCAGGACCTGATGCACGGGACCGCTGATCGCTCAGGGAGCTGCCGCTCGCAGATAAGGTCCACGAACCTGTTTATAGAAGATGCTATTGACATGTCCGATCTGTTGTATAATGTACCCCAAACCCCGTTAAAAATCCCTGAGTTGGATCTCTCTGCCCCAGTTGAAAACAAAGACTATTTACACTGCTGTTGACAATAAAAGTTTATTGCATTTTGACTTGCCACGAGAGTCTTCCAGTATTTTACAGTTGGATCCGTTGGTGCCAATTAATGAACACCCACACTGTACTGCATTAATAAGCCAAATCCTTGGTTGAGGTGCATTATTATCCTATCCTTGACCAGGCAGTGTGAAACGGCATTCATGGCCCTCCCAAGCCTGTGTCCTCAAAATAACCCCATGAAGTCATTTAGGCGGTTACTTCACGTTCTTCTTTGTTCCACGACTAGTTTTGTACCGTGACAGCGTTGGTCATGATCATGTGGTTTTGTCCCTGCTCAGTGTTCCCATGGTTGTGATAACTTGTCTCATGACAAGTGTTACCTCACGGTCTCGTACCATGACAAACACTGAATTTGTCTAGCTTCCCTTTTCCTTTTTGTTTGGGTTTAAAAAAACTATTTTTTGATATTTTGCTTCTGAAAAGTCAAAATAAAAAAGCACCTGGACACAGTTTTCTGAGAGAAATGAATGTTTTGTTGCGTGACAGTCATTACTACACAGTATCTTGTCTTGGAACAGAAAGCGGGAACAAAGAGTGACAAGGGAAAACCCTACCCCAGCACCAGGTACAGTATTGTCACACTTAGCACCTGTTCTGGGGGCGTGGTCAGGACAAATTTCAGTAGTTGTGCAACGGACGTGAAGTAACTTTTTTTTTTACTGCTTCTAAGCGCAACACTAACAGAGACAAAACGGACATGAAGTAACCACCATAACCAGGATGAGCCTGTGCTCCACTTATTTAGGAGTACAGTATTATTGAATTCAAAGAGTCTTGCATCTTAGATGTTTATAAGATTAAGTGAGGATTTAACTCAAGCTATTTTCCCATTGTAGTGACATTACACTGAACTTTGATACTGAGCACTCTGATACTAAGACCCAAAACAGGAGGAAGGAAAAGCTGTCAAGCTTGTTTCCAACACTTTGGCATAAATTTCTTGCCTATAAAATAGGCATGACCATTCTTTATCTTATATTCTTCACTAGGAGAAAGGAAAGTGCAAGCTTTCATAGGAAATAAATGTTATTAAAATGTTACAAATTTGTTGTATTATTGTCATTAAATATATTTTATTTTTCATTTCATCCAGTGAACCTGATAACTAATTTTTTGCCAAAGTCATTATTGGCAAATTATTTTAATTTCTTAACTCTGAATTGTAAAGTTCAATTGCTAGGACAAATGTATTATCTTGTCAGGACTAATCTTCTATTACAGATGTAGCCTCTATTTTACAAATCT
Organism: Phrynocephalus forsythii; assembly: GCA_029282475.1. Lineage (NCBI taxonomy): Eukaryota > Metazoa > Chordata > Lepidosauria > Squamata > Agamidae > Phrynocephalus > Phrynocephalus forsythii. The sequence continues at coordinate 60,990,111 of JAPFRF010000002.1, forward strand.
ACTTGAAAACCTATCTGATAAAAGTTCATGCCTGCAGTATTATGATTCTTTTATATCACTGTACTTGTCACTCTAAACTTGAAAAAAAAGTAGCAATACCACAACATCGGGTGGATACTGAAATATGCAGGGACTTGATAAGGTGACATTTATCCACAAATCTCGAGAGAAACAGCTTACCACCCACAGAAAAAAATGAAATAATTCAGATGCTTTTCTTACTGCACTATTAGGGATACCCTTTAATACAAGGTGGGTCATATAACAAACAGATTAGCTGAAATCCAGCAGTATCATGTAATGCTGATGACATTTTCATCTATGACAGCTTTTAAGCAATACATGTAATTCATTTCTGATTCCTTCCCTTGGGATCCCTTGTATTGTGGCAAGCTACTGGGAGCTGCACAAAATGGGGGAGTTACAGCCACATGGCAATTATTTCCATGTAATAAATGAATTAGACATTTCTGTATTGTTTATCTGCTGCCACATCACCTCTGATTTATGACAATCCTATGAGGAGTGATCTCCAAAATGTCCTGTTCTCAGCCCTTTGGACTTCTTGACTGCAATTTACATTTGAATTAATGATTGAGCTAAGCTGCTAAGGTATACAAAATCTTGAAGAATGTCAGTTTCTTCATGGTCAACATTGAAGTTGTATAGTTCTTCTGCAGTCATGATTTTGGTCTTTTTAATGTTCCACTGCAGTCCTGCTTTAGCATTTTCTTGTCCCATTTTCACCAAAAATCATTTCAAGACGTTACTACTTTCTGCTGTTAAAACAGTGTGATCAGTATAACATAAATCATTGATTTTTCTTCCTCCATTTTTCATTCTTCCTTCCTCTGCATCTAGTCAGCTTTTTGATTCTTCATGATATGTTTTGCATACAGATTGAACAGATAGGGAGGTAAAATACACCCCTTTCTAAAACCTTTACTTTTCTCTCTCTCTCTCTCTCTCTCTCTCTCTCTCTCTTCCACACACACACACTTTCATCCACTACATGCTATATAACAAACTGGATTGCAAAGCTCTTTTAGCTTATTTGGTTTTATGCAAGTGTTTTGGCATCCTCCTATGTAATATGTAGTGCCTTCAGGCTTTGGGTCAGTATTCCTTGCCATGTTATTCGAGGGCATCATTGTTATTGTTCAAGTCTAGTTCATTGCTACCTTAGGTATTTTCCATATGAAAAGCATGGCCAGCCACTTGGGCAGGCCAGCACCTCCTCATTGTTGATGTGATTGAAACAGCAGATATTTTGAATTCGGCAGAGGCAGCTATATTGAAAGATGTCAAGCCTCTTGTTGATACTCTGACACCTTCCAAGTTTCACTCATAATTAGCTGTCATGATTTTGATAGAGGTGAACAAGTAGAACTTAATTTTCAACTATGTGGATGGTAAGGACCAGAACTTGATCATCTTCTGAAAAGACAGCATCACCTTCCCAATGCAGCACTTAACATCCACCTCTGCATCTCCATTTTGGGTGACCACACTACTGTACAATAGGTGAACCTACCCAAATAAGTGATCATATTGCCCTGATAAGTGTTTACTTCTTCAAACTGCTGTTGTCCAAGAACACCTTTGCCTATAGGAAATAATTCTGTTCCTCCATGTTCTTTCCTAACAGCAGCTTCTTGTCCAGATTACAAGCAACACATTCCTAGCACACCCATTTCTTTTGGAACATTCCATAGCTTCTCTTGATCCACTCAGTAAAAGCTTTATTTATACAATTTATATATTTTTATTTATACAATTTATATGCCGCCCACTACCCAAAGGTCTTTGCTATAGTATAGTCTATAAAGCATACACTGAATTTCTTGTGAAATTCTTTGATGCACTCCAGTAACCAGCATACATTTGCAATATGATCTCAACCATCTCTTCCTTTTCAGAATCCAGCTTGAATATCAAGCATTTCTCATTCCATATAAAGTCAAAGCTTTTGTTATGACATCTTGAGCGTCACTTTGCTTGCTTGGGAAATTAGAGCAATGGTCCTATATTTACTGCTCTCCTTCCCATCTCCTTTCTTGGGGGTAGGTATGTCTATTGAACGATTCTGAGATATTCCATGTCGGCGACTTGAAAAACTGTACAGTAGTTCTATTATTATCCCATTTCCCTTTTCCCCTGGTGATTTATTTCTTCCCACTGGTTTCAGAGCCACCTTCACTTTCTAGAATTATAAGTTCTTCATCAGAGGATTCCTCTTTCAAGGGATCTGTCATCCTTTTACCTTTTCTGTATCGGTCTTCAGTATTCTGTTTCCATCATCTCTTTATTTTATCCTGGTCAGACAATGTGCTTTCCTGTTGGTCTTTCAATACAGTATTACTAATCTAGACTTAAAATTTCCTTTTATTTACTGGAATTCTGGAAGACATATCTTATTATTTCCCATTTGTTTTTCAGTATTATTTTGTACTGGTTATTGCAATCGTTCTCTTTGTCTCTACATGAGAGTTGCTGGAAAAACACATTTAGAGTTGTGACTCTTATTCTGTCATCTTTTAATTTTGCTTCTCATATTTCTTTTACAATGTTAAGCGTTTATTCTGTTATCAATCTAGGGGTTTTTCCTTTTTACTACAGGAATTGTATTTTTTAAACTGTTCCTTAATAATATCTCTGGTTTCAATCCACTTCTTCTGGGCCACGGTCAGCTGAGTTTAGTAATGCAAATCTGTTCTATATGTCGTCTTTAAATTAATCAGGAATGTTGTTTAAAGTATATTTTGGCACTACAGTTACTTTAATGTTCTTTTTCAGCTTTACTTTAATATTTGATATTAACAGTTCATTATCTGCTTGTGGCCTTGTTTTGGATACAGCTTCTTCATCTCCTTCAACACTAAAAAGATACTACTTTACATTCAAAGCTAATGGAAGACTATTTCTACATGCTGCAAACAGAGTTGTGTCTGAAGGTTCACAACAACACAGAAGGGCTTGTTAAGCCATACTATACATACTGGGACATTCACTGCTTTCTTAGTGTTCCATCTTTCTCAGAGGTTGGCATCCCAGAGATCTCTGTAGGCTCCACCACCCTATGTACACTCTGGTTTCTAATCAACTTCTATGTGTATCATCTTATACCATTATAAAGAGGCACTTGGATGCCTGAGTTTACTTTTGTTCCTCCTCTTATCCAATCTGCATCCCTTTTATTTTGTGCCTTTAGGTTATTTTCAATCTTTATAAACCACTCTGAGAATCCATTTTCTTGAAGAGCAATGTAAACTTGCTATAAAATATAAACAAGTGTCTTACTCGATAACATCCTTTTAAAAAAATAGTAAAGATTTCACTTGTATTGTCAGAATTTGTGCAATGAAATGGTTTCACCCAGAATTTTTAAAAAAATATTTTATATTGAAGGTGTTTTTTAGCAAGAGTCTAATATTTCAGAACTATCCAGCGTACAGATATTGCATTAATGTTGATGTTACAAAAAGTTGCAAAGTGTATGTTTAATCTCTTCTCATTCTTAGTCCAATATACACAAGTCAAAGTTAGAAGTACTCTATCTAATCAGTCACACATAACCTACCATGTCTTAATTTGGCATCTGGAAAGTGAAGAGACAATAGAGACGGCTTTGTTTAAATAGTCAATTGATGTCACTGGAACATAACTTTAAAAAGGAAATGTATAGCATTAAGTTGTCAGCTATAGATAAATATAATATAAAAACTATTCAGATTGGGAGCAATTCCAGACCAATGATTTCATCCAGGATGCGTGCACTAAAGCTGAATTATGCTTCACTGGACAACTTCTACTAAACTGAAACCCCAAAATAGTAGAGCAAAATAAATTATTAGGTCTTTTTACAAGACTGGTGTGTAGCTACAGTATAATTCCATTGAGTTCTAATGGATTAGAACATTGCCTTTTCCCTTGTCTCCAGTGGTGTTCACAGTTAAGTAATCCTTAGTGCCATTAGGCAGGCTTTTTCTCCTGCATGTGTTTTTGAAACGATAGTGAGAATAAGTAATCACATAGTAAGTGATTAGTAAAAAGGTAAAATCTATAAGCAGGTGTTGATTCAGTGACTTGCACTTAAAACTGTGCGTGTGTATTCTGAAATAAGACCCACAGAGTTCAGTGGAATTTACTGCCAGCAAACATGGATGGTAGCTGGCGGGATAGCTCAGCAGTTTAGGTATGTGGCTGGAGAGCTGAAGGTTGGGAGTTCAGTTCCCCGCTGAGCCTCCGGGGAGAAGAGCCAGCCTGTGTAGCCATGGGCAACCTGCACAGTTCAGCCTGCCCAAGAGGTAAACCATATTTGAGTATTCTGTGCCGAGCAAACCTTGGATATTGTTGCCAAAAGTCAGAACTGATGGGACATCATTATTATTGAATATGCATGTAGAACTGTGTCTATATAAGACCTTAGTCTCAGACTCCTTGGGTTAGTTTTAATTCTCTTTCCAACTTCTCAGACATATATGTTGGGTTTTCAATGAAATGGGAAAGCAAGATCTCATCCCTTGTTGACCATCATATCTCCACATTACCTTCCACTAGTAACCAACTCTGCAGAATCCTGTTTACAGTCATGCTCAGAGCCGGAACTACCACTAGGCAAACTAGGTGACTGCCTAAAGTGTAGACTTCATAGGGGTGCAAAACTGACCTCAAGGTCACAGAACTGACCTGAGAGAGGATATTTTCCTACAAGTGGTCTGTTTTAGAAAGTTGGTTGGGGCAGGGCAAGTAATTAGTCTTGCCTAGGGGCAAAAAGCCTGGCACCTGCCCTGGTCATGCCACCCATCTGCCACTTAACTGCTAAGGAGTATGAGCTATAATAATTTTTTTAAAATTGTGAACTTTCTTGCACTGACTGTAGCTGATGTTTATATATTCCACCTCCTAAGTATGTACGTATTAAGCTACTTCCTATCTGGTGACCAGGGAAAGGAAGAGAGCAATTGCAACATTGCCTCTCACCATTCATCATTTGTACCTTGTGCCTAATTCCTGTGCCAGATCAATACAGTTTTATTTGTCCCATCTGCTAATTTAATGCTAATATCCATGTCCATGCTATTTCTTATATTGCTGCTGTGTGGCATTACAATGTTGTTGCATTTCTGCGGTTGGTAATAATTATTTATGACTTCAAATTATTGTACTTATTAATTGTATCTTAATTTTTGTGAAATCTTCCTTTCTTTCATTCTTAAAAGTTACAAGTAGAAGTTAAATAATAGTTTAACGAATCCTTTTCCATGTATTGAAAAGGTTTTAGGATAGATATATCATTGTCCTGTTTCAGAGCAGACTGTTAAATGCATCACTTACACATTCTTCAGATGTGAACTCCTTTGTTCATGCAATATTAACTCTCAAAAGCTAAAGAGATCCTGACAAGATTAAGCACTTGTAAATGCTATTTACACACAAGCTCTTTAAATCAGCAACGCAGAGAGAAAAGCTATATGGTTCAAAGTAGTGAATGGATGAAAGCACTACTTCAGAGTAACACATGTTGTGTACAGAGGGATGTAATAAGCAAATGTGACTATTTATAGTATCTCACATTTCTGGGAGAGCTGGATACAGCTCTCACATACTTAAATTTGTGAACAAGTATTTTTCCTGAATTAGAAAAGTGTGTGTAAGCATTGCTACATGGAAGGCAGTAGCAATCAAATATTATTGTGATAGACAACTGGTGGCGTATGTTTCCTTATCATGGCATGGAATCATTGTAGAATTGGTCTGAAGACAACATTCCCTCGCATTATATCCTCAGCAAAAAAAAAGGGAAAAAAGGGGGGGGGGGGAGATGTTCCTGAATAATAGATTGTTTTTATAATTAAAAACAGAGCAATGATCAATAGCCAGCTGTTTTGTTATCTTCTTTTACCATTAATGGATAAACATTGCTACCTTGGGAAACTATGCATTCCTCCAAGAAAGTAGTAACATTTTTATTCCTTCCTTGTCTAAATTCAGATTGAAGTCTGAATCAGAAAATTTCCCTAGATTATCTTAAGCATCAAGTATATTGATAACACCAAATAAATAAATGGACAGAATCTGTTTCTTCTTGATCCACCATGGAGAGAGATGCTCTCGGTGTGAAGCATTTGTTTTAAAATAAAGCCACAGTCTTATTCTTGTGGTTGGAACTTGAGGAATTACAAGAACTTCCTAGAATGCACTGGGTGTTATAGCCTCACAAAGTATAGTTGACAATCCAAGCTCAGCTGCGGAAAGGTTAAAAAAGGGATGAGAGGTGTTAGAAAATGAAGTGCACAGAATTTTAAATCATAATGCTGTTCTATTTCATTCCAGTTTCCAACTTGCTGGTACAGTATTTGGATTTTCTTCGTTTTACATAAGGAGAAAAGAGGAAAAGTAAGAAGATGAAGATGTTGTTGGTGGATGGGCTCCAAGGGGGTTAGTCTTAGTCTGTAAACTATAACCATTATTAAAATATACTGGAATGTACATTATTAATGAAAAATCATTCCAAGCATGACTGATTATAATTCCAGTTCATACATTCATGACACATTGCCAAATGTGGGGAAAATGCTGCACATAAATTGTGAAGCAATCTTTACATCAATCAACCAATTTGCATAATCCTATGGAGTAGTTTACATTTTGCCTAGTATTGATGAGTGAAAGTGGATTTTAAATAGGCCCTGAAAACATCAGCTATGAAACTCCACAAACTGCAGCTTGGAGCAGTACTTTCCTTTATAACTTAGGATATATTCTTTTTCAAACCTTTGTAATGTGAGCTTGTGGCAAGTAATACTGTACTTCAGTAATAGTGAAGTCCATTGGTTGTAGATACCAGCTTTTGATTTGGAAAGGAAGGAAGGCTTATTCCTAAGGATTGGGGAAATGTATAATATTACATATTAATCTTTTCTAAATTTTAAAAATAAGTAGAGATTTTTATTTAGATCATACCATACGCATAAAGAGAGGACAGCTCTAACAATGTTATTCTGGGAAATTTTATCTGAAATACCTACCACTTATCCCCTGCTCCTGAAATTTATTTGTGGCATGCCCTAAATTCACATTAGAAGCAATGATGTTTTGCAGTACCTTCTAAAAATGAAGCAAGTACGGTTTTTTTACTATGCATCTGCCTAATCTCTACATATTGCGAATTTGCTTCCTAAAGAGGAACTTTACCAGACATTATGCCTCACCTCCAACCACATATGTGAAATACAGAGATATACTATAAGATGACAATTGTTGTTTTAAGAAATATTTCATTGAAGAACAATAATTTGGACCATTAGTATACACCCCATGAACCTAACAATTAGAATTATGCAAATATGAGTAAGAGTTTGTTCTCTCATTTCTAACAGTAATAAAATATTTTCTTCAGTGTTAGAAAAAGAGAAAATGTGTAGGGGTTGGAAAGGTGTTCTGCCCACCCATATGACTGGCTAGTCTTTAGACCTTGTGCATCTGAAGTTCTTGGGGAGGGGTGTTCCATTTTGGGCTTCATTGGGATCCTGTGCATACAAGCGGTCATGATGTCCATATTTGTTTGCAGTTGCCAACTTTCCTTTGTAGCATTTGGTGCAAATCTCTTGTCTGCTCTTTGGCTTCCTGGATTAGCATGAGTCAGTGGTATAGGAGGAACTGGCCGATGCAAAGGGATAGTGTGTCCTAGAATGCCCCCAAATACTGTCATTCACCGAGGCTTTCAGCAGACAAACAGAAGAAAGAGGCCTCACCGTGCATACAGAGCATGTACACCCTGACATCCACTGTGCTAGTCAAACAGATCACCGTCTTCTGTATGCAACTTTTGTTCTGCATGTAGTACATCAGGATGTGACACTTCAGTTCGTTGACAATTGTACTACATTCTATATATTCCTTTGGTATCTGTAAGGGTCTCTGTTCACCAACACAGAGGGTGGTCAGTATTCCTTTAGGTGAAGATCAAGTAGTTCCTCTATTCTGAACAGTTAAGAATAGAGTTGCTTATAAAATGTAGGAAATGCTCTCTGGAATTTAGCCAATATAAGTTTTTGATCTTCGCTTGATCTTTATTTTCACTAATCCTTTTCTTTTTGTATTCTTTCCTTTTGTTGATCTGCCAAGATTCTGTCACTCTTTTTCTTCACTCTGTCCCTCTTGCTCCTTTTTTTCCTCTCCCAAAATGCTTTTGCTACATTTAATTAAGTATTTTCCCAAGTTTGCCAAGAGCAAATTAAGCTCCCGCAGTGAAGTAAAATTTCTCAAGGTACCTAGGCAATTAATAAGGTTTTATTGTAACCTTTAAGATCTTATTTTCTAGGATTTTCATATTATTCAGGCTCGGTCTTTGTTTGAATGGGCTGTTTGCATCATTACGGACAGCTTCTCCTATGATCTGTATGTCAATCTCCAGATATAGATTCTCTCCTCTCAAGATTGCTCAAAACATTTTTGATATTTTATTTGATCTTATTACCCAGCTGTGGTTTTTGTCCAAGATGACTATCTTCCTCAGAATCAAAAGCTTATAGAGATGTAGGAAGCAAAAACTGCAGTTTGAGTAGTGGCTTTTTTTTAATACAGGAAAGCACACTAAGGGGGACCTTAATCCATCAGAATCAGATCTTCCTTGCTTCTCCATGATGGCCCAAGGGGGGCATATATTAGTCCTGTAGATGCTGCACTGATTTTCAATCCCACTGAGAGTAATGGGAGGGTTTGAAGAAGGGGAAAAAAACATTGCTGCAGGAAAAGGCAGGAGACAAGGAAAGAGATCTCCCACTATCTCTTGATCTTGCTGGGACCAGCTAAGCCAGGCTGAAGAACATAACATAAGAAGACCCATGCTGGATCAGGACAAGGGCCCATCTAGTTCCTGTATCTCACAGTGGCCCCACCAAATGCCTCTGGGAGTGCACAAGACTAGATATCTGTCTCATGATACCACTCCCCTGCATCTCGTCTTAGAAAGCAGTGGATCATCTGGCATGGACTCTCCCCTTTGCCCCAAACATTCTCCATAAAACTGCTTTGCCTGTTATCAAGTGTTCATCAAACATTGATGCATTTCCTGACTTTAAGAAGCGTGTCATAAAATGGCAGCTACCCGAGGGACAACTGAAAGGGTGTACTTGTGGGTCTCTCTCTCTCTCTCTCTCTCTTTGTTTGTTTGTTTGTTTGTTTGTTTGTTTGTTTGTTTGTTTGTTTAATGTGTGTGGCTATTTTTGACCCATGTAAAAGACTGGTTCCTGATATGCTGGGAGAGATTGAGGAGGAGAAATCTTCTGCAGTGGATTCCCATAACAAACAATCTGGCCCTGCAGGGTAAAGAATATAAAGCTGATGTTAGGGAAGAAAGTTATGTTTGGTCCAATAAAATGTCAATTTTTATGTGGAGGGGAGGTGGGGTGAAAGAAATTCTGGATGATGGCCAACTATCAACAAGATTAGAATCAGGTAATTTGTTCAGAAGGAATTTGACAGTTTGAACATTTTACTGGGAGCCACCATCCCTCTCTTTCTGTCATCCCTTTTCCCCATCCTCCAGTTTGGTTGGGGGGGATGCGGGGGGGGGGGAGAAGAGTGTATGTATCTCAAATTTGCATTGATTCCACAATCCTAGTTGTACCGTACATGCAGTACCTTTGAGCAAAGACAAACGTTTTTATTTCAGTCAGTCAAGATCACAAAAGGCGTTGTTGGGCATTCAATAAGGAAGATTTCCCAATGAAACTATAATTGATTGCAGCATAAGGTACTTGTAATTACAAGTATCCTTTTCCATTTTTAAAAAAAGCCCTTCCAGGCTTTTCTTCTTCTTAAATACATAAGCCTTTCTGCTTTTTATTGTCACCCCAAGCTAGAATTTTTCAATGTTCCTCAAATCTTCTGTCTCCTTCTTTCACTTGCTCTTATCCCACACCTGCAATCTGAAAAGCCAGTCCCCCGGCTGATCTTTTTCTCCACATACCCTTTTCTTTGTATAAAACAGCTAAATTTCATACAACAAAAATATTCTTATTTTTTTAAAGGAGGGATAAAATAAGACCTACACACACACACACACACACACACACACACACATCCGGCAAGATCAAGACAAAGGAAATTTGAATTCTTCTGGGAGGTTTTCTGCCAGATTTGATTGTGCTCAACTGCTATCAAAAACAAGGCAATACTTTATAAATCAATTGAGTGAGGCTATAAGGCTCATGATGAATACAGTGGTACCTTGTATAAAGGAATTAATTCGTTCCAAATGAAAGTATGTTAAGCAAATTTTCCTTTATACAAATTCCCATAGGAATGCATTGAAAACGGAGTAATTCCATTTTTATGTTGTATGGATTTTCCCCATAGGTGATTATGTTAAGCATATTTCCCCTATCTCCGGAATTTTTTATGTTGTACAAATTTTATGTTATACAAACTGTTTGTTATACAAGGGTCCACTGTATGTGGAATTTACAGTTGAAGCTCTTTAGTGATAAATGTCTGGAGAGCATCAGAGCATCAGGAATCTGGGTGTGATCCTTGACCGGGCTCTCTCCTGGGACTCCCATTTAGCAGCCATGCCCAAATCGGCTTTCTATCAGCTTTGAATCATCACCTAGATTCGCCCCTTTCTTGATGAGACCTCCCTGAAAGCACTTCTGCATGCATTGGTGATTTCCTGGATTGACTACTGCAACACACTCTATTTGGGGTTACCCTTGAATCTGATCCGTAGACTGCAGTGGTTGCAGAATATGGCGGCTAGTCTGATGGTTGGTGCAAGCAAATATGACCTCATCACTCCCATACTGGTGCACCTGCACTGTCCACCTGTTGCATCCTGGATCAGGTTCAAGGTGATGGTTTGGACTTATAAAACCCTCCATGTTTTAGGACCTGAATACAGCATATGATGGAGCACCTGTCCCTTAGATTAATGAATGCCTGTCTAACTAGATCTTCTTTAGCTTTGGCACTTAGGGTGGCCACCCCTAGAGAAGCCTGAAAAACTGTTACGAGAAACCAGGCTTTCTCAGTGGCTGCCCCTGCTCTTTGGAACAAATTGCCAGTTGACATCTATTTGGCTGCATCTGTGGCAATGTTTAAAAAATTCTTTGAAGACCTGGCTCTACCATGAGGCTTTTGGCAGTGCTGCATGTCACTTACCACCTACCTGGCTCCCTATTATGATTTGTTTGTTTTATGTGTTTGTTATGGTTACTTAATATTTGGAGGGGAAATTATTTTATTGTTTTAACTTTACTTGTACACCACCTGGAGTTGTTCTTTGAATTGCATTTACTTGGCAGTGTATAAAACCAGTAAACAAATAAATAAATCATTGGCTGCTGATACATCATTTCATACACTCATTCTCTATGGCTTTCTGGCCATATGCGCCATGTCTTTCCCAGGTGGAGAGATTCTCACTTCATTGGTGTTCCGGTTCTTCCACTGCAGGTCCTCAAAGTGCCAAGTAGTTGACAGATCATTGGTAGCTGCAGCACCATGGAAAGCTCCTAGAGATCAGCTTGGGGTGCATTGAGGCTGAGGGCTCCTGTTCCCTATTAAAAGGCATTGAGTAGTTATATGGCCTTTTTTGCTAGTAAAAAAAAAAAAAGAGGAAAATGGAAAAGGACTACAAACCGGAGCTCTGTGAATGCAGGAATGCGCTTACCAAGTCTGTAAACATCTTAGGGCGTTTTTACACGACCTCTAAAATCCACCTGCAACTTAAATTTGGACCAGAGATCGTGGGGGTTTGTCGCTCTTCCTGTGTTCCCACCCCTCTGCACTCCGTTGTTCCTGTCTGTGTGAGGGGAGGCAGAAAAAAAGGGAGAAAAATGCAGGCTCACCTCTGTCTGCTGGTGGAAGTAGCCCCGAACAGCCCCGTAGTGATTCCTGTCTCTTAAAGGGGTGGTGGGGACAAAAAACCAAACAGAAGGTGAGGGAGCCCAGCATTCACAGCTTTACAATGTGCATCGGAAGATTTTTTTACCTCCTGGAGGCCAGGTACTTGAAAAGTGCGCTGGGACACGCTTAGGTGGGCGTGATCGTACTTGATTTTTTTAAAGTCCGGAGCTGGTGGGAAAACATTTGTAAGCTCCGGATCTGGGAGCCCTTTGCCTCAGATTTTAGGGGTCGTGTAAAAGCACCCTTAGTCTGACAAAGACTGAAAGGGAACCACCAGTTCCCCCAACCACTCTATTCCCATGGTCTGTCCTTTCCTTGGAAAATGTAAATGCTTCACAACTGACCATCTGCTCTGACAGCAAGCATCTTCTCTCTTTTCTGTGTCCTGCTAGGATCCCTATGTTGATGGACAGGCATGGTATAGCAGAAGATACTTTGTGGCCTTAGAGCTCAGGTTCTTCAGGCTGGCTTTTGAACTGGAGGCTCAGGTTCAGTACAGTATTAGTAATCTAGTTTGGTTTTTCAAATACTGGACTAATCTGTTTCACCCTTTACTAAGACCGTGCCCAGGAGAAGCTGTCATAGAGCCCTCGCCATGCCAACAGTGACCTCAGGAGCATCACACACAACACTGATAGGTAGAGCTCATTGGCACAGATCCATCTCTGTTTGGCCCCAAGTTCTACGCAATTCCATCTTACAAGTGGAAAGAAAAGCAGGAAGAAAGGATGCTTTGTAAGCAAAGGGAGTGCTTTGCATGAAAAGGAAGTGTGTGTGTTTACCTTAGCAAAGATAAAGCCCTAATTTGGAGTTTGGAATTTATTTTTGTAGTGATCACAGCTGCCTCCATGTTCTACATGAATACATCTGGTAGCTTTGAAATATGCAGTGGGACCTCATCCATGTTTACTCAGAAGTAAGTCCTACTCAGTTAAATGAGTCTCCCAGCTGAGCATTTAGGACCATAGACAGCCCAATGCCTATATTGCATGGGGGAGAAAGTTCCATTGGCACAATGTGGGTTGTATTTTGCCATGCATCTCCTCCATAGTTTTGCTGCATTGAATGGGGTTCACAAAAGTGAAGCTCCAGATGGAAAGTTAAGGCACTGACCCTGTGTTATAATCCCATCTGTGACTCCTCAAAACTGAGTCTAAATGAGTTCAGTTGGGCTTACGTGGAGGGAAATGATTATGTATTTGTGGCCTTAGGAATACTATCCCCACATATTTACTAATGCATTTAAAATATTTATACCCCATATTTCTCCTGGAAACGGACCCAAGGTGGTTTGCACCATCTAACAGGAATATTTAAGGCTAAAAACAGTAGATATACAACTGCTAGAATGGTCAATAACAACACAACAGCATGCTAGACAAAAACAACACCAAAACCACATTCAAAAGTAGTCAAGCACAACAGTTAATACTCCATTCAGGTAGCCAATCACTGAGGGAAGCCATGCCTATCCCATGATTCGCATTGTGTAGCTTTCTGGCAGTCACCGTATCCAGGGCTGGCGCGGGGCGGCGGTGAGGGGGGTCGGGCGGCGGCGGCGGCGGCGGCAGGGGAGTAGGGCAGCGATGGCGGGGGTAGGGCGGTGGCGGCGGCGGCGGTGGCAGGGGGGTCGGGCGGCGGCAGCAGGGGGGTTGGGCGGCGGTAGCAGCAGGGGGGGTCCGGCGGCAGGGGGGACGGCGGCAGGGGGCAGCAGGCTGGGCAGCGCCCCCTGTCCATTTTGGCGCCCTAGGCAACTGCCTAGTTCGCCTTAATGGACGCGCCGGCCCTGACCGTATCTCAGTCTAAGCTACCCCATTGTTTGCTGCTGTAATGCATTTAATAGGTTATCTTACATACATCACAAAGAAAACACAAAACCCAAATGTGAACAAAGAAATCAGTTCTTGGGTGTTATATATTTATTCCTCTTCCTTAAGCAAGCACAAGCTGCCCCACAAGGTTCTTCCTCCTGCCCACTTGGTTGTCACACATTCTCTCTCAGACTGTGGTAGTTCTGGCTGAGAGAGTGTGATGAGTCAAGCTCTCCCATTGATTGGCTTCATTCAATAGGGACTAAAACCCAGGTCCAGAGAACTACAGTGCAGCACTCTAAATACAACACTGGTTGTTGTGTGAAAAGAAGTAAGACGTGCAATTGCCAAGACATACACACTGCCAAGGTTGAATTTGCATCTGCTTGTCTGGAAGCATCTGCTCCCAAGTTACTGGCGTAACTAGGGAGGGTTGGAAGAGTGCATTTGCCCCGGGACATGCAGCAGTCAGCACCTGGAGGGGGAGGCCAGAAGGAGGAAGCCATGTGCCATCCCGCCAGCAGTCCTTCTTTTTCCCTGCTAAGGTTTGGCAATCCTTAGTCGGGGGGGGGGAAAGGAGGAGAGGGAAGCAGGCAATTTTTTTTCCAAACAGCACCTCCATCAATTGCTCCCTCCTCCTTCTTCCCCCCACCCCCACTAAGGCTTGGCGATCGTTAGCCTGGGGAAAGGAGGATAGGGAAGCGGGCAACAGAGGTGCTGCTTTGGAAAAAAAACCCATCGCCTGCTTCCCTCTACTCCTTTCCCTGGACTAACAATCGCCAAGCCTTAGCTGGGGGAAAGGAGGAGGGTGAAGCATGCTACGGAGGTGATGCTTGGAAAAAAAACATCGCCTGTTTGGTGCTATCTGCATGCTGTGCGGTTTGCAAAGGAGAGCTAACTGGAAAGGAGACCCACAAAGAGGGCATGAGAAGGAGAGACCCTTCTTCCCCTCCCCTACTGTTTCCCCAGGATCTGGCACCCGTTGCTGGGTGGTGAGACATGGTTGGGTAGGGAGGAGAGGGCGCAAAAACTAACGTTGTCCCTCATCACTCCAAACTCTAACTACACCACTGTCCCAAGTCATCTCTAGAAGATTTCATATTTTTGGAAAAATTTGCTCCAGTTGAACAACTTAGACAATGCTAGCAGAAGACCCCATGATGGAGTTGCTCTTGTTTTTGTGTGTGAGCAAGTAGCTGAAAAGGGTGCACCGTCCTATCCTTTCAAACCGACCAATGATGGGCAAGGAACGAAGCAGATAAAAAGGGGGGGGCTTGGCAGGAGAAGGGCAGTTGTCGTTGGCGGGAAAGGAGGAGAGGAAGGTGGAGGAGAAGATAGAGGACGCACATGTGGGGTGGAAGTGGAAGAACCAGGCAGAGAGGAGGAGATGTTTGAGGTGGTGAAGGAGGACCCATGGACTGGGGAGTGGGTCACCTTCCGCCTACTGAGAGATGCCGCTGAACAGGAGTGGAGAAGTCGGAAACAGTGGAAGGCCCCTTTCTGGGGACAGACTACCGAGAGGGAGGTGAGGAAGCAAGCTCAAGTCTTAGAGGTATGGAGGCGGCAGGAGGCGGAGAGGAATAGGTCCCTCTTTACCCCTGGGGATATCCCAAGGAGACGTGGATCGCTACCCCCAGGCTGTTGGGATTCCACCTCCCACTGCTGGGAGCCACTTCGAGGGAAATACTAGCAGAATATTTCATGCCTGGGCCATTTGCAAAGACTTTGGTGAACTTTACACCACTGGCAACATTTTTCAAGAAAGAATGGAGTCAAGCCTGCTTGGGTGTGGAAACTCACCATATTTTCAGGCATTCTGGCAAGAACACCCAACAGGTTATTTCCAGGGGCATTCGATAACATTCTCTGACTATAGTACAAATGCATCGGAGTGCAATTTACTGTCAATAAGGTACAAAATGCTTTTAGGCAGAGGATTCCCCAGCACTAGGGACAGCTTGAAACAACTTGAGCTGAGAATTCCAAGAACTAAACCTGAGCCTTTCTGCCTTCAAAGCCACCGGTGCACTGACGAGCAATGAATGCAGCATTCATAGGACTATGTGCTATTTACAAGCATTGGGTCTTATACCTAAGGCCTAAATTATGTGACAGGAAGCAAGGATGTTTAAATATAGTTTATCTACAGTGGAATCCATTTGTAGATAACGGTTTCAAAAGCTGTGGGAGTGGGAGTGAATGGCGATGAGATGACAATCATTGTTCCATCAGAAGCAAGTGCCCTTTTTATCAAAGAAAAGAGGAAAGGAGGAAAGCAGCGTTTTAAAGCTGTCTGTACTGTTCTGTGATAAATAAAGGTCACAAGCTGGTCAAGGTTAAGTATTTCAAATTCCACTGAATTGCTCAGAAGTTCCACATTTGATCCAGTGAAATAAATACAACATAGATGTGCTTAACTTTGACTTTACTAGATTAATTTCTACTGACTTTTAATCTTGTCATTTAGAAACAGATTCACATGAACAAAGGAAATACTGGACATGTTTGGCCTGAAGAATGAAGACTGAGGGGAGGTATAATAGCACTGTTCAAATACTTGAAAAACAGACAACCAGTCCTTTGTCATTGCCAATCTAAGCTTAGAATTCTGGGAGTTGTGGCCCAAAACATCAGGAGGGCCAAAGTTTGGACATGCCTGTTCTAGGATGTCTTTCCTGAATCTCAAGTCAATCAATTGCACTTGGTTGAGATGCATCAGGAACACCAAATGCAATTGATTGACTTGAGATCAGGAAAGACATCTTAGAAGAAGAAAATTCTCTAAAATTTCTAAACCACAGGTTGAAGAGAGATCAGTTTGCTTAGAAGACTTTCAAGAAGGAGGGTGGGCCAGTTCCAGAGGCCCAAGGGCTGCCTTTGTCAACTCTGGGACCTCTAAGAGTCTGCTCCTGGACTCTGCCCACTCCAAAATTCTTTTAGCTGGACTCTTTTTTACAGAAGAACTCCTCTCAAACCTCTCAAATTGCTTCACATGACTACCTAGAGGCATAAGGGAATCCTTTTCCTAAGAAGAAGCAGAAGAAGCAGAAGAAGCAGAAGAAGCAGAAGCAGAAGAAGAAGAAGAAGAAGAAGAAGAAGAAGAAGAAGAAGAAGAAGAAGAAGAAGAAGAAGAAGAAGAAGAAGAAGAAGAAGAAGAAGAAGAAGAAGAAGAAGAAGAAGAAGAAGAATGAAGGGCTAGGTGGTAGAAGTCCTTATTTGGTGTCAGAATGGGAAGGGTGCATATATGACCTGAAAGACACACTTTGCCTTCATCTAGATTACAGTAGTCAGGAGCTCTGATTGGAACCTCCAGATTAGGGATGGACAAGAAACAAAAAATGAAATGCTGTTTTGTCGTTTTGTTACGTAATGAAACAAAACAAAACAAAACAAAACGAGGAAGCGGCATTTTGTTATAGACGAAATGAAACAGTCATTTTTCCATTGAAACGAACCATTTCATTCCATCATTTTTGGGCTACTGATGAGCTGTCAATGGCTGGACCCCTTTAAACCTAGTCCAGTTTGTACCAGGGCAACTGGGCCAGGTTTAAAGTGGTCCAGCCATTGACAGCTCAGCAGGAGTCCTCAGAAAACGGTCGAGTACAGAGCGCAATCCTGCGGAACTGCCTACCCAACCATTTTCAGAGGGCTCCTGCCCAACTGTCAATGGTTGGAGCCCTTTAAACCTGGTCCAGTCGGTACCAGGGGACCCCCTGGTGCTGAATAGGCCAGGTTTAAAGGGCTCCAGCCATTGACAGCTCATCAGAAGCCCTCAGAAAAGGGTTCAGTTACCAGGGAGGCAGTTCGCGTTGCCCTCCCCACCATTTTCTGAGAGCTCCTACCACTCTGTCAATGTCTGGAGCCTTTTAAACCTGGCCCACTCGGCATCAGGGGATCTCCCTGGTGCCAACTGGGCCAGTTTTAAAGGGATCCAGCCAATACCAGCTTAGCAGGAGCCCTTTAAATTGGCTCCTGGGGTCCTGGGCACCAAATCTGATGCCTCTAGAACCCAGGAAAGCCATTTCATTTTGCTTCATTTTATTTCATACAAAATGGTTTTTAAATTTTCATAAGAAACAAATCAAACACGAAACATTATTTTTCCATTTTGTGCCCATCCCTACTCCAAATCCAAAGCCAGGATATATGTTACCCTGAACACGCCAGATTTGCCTAATTTCAAAATCTAAGCCTGGTTGGTACTTGTATGGGAGTCATGAGAGAATGCCATGGTTCTCTGGGTAGGAATAGGAATGGATGCTGGATGAAACTTGGGATGCTACTGTCAATCAGAATTGACAGTATTGGGCTCAATGTGTAAAAGAAAAAATTCTGCATTCTTGGGACTTTTGTCCTAATCTTGTGGAGTTCTTACATTGTTCCTCGAAGTATGGAAAATGGTTATAGAACTGCACATAAGATACTGCAGAGACTCAGTGTGTGCATGCATACATTAGGCCACCTTGTGCAAATTCCCCCTGAAATTAACGGGCCACTATTGACTTCAAGTTCCCTGATATTCATATGATATTTGTACCTCTTACACCATTTATCACCGTCAGACATTGACAGACAGAAACTTAAGTGTAGTACATAAACATTCTGCTCATTGCCCTAGGCATGTTCTAGTTGTTCATTTTGACATTTCATGCTTAATCGTTTGCCAGATGATTATGAGTGAAAATAATAATTAAACCCCAATTTAAAGACATACATTAAGTTCTTTTCTAGAGGGTGACTTGTAAAGAAGTCAGGACGTTTTCAGATTTATTAAGATTCTAGAATGGAAATATGTACACAAGATATGCGCGCCACTCCCTCGCCTTATGAAGCAGACATGGAAGAACTGGAGGCAACTTGCAAATTCGAGAAGCATTTTCTCTTTGAAAGGTAGTCCCAAGCTTTGGAATGCACTGCCCAAAGAAGCCAGGTTGGCTCTGTCCCACCTGCCCTTCCTACTGTTAGGCAAAGACCTTCCTCTTCAGGCAGAATTTAAAACAGTACATTACTCAGGAATGCTTCTTTATTACCTTACAGGATTTTTAAAAAGTTTTAAAATTGTATTTAATATTAATACACGTTTAAATTTTTGCATGATATTTGTAAAGCATTTTTAAAATTGTTTTTATCCTTTTAGGTTTGTTTTTTCAGTTAAAAACATAAAAAAGATATACACAAGAAGAAAAATAAGAAGGAAAGAAGAAAGGAAAAAGTTAAAATAGTACACTTTTTTTTACAATATAACATATCTCATTTGGAGATTCTGTGGCATTGACATTATACTATCTATTCATCCTCCCTCCCCACACACACTTTTTATTTTATACTACAATACTTTAGCCTTCTACCAGTTATAAAAGAGGTCGCAGCTAAGATAAAATTTCAATTCTTCTTGTCCCTTTAGTCTTTTAGTTAATCTATCCATTTCTTCACATTCTAATTTTTTTGAATAATCATCTAAAAATTGTTGTTTTAGAGTTTTGGTTATTTTGAGCCACCTTGGGTCCCCTATCAGGAGAAAGGCAGCATTTAAATAGTATTAATCAGTCAAGTCAGTCAATACTCAGGTAATTGACAACGTTTTGAGTTTGGGAATATACAGAGCAGTTTATAAGGTCTGTAGTTGCATCTTTTAAGAGCATGCCTTCTAGAGCAGTGTTTCCCAGCCCTGAGGTTTATGGAACCCAAGGGAGTCACAAAGTGATTTGGGGCAGGGAGTGTTATGAGCCACCTTATATGTGTTGCAGCCCTTCTTAAATCATTTCCTCCTTGACCTTTCAGGATACTAAAGTTAGTGTGCATGTGTATGTATGAGAAACAGGCCCTGTAAGGGAGAAAGAGGCCTCTACTTTCTGAGAAGGGATGAATTTACTCCATTAAAATGCCTTGTAACGCAAAAGCAAAGCAAAAAAAGCAAAGTGTTCTGCTTATATACCGCCCCATAGCACTTCAAGCCCTCTCTGGATGGTTTACAGTTTAATTATGCAGGCTACACATTGCCCCCCCCCAGCAAGCTGGGTACTCATTTTACCGATCTCGGGAGTATGGAAGGTTGAGCTACCTGGGATTGAATCCCAGGTCGTGAGCACCATTTTTAGCCACAGTACGGGCATTTAACCACTGCACTATGAGGCTCCTATAAATGCAAATATGGGGGGGGGGGTTTGCAAGTTTCTTGGCTATTATAAAAGGGGCTTGTGACTCAAAAAAGTTTGGGGACTAATGTTCTAGAGAAATTTTGGAATTCCTGTCCCACCTTGCTTTAAAGGTACTGCAGTCTGCTGTACACTAAAGAGAGCCTTCTGCTAGGCACATGTTGAGATAGGCAAATGCAATATGTGCTATCATCTTCCAAAAAATTGCCAGGAAGACCGGACGGCACAGGAACACTGAAAGTGGCTGGTTGATTGGAATTATTTTCTATTGTCTTAAGATATATAATTCATCTCATAACTCTAAATTATCAGACTATCTAAAGCTGTTTATCTGCACATTTGCACTTATAATTCTCTCCCAGAGCAAGTTTTTGCCCGTGTTAACATTTCTGATGGCAGGTCTGATCTGACTGCTGGTCACTCCTGGGCCTGCACAGTGAAATAGTATATAATGCCTGCCTGACCGATGCCTAGTTTATTGGGTCGGCTCAGTCAGTGATGCTCTGAGTGTCCAAATGTCTCCATTTGCAAGAAAATCAGAAAAAGAAAAATGGCTCCTAAGACAAACGTCAAGTCACAGGGGCAGCCTAAGTAATGAATTTAGTTGCAACTGCATGAGATTTCAAAACCAGTCTAGGAAAATTCAAGAAGGACAACATAGGATAAATGTGAAGCTTACAGGCAGGAAGGGGTCTAGGCCAGCAGTTTACCGTCTTTTTCTTTATGCGGACCATTGCCTCATTGCTGAAAGCTTATCTGGGGTACCACTTGCCATTTAAAACATTATACATATGGCTCTGGGACATTTGGTGGACCAGCCAACCCTTCCCAGTACCAGTTACTGTCAGTCAGTGTTTTCTTAATATGAACTCCTTGTGACATTTAATGCTCAATATCTTCTAGGAAACAACATGTGGGGCTCCATCACGGTGACCTTTTTTGTAATCTTGCTTTCTCTCTGACTGAGTCATCCTTTTTTTGCTCTCCATGTAGATTAGGGTTTCATGTATCTACAGATTAAGTCCCCATGGTTGGTCAAGGTTCAGAACTACTGGTGTTAATGTGAGCAGCCATATTGTAGCTGAGTGTAGAATAACAATGAACAGAAGCAAAGTGGAAGTCCTAAAAATGAAGTTTAAAAAAAGATGTTTATACAGCCTACCAAGGTGTGTGTGTGTGTGTGTGTGTGTGTGTGTGTGTGTGTGTGTGTGTGTGTGTGTGTGTGTGTGTGTGTGTGTGTGTGTGTGTGTGTGTGTGTGTGTGTGTTTATATTCTACTTCAGTTGAGCCAAATCAGGAAAGTTTTACTTGCTTGGAAGTAAATGGAAATGAGAGTTTGTTTTGGGTTTGGTGCTGAGATATGATTCAGCTTTTTCATCCAGTCAACACAATATGGAGTATGATGGCTCAGAACCTTTGTTGACTGAGCCAGAGGTAACCGAGTAGCTGTGGGGGAAAGGAATCCTTCAAGTGTTTTAAGTTGAAAATACGCCAAACATGAAAATGTGGTTTATCTAATTTTGAAGAATAATGGAGTCTACCTACCATCACAGTTTTCATGAGTAAATTCTGCAAATGTTTTTTTAGACACTAACTTCATTATCAGACAAAGGCCCTTATCTTCAGCCTGCCTGAAAGGAAAGGGACTGCCATGTGTTTCCTCAAAACAGATAGTATCTGATTTGTGATGGTCAGTGAAATTCTCTATCTATAGATTGTCACAAAGGTTCACAGGGGGAGAGTGGGACAATTGCTGTCCTATCCATCGATGGTAAGGGTAACTTGGTCAAAATGAAGGCTTCATGGATGTACACCAGGTACTTCTAAGTGCAGACAGAGCATACTGAATCTGAATTTGATTTCCCCTGCATGGATTTTGAGTCATTGGTTTACCCATCACAGTCTATGATGGAGAGCCTTGAGTATGAAGACAAGGAGTTTAAAGCTGACATGTGATACACAATTCAGAGACATGATTGTTTTAAAGAACTCCAAATGGAATAAGCAAAAGGAGGTCAAGGCGACCATGACTAGTTCCAAAACTGTTCAGCACACTTCATTTCTTATCTAAGCATGGCTGAGACAGCCCAAATCAGTGTGATCCAGTTAAATATGGTCTGTGCAGTGGGTTGAATCATGTTCACTTGGGGAGCCATAAGCTGGGGGAACTGACTGACCCTCAAATCCTCTGGGGATTTCCCACCTCAGACTGAGAGAAAAGGAAGATGCACACCTGTAAAGGCTCAATATTAGTGCTAATTTGGCATAGAATTGGCTTCCTGTTCGCAAACTTGCTGGAACAATTTGGAGGAGTTTCACTCAAAAAGAAAGCCTCCCTTTTTGTTACTGTGTAATAATAATTGTAAAGGGTGAAAAATTAACACCACAGAACTGTAGTTTCCCACTTGTTCAGGTCTTAACATGATAGGACTATTTTTTTGTGTGTGTTTAGACAAACACTGAAAATTACTTCCATGGCTTTCTGATTTTTACCTCCCGGCCTTAGTCTGTGATTTATTGTCTGCCTCTCAAATGTGACATTTTTGTTGATCTTCTTTAACAATGACCCACCCACTGTATTATACTATTCAAACAGAGCTTCTCTATCCCCTCATCCTTTTGGGTTTGCCGTGCTGTAGAGAGAGTATATCAAGCTGGTGAGGATCTTTTATTTTTTAGTAATAACAGTTGGACTTCTCCAAATATATTTGCAAATGATCTGAACCACAGAACTTATTGAGTGCAATAATCTTTACACACACACACACACACACACACACACACACACACACACACACACACACACACACACACAAAATATGGAGTAGCTAATGGGGGGGGAGAAGCCCTAAGAGGATATGAAAAAGATTATGCAATTTTAAAATAAATGGGGGGTCTCTTTCTTTCCATCTGTGTTGCGCTCTTTCTCTCTGCTCTCGCAGGGCTTAGGGACCCGACCTGACCCACAATAATTGAAAATCCACGATATGCAGATGCAGGTTGAGTCAGGCCGGGGGGGGTAGCTGGAGGCTCTTGTACTTACCCCCAGCCTGGCCCTACCCCGAACGGGCCTGTGAGAGCCTTTGCGGGCCTTCTGGAGGCCCAAAAGGGCCTCTCTGCAAACCGGACGTGACTTCCGGTAAACCGGAAATCATTTCTGAGGCCTCCGGCAGGCCTAGAAAGGGTCTTGGAGGCCTCAGAAATGATTTTCAGCTATCTGGAAGTCACTCCCGGTTCACAGGGAGGCACTTTTGGGCTCTCCAGGAGGCCCAGGAAGGCCCTCACAGGCCTGTTCGGGACAGCTCCAGTCCTGGGGTAAGTATGGGAGGCTTGAAACAGGACTTTCCCCCCTTACCCCAGGGGCCTTTTTTCATATACTGCGGTCCCGCGATATAGCAGGACCGCAGTATATGAACCGCGAAAGGGTGGGGGACCACTGTAGCAGTCAAAGGCTGGGCAGAGATCTCCAACAAAGAAATTGTTCTGACTGATCGTCAGGATTGACAGGGCAGAGCTTTCCAGGAGCAGATGCCCTGAGATGGACCTTGGGACTAACCATCTGGAAGATCAAGAAAGCTGGTGCTTGAGCTGGGTGGTATCTCCCAAGCATGGAATGCAGTCTGCCTGGTCTTTATGCCCTATAAACAATGTGTAGGAGGCACAGGAGGAAAAGCAATAGAACCATAACACTGGGTGTGTGTGCACACACTGACCTCATGTCTTAAATAAGTTGACAAAAGTCCTGCAAGGGAATATCCTGGTTTTCACTTGTTTTGGTTTTTCATCTGGATTCTCAATGGAACAACTTCTACTAGTGCTCTGAAGAGTTATTGGACCCTTTGGAGCAGATTGAAGGAGGGCTATAAGGAGAAGTGATGAGGAGGAAATCACAGTGCAGGAGTGGAAAAACCCAACCATGAACAAGGAATCCACATACAGATGCTCACACATGCATTCCATTTAAGAAACTCAGGACCTTTTCACACGACCCCTAAAATCCGCGGCAAATGGCTCCCAGATCCGGAGCTTAACATTGTTTCCCCATCAGCTCCGGAGTTTACAAAAAAATTAAGTGCGACCACGCCCACCTAAGCGCGTCCCAGTGCACTTTTCAAGTACCTGCTCTCCGGGGGCTGAAAAATTCCTGATGCGGATGTAACGTAGTGAGTGCCGGGCTCTCCTCGCTTCTGTTTGTTGTTGTTTTGCCCCCGCCCCTTTAAGAGATACTAAGAGACTAGAATGCTGCCGGGAGCAGAGCAAGATGGCAGAACGGAGGTGAGCCGGCATTCTTTTCTTCCTTTTTTTCTCCCTCCCCTCACGCAGACAGCAGCCAGGAGTGCCGAGGGGGTGGGAACACAGGAACAGCGACAAACCCCCAAGATCTCTGCTCCGAATTTCAGTGGCCAGCGGATCTTAGGGGGTCGTGTGAAAAGGCTTCAAGGAAACTAGATCCACACTGGGCAACCTCTGGCCCTCCAGATGTTAGACTGCAGCTGCCATTCCAGCCAATACATGTAGATGATGGTGAATAACGACGGGGACTGCAGTCTGATAATATCTGGAGGGCCAGAAGATGAGCAATTCTGACAGAAGTGTTCTTACCATAACAGTATCACAACATAGACCATTTTGTCTCTCAAAAAGTTTGTAAAAAGTAATAAAGGAACTTTTCAGTCTGGATGAGTGCTGCTCAACACCTTTTCTGTACAACAGATGTCATTCTAGTATGTGGCTGCATAATGTTAGAGGTTCTTTTTGTTAAATATCACACAGTCAACACACCAGCCTATATCAAAGAACTGCTACAGGGGGGGAGTGATACCTCATTCTCCTAATATTGAAGACACACACTTAAATCCAGGAAAGGCAGTGGGGAAGATTACAATTTTGGAAATATCAGTGCTAAGGAGTCAACACTTTCTACTGCTAGTTGATAAAGCAGAACAAAAAGCCATTTTTGAACAGTTACAGATGCCTCCTGATTAAAGGTGTACTGAACTTCTGAGGGAAGAAGTGTGGAGGCAACACTCCTTATTGCCACCTGTCATGCTGTGCTTTGTAGGGATGGGGGGGAGTCGTGATCCAACAGATCTGGAGGCCACATGCTTGGGAAGGCAATTCTATAAGTATAATGTCATGCCCTGGTGCTAAATTGAGAAATAAGACGTCTTCCTGTTTCTGGAATTATTTTACTAAACTTACCATTTATGATAAACAGTAGTTAACACCCAAGGCACAGCAAAACTCCTCTCACACCTTTTTGTGATGCATGGATGATGATGGCAGCTCATCAGTGTGAGATACATAGAGTAAGGAAGAGAAAGCAGTACAGTGGTCCCCTGCCCATTCACAGTTCATATACTGCGGTCCCACTATATCGCGGGATCGCAGTATATGAAAAAAGGCCCCTGGGGTAAGGTGGGAAAAGCCTGTTTCAGGCCTCCCTTATTTACCCCAGGACTGGAGCTGCCCCGAACAGGCCTGTGAGGGCCTTCCTGGGTGTTCTGGGGGGGCCAAAGACCCAGGAAGGCCCTAGCAGGCCCGTTTGGGGCAGCGCCTGGCTGGGGGTAAGTACAAGAACCCCCAGCTAGGTGCCCCAGGCCTGACCCGATCTGCATCTGCATATCGCGGATTTTCAATTATCGCGGGTCGGGTTGGGTCCCTAACCCCCGCAATAGGTTGGGGGGGGTCACTGTACCTTGAACCATCAGTTTGCCTGTGACTTTTTTGTGATTGTTTCTCCTGACCAGAATTGTAATAAGAGTGAAGCAAGTGAGGTGCTTCCCTTGGGTACATCCCAGGAAGAGGGGCATGGGGCAGGTGGGGGTGACTGATCGATTGATATAAAATAAGAATCTGCTATCTCAAGAACATCATCCCAAAAGAGTATGCCTCTGCAGCCCCACTCAGACATTACCTCTTCAGATGAGCTTCTCATATTTAGACAGGAACAAATAGCACCTCCCTTCTGGCTTGGTTTTTTCTATGTCCGGAAATGGAGGAGACTGCAAAGGAGACTGGGTTGTATTATGTGCAAGCAAGAATCCGGGTTTTCCATGTGTAGGGCCTACATGCAAGCAGGGATATTCCCTCTGGCAGACTTGTTGATTTCAATGTGTGGAAAACAATAGAGAGGGGATAGAAGAGGCACTCCCATCTAAGCAAAGTGAGCTTATCCAGGTAAGAAATGACTGGATAAGGTTCATAAGCTCAGCATGAATCTGGTACTATGAATTTCAGTATTTGTGTGGCTTCGTGTATGTTCTTGGTTCTGTGCAGCCTTTCCACCCCCATCCTTTCTGCCCTTTTAAACAACAGTGGTTTCTTTGTGACATCAGAAAAAGTTTGATATTGAAACAGTTAAGACCATTTAAATCACCAGTACTGTGCAGCTCTTTGTAAGCTCCCTAAATTGTCTCTTAATATGCATCAAAACTTAAAAAAAACAAAAATCAAATTTGTTTAGTATTTAATAAATATTATACATCTATCTTCTTGAAAATACCATCCAAACAGGACCCTTATTCATGAATTCTAAATGATTGTTTGCCTTTTAACCAAACTGATGTCCAGAAATTATGGGAACCTAATTTTATATTCTTTCTCTCCTTTTTAGTATTATTATTAATGCTTCTGTTCTTATCCTTCTTTTGGCTGCCTTGGTTTTGACCTGCAACTCACTTGAACTCACACATTTTTGCCTCCAGCTACTCTGAACCTTGTGTCGTACTCCAGAACGTTACCTCTATGTGTTGAGGACCATGTGCCTACTTCTAGGCATTTGACTAGACAATCTGTTTCTCAGATCTCAGAACTTAGGGCCTTTTCACACGACCCCTAAGATCTGCTGGCCCCTTAAATTTGGACCAAAGATCTTAGGGGTTCCTTGCTCTTCCTTCCTCCCCACCAGAAAAAGAGAGGAAAAAATGCAGCTCACCTGGAGGAGCTTCCCTCTTCTGCTTGCTTTTTTTCCTCCCACCTCTTCTCTTAAAGGGGCGGGAGGCAAAAAAAAACACAAGCAGAAGCCAGGAGAGCCCCGCACTGACCAGATTAAATCCGGACCTGGGGATTTTCACCCACCTCAAGCAGGTACAAGAAAGTGCAGCTGGGTCGCGCTTAGGTGGGAGGGGTCACACTTAATTTCCTGCAAACTCCGGAGCTGGTGGGAAAACACGTGTAAAGTCCGGAGTTTGCAGCCATTTGCTGCGGAGTTTAGGGGTCGTGTATAAAGGCCCTTAATGACCTGGATCAGAGGCAACAAAACCCAGTGACAGAGAAGCAAACATTCTGCCTGCAAAAAGCCCAACTCAAGCAACTCAAGATAGACTACGAAATGCCCCTTTCGGAAATGTCAGATAACTTTAGCCAATCACTGTAGATAACAACAGGCCAAGAATATCATTTAAGTGTAAGTGTAGCTTTCTTCATCCCTTTAACAAAGAAGTGGCCATGCATCATTTTGGAGGACAACTCATGAGATTAATTTTTCTGGATTAATATGCTATGTCCCTGGCCTTCTAGAAATGAACTATGTTGTAGACCCATGTCTCCCAGGAGTTAATTGGGGGATTCTTTCCCTCTAGAAAGCTTCCCTCTTTGTCATCACATGATCCTGGAAGAAAGCCTCTATCTATCTATCTATCTATCTATCTATCTATCTATCTATCTATCTATCTATCTATCTATCTATCTATCTATCTATCTATCTATCTATCTATCTATCCAATTTTTGTCCCCCAGCCCACACATTTCTACCATTGGGACTCTACATATTTCCCTTATATGTATGGTTATACTTATATAGATGGAGGACATTATTAGTCATAGGAAGAAACTACCCAATTTGATCATGTGCATCCAGAGCCTGTTGGGTGGTTATGCATGTGCACTTTGCCACTGCACTAAGAAAACATCTAAAATGATGGTTGAATCTGACCACATGAATCACCTGTTTGATTAAAGCAGTGGTTCTCAACCTTCCTAATGCCGTGACCCTTTAGTACAGTTCCTAATGTTGTGGTGACCCCTTGCCCTGCTTGGAAGAGGCCACAAGCCCCTCTGGCAGACCACTGCTGCAGGTGCCATAGAAAACTCCTCTCTACAGGCACCCTCAGCCAATCACAGCCTCCGGTGCCATTGACTGACATTCCCTCCAACCTATCAGGCTGTAACTCACTCTTTCCCTCCCTCCCTTCCCCTCCTCCTCTAGACCCAAGCCATTTGTGCCTTTTTTTTTCACTGGATCATGGCGACCCCTGTGAAATGGTCATTCGACCCCCCCCCAAAGGGGTCCTGACCCCCAGGTTGGGAACCACTGGATTAAAGGGACATAATTTTCACCACCTCCACAGTTCCTCCGGAATAAACATGTTCATTTTTGAAATAAGGAAGATATCACTGCTATATCTACAAATACTACTGTAAAAATCAAAATAAAACAAGGACAAGGACAACACAGTTTATTAAATTTCTACTCTGCCCATCTAGTGTCAAGCCACTATGAGCAATCAGAAAGGTTGACCCTGGCTACGAAATACTGCTTAGGCATGATGCATAGTTACTATCAAATATGATAATGTGTCAATCATAAGATGCCCCCATTCCCACCCTTTTGGAGATGTAATTGCTGTGGTCATCAGAGGGGACCAGACCTGCAGCAAAGCACGCTTTGTACCTGGACAGCACCAGCTGCAAATCTCCTTGGAGCAGTATTTTTATTACATTTTGATAGCAACTTGCGTAGCATTTGACACACTACTGAATAGCTTGGATAGCAAATATTTGGTTGATCTAGTTTAATTAACAATCACTCATCTCATTCAGAGTGGCCTGTCTATGGACCCCACAACTCAGCTCTTCTGCAGAAAAGGAACTCATTGACTATTTCTTAACAGCTTGCTGCTGTCTGTAGTTAGAAAAGTATCATCTAATCCTTTAAACACTGGAAGGAAATTGTAAATAAAACACAGGATGCCCCTCGGGGTACTAGAGAGTGGAGAGAAGATAAAAAAAAATCAGATGGTGTAGAAGAAAGACTCCTGGGAACCTAAAAGCACTGCCAGCTCAACGTGCCAAAAAGTGAGGGTGGGGTGGAGGGTTAGACCATTTCTGTTCTTTTCTTTAATAGGAGCTGGGAGGTGAGTGGGTGTTAATCTCTGAGCAAAGTGGAGAGAAATGCTGAAAATAAAATCACTTGTTATTCTGGCCTGTGCTCGCCAGATATACCTATCTATGATGAGTGTGTGTCAGTGGGAAAGTTAAGTGCATGGTTTTTGGGGTTTTTTTGTTGTTTTTTTGGTGGGGGAATTCCAGAAGCACATCAGCTCAAAAAAAAAAAAAAAAAGGATGGTTCGTTTGCAGACCAGGATTTGCAAAGCCTGTCTGGCAAAGGCACAGTTCCTAGCATATGAAAAGTGGCCTTCCATTTCCTCCAGCAACTGCAGAAGCTTAAAGAGATGAGCAGGCAGCTATTGAAAGCAAGATCCTGCCTGCTTGATGGTCCTATCTGACTTCCAGATCAGCTCCCCCAAAGAGATGAGGCATGGTCGACAAGTGGAAGCTAATTTGCTTTTGATGTAAGGACCAACATTTAAACAGACACAGGAGTGAAAAGGGGAAATGGGGCATTCAGAAACATTCTGACAATGAAATACTATTTGGAAAGCCACAGCCCGGTGAGAAGGAGGGAAGCAGAGTATTAGCAGAAGGGGTCAGGGAGAATATCATCTTCTCCACCATCACAAAAGAATAGTTAGAGGAGTGTTCGGAGAAGAAAGGCGCACGTGAAGGCAGAAGAAGCATTAAGCTCCTCTGAGCTTCCTTTCAGAGCCTGTGCACGCATGTTTCCCTGGCATTAAAGACTTCTACGTGTTCACCATCCATCTGGATGATTTAATACCAGAGGCAGGTGGTAGTTGCCAGCTAGCAGATGATCCTTTAACTTGGCTTCCCAAACACTGTAACAGCGCAAGACATATTTTCCCAAGGAGTACACCTTGGAAAAGTAAACCATCATATTTGAGCCTGTGCTGAATGCTCCGTAGCTACGTTGCTCCTCTGGTCCTGCAAAGGTGTGCAGTGGATGTATAATTTCTACCAGCACGCTCTTTCGTCTCCAGACAGATGGGTTACCCAGTCCCCAGAAGAAGATATGTTAGTGGTCTGGGAGAGCAAGTCCTTTGCTATAAATGTGAGCACCAGCTTGTGGAAGGGAAATTAGGATCCAAGCCTTTATTCTGCAGGGCACAGAGACTCAGGCAGTATTAATCCCCCTTTTATCTATATATGACTTTACAAGGGGGAGTAAGGAAATGTTGACACAGCGTACATGCACAGAGAAATCAATAGCAAATTTAACTGTTGCCATTGTTTGCAGAGCTTACATTTAAAGATCTCTTGACTCTCATTTTAATTTTTTTAAAGCACCTTTCTTTGGGAATCAAATGCTTGTTTTAATTTCATAATTCACCCACATATTTAACTATGCAATCAACATGTTCACAGAGGGTGCTGTGTGAATAATCAGAACCCAGAGGAACTTACGTGTGATTCATTAGTGGATTATTAATTTTCAATTGGCTAAACAGTGACTCTACTGAAGTCTCATGGGATTCACTTTAATATGTAGTTAAAATGAAAGCCCCTTTGGGCTAGGCCCTCCTAGTTTTGTGGAAGGCTACAAGTCTGATTCTTGCCAAATAGGTGACAATGAAATTGATCAGACACAAGTTCATGAGTGGATTAGACTCAGTCACTAGATCAGGCAAACTAGGTTGAAGGCAGAGTTATAGAACATCGAACTGGTCCATAAAGAATTCAGTGGTCTGATGAGATGGAGATGAAAGGCAAGTCAGACACCATAGAATTCAAGGACAGAATAAGGCAGAATAAGTTTCCCAGACTCAACACATAGCCTACAATCAAAGAAGATGCAAATTTAACAGTATTCAAATGTTGTTTACTGTTTTAATTGTTTATTGACATTTTAATGTTTTGATTGTTTTAATTGTTTATTTTAATTGTAAGCCACCCAGAGACCTTTGGGTAGTGGGCGGCATATAAGCTGTAAAAATAAATACAATAAAAATTAAATAGCACATGGTTGGAAGTGGGAATTGTTTAAGTCTCAAAAGACATCAGTTGGTTACAGCATGGGTTTATTTACCTCCCGTATCTTGCAAATTATCTTGCTTTGTTTTCTGATTGTCCATCAGGAAGGAAACACAGGACAGTCAATCAAATGAGACAATACTGACCTAGATTGGTGAACTGTCCCACCTGATAGAAAGACATTTCAGTGTAAGATGCCCCAAAATCCAAGGGTAAATAAGGCCTTGGGAAGGATCCAGGTGCTTGGCCCAGTTAGGCATGCCAGAATTTAGGCTGGGTGGAGAGAACCTTGTTCCTTCCTTGAGAGTGTCAGTACTCCAGCAGCAAAAGACATAGGAAATGAAAGTGAGTAGCAGTTCTCAGACAAAATATGACAATGCTAAGTGGGGATTTTGCTTGGGTGTTGTTGGTATGCTTAAAGCATGCGAGTAGGGTAGTGATCTCTTACAATGAAAATGAACATTGTCATTTCTTTTGAAGATTAAAAGAGCTCTAGAGTTTAGATGAACTTTCAGAGTTCAGCTGGGCAAAGGATTGAATACAAAGCATTTCCACTATATATTCACATGCTTTAAAATAATATCTAAAATTGGATCAACAATGAATCTCAAAACATATGGCTTCCATAAGCAACGGAGGCACCGTTATTACTACACGGCTCCATTGCATCATGGACAAACGAAGTGTGTCTGCACTGTGTCCGTACACATAGAGTTGCACACTTTGTTCGAACTGGCTTTGTTTATTCATTTGTTCTATTTCTGGAGTGTTTGCATGACTGCATATTCCTCAGAGAAGCTTCCAGCCATCACAAAGAACAGCTGAAAAGGTATGAAGCTATAAAACCAGCCACGAACTAGTTAAAAACAAGAACAAAAAGTGAAAAAACATGAGTAAAATGCAAAAAGAACTGCTAGCCCCTTGCATTCATCCAGCTCTGAACTCTGCCAGCCAGCCAATCAACCAATCAAACTAGCCTATGATTCAAAGAAGACACAGGCATACACAAGAGAGCACAGAACTGGAAAGTTGCCTTTCATTTAAGATATAACAGTTTCCACTGCCCAAGAGAGGCTATTTTTTTCCAAAACAGGGAGAGTATTTTTTTTTTTTTTTGCTTTCATGACGGCTGAGCTTAGTTTCATTTCAAATACATGAGCAAAGGTTGACTATTCTTTCTTTAAACAGCTGTCACAGTCGGACTCAGGAGTGTATCAGCACCATCCAATAAATACATTTTGTATCCAAATACTTGTTATATTGTTCTGAACCAATCTGAACCAAGCTGGTTTGGAGGTGGCCAGAACTAGTGTGTTATCAGGTCTGTGTAGACATTTTCATGATTCCAGGTTTAAGCAATAGGGGAGGGGTTGCAAATGGGAAGAGCAAGAGACTATGACCTGGGATGAGGGTTCTGTGCAATGCCGTTGATTTATTTTTACATGATCCCTAAGATCCGCTGGTAGCTTAAATTCGGATCCCCCCCAGCCAGATATCATGTGGGTTTTGTTCCTCTTCCCGTGTTCCCACCCTTCTGCACTCTGTTGCTTCTGTCTGTGGTGAGGGGAGGGAGAAAAAATGCAGGCTCACCTCCGGAGCAGCCCCTTAGGGACTCCTGTCTGTTAAAGGGGCGACGGGGACAATAAAAACAAACAGAAGGCGAGGCGAACCTGTCATCCACAGCTTTACAATCCGCATCAGATTTTTTTTACCTCCTGAGACCAGGTACTTATAAAGTGCACTGGGGTGTGCTTAAGTGGGTGTGGGCGTACTTTGTTTTTTTAAAAGTCCACTGCTGGTGGGAAAACATTTTTATGCTCTGGATCTGCAAGTGTTTTGCAGCAGATTTTAGGGGTTGTGTAAAAGGGCTAAGGAATATGATGGGCCTGCTATGTATAGGCAGATCTCCTCAAAATTTATTACACATACACACAAAGAGACAGACCACAGCAGGAGCGATGCAGTCTACTCATTACTGACGTCCCTTCTTCCACAACTTCATTCTACAACAGCCAACTGCAGGAAAAGAAGTGAGGGAGGGGAAATTTAGTTTATAGCACTACTTTGACCCATCAGATCAAAGTTTATGCAAATCAGTCATCCATCCCATTCTTACGCACAAACAGTCCTAAGTGCAAAGAAGATTCAGTGCAGCTAGCTAGCTAAAAGGAAGAAAATTCTATAATGCTACCAGTCTAGTAAGTGATGTACTGCAGCTTGGAACGCTCTCTCTTTGCCGTGCCTCAACGTGAAAACTCTGCTTGCTCAGATAGACAAGAACATATAGAGTGCTACAGGCTACATCACTTACTAGATCAGGAGCATTCTGGAATTTCCTACCTTTTTCCTTTCTGCAAGGTAGTTACACTGAGTCAGTCGTCTTTACACTTCAGACTGAAAGGTGGAATACATGGGGATTTAGCCCAGTACATGTTCTACTGTGCTGATTTGAGCCTAAAGACAGTAATCAGATGATATCTTTAGTGAAGCAAACCAACTTTGCCTTGATTCCTTTCAAGGAGAAAGGCAGGATAGGAATAAATAAATAAATAAATAAATAAATAAATAAATAAATAAATAAATAAATAAATAAATCACCCTGGAGTATTCCTGCACATTTCTTGGAACTGTTACGGCATTCTGGTTTTTTGGCACAAGTACCATTGCTCTCTTTTTGTCCGTTTCCAGTTCATGCGATGACTGAAAATGAATCAAAAGCCTTCCTTTTCTTTTTATTTTCAATCTGGCAATATCATGAAGTAGCTCTATATGAAGCCTAAAATTAACTCAAATGGTGACTGCAGCCCAGAGAGCAGAAAATGAATAGCGCTTGGAAGAAAAGCAATGATCAGTATGAATAGCATCTGGAGGAATAAAACATCACCCTCCCAATCCAATGCAGACTAGTTAATTTGATCATACTTCCAGCTGGCATGTATGGTTGTGAAACCTGGATTTTGAGGAAGACAGATAGGGAAAAGACAGATGCATTTGAATTGGGGTACTGGAGACAACTACACATCCCATGGACAGCGAGCATGACCAACAAGGAAGTCCTAGACAGAATCAAACCAAACAAATCTCTGGAAGCCAAGATCACCAAACAGTCATGTTATGCCGATTCAGTGGAAAAAGACAATAATGCTGCTGGGATTGGACAGTGGCAAAAGAAGGAGGCACCCAAGGACTCAATGGCTTGACACCATCAGAAGGGACACTGGAATGACCTTGATGGAGCCAAAAGAAGCTGTAAGAGAGAGAGAAGCACGGAGAGCATGGAACCACAAAGTAACCGAGAGTTGGACGTAACTGAAAAGATATAAAAAGAAGAGCAGCAAAAATGTACCAGTCTTAAAATTTTTCTTATAAAAATCTTTTCGTTCTCTTATTTTAAAGCACCATTTGAGAAACTGCCAAATCCATCACCATGGCAGTTTCTTGACTGGTTCTTCAAGACAAGGGAAAGAACTGCATTTGTATATTAGGGATTTGCAGTAGGCTGTGGTAGGCTATGAAAAATGTATTGCCTAATACACTTCTGTTAAAGATCACCGATAATACACACACTGGACTTTCTGAAAAGGGGGGGACTATATAGGATCACGTGAAGTTTGTATGCCATTTTGGAAGAGAGGATCACATCCAAATGGCATGTCAGAACTCCTAGTTGGCCCTATTTAGTTTCCTCCAACCAGTTGTGTAGACAAGCCCTGGCAGAGGTCCATCTGAGTGCTTCCCAGGAACTCAGCAACGGGAATTACCAGGGGAGGTTCTGGCTTTCATTGGGGCTTCCGCTGTCAATTTCCTTATACCTGATGACTTCCTTCATTTGCTGCATTAAAGTGTTACCAGGTTGGAGGTGGGGTCTCCTTCCAAATTGCAGCATTTCTAATCCCCCAAATGCCACACCAAACTTGAGTAAATATGTGGCTAGAGAGCATACAGTACCTTTTTAACACACAAGTCAATATTTCACATTTTCCTCTTAATTTTTCAGAATCTTTTCCTCTCTGCTGGTAAGCTGACGGAAGTATTTGCTCTGTATCAGAAACACCTGCATACAATACTGAAGCTGTGAATTATTTTCAGGAAACAGTACTCTGTGTATCTCCCCACACACACACACACACCCATGATCATGACCACATTCAAGTTCAGAACAAGCTGAAACAAGTACTCAGAAGACGTGCTGTGACATAAGTGTATAGAACTTAGGAAATGTAGCTGCCTTGTTCCTGTTTGGAGATCACCACTAAGAACAATAATTCAAGAATCAGAAGTGGGCGAGTCATACATCTAGGGCAGACATTGGCTCTTTAGGGCTGACATCCTTGGCCAACTTTTTCAGGTTACTATCCCAATTTTCTGCAGCACTAGTTGTAAAGCAAAAATTGTGTGCCAACACCATTCAAACCTAAAGTTACGTGGAAAACAAGCTTTCCTCAACCTAATGTTGGGCTACACCTCCCAGCATCCCTTGTCAGCACTGCCATATTGATAGAAGGTCCTATAAACTGATATTAATAATTACCCTGTAGTAAATTACCTCCTCCTGTATCTCAACATGTCGGGGCGTGGTGGCTCAGTGGGCTGGAGCACTGAAACTGTCAGCTGCAAAGTCGGCAGCTCAGCTGTTCGAATCCCAGGTGCCATGCAGCTCCTGCTGTTAACCCCAGCTCCTGCCAACGTAGCAGTTCAAAAGCATGTAAATGCAAGTAGATAAAATAGGTACTGCCATAAAAAGCGGGAAGGTAAGCAGTGTTCCATGCGCAGAAATGCATTCAGCCATGCTGGCCACATGGCCATGGACTTGCACAACACTGGTTCTTTGGCTTAGAAACAGAGCACTGCCCCTAGAGTCAGACACAACTAGCATGCATATGTGGAGGGAATTTTACTTTTTACTTATATCTCAACATGAGATTTTTTTAAAAAAAGAAGATATGTACCTATCCATTTATCTGGAAGTTGAGTTATGGCAACAAGACTTCTTTTTCTTGAGAGACAGAAACGTTTCGCTGCTCATCCAAACAGCTTCATCAGTCTGACTGATTAAGACTGATGAAGCTATTTGGATGAGCAGCAAAACGTTTCAAAAGAAGTCCAGTTGCCATAACTCAAATTCCAGATAAACTCACCTGAATAACTTCAAGGACATATCCATCCATTTATTTAGTTGCCAGAATCCTACCAAGGATTTACACCAGTGTGAATTTAATTAAATTGCAGTGGCAAATTGCTGGCATGCAACCAGGAATGTGAGTGGCAGCTCATTAACTTGCAGGAACTCACTCATAGTTTGTGCAGTTACACTTATACCAGAGTAAATTCCCCACAGTATTGTGGGTATTATCTACTGCTTATGTATTTTGTATTGCATTTTAACCTGCCTTTCCACTAAAAATAGTGCTTGGGACACCTGACAAATATAATTGAAAATAAAAAACAACTACTGTTAAAGGCACAGTAGTAATAGTAGTAGTAGTAGTAGTAGTAGTAGTAGTAGCAGCAGCAGCAGCAGCAGTAGTAATTTGAAAACCCAAATTGAAAAAATGCACTTTTACATCCCCGTTGAAGCAATGGTAATAGAAAGTGCTCACAACACCAAGAGGGATGCATTCAACAGTCTGGGAGCAACACTGGATAACTTTCTCTGTTGCACACCCATCAATTGGACATCCAATTTAGGGCCTTTATACACGACCCCTAAACTCCGCAGCAAATGGCTGCAAACTCCGGACCTTACAAGTGTTTTCCCACCAGCTCCGGAGTTTGCAGGAAATTAAGTGGGACCCCACCCACCTAAGCGCGACCCAGCTGCACTTTCTTGTACCTGCTTGAGGCCCAGGTCCGGATTTAATCTGGTCAGTGCGGGGCTCTCCTGGCTTCTGCTTGTGTGTTTTTTGCCTCCCGCCCCTTTAAGAGAAGAGGTGGGAGGAAAAAAAGCAAGCAGAAGAGAAACGGAAGAGAAACGGAGCTCCAGGAAGCTCCTCCAGGTGAGCTGCATTTTTTCCTCTCTTTCTCTGGTGGGGAGGAAGGAAGAGCAACAAACCCCTAAGATCTTTGGTCCGAATTTAAGGGGCCAGCGGATCTTAGGGGTCGTGTGAAAAGGCCCTTAATCTCTTAATGATCAGACAGGTTCATAACAAGACAGGAAGCTCCTTAGACAGACAAACTCCAAGTCTTTAAGGGCTTTCAGCATTAAAACTAACACCTTGAACTGGGCCTGAAAAACATTTGACAACCATGGTGGCATCAGTACAGTATGATTTAACACTACGAACAATGGCAATACAATGTTTTGCCTACCACATCCTTAGAGATTGAGGCAACTGAGTAGAGCAAGTGATTTATCCCAATCCAGTGGATTTTGCAAGAGACAAAAACTCCCCAAAGACAGGCTTGCCTGTGTACAGCAGAACCCTTTTCTTATTTATATCTGAATGAAGGAATCTACCTTCTGGCCCAATGTCCCCTGATTGTAATGAAGCAACATGGACACACACATGCAAGAGATATACCTTTATTAGACATTGTAATATAATGAAAATAAACATGGAAAGAAGGAAATTTGCTCACACCTACCCACCCAGCTCTCTAGTCTCTCCTGGTGATGGGCCATAATCTAAAGAGGGCCTATCTATCTGCATGTGGATGCCTTCCCCACATTTCAGTATGCTGACTTTTTGGGACTTGTGAATCTAGGTTAACACATTTCTCATACACAGTACTCATTTATTTCACTGGTTAACCACAATTTGGCATGCTATGCAACTACCAAAAATGGAGATTTTTCAAAAAATAAAGATCAATGTAACATGGCTAGTCATCATATTATAGAAAAGGAGTGGATGTGGGTTTTATGATTTTTTTTTTGGAGGGGAGAATAAGAGCTAGATATCCCTCAAGAGTCGGTTTTTAAGCTAGTTACTTTTAGGTTGTTTTTCGTTCAAGTCAGAAGTGATCCAGTGATTCTTCTGGAGAGGAAGAGTCAGCAAACAGGATGCTGCCCTTACCCAGGGAATGCCTGAAGATGTTATTTTTAGGTTAGTAAAATTAGATTGCTGGATGTCTGTGAAGATTCTCAGTCATCCAGGTAAGTTTATCTGGACGTTGAGTCATGGCTACTGAACTTCTTTTTCTTGAGA
The DNA here is from genome assembly GCA_029282475.1 of Phrynocephalus forsythii. Taxonomy (NCBI): domain Eukaryota; kingdom Metazoa; phylum Chordata; class Lepidosauria; order Squamata; family Agamidae; genus Phrynocephalus; species Phrynocephalus forsythii. The sequence continues at coordinate 61,028,249 of JAPFRF010000002.1, forward strand.
GATAAAAACGTTTCGTTGCTCATCCAAACAGCTTCATCAGTCTGAATACAGCTAGTGCGAGTCCTCCATCTTATAGTCAGCTTTGACCTCTTGTTCTCGAAGGCCATTGGTCACCTTAAGGCTATGGATACTATTGTCTACCTCAGGGCTGTCCAACTTTGAACAGTCCGCAGGCTATTTTTGCCCACCGCATGTCCCGGCGGGCTCCTTTGTGAAGTGTTTGCACACGCGCACACACTCCTCACTGCTGCTCCCTCTCCCAGGTCCTTGGTGCTCCCCGTGCTCCATGCACATGCATCCAGACTGGGCCCCAGCTGCCAGAGGTTGAGGAGGTGCAGGGTGGGCAGAGCCGGGCGGCAGCAGCAGTCCTCCAGCCGTCGCCGCCTCCTCCTCCTCCTCCCTCCCAGTGGTGGGTCGCCCCTGCCACCGGCCACCCTCTCAGCTTGGTGGACAGTTGAGGCCGAGGACGGCCAGGAGGAGGCACTTGGCCCAGGAGAGCACGGTGGAGCCCAGGCCACAGCCCTGCCGGGCAGCTCAGCGCTGGACTGGGCTCCTGCACTCCCCCCAACACGCCTCCAGAAGTGACACGCCGGGAGGCCGGGAGGGAGCCAGTGAGTGCCCTGCTGGTGTGCAAGGTGTGGAGGACACTGAGGCCAGGAGGGACCCAGCGGGTGACCTCCAACGGCGCCGTGGACGACTGGTCACCCACAGGCAACACATTGGGCAGGCCTGGTCTACCTAACAAGCCTATTCAGGCCATTGTTCATCTTATGAGCCTATTTAAGACCAAGGTGACAAGAGGTCAAAGCTGACTATAAGATGGAGGACTTGCATTAATTGTATTCACACTGATGAAGCTGTTTGGATGAGCAGCAAAACATTTCTATCTCTCAAGAAATAGATTGCTGGATCTAAATCCAGCCTCAATGGAAAAGAAAATAATACCAGGCAAAGTGGAAGACCATCGGAAAAGAGGGAAACCACCTGAGATGGATTTACTTGTTTATGACCATGTTTGGCTTAGTTTGAAAGCCTAAGCAGGTCTGTTAACAACAGAGTCTTTTAGAGGTCACTGAGTCATAGGGTTGTCAGAAGTGACTTGAGGGCAGATTAGAACAAAACAGATAACATTCCCCTTAAATATAACCGGGGAAATATCCAGTGGTGTATATTAAAATCAGGAACTAATCAACACGTTACATTTAATATAGGTTTGTATGGAATATATGCACACAACACCTGCCAGTGCCTACTATGAGCTTAGTGTTCTTGCAATACCAAACTAATTCCAAAGCTCATACTTGAAACCAACAGTAGATGGCCTACTTTTCACAGAAAGAAGACAGGAGAATCCTACATAATAGAGAGAGAGAGAGAGAGAGAGAGAGAAGTGGGGGAGCACATGAGCTGTCACTTGAACATGGCATGCATTTCTGAGAACAAGTGAAAACACAATTAGGAAAAGAAAGCAGTAGTTTCTTCCCAAAACAGATGGGAAGCAAGTAGTCATCAAGCCATTAAAAGTAAGAGGAATACTGAAACCAATGTGACCCAGAATGTAGAATCAGTATAGAAATAATGAAAGTAATAAGATAATGAATCCAAGAATATTTAAACAGGAATACAGATTCCTTTATATATACAGTATATATTTTAAAACTCTACAAAATACATATCTAATTAATTAGAGGATATTGTCGGGAGACTCTTCAGAAAGATTACTTTGCAAGATATTTAGGACAGGATCTAATGGTTAGTTAAGCCAGGGCAAATGTAAATTGCAGCAGCAAATTGCCACTGGTTAACAAGTCACTGTTTGTATCCTTTATTACAAGTTGCGTTATTTGATGCGCAAAGAGAGGCATATTTGAGCAGAAAGTGAGGAGGAATTAAAGAACCTCTTAATAAGGGTGAAAGAAGAGAGTGAAAAAATGGGCTGAAGCTCAGCATAAAAAAAACTAAAATCATGGCCACTGGTCCCACAACGTCCTGGCAAATAGAGGGGGAAGAAATGGAGGCAACTTTCTTCGGCTCCTTGACTGCAGCAATGAAATTAAAAGACGCCTACTTCTTGGGGGGAAAGCAATGGCAAACTTAGGCAGCATCTTAAAAAGCAAAGACATTACTTTACCAACAAAGGTCTGGATCGTCAAAGCTATGGTTTTTCCGGTAGTGATGTATGGAAGTGAGAACTGGACCATGAAGAAGGCTGGTCACTGTAGAATTGATTCTTTTGAGCTGTGGTGCTGGAAGAGACTCTTGAGAGTCCCCTGGACTGCAAGGAGATCAAACCTATCCATCCTGAAGGAAATCAACCCTGAATGTCCACTTGAAGGACAGATTTTGAAGCTGAGGCTCCAGTACTTTGGCCACCTCATAAGGAGAGAGGAGTCCTTGGGAAAGTCCCTGATGTTGGGAAAGATTGAAGGCAAAAGGAAAAGAGGACGGCAGAGAATGAGATGGTTGGACGGTGTCATCGATGCAACCAATATGGATTTGACCAAACTCCAGGAGGCAGCGGAAGACAGGAAAGCCTGGCATACTCTGGTCCATGGGGTCACAAAGAGTCGGACACGACTGAACGACTGACTGAACAACAACAATTTTACACCTTTGCACTTAATGCTAGCCATCACCTACCATTGAGGTTCTGTCTATTCTTATATATAGATTGATAAAACTCTGGAGAGGTTAAGATGTTATCTATTGTAATGGCCTGTATAAACAAAGAGCAACCTTCTCAAGAATTATGCCCATTAGAGATAACATTGCTTACTGCTACAGCTTGTGCTATCCCTCAGTTGTCTGTGTGCACAGCTTTCAAAGGTTTTTATATGTTGTTATCGTGTTTGACTAGACATGTGTGGTATATGAGACAACAGAAATGAGTCGCAACACCATGAAAATGATGCTGATGTCCTATCACCTTGAGTTCTCTCAAGAACCATTGCCCACCTCCTACCTAAATGGTTTCTTGACTAAAATATTACCACATGTACCTGCCTATTTAAGCCTCATTCCGTCATTATAAACATGGATGAAGCAAACACCAAATTTGGATAGAGCTGTTTCCAAAGAAGGGTCTGTGTTATTTTATTTCAGCAAGTTGTCACAATTGGCAGAAAAGAAAAGAAAAGACCTAAACAAGCAAGGACAAAACATTGTGCCCCCTTTAAAAACAATATGGATCAAAATCTACTTTTTCAGACACATGGGTTTTGAGCCAGGATAGCCGACACCGAAACAAATGTGTTATAGTGCCAACTGTATTTTGTCCTTGGTTCCGTCTCCTTGCTCCCCTTCAATTTCGCCAACGCAACAGACAATAATTGAAGATGGGTGTGCTGGTGAACTCTTGCTTTCATTCACAGTATTTTACGGGGTCCAAACAATATATTCAGCATGCTACTCCCCGTTTTCCCATTGCTTTTTTATTCTCAAATGTCTGAGGGAAGAGGATGAAAAACAAGCAATTTGTTAAAAGAAACACTATTTGGGAGAAGGGTTTCACCAGGGATTCCTTAATGGCAGACTGTGTGACAGCTATCCATGTAGGCAGTGAGTGCTAATAAAGGTTGTTAGAATATGGTGAGAAAAATGGCTTTTTGCATTTCTGTCTGCAAGGATACGGAGGCAGCTGACCTCACTATTTGGCACTCTGTCCAGGGCTTTCTACAAAATGTACAATTGTTACACGTGTGTCCCCCTGGATCCACATTAGGTGGGTAGGGCGCCCATGTGAATGTAAAAGCAAGAGACACTGCTTTCCTGCCCCTTCTTTTGACAGCTTGTTTGTCTGATAATAAAACAATCCTAACCGCATGGTGAATGGACTGACACACATTCCATCCCACCAACACCCCCAAGACTTTCTCTCTCCAAAATAGATAGGGAGTGGACTTTCCTTCCTTTTAATTCCTCCTAATGGTTTACATCAGCCGAAAGAGGGTGTAGTTGAGGAACCCAGTTGTGCTGATTATCAGGGAAATGAAGGACTTGGTTGTAGTTGCGGATCTAGGATGCCTGCCCCTGCCTTGCCTGTAACTCATGGCATGCCTCCAGTAAAAACAGCAGGAGCAGTTAACTCTACACCCATAAACTGTTGTGCACGTATATATAGGGCAGAGGTTCCCATCAGTGGGGAGGCATTCCTGACCATTCTAACTCTCACTGGCCCATGGATTTAGACTAAGGTTACGATTGATGTCCAAGGAAATAAACATGGCATTGACCTGTCTAATTGAAATGTTGCTTTTTTAGATTGTTGTGGTTTCCTTAGTTGAAAGGTAAAGGTTCCCTACACACATATGTGCTAGTCATGTCTGACTCTAGGGGCAGTGCTCATCTCCATATTCAAGCCAAAGAGACAGTGTTGTGCAAGTCCATGGCCATGTGACTGACATGGCTGCAAGGTAGCACTATTTTACCTTTCCACTTTTTACTGCAGTACCTATTTATCTACTTGCATTTACATGCTTTTGAACTGCTAGGTTGGCAGGAGCTGGGCTTATCAGCTCCGCTGCGTGGCACCCGGGATTCGAACCTCCAAGCTGCCGACTTTGCAGCCAACAGTTTTCGGAGCCTTAGTCCACTGAGCCATCATGCCCCTTTTCCTTAGTTTAGGTAGGTACTCGTAATTTTCTGCTGTTTTAAATATTTCATTGTAACTTTCTTTGATCATGTATTTGAGGGATGGGCAAACATTAATAATGCATTAATAACACATCAATAAACAAACATATAACAAGTAAATGCTGAAATAATTATATATACATGTTGACATTCCCCTTGTTTTATGTCAGTAAGGAGGTGTTCATCATTTGTAATACTGTACAGCAAATTTACCAGATATCTACATACAAATCTAATTTCAGATTTCTGAATTTTTGGAAAGTTTAATATAGGCTTGCCAGGGGTGCCTCTTTTTTACCCCTCTTATCTTTCTCAGTGAGTCCAATTCTATTTTCTACATGCCTCCCATCTCAGACTGGATGTCTTTTTAAAGGTGGCTTTCCAGCAGAGTTTCACCAGTTGTTTTAACATCTGAAAATGACTGGACACTAGGCCAGTATCTGGCCCTGTTGGCTCTCCACATGGCAATAGTTAGGGCGGCAGGTATGCTTTGGATTCAAATAAGCCAACCCCAGATAAAGAAGAAATGCACCAATAGGTTTCTTCATTTAATAAAAAGTATGTTAGAAGCTGTAGTTAAAGAAATATGTCAAAAATCTCAATGTGAAAAAGATCAATGCTCTTAACAAAAAACACAACTTCTGATATGGTTTTTCGACTAAATTAAGAAAACCGGACCTAAGGTGTCATTTTTCTTCTTTCAAAAGCTACCTTTCTAATGAAGGCAATATTTAAGTTATTCATCATTGAACACAATCTAAAGCCTATGGTGTAGACATGTTAGTCCTCACATTTAATTATTAGCAGTATGGTAAAAGTAAGGGAGTCTGGACACTGGAGAGCATTGTCTCAGTTTCACTGACACACTTGAGCCCCTTCATCATGTTAAGGTGTACATCCAAGAAGGAAGCTACGAGCTTATGTTTAAAAGAGTTGAGCAGAATGATTGAGGATGGGAAGTTCCGGAGATGTCTCCTTCATTCTAGCCCCTCACCTCTCTCTCCATTGTCATTGCGATCACTTTCGCTACATGTTCCAGCCCCAATGCCTCCTCTCCATTTCATCACCCTTTGCACACGTGGAAGGAGAGTTGATTAATGTGAAGAGGAAGAACTGCAAGCCATGGGATTAGGGTTCTAGTTTTTTAGTCACAGGTCACGGGGAGAGCCCTCACAGGTACTGGCCTTTCCCTCTTCAGACCCATTGACCTTTGCATGTAGGTGAGGGACAAGGATGGAGAGGGTGGGGCTAGAATACCCTCCTCTACTTCTGAGTCTTCCTTGTGGTTCCTAATGTTTGAGTAGGACTTCAACAGAGCAGAGTAACTGAAGAGGCATGGATAGCATGCAGGAAGAAGAGGGCTGAGATTACTGAAGAAGCATGGACAGGCAGGGTACAAAAGCAGCTGCCCAAGAAGTGTAGAAAGGGTGGAAAATAGGAAGGGGTCATTGGTTGCCACAGAGCTTTGAACAACGAAGAAGGAACCAACACATGTCTCAAGCAGAGAGAAAGGGGAGGAGGCTACTAGGCCCCCCTTTTGTTCAATACTAGGGTGTGGCTACCTTATAGGAGCTCAATCAAAGCTTTTTAGGGCCTTATCTTCCTCCTCAGCTCTGGAGACCTCCCTAACAAAGATTAATCTTCTCTCATTCTAGGCCAGATTGTTAGATAATGTTCATTATTACTCTTTCCCCCCTTTTTGTAGAGCTCTCAGTTGAGCTGACAGCAATTAACCAGCATCCTCTCAGATGTTTCCTTGAGCATTCAGAGTTCAAAATATTTGTACCTAGCAGAGAGGCTCACAAAGCCTTTGTAACAATTAGCTATGGAAAAGCTTCTTTTGTTTTAAAATTGTGGTAGTATTATGTTTCTTTCACAATACTGGTGCTATCATTTTATTTATGCAGATTGTAAAAAAGTGAAAGCAAAAGAGGGTTCCTGCCCCAAAGAGTTTAAAGTCCAAATTATATTGTGTGGGCTGAGCAACTCGGGCATCAGAGACAAATCTAAAATGATGTTTGATGGACACAGTTCCTGAATAAACCCAAGTCTGCAGCCTGTCAGGAGTGGACAGATCGTGAAAGAAACCTGGCAAAAAGTCAACTTCCAGCCTTTTGAGACCCCAGTACTAACTAGTATGGCTATCAAATTCAGCAGGATTCTCTAACTGGCTGACAGCTTTCACAGCTGGTTCAGGGGTTTTGGGAGGCAATCTGTGTGTCTACTGGCACATCTAGTTTAAAAATAGGCACAGTTTCATCCGTGAGTAGAACTAGTCCTATGTAGCTTATTCATGTTTACCTAGGAAGATAGATGCATTGTGAAGTGAAATTGGCTTTAATTGTTTAGTCCAGCTCATTCTGGAAACATAATTTTAATGTTTGCTTGCTGATTGGGCAGTAGGATTTTAAGCTTTCTGTGTCAAAAGGTGCTTCTTATTTTTACTGCTTGTAAGCTGGGGGGGGGGAAGACTCGCAATTTTGAAAAATAGCATAATCTGAATCAGTAATTATTGAAATAAAATTGTTCACAGTTGAACATCTCAAATGTTGGATTTGGTTTTGATAAAAGTAATACTTTTGCAACTTCCAAAGCCCATTGTGAAGATGAATTGGCCTCATATTAAGAAAAAACTTTTCTGAAAAATAGAGTGTGGGCAAAATACTACACACACATTTTAAAATACAAGCAGATACACTTAGGGCAATAAAAACATATTCAACATACTTTAGCCTGTGAGAGGGAAAGCAAACAAATGTGCAGATTAGGAAAATCATGCAGAAGTATATACATTTCAACATAGGAAGAAGAGCCTTGCGTTCTGATATTTATCTATGCTTGGAATCCTGTTGCTTGCCATAGTAAATCACTACTGGAGTAGGCCTACTGAATCAATGGAACTTACAGAGCTGACTCACCAAATTCTTACTGATTTTTTTCCTTAAAAAAAAATCTCTATTGAATGAACATGGAAACAACAAAAACAATAACAAAATAATAGTAAAGGACTATTCCTAGAAATGGATACTCGGATATAGTTCATTCAACCATTTTAATCTATATCAGAAAATAAGTCTTGTATTCTTATATCTATATAACGGGACTAGTGTTGTTGCTTGCTATACTAAGCATCAGGATTTCAGCCAAAGAGAGGGAAGAGAAATACAGGTGGTAAAACTGAGGTAGAGATATTTTCATATACTGTGCTAATTTACATTTGTAGTATAAGGGGCAAGTTTAAAATATGAAGGTTTCATCATCACCTTTTGTTAAGACAAAAGAAACAGATTATTTTCTTCTTCATTCTAACCCCAGTGATTTCATTGTCGGTCTCAATCGTTGAAAGATAAAGTCAATCTCTTTATATGTTATATTAATTATACCTTACATTTTAGTACAGTACTTGCCATTTATTGTGCAGAAAAATATACGGACCTGACTTACCAGGTCCAGCGTTGTGGTCCGCAGCCCAGCTGGACCCCCAAGGAGCCACAAAATGGCATGGGATAGGTCACCCACGTGGTGCCCAGCAAGGCTGCGCTGGGCGTCTGTGCCAATCCCGGGCGCCCGGCGTGCTTTGCGGCTGCAGGCATCCGGGTACTGGCCGGCCCGCACAGGTGCAAATGCCCGGCTGGTGCCAGCCCCTTAAAAGGGGTGCAGCTACCGGAACGGCACCATTGTGGGGTCAGCAGCAGCTGAGTTCCCCCACCCACCCACCACTGGACATGAAGTCGATTCATTGTTATGTTGGTTGTGTTAATTTAAATCATTTCTGTTGTCTTTTCATCACAGCTTTGGCGGTTTGGAGGCATTGGGACCGGATCCAGGCTGAGGTGGCTGCAGGAAGGAGCCTGCGCGGCATGGAATCAACAGGTGGCAATGGTGGACCCAGGAGGGAGCTGCAAGTGTCCCGGCTCGGGACAGACAACAGACAGCCTCTCCGCTCAGCATGGAGGAAGGAAATCCCGAAGGAGTCTGTGTCCACGGGGGTTTCCAGAAGCTGAAAACAAAGGGTGCTGCCACCTGGTGGCGCCACCACACACATCGGGGGGACAGGTAGGTTCCCTGATGGTATTGGATACGACCCAATGCGTGGCCAGAGTACTTCAGTTTGTCACCAATGCCAATAAAGCTGTGGCCTCCACATCTTTCCCATAAGTACAAGAGTGTCAGTGTGGTTAATGGGTTTTGTCAAACGCCAAGGCTTGGCACTGGACCACAACCGGAATGAAGTGGAAAAGAAACAAAATTAATGTACTGGGGCATGGAACTAGTCTTATTCTTTGTCATCCACAGGACCCCCTTTCATTTCAAGTACTGTATTCATAATCCAGGGTACTGCTTATCGCATGTCACCCTTTTTAAAAAAGGATAACATAAGGACTGTTAGCTATTCTGGTCAGAGATGGAGAAAAGTGGAGAATATGAAGGAAGGCCTTTTCAAGTGAGAAAGAAAAAAATTATGAAACTGTGTACAGACAGAGGTAGAATGAGGTTCACGTGAAAGACCCTACTGCCACTGCAATCATTGTGTGACCACAGCACTGGCTACTCAAATTGTGCAAAGCCTCGCTCTTGCTGCATTTCCTCCTCCGTGATTAAACCTGTGACCTCCAATCCTTTTGAGTTGTTGAACATTTAGGATTGGTTGCAAAGCCATGAAGGAAGCAATAACTTCATGAAATGCTAGCATCTAGCATTATAACTAAATGATAAGCCATTGGTGACAGGACTGGTTTTGGAGCAGTTATATCTGGAACCGTTCTCCTAGAAGACTTACTAGTGCAAAATACACTACTTTACAGACCACACTCCTTCCATGTCTTTCGCTGAGGATTAGAGCATGAGGAATGTCCCTTTAATTCTGCATATGATCTATTGACTTTGTGTACTTTTCCTTCCTACAAGCAAATCACTATGGTGAACAGGCAATTCATATACCACATGATTGTAGGAAAGCAAAGTGTGCTGCTTATATACTAGCCCACAGTTCTTAAAGTAGACTCTGGGCAATTCAATTTAGTTATACATACTACATATCGCCCCTCACTCAGCTGGGTATTCAGTTTAGAGACCTCAGAAGGATGGAAGGCTGAGTCAAACTCAAACAGACTACTGTAGACATGGGCACGACCATTTGACGTTTCGAGTTTTCGTTTGTCGGAACGGGTCCGTTTCGGGTCGTTTCCGTTTGTCGTGAAATTTTTCAAAAATTTGTCGTTTCCATTTGTCGTTTGTCGTTTCCACCGCGATTTAGCGTGGGTTTGACTTAGCATAGGGGTGTCCCGCAATCAGGGCCGGCGCTAGGTATTTTTGCACCCTAGGTGGCGGGCGGGGCGGGGGGCGGGCGAGCGAGCGGGTGGGGGGCGGCCGCGGGCGGGCAAGTGGGTGGGCGGCGGCGCGGGCTGCAGGCAAGTGGCGGCGCAGGTGGACGGGCGAGTGGGCAGTTAGGATATCACTTAGGATAGAGGTTCTGTTCTTGGCTTGCACCCCAAATGTGTGTGTGCGCACATGCAAATTGAAGTTGGGAAAATAGAAAATAAATGGTAGTATATAATATATTTTTAAAATAAATCCACACCTCCCACTCCCAGTCGAACCTCCCCCTTTATCCAATATCAGAAAAAAATCCTCACAAACTGCCAGAGAAGAAATAAAGAATAAACTGCTATTCCCTTCAGCAGACAAAGCTGCAGGGAATCAAAGAAATTGTTTTCTAAATTCAATTCCCTCCCTGCCTGCCTAACTTAAATCCTAAAGCCTCCGGCCTCCCTCCTCAATCTCGATCGGATCACACCAGCACCAGCAGCCAGCCCTCCTCCCTCAACCACATCCATACACCCGACTGCGATTTCTGGAAGGTGCCTCGGCTTTTTATGCCCTCCGAGACATCCAGAAGTGTCAGTCAAAAACCTGGTGATGCCATTGGTAGAATGGTTCAAAAAATTTGCATGGTCCCATCCCATGCCCAGCCCAAATGGGCAGGTCTAAAAAATAAAAATAAAATAAAATAAAATAAAATCAATACAACGTTTTATTGCTATAAAAAAACCCACTGCTGCTACTATTAAAATTCAGGCATTTAAAATAAATAAATTTCACATGTTTCTGTGGGGATTTGGTGTGTTTTTGACCACGATTTCAAAAGAAAAATTGTGGTCACCATTTTGGATCCCCCCCACCGCATGGCATGGCGAGACGACAAGGATGACCCCCCCCAGCCTGGTGCAAGCAGCCCAGGACAGGAGAAGGGGGGGGAGACCGGGGACCCCCCAGAAACCACCCCTCTGGTAGGTGGCAAAGCCTAAGGCAGGCATATTTTCGCCTGCTTTTTTGGCCGGGAGTCGGGGTTTTTTAAAAAAAAACTTTTAAAAACCTTTTCTGTGCTTCGCATTGCGCGATCGCCGCGATGCCACAAACAGAAACGAAAAACCCGACCAAATTTTTCTTTTTTTGGTTCGAGTTCGAGTTCTGACGGCTTAATTATCATTACCGTTTCCGTTACGTAACGGAAACGATAACCGAAAACGGAAACGACAATTTCACCGAGTCGTGCCCATGTCTAGACTACTGTATCTGAATCTACTGGGATCAAACACAGACCATCATGAGCAGAGTTTTGACTGCAATACTGAGTTTAACCACTGCAGCAGGAGCCTCTTGATTATATTTTATTTATTTTATTTATTTTCGATTTGTATACTGCCCATCTAGCCTAGGGCCACTCTGGGTGGTGAAAAACAATAAAATTATCAGGACATACCAGTAATACAATAAAAATATCATCAAAACAATATTGAACATTAACAAGAAATAAGTAACATTCATAATAAGCCAAAGACAAAATCATAACATTAAAAAACCAATAATGAGTGATAAATCTCTGTACTGTACATGCATCAAGACTTCTCATTTTATGTCTGCCATGTACCTAATCTACACAACATGCTATAATTTTATATCTGTCGGAACAGCTCCTCCCAAGAAGTAATGCCCAAGTCACTCATTCATCCCTGGCAGGCCACCTGAGGGTGCCAACACCATGAGAATCTTGGAAGATGATGACAAGGAATCAGGTATTCTCGGTGGTTGCCCCACAATTGTGGAATCAACTTCCTGTGGAAATCTGTTGGCTTCCTCTCAGCAGCTATTCAAACAATCATTAAATACCTGGTTTTAATTTCTCAATGGAACAGTATTTTGGAACATCATGTTTGTCAACATATTTGGTTTGGGAAAAATTCGAGCCCTTCCAATATACAGTACAAAAGAGAATCATACAAGGATATTACTAAATAATAATACTGAGGGAATAAGCTCCTATCACACCAAAACAATACTGCAGAAGGTAAGCGGGAATGGATTTCTATCAAACATTTTCCCATGGTTACAATTATCTATCAGGACCAATTAGCTGTTGATGAGATCAAGGCCCATAACTAACAGCTATTGAACTGATTTTTAAATAATTTATTAAATTATAATTTAATAAATAAATATTGGTTTATTTATTAAATAATAACATTTATGTAACTCCCATTGATTCAACATGCCTATTGCCTACTCTTGCTGGGACTGCCAACTGAATTTAGGCCCTATTCTGGAGTCAATTAAAAACAAACAAATGTAGAATTATACAGTAGAGTAATGTTATTGGTGTCTGCCTTGAGGTTAAGCCCCAGAGAGTCCAATTCTTCGTCTTCCCAGATAAGTAAGTACAGAACTTCAGCCTAAGACCTCCAAAAGCTGAAATATTAGTACTGCTCTGTTGAGTCTGCAGCAGGCTATTCCTGCTGTATGCTGCTGGGCCTCAAAATTCCCAATAAAGACTCCAGCAGGAGAGAGATCCAAGGAGGAATACTGGTTTTATTGAGCTCAATAAAAGACAGCAGGCCAACACCCCACCCAGGACAGTGCTGACGTGTTCCGCCCCGAGGTGACCCTGGCATGTTGTTTTATGCCCTTGGTTGACCATCCCCCGGGAGGTGTCAGGCAGGTGGAGTTTGGGAAAGGTGGGCCAATGGGGTCTAGGGGTTGGGTTGGGTTGGGTTGACTTCAGGTAGAGAGGGTTTTACACTGATAGGGGGGAGGAAATGGGTGGCAGACGGGATGATGGGTTTCCAGGTGGGAGAACAATGAGTGGTCAAGACACATAATACAGATACACATCACACCAATCTGGGTAGGGTTGCAAACACAATGGGTGAATGATGAGTCATCCATGATAAGAAATGGGGCGAGTATAGTCTTGAGGTAGAATAATGGAATAAAGGAATTTGATGTCCAGGTGCTTGAACTGGAGGCTGGAGGGCTAAGCAGGAAAAGGTGACCCATACAGCCCATTGTGTCTGTGGAGGAAGGAGAAGATTCCCTCTGGCAAAATCCATTCAGGGGAACCAGGCAGTTTGAACTGGTTTTGCCATGTGGCAGGGTGACGGTCCTTGATTTGAAATGGAGGTCACTTCCCCAACATGGCGGCAGTGTGTACCCTTGTCCAGGCCTTGAGATACGTGAAGGAAGAAGGAATTGGGAAAATGGAGGGGTCGGGGATATTACTGGAAGGCAGGGAGAGGAAGGACACAGAGGGGAGAGGTGGAGGAACCTTTATTTGGGGAAGAGAGAGAGAGAGAAAGGAGAAGAAGAAGAAGGGAAAAGAGGGAAAGAGAAAAAAAACTTCTTGGTGCCTTTTTGGTTGTGCAGGGAACGATGCAGTTATGAAAAGGGTTAATATGAGATGATCCCCCATCCCCCCCAAGTGTGCCAAGGTCTGGTCTACTGGGGAGTAAGGGGTTGCCCCATCCCCCCTACGTTCCTGAGGCTGGGGGACATGTCCAGGGGAAACAAAGTATCGAATCCACTGTCAATCACCCCTAACCTTTGTTACCAAGCCCGTTGGCTTGTAGGGAAAGAAACCGGAGCTTCTCAGCCATTTCTTTTTGGGAAACGGCTGGGCCGATATGGACCAGGTTTGTTTGCATTGTGCTTGTGACGATATCAGGGATTGCAGCCGGATGTGGGGGTCTAATGTTGTCCTTGCCTAATTGACGTGTGCTCGTAGGAGCGGGTGTGGGCCTGCCTTCACAGACACGTGTCTGCTCCCAATTCACGCACACACACATTTTTTCTTTGTGTCCTCCACAACTCTGCATCTCCCATCTTAACATTTATGTCATCTTTATAATTTCAGCAGAAAGTGGTGCATTTCACTGCTTATACTCTGGAAGGGTGATTTACTTGACAGAAACAAATGTATGCAATTCTTTTGGCTGTGTTTAGAAGCCATTCTAATTATTTTGCTGACAGGGGCCTGTGACTTCAGCCTCTATTATGTCCTCCTCTAGGGCCACCACTAGTTTAACAGAAGGCACTTCAGGGAACTAACACCTCAGATCTGTGCACATGTACTGGGAAGGAAGTCTCACTGTCTTCAGGGTAAGAATATATTTTTCAGATAAACAGGTTTAGGAATACTGTACAGCCTAAACCACTTAAAGGTGCCAAGTTTTTAACTGTATAGCTTAAAAGAAGAACGTTTGCATATTTCACCAATTCCTTGCAAAATGTGAGTCATCTCTGTATTTTGCAAAGTGTTTTCTGAACCGCTTTAGAGCAGATCAGTCTCCTACGTTAGCAGTAAGAACAAAAAGTCTTCTCTCATAAACTGAGAAAAATAAGATTAAAAAATCCCAGCAGGACAAGCACCCAGATTAAAATAATATCACTTTTCCCCACCAATACTGCCACAATCCTCCCCACCCCTACTGCCAAACAGGATTTTGTTCCTTATTATTAGTGATTTTTAAAAAATGGTGGGGGTTTCAAACAACACCAACATACTGTTTAAACAACAGGAACATAACAAGTGAGGTCTGGAGATAAGCCTTATGACTTAAAGGCTACACCATTGGACGGTGCCTGTCAGTGCTTTTAAAGGATTCCCCACTTTCTCCTGCACCACAATTCATTACATTCAGCTCTTATGCCCTATTTTTAGAAGGCTACAGAGACTGCCCTGTAGGGAAAAGGAGGGTGATGTCCCCTTCGATCACCGAAAATGTCTGCCCAACTTATATAAAAATAAGGGTGGGCAGTTCCTAGTAACTACGACAATGCAGGGCATGAGTAAAGTGGATAGAGGGACTCTCTTCTCCCTCTCACAAAATACCAGAACTAGGGGGACATCCACTCAAATTGAGAGCTGGGAGAGTGAGAACAGACAAAAGAAAATATTATTTTACCCAGTGTGTTGTTAGTCTGTGGAACTCCCTGCCACAGGATGTGGTGATGGCCTCTGGCCTGGATGCCTTCAAAAGGGGATTGGACAGATTCCTGGAGGAAAAGTCCATCACAGGTTACAAACCATGATGGAGATGTGTAATCTCCAGGCTTAAAACCAGGGTACTTCAAGGACCAGATGCAGGGGAGTGACATCAGGAGACAGATATCTAGTCTTGTGTGCTCCTGGATGCATTTGATGGGGCCACTGTGAGATACAGGAAGCTGGACTAGATGGGCCTTTGGCCTGATCCAGCATGGCTCTTCTTATGTTCTTATGATACACAGAACACATGCTCCCATGCCTGGACCATGGAGGGTCGTTCCATAGATTTTCCTGCCCAAATTTCCCTTACAAAAAGGGGGTTTCTTTTAGCTGAAAAGGACTCTTTTGCCAATACCAATGGCACATAAACACTCACAAATGCACACACAGAGAGACTATTGAGGAGTACTGGAATCCCAGGAGTGTTGGAGGTTCCTCAATACATGACATACTGCTCCCATGCCCCTAGAGGGCAGAAGAGGCCTTTTGCACCAAAACCTTCCTCCAAACCAATGTTTACAAATGGGGGCTGCGAGGGGGTGCAAGGCTACTAGAGAGGCCATAGGTTGCCCACCCCTAATATGGAAGCTCACCTACAGATTATATTTGCACATATTAATGGGGAGCTCCTACGTATGAATATAACTCACCTATCACAGACTGCAGTTCCATTATCCTAGGCCACTGAATATATCTGAGTGGGAGTTACTTCTACACAGGCATGCATAATACGGAACTGTTATTGCGAGGTGAACTGTGTAGGGCTATTTTGTACTGTTTTTGAGAAACATGTAATCGCAAATATCCCCACAAATCTCTCATGGTTCAAATGCATGCAAACACATGATCACACAAGGGAGAATTGTATCATACACAGCAGTTGCATATACCTGCCAGGGGAACCTCTTTCACAGAGGCAGATTGAAATCCATGCACATGATTATGACAGACAAATTATGTACTGCAAGCACTTATACATGATATGAAAAGTGCCTAGGCTCTCTGTAGGTTAACTTGCAAATTTACCCCGACTCCTAAACATGTGTTGCAGAAATCTCTCTCACACACACACATATTCACCCACACTGCAAGCCTGACAATAGAGATGGGCACGGAACGAACATTTTTCATTTCCGTTACCGTTTGTCGTTTCCGTTACGCAACGAAACGACAAACGAAAATTGTGATGAAAATGAAATGAAACGAACAGAACCACGAAAATTGAGGTCGTTACGTTTCGTTTCCGCTAATGACGACGCACAATGAAATGAGCTGTTTTAAATTTTAAAAAACACCCTGGACATCCATAAAAACGCAGCGATAATTATTTATATTGTCTGATAATACCTACCAGGGGGGTTGGGGTCCTTAAAACGTTTGTTTTAGTCTTCTCCCATCGCGATGTATTTTTCTTTTCCCTTTAAAATGGATGTCGCCACCAGCCACAAAATGGAGGCAAGCCATGTGATGGGATCATGTTCAACCAATAGCATGCCCAGGTTGCAGACTGGGTGGGCAGGTCTGGCAGCCACAGAGGGCATAAAAAGCTCTGGCCGCCCCCGTCCTCCTTGCAGTCTCTGGTGGGAGTTAGGGTGGGATTGCTGTCTCTGCTGCGACTCTAGCTTCAGTCCTGCAGCCTCCTGTGCGTGCATGCTGCGTACCTCTCGGTGAGTACCCTCCCTTGCCCCGCAGTGCAGTCACTCTGTGGCTGCCTTGCACCCTGGGCAACGCCCGCCGCTGCCTTTGCAGCCTCCCTGCATACCTAGTCTATACTGTGTCTCTGCCAGCATCCATTTTTTTAGTGTTTTCCCTCTGGTCTGGGGCGTTGGGGGATGCCTGCGCATGGAAATGCTTTAAAAATCGCGCAAAAAGTGGGTAGAAATGACAAACGAAAAAACAAAAAACGGTAACAAAATTTTTCAAAAATTTCACGACAAACGGAAACGAACCGAAACAGACCTCTCAATGACAAACGAAAAACCGAAATGCCATTTTTCTGTTTCGTGTCCATCTCTACTTGACAATATGAAAAGAACACCTCTGAACCCACAAATGGTACACTTCCAAAAGCATGTCCACACAAATGAAAATAGATGGAATAAAATGTATTATTCATATGTATTTTCCTAGTGGACATGTGAGTGAACTGCTAAACTTTCCACTGCAGCCCACTTGTAGATTCAATTCTAGAAAGAAAGAAAAAACCACAACCAGTTCTGGAAACTGGTTCCTTCTACATACACGCACACATAAGTACACAAAAAGCATACCATAATTTACATGTACCGGATATGTTCTAATTAATATGAAATCAGAACCTGATGTGTTTAATGGTATATGCTAAACAGTTCACATACATTCTAAGAACAGGACTATACCACAGTACACAAGTACCTTTGGTGATTTGGTAGATTAGAAGAGCAAAAAGCATTCCAGTTATACTCAAGTAGCACTTTAACTGCAGTTAAACACCACTGCATTCAGTGGAAATTGGTCCCATAAAGATGGATTTAGACTTCACAGTTTCCTTTTTTCTACTTTATTGAAAAAACACAGAAACCACAGCAACAAAACAGTACAGATTTTTCAGCAGGAATATAACATCTGATACAGTACCTTCACAGCATTGCAATCTGTATCAGGTTAGAATATCACGCCAAATACTGAGAAGGGAACCTAGTAGAAAATAAAACTAATAATATAAGAGTTTCTTTTTTAAAAAACTCTGTATTCCTGTCTCTTATTAATTTTACGCTGAAACTACACCTAATATGAAGCAGAAAGCTGTGGATAAAACCAGTTGTCCGGTGTCAATTCCCCTCTGCAATCAATCAAGTGCAGCTTAAGCTGATGTATTCATGACAATGTCATGAAATCATAGAATAACTGAATTGGAAGGGGCCTATAAGGCTATCAAGGGGCCTATAAGGCTACCTTCTGCTCAGTGTAGGATTCCAAATGAAAACTGATCTGATAGGCAGTTATTCCAATTTTCTCTTGAATGCTTCCAAGCACTGGAGCAGTCAGTACCTCCTGAAGTAATTGGTTCCATTTTTGTAGTATTCTAACAGATAAGAGGTTTTTTCCTGATATTCAGTTTAAACATGGTTTCCTGTAACTTGAGCCCACTATTATATGTCCTGCATTTTGCAATGATTAAGAACAGATTCTGTCCCTCCCCTGCCTTTCAAGTACAGTACAGCAATACCTTGTAAGATGAATGCCCTTAAGACAAAAAACTTGTAAGATGAATGCAATTTCCAGGGATAGGAAAAACTCATAAGATGATTTTTCCTTCCCTTTTACATTTGTCTCAAGAGGTAGCATTGATCCTTGCCCAGCCTGGGCTGTTTGCAAGGGAACAGTCCAGGCTAGGTGAGGATCACAAGGTCCTTGCTTCGTCCGCCAAATTGGTGGGCAAAACAGGGTCCCACTAATCTTTGCCCAGGGGGTGGCAGTCTGCTGCCGCTGCTTGCCTTGCAACCCTCCTGGGCTGGAAGAAGATCCATGGGTCCATGCTCTCGGATCCCTCGGATCCCTGGGACGTGTGCATGTTTGGGCGGCTTGGGTGAGCTGGAAGAGAACTCACCCAGGCCACGCGAACATGCACCTGTCCCGTCTTCACTGGAGTCTCGGCGCCGGGGTGAAGAGGAAGAGGAGGAAGGCTGGATCCTTTTGAATTTCCCACCACGGGAGCACCCTCGCTGGTTCAGCAGGAAATTCAAAAAGACCCAGCCCTCTACCAATATCCTTCTCAGCTAGGCAAGTGTTGGTGGTCGTCAGATACTTGCCTGGCAGAGATCGGTGGAGGGCTGTCCCCTCAATCAAGAGCAGCCAACAGATGCTCTCCGCAACCCTTTCTCAGAGCTGATTTTGACAGGTCGGACCTGTCAAAGTCAGCTGTCTGGTGGGGCTGCAGAAAGCAGCCTTCAGCTGCCCTTGATTGAGGGGGGTTGAGACAGCCTTCCCATATGAATGCATTGAAAACCTATTAATCCGTTCCCTCTGGAATGGATTAATTGGTTTTCAATGCATTCCTATGGGAAACAATGCCTCATAAGTGATTTTTTTGTAAGACGAATTGACCAGTAGAACAAATTAAGTTTGTCTTACAAGGTACCACTGTATTTGAAAAGAACTATCATATCCCCCACCCCCAGTCTTCTTTTCTCATGCCGTTCTTTCAGCCTCCCTTCATGAGGCATGTTTTCCAGGCCCCTAATCATTCTTGTTCCCTCTACTGAGCTAACTCCAGTTTGTTGACAGACATCCTTCTTAAAGTGCAATGGACTGGCATCTTACGGGTTCAGAGACTACACTTGTTAATGCATCTGAAAATTGCATTTGCCTATTTTGTAGCCACATCACACTGTAGGCTCATATTCAGCTTATGATCTGCAACAAGTCTACTGTAAGATCCTTCTCTGTCATAATATTAATGAGCCAAGTATCCCCCATCTTGTAATTGTGCATTTAGGTTTTTTCCTCTCTCCTAGGTGTAGAACTTTGTTAAATTTCATTGTGTTGTTTTTGGGCCAGTGTTCAAGCCTATCGAGATTTTTTGAAGTATTTATTTTTATATTTATTCATTTATTTTTATATTTACTGTATATTCCAAGCGTGTCTGCACTCCTATCAACAGCAACAAGAACAGAAGAACATGCAGTATACCAGACCTGTACAACAGGTAGCCCGCGAGCTACCGGTAGCCTGCAAAGGGTTCAAAGGTAGCCCAGCAGTCATCAATTTTAAAAAAGTGAGGGAATAAGTTCTCCACTCCTTCCTCCCCCACCCCAATGACCACCACTGCCCCACCAACGTTCTGGGTCTGCCAGACCACTATCTCAGCTGAGTGGGGCAGTTCAAGGGCCATGGCGCAGTCCCCTGCCCCCCCCCTTGCCGGTCAGATGATCAGTGCACCACTGTCTCGTGACCAGCTGAGTTGCTGGTGCAGAGCGTAGGGAGGGGGAGGGGAGGGGAGGGGAGATCGAGAGGCGGGGTCAGGGGCATACCCACCTCCTTTGCATGGTGGTGTCTCTCCTCTTCTCCCCCCCCCGGAGAATTCCTTCCTTTGACCCTCTGACCCTTCCATCCTCCTCCTCATCCTCATCCTCCTCCACCCCCACAGCTGCCTCACAGAGACCATGACCCACCATTGCTGCTGCTCCTCCTGCTCCCCTTCTGAGCCGTTCCCTCCTCCTTGTGCCGCTGTGGCGATGTGATTGCCCCACTGCTGGCTCACCCACCTCTTTTTAAAAGTGCACCTTTTAAAAAAAGTCTTCTAGTAGCCTGGGCAAGCGGCGGTGACGAATCACCGCCACTTGCCTAGGCTGCTCACAAGCATGCGGACGCCTCCCTTGCATCCCCTCGAGCCGGGTGCAAGGGAGGCATATGCATGGTCACCCCTTGGAAAGGACAATCTTCACAACCATGTACGCGCCTCCCTTGCACCTGCCCGCACCGGCTTCCCATAGGAATGCACTGAAATATGTTCCCTCCAGAACGGATTAATTGAATTTCAATGTGTTCCTATGGGAAAACACTGCTCTACTAACATTTTTTTAAAAAACTTATGAGCATGTGCTCAGAATGGATAAAATTGGTAAGTAGAGGATTTATTGTAGTAGCCCTCAGGCACCTTCGGCCGGAAAAGTAGACCTTGGCCTGTTCAAAGTTGGACAGCCCTGCAGTATACAGTATAGTACAGCCAGGACATGAGGAAAGTTATATTACACTTTGGAGAAGTGGAGAAGGAAGCCTGACATAGGCCCTCACTAATAATAGCAGTATTTCCTATAATGTCCTCTCCCATCAGGATATGACTGTCCCAGAATTTCTCTAATGTCTTTCATTTTGATTTGCCATCTGTCATCTCTTTGACCTGCTTTATTCCTCAGCTGTTTTTTACTGTGCCTGCTGACTTACAAATCATCACAGGAATAAAATTCTTATTG
Organism: Phrynocephalus forsythii; assembly: GCA_029282475.1. NCBI lineage: Eukaryota > Metazoa > Chordata > Lepidosauria > Squamata > Agamidae > Phrynocephalus > Phrynocephalus forsythii. The sequence continues at coordinate 61,049,156 of JAPFRF010000002.1, forward strand.
GAAACAACAGGGCCTGGTTCCTCCCTTAAAACCATAATGGCAACAACTTGTAAAATGCAAGCAGTCTGCTTGGAAGGATGAACATTCTCTATCCTATCTGGAGCACTGATGGAAAGTTAGTATTGACCTTCCTAGTAAAAAGCAGCTGGCATTAGATGACACGGTCCTGGCTTCCCAGTGTTAAAACATTGGGAAAATATTCTTAAGTGCTAAAACAATTCTTTATTCAACTCGCAGCAATTTGCCACTGCAATTGATACTAGGTAGTCTTTATTAGATAACTAGATAGTTTGATGCTGCTGAACTTATGCTGGAGAATATGAATAAGAGGATTTTAGCCTATCACATTACTGATTAGCAGTGTCATACAGTATTTTGATTTTTGCTCATTAATACTATGATCCATTTTATTGCTTAGATGCCACAACAGCGTGGATGCTAAATGTTATTCATAATACAGACAATTAATTTAATACACCTAGGACACAGTTGAAAATGAATGATGAGATGGTTGGGGGGGTGAAGTTGGCTTACAGTCATATTAGTCACATATTTTTCAGTCACTATGTGCATCCTCTTGAGAAAACGTCTACTCCATTTTTAAACAGTGTTCTATATCAGTCAGGGTGAGGGGGTACACAGACTTTTATTTCAGGTTTTGTCCTGAGCCTGCCTACACATCTGCTAGCTGCTGCTGCTATGGTGTTATTTTTTAATATTATTTTCATTTCCTTGCATTTTCATTTCCTTCCTGACGCACAGGTATGCAGACAGACAGACGGAGGGTAGAGAAAGAGGGCGGGTGACAGAATGGGGAGTCGGGACTGGCAAGAGGGAAGACACACTAGTCCAGTACCAATGGTACGGGTACCAAAGGTGGCACTCGGAGCCCTTTTTGTGGGCACCCGACATGGTGTCTTCACATTCAGGTTAAACTGCTATATTGTATTTAACCTGTATTCAGGTTAAATTGCTGTATTGAAAAATTAGTGGGTTTTGAATTGCAGTTTGGGCGCTTGGTCTCTAAAAGGTTTGCTATAATTGCAGTAGTGAGTGGCAAAGAGAAACTTGCCAAAAATGTAACAATTAACAAGATTGGCAGCTTCTGGAGGGACTCTCTCTCTCTCTCTCTCTCTCTCTCTCTCTCTCTCTCTCTCTCTCTCTCTCTCTCTCTCACACACACACACACACACACACACACACACACACACAGAGAGAGAGAGAGAGAGAGAGAGAGAGAGAGAGAGAGAGAGAGAGTCAGGAGCAGCTAGGGCTGGCAAGATGGAAGGCAGCCCAGTGAGTGGCTGATAGAAAATTTGTCAAGACTGGTAGCTTCTAGGCTTCCAAAGAAGGGCGCACTTTTCCCCACCCAACTTTTCTCTTTCCTTCTGGCTCTCTTTTTCAGATCAGACTGCAAGGTTTTCCTCCAGCCAAAAACCTGTGGCCCTTGGATCCATTACTTGATAAACCCCACAGACAAAATGTGTACCAACAGAGGTGTTCACATATACCAAAACGATTCAAAATAACTCCATCTCATAAGTGATTTAAAATAAATGACACTCTGGTGTCCAAGTAAAATAACCTTGCCTCTCAGGCAAAGAAAATCCATGCTTCCCTGCGCGTCATGTAGTAGGAATTTTAAAAAATGGATTCAAAACATTTGAAACCCAGTTCTAAGACACTTTCTTTCCATGGGTAACCAAACCCTGAAGTACCATAACTACAGTACTGTATTTCTCTGAATATGGCTATTCATACAGTGCAAGTGTGTCTTGATATGAGTGATAAAGGCATCCTAAAAACTAACCAAGAGGCTACTTTCAACTACTTCCATGCCCCTCATGGGACTTTTAGCCCAATCGAAGAAGTAAACTAGTATGTCACCCTCTGGGTAGGGGTGGACAGCCGGGGAACCTCCAGATGTGATTAGACTGGAAGGTCAATGAGTCTTCAGCATTAGTTACGTTGACAAGGGGAGTGGTTCTCAAACTTTTTTGGCCGCAGCACCCTTGTCGCTCTAAAAAAAATTGTGGCACAGCTACCCTTAAAACAGCTTGAATACTTAGGAAAAGAATTAAAAACGGTGCAAATTTTTTACTCAGTTGTCTTTCATGCAATGAATGAAACTGTTTGGATGAATTTTTCATTATTTCCTTTATGTTTATGGGAAGTTGAGTTAGTTTTACCCTCAAATCATTTGACCCAGAAAGTTTGCTCCATTATTGCAATGGTACCTCTGGCATACATTCATGGCACCCAGTTTGAGAACTGCTGGACTAGGGCTTATAGGCCAAGGAGTCTAGGAAAATCTGGAAGGATAAAGGTTGGCTATCCATGACCAGAGGTCGGCAAGATGTGACCCTCCAGAAGTTGCTAGATTGCAGCTCCCATTGGCCTTAGCCAAGCACAGTCGATGCTAAGGAATAAAGGAGGTTGCATTCCAACATCTGGAGTGTTGCACTTTGCCTATGTCTGGTATATTAGAATATGACTTTACAAAACTCCAGGGAAGTTCTGTAAAGGTCTTGGAAACTCGTTGCTCCCGTTTTTGGAAAAGGCAGAAAACAACAAATTGGAGGGTTGTTTGCTGCTTCCTGGAAAACACACAGTTGAGAACCTGCTTATGGCCCTGGCCATAGGCCAGCACGAATAATAATACTGAGTAGCTCTCAAATCAGTTTTGACTTATGTTGGTGACCTTCTCAAGGATACTTACAGAAGTGGTGTACTATCCTCTTCTTCTGGGGGCGCTCTGGGACTGTGTAGCTTGCCCAAGGCTACACAGGTTGGTTCTTCTCTTGGGAGGCATAGGGTCTTTCCACACGACCCCTAAGATCCGCTGGTCCCTTAAATTCGGACCAGAGATCTTGGGGGTTCGTTTCTGTTCCTGCGTCCCCACCCCTCAGCACTTCCTGCTCCTGTCGGCGTGAGGGGAGGGAGGGAAAAAAAGACCAAAGAAGCCTTTACTAACCTGCCGGTGCCGGTCGAAGTTGCCACAAGCCCCCTTACTTCCTGGTTCCTTCTCAAGGGGCTCTTAAAGGGGCGGGAGACAAAAAAACAACAGACAAGCGAGGAGAGCCCGGCACTCTTATCCGCATCAAGGAATTTTCATCTGCTGAGAGCAAGTACATGAAAGGTGCGCTGGGTCGCGCTTATGGGGGCGTGGTCGCACTTAATTTTCTCTAAACTCCGGAGCTGGTGGGGAAACATTTCTAAGCTCCAGAGCTGGGAGCCATTTGCAGCGCAGCTTAGGGGTTGTGTATAAACGCCCATAGCGGGGAATCAAACTCCCAACCCTAGTCAGACACCTGACTGTGTGAATTACTCAGCCAAACACAAATACAGTCATAAAAGTGAGAAACTAAACTACTGTCAGACATTTTAAACTTGGGAGTGGGGCAGGAACATAAGTACTGGACTCAGGTCAACTTTTGATCCTCCAGAACATGTAAGATGCATCAGGTAAGAGGGAAACAAAGGCACTATTTGGCCAGAGCAGCAAAATCCTTGGGCTAGTCTTCCTCAAAAGAATACTGTAATTTGCTCATCCACCCACCTGCCTTGTGTATCACTTGTTCCTCTCCTAGATAATGGGGCTGTTGAGGGTAACAGGAGAGTAGCCACAAAATGGGCTGAGAAATATGGGTGGATGTTCACTTTATTCGACCACTCAAATCTCATACACAGATCTTCTGTGTCTGAGCTTTTAGTGGTCTAATAAAAGGTATCACCCATCTTCTTTTCAGATTGTGTAACAATGATCACTGGCTTCTCTTTTGGTAAAGGGGAACAAGACAGAGCTACCGACAAACCTTTAGCAAAAACAAAACTAGGAGTCCAATGCCTTCCCCAAGCCCAATGAGGACTCAGCATCTCCATTAACACCGTAACTCTGTTTGAGGGTGCAAAGTGGGGGTAGGGGATGGAAATACTGTACTGTATTCTGGAAAATTCTGGGGGCCTGGGAATGGTTCCGTTTTGCAGGAGCTCCCTCTCATCACTTGTATACAGGTGGTGTAGGAACTTCGGGGGTGCAAACTGATTATTGTTTCAGTGTTTAGCAACAATTTATAGAAACTGGTTGCACACTTGCCCAGGTCGTCCTAAGAGTTTGTGCCTCTTGCAGAGGCCTCTCGCAGGAGGGGAGGAGGGGTTCCAAAACCTTGAGGTGCCCTGTCTGTCCTCTTCCTATCCGTCATTCTAAACTTGCTCTCGCAAAACCCGAAAAAGCGTCGCAGCACTCCCACACCCCTCTCCCCGCCTGGGCTCCTGCCTCCTCTACTACAGCAATTGACAGAAGCTGCGCTCTCGCACAGTTGAAATCCCCGCCTGCCGGGCAGCCTTCCCGTCGAGGGGGGGGGACCCCATATTCTCTCCCCATCCTCCCCCCCACAAAAAAAAGACAGGTGGACCTGGAGAGTTTGGTCGCACCTTCGAAAACCAGCTTCCTCCTTGGCAAGCGAAAATGGGCCGAGGGCCAAGGAAAGTTTTCTCCCCACGCGCCCCTCCCGTGCCCGCTCCAAAGAGGGTCAAGGCGCAGGAAGGGGCAAGGGACGGGCGTTCCCCCCTCATGGAGTCTGGCAGCGGCGTGACAGCAGCAGCCCCGACCTCGCTTGTGCGCGCCTGAGGCAGCCCGTGCTCATGCGGCCCGTCCGGCAGAGGGGTGTGTGTGTGTGTGTGTGTGTGTGTGTGTGTGTGTGCGTGCGTGTCTGTTTGCGTGCGTGCGTGTCGGAGTAGAGGCGCTGTGTGTGTGTGTGTGTGTGTGTGTGTGTGTGTGTGTGTGTGTGTGTGTGTGTGTCGGGAGGACACGTCTGGACTGAGCGGGCACTGTGCAGCGGCAGGCGCCTTTCCCGCCGCCTCGCTCGGTCCCCGCCTTGAACTCCAGCGCGAGGCGGCTGCTTGCTGCTGCTGCTGCTGCTCCTGCTACGGCCCCTGCTTCTTCCCCTGCCGCCGCCGCCGCCGCCGCCGCCGCCAGAACCGCGCGCGCGGCTCCCGCGAGCCACACACCGCGCCGAATGAGGCTGGAAGGAGTTCCTGCCAGTCCTGTACCAGCCAGACCCACGGCCAGCGGCTCCAGAAGCGCCTGCGCACTGCAGGGGCGCCAGATTTGGCGGGAGGGGGAGTGTCCAAAAAGCCCTTTGTTTGATGGCATCTGTTTACAGAGTTTACTCTTTCATCTCAACCTGTTTCCTCCTCCCCTCTCCTGCTCCTGAGAACTTTACGGCGGAGGAGCTCTTTTTAAGAGGCAAGAAACGCCAAGCACTCCTTGCAGCCGCATAAAGCCCTCTCCTCCCCCACCCGCCCTCCCACTTTCCGCCTTTTCCCCAGTGACTAATGCAAGGATGGCCAGGAGACCTAGGCACAGGTAAACTGCAAAAGCCAATAATAATAATAATAATAATAATAGCGAGCCTGTTTCCAGCTCGGTGCATTTCTGTCTCTCGCGCTACTTTCTAGATAGATTTGTCTGTCGGTGCGCGCGCGCGCGTCTGCTTTCATAGCTGCAGGATTCTTGGGGTGGGTGGGGGGAATAAGGCACAGTTTGTGCGGTGCTTGTTTTTAAGGAGTTGCAGATTCAGCGCAAACTTATCCTGGAGAGAGGTCGATTCCCTTTGCACACCTGTCAGCGCGTGCATTAAAACGGCTGTACTGGAAGAGCATGCAGGACCTCGTGAGTAAGAGGTGTAGCAGGAGCTTACGTGCTCCTCGGGTAGCCACATCGCTCCCAGCCCCAACTCCTACTTGCGACCTTGCCGAGTTTGAAGGAGTGGGTAAAGATCGGGTCTTTTGCAACGTGCAGGACGAGCGGCGCGGGCCCGCGAAGGGGGAGCTTTTTTCTTTTCTTTTCTCCCGGTCTACTTGTTGGACGCGGGCCTCAATAATTACATAAAAACGTTCAGGCCTATTCCTCACTAGCCAAGACCCGTTTGCCTTCGGCGATCACGACCAGCGTAAACGGCACACGGCAACGTTCAGAAACGGGGCAAAATGTCGGAACTGCTCAGCAGACCTGCAGGTACTAGATCCGCGTTTTCATTCATTCCTCCACTCATGCCCTCGCTCGGCGTGAGTGTCAGGTGGATGACAGGCGGAGTGGAAAGCCATCCAAGTCCTTTTCTTTTTGCAATTGAACGGGGGGTGGTGGTGGGTTATTTGGGGACTTGAGGTTCTCCAAAGTTTTGATCCTTTAAAAAAAAAACCAAGGGGGTGAGATCAGGAAGAGAAATCGGCTGTGCAGTCGCGGTGGTGTTCGCAATGCACCCGCCGTCCTCCACATGGAGAAGCCCCAGCCGCCTGTGCATCGCCGTGCAGGACGGGGTTTCGGGCCGGAGGAGATGTAGCGCGAGGGAAGAGAGGAAGGGGCGCTTGTCAAGAACTGTCACTGGTCGGTTAACGCTGCCCCGGAGTTTGCACGATCGCCCGTTGCCTACGCCGTAGGACCTACGGGACAACTTTATCCAAAGGAAATCTCGCAAGGCGGGCATGTGCGTGAGAAGGGCCGGTGGCATTACTGGGGGGGGGGGGGTTGCAGGAGACGGAAGGCGTCCTCCCGGGTTGGTGAGGCTGCCGGTTGTGCGGAGGCGGCGGAGGCCACCCCACCCCCCCTTGGCACTCTGCTAGCGTGGCGTGAGGCACTCGGGCAGAGAGGGAGAAGCAGCATCCGTCGCGCCTCGTGGTCTGGAGGGCGGCTCGGCACACAGTGCGGGATTGTTTTCTGATTATCTCGGGACAGCCGCTCGTTCCACGTGGAGCCCGACTTGCGTTTTCTCTTTCGGCGTGCAGCGCCAGCGCCGAGCTGCGCCTTCCCCCTTTTCCCTTTCGCGGCCGATCTCGCGCTCCCCCCCCCCGCCGCCGGCCAGCCTTGCCCCAGGCTCGCCTTGGCACCGAAAGCCCCATCCCGAAGGGTTTCTCTCCCGCCCCACGCCGGCTCCCGATCTCGAGGGAAGGAAAGGTTCATATAGACGGGAGGGGAGGGCGGCTAAGGCTGCCCGCGGGCATTGCTTCTGGGGTGGGGGGAGGAAGGCCGAAGGGCGCGTGCAGCGACTTTCTCGACGCGCAGGGACGTGGGTCACCCCGGTCGTGGGGGGAAGGACGGCGCTGGCAGTGCCGCCGGCGGCTTACAGGCCCCACGTTGGCTTCCTTCCTGCAGGTCGGCGGCGTTGCAAAGGGGAGGGCCGTCGTTTGGACGCGGGGGGGGGGCGGGCGAGAGAGCGAGCAGGAGTCGGGCGGTGCTCAAGGCGCGGCCTTTGAAACCCGGCGCGGGCTTTTCGGAGAGGTGGCGGGCACTTCGCGGGCAGCGAGGTGGCATTTGGAGCCGGCTGGGGCGGAGGACTTCGACGTGGGGAGAGAGGATCTGTGCCATTCCCCTGCCGGCAACTGGCGAGGCGGAGAGAGAAAGGGGAAACCCTCCGGCTTGCTTCTTTCCCACACCTGCCTCCGAGGGCTTGGCGAGGTGAAAGCGCGTCACAGCAACGCCAGCCTCTGCCCTGTGGCTCCCTGGGGGTGCACGCTTCGGATCAGCTCCCCCCCCCTTCAATCACAGTGCTAGCGATACTAACTACTGTAGTAGTAAGCGGCGGCGGCGGCGACAAATCACTTCCTCCCCGGCCCCTCCCTCCCTCCCTCCGCCGTTTCAATGAATTGCACAATTGCACAATCCGGTTTCCCGGGCGAGAGCGTAGCCGGGGTGAGCGCGGCGTGTTTCCAGCGAGGCTGAGCAGGTGGGGGTGCTCTTTAACCCTTCCGGGGCTTTCCGACCGGCTGGGTCCCGAGCAGGTATTGCAGCCGCCTCTGGGCTCCAGAGACTGAAAAAGCAAAGAAAAGGAGAGGATTAAAACGGCCGGTTTGTTGTTGGATTCCCCTTGGGCGGCTGGCGGAGCGTGCCGCCGATTGAGTCTCACACAGACACACACGCACACAAAACCCTAGTTTTAAAAAAAAAAATGACTCGGCTCAGCCTCAGGCAACGAGGTCTTGAAGCCTTGTCAGGGTGGCGTATACTGTAAGCCCCACTGGCCTGGCAGGACTGAGAGGAAATTGCAGACCTGAGCATACACATTGCCAAGTAAGTGTATAGAAGTGATCGGGGTTTCATCCAGTTTCACTCCAAAGGGAAAATTCTTAACTAACTCGGATCTAGGCGAAATTCTATTCAACACAGTGGCTGGAATCCTGTTACTTAGTATAGTACATTGCAGCTAGAGGTAGGCCCATTGAATTCACTGGGATTTGGTAAATCACCTCCAGAACTTCTGTCAATTCAGTGGGTCTTCTGTACTTGCAACTTAACTGCATTAAGCAACAGGATCTCAGCTAGTGACATTTGAATTTTTTAAAAATTCTAGCTGAATTTTGCTTCAATCAAGAATGGTTTACAAAACTGTTTAGTGGTATAATCCATGAAAAAGTGTGATTATAATGCTGCTAGGAACGCCAAGTTTGGAAAAAAAATTTCCTCCAAGGAAGGGGAGATTATAATTGCAAAGAGCCATCCAGTTAACTTGGTTACACTAATTGAGGATTCTGAGCAGTACAGTCTAACTTTTCCAAACTGATGCTGGATAGTAAGCAGTCTTTTGGGGGGGGGGGTCTCATTGATAAATGTAGCATGGAATGCTTTGTCCAGGGTAGGCTTGTATTGTTAAGTATTATTTTCATGTACTCAAACTGCAATCAGCTTTACAGTCCCCAAGGCCCTATCAAGTGAACCACTGCCAGTAGTGGCAAGGCGACTGAGGCCAAAAGCTAGCTTCTTACCCAGGGCCACAGCAGAAATACTGTAGTAACCTCAAACATGATATATCTGCTATTGAAATGTACCACTTTAGACTGATGATAGGGGTAGTTTCACCACGTACCATTCTCTCTGTACCTACAAGGTATGCCAGGGAAAACAGTTCTAAGGTAGTGTGGCCACTGACATGGCAGATGTTTTTTAAGCTTGAAGAACCATTTGGGCACAATGCTTTATAGTAGGACACACATTACTAAATGGTGCAGTCCAACAGCTGATACACAACGCGAGTCTTCTGATTGTGTGTTTTGTCCTAGGACTATGGTGGAACTTGGAGTCAAACTTCAGGTGACTGGAACTGAATCCTTACAGATGACTTGCTTGTTTCCTAAACCACAGAGTCTAAGCAGCAGGCTTACCTACCCCTGAATGGCATGACACTGACAGTGTCTTTTAAAAACTCTAGTGTATACCTAGACCTTTAGGACATTTCAAAAACAATGGCTCTTTTTGCAAAGAGGAGCTGTGTGTCTGTAATATACACTAGATTCCAGAGGTTTTATAGCTTCAACAGTGATCTTTTTACTGTTATTGGAACCCTTCTGCACTTATTTGGAAGCTGCCAAGCTTTTGGAAAAGTAATCTGCCCTCTAATATTAGTACAATTAAACTACAACCTTCCTATTAGTACTTGTGATTAATTTTATTGATCTAACAGAGACTTCTTTGTATCTTCTTTAAAAGTCTTATTCTTTAATATGAGATTGTTCTAGTATTAGGGTTGCTGAAAAGAAATTATCGAAGGCACTTTTAAATTGGTATTTGAAATGTATTTTTTTTACCATCACAATTAGGCACTCTTGCAGATACAGTCTGTAAACAGAGGTTTCAAACGTTATGTTTAGGTTTTAAAGTTGGCAATAAGAGGTTGCTCAATAAGATTCACAACTTCAGTTGCAAAACATAGTTTTAAGTTTACTAAATTGGGTGGATTCAGTGGCTGTTTTTTGTTTGGGTTGTTGTCTCTTTTTTTCTGCTCGTGTTTTGACTTGGGAGAAACCCAGGGGCAGTCATTTACCAATGGAAAGTATGTCAATTGGGGTAGACATATGAAAACTGTTGATAATGATGTCATGTGATTGTTCATTTCAGTGTTGTGAGTGCTTGGGATGGTATATTTCTCCTCCATTGTAACTGCACTCGGCCAGAGCTTGTTGATATTACTTTTCATTTACAAAACAAACCGATCACTTGATGTCGTTAAAAGTTTGATTTGTTGTGAGAGGCCTGTGCCCTCAGATACTTTTAAAGCTGTAGATCTGTGTTTATGTGCAGCTTGCCCTTGTGTGTGTGTGTGTGTGTGTGTGTGTGTGTGTGTGTGTGTGTGCGTGCGTGCGTGCACACACACACACATGTAAGGAAGTGCCTCTGGATTAAGTGAGACATACTTCCATATTAGTATCTCCAGATTTTCAGCCCTCCTTCCAAGTAAGAATGCCTAGAAATCTGACTTGGACTAAGTCCAGTTGAACTCAGTAGGATGTCTGGTTAAATACACATTGAATCAAACTATTAGTCTTCCAGTAATCAGATAGTAATATACTGTATTAAAAGTATTTTCTTTCATTTATTGTATAAACACTTCCTCCTGTAGTATTAAGAGGTCATTGCAAATCTGAGGTTGAATACGTATGGTTCTTTATGAGTGAAAGCATGAGTGTTTTTCAAATGCTGAGGCGCAAGTTAAGGAGTCTGAGTATGTACTTGGGCAAAGGACACAGCCTCTGCTCTTTTTTATTGTCCTCAACATCGTATTTTAATTTGAAACCATCATTGGTTGAACGGCTGCCAAATGTCTAATTTGCCACTGATCTAACATTATGAGCAGGTCTAAACATGCACAGTAATGAGAAGGTTGCCAACCTTTTGCTTGTATCTGTGGATACCAAAAACAGCAGAACCAGTTCCGAATACTAGAACAGAATGTAGAACAAAATCTTGCAGTGCAAGTTTCTGAACAATTACCCTCATAACCTTTTCAGAAGCTCTCGTGTTTTCCTAGATAGTTTTTTTAAAAAAATACTGTTCTTCTAAAAAGCCTTGGCGTTCTCTCCTGCTTTGCCTTTCTCCAGCATCTACAGCAGTGATGATGAGGATGAAGACATTGAGGTATACGACCATGACTACGACGGTCTGCTGCCCAAAGGTGGAAAACGGCATTTGGGCAAAACCCGGTGGACCCGAGAAGAGGTAAAGAGCTGCACATGTCTTATAAAGAAAAAGGTGTGACAAGCATCCAAACTTCAGTGGTCGCAGAGTTTCCAAGGGTTAGTTGCTCTCATGCTAGTAAATGCAAGGCTCAGCATGTCTTGTAAAGCTGCTTTGGATAGGTTGCACCTAGAAAGGCCAATGTTTATTGCTCTTACAAATAAGTTGTTTAAAAACAAGCACCACATTTTGAATGGTTTTTTTTCTTGGTAATATGGAAGAGGGGGCATTCACTCACATTTAACCATCAGGTATGTTAAAGTCGGCAGCTTGGCGGTTCGAATCCCGGGTGCCATGCAGCAGAGTGAGCTCCCGCTGTTAACCCCAGCTCCTGCCAGCCTACCCGTTCGAAAGCAAGTAGATAAATAGTTACCACCGTAAAAAGCGGTAAGGTAAACGGTGTTCCGTGCGCAGAAATGCATTTAGCCATGTTGGCCACATGGCCATGGACTTGCACAGCACTGGCTCTTTGGCTTGAAAACGGAGATGAGCACAGTCCCTAGAGTCAGATACAACTAGCACACATGTGCAGGGGGGGGACCTTTACCTTTTATGTTAAATGTAGTCATTATAGCATGAATGTGAAGGCAGAGGAGGAGACACAGATACAGCTGGGTTCAGAGAAGAATGCAAGAGAAAACATTGAGGGACTCATACTTGCCCTCACTTAGGAGCCCAGGGCCTAGCATTCCTGGAGTAGACAGTCTGTGCATCCCATTTGTTTCCATTATTTCTTTCTTCATGCAAGAAATCACTTTGTTAGCGGATACGAAGAAAAGGGAAGGTTCTGGATGTGACACATCTGTTGCCTCTTTAATGTTATTTGTAAGCACTCTTAAAAGACAATTGAAAAACAGTGGGTCACCTTTTTAATACAGATGTCCCAACTAGCATTAGCAGCTCATCTGGAGTTGGCTGAAACTACAGTATTGGAAACATTGCTGAACATTATTTGCTGTTTAGATTCACATGCCATGCTCTTATTAAGTTGCACTATTTCATACCATCAGGCCACAAAGCAAAGATGCATGGCATTTGGGGTCACCTTCAACTTTTATTTGACTCACATTAATGCCACTTCTCATTTCTAATGCAGTGTGAGAAGCAAAGACAGCAGCATCTAACAGCTACAGATAACCGAGCACAAATGGTTCATCTTTTGTGGATGAGTCACTAATATCTAGGTGTTGCAATAGGAATGATGTAGGGTCAGTTTTCTGTTTATGTGCAGACTGGTTTACACCATATTATTTTGTCTTATTTAAGCATTAGATTGTGATTTGCCAGGAGCATCTTTGAAAGTTTGGACTGTTTGCTGCCTTTTTCTGTAATTCCCTTTGCTGGTCTTTTGAGACTACTGGGTTGTTGTTTTTTTACTTCCTAAACTCTTTGCTAAGATATTGCTCAACTTGTCAGGAGCCGTTCTCAGACAGTTACGTTAGATTGCCATATTTGTCAGAATTAGTTTGGAGGTTGCAATCTGTTGCTCAGATCAATAAAACTACTAAGCGCATAGATAGACAACTATAATGGTAGAGGTGTCAATTGCAACATGACATCTCAACTGCAGGTCAACGACCACAAAAATGTGTATGCTTGGTGATCCTCTAAATCTGTGGTCCCCAACCTTTTGGCACCAGGGGCCAATTTTCTCACACACACACACACACACACACACACACACACACACACACACACACACACACACACACACACACACACACACACACACACCATGTAGATTCTGTTGCAACAAGTATGCAGGGGGTGAAAAGCCCAAAACAGAGTATGGAGAAGTATGTGCAGCCACTTTGGGCAGAGGCCTTATAGGAAACCTTGCTGTCTGTGCCCAGCCTGGGGATTGGAGACCCTTGCTCTCTAAATCATTTCAAGTACTGACTAAGGCCTTGAGGTCATAGTGAACAATATAATGAAGATAATGGCAGCTATGAAAAAAGTAAATTCCATCTCAGAGGAGATCACTGGGAAGAGAACTGAAAATAACCATGTCCAAATAGTAATGCCTAATTAAAGTCTGCAGTGAAACTAGGTTTGGCATGCACCGTGCAGTTCAGATCACTGTGCCTTGAACATATTATGAGAAAACTGGAAAAGATGCAGAAAAGGCTAGACTTGAATGATCAAGAGGTTGGATCAGCACTCTCGTGAGCAAAGGTTACGCCTCTGTGAATTTGGGGGCAGGGAAAGAGGTTGGAACGGTAGAGACTTTAAAGTTGACGTTGTAATAGAGCAGATAGGTGAAAGCCAAACACAGGAATTCAGGGCAGATAAAATGTGTACTTTTTCAAACATTGCAGAATTAAATTATAGAATGTGATCCCGCTAGGCTAGCTTTTAAAGAGGATTAGATGAATACATTACCTCCAGTATCAGTGGTATTATACCTGTTGCTACCATTTCCGGAGAACATGAGTGGAACAGACAGCTGGAAAGCGGGGTTCCCTTAATCATATGTTTCACCATTCTAGGAAGAATGTTGGACTATATTATCCTTTGGGCTGATCTGCAGGGTTCTTCTATATATAATATTGTTATTCTTCTTTACTGCGTCCATTTGTCCAGTTGAATGCACCATGACTGGTAGGCTGGATAGTTCTCTGGAGTCAGAGGTTGGGAGTTCATTGGCCCACTGTAAATCTTGGAGGAAACGCCTTGAGTGGATTATACATCCCCAGGGTGCCCCAGAAGAAAGGAATGCCAACCCACCACTTCTGGGTACTCTATACATAGAAAACCCTGAAAGGGGTTGCCATAATTTAGAATTGACTTAATTATGCACCATGCACACACTGGAACTGGCCTGCATGAGAATCTGTTGAATGTGGAGTCCTTCCCATGTATTGCAGCAGTACATATGGTAGCTTTTCAGTAGTATCAGCCAGAGGACAAGTACTTTAAATTTGGCTTCAGTCACATTGAGCTGGATGGGTGTGAAGCGTATTGATCATGATGGCTGGGGTGGGGGTGGGGGTGTGAAGACTGGCATCACGACAAAGAAGGTTGGTCTATCAGGAGAAGGTTGTTACTATCAGTAACAAAGCGTTTGCAGTCGGAAATCTGCTGTAAGCAAGAGCGCCTATTAGTAAACTGTCCCAATTAAGGTTTTTAGGCTTTGTAAATGCACTCTTTAACTGTGACAAGATAGGATGGATTGTAGAACTCGGAATGGAGGCAATTATGTTTGAGTTCCTGCTCATACGAAGTGCATTGCATGGCTTTGGAGAGTCTTTCTGAGTAAAATTATTGTCCATCTTAAAATCAGTCTGATGCTGTGCCTCCAGAACCCCAGCTGTTGATTTCATCCCTGCACACCGCTGCAAAGCTCCTATTTCTGAAACCTGCACCTCTGATCTGGGCCAGAAGCCCCCATGTTGAAAGGAGACTGGTTCACACTTCTGACCATGATTTTTGCAATGTTACACTTATTTTGCACCACCAGAAGTTCTGTGCTTTCCATCCTAATGAAGACTCTGTATGGTGTCAACAGCTAGCTTTTTAGTGATCATCTCAGAAAAGTATCAAAAGGGGCATGGTGGCTCAGAGGGCTAGAGTGCTGAAACTGTCACCTTCAGAGTCAGCAGCTCAGTGGTTCGAATCCCGGGTGACATGCAGCGGAGTGAGCTCCTGCTGTTAACCCCCAGCTCTTGCCAACCTAGCAGTTCGAAGGCATGTAAATGCAAGTAGATAAATAGGTACCGTTGTAAAAAGTGAGAAAGTAAACAGTGCCCCATGCTCAGAAATGTGTTCGCCCATGCCAGCTACATGGCCACAGACTTGCACAACACTGGCACTTTGGGTTAGAAACGGAGATGAGAGTTGTCCCTAGAGTCGGACATGACTAGCATGCATGTGCGGGGTGGTGGTGGGGAACATTTACCTTAACTTTAAGAAAAGCATCACCCATCCTTGCCTTTGGATTGTATGTAAATGTTTTGATCAGGGTCCCTGTTGCGCAGCATATGGTCTGACCAGGTTGATGGCCTTGTCCCATCAAATTCCCCTACTTCTCAAAAATGGGTTTCCCTCATCCCAAAATGGTGAATTTTGTCCTGGGAACTGTTGCAGGGGACTCCTTCAGTATTTAACACTATGCAATCAAACTGCAGGTTTCCTTTTCCGTATCTGCAAAAGCAAATATGTAGTGACATTCAATAACGCATAGTCCTGGCTTAATTTATGTTTCTAAAATGGAACAAGAAGCTCACTTAAGCTTACGTTACCTTTCTTTGAAACATCTCAGGATGAGAAGTTGAAGAAACTTGTGGAGCAGAATGGCACCGAAGATTGGAAAGTTATTGCCAATTTCCTTCCTGTAAGTAAGCCTCATTTTCTGTTTATAACCACACATTTATCAGTGGGTGAGAGAGGGAGAGGTTGTTTCATAATTGCAGACGGGGACTTAATACAATAATAGCAATTGGGGAGGTTTGCAGAACTCTCTGCCGTGTACCCTCCCATGTAAATTTATTTCTTTCACTTCTCATGTGAAATGAAGAAAGGAAAATGTTAAAAGCCTTTTGGGGAGAATTTCATGTACAGCAGATGGCTGCTATATCATATGTACAGTATGAACGGAACAGAAAAAATATTCCTCAGCTCAGAGTAGGAACTGGCTTTGATCAGTAGTTGCTGCTGCTTATTAAAGATATTGTGTTGCTAGTTACTTTATTTTGATATAGTTGTTGAAATGCTGAGGATGAAGCTTATGATTTATTTAATTGTAAATAATAACTGTCATGTTAAGATGTGAGGATAGTTGTGTCTGTGTGATTAGGCGCGATCAAGAATTAGCAGCCAAAGCATCCATAACTTCCTGCTGAGTACTAAGACTCCGTTTTACCTATTTCATTAGCCTCACACTTACGCCCTGCTTCTGGGGATGATGTGGACAGCAAAGCCTTTGCTCTGCAAGAGCACTTTGTGTTTGTGGTTCCCACCACACCAGTTGTCTTCTCCATTCACAACTGCTGTATGTTATAAACCATTTTATGTTGATGGATAAAAATATTTGCATTGCAGAAGGGCCTACACCTGTGTGCTTGGTTTGGACTAGCCTAGTACAACTTAATTTGCCCTGCCTCACGTTCAGAGTGTAATGGTGTACAGTAGGACCTCCGTATCCTCTGATTCAGTTGTCCACGGTTGGCAGAGGGGGGAAAATTAAATAATTCAGCAGCCACAAAGCAAGCTGTTGTCACAAACAGCAGCTGTAAAGCAACCTACTGTCACAAACAGTGGCCATAAAGCAAGCTACTGTCTCAAAATAGCAGTCATAAAGCAAGCTACTGTCAGGAAACAGCAGTTTGGGGTTGGGTGGGCAGGCGTTCTCTCTTATCCATGGTTTTCATTATCCACGGGAAAGCCTGGAACCAATCCCTAGCGGATACCGGGGTCCTACTGTACTGCCTTGTAGGGCTGTTGTGAAACCTTTCCTCTCAGCACAGCATTTCAGTCTGCAGTGAGAGTATAGCTGTGAGCTGTGCAGCCATGTTTCTTCGGCCTGATCTTCAGGAAAAGTAACATTGGGTGGATAATAATGCAGGTTGTTATAAAATCATTTCCTGAGATGCTATATATCTAAGGCTGTGTGGCTGTTACAACCCCACTCAGAACCTGACCTGAAGTAACCACTGTGCACAGGGCTGTCACAAGGACTTCTTTCCCTGCCATAGCCCCTTCGAACCCCTGGTATGAAGACAGTGAACTGTGTTTGTATTTGGAGCAGTGTTAAGTGGAATGACTGGCTTATGGGCTGTTGCGGTGTTTACACATAAATAATGTGCCTCAGAAGCACATATGGAGGACACTTAACAAAGCTGCTTTTTCTTCTCTATACAACTGTAACATTCACATAATCCGGTTACTCTTTTTCAATACTCTTAGAATCGTACTGATGTGCAGTGCCAGCATCGGTGGCAGAAGGTGTTAAATCCAGAACTTATCAAAGGTCCATGGACTAAAGAAGAAGATCAACGGGTTAGTAAGAAAGCAGTTTTCATCAAATTGCTGCATCAACATGAAGCATAGTATGCCCTGCCAATCTGCTTCTGTGTGTATCAGAATGCTACCTCTGCGTATGCATAGGCTTGATTTATTTTCACGTACAGTAGTTGTATAATTAATCTGTATAACCTTTAGGATTTTGTTTACAATCTAGCAATGTTTAATTTCTCAACTGGATAATCTGCCCAAGAGCTGACACAACGGACAGTGTTTGGAAGTCTGAGCTATGAGTCAGGAAGTTCCTGACTCAACAGTGATATCATTTAGGTGTCCTTGGACAAGCCACCCGTCCTTCAGCCTCAGTCTTTTCTTCTTTAATTTTGGAAATAAATTTACCTAGAGAACTCTGTAGGAAAAGGCGACAAAAAGGATGCAGTTTATCTTTGTTACCTGCATATTTTTTTCTATTCCTGTTTTCCTTCTCGCAAGGCTCTTGTAAACATTTTTGGTGAAATTATGTATATGCAACACTTCAAGATTTAAGAAGTGCACCATTAATGATCATGGTGATGATGATGATGATGATGAAAATTATGCTTATTATGGTGGAACTATCACTAGGGCAACAGTGCTCATCCAAAGACCCCGTTACATTGGTAAATAAGATTTTTCAACCAGTTAAAAGATTGGCTTCAATTAATTGGGAGCTGGTTGCTAATTTTAAGTTAATATTTTTGATACAAATATGTAGAGAGATGACACAGATAACAATCTCCATTTTCGAAAAGGCATTCATCTCTCTTTCAGATAAAAGGCGCACTTCTTATAGGGTGATGCCTGTTATGATGCACGTATATATAATTTAAGAGACAAATTCTCAGATTTTATCATTCTATGCATGTTTAAATTTGTAATCAGGTCCCACTAGTTAAGAGTAAGTGTTGTTGCGTTCCAAAGGACTGATTGATCAGTTTAGATCTGTAGCCTTAATAAACTGAAAACTCAGTTACAAATATATGCTGGTAAACGGGATATTGGAAACTATAGTACTGTTAATTAGCGAATCTCTGTGTGGCTTCATCATTGGATGTGGAGCAGGTTAAAAGGCATGCTTGGTGCATGATTACAAATCTGCGTGGGGACTTTTTAATGAGTGGCAATTCACTGCTGCAAGTCACATCATTTCCCTTCTACCCTCGGTGTCAAGTTCACAACAGAATTTTGGCCAAGGTGAGATTCAGTAGCGCTCATCCGGCCACAATGTGGATGAAGCAGATTCTCCTCCCAATGCAATCTGGAGGGCTCTTCGGCATCAATTGAGGAGCTTGTTGTAGGGAAAAGCGGAAAGCAAGTCCCTCAAACGGTTGGAGGTGTGTTTGTGAAGAGTTGGAATTTGCTGATTATTTGCCCAAAATACCTGTTTGGCAATTAATCCTGAAAGGTGACATCCCTAGTCTTCACTCTAGCAGCAGAAAATAATTACCGTTTGGTGTGATTTATAGAAACATTTAGAAGCTAGAGGCAGTGCTTCTTCTTTTGCTTTTGCTTGTTTGAAGGTGATAGAGCTTGTGCAGAAGTATGGCCCCAAGCGCTGGTCTGTCATCGCTAAGCACTTGAAGGGAAGGATCGGAAAACAATGTAGAGAGCGGTGGCACAACCACTTGAATCCAGAAGTTAAGAAAACCTCCTGGACGGAAGAAGAAGATAGAATTATTTACCAGGCACACAAGAGGCTAGGAAACAGATGGGCAGAAATTGCCAAGCTGCTACCTGGAAGGTAATGAATAAAATGCACAGAAAGGTCTGGGACAGGGTATATAGTGGGGAGGTGGGAACTTTGTATTATGTTTCAAAGAAAAACACACTGCGTGTTTAGAGGGAAATGTCTGTGAGCCAGATGTGAGAGTCAGGCCAGGTGAAATAGGTGTGTCAAATTTTATTTAGGTGATTGGATTTTAATATTTTTTGTTCTGATGACCTTTTTCAAAATGATATCTGTGCAGTGGAACAAGTAGCTTGGAGGCTTTTGAGTCAAAAGTGGGGAGGGGGGACTGTAACAAACAATTAAAGATGGAATGCATTGTTAGAGACCATAGAGCCCCTGCATATGACAATGCGGGGGGGGGGCATTCTCCTATGTAGCAGGAAGCAGGACATGTGATCTTTACCATTTGTTCCATGATGGAGGTTTATGGGTCACAGGACTTGTGGATCTCTCCTATATGGAGATTTCAGCTATTCCTATATGAAGGGACTGCCTCCCATCACCCAATTCCTGGGGAAATGAGGAAAGAGGAAACATAACTGACTTAGGACTTCCTTTTTGAGGATGGTATCATACAAAGTACCTGCAATACATAAAATGTATTCTACATAATTCAGCAGCACCATCACAAGATCCATCCTATGTAATAACAAACAAACAAACAAACAAAACCAGTGGTAAGGTTACGATGTTGTCGATTCTACCTGGATACCTTTTGGAGGAATTCTCAAAGAGCTTTGCAAAAACAAAACAATTCTTTAGATGACATTCCTCTAACATGAATTACAGTGTCATATGAAGTCTGCCCTAAGATTTTTGGAGGAGTAGCTCAGAACCAGGCTAGGCAGAAGAGATCTGTGGCTGGTGGTCTCTCCGTTCTTTGCTGCCTTTCTCCCATTGAAAGGACTCACAAGTGGCAAACATTAGATAAATGGCACTTAGGGCGAAAGTGTTTCAAGTCAGATTCCTTTCTTTGGCCCTACCCATCTTCAAATCTCTGATGTATTCAGGCTTCTGGCATTGTTTGTTTATTGCAAACAAGGCCACAAATTAGTTTCAGGTCTTTAAGAGGGTAGCTACCAGGTGGATTTCAATCTTAACCAGCACACACAGCTTGAAGCCAAGCAGGCCTTAACTTGGCTCCTAGAAAATTTACTTCGAGAATGACCCTTTCCCACTGTCTCTGCATAAGTAGGAAGTGGCTGGATTCCTTTTGGAATGGCAGTAGGCATTTCACAAGGTCAACGGGGTTGATACTGCACACTGAAAAACCAAGAAGTTGCTCCACATGCTTGTGGCATCACACGTAAGATGAGGCACAATTGAAGTGATTAATTTCCCCAGTTGGAATACAGTGTGACAGAAGAGTAATGGGAGCTGGCTTCAGGAATTCGAATCAGAAGTGCAGTGAGACTTGACTTGTTTTGCATGCCAGTGTTTTATTTCCACAGTTTTTAATTGCTCCTCAAAACAGATACAGGGACTTGTTGGAACTCATTATGGACAGCTGCATACTTTAAAAACAGCAGCAGACGTTCAGGCCGTATGAGCATAATAATAGAATATGATACAAATTGTACAAGAGATCCCTCCATGACTATGGAAATGTTACATGTCAGTTAGCCAGAATCATGCCTGCAAATACAGTATAATTATTTTTTTCATGGGCTCATGTTTTTGTGCAGAACTGATAATGCTATCAAGAACCACTGGAATTCTACCATGCGCCGAAAGGTTGAGCAGGAAGGTTATCTCCAGGAGTCTTCCAAAATCAGCCCGTCTTCAGTAGCCACAACTTACCCGAAGAATAACCACTTAATGGGCTTTGCCCACACTCCGCCTACTGTACATCTGCCCACAGACGCCCCCACCCCAGCTACCAATGACTACTCCTACTACCATATTTCTGAGGTGCAAAATGTAAGCAGATGGAACATGTTTATTGGGTTGGAACCAGCTAGATTTCTGAGCCACTCAGATATTGCAACAGCCATTCATGGCCATGATTGAAATATATAGATATAGATATAGATATAGATATAGATATAGATATAGATAGATATATAGATATAGATATAGATATATAGATATATATAGATATATATAGATATATATCTATATATATAGATATATACACACACACACACACACACACACACACGTGCGTACCTACTGTACATATGTTTGTGTACATGCCTGCTAGTCTTGGAAAGGTACTTAGGGTTTCTCAATGTAGACTGATTTTTGGTGCACTGAATCGAAATAAATTGTACACAGAATAGAAGTAAGTTATACTTCAGGCTGTATGAGCCTGAAGTCTTTTATTCATCTCTTTGGGAGTAAGCCCCAGTTAAACAAGGGGTATTGCTTCTGAGTAGAATTGTATAGGATTACCTAAAACATACTTCATGATATTTTTTTAATCCTAAAAAATATATTTTTAATTTAAAATAATTTCTCTTCATTAATCTGGTAGACTTATTTTTGAGGGTATATATAAGATTGCCTTGCAAGGCATTTGGTGTACATGTCATCTTTCAAATGTGTTTTGAATTTTTGACACAGACTCTTACTTCTGTTGGTTTAATGGTGACTGTGAGTGCTTATTAAATACACGGTTATTACTCATGGGTTTCTGTGGCCGGTGTCCTGTTGTGTCCTTCTCCGAGATACTGTACTGTTCTTATTTCAGGGAAGGCCTGAGTATATTTGATGCTATAAGGAAACATGTCGACCACACAAATGATTTGGCCTTTTTTGTTTTGTTTTGTTTTGTTTTGTTTTGTTTTGTTTTTGGCCTAGGTCTCTGCTCAGATGCCGTATCCAGTAGCACTTCATGTAAATATTGTTAATGTTCCTCAACCAGCTACTGCAGCTATTCAGGTAGAGAATTTTAAGATAATTTCAGGAGTCCGTTTGCTATATGTTGCCTAATGGAAGTTGGATGCAGAAGCCTTACCTCCCCTTCCCCCTCCCCCACAAAACGACCTTAATAGTAAAATATGACGCACAGATTTTTAACACAGGGGCCCATTCATAGGCAGTCTAGAAAACTCACAGTCCTTCTCCATACACCTTCTCCCCTTTAGGTGATAAATCTGCCCCTACCCAGAGCCCACTTCACACATTCACCTTAACATGTGTAGGTTTGAATGGCACAGACTCGCACTTTAACCCTGCCCAGAGATCTCCCATACACCCAGCAGCACTGTAGGCCTTCACAGGTTCAGCGTGGAGATCTGCCGAACCGTGTTTAGCAGATTGAATTTACTGTGACTAGGAGTGCTAATGTTTGGATTTCCACATAAAATTTTAAACATGTTCAGGTGAACGTGGTAACAAAGCCCTTTGCAGGCCTTCATGCTCAGCGCACGAAGGTGCGGGTTATTTCGTGGTATGCGCAGGTGTTCAGAGGGCAGAGCTTGTTTGCGTCCCCATGTCCCTACCCCCTTGTTTAGTTCTACGGGTGTTCAGACACATGCTTGTGCTGGGCTTGTGTGATTTCGCAGTTGGTCCTCGTTGTTTGTGGCAGTTAAGATTAAGCCCAGTGTTCCCAAAGCCAAAATTTGGATTTACATTGCACAAGAAACCCTAGCTAGCTTTAGCCACGCTTAATTTTAACCTATCCCAACAAAGTGGAAGGGAAAAAAGGAGTTGACAGGGGCCAAAGGAAAGAAAATGGGGCCAGGGGTGAAAAGGTTTTGCTCGCAAATAAATGGGTGCCAGGGCAAACCACGTCCACGTCTGTGGGCAGGTTTAGCAGAGGTGTCAGATTTGGCCCACCAGAGGCTAGTCAGCTGCAGTTCTTCCTGGTGGCCAGCCATCGTTATTGTTTTGACTGCAGCATCCAACCAGGCCTTTACCTTCTCTTTTCCCTACCTCTTAATTACAGAGACACTATAATGATGAAGATCCTGAGAAAGAAAAGCGAATAAAGGAATTAGAGTTGCTACTAATGTCGACTGAGAATGAACTGAAAGGGCAGCAGGCATTACCAGTAAGGATGTCACCATGTGCTTGGATGGAGGGAGAGCAGCTTTACCCCAGTGCTTTCTTTCTTTCTTTCTTTCTTTCTTTCTTTCTTTCTTTCTTTCTTTCTTTCTTTCTTTCTTTCTTTCTTTCTTTCTTTCTTTCTTTCTTTCTTTCTTTTTCTCTCTTTCGACACTAATCAAGGCTCTGTATTTCCATTTGAATGGAACAAAACAACATGGCATGCCTCCCCCACCCGCCTGCATTTGTCACCCTCCTCCAAATTATAACAAAACTGGGCAGATATGAGTTCTGATTCTCCCCCCTCCCCCAAGCCGTGAAAATCACTGTGTTACAAGATTTGTGAGTATAAAAGTGGAAGGAGAGAGTGATGCATCACAAGCTCATGTGAGGAAACGTGGGATAAAAAAAAATGTAAGAAATAAATAATTGGGAGCGGCAACAACCACCCACTGTTTTACCTTTTCAGAAAAGTAACAATCAATCTCCACCTGACTTTATACTCCGAGGGTAAAATCTGTGTTTCTGACAGCTTGAAATGCTTTCCTTATGGAAATGTAGGGCCTGTTTTCTTACCTGTTTCCCTTCTGCTGTGTTCCGTTGCTTGAATGGTATATGATGCCCTTGGCCTTGATCCTCAAACCACTGAAGATACTCCAGCTCAATGGGAGGAGATGCACCACATCAGGTTGCATGTGTGAAATGGTGCCTAGTCTGAAGAAATCACCTAAATGTGTATGCCATTTCTTGCCCCATTTTCCAATGTCTTGGAGTGGTTTTGTTTTTAGACTTCTAAGCCAGTGCGCATCACTGCATGGAATAGATAAATAAGGACCATGGGCCTGGGTCTGTCCACACGTGAGGCCTTTTTGCTCTTTTAGTGGGAACCTCACAAGCTATTGCTGTTGATACCACTTAGAGCACACATGTCGCTGCTTGGGTATGCAGAGCCAAGTTTAATTGGCTACTAGGAAGATTTAATATTCCAACTCCAGGTGGTTTGGGAATTTCGGCCTACGTCTTGTCATGATTTTTGCATGTTTGGTAATGTTTCTCTGTGAAGAGAGTTAGATTCTGTAACTGCATGTGTGGAAGTAGAGCGGGCTATTACTTAACTCTTACCAGTTTACACATATACTGTGTGATTATGAAAAATAGCAAGCCAACTTACATGTTAAATTAATATGGGAATAGCAGGTGATATCAATGCATAATTAATTCATTAACTCGTTTTCTAGTTATTGTCAATGGAATGTGTGCATGACATGTTAGTTTAGCTACTTATGATTTCTAGTTTATGTTTTGCAATTTTTTTTTCTGCATGATCATCCTGGAACGAGACTTCTGTTAATTTGCTCTTCTGCTTTCCTAACCACATCGATTGTACAGCCTTTTCACTGCATTGGTGTAAGCTGTAGTTTTAGGCAGGAATAGGAGGTGGACAAGGAGATGGGCAGACGAAAACACAATTCTTCCTTTAATTCAAGTCTACAAAAATCAGCAGATAGATTGCTAGCAACCTTAAACGTGTTGCGGACTTTACCATCTTCCACTTTTAAATCCTACAGTTTAGGCTGAGTTTCTGTCAGGAAAAGCATACTAATTCTGTACTTCTCGGAACAAAAAAGAGAACAAAACCAAAATTCAGGCTCTTCATGGACCTTGGAGGAAGAGTGTGTAGGAGTGTAGGTGTCGATTGCTTATTATCCTATATAGATCCTTGGCCAGCATGCCGAGTTGTTGCACAAGATGAGGTAATGCCAAAATGAGAGCAATAAATTCACGAACCTTTCACACATACTCTTGCTGCACCGATGAAAGGAAACATCTTGACAACTGTTTCATGGGCTTTAAGTGCTTAGATGATGCAACCACATTTATCTTTTCTTTCAGCAGCCATGCAATGCCTTGTGCAATTTCACTGCTAAGTTCCTCTACCTCTCTTCCTCCCACCCCACCCCCACCCCGTTTCCCCCCTTCCTCTAGGCACAGAATCACACTTCAGATTACCCAGGATGGCATAGCACTGCCATAGCCGATAGTGGCAGAACTAGTGGCAATAGGGCAGCCATTTCCTCTCTGGGGGAACATCATCACTGCACTCCATCTCCACCAGTGGACCATGGTTGCTTGCCTGAAGAAAGTGCCTCTCCTTCAAGGTGCATGATTGTCCACCAGAGCAGTTTCCTAGATAATGTGAAGAACCTCTTGGAAATTGCAGAAACACTTCAGCTAATAGATTCTGTAAGTCAAGTGGTCATAATTTAAGGTCTGAATTGCATAGGGCTTGTGGGTTTTGTTGTTATGTACTGTTGTCCTTCAGTGAAGGATGTGGTGTCCAGTGTCAGAAATGGTAGTTGCTTTCATCAGTGATGTATATTTATGAGGGAAGGGCAGTGAGAGGGAGCTATGTGCTACAAAAACAAGGCTTGCTTGCCATCCTGATCAAGATGGTTTGGCATTGCATCCTCTTGAATGACATGGGACTTATTTCTGAGGACACGTTAGCTTGCTTGTGGTTTTCAAGTGCTGGTATTTATCAAGCATACATAAAGAGTTCTCCATAAGGAGCGTACGTAGAACCGCTATAGTCGCTATTGAGAATTTGCACGCTGATCTTGGGAAAATTAATTTATTCTGTGTTGATAATATGAAATGTGGTTTTAAGATGAGTGTGCATGTTAACAATGAAAGCCTGTTCTAGGATTTTTAAAAGACGTGGGCCATGTTTCTAGTTTTCTTGAATAGAACTTGAGGTATATGGGCCATGTATACTTGCAATTTTGAACTTTAATTATTTATGTATTTATTTATTTTCAGGAACATACATAACATTGGCCTATTTCTTTCTTGAGAAAGGAACCACACTTTGTTTTTAAAAATTGTCAGGTGTTCCTACTGAGCTGAAGAATATAACATTAATATAGTGGTCTTCAGGCCATATGTTTCTTGAAACAAATTTGTCACAATAATATCACAAACATAGATTCATTCTTTTTTCAGTTTGGCCATTCAGCTTCTTTATAAGCAATTTTTCCACATTGCACAATGTTGTGTTAGCATGAGTTTTCGTAGATTGAGCTATTGGTAAAGGGAAAAGGGTGAATACTTAGAACCCACCATTTGGATGGTTTGCTTTTGATTTTCATATATTAGAGGAAATCATGTTGGTCAGCATCATACGTTGCACTCGGGCAGCGTCCACTGAATCAGTGGGCATTTAATGGTGAGTCAATTCCTCCATAGGTTCCAATGATTCAATAGTACAGTAAATCAGAACGAGAGTAGGCCTATTTGAACCAATGGAACTTGTTATGGAGGGAATGGCTCACCAAATCCCTACTGATTTATCGGACCTCCTCTAGGACAATACATTGCACTAAGCAACAGTTCTTCAGCCAAACGAAAATGTCAGAAATCATTAAAATGGATTTAAATGGCAAACAGTGGATTTTTCCCTTTACTTTTCCCCCTTCTGTTATAGCAAATGACAATCTATTGAATTATTTTCACCAGGGAGGATGATGTACTGTCTCATAGACTTGTGGCTTCCCCCCTTCCCACCATTATTTCCAGGATCCTTCATCATGGGGCGATCTCAGCAGTTTTGAATTCCCCGAAGAAGCAGACACCTCGCCCAGCCAAGCTCCCCCAGGCAAAACAGAGACCCATGCCTGTAGGCCCGAAGGACACCCTCTTTCAAACCTGAGCAAAACCCTGTTGAGTCAGGATCCCCTTGATTTGCCAAAGTCCTTGACTGACTCAAAGTGCAACACAGCTCCGTTGGTTATTCTGCGCACCAAAAGAGGGCATCCCGTCCACTTAGCCAGTGACCATAATAAGTTCTTCACGCTTGCTGGTGTCAGCAGCTCAACTCCTAAGCGCTCCCCTGCCAAAAGCCTGCCCTTCTCTCCCTCGCAGGTAGAGCAAGATTTCTGCACTCATTTTACTAATTCTGAAAGCTGCTGAGGTGTTAACAACATAGAGAAACTAATCTTTGGAGCAAACGGCTAATCAGTGTTGCACTCGTCAATTGCACTTTGATTTTGAATCTTTTTTTTTCTCACTCTTCATCACTCTCTTCAGACTGTGAACAATCGAACTGATAATTTGCTTTTCCTTGTGTGTCTGATTCCTGATGCTTTTGAAGGGTTTGTGGCTTGTTTGTTTTGCACGTAACTTAACTCCTTTGGCTTTCAAATCTAACATTTATCTTCCATGTAATTGATTTTTATTCTCTTTTTTTCGCAGTAGGGATCCTGTTGACTCCGCCAAAAGTTAGACTAAACAGGCAATATAAAATAGCCATGTTATATCACAGTGTAGGAAGTTTTAACAACATTAAATTATTATTAATAAAATTGAAAGCTTTTGGGAGATATGGAAAGTTTAAAGCAGACACATTTAAGCTATCTTCATCTTATTGAATTCAGTGGGACAGAGCAGATGTAAAGATTCATTAATTTTGCTTTGGAGACTACAGTAGGACCCCTATATCCATGAGAGATCAGTTTCAGTCTGCCCCGCAGATACTGAAATCTGCAGATAACAGATAACACTCTTATCTGGGGTGATGGTGGCAATAGGGCTGGTGGGGTACCGGAGGCAAACGTTTTCACCCCAATGCCCACCAGTCGCTGGGCTGTGAAGGGCCGAGCCATGTGGCAGTGTTAGAGCACAGGGGACCGGGTGGTGCAAAGGAGCAGTCTCCCGTCACCCGGTCTGCTATGCTGCCCAGTGGGAGAGGTGGCATACCAGGAGAGTGAGAGCTGCACCATGCACCCAGCCCTTTGCGCTACCTGGGCGGCGGTCCGTGCAGTGCTTTTGCCATACAGCTACCCAACCAGGGCTGTGGAGTCGGAGTCGAGGAGTCAGAGTCGGAGTCGGAGGAAATTTTGGGTACCTGGAGTTGGAGTCGGAGTCGGAAGTACAAAAAACGTAGGAGTCGGAGTCGGAACATTTATCTACCGACTCCACAGCCCTGTACCCAACGCACATATCCATGGATCACTTGCCCAGATCCCCTTTGTCAGGCTCCACAACGAGGGGGAAAGATGAGAAATTCCTGCTTGGAAGTCCCATTCTTGCGCTTTTTCCAGGGAAGAGCCGCTCTGCCAAACCGCAATGGTTTTCATGCAAGGGATTTTCTTCTCTGGGGCTTAACTTGCTCTCTCTTTCTGCCAAGCTGGGCAGAAGGGGAAGGCAGCCAATGCGCCCCATCTCCGCTGTTCCCTTCCAGAGCGGGGAGGAGAGCACCCTCCATTGCTGGGTGCTGGCTCGCTGCTTGTCCTGACAGCTGCCCCAGCAGGACCCTCCCGCTGGGAAGCAGCTGCTTTACCCACCCGCTCACCTCCAGACCACTCTCCTGCTGCCACCGCCCTCACATGAGAATGTGAAGTGCTACCTTTTGGGGAGCAGGGCTGCCCATCAACTTTCCCACTCTTCCAAAGACCTGGCCAAAGCGCCACGTGGACTGTGGCCAGGGCAGCGCAACAGATCGGGTGCACAACGCAGCTTTTGCCCTCCCGGCACACTCACCATTGCCACTGGGCAGGACCAGGTGGCAGGAGAGGGCGCCTTTGCGGCACCCGGTCCACCACACCGCTGCTTTGCCACATGCCTCGGCCCTTTGTGCTGCCCAGCGGGGGCGTTGGGGGCAAAAGTGAAGCTTTTGCACCCATCACCCCACCAATCACTGCTCACCAACTGCAGATAACTGAATCCACGGATGGTGAATCAGCCGATATAGGGGTGGTACTGTACTGCCAAAACATGAGTTAAAATAGGTTTCATTAGTTAAACTGTGCTCCATTGAAATTCAGTTATCAAAATAGTTCCGCAACAGGGTTTCCCCCACCCCCCAGTAAGTGGAATTTCTACACTTAATGTGTAAAATGTAAAGAGTGCTGTTGACATTCCTTTCTTGCCATACTATGAGAGTGAAAAATAAGACCAATGTAGGATCCAGTATTATTCCATGGGCAAAATTCAGGATCCTTCCATATTATTAGGGTTCCTAGCATAGGTCAAGTACCCACTTAAGTTCAGCAAAACAGATATATTCAGTCCCATAGGTTAACTTGGAGTAAAATTCATGAGCGTTTCATAGGCCTTAGAATGCAGAAACTTTGCTTTGGAGCCCTGGAAGCAAACATTACCCTTTTATTGCCAGTCAGTGCTAGTGCTAATACGTACAGTTACAGCGTGAGTTTGGTAGAAGCAATTCTGTTCATTAATCTTGAGGTTACATCCTTCATTTCTTTCATTGTTTTATGTTTCGCTTGCCTCTGAAAGCCATATCTTTCCCCCTCTCCCCAGTTTTTGAACACTTCGTCCAGCCAAGAGAGCCTGGATCTGGACAATCCTGCTTTAACTTCCACTCCGCTCTGCGCTCATAAGGTCACAGTCACAACACCTCTTCACAGGGACCAGGCCTTTAAGACACAGAAAGAGAACAATGTGTAAGTGATGTGAACTTTTTTCCCACCTCAGACAACTCTACCATCATTCTCGTAACCAGTCATCAACAGCACAATTAAGGGCTAACGTTTGGTATGGTTTAAAGATTCTTCCACCCAGATCGAATGGTTGTTGGCTTTGTAAGATGGTCTGTCCATTCACTTCCATGGAGGGAAGGTTGACAGATGTGTTTGTCGGCTCCCTTGGAGCTACTTCTTTCGTTTGCTGTGAAGGAGGATTCCAGATGTGTGTGAGCATTTTGAATGTACTTTTTGGGGCTCGGTGGGGGCTGCTCTGCTCAAGATAAGGTTAGAGAACCCATGGTAAATTCCTGCTTCTCTCATCTTTCGCTACTGACCAAGTTGGGAAATGCAGTCTGATAACACAGGATGTCACACCTGCCAACTAGAGGGTATCCTATTACTGCACCACCATCTCTTACAATAGGTTGGTTTCTTCAGACTATACTTACGCAACATCTCATTAGTGTGTAGCCTTATTCTGCACCTACTATCTGGGGTCCAGCTTGCTTAACTAATTCTTCAGACCAGTTTTTAAATAATAGACTACGTCCAAAATCCTCTTGTGTATCTACACAAATAGTGTAATGGGGGGGGGAGACAGCAATTGCCCCGAATTAAGAAATCGCTGTACACATTATCAGTTGCATGTTGGGTCACACAACTCAGTATGCAACAGCAGATACATATGGTGATCTCTTAACATAAGGCAATTCTTCAACAAGGGTTACACAATTTTTACACCAATTTAAGTAGGCAAGAAAATTTGGGTCAGTACTGTATATAGAATCTTTTTTAAACTCTCCACAGAGCTTTCTAGGCATTATTTCACAATGCCTAAAACACTCTTCTAAGACAGGTCCTTGTGATTATCCTTATGGTACGGTATGAAAGGTTCACAGAGCTTGTTCTTGTAACTATTTCTAAATGTTAACTCAGTTGGAATTGTAACTCAAAACTATTCAAATTACTTTATGTAATCTTTCTCTTTTTGCTTTCCTTTATTTTATTTTATTTTATTTTTGACATTGTGGACTCAGCTTCAGAACTCCAGCTATCAAAAGATCAATACTAGAGAGCTCACCAAGGACACCCACCCCATTTAGAAATGCACTTGCAGCTCAAGAATTCAAATATGGACCCTTAAAGATGCTGGTAATAAATAAAAGGAGTGATATAAATGACATTTGCTGGGTGGGGGGGCGGGGGCTGTTAGGAGCTTCCTTCTCCTGAAAAGCTCTTTTTTGTTGTTTCATTTTTGCAGCACTCTCAGTTTGGCTTCTGCCTTTTTCCCCCCTTTTAGCCTCAAACGCCAACTCATCTTGTAGAGGACTTGCAGGACGTTATCAAACAGGAGTCTGATGAATCTGACATTGTATCAGGCCTACGTGAAAGTGGGTCTCCATTGCTGAAGAAAATCAAACAAGAGGCAGAGGCAAGTAAAACTGTATTTACTTTAGTTTAGGCCATGCTGAACCAACCTCAAATTACCAAGAAATTGCTATAAATCTATTTATTGCGTGTAGCAAGAAATCACATTAGTAAATGATTTCAGAAGCTTGCCATATTTGATTTGCCAAGGTAGCTAGGAGATGAATTGGATAATATGCAGTTAGATTGTTGAAAGCAAACTGTGATGATAAATGAAGCATAGAAAGGGTAACAATATTAGACAGAGGGTAGTTGCACTAGTACCTTAATTACAACGTCTGTCTTCCATTTTCAAAGAAATCCATTACTCCTACAGTAAAACAAGCTCTGACTTTTTTACCACTTTTTCATGGAAGTTTATCTCCCACCTGGACCCTAAGGTAAAATCTCCCACTCTCTCACCCCTCTTTTCCACCACCACCCTCATCCCACTCTATCTGGTTTTGGTTTCTTTATCTTGAGGAATTTACCTTAAAACAACACTTAACATTTCTACAGACCCTGGCCACAGAGCCATTAGCAGTACTTAGCATATCTATGACTCCTAGCGAAATCTTCCTTCCCGCTGTTTGTACAACTAATCATCTCTCCCTCCTCCACAGACCCATTAACAATGCTTAACATATCTATGACCCCTGCCCAAATCTTCCCACCACTTCTACAACTAATCATCTCTCCCTCCTCTTCCCCCTCCCCTGTTCACCAATGAACATCTAGTATGAAATGCATATCTCATCACATATTATATTACACGCCTCATTCTGCTGCTATATGTCTGAAGATGTGGACGTGTCCATGAAATGTTACATTAAAATATGAAAGTTAGTCTTTAAAGGTGCCACATGTTTTGTGTCTTTTGCTTTGTTTTGTTTTTCTTTGATCTTTGCCTACAACTATGACTAATGAGATTAGATGGTTTCTGGTATGGATGTGCAGATCATCATAATTACAAGTTTTTCATCTATTAAGCTATTACATGGTAGTTGAAATAATGTTTAAAATAAATGATTGAATACTGAACGCAGAGTCGTTATGTATTACAGAGATAGACTACCCTGGAAATTATACTGTATACCAATCATGTTCAGTTATAATCATATTCATCTGGAAATATGCTTTGTCCCAGAAAATAAGGCGTTTTGAAATATTGGGTCCTTTTCTTTTACCTGCAGGTGGAATCTCCGACAGGCAAAGCTGGAAACTTCTTTTGCGCAAACAGTTGGGAAAGTGAGGGGCTGAACACACAACTCTTCACATACACGTCTGTTGTGGAAGATGTGCCGGTGTGTATCTTTTCATAACTTTTGCAGCCTTATCTTTTCTGAAGCAGAAAGGCAAGCAAAGTGCTGGCCAGAAACGTCCTGCCTGGCCAGGTTGTCGCTGGCAGGTTTCCATCCCGCTGCCAAGTAGCAACTGACCTAGAGGCTTAGTTTTCTGCAGGAAAGGGGTGGAAGGGCTTTTCCAAATGAAAGGCCTTGGCAGTCCAGATGGAACCTGTGGTTCTTACTTTGCTTGCCCATCTTCACCTACTGCATAAGCACAAAATGGGTCATCACAGACAGACAGACTGAACTCTCTATGGGCGCTTTTACACGACCCCTAAGATCCGCTGGTCCCTTAAATTCGGCCCAGAGATCTTAGGGGTTTGTCGCTCTTCCTGTGTCCCCACCCCTCCGCACTTCCTGGCTGCTGGCTGCGTGAGGGGAGGGAGAAAAAAAGGGACAAAAGAATACAGGCTTACCTCCAGTGCCGGTGGACACCGCCCCGTTGTTGTGATTCCTTCTCTTAAAGGGGCAGGAGGCAAAAAACAACAAAAAGAAGCGAGGAGAGCCCGGCACATCCGCGTCAAGATTGTTCACCCTCGGAGAGCAGGTACATGAAAAGTGCGCTGGGACGCGCTTCGGTGGGCGTGGTCGCACTTAATTTTCAGTAAACTCCGGAGCTGGTGGGTAAACAATTTTAAGCTCTGGAGCTGGGAACCATTTGCGGCGGAGTTTAGGGGTCGTGTAAAAAGGCCCTATGATTCTATGTGCAGATAGTTCAGCTCTCCCACGGAAACGAACAGGGCATGAAAGTGTAAGTTAGTTTGGATCATGCCAAAAAGGCCAAGTTGTTTTCTACCCCCTCCCCAGGCACGTCCCTCTGTTCCTCTTCCTATTTTATACAGAAAACAGCCATGCTGGAGGGGAATAGTACATGTTTAAGATGTGTAAAAAGCTGAAGCAAAAGTCTGCCTTTAATTGGATCACTAAAGTGTTTGCTGTACTCAGGGGAATCATTAGGCAGTGAAATGTTTACTTCCCTTGCCCGGCGGCTTTTGCAAATGGTATAACCTAGTTTTTAATATAAATGGGATTAGAACCTAATATAACCCGATCAGCAAGTCAAGGGAAGTAAATACTTGAGCCAATTTTATTGCAGTTTAACTTTTAATTTCTGCTGTTCCAGTAAATGAACTAATACCAAAAGTAGCCCCATGTACTTTCAGTTTGACTGTGTTCTGTGCATCAGACACTGTGTCAGTAAAGTATACAGTGTTGTTTATTTATTTACAAAAAAATTAGCCACCCCACTACTAAGTGGTCTCTTGTCCAGCAAAAGACAACAACCAAGTTTTAATATTCAAAACAAAGTCCCAGTTTGGTATATATGTGCGCCCATTACTTCACCTTTCAGTTCAGTATTTAGCACCAGATTTTATCCAGTAGAGTTCACTTTTGTTTTTCAGGCCAATATTGGAGAAGCTACTTTTTAAAATGGGACCTCAGAGAATCCCTTTTCCAGCATGGCCACCGACAGTGAAATGTTTCCAATCCTTATTTATTTTACCCTGTTCCACATCTGTTTACTGCTACCGTATTTGCAGCTTGGAACAGCAGCTGCTCCAGGATCATATTCTCCACATGTTTGTAGTAGCTTCTATTCAGTGGACTTTCAGTAACCAGTTAGAATCATAACTGTAGGGCTGAAAGGAGAAATCTTTTAAACATAATACCATGATCCAGGAGGCAGTCTCACTGAGATAAATGGCATCATGGCTAAGGAGTTAGAATTTACACAGAAGTAAGGGCGTTTATACACGACCCCTAAACTCCGGGGCAAATGGCTCCCAGCTCCGGAGCTTAAAAATGTTTCCCCACCAGCTCCGGAGTTTACAGGAAATTAAGTGTGACCACGCCCACTTTAGTGCGTCCCAGCACACCTTTCAAGTACCTGCTCTCTGGAGGTGAAAATGCTTTGATGCGGTGTAACGATAGTGAGTGCAGGGCTCTCCTTGCTTCTGTTTGTTGTTGTTTTGGCTCCCGCCCCTTTAAGAGCTACTTAAGAGACTGGAATGTTGCCGCGGCAAGAGCGAGAGGCAGAATGGAGGTGAGCCTGCATTTTTTCCTTTCTTTTTTTCTCCCTCCCCTCACGCAGCCAGCAGCCAGGAAGTGCGGAGGGGTGGTGACCTAGGAAGAGCGACAAGCCCCTAAGATCTCTGGTCCGAATTTAAGTGGCCAGCAGATCTTAGGGGTCGTGTGAAAAGGCTCTAAGTCTCATTTGAAAAGTCCTTCCAATATGTCTTGCTAGGAGTAGGCTGTAAGTGGTACTTTTTGCCATTATACATTTAAAAACGCTTGAAGAAATTTATTATTATTATTATTATTATTATTATTATTATTATTATTATTATTATTATTATTATTATTATTATTATTATTATTATTATTATTCACTATTTACTGTGTTAATTAAGTTCCAACTAGAATAGGCCCTTTGAATCAGTGGAACATACACAAATATTAACTCACTAATTCTCTACTGTTGCAGTAGGCCTTCCCTAGTGCGACTTATTATGCTAATGAAAACAGAATTTCAGCCATTACTGTGCTCATCTCTTCTCTCTTACTTTGTGGCTTTTTTCATTGTTACTTTAGAATCTACTTACTAGTTCTGGTCTAAAAATGCCTCTATCAGAAGAAGACGAGAACACTCATAAATTGTTAACATTGCACCGAAACAAGTCATCTGGAAGCCCACTGCAGGTAAAATTCTGCCTTGTTTTATGGTATCCTCCCATCCCCAGCCACCGCCAAAAATTACTTTCAGTTATGCTTGGCTAAGGGCTGAATGTAAACGTACTCCACTGCTGGATGGAATAGAAAGTTCCAAGAAACCATTGCAGGAAAATGAAGTAGCTATCCTGCTGACCTCTTGGTACAGTGGGTTAGAGATGGCATTCCCCCTGCAACCTTGAACTCTGTGGTTCATGCACACGTGTTCTTCTATGCCTGTGCAAACAATTTCAGGAACATTCTGGGCCTTTAGCCCCTCTCAGCTAATATACCACTCCACCCAGTGGTTGTTCCTCAGTTCCCTCTTAACTGATGACTGGGTGCATTTAGATAATTCAACAAGGAAACTCAAGAGAGAAATCAATCTTTTTGGGTTGCAGTATAGAAGAGAGGCTCAGCCTAAGCAAGGGCCTTGGTTCAGTGGTAGTAGGCGGGAGCCAGATCGGTGTTATGATACGAGTGCTAGATTAGGACATGGGAGATCTGGGTTCGACTCCCTCTCCTACCATGAAAACTCACTGTTGTTTGGCAAGGCTGAGTCAGCCTTGAATACATATCTTAAGGTAGCCACTCCCTGAGATCCCCAGGGAGCACTTGGCCAGAAGTTTCCTTACTGCCGCCTGGAGAGCCATTCTCTTTGGTAACAACAAGGCT
Source organism: Phrynocephalus forsythii (assembly GCA_029282475.1). Taxonomy (NCBI): domain Eukaryota; kingdom Metazoa; phylum Chordata; class Lepidosauria; order Squamata; family Agamidae; genus Phrynocephalus; species Phrynocephalus forsythii. The sequence goes on from JAPFRF010000002.1 coordinate 61,084,499, forward strand.
TTCCTAGTCTTCCTAGTAAGCAAAAATGTCTAATCTTAAGAATTGAGATGGAAACTGGCAAATCAAACCAAGAGCCTCTGCCAAAGGTGGGCAGTTGTCTGCAGTCTGGGGGCCAATATTCAGCAGCCAAGATACATCACATGGTCCCAGAATGTAGGATAAATTGAAGCTGGAAGTGGCCTAATATCATCAAATGGTGTCATTCTTGGAGGGAGGGGTGCTGTGGAGGAACAAAGTACACGGGAGGCCTGCACCTTTTTCTGATGAGAAGTCATTGTTTCTGTGGTCTTTGGGAATCAGAAATGTACATTTTTGCAGAGAAGTGTTCTAATTAGGGGATCTGAAGGCCCTCTTGGGACCGTATGTGACCCATAGCCTGGCTGTACATTGTCAGCCCCTGGCCTTTTGTCATCTACTTCCTCCCGCCCCCCTCCCCTAACGGTCCTGTGGTGGCAATGATTCCCCCCCTCCCCCAGCAATCAGCATATGGAAGTACTGTCAGCTGCTTCAGATTCTGGGAGAAGTCCTTTTGAGAGAGAGTAGCTTCACACCACTGCCTCTTTGCAGTTCTCTCATCCAAAGTGATGAAAAATTGCTTTCTGCGCCAGGAAGAAACAGACTCGATTAGAGTGACATTTTGAATGTGTGACCCGGAAGGCACAGAGCAGGGGTAGCTTGCCACCGGTTCTTGCAGCTGCAGAGATCAATCGAACAGCAATTGCTCATAGGATAGTTTTACTGCTGTGGCTTAAGAACTTCTTTTTAAATCACCTCTGCAGAACTGAGCCAAGAAAATATTTTATTACTGCTCGTTAAGCAAATAAGCACTTTCGGACCTTAAGTAAATTATTCCTTAAGTAAATGAAGTAGAATAGGTTTATTTTCTTAACTTGAAATTTGCATTTGATTTTTTAAAAAAAAATTAAACGAGCTGCACCCAGCCTAGGAAACAGGACACAGGAATACGTAAGAACTGTAGATGTATCTGTAACTGTTTTGATCCGTGGATATGCAAAGCCAGCAAAAGATAATGTACAAAAGGCTACGCCATCCTCTCCCTCAGAGTGAACATCTGCCAGGGAGAAATGGGGTAGGACCTGACCCTGCCCTGTTTGTGCCACTTTGCTCCCTCCTTAATGTAGAAGAGTTAGGGAGCAGCCTTGAGAGGAAGGGAGCTGGGTACACAAGCTGGATTATTTTCCTTCACCTGCTCTTCAAGGCACATCACAGGTGTGACAGAACTGAATATTAGTGCACATGTTGCTATTTACGGATTGCAATTGCTTGTTTCATTATTAGGGCACCCCATTGCATGGTAGCAGCTTTACCCTTTTCTTAAAGATGATGTGACTATTAAAAGGGTATTGATTGTGAAAGTTGGGTTTTTGAGAGCATTTCCATTTTCTATGGAGGGGTACGTTTAAAGGGGAAGAACTATATATCAGTGCAGAATAAGCAGTGCGTACTATCTTTTAGGTCCCAGTTAGCATAGAACCCTGACTGTGCAGGTCCCATTTTGGTATCAAGGTGATCATATTTTGTAGTGTAAATGGATAGGTGAGATTTCATTCTGGCCAGAGCTCTTACAAAAACAATCTGTTTGAGAAAATCCAGAAATTACCTTTCCATTTTCAAATCTGAGAAATGCTACTGGAGGATGAAATTAATAAATGGTTTGGCAGTTAACTTGTCTGAAAATCACTTGTGGAAAAAGAGAGTGATCAGTCTCACAGGTACAACCTGAAGTTTTTTGGCAGTTTTTCTATTTACTTCAGGAACCATGGACTGCGGCCATTTTGTTTTCATTAGTTTGTATCTTTGTAAAACAATCAAGTTAGTGTTCTGCTCATTTGCATCTGTTCAAGTGCAGTGTGACTGAAGACAATGCAGTAATTGCAGTCACTTGACGAAACTAATTGTTTGTGTTGGCCTGAGGTAAAATCCAGCTCCAATTAAAAAGTGTTTCTTCTGTTTGATTCCATATGGAAGCCCATCATTTTGAATGTGGAGCTGGCAAAAATTAGCGCTTGTATGTACTCCCGATTCATAGAATCACACACTTATTTTTCTTGAGAGTTGCGTTACAGGGAAATATAACACACGAACCAGCCTTTCATATGGAGCAGGCTGAGGAACACACCTTTGCTCAGCCTTGCCTTTACTTATCTGTTTTTACCTAGAGGGTTCACTTTTATTTAAAGTGCTTTAACTGGATATGCCAGTTAAAGCTTTGGCCATCTGTTTACTCTTCCCTCTTGCCTGAGGCAACAGAAGAAGTGAGATAATTGTGTTGCCAGCAGAAGGATATGCCGGTAGGACTACTAATGTAACTAAATGAACTGAGATGACACATCTGAAAATACAGTATACCATGGTTTGATAATTATATATGGACCTGATATAAATGTTAAGTTTTCTTCTCTATAATGTTCGCATTGGAAGTGAAGCTGACAGGAAATCTGATATAAAAGAATTAAATATGTTGTTTTAGAGATGCTCATAGTAGATTAGCATTGTATAATTAAGGGTCATGATCCAAATCATACAGGCGACAATAGATTTGTGTCAGCTTCAGGTTACATTCTCTGCATAATGTGTTCAGAAACCTGCGGCACAACCAAGCAAGAAGCAGTGATGACTTAGTTGTGTTGAAGTCGAAAGAGGAGTCACAACCAGTTTTGTTTGATGGCCTTTCCCTTTCTGCATAGCACGTTACCTCACAAAGTGGCAGTTCTGGCAGTAAGTTCTGGCTTTGGATCAGTAGCAACTGGGGCAAGGTACAGATGTTAACTAAGGGTTTCTGCTTCTCTGTCTGAAGAGACATAAAGGGAGTGGGCTCCTGTATCCTTTCCTGGTGAGCATCCTAGAGTGTTGGATAACTCTGCTACCTAAGTAGGCACTCTTAAGAGATCACTTCCCATGACACTGCCCTCAAAGCAAAGTGTTCTGCTTATATACCGCCCCATACCACTTCAAGTAGTCTCTGGGCGGTTTACAGTATGCAGGCTACACATTGCCCCCCAGCAAGCTGGGTACTCATTTTACCGACCTGGGAAGGATGGAAGGCTGAGTCAACCATGAGCCTGCTACCTGGGATTGAACCCCAGGTCATGAGTACAGTTTTACCTGAAGTACAGGCATTTAACCACTGCACCACAGGGCTCCTCCTCAGGAGGTATCAGCACATATAGAGGCTGTCATGTGAGACAGTGGTTAAACTATTTAGTATTACAGTCAAAATTTCTGTTCACAATTCAGTCCCAGGGGGATTCTGACAGCCAGCTTGAGGTTGAGTCAATCTTCCATCCTTCCAAGGTTGATAAACTGAGTACCCATCTTGCTTGGGGGGGGAGGGGTAGCAATGTATAGCTTATATTGTTGAATTGTAAACTTCCCAAAGAGCTTTAAGTGCTATGGGCCAGTATGTAAGCAGCACACTTTGCTTTCCTCTTACATGTCAAGGCTTCTGAAAGGCATTTACTTATGTCAGTGAAGTTGTGTCCCAACTTTCAGTGGCTGCTAAGTGTTTTCTCTAGGAAAGGAATTTTATAGATGTTTATAAAAGATTAAAAACAAAACAAACTAGTAAAACACTAGCTTACACCATTACATACCTTGGATAACGAATTTAATTTGTTCTCCGAGGCAATTCGTTATAAAAAAAATCATTATCTGAAACATGGTTTCCCATAGGAATGAATGGGAAACCAAGTAATCTGTTCAGAGCCTAGGAAAATGACACAGACACCTGTTTTTTTTTGCTGAAAACTCTTTATAAAGTGCACTTTGAAGGTACAGATGCAATGCCACCCAGGATAACTCTTTTTTACCAATGCATGCTGGAAATTTGTTATCCAAGGCAGTCCATAGGGGAAATTCGTTATCCGAGGCACCCCATAGGAAAATTCGTTATCTGAGGCAGCCCATAGGAAAATTCGTTATCCGAGGGAGACCTATACCTAGAAATTGTGATTCTTTATCCGAGGCAGCCCATAGGGAAAAATCATTATCCGAGGCAGCCCTATACCTGGAAATTGCAATTCGTTATCCAAAAAAATTGTTATGAGGGGCATTCGTTGTCCTAAGTATTACTGTATACTAAAACTATTCATACTGGAATAGAAATGTTTGGGTCTCTTCTAAGGAATGGTAAACACACACACACACACACACACACACACACACACACACACACACACACACACACGATGTTTGCAAAACCAGGCATTAAAACAGGCTGAACAAGGGACAAATAGAAGAAAACTCAGCTACCAAGAAGGAGGCAGTAGCTTTCCTTCCCCCTCTTTCGTGGTAATAGGGTCACTCTTTTGAGGTGTGCATGTTGGATTTGCTATATGTCAGCTGTCCAGTTATTAGTCTGTGCCTAGCCCTCATGTGTGCTGGATGTAAAAAAACAACAACAACCCTGCTTTGATCTTCACCCCACCCACTGTTGCCACCTCGTGTATAGAGAGGAAGTGATGGAAAACGTTCATTGTCTGAACTAGGCCTGAACTGTTTAGAATAGTTCTCAAAAACAAACCACATTTGTTTACACACAGAGAATCCCAGAGTGGGGTGTGACTGCTGCTGGTTACTATCAGGTCACTGTGAATTTCCAGTGAATTCAGATATCTACCAATTTCTGCGTATTTTAGATAATGGAGCCCGACCAATGTTTATATGCTGTCTTATCACCAAAAGAAGTTGCACCTAGACAAGAGCCTCTAATGTTCTGGCTACTTCAGCACATTTTGTTTATTTATGCCACGAGTTTCTGTCTGCGCTTTTTACCAAAACACTGGACCCAGGGCAGGTTGGCAAAGTGCAAGGAATATATTTAAATCCTGGGAAATTATTCTATGCTTGTAAAAAAGATATTCCTGATAATAGGGTATTTTTACATACAATATCTTAATTCTCATTAATATTTGGAATAGGCAATTGTATGATAGAAGAGAATGCCAGTAAATAAGTAAGCCAGTATTAATGGCAAATGCAAAAATGAAGCACACCAGAGGAAAAGTAACACCAGCAAAGTAATTCTGTATCGACATAATGAGTTGTCTCAGCTGGTAGCAACTTACTATGAACGAGATTTTGAGGTTCAAGGATCATCTTGAGAAAATGTTCACCCAGTATATAGCTGCTATGAAGAAGACAAGTTACTTGTCTTGTTGGGAGGGGCATAGTTCAGAAAGTTACCAAAAATAAAGCTTCCAGTAGCATAGTTTTCCTCCTCTTGCACAGTACCAGAACTGAGAGCCAACTACTAGAATTCATCTGTGGAATATACTTCAGGCTGTCGTTTGTGCGAGCTTCAGTGGCTTTTTAGGGGAGATTGAATACATTCATGCAGAATAATGGTACAGTATGTTGTCTATTAGCTATGATGGCTCTGCATTACTTCCAGTATCCTATGTAGCATCTCTCAGGATATTAAATACTGGGTAAAAAGAGCAAGCAAAGAGAGCTAATGTCCTCCCATTCTCCTGGTAGATACCTTGTTTTCATAGTGGTAAACAGTGCTGGGTTTGATAGTAGTTTTGTGATCAGACACAGCTCTTGTGTTCATAATGCAAGACTAAATTGGAGTTCTGGAATCCTAGCAAGAGGTGTATTTGTTGAGAAACCACCACATTGCTTGGACTACCTGAAGAAGATGTAAAACCCACTTTTCTCAGCCCTAAGGGAGAATGTGGTCGTAATCATTGACTTGCCCACCTGCTTTCCCCCAAAGGGGCCAGTAAATGTTGTAGCTCAGTACTGTAGACATTTGTTCCAAACTCAACCATTTTATTGGAACACTTTCTCCTCTGCCCCCCCCCCGCCGCTGCCCCTAATTCCTTTTGCAGAACACAAAAACTATGCATTGCCACCCATGGCAAGCCATCTTGCCTTTACCAGTAGGATCCATTTTCTGAGGCTTCCTACATTTTTATCTAGCCCTCCCACTTGGCAAATAACATTCATCCCTGCCATATTTTGGCACACCAATTTGAACTATACATGCATCCAAGAGTAAGTCAAGCGGATTGCCCTGCAAAATAAGCATTGGCAGTGTAATCACAAAATCAGATGACTGGTCACCCCCAAAGGGTTGGGTGGGTGGGTGGCACAGATGGGGGAAAATGCAATCAAGGCCCCCATCTTTCAAGAAATTCCCCAGTCATATTTTACAAAAGTAGCTTGGTCATTCTGGCAGTATTGGCCCTCTCCCTGTTTGGTTGGATTTACACCAAGGATTATTAATATTGTCCAAAGTGCAGCAGTATTTCCAAAAGGGTGGTCAATGCTTGTTGAGGATCTAAAGAGTGGACAGTCTTGGGTGGTATATTTGTACAGTGAAAAGCATTTTTCACCTTCCCTAAGCTGTGCTTCATAACAGCCCACATTCAATAAAATCTATTACAATGGGCTGCACTGTGCTTCCAGTTGACAGACATACAATTCACAGTTCTGTTTGGAAGTCAGCTGTTTGGAACTGGATTTTAAATCACTCGGGAGGGACAGAAGATGGATTGCATAGTGTGAGGAATGTTCAGCCCAACCCAAAGCGCTTAGCAGAGAATAAGAAGTACAGTGGTACCTCGGCTTAAGTAATTAATTTGTTCTCTGGGCCGTTTCGTATTGCAGAAAAATTGTAAACTGAAACATGATTTCCCATAGGGATGCAATGAAAAAAAATTAATCGGTTCTGGAGATCAGAAAAAATGCAACCCGGGGCATTCTATTTAAAATTTTCTTAAATCGAGGCATCCCCATTTTTCTCGTCATGCGAATATCACACATAAGCTTTGAATGCCTTTTTAAAAAATGTAAACCAGGGCATTCCATTGAATTTTTTTCTTAAACCAAGGCATCCCCATTTCCAATACAGTAATTTCTTTTCTTAAACCGATTATTTTGTTAACGAGGCTTTCTTAAACCGAGGTACCACTGTACAGTAATACCTTGATTTCTGAGCATAATTCATTTCGGAAACATGCTTGTAAACCAAATAAGAATGTTGAAAATAATATAAATATAAATAAAAATAGAACCCTAACCTGCACTTCCCTTTAAAAACCTTCCTGGCAGGTGCAAGGGAGTCCTCTATTCCTCTCTCCTCCCTCTGCTTTGGAGGCTGCCTGAGACAGAATGTTCCAGATAATCACCCACAATCCAGCAGGGGGAGGGAGAGAAATATACCATTGGCTCCTTGTGATCATGTGACCTGTTCCAGTGCTTGTATATCAAGACATTGCTTGTTGATTGAGGAAAAATTTGGAAGAAATGTTTGCTTGTCTTGCAAAACGCTCTTAATCTAAGTTCTAAGTTACTCTTAAACCAAGGTGTTACTGTATATCCATTGAGGGGAAATTACTATAGGTGCATCCTGTCCTAGTAGTAGTAGTAGTAGTAGTAGTAGTAGTAGTAGTAGTAGTAGTAGTAGTAGTAGTAGTAGTAGTAGTAGTAGTAGCTGCTTTAGTTTTAGTTTTATTGATATCCTGTTCATATGGCCACTCGGCGTAGCTAGAACCATCTACTACCATCACATTTTATTTCATCATAATCCATTTTATGCACATTTGCTAGTTCTGGCTTTTTTGTTGTCTCAAACAGTTTAATAGTTTTGAGCTAGAAACTTGGTTATGTATTCATCCCTGTGCATGGATATAACTGAAGCTCAAATGGTACCATGGCTAATTATTTTTCATCTAAGCAAGAGGCTTGAGGCAGGTAATGCTACCAGTGTAATATAGTGAAATGAGGCTTTATTTTAATTTATCTAAGCCTCAGAATACTTAACATAACATTGCTTCTTCTGAGCTGTCAGTTATGTAGCCCTTTCAATATTCATGGCATTTGACAGAATATCATGAATAAAAGAAAAGTTCTTGCCTTCAAAGCTTTATGTATAGCCTGGTAGCAGTGATAACACTTATACTTGCCATATACTAGCAAAAGACTGGGAAGCACCCATTTCAAATATTTCCATGTGGCTCTTGAGCACTGAACATAGTTGTCAATAGATTATTTTGTTCCAACAGTAGCTGGTGACTTTTTCAATGGAATGTAATAGGAAATTTTGCTCCTAGTGGGTAAGACTGTACTTCCCATCATCCTGCTCTACATGATGCTGAGTTTTTTATTTTTTTATTTTTACAAAGGCAAGGGACTTAGTGCAAATCTCCCTTGTCACTTCCTCCTTCACAGATGTCTGGCATTTGTGTGCCCCTTTTCACATTATGTTCCATCAAGTTATATCCAACTTATGAAAATTCTAAAAGGGTTTTTGCAATATGTGAAATGCATAAGAAGTGGGTTTACCAGTTCTAACCACCCTCACCCAAGTTTTTCCATGGCTGAGCAGGGATTTGAACCCAGGTCTCCGGCTTCCTAGTCCATCCCTCTTTTTACTCCATGACACTGCCACCACTTCCTCCTTTTATTCACTTATAAAGTCTTGGTTCTGATGTAAAATCATTGTGCTTATTTTGGAACATGAGGGACTCGTGTGGCTAGTTCCATTTGTTAATAAAGGACATTAATGGCTTCAGCCTCCTGACTAGTTCTGAGAGCAAAGCAACACCTTTAAAATGGGCCGGTGAAGAGATAGATATATGTATTGACAGATTCCACGGAGTACTGAAATATGTCCTATGCGAATGGATGGAGCCGCCAAGAGATTATTTTGCATGTCTGCTGGACAAGCATGTGTCCTGGATACAGCCCTCGGAGCAGATAGGTTTATCTCTTTGCAGCAATATGCTAAGTAGGTCTCTCAGCCTTGGTAAATACCACAAGAACAAAATGATCCCAAATCATGATGTAAAAAAACTAATTTGTCTCCTAACCTTAAGAAGTAACTTGCCTTTTCACTACTTTTCACTGGGGACGATTGACATTTGGCTATGGGCCAGTAATGTGCTTGAAAATACCTTTACATGCTGAGCTGTTTGTTACTGGAGTCGCAGAGCCAAGTGAACTGAATCTTAACCTGCAACTACGCTGTACAAATAATCCCACACTTAACCCACAAATCCAGCAAGTCTAGATAGTTGATGTTTGCCAGATGCATGCTTTCTAGAATAGTTCACAGTGCCTGTTACAGTTGTGTCAGTGTGTGTGTGTTGCGTCGTTACAGTCATGACCGATCTTCGTGACTCCATATCCATAGAGTTTTCTTAGCAGGAATACTGGAGTAGTTTGCCAGTTCCTACTCTAAAATATTCTTTGCGTTACTTAACTGTTCAGTTCTTCTGCATATTTGCCACACTGCAGCACAGGGGCTGAAAGAGCAGCCAGCTACTTTTGTCAAGAATAAGTGGTGTGTTCAAACAGTGAAGCATAGTTAAATAACATTAAAAGCAGCAGCTCATGTTATGCTGAGATTAAAATCACACACTGGAAAGAAGAGATGTGAAGGTACTCCGTAAATAAAGGTCTTTGCCTTGTTCTAAAATATCCCTTCCTGGATAGAGCATTCCCAGTACTTGGGCATGTTTCTTGGTTTACCATTTCTTTCCCATTGGAAGAAATGACAACCTGAAGCAACAACTGGTTAAGGTTAAAGTGCAGAAACAGGATTGCTTTAATAAGAAGAAAAGAAGAGAAGGTTATGACTGAAGAACTACGTAACTTTAATGTTGACAGTGAAGAAACTGTTAGAACAAGGCTGTTCAACTTTGAACAGGCTAAGGTCTACTTTTTCCGGCTCAAAGTGCCTGAGGGCTACTATACTAAAACCTCTACTTACAAATTTTATCTGTTCCAAGCACATGCTCATAAGTAAAACTTTTGTAAATAGAGCAGCGGTTTCCCATAGAATGCATTGAAAACCAATTAATCTGTTCTGGAGGGAACAGATTTCAATGCGCCATGGCCCTTCAACTGCCCTGCTTGGCTGAGACAGTGGGCTGGCAGACCCAGAACTTTGCTGGGGCAGTGGTGGTCCTTGGAATGGGGGGTGGAGAACTTATCCCCTCACTTTTTTTTATTGATGGCCGTCAGGCTACTTTTGAACCCTTCACAGGCGACTAGTAGCCCACAGTCTACCTGTTGGGCAGGCCTGTGTTAGAAGAATTCTTACAACCTCATTCACTCAGCAATCCAAATACAGACTACAACTGCGGGATTCAGAGGGAGACTGACTCTCAGAAGGGCAGCTGTGAAGACATTAGTAGAGATCATCAAGTGTTAGGAAACATAACTAGATACCAAGATCATCCATGCTATTTTATTCCTAATCAATATTACACATGTTAAAGATAATAGACAAGGCCGAAATCTAGCAGGAAAAAATAATTTGAAATATGCTGCTAGACAAGAGCTTTAAAGTTACCTTGATCTGCCAGACAGACAAGTAAGTGAGTCTTCAATCAAACTAAGCCTGAAGTCTCTCAAGAAGCAAAAAAATGATGAGACTGAAGCTGCCGCAACTTGGGCATGCCATGGGAAGACCAGACTTCCTGAAAAAGACAATCGTTCTGGGAAAAGTTGCTGTAGCAAAAAAGAAAGACCAAATGTGAGATACATTGACTTAGTAAAGGAAAGCACAATTTGCAAGACCCAAGAACAGCTCAGCTGTTAAGGATAGGACATGTGAAATCATTCATAGGGACACCATAAGTCAGAGTGACAACAGAACATGATAGTAGCCCTTGAGAAGGTTGGCATTGGAAATAGGCCAAAAGAACATGGAATATGGCTGTAGGGACACCACTAAACTCGAGAAATGACTGTTTCACAAGCATATCTGGTGGTCAGTGCATACATTTCAAGAGGAAGATCCTATGCTGCTTGGTAGAAAATTGTTTAGAACAGTTTTTCTGCTTCAGCATACGGATGCAGATGAATCATGTCCTCCTGTACAGCTTTCTGTGATGTCTTAGGGACTTGAACAAGAGCTGCAAATGATCATACATCTTGGGCAACTGGGTCTCATTCTAATGTGGAAAAACCCATAATTCTTAAAAATGGCAGAAGTAGCAAACTGAGTCATGACATTGGGTTTATATTCATATTTTTAAGGTGAAGGACACAGGAGTAGGGAGAAGTGTCCACTGTGGTGGAATGTCTTTCTGCTTCAGGGTGAATTTGGTGCAACTTGGAAACCCCTGCCAGTCTTACGTTAAACTCCATAACAATCTATCAGTAGTATCTGATGTAGCTTTGCCCACTCTATGTCTCAGCATGTCCATGTTAACTAATCTTCATTCCAATTCATACCTCAACTTTAAAACTCAAGTGGAAAAGTACTGGAGCTTGTATGAAAAGGCTTTCATGATATACTAGCAAGTGTGAATGGGCTTCCTTAAAATAAACTGAAAATAACCCATCTGAAATAATTGTGATGTGATGATTGATTTGTTGCCTTCGATAATCTTGATAGAAGTGTCCAGGCACTGCAATAAGGGCATAATCCTCTTGTCACTGTTCTGCTCGATTAATAAAGGGATTTGGATTGGATGCCTATATTTTAAAAGTCAAAAAGTTTGCCAAAGTTTTTTGTTCTACAGACAAGATCCTGTAGGTCAAAGATGTGAAGTAAAATGGCTGTATGCAAGATCTCGTTGTGTTTCACCTCCCCTCAACCTAGTCAACATGCTTTGCTCTAGTAGTAAAAAAGAGTGTTGGAAGTTCTGCATTTGAACCTTGCCTCTTAAGTTTCTTCTCTGTTTATTTTTTTTAGCATTTTACAAGCACGTGGGATTCAGCCTCCTGTGGGAAGACGGAGGATCAGCTGACCTTCTCTGACCCAGCCCGCAAATACATGAATGCCTTCTCAACTCGAACGCTAGTCATGTGAACAGGGCCTTCTACCAAGCATTATGTTTTCTTCACAAAACACTTCCAGTTGATTTTGGATTTACTGTTCCTCTACATGGGAGAATAGCCTTTTATTGTTGTTGTTATTGTTATTGTTATGGTACAACATTTGGGAGCAGCACCAAGTGCATATAGTCACAAAAGCATATATGTATATATTATTCATGTTGGATTTACCCAACTTAAAAAAAAAGAAAGGAAGGAAATAATTCTCTTCATTGCTGATGTTTACCTAAATTATTAGGTATTGAATTGTATGCAATTAATTTTAATATGAATGCTCGTCTTTTTTAAAAAAGTTGTGATTTTTTTACAGATTATTTCAAATGAACATTGTTGGGAGATCAAGTGCAACAGTATTAATTCAGTGAGGAGTGGCTACACAAGTTCCCATGCCAGTGAAGATACTTATTAGGGTTGTTGAAGCTTTCACCTTTCTCTTATTAAGAGCTGGCATCCAATCAGTAGCATATTCTAAATCATTGAACAAACATCTTAGTAGAAAATACTGAAAGAAAGCATTACTGCAAATGCTGATCTAAAGGTATAGGCTGCTAGAGGCATATCATGAGACGACGAATGCTGACACAGCCATGCCGTTTGAAGTACTGTCCCACATGTTAGGAGCAGTAGACTGTTGATGTGTGTGTTTTGTCCTTGTCTCACTTAGCTTGCTTTTTTAAAATTATTACTGTATGAAAAAAATAGTTTTGAGAACAAATTATATTTTTATTCCATAATTTAATTTTGTAAATGCCAAATGGAGACTGTGGATTTTGTGTTCCATTTTGTTCTGTTTTGTTTTTGCTGCTACAGATGTACAGCATGTAGATGAGCTATCTAAGGAGCCACAGAGAAAAATATAAAAGAAAGAAGATACTGGGGAGGGGGGGCTTGCTATGCACTAGGATTTCTGACTTTTGAAAAAGTACTGCTTTTATCTTTCCATTCTCTGTTGCTATTCACCCCCCCTCCTTATGTTTTCCCTTTTTAAAAAACAAGCAACACTTAAAAACACTTCTTGGGAGATTTTACGTGCCTATATATGTATGCATTCTCACAAGTTTGCAACAAGAAAAAAATGCAGACTTCACACATTTGGGAGAAGGCAGTCTTGCTTATGTCTTCATTTTTTGTCTCATGTTTAAATCTAAATATGACCTACCTTGGATTCCACAGAAGCCAAGTTAGGAACAGAGTTCCTTTTTTGTAAAAAATAAAAAGGGGAGGGTGGTCTTTTGGACAGCTGTGTTCAAGCTTTGCTCAATACTAAAAGAAGGCTGGGTCCTCCCCCCCCCCTTATCACAGATTCTGACTTTGCTGCCTTAATAGGATTAGGTGCAGCCTTGTCTGCACTTAACTTTTTATGATACACTGTACTGCCTTGAAGATAAATAAAGTGTGCCCTTTTGTAAAAACATACAATTTGCTTTAGTATCTTACATGTACTTCAGTTTAAGTGTACTAGTCAAACATGTTGTCTCGCTGTACACGTTGGATCAATGACCAAATCTTGCACATAGCAAAATGGCCCACTGGTACAAATACCAAATAGTAAAAGAGAAATGGACCACACTGTTCAAAAAAGTGGCTGGTTAAGGAGCCCAATAAACAGGAAGACACAGTGTAATACAGTGAGAGGAGGACTGGCAGAATAAACTTTTATTGCTTAAAACAAGAGATTGCCACAATAAATCAACAGCAACACAAAATACATGGCACTAGCATCACATATTTACACCTAAACATAAGATGACATAGCTTTCCTCCATTCTTATTGCTGTTGATACTTGGCATTGAGAGGAGGACAAGCTGATTGTTAAAATACATGCATGAATTTACAACCCCAAATAACAACAGCATAAATAATGTACAAGTTTAAAAGTCAAATTAGCACGGCATCTCCCATGTTCTCAGGATCTCTTATCGCCTTTCCTAATTCCGACCCCCAGCATTCGCCTAATCGCCTTGTTTTCCCAGTAACCATGCCACACAGTCCATTTTATGGAATTCATTCCACAGGGCACTGCTTGGTGCTTCGGTTCAGAATCAGCATTCTTGAAGGTTGAACAGTTAGAGCGGTGTTCCAGAAATCTAGAACCACAAATACAGTTGTATTTTAACTCCTAGATGAGCCAGCATGGGCAATGGCCAAGGATTCTGGAGCAGCTGAGGATCCAGCTTCAGGAGCCACCTTGTGAAAGTGATGCCTGCTCACATGCTAGGTTTTTTTCTAAAGGACCAAAATCCCTGCCCAATGAAATATATTCATCCAAAGCCATTGGACTTTGATGGCTAGGAAGGGCACCTTTATATATTTTACATTGCATAATATCTGTAAAATAGTCACATGCAGAAGCCAAACTTATCCTTTGCACTGATGCTTGGTTAATTTTGTAGCTGAATATTGTTAAATAGGCAGCATTTTCAGTGATTCCAGCTGACCTAGGTTAGAGCACTGCAAATTTTGGGAAATAATCAGGAAGTGCAGGATCAGGCCGAGTGTGCACAGAAAATAAGGAACAGGTGAAAGCATTGAATGACATGATACAAAATCGGAAGCTGTGGGGGCTTCCCAAGGCTTCTGCCCAAGGGTACAGTAAAGAACAGTAGGGATGTATTTCTCTGTGTCATTGAAGTTACATCAGTTCTGTAAAGAAAAGGACCTTTGCTGTATAGCCAGCTGAAAGCTTCTCCAAATCAGAAGACAATGTTCTCTTAAAGTGTTCCTTAAGTAAAAGCAAGATATTGGACTAAGCTTTGGAAATGTGTTCAGGTACACATGGATAGGATAACTGCACCTGCCCAAGGGGCAGGAGATGTAGCAATGGGAGAACAGCCGGTATTTACTTGCCCCTGTTTAAGAAGACAACAAATAGAGATAACAGTATCATAAGTGGCAGGGATGGGAGAGGTGATGCAGCTGAGCAGCATACAGTTCAGACATCATTTAAGAATACCCAGGACCAAAGAAACTTGCAGACAAAGAAACTATACTAGGAATGTTTGAGGAGCTCCTCACAGGGAACATTCTTTACCAAATAATCTGTGGAACAAATAGACAGGTCTTGGTTTCAGAGTTCACCTTTATTACATTGTGTTGACGATATTTCCACATATAACAATATAGTTGGAGACATTTTTTTCAACAATGCTTCAGTGCATCTGTGAATGCACACATAGGGTTAACCAAGCTCCAGCGATGGTCACCGGCCGTTACAAGCTTAATCAGGCTAGGACCTCCCCCTTTCCAGCACACATGCTCCTCTCCGTGCCTTCTCACGCAGTTCCTTTTTTACTGCCACTGTGAACGGTCACCTCCTTCACAGGCTCCTGCGGACAGAAAGGAAAGTGAACTTTGTTATTCTTTTTATTTTCCATCCTCCTTTCCACTCCGGACTTCCTCCTATATATGTTGTTGTTTGTTTATGGCATCTGGAGCGTTATTTAAACACTGCTCCACTTGCCCGAATAAACTCCCCATCTCAGACACCCACGACCGCTGCTTATTTTGTCTGGGCAAGCAACATCAGCCCCACTCTTGTGCAGCGTGTAGAAAATTAACCAAACCTGCTCTAAAAAACCGTTTGGATTGCCTCACTGCCTATTTGTGGAAAAAATCCCTCCTCCCGATGGATTCTCAGGCTCATTCTTCTGGCCATCCCGCCGCCCCAAAGCCCCCCAAGACTAAGGCTTTGCAGAAATCTAAGCCTGCAGACAAAAAGAAATCTAATCAGGGATCTATCCCCAGTACAGGCTCGAGGTCTCTTTCCGCCTCTAGTCCCTCTGTTACCACCATTGGACTATCACAGCAAATTCCTGCTATGTCACATGACCCTCAGCTGGACGCTCTCGAGGCACAACATCTCCGTTCCTCCCCAGAACTTAGCCGCTCTGCTAGTTGGGGTACGGGTTCGCCCGATCGAGCTCGCAGCCAGGAGCTTGCCTGGCTCTCCACAACTAACAGCCCTGACGACCCAGCATTTGGCGGCCGATTCCCAAGCCGCCCGATTGTGCTCCCCGCCGCCAAAGCGCGTCCGGCTTCAAGGCGAATCCACCCATCGGGGACGGGACGCTTCTCGGTTTCCCTCCCTCAGCCACCGCTCTAGCCATGGGGACGCTGCCCGCAATCATTCCCCCCAGCGCAGAGAACGACGTCGCCCGCTCACAGATGCAGAAGGCTCACCAAATCGTGCCTCTCGCTTTCGAGAGCACTGGAGGGCGCGCATGGACGTGGATTCCCTTGCCCTCCCCCACCAGACCTCGCAACTGTGATCACAGGGGAGTGCGCACCGACGCCAAATCTTCCCCTCCGACCCGCCTCCACTGCGATCATAAGAGAGATGCGCACCGATGTGGAAACCACCACCCCCAACCCGCCACTGCGATTGACGGGACCAGCCCACCGGCACGGAATCCTCCATGCCGACACACCATCAACGTGAGCGCGGAGGCACCCACAACGCGTCGGAAGTCTCCCCGCTGCCTCTTTGCCACCGAAGCACTGCTCATGACCGCTCCCGCTCTCCCTTGCGCTCTCCACCACGCGGTCGGGAGCGCCGCCTTCCTACCACCTCCCAACCCCTCGGACGCTCCCGACATAGCCGCGATTCCAACCTCGCCCCACTGACAAGGGAACGCCGCCGGGGCTCTTCTGATCAAAGTGCATCAGCGCTGCGCACCACGGCTCGCTCTCACGGATGACCTCCCGCCTCTCCCAACGCAGAAGTGCAAAAGAGCCTCTCGCCACCGGCGCACCGTCTTCCAGCTCTAGCCACTCTCGTTCTTCTACACACCGAGCTAGGAGACGCCAGCGCTGCGCTCAAGCCACCCACCTGTCTCCAAGGGAATCTTCCCATTCTTCAACTCCTCCACCCTGACGGAGAAAGTGCCCCGCACTTCGGACAGTGCTGCCTCCACTTCTCCTTCACCATAGCCACGCCGGGCCCTTACCAGATACCGCCCTGTAAGGCATCACAGGTTCCTGCAACTGGTCTCCTGCTCATCTCAATCCGACTCTGCCCGACCTACTTCTAAGCATTATTCCCGACACCATGCTTCTCCTTCCACTTTGGCTAAGAGACCAAGGTGTTCATTGGATGCCCTGCCTACCCTGTCTCCGGTGCCACCTAAGACCTCTCACCGTCATAGATGACAGGATGACCATAGACAGGCAGATTATGACTCTCCAGCATCCATGGACCGCCCCATTGAGTCCAATCCATCTGACTCAAATTTGGACTACGGGTCTGACACCACACCTACCAGGAACCAACTCCGTTCTCAAGACTCTGACTCTGCTGGTGCACAGTCCCCTACCCCTCTTGAGAACTTTAAACAATACTTCCAACTAATACAGCGTATTGCTAAGAGTATGGACCTTCAGGTCGCCCTCTCAGACGCCGAGGGCTCTTGCAAATACTTCACCCATCTTGACAAGGGCAGGTCCCCCCGGTACGTCTGGGATTCATCCCTTCGCTCCTAAAAAGATCCAAGGCAGCCTGGGCCAAGCCCTCTTCTATCCCCCTGATGCCTCCCAGGGTGGACAATCTCTATAGGGTGCATGGTGAGGACACTTTATTTTTGTCAAGGCATCCACTGCCAAATTCTGTCATAGTGAATGCCTCCCAGAACAGGTCAAAATCCACCCCAATGTTGGTACCTAGCAATAGAGAGAGCAAGAAACTCGACATGATCGGCAGACAACACTATTCCTTAGCTTCCTTCTCCTTACGCAACTCTAACTATATGTGCGCCATGCAGATTTACTCTCGTAAGGTCCTGCTAAAACTCTTGCCACTCCTGGACTCCCTACCGGATGATCTCAAGGACAAGGCCTTGTCCTACCACACCGAGGCCCTTTCTTTGATTGACTATGCCACTGAGGCAGCCCGCCATGCCATCGATGCTGCCTCTAAGCAGCTTGCTACAGCAGTTTTTCTTCGCAGACACGCATGGCTGCGCACTGCCACCATTACGGATGACGCCCGAAACCATATAGAGGATTCTCCCTTTTGATGGAGAAGGTCTCTTTGCCTCCTCCATCGACAAATCCTTAGACAACATCCTTAAAATGAGAAAAACAGCTAAATCCTACACTTATCACGGTGCATCTACACATAGTTCCTTTCGCGCCCAACAACACTCCTGGCGACGTCCATATCAACCCTATCAACAGAGACCAACCACCTCTCGTTACTTTCAGTCTACACCATCATCCTCTTACCAACGCCTACCCAACCAGTCCCGTAAGCGACAGCGCCAACTCGGCAAACGCTTTGACCGCAAACAGAAGGCTTGACTACCACGCTCGGCCTCCCCTTCTCGCAGACATCAGACTACGACCCTTTCTTCACCGCTGGCAAGGCATAACATCCAATGTATGGGTGCTGACAATCATCGAACGAGGCTACGCCATCGAGTTCAAACAGCTGCCACCTCTAGGCCATACCTGCGCCACCACTCCTTCCCCTCCTCTCCTTGAGGAAATTCGACAGCTATTACTCAAGGGCGCCATAGAGTTTGTTCCTCCTGGCAACACTGCCGGTTTTTATTCCTGGTATTTCACTGTCCCGAAAAAGGACGGCGGACTACGTCCCATTCTCTACCTTCGGGACCTCAATTTCTTTATCCTGACCCGTCGCTTCAGGATGACCACACTCGAGGCTATCCTTCCTCTACTGAGCGAGCAGGACTGGTTTGCGGTTATCGACTTACACGACACATATTTTCATATATCGCGCCAAGTCATCACAAGTATCTCCGTTTCATGATCGGCAGCACCACATACCAATTCAAGGCTCTCCCATTCGGCCTGTCCACTGCGCCGCGTGTTTTCACAAAATGCCTCGCACCGGTGGCCGCACATCTCCATCTCCACGGGATAAATATATTTCCTTATCTCGATGACTGGTTGCTGGTGGCCCCTACAAAACAAAAAGCAATCAGAGACCTACAATACACTCTGGACTTACTTACCTCTCTCGGTCTCCAGATCAACTACGCCAAGTCAGCCCTGAATCCATGCCAAATCATTCAGTACATAGGGATCACCATCGACTCTATTCGGGGCCAAGCCTTTCTTTCTCCCGAACAGCAACAAAAGCACCATCTGGGTTTTCAACGACGTAGAGGTCACGGCTCACCTTGTCCAGCGCCTCTTAGGCCTCATGGCGTCAACTACAGTCATCCTTCCCCAGGCTCGTCTGAAGATGAGAACTTTGCAAGTGTGGTTCCTTGCCCACTTCAACCCTCAATTCAGTACATCCCCAATCCAAATGCCTGCGACTTACCTCAGACGTCCAGCGCAGTCTCCATTGGTGGTCGGATCTCCAAATCCTTCAACAGGGACGCCCATTCCATCCGGAAGGTCCTTCCATCCAACTGACCACGGACGCCAGCGACACTGACTGGGGTGCACACTGCGGCGGCCTGACAACCCACGGCCTATGGACACCCAAACAGAGCTTATATCACATCAACTACCTGGAACTTTTAGCAATTTTCAACGCTCTCCGAGCGTTCGAGCCCGCTCTGACCTCCAAAGCAGTGCAAGTTGTCACGGACAACAACACTGTCCTCCATTACCTCAACAAGCAGGGCGGTACCCACTCTCGCCCGCTCCTTGCCATCATGCTGGAGCTCTGGGAATGGTGTTACCACCAGAATATTTTCCCGATAGCTGTCTACATCGTGACCCAAAACAACATCTTGGCCGACCGGTTCAGTCGCCTCCGCCACAACTCTCACGAGTGGCCGCTTCACCACCCAACATTCCTCCACCTCTGCAGCCTCTGGGGTTGCCCGCAAATAGACTTGTTTGCAACGGAATACAACACCAAGTGCCCACGGTTTTGTTCCCGTGCGGGAATCGGTTGTGATTCCATGGGCGACGCCCTCTCGACCTCTTGGCCGGACACCCTCCTCTATGCTTTCCCTCCTATACCACTTCTGCTCAGGATGATCACCAAGATCACCTATCACCGCGAATCATTCTCATAGCCCCATGGTGGCCCAGGCAACCATGGTTTCCAACTCTGACTTCCCTGGCCACGGACTTCAAACACCTACCTCTTCTTCCCAACTTGATCTCTCAACGCGACAGCTCCATTCTTCACCCGGACATCCGTTCGCTGCACCTCATGGCATGGTTCATCACCTCTCCATACAGCACATCCTAAACAACGCACGCAAAGACTCAACTCTGCGACTCTACCGCCACAAATGGACCATTTTCATCTCCTTCACTGATCGTTCTGGCCTACCAGCCCTCCCAACCACCTTGGACACGCTTCTACAGTTCTTGCTGTCCCTATTCCACAAGGGCCGTTCCATCTCCACCCTTCGAGTCTATGTGGCTGCAGTGGTTTATCACCAACTGCCCGATTCCGAAGCTTCGGCGTACTTTCGCCACCCTACTCTGAAGCGCTTCTTTAAGGGACTACGTAATACCTGACCAGACCGTGCACTTCCCACACCCCAATGGTCGCTCACTCTTGTGCTCAAGGCCTTAACTAAACATCCCTTCGAACCCTTGGCCTCAGTGCCTCTTTACATGGCCTCACTCAAGACAGCCTTTTTGATCGCCATCACCTCGGCTAGACGGGCATCGGAATTGACGGCTTTCTGGATCAACCCTCCATTTCTCCAATTCCACCCGCATAAAGTTACTCTATTCCCTGACATCTCTTTCTTACCGAAGGTAGTGTCGGATTTCCATCTCAAACAACCGATTATCCTGCCTACCTTCTTTCCGTCCCCATCATCTGAGTTGGAACGTACTCTTCACACCTTAGATGTCCGGCGTGCCCTGCTTTTCTACCTGTCCCGCACTGCTTCACTACGCCGCACCAAGTGTCTCTTTGTGAGGACCACGGACCCGCACAAAGGTGAACCAGTCTCTTCCCAAACCATCTCTCATTGGATCCGCTCCACAATTATGCTGGCCTACTCCACCAATGGTCAATCTCTCCCAGCAGTCCCAAGGGCCCACTCTACCAGGGCCATGGCATCATCTGCGGCATTCCTCAGAGGCGTGGCTATTCCGGACATCTGTAAAGCAGCAACATGGTCCAACCCGACGACTTTCGCTGCACACTACAGACTTGATGTCAGGGCACGATCTGATGCTACCTTTGGGCGCACTGTCCTCTCTTCGGCTCTTCCATGACTACCCACCGCTGGTAAGTTAGCTTGGTAATCATCCTATGTGTGCATTCACAGATGCACTGAAGAAGAAATATTGGTTACCTACCTGTAACTTTAGTTCTTCGAACGTGCATCTGTGAATTCACACTTCCCACCCATCCTTCCCCTCTATCTGTCACGTCTCTTTGTTTTTTCTTGTTAAAATGGACTGCCCACAAATGGCTTTGTAAGGGTAATGTTATAGAGCAGGTAAAGTCATTTAAGTACCTGGGTGTTCACTACAACTATAAGCACACCTGGTTCTCCCACCGCAAGTATGTCCTAAATTCAAGCAAGATCTCTGCTAGCGCAATCTCACGATTCTTTTTTAGCTATAGCAATCAGTACGTACCAGCTTCCCTGACAATATTTAAGGCCAAAACCTTATCTCAAATCTTATATGCATCACCAATTTGGTATAAAGCTATAGATCGCACAGTGGAGAGTATTCAAGCCTCTTTTTTGAGAAGAATCCTAGGCCTCCCTAAATGTGTCCCATACGCTGTTCTTTGCTTAGAAACTGGCATGATAAGGCTGAAGACCTTGGCCAGATTAAGAGCTATTAAATTCTGGCTTGGAATCCTTTACAACCCAGTTCATACCCGTTTATTATATCAACTTTTGATAGATCCTGACCTCCCAGTCGAGATCTCCGATGTTCTTACCACTCTTAAAGTAGCGGGATTGGACATTGAGCAGCTTGGCATGTTAAGTCAATCTGAAGCATATAGGACTATTAAAGACAGGGTACTGAACATCGAATGGCAGGAACTGTGCAGCAAAGCCAATACCACCAGCTCCCCACTTCAATTTAACATCCCAGTCCTACCTGGGAAGCCTGCTTTTTTTCTGACTTACCTAACATGTCCCGAAGCACGCAGAGCCTATTCACTTGCCAGATGCAATTCCTTCCCCTCGGCACTTTTGTCAGGCAGGTTCAATGGAATCCCTTACTCCCAGAGGATCTGTCCATGTCAAACCAATGCCGTTGAAACGCTTGAACACATCTTCTTTCATTGCCCAACTCACAATGCACTTCGTAAGAAATATCTATCCTCGATCCTCGATAGAATGCAAGGGTGGGAAGGCTTGGTTAAGCTTAGGTTCCTTCTCTCTACACAAGTCACCTCTTATCTGGATGAGGTGGCCTCCTTTGCCTCTGAAATTATAGCAGCACGAGGATCTGGGCTTCCCTATTCCCCATCTCATTGGCTTGAGTAGCTAATGCATATATTAGAATCACCAGTTCCATGTTTGATTACCCTCCTTGCTGTACCTCATTTTCTCTTGTGTTGTTTTATTTTATTTTAATGCCAATAAAGGTTGATTGATTGATTGATTGGTTTTTTCTCGTTGCAGCGGCGGATTCTGGGGAACTGTAAGAAGGCGCGAAGAAAGGAGCATGCATGCTGGAAAGGGGGAGGTCCTAGCCTAATTAAGCTTGTAACGGCCGGTGACCATCGCTGGAGCTTGGTTAACCCTATGCGTGAATTCACAGATGCATGTTTGAAGAACTAAAGTTACAGGTAGGTAACCAATATTTTTGGATAGTCAGAATGTCTGCGAACCAAAGAACAGAAACACATTTGTGCCTTTTGACAGAACAAGCCATGCATCCCCCCCCACACACACACACACACTTCCACTGTTACATTTTGACTTGGGCAATGGAGATGAAAACCTGCAATGATTGTACTGAGTGAGAGATAGCTGTCTGCATGAACTGTCACAGCAGTGTGCTGTGATTGTCTGTAGGGTGGCTGGAATGCTGAATAGCCCTCAACTGGGGGATATTTACTAGGGTAACCCTTTTATGTTCTATGGGGCCATTTTCTTAGTTGGTTTGTGAACATAATTTGTTCCGGAAACATGCTTGCAATCCACAACACTTTTATATCAAAGCAAACTTCCCCATAAGAAATACTAAAAACTCATGATTCATTCTACAACCCCAAAATATTCATATACAAATGATTACAATACTGTAATGTAATACAAATAATAAAGAAAATGCAAAATATAGGGGGAAATAAAACAACGTATTAAGAAATTTGTGTCATATACTGTATTTAATGTAACTGGCCATAAGGCAGCAGAGGAAAGGGTCTATGTAGGCAGCCTGACCTAGAATGAAGCTTAGCAAAGCATCCCTAAGCTTACTCTTGTATGGGAAAGCAAAGGACTTTCTATAGGTGCTTTGAAGTGACAAAAATACACTCGTGCCAGTTGTGGGCATCTTCCAATGTTCTGAAAAATCATGGATTTCTGCCAAACACTGAGGCCTGAGACCAAGCATGGGAGACAATCATCCACAATCCCTCAGTAAGAGAGAAAGAGAAATCATCAGCTCATTTGTGATCATGTGACATATGATATCACGTTGTACTGCAAGACATGTCAGCAGATTTAAGGGGGCAGCAAATATAATAATAATAATATATACTTGTGCCTGACACAAAGCAGTGCAGCAGTAACGTAGATAAAATGTTAGTATTGATATAAAGGGTTTGCAGAGTTAGTCTATTAGAAAGACAATGACAATGAATAGAATAAAACTCATATATTCATATATACATCAAAATATACACAGCATAACAACCAAGCATTATATACAATATAGCAAACAGACAAACAGACAGAGTGTGGGGTAAACTGTTTTTACCATAACAGTCCCCAGTTACAAATGGTAAGCTAGTGCCTTTTATACTTATTCAGCACTCATAAGATCTGATGCAATCACTAATTAACAATCTGATGCAATCTGATCTATCCATTACAAATCATGATGTTACAATCAGTTCCACCTGCACTTCATCACTTAACATGCCTGTGATTACTAGTCTCTAACACTTGTGGATTAACTTCATGACACTGCAGAAATCTAACTGCCTCCATTTTACAATTCACTTTACACATTCTGTTAAATATACATAACATATGTTTTGTCAACTTTTACATATGTTGACACCCCTCCTATATTTAACAGATTTCAACTCCTAGCCTTTTCTTAAAACATACATGTTTATCTTTACACAAAGGCTTTGTAAATATGTCAGCATAATTATCAACACTTGTACAATATTCCAATACAATCAAATGTTGTTCTATGCAGTCTTTCACATTCTGATAACGGATCCCAATGTCCTTGCTTCTGGATCCAAGCTTCTGATTCTGTGTTAATTGGATACACGAAAAAGAATCATTATACACTTTGACTGGTAGTTTCACATTTACATTCACATCCTTTAACAACTGTACTACCCAGGTCAACTCACAACACAAATCACTCACAGCCCCATACTCAGCTTCTGTAGAAGAACACGAAATGTACCTTTGTCTTCGGGCTTTCCAGATAATTAGTGAGTTACCTAAAAATATGGCATATCCAGACATTGACCTCCTTTCTGGACTTGAACCCCAGTCAGCATCTGCATAGCTAATCAAATCAAGATTATCACATATGGATATCTTTAACTTTTCATGCATTGTTCCTTTAAGATATCTTAAAACTCGCTTTATACCTTTCCAATGCTTCATTAATAAATACTATCAATATCAAAAAACCTTTTGTTTACAATCAACCTATTTCACTTGTAAAATGTCCTTTGCTCTTTGGCGTCATCTACTGGTGCATCCACTTGCCATTCCTTCAGAGACATATGCTCTTTGTCCATGGCCCGTCATCCACTGCTTCCTTTCATCTCCAGGCATCAGCAGCACATGTTCAAAATTCTGTGGCTCATGGAATACATTATTCACAACAAACCTTTCAGGTGGCACTCCTTTGTTAGATCTAGTAGATTTTCTGATCAACACTGGCTCCTCATCTTTCACTTTTTCATCATGAAATGATGTAGACTCCCCTCCATCACTGGCAATCTCATCTTTCACTTTTCCATCATGTAATGCTGAAGACTCCCCTCCATCACTGGCAACCTTCTTAACCTCAGTGTGGGGATAAATGCTTGGTAAAAATACTTCATTATTAGCATGTAGAGCTTCCCAATTTTTCTGTTCACAAAATTTTGCTGACCTGCTTATATAAACTTTTCCATGACTGTCACAAAAACGCCAGGATTTAGCTGCAGGCTGAACACCAATAAACATAAGCTTTCTAGACTTTGGACTGTTCTTGTGTCTATCCCTCTCTGGAATCAATACCTCTGCTTCAGAGCCAAATATATGGAGATATTTGATTGTAGGTTTCTTACCATGTATTAGAGTATATGGAACTTCATTCACAGCTGAACTCCACACTCTATTAGACACATAATTTGCATATTTCATTGCCTCAGCCCAGTAACCTTTGGGAAGTTTTGCATCTGCCAACATTGCATTCATGATATTTTGAAGAATCCCATTCTTCCTCTCAGATAATCCATGCTCAGCAGAAGCAGAAGGGTTTGTCAATCTATGTTTCACCCCTTTCTTTTCTAAATAATCAACAAACTGCTTTGCTAAAAATTCACCACCTCTGTCACTTTGTACAGCTAAAATTTTCTGCCTGTACTGTCTTTCTGCCATCACAAACCATTTCCTAAATACAGCACTTACTTCACTTTTGTGCTTTATTATGTAAACCCAAGAATAACGTGAATAATCATCAGTTATCACAAGACAAAACCTGGCACCACCAAATGAATTAGCCATGGGTCCAATCACATCAATATGTACCAACTGTAGTGGTTGATGTGACTTTCTCAAACTCTTTTTTGATATGGGTGCAGACTTCACCTTTGTGCCTTTACAAACATGGCAATCTAAAAATTTTCTACAGCTTTGCACAGACCCATGTTCCACATGTTGCAAAGTTTTCCTAATACTTTCAAAACTTAGGTGCCCTAATCTTCTATGCATCAGATGTATGCATTTGTCATGTAGAGACTTATTTTCAACCATGTTCAAAACTTTCTCATAAGTGCTTATCATAAACAAACTGTTTTGGAGCCGCCCAGTTGCTATTGTTTTTCCATTCTTTACAATCTTGCAACTACTCTCACTGAATTGTACATGAAAACCTTGTTTTACAAGCATAGGCACACTCAATAAATTATTCTTTAAAGACGGTATATACAGGACCTTATCAAATACAGATTTAAGAGGTTTGAAAAATATATTACCTTCACCACAGACTTTTGCCTGAGTCCCGTCTGCCAAGGTTACATTTCTACAATTAAACAAAGTTAGTTTCTCAAACAAACATTTCTTGTTTACACAATGAATACTGGCTCCTGAATCTACAATAAATAATTCTTGTCTTGAGCCCTTTTGTTCCTTATCATTAATTACAGACAGCTGTTGACCTTCACTCTTCCAGCCTGTGCCGGCAACTCTTTTTTGCTTTTGCCTTTGCCGCTTATTTACCTTATCACAGTAACGAAAAACATGTTGGTCACTCCCACAATTATAGCATCTTCTAATTACTTGTATTGTTTCTCCAGACACTTGAGCAGGCTTATTATTTATTTTAGAATCATTCCTTCTTGAT
Organism: Phrynocephalus forsythii; assembly: GCA_029282475.1. Lineage (NCBI taxonomy): Eukaryota > Metazoa > Chordata > Lepidosauria > Squamata > Agamidae > Phrynocephalus > Phrynocephalus forsythii. The sequence continues at coordinate 61,110,987 of JAPFRF010000002.1, forward strand.
TCTTCCTGCTGGAGTCTTGACTGTATATATGATATAGACAATTCATCACTCTTCATAGCTTCTAATCCCATTACTAAATTATCATATGACTCATCCAAACTTGATAATATAACTAGACATTTATACTCCTCTTCATGATTTATGCCCACCTCAGACAATTGCTGAAATATACTATTTACTTTCCTTATATAATCAGAAATAGTTTCACCTGGGCTTTGCCTTGACCGGAACAGTTTTTTCATTAGAGATACCTTACTTCCAGCTGTGTCTCTTATATGAGCTGCTCTGAGAAACGACCAAGCCTCATGAGCTGTTTTTGCTTCCTTCACATAAACAAACTGCGTTTCTTCCAAGGATAACATTATAATTGCCAATGCTTTTTCATCCTTCTTCAAATCTTCCTCATCAGCTTCCTCATCAAGCTGCTTATCTACATACTGATATAGCTCATGGAAGATCAAGAAATGCTTCATTTGCAGACACCAATCCAGGTAATTATTGTCAGAGAGCTTTACAAGAGGCTTTGAATTTAAATTTATACTTGCCATTCTCGCTGATATGTGCCGGCTCCTTATCTGCCGTTACCTGCAACACTTCTTTCAGCTTTTTTCTCGGCAAATATTTCCTCAGCCTCCACAGCTTCCAGTTTAAATCACACTCTGTTTTGCTTGGCTTGTCCTTATCAGCTGCTTTTCTATTCTGCTCTCATTCCAAGCCTCTGAGAGAAATCCTTTGCAGCTCTGCTTTGTCTCCGTTCCAACTCCAACCTGTTTCCTCTGCAAAAACACAACTTTACACAACACACACTTTATCTATACAGGTACAACAAAACCCATCAGGCTGCTGACCCAGCTGGGCCCATAACCCTGTCAGCAGATTTAAGGGGGCAGCAAATATAATAATAATAATATATACTTGTGCCTGACACAAAGCAGTGCAGCAGTAACGTAGATAAAATGTTAGTATTGATATAAAGGGTTTGCAGAGTTAGTCTATTAGAAAGACAATGACAATGAATAGAATAAAACTCATATATTCATATATACATCAAAATATACACAGCATAACAACCAAGCATTATATACAATATAGCAAACAGACAAACAGACAGAGTGTGGGGTAAACTGTTTTTACCATAACAGTCCCCAGTTACAAATGGTAAGCTAGTGCCTTTTATACTTATTCAGCACTCATAAGATCTGATGCAATCACTAATTAACAATCTGATGCAATCTGATCTATCCATTACAAATCATGATGTTACAATCAGTTCCACCTGCACTTCATCACTTAACATGCCTGTGATTACTAGTCTCTAACACTTGTGGATTAACATCATGACACTGCAGAAATCTAACTGCCTCCATTTTACAATTCACTTTACACATTCTGTTAAATATACATAACATATGTTTTGTCAACTTTTACATATGTTGACAAGACATTGCTCATTTATTAAGCTAAATATATATAAGAAATGTTTGCTCATCTTGTGGAACACTCACAGAACAAGGTACTCGCAAACCAGGTTTTTACTATATTGATGATGAATCACGCCAACACAATTCCCCAAAAATAGTCCGTTATTTATATTCATATAACATACAACACGAGCAATTATAAAAACAACAAAATGCCACAATTTTGTGCACTCAAGACCTTGGCTACAGCATCGATACAGGAGCTGCTTGTGGTGTTGTTCAGTCATTCAGTCGTGTCCGAATCTTTGTGACCCCATGGACCACAGCTCGCCAGGCCTTCCTATCTTCCACTGCCTCCTGGAGTTTAGTCAAATCCATATTATTTGCATCGATGACACCTTCCAACCATCTCATTCTCTGCCGTCCTCTTTTCCTTTTGCCTTCAATCTTTCTCAACATCAGGTTCCTGCCAAGTTCAGGTATCCCTTTGATTTCAAGATCAGACAAAAGTCCAAAATATCTTCCCCAATTGAGTGGGGTATTCATAACATAGGAGAATCTTCAATACTCTTAAAATAAGATATCAATGCAATTATATACAATTCATAAATTGAATATGTAGATTCACACTTCAGCACAACCATAATAGAATTATACCTAAACAAAGATGGGAACAGCTTCAGCAGTCACAGAAGCAACAGCAGCTGCAGCCTCTTTGGTTCTCCCACTCTTTCTGATTCAAAAATCTGTTACTCACAACCCTGCCCTTTACGATGAACCAAAATGTCATAGGGGGTTACACTAGCAAACACTTGTTCATTACTGAGGTATGTCTGTGAAGATTCTCAGCCATCCAGGTGAGTTTATCTGGAAGTTTAGTCATGGTAACTGGACTTCTTTTCTTGCGAAACTGAAATGTTTCGCTGCTCATCCAAGCAGCTTTATCAGTCTAAGGAAAGTGAGTGGTGAGTCCTCCATTTTATATGTCACCTTAATTTCACACACACACTGGTCTGAGTGGGCTCATAACTTGGACAAAGGCCTAAGGTGGGTGAAAGTGGAAGGTTTTAAAGGTGGGACTTTCACGCACCTTGGGCCATTGTCCACCTAATGGCCATTGTCCATCTTATGAGCCTATTTCAGACCAGGATGACATGAGATTGAAGTGAAGTATAAAATGGAGGACTTGCACTAGCCTCAGACTGACTAAGCTGCTTAGATGAGCAGCAAAACGTTTCAATCTTTCAAGAAAAGCAGTCCAGTTGCCATGACTCAACTTCCAGATTACTGAGGGAGAAAAAATAGCCCAAAAGACCCTTAAATAAGAACATCTGTTTTCCTTTAAATTTTATCATGGTTGCCCACTATAGGTGATTCAAAACAAGATTTTTATTATTTTTTGTCAGAAATAGCATAAAACGTAGACTTAGTATTAGTTGCTCTTTTATTTTTTAAAAAAGAGCTGCTCTTAACTGCTCAAAATAAGTGTTCCACTTCACAGGTTGTTTTTTGTTTGTTTTGATGGATGGATTCGCTCGTGTTTTGTGCACTTATTAACATTTTGTGAACAAGGACCATTTTCATGCCCTGCAACAGGTGGCGTGTCATTGGATCAAATCACCCCTCCCCAGAAGCAAGGATGTCAGCAAGTCTTTGGCTCCAAGTCCTAAGTCTGAGACGTTGGTACCAAGTCGGAGTCCCTATTAAAAACAAGTTTTTTCCTTCAGACAAAAAGGGAGGGAGTTGATGGTTCCGAGCTATGAGTTAAGTCTGAGTTGCTGGGAAAGAAAACCCAAGTCGAGTCTGAGTTAAATTGCCAGTGAGACTTAAATCCAACACCAGAGATAAGATACTGATTTGGAGACAGTATTGGAAACATTTAAGCCTTACACTGTCCTGCTATGTTGGAAACAGGGCCATGCCATCTGTATTACAAGTGTGCTCTCTTACATTTTGCCCACATGTTTTAATGCATTAAAAATCCATGTCTATGCCATTGTTGCTCTTGAATAGATCATCCCACTCTCTGTTATTTATGACAGTGTTGGGGAGCATATGGCCCTACAGATGCCAGGCTGCAAACCCCATTAGTGAGCATAGTCCATGGTAAAGCATGGTGGGAGGTGCAGTCTCACACATTCTTGAGGGCCATATCTTCTCCATCACTAACTTAAACAATGAAGCAACACAGTGTGCACACAACACTGCCTCTGCATGTCCAGAGCCCAACATTTCCAAACAAATTCGCAGTACACTACTCTTCAAAATGCACAGGAGAGAAGGAGTAGGTTCAACTTAGTACACAGCTGGGCAGCTCCTGTGTGCATTTCCGTGGCTGCATGCCAGTGAAAAGGGAAGGAGTTTGCTATCTAATACTATTTTCCACGTGTATATATGATAATTAATCTTAATCAGGCATGCTTTTACAGAGCTCCCTATCTTACGCTCCCAGCATTACATCAGGAATGCTTAATCTCTGAATCTCTGGAAACAGACTCACAAGATTAAGCTATGCTGTTGTTGTTGCTGCTGCTGCTGCTAGACTGTTTATGTAACTTTACGATCATATGGAGATCAAGCAGTTGCCCCTTCAGATGAATTTGGCATCATCCATGTTGTTAATATCCACAAAACCCAATGGATGAGCTTGCTCAATTTTACTTTTTTAAACATTTTTCCAAGTCAGCCACCACTTTCTGAGGCAAGAGCCATGATGCAAGGACAGAGATCTCCAAGCAGGCAGATTGACTTTGCCCTCATCCACAAGCCTGTATGCCTCAGCCTGAGAACCTCTGACTCTCCAATGTTCTGACTTTGGTGGGTGGATATACTCTCATTGGTGCACTTACAGAGTACTCTTGTTTTTATATTTAGCAGTTTTGTAGATACGGGCCAGTTCACATCCATCCTGCTGCATGCCCAACAGAATTATGAGAGCTAATGTCCAACAATTAACTGGAGAACCCCATGTTCTCCCACTCAACCCTAGATTGAAACAAATGGGGTTATTCCAAGGGGTTAAAGATGTCTGTGTTGTACTTAGATAAATACATTTTACATCAACACTTACAAACTCCCAGGAACAGGAGGCTCTTGCTGATGCATTTCTTCTGCCTGTTACTCTAAATTCTACATTGACTTTATTGGAATTTTTCCTTGTATCCAAATGATACCCCCCTTATCTCACTTTGTATCTTGGGGGGAGATCCTTCCACCTTTTTCTCTCAGGCCTCTTGTGTTATATTCTGCCACAAGCAGACATTAGTGCTATGCTACCTTTAAACCAGGGGCAGATGTTCGTGTTAAGCTACTTCCCAGATATTTGAGCAGACAAGAGTAAGTTCAGCACTGAGACCACTCCTTTTCTGAATGCAGGCACCCATTTCTCTCAGGAGGAAGAAACATTTCTTGTTCAGGGCCAACAGTTATCAAAGTATTTTTTCACCCCTTGGGCTTCAGGCTAAGCATTACAGAACACATCCACCAACATATACCCTCCTTATAGTTGCTTGCTCACTGGTGCTGCCCTTATGCCAGCTTGTCAGCTGCCATGGTGGAAGGAAGGACTCGCCTCCATCACCTCTGTAAAGCCCCCTCTTGTTTGTGATGTTGCCCAGCAGAGAGGATGAGTGAGATGTTGCAAGCATTTGGCTCCCCCTCCTTCTGAACAGCTAGCAGTTAGAATGTGTATCCCAGTAAATCCCATGATTTCCTATTCACAAGTAGCAAAAAGGAGACAAGATGAAATGAATGCTCCACCTGAAACACACACACACACACACACACACACACACACACACACACACACACACACACACACACACTTTAAGATTATATTTGAACACCTCTATATGAGAATACAGTGGTACCTCAATTTACAAATTTATTCCGTTCCAAATGCATGCTCTTAAGTCAAACTGCTCTTAAGTCAGGGTACCTATCTAAAAAATTGAAAAAATAAGTTAAAAATGGAAAAAATATTTGTAAGTCAAGCAGACCATATCTAAAATTTGTAAGGTGGCAGTTAAACACCGACAGTTTTCCACTCTTAAGTTGAATTGCTCTTAAGTTGAGCTGCTCTTAAGTCGGGGTACCACTGTATTTCAACTGTGCCACTTCATTAGTTGCCTACCACCCATCTCTCTACTGTATGCCAGACTGTCAACCAGGTTTTTGGTGTGATACTGTGCACCTAAAACATTGCAAGAAAACATTGACTACTCCCACTGACAGGTACAAAACACATGGATAGCTTCAGTGTCTCTCAGTAATATTTCCCCGCCCCCATATGTCTTTCTGAGTTCTTCCATTTTGGCAGGCTGTGCACCTTTGAAATCTACCTTGCACTTTGACTTTTAAAAAAGACATAATTGTAGGCTGTTTAAATAAATGAAATCCGTTTTGCAGTATGATTTTTACTATACCTCATGCATGTCAACATCAAATACATTCACTTCAGCCCTTGGCTTTAAATGACTGGTGCTGAACCAAAGCTGTGTGTTGTCAGTGTGTTTGCATTTCTCTAGCACTGAGAAAAGATTGACTCCCAAATACCTGTGACCTACATTTCCCTCTCAGGCACTCCATTTTACATTCTCTCCTCTCTCTCTCTCTCTCTCTCACTCACTCACTCACTAACTCCCTCACTCTCTGTGTGTGTGCATGTACATGGGACACACATGTGCATATCAGTCTCTGCTATATATCTGGTGTATCTGTCTTTCTCACTATGTTGATACAGTAATATAATATAATAATTGTGCACCATCAAGTCAAATCAAAATCAAAATGGGGGATAATTGTTCTACCTTGGTTACTGTGGGAATGAATTGATAGTAATTATCTACAGTAAGTATTTCCGCACTCTGAAAAGAATTGTATGTATATGAATTGTATGAGTTGTGTGGATGATCTATGTGAAGGAAGTGTCTCTACGTAGATGTTTCCTTGGGAACCAACAAGAGTTCTAGGGCGTGTCACCAGACAAGATTCAGCTATATTAGTTCCATCTACCACTAGTGGTCTCTCTGAAGTCAGTCAGAGCTAACACACTGAATTAGTCAAGCTGGCTCCTAAATCCTCATTTGTGGGTCAGGTTTGGTTTGCTGTGCTCATGGTAGAGTTTGGCGAAATACCAGCAGTGAATGGCCTTTTCCGTGGTCTATTTCTGAGAGATATAATGATACTACTAAACCAGCAGGACTGGATGCACATAATGAAATGTGACAATGTGTTCATTTGTGAGAGCCCTGGTAGTTAGAGTAACATTTGCATAATCACATTAACTTTAAGGACCTAGTTTAAAATTGACCTAACAATGCCTCTCATTGTTGAAACCCACAGCTGTCTAGGCAAATTTGATGTGAAGTTGAGTTGCGCTGTCACAGAGCAAACATCTTCACAGCCATGCAGACTTGAACTCCAAAGGTGGAAATTGTAGAATGATGGCAACCCAGCGAAGTTATGTCTTCCAGGAACACCTGGGTTTCAAAGCTCTGCCAACATCCCATTTACTTCTTATTCTTATCTAATTGTCATCACATTTAAGACCACAGTGTATGAGAAACACAACACAACACAGTAGACATAAAATTGCTTATTAACACGTTATGATGAATAAGTATGAACTATGTTTATATAGCTTGAGGGTGTTTATTTTTGGCTTTAAAGAATATGTTATTTAAAATAACATAGAATATGTTATTTATTTATTTAATTGCATTATTGGTTTGGTTTTTATTTCTTCTGTTAGTTTTATTCATTATCGCCCAGAGTTCCCATTGGGAAAATTGGTTGCGGTATAGAAATATAAAAATAAATAAATAAAATAAATAAATTCATTATGTATCCTAGGAACATTATTGCTACCTTTAATAATTGAATTTGGTGGTTCTTCCATCTCTGTTTTTATTTCCTTCCCCTACAGGATTGCCCTGCCCAACACCATAATGTTTATTTAAAAATGAAATGAACCTGCATTACAGCCAGCAAAGCACCTAGTGTTACCTGCTAGTTATCGAACCAATACCAATATACAGTAGCTAGTGTACTACAAAAACACACATTGACATTCAGAAAGGATTAAAATATGGCAGATAACTTGAAAAAGTGCTGCCAAAGGGCATCTTAAAATGCTCTTTAAGAGTTAAGTTTGAAAGTGAACCACAACATTTTATTAGTCATGTCAGAAGGTAAGATTGTAACTGCTTATTGTTTTTTGATGGGTGCTTTTGCAGCAACTTCATTCTCCCCAAACTAGTTGTGCTATTGTAATCAGGGATGTCAGCATTCTGGCAAACATCTCATATAATGCACGTGCACACAAAAACTTTCTGAACTTGAAAAGGAGTCCCAGCACCTTGAGCTGTAGGATTTCAACTTTAAAATATTGAAGGAAATTATACAGCGATAGCTTATTTAGGAAACACTAAATTTGTTCTCCTGCACAATCTTGGGTCCAATTCCATCTGTCTTTACTTGTCATTTTTTGCAAAGCAAAAACTGGTACACCCAAAAGACTGCAAATGAAGAAGAGATAAACGTCTCTGGATGCTGAGGGAAGTAGAAATGGATATTTGTTATATATAAAGTAAAGTCAAATGTGTTTCAGCCACAAAGGCCTTCTTCAGAGACAAGTTTACAATTTAAAAGATAAAAAAGGGACAATGAATTAATACAATACAGCTTTAAAAACATCTAACAATTATAACTAATATTATTAAATAATTATACTGTAATATAAACAGTTATATAATAAATTAATAATGTGATGCCAAAATATATATAATTTAAAACCATAAGCCTAAGACCAAGTTCTTTAAAAATAGGTGTTTTCATATATGCCACATATAACATAAATTAGTATTAGTCAACATATCACAGTGTGTACTACAACATTACAATATTATGTAAACATATACATACCACAAAGTATTCAAAACCTTGAAAAGAGTTGTCTGTGGAGATAACAAACCTTCCTGTTACTCTCACTGCTAGGTAGGTTTTAAAGCTGTATTTTATGAATTCATTGTCCCTTGATTTACCTTTTAGATTGTAAACATGCCCCTGAAGAAGGCCTTTGTGGCCGAAACACGTTGGGCTTTGCTTTTAAATATAATAAATATCCATTTCTACTTCCCTCAGCATCCAGAGAGGTTTGTCTCTTCTTCATTTGCAGCATTTTTTGCAAAACGCCAAACTGGCTGTCCTGCATGGAAGAATCTTTGCTTCTCTGTGTCATTCAAAAAACAAGAAAACATTTGTTCGGATAATTCATAAATGTACGTCTAATTCATTTTTAAATCTTGATGAATTGTGTTTCCATCCCCTGATGAATCCCTTTTACAGCAAGTCTTCTACAGTACAAACAACAACAACAACAACAACAACAACAACAACAACAATGGTGTGCGCACTATGGCCTTTCCATGTGCGCATACTGTATTCTAGCTTTCATGAGACTGATTTGAACAACTCATATTAAAATGCAAAAGTGTCCTCTATCTAGTTCAAGGAGCAGCTTGTGGTCTGAGTGGTGGAGAGGGGCTATACATCTCAGATTTAAAAGCTCCATCACAATCCATCCAGTCCCAGGGATTTCCCAAAATTTGAAGATGAGAATTTATTTATTATTTATTTACTAGATTTTTTAGCCGCCCCACTACCAAGAGGTCTCTGGACGGCATGAAGCATTCCCTTGCTCCCAGCAGCTCAGATCACACTGGCTGTCTACATCCAGTCCAACAAACTGTTAGATGTCTACTGAAAAGAACAAATAGTCACCATATCTGCATTATGACTGGATCATTCAGTTATTCCTGATGCAGACGCATAGTATATGTAGCAACACTTACAACCTAATTGGTTCCTTGCTAACTGCTTCAAAATTTAAATATGTCAAACCTATCTTTCCATTAGCCTCGATGCTAAAATAGGGCTGTGGTTCATTATGAATGCAATCTCTCATCTCCATTCTGTTCACCCTCGCATCTTTTTTAATGTGCCATCTTACACACTAGTCACACTAGTTCTAAAAGTGAGTATTGGATGCCCAAGGGGTGTTGATGGAAAGGTTGCAAAAATGAGGTTGTCAAGTACTGTATGCCATTATAAATCACAAGTCCTCTGTACTTTTCTGTACACCTCTATTAATGGTAGGAGCCTCGTGGCGCAGTGGTTAAATGCCTGTACTGCAAGTAAAACTGCTCACGACCTGGGTTCAATCCCCGGTAGCAGGCTCAAGGTTCACTCAGCCTTCCATCCTTCCGAGGTCAGTAAAATGAGTACCCAGCTTGCTGGGGGGGGGCAATGTGTAGCCTGCACACTGTAATTAAAATTGTAAACCGCCCAGAGACGACTTGTAGTGGTATGGGGCGGTATATAAGCAGAACACTTTGCTTTGCTTTGCTTTTGGTGACCATGCAAAAGATGGATCCCTCCAAAATGGCTCTAACAGTCACAAATAGAGATGGGCACGACTCAAAAAATGGTGTTTCTGCTCCTTTTGTCCTTTGTCGTTTAGGGCAAGCGGGGTGCCAGCAGCGAGACCGCGCACGGCTCCCGGCTGCTGGAGGAGGAGGCGGGGGCCCGCCTGCCCAGGAGCCCCGGGTTCCCCCACCCCGCCCGTTTTGGTTCATTTTCATCCTTTGTTTTCACCCCCTTTACCTTTTCGTGAATTCGCCACAAAAAATTTTTTTTCAGCACTTTTAGGGGTTTTGTTCGTTTTCATTTTCGTGAATTTTTGCAAAAAAATTCGAAACAAAAAAAAATGAAAACTAAAATGAAAAATTGCTGTTTCGTTATTATTCATTACAGTTCAATGTATTTGCCGCAACGAAAACAAAATGCACGACAAAATTTCTCTTGTTTCAGTTCATTTTGTTTCATTTTGGAGACACAATTCGTTTTTCATTTCGTTACGTAACGAAATGAAAAAATGAAAACAAAAACGAAAAATTGCTCATTTCATGCCCATCTCTAGTCACAAAATTTCCAGCCACAGGAATGAAATGTGTATTAGTGTTGACAGAAAAATGTTTGGAAATCCTTCTCAGTTCTCTTGTCCTTACCCAAACTCTGTTTCTATGCATAAAAATATACTGGATGGTATTTTATGAGGTTGCTTTCCATGATATAGAAATTAATAGGCACACATATAACATGTGTACTTGCAATGCTCCCTATAATCTGAGAAAGTAATGTGTGACCTTAAAAAAAACTAAATCAAATGCCAGGATATTATGTCATATATATACTGCATATTGCAGTATTTAGGTATTAAGAGGGACAAAGCAAGAGAAAAACAGTACTCATGCATTGTATGTATGTATGTATGTATGTATGTATGTATGTATGTATGTATGTATGTATGTATGTATGTATGTATCTATCTATCTATCTATCTATCTATCTATCTATCTATCTATCTATCTATCTATCTATCTATCTTCTGTTCCATTAGTGTGATGCACTATTCTGAATGTTTTACAACAATAAATAAAACACATGGTAGTAAGCTATAAATAAACAATAAAAATTAACAACATTTAGCAAGATAAAAACAAGTGGCACTAAAGGCAAAATCTCTGTATGAAAGTAGGTCAGGAGGCATAGAATTAAGCAGTTAGTATGGAAGGCCTCCTTGAAAAGCAATATTTTACATTGCCTTCTAAACATTAACAGAGATGGGGCCAGCCAGGTATAGCTCCATCAGGAGCTGGTTCTACAGAGCTGGTGCTACTATGAAGAAGGTCCTACCTTTCATGGATGAGTTCTGAGCCATGCTCTATGCCAGAAACAAAGACAGGCATCAGTCAAAAATCCAGACTGCATCCACTACAGAAATAATGAAGGAGACAGAGCAGAGTGCCATCAGCATACTGATGATGACATCTTACTCCAAAACTCCTGATGGACTCTCCCAGCTGTTTAATGGAAAGGTTGCAAAAATACAAGCTATTTAACATACATGTTAAATAGTACTGGGGAAACCGATGACCCTTGGAGCTCCCCACAATGGAGGATCCACAACAGAGGAACCAACAAATCATTCCCAACCTGGACTCTCTAGATATGGTCTTCAAGAAGGACCAGAGCCAGCTTACTGTGGGACTGCTGATCCAACTTCCAAGAGGGTGTCCAGGTGGGTACCATGGTAGACAGTATCAAAAGCCACAGATATCAAGAAGAAACTAACAGGGTACATCCTCCCCTGTTGGCTTCCCATCATGCAGCACAACCAGTGCCATCTCAGTGCCACTGTGTGACCTGAATCCAGGTTGAAATGGGTTGGGGCAGTTCTCCTCATGTACAGCATAGAGAACACTTGCAGCAGGGATTGATGGTACCATGTACTGCGTACTGAATTTTCATTAATTTATTACATTTATACTCCTAAAGTTCATCCAGGAAGGTCAACAGACCCTATCTCATTCTCCTTTTGTTTCATCAATATCGTGGAGACCAGGCTGATGTACAGGTAAAAGTAGCTGTGTAAAGGCAGTTTGCTTTGGCAAATGCCATAGAAACAACATTGGATGGTATAAAAAAATCCACTCCATGAGGGCAGGGGCAGTTCTCACCTGATGCTACACCAACCTTGGCACCAAAATAATGAAACAGTAGAACATCTTTCTTCCTTTTGTTGTCTGAATTTGTAAGTCTTTTACCAAAACCCATCATGTTGATGGAGGCAAAATGTAGCTAAAGGACTGGATGAGGCCCAATGGCTATTTTAATGCTCTATATTATTCCCCCTATGTTGTTGTTTGTTTGTTTGTTTTTGACAATTAGAGAAAACATGTTCAGTTTCTGGAAGTGTCTAGGAATGGTTTTTAGAATAACATGGGTTGCAGTTCCCACCTTCCCCAAACTAGAAAATGAAACAGTTTTTAACTGTATATTTTATGTCTTTTAAAGCTGTAAACCGCCCTGAGTTCCAGTTTGGAAGAAGGTGTGGTATAGAAATGCAACAAATAAATACTTCCATCAACAATTGGTGTTGATATTCTGTTGCATTTTATTGTTTAATGGGCTAGTGTGAGGACTGAAACGCCCTACTAGGGGGTGGAATATTGGTTTCTTGGACACACAAAGTATTCATTTCTGTTGTAAAACAGAGAGTGGAAATAAGCCCCGTGTAACTATCTCAAAAGTCAAAACCAAGGCCACATCAGAAGGCTTCTCTGGTGACATTTGAAAGCCAAGAACTAAGCAAAATATTTTAAGTGTGCCACTTATATATCACCCCATAGTGCTTAAAGGACTCTGGGTGGTTAACGATTTAATTATTTGAAGGCTACAAGAGATTTTTAATCATATTCCTAATTATTTGAATATGTTACCTGAGAATTTCTTGTGGCGTTAGGGGCTGCCCATGCTTCAGATCAAATGTTCTTTGGTATCAAAAGGTAACCCAATTAAGGATGATTAAAATATGATTATTTTTTTTAAATCCACCATAGTGGAGGAGGAGTGGGTTCTCGCTCCATCCCATGCCTCACACAAAATGAAACCTAGACTGGTGCTCTTGTAGATTAAGGCCTAGTCAACCCCCTTCTAGAGCGGTCACCTTTTTAAGGAATCCTGACTAACAGGGGCTGCTTTTTCTACTGTGCCAGGAAGCCTAGCTTTCAGTAGCAGGTGGCCCTTTTTAAATTTCTGTGTTAACAAAGAAAGGCCCAACATAAATCTGCATGCTCTTTGTGAAGGCTGCTCTGCCGGCTGGCCATTGTTTGTGAGGAGACTCCTGCAAGCCTGTGGAGTGATCCATCTCTCCACATGCGCATACATGCACAAAAACAATAACGCCCAACTCCCCCAGTCAAATAATTACATCACACTCTGGTGTGGAAATAAATTTATTCTGAAGTGAACACTTGGCCCCATCTATGTGCTGGTGCCCCACTGTGAGTGGCCAGCTCTCCTTTCCAATTCCTCTTGCCCAGCCAAAGATGTACAAAATCTTCACCTTTTTCTTTTCTGTCACAGAAAGGCCTCCCCTCATGGCTTGCTTGCTTGCCTGCCTGTCTGCCTGCCCACACTACACACTCTTGCTAGCATAGTGATAGACTGACTTTGATCCCTTGGGAGTTCAAGCGGAAGTTGCCTTTCACTAATTTTTTAAAAAATATGTTTTTATAGCTAGCAAAGTCCATCTTTCCACCTGCATCCAAAGCAGCTGGCAGAACAAAGCATGAGAGCAAAATAGCTGTCCAGAAATGGGTCTGTCTGCCAGTGCCAACATCCAGGTGCAGACTTGTTTTTATCTTACTTGAGGGAGTCCCTGGTGGTTGTCAATGTTTTACTGAGACTAATTAACCCTTTCTTCCCCAAGAGAGATAGCTAAGCCATGTTTACAGTTCTCTAGCTGCTGTTAAAGCTTCACGGCTATAACTGAGTTACTAGTGAGGAGCACATCTCCCTCTCCTGCACATCTGAGATTTCTGGTTATACACTTTTACCTGCTAGGGTAGGTAGACACATGTCCTCCTGTACAGAGGATAGTCCTCTAAATTGGTTAGAGTGTGATTTCAAGACAGAGTCATCAAAGTGGAGTTGAAGGACCTTAAAGTTGCCCATTAAAGTTTAGCATGCAGGCCAGCATGTTGTAGTCTTATTTTTATTTATTTATTTATTTATTTATTTATTTATTTATTTATTTATTTATTTATTTATTTATTTATTTATTTATTGTTTGTTTGTTTGTTTGTTTGTTATTGCACTTATTAACTGAGCTGACTTTCCCAAGGGGAACTCTAGGCAGGGGACAAACATGTAAATAAAAAAAATAAGGAAATTACAGAAATACAAAAAAAAAACCCCATTAAAAAGACTAAAACCAACTCAATTATATATAGATATAGATATAGATATAGATATAGATATAGATATAGATTTAAATTACACACACACACACACACACACACACACACACACACACACACACACACACACACACACACCTGTATATATAATTTATATATTTATATATAATCTTTTAAAAATTTTGCATCTGAATATATTCATTGGCATCTTCAGTTTTATGGGAAATCAGTTTCCTCTTTTGTCATCCTTTTGGGTGATGTGTTCAGCGATCTACCTCATTTGTGGTCAGTTAAGGAACAGTAGATGAGTAGCAATGAGTCGTTACTCGTTATATTAGTAACTATAGTGGTAATTCACACAGGTTTTCTTCAATATACAGAATGGAGATTACACTTCTCTCTTAAAGGAAGCCTAGTCCAATACATTTTTTAGTTCCTAGGTCAAAGATTCCTTCCCACTCACCCAACTCCACATATAGAAACTAACTGGGATAGTATCTGATCAATGCAACAGATCAACTGGTTATTTTTTTAAAAGTGTTCTGGAATTGCTGTTGTTTTAAGATTCACCTAATCAACTGGGAACTGTTAGTGCTGGGCTACTGGCAAAGTGGATGTGCTATTTTTGAAACCACTGCTGAATGGCATGTTAGAAATGCCTGCAGCAGAAGGACTCAAATACTGAACCATTGCTGATTATCATGGTTTATTTGAAACACACAAATAAAACAAAAAATATGATATCATGTTTCTCCTATGGAAAGCAGAAGTAAAGGTTAAAACAAAGGGAAAATGGAGATTTTCAAACTTTCCTCTTTAAATTTAAACCCTTGTCTTTGAAAAATAATAATCGAGAGAGGGCAATATTTCAGTGTGTTTCAGACCATTCGCAACTACATATAATTTATTATGAGCAGAACCGGATCAGTGGACCTTTATAAACCTAAAGAAGCAACCAGGTAATGTGTGTCTCATAGGTTTCTTTGTGTTTGAACTGGCGTGTTGCTACTTTGTCTGCGTGCCTCTGTGTGTGCCTGTGTGCATATATGTCTATTTCATGCGCACTGATAATTGATATAACAATGCACAGGATGTTGCTGCCAAGTGACTACATCATAGCCTTGCCTGGCTTTCCAGGACCACCCATTCACTTGTCACTGCCTGGTCAGCTTCTCCTTCTGAAAACCAGTGGCTCAACTTGATGGTGTTTTTGCTTGACAGAAATGGGGAAGGACAGCATTGTTGTGGTGGGAGCAGGAGTATGACTCCAGCCATGGAGAGCTGATCTGTTTCCTGTGAGCCATATTCTATATATTGAATGATTTCAAAGGAATTAATTAAGCGGCAATCAGCACATCTACCCTCCATGCCAACAATGGGAGCTTCACTGCTGGGATGCACAGAACACTTCCTCTCGCTCTGCCTGGGTGCTGAAGAGTGGAATATGAAAAATATATGAAGTGATGGGGCCTTTTACTTTAAGCGGAATTGATCACGGCATCTGTGCTCCTTGCAATTCCAGCCCTAGTTCCTTGTATCCTATCAACGCTCCATGGGTTTATTTTCTTCTCCGCCCCTCTCCCCGCCACACAAGTTTTGGTATTCTTTTTAAAGTTTTAGAATGACATGAAATAATGATCTTACTCAGATACAAAGCAATTGTCATGGCTGTTTTTAACCATTGCTTTGTGTCTGGGTGAGAAATTGTTAAGTGATGAAAAAAGGAATCGGGATTTCCCCCTGCTTGGGTATCTCTTTGACGGTTACTTCACGTCCATTCTCATCCCAGGAGGAGGTTCGCTGTGTGTTGATGTCGGTCACGGTCACGTGGTCCTCTTCCGGTTCTGTCCCTGTTCCCATGTACGCACGGGCATGAGGGATGATACCGGCATGACTATTACCGCACGTCCTCGTTCCGTGATGAGATGTGAAATTCCATACCTTTGTTCTCCATTTTTTTCCGGCCCCGACCTTCCGTTTTTCGATATTTCGATTCTCCACAGCCTTGCCTTCAATGCATTACAGAGCTATGTTTGAGGCATTTGTCTTTTAATCTCTCTTCACTGCGTTGCTGACTCCATAGGGAATGTACTGGCGAATAACACTTCGCACTCCTGCCACTAGATGGAGAATGGCACGTTGCGTGACGAGCCTTGCCTCACAGCCACTCGTCTAGGAACGTGAAGCGTGACAAGCAGATTCCCAAGGCCAGGGAAGGGAATCTCTCATCCCACTTAAATCACAGTTCAGGGGGTGTGGTAGGGACGAACTCCCCTTGTCCCGCAATGGACGTGCGGTTAGATTACTTCGTACCGGTCCCAAGTGGGACCGCAAACAGCGATGAAATGGATTTGAAGTATCAGCCTTAGTGAGCACAAGATGGTGTCCATGTAAACCATCTTGAATGCTGACATGGGTGTCATCCATATTTCGGCTGCTCTTTCTATGTGAGGCTTGGCATCCTTTTTTCCTGCTGGCATTGCAGACATAATATTATGCAATAGTTGCATTTCCTGGGATTTTGAATCATAGATAGAGAAGCATGATATACTACATTCAGAAACAGGAGAGTTTTCAAAAATTGAATTTCCTGGGTTTTTTTTAAAAAATGATGTTTAAATATAGATGCACTGCAAGTACCTTCCAGCAAAAACTAGAATTATCTAGTGCCAGAGTACAGTATTCCAAAACATGAGAACAGAGAATCATAGACTAGTGAAGTTGAAATGGACCTACAAGTTCCTCAAGTCCAGTGCCCTGCTCCATGCAAGTATACAAAACAAAGGATATCTGCCAGGTGGATGTCCAAATTTCACTTGAATGCCTCCAGTGTTGGAGCACTTGCCACCTCTTGAGTAATTGGTTCCATTGCCAGACTGTTCTACTCTGTACTATGATTGACAAGGGAGAGTAGGACCAAGAACAGCTGTTGTTATGAGATATAGCAGCAAGTATGGCTGGCTATATAGCCTCAGGAATGCTGCATAGTTCCAGACTACCCCCAGAGGTAGGGACTAGTAAAGCACCTCTATTAGAAGGCGTTGCCAAATTGATAACACACACAGTAAATTTCAGAGCACCTCTATGACATGAAAGATTTCTGCAGCATCACATAACCTTGTCCCACCATGATTTTTGAATGATTTGTTTTGCTTGTTTATTATTATAAAATTATCACGCAGCAGACAAGATAACTATGCTGGATTTTGTATTACAAAGCACTAGTCGAGCTGACTGATAGTGACTTTGTCAACTCCAATTTCTTCTAAATCCTTGCTTTGTTCTTTAGGCACTGCATCCAGCATGCTGATTACCACTGGGACCACCTGTACTGGTTTATGCCAGAGTCTCTGAAGTTCAATGTTCAAATCCTGATATCAGGTAATTTTTTCAAGTTGTTTCTCGATGACTCTACTATCACCTGGTATATCAACATCAATGAGCCACACTTTTTTCTTCTTCACAATATCCGGAGTATTATGCTGCAAAACCCTATCTGTATTCGGAAGTCCCAAAGTAATTTTGCATGCTCATTTTCAATTACTTTTTCAGGCTTATGATCCCAGGAGTTCTTTGCTATGGCCAGATGATAGTTCTGACACAAATTCCAGTGCACCATTTGAGCAACTACATTATGACGCTGTTAGTAATCAGTCTGAGCAATTTTCTTGCAACAACTCAATATATTATTATTATTATTATTATTATTATTATTATTATTATTATTATTATTATTATTATTATTATTATTATTATTATTATTATTATTATTATCATTATCATCCTGCCTCCTGCCAATTGGGCGGTATAAAAATCCGATTTAAAAAATCAGGGAATATCTTATAAATGGGGCACATTTCTACTTTTGTGTCCCAGTTGATCAGTGAGGCTACAAAATAAAACAGACTGAACTGTGCTTTCATCATTGTAAGGCTAATTACACTGGTGACAATGAGGCCTGTAATAAGAATTCCTGGGGTAGGAACTGGCAAGCCACCCCGGTATCCCTGCCAAGAACATCCCATGGTCAGAAACAAAAGGCTAAAAGATATGACGCTGGAAGATGAGCCCCTCAGGTCAGAAGGTGTCCAACATGCTACTGAGGAAGAGCGGAGGACAAGTACAAGTAGCTCCAGAGCTAATGAAGTGGCTGGGCCAAAGCCGAAAGGACGCTCAGCTGCAGACGTGCCTGGAAGAGAAAGGAAAGTCCAATGTTGCAAAGAAATATACTGCATAGGAACCTGGAATGTAAGATCTTTGAACCAGGGTAAGCTGGATGTGGTCAAACGTGAGATGGAAAGAATAAACATTGACATCCTGGGCATCAGTGAACTTAAATGGACAGGAATGGGTGAATTCAGTTCAGATGACTATCACATCTACTACTGTGGGCAAGAATCCCATAGAAGAAATGGAGTAGCCTTCATAGTCAACAATAGAGTGAGAAAAGCAGTGCTGGGATACAACCTAAAAAATGATAGAATGATCTCGGTACGATTCCAAGGCAGTCCTTTGAACATCACAGTAATCCAAGTTTATGCACCAACTACCGGTGCTGAAGAGTCTGAGATTGACCAATTTTATGAAGACTTACAAGAACTTCTAGAACTGACACCAAAGAAAGATGTTCTTCTCATCATAGGGAATTGGAATGCTAAAGTAGGGAGTCAAGTGATAAAAGGAATAACTGGCAAGTTTGGCCTTGGAGTTCCAAATGAAGCAGGGCAAAGGCTAATTGAGTTTTGTCAAGAGAACAAGCTGGTCATTGCAAACACTCTTTTCCAACAACACAAAAGGCGACTCTACACATGGACATCACCAGATGGACAATACCAGAATCAGATTGACTATGTTCTCTGCAGCCAAAGATGGAGGAGCTCTATACAGTCAGCAAAAACAAGACCTGGTGCTGACTGTGGCTCAGATCATCAGCTTCTTATTTCAAAATTCAAACTTAAACTGAAGAAAGTAGGGAAGATCACTGGGCCAGTCAGGTATAACCTAAGTCAAATCCCATATGAATACACAGTGGAAGTGAAGATTTAAGGAACTAGATTTGGTGGACAGAATACCTGAAGAACTATGGATGGAGGCTTGCAACATTGTACAGGAGGCTGCAATGAAAAATATTCCAAAGAAAAGAAAATGCAAGAAAGCAAAGTGGTTGTCCAACGAGGCCCTACAAATAGCGGAGGAGAGAAGGGATGCAAAATGCAAGGGAGAAAGGGAAAGATACAGAAAATTGAATGCAGACTTCCAAAGAATAGCAAGGAGAGACAGGGCGGCCTTCTTGAATGAACAGTGCAAAGAAATAGAGGAAAACAACAGAAAAGGAAAAACCAGAGATCTGTTCAAGAAAATTGGAGATATTAAAGGGGTATTTCGTGCAAAGATGGATATGATGAAGGGCAAAAATGGTAGGGACCTAACTGAAGCAGAAGAGATCAAGAAGAGATGGCAAGAATATACAGAAGAATTATATCAGAAAGATCTGGATGTCCCTGATAACCAAGATAGCGTAATTGCTGACCTGGAGCCAGACATCCTGGAAAGTGAAGTCAAGTGGGCCTTAGAAAGCATTGCAAACAACAAGGCCAGTGGAGGTGACGGCATTCCAATTGAACTCTTTAAAATCTTAAAAGAGGATGCTGTAAAGGTGCTGCATACGATATGCCAGCAAATTTGGAAAACCCAGCAGTGGCCAGAGGACTGGAAAAGATCGGTCTACATCCCAATTCCAAAGAAAGGAAATGCCAAAGAATGCTCCAACTATCGCACAATTGCACTCATTTCACATGCTAGCAAGGTTATGCTCAAAATTCTACAAGGCAGGCTTCAGCAGTATGTGGAAAGAGAACTTCCAGAACTACAAGCTGGATTTCGAAGGTGCAGAGGAACTAGAGATCAAATCGCCAACATGCGCTGGATTATGGAGAAAGCCAGAGAGTTCCAGAAAAACATCTACTTCTGTTTCATTGACTATGCCAAAGCCTTCGACTGTGTAGACCACAACAAACTATGGCAAGTCCTTAAAGGAATGGGAGTGCCTGACCACCTTATCTGTCTCCTAAGAAACCTATATGTGGGACAAGCAGCAACCGTCAGAACTGGATATGGAACAACTGACTGGTTTGGAATTGGGAAAGGAGTACGACAAGGCTGTATACTGTCACCTTGCCTATTTAACTTATATGCAGAGTACATCATGAGAAAGGCCGGTCTGGATGAATCACAAGCCGGAATTAAGATTGCCGGAAGAAATATCAACAACCTCAGATATGCAGATGATACTACTCTAATAGCAGAGAGTGAGGAAGAATTAAAGAACCTCTTAATGAGGGTGAAAGAGGAGAGTGAAAAAATGGGCTGAAGCTCAACATTAAAAAAACTAAGATCATGGCCACTGGTCCCATCACCTCCTGGCAAATAGAAGGGGAAGAAATGGAGGCAATGACAGAGTTTATTTTCTTGGGCTCCTTGATCACTGCAGATGGCAACTGCAGCAACGAAATAAAAAGACGCCTGCTTCTTGGGAGGAAAGCAATGGCAAACCTAGATAGCATCCTAAAGAGCAGAGACATCACTTTGCCAACTAAGGTCAGGATGGTTAAAGCTATGGTTTTTCCAGTAGTGATGTATGGAAGTGAGAGCTGGACTATAAAGAAGGCTGATCGGTGCAGAATTGATGCTTTTGAGCTGTGGTGCTGGAGGAGAGTCTTGAGAGTCCCCTGGACTGCAAGGAGATCAAACCTATCCATTCTGAAAGAAATCAACCCCGAATGTTCACTGGAAGGACAGATTTTGAAGCTGAGGCTCCAGTACTTTGGCCACCTCATGAGAAGAGAGGACTCCCTGGAAAAGTCCCTGATGCTGGGAAAAATCGAAGGCAAAAGGAAAAGAGGACGACAGAGAATGAGATGGTTGGATGGTGTCATCGATGCAACCAAAATGAATTTGACAAAACTCCGGGAGGCAGTGGAGGATAGGAAGGCCTGGCGAGCTCTGGTCCATGGGGTCACGAAGAGTCGGACACGACTGAACGACTGAACAACAAATTATTATTATTATACAGCAGACAAGATAACTACACTGGATTTTGTATTATAAATCACTATTGTTGTTGTTGTTGTTGTTGTTGTTGGAAGGAATTTAGGAGTTCTAGGAGCTTTTAAAGTAGTGTTGCTCCCTGCTGTATCTTGGTGGTGGTAAGGCTTGTGGCAGCTAGTTCAGTCATGCTGGAAGGTCCCTAGAGAGATTCTAGGGCAGGGGTGGCGAACCTTCAGCACTCCAGATGCTTTGGACCACAACTCCCACAATCCTTTGTCATTGGCAACTAGAGATGGGCACGACCAGAAAAAATGACGTTTCGAGTTGTTGTTTGTCGGGGCAGGTCCGTTTCGGGTCGTTTCCATTTGTCGCGATAATTTTCAAAAATTTGTCGTTTCCATTTGTCATTTGTCATTTGGGTTGGGGTTGAGGTTGGGGTAAGTGGGCTCTGGGAGGCACCTCTCTGGGTGCCTGTGACCCACTAAGAAGGAAAGTGTACTTGCGTACGGATCTGGGTTAGGGTTGGGGTTAGGGTAAGGGCTAGGCTTAGGGGTACAGTTAAGGTTAGGGTGGGTTAGTGGGCTGAACCTCTGGGTGCCTCTGACCCACTAAGAAGGACAGTGTACTGGTGTATGGGTTAGGGTTAGGGTTAGGGTTAGTGGGCTTTTTATGCCCTCTGGCACATCCAGAAGTCTCAGTCAAAACCTGGCCATGCGATTGGTGGAATGGGTCCAAAAATTTGCATCGTCCCATCCCATGGCCAGCCCATCATTGCGCAAGTGTAAAAAAATAAAAATAAAATAAAATAAAATAAAATAAATGGAGACGTTTTATTGCAAGAAAAACCCACTGCTGTTACTATAAAAAATCAGGCATTTAAAATACCTAATTTTCAAATGTTTCTGTGGTGCTTTGGTGGGTTTATGGACCACGATTTAAAAATAAATATTGTGGTCGCCATTTTGGACCCCCCCACTGCATGGCAAATGGAGACGACGAGGATGCCCCCCCCCGGCCTGGTACCAGCAGCCCAGGACAGGAGAGGGGGGGAAGGCCGGGGACCCCCCCAGAAACCACCCCTCTCTGGTAGGTGCCCTCACTGAGGCAGGCATATTTTCGCCTGCTTTTTTGGCCGGGAATTGGGTTTTTTTTTTAAAAAAACAACTTTTTTTCTGTGCTGCTTGGCATCGCGCGATCGCTGCGATGCCATGAACGACAACGAAAAATCAGACCCAGTTTTTCTTTTTCGTTTCGGGTTCGAGCTGGAGCAGAGTAATTCTCGTTACCGTTACCCGTTACGTAACGAGAATGAGAACCGAAAACGGAAACGAGATTTTCGCCGCTCCGTGCCCATGTCTATTGGCAACAGAGGCTTGAATTCTGGGAGTTGTGGTCCAGAACATCTGGAATGCCAAAGGTTCACCACCACTGTTCTAGGGCCACGTGGATTGCCTACTTCCACCAAAGAGCCTACTTTTGTATGTTATGTGTGAAGGCTCTCTCTATGTAACCTTAATGTCCTGGATTGCTATAGGGCAGAAGTAGGCAATGTATTTTGTTCCTCAACTCACATTAGCAGGGTCAAACACTAGGAATTATGGGATCTGTAGCTCCAAACAGGTTTTAAAAATATCTGAAGGCAGCATGTTGCTTTGTCCTCTTGAAGGGTAAAAATCATTTATACAGCTTGTATATGCAGATCAATGAGTCCAGGAATAGCCCTCGAATAATATTACTCTTAGAAATGCAAAGCTGGAACAGAGCTATGGGTCATCAAGCCTGCCCCTGTCAAGGAGGCCCAGTACTCCCAGCCTCTCTCTCCACAGCCAGATACCTAAACCACTGAGGTTTCCAGAAATTTAGTAATATAAATAAGTACTCTGACTGAAAAGATGGCTCCACTCAATTTTTAGGCATTCCTAACTCATCCCATTACAGGCAGTCATATGACCATCTGTGTAGCATTTAGGGAGCTGCTTGAGCTTCTCCAGATGGGAAAGAAGCAGCTTTCACCATGGTGAATGCCTGCTTCTCCTCCACCTTGATTTAGAGGGAGGTAAGCAGGGTCGGCCCTGGTTAGTACAGTGGTACCTTGTATAAAGGAAATAATTTGTTCCAAATGAAATTCTGTTAAGCAAATTTTCCTTTATACAAATTTCCCATAGGAATGCATTGAAGATGGAGTAATCATTAATCGTGACCATTTTTGTGTTGTACGGATTTCCCCCATAGGCGATTCTGTTAAGCAAATTTCCCCTCTCTCCGGAATTTTTTATGTTGTACAGATTGTTATACAAACCATTTGTTATACAAGGGTCCACTGTACTTGGATGGGTGACCACCAGGGAATACCAGGTGATGTAGGCACTGGCAAGTCACTCCAGTATTCCTGCCAAGAAAACTCCATGAACACAAAGAGTCAGTCACAACTGTATGACACAACAAACAAACAAACAAACAAACAAACAAACAAACAAACAAACCAGCAAGCAAGCAAGCAAGCAGCAGCAGCAGCAGCAGCAGCAAAAAACAAAAAAAATTAAAGTGAGCACCAGTTTTCCAGCCAGGCAGTTCTGTGGCAGAGTGCCGGAGAAAGACTGTGTTTATGGGGGAGTGGAATGTTTGCATTCTGTTGCAGTGGGGAGGAGCAAAGGAGAGATGAAGGGAGGAGGGAGGAGGAACACCAAAGCAGACTCCTGGTTGTAGGGAACGTTGGGTTGGCATAGAAAGAGGGAACATATGCTCTGTGGGATAAGAGAGAGAAAAAGCACAGTGGCATGCATGGAAGGGGGGGAGAGGGAGTGGGATGTTGTAAGAAAGACTGAAGTTCAAAGAGGTTTGTGGTTGTGAAGAGAGGAACGAGAAATTTCAGACACAAAAAGAGGGAGGTGGCTGGCCCTACAAGTAGGAAAAGGGAAGGAACAAGCAGTTGAGGGATGGGGAAAGAAAGAACAGGGGGTTGTGCTATGAGTGGGCCTTGCAGGTATCAGCAGGCAATAGAAACGGGGAGGCCTTTTAAAACCTGTTTCATGCCCTTTATTTGTATGTTATATTTCCAAATTTATATTGGTATGTCTTGAATTATTTGTGGATTTTAGCTACTTTTCTAATGTACTTTGGACCCCACCCCCAACTAAAGAAGAAAGGCAGGATAAAATTAAAGTAAAACAAACTAACAAAAAACACTATTGATCTGTGACACCACACAATACTTAGATGCATAATGAGGATGCACCAAGCAGAACAAGGTGTTTAAAACCATTTACTTTGTTAAGAGCTTCTTAAGCATGTTTACTGAGATCTGGAATGAGCGCCAGTGAAGTGGGACAGTGATGCTGACAATTAGCGCTTTCTGCTAGGAGTTCCCCCCAATGGGTAATGAATGACAGCTGAGGCCTCTCCATAGATTTGGCTAGCCAGAAGTTCAAGGGCTAGTGTAGCCTAGTGGTTCCAGGTTTGAACTGGGATGTCAGAAATCCAGGTTCTAGTTTACAGAGCCCTCCTAAATCACAGGTTGCCTGGATTATGACCTGCTCTCTCAGCCAGACCTAAGAGGATAAAGTGAGGAAAGAACCAAGTCTGGCATCTTGAGGCCTGGGCGAAAAGTCAGAAACTTTCTTCTGTGTGAATTAATACACAACTAAAAGAGGAGATTCTTTTACCACTCCTACAATAACTGCTACAAAATTGCAAAGTGAGAGATGCATTCTAGGAAATAGTTGATTGAAACCCAAGGTTTTATTCCACTAGTGTGGAATATCTCCCCTAATAAAGTTGGGTTTAGGTCACCCCCATTGGCCAACATCCTCTTGCATAGTTACATGGTCAATGCAACTTTTGGAGCCAAATTGCTTCACGTTAAGAAATCACTATAGACAATTGCATACTGAGCCACACAACTCATTATGAAACAGATAATGCCTTCAGTGACTTCTTAAATTGAAGCAATGCATATCCAAATATTAAGTCATTTGTGTTTTGCTGGTATAACTAGGCAAGAGGATTTTGGCTACTAATGGAAAGGCATTTCACACCTCCCTTAAAAGTGCTAGTTTTCCCATTTAAGAGTTATCTAACCCTTAAGACAAGATTGGAGGTGTGTTTAGTGGATTTTAGGATTAGTTTCAGAAAGTTCTGCTAGACTGCCCACAGGCAATTAAAAAAACCCTCTTCCATCTACAGGAAGGTTTGCTGGATCAAATCCAATGCAGGCAAAAATTCTGGCATCTTGAGAATGTGGTTTAAAGGAAGACTGCACACTTCCCTGATAGGTAACATAAACAAATAAGCAATTTAGCTGTTGGTATCCAAACACTCTTCAATATGATTTACCAGATTTTACATTCCCATTGTGCTATAACTCTCCAGTATCTTCACTATCTGAACAAGCTGTGTCTATTACTGACTTGGTATATTAAACATGAGGGTAGAAATGTAAGATGTCAACCCCTCATGTGATAAGAAAATCAAGGCCATTTTGCATATAAACAGGTGTGCCCAAACTTTTATTCAGTATATAGGAAATGGTTTGTGCCTTTCATTCACAGAGATTAGATGAAAGACACAGATAAATGCTTCACGATGCCTTGAAATTCATGGGTTGTGCAGGAACTGAACCTTTGGCACCATGGTGATAATCTAATGATACAAAGAACTTGGACACTCTTCAATTGTATTGGAACAATAGAAGCTGTCAAGCTCACCTAGGTAGGCTCTAACAAATGGCAATTCATAGCTCTCATTCCTTCCTGTGTTCCCTGTTGCCAGTAAGCATTACACCTAATTATTTAGTCAGAGAGTTTTATATATGGCTCAAGGTGAACAAAGCAGGATCTACCTTACAGAAAGACTCTCCATTTGGGCCATTATTAAAGATGCTCTCAGTGATTAGATCCAGGGCATACATTTGCTCAGTAAGACCTTCGTGGTTAAGATTTACTTGGAGGGCAAAAATGTGTGGCATGCAGCTTTGTCCCTCCACTGGCAAAAGTGAGAATACAACACATTGTGGAGGGGGACACGTTTGCTTTTGTCAGCACCGTAAGCTGCCAGTGCTCTGTACATTCAAAGCCAACCCAAGATGTTTTGCAGTTAGAAAACAATGTGAATCTGTCCCCCAACCTCCCCTGGTTCAATTCTACCTATAGAAGACAACTGGTTGAGCACTTGGATCTTGCGTCAACATCATTGAAGGGACAGCATTCTCCAGCTTTCCTGAGGACAACAGGCTTGCTTAGGGTCCACTGCTCTGTCCTCTGGTCATGAGAAGAGGAGCAGAAAGAGCAGTTCAGATGCCCTCCACAACATTCAGCATTTGGCAACAGATGTAACAACTTAATGGTAGGCCTAGTTGTGCATGTGCAATTACAGATGCTTAACACACCAGAAGAATTGTCACCTGGTCTTTCATTTATAGTGTAAGTCTCAACTTGTTGTATCCTCAAAGTAAGTTCCATGAATTCAAATAAGTCTTTTTTGAGTTGTGCAGGTGCTTGGGATTACAGTGCAGTCTTGTTTTTCACATCCTTCCCTTTCAGAATACTGTACATAATATCTCCTTTGCCCACAGTGAACCAGCCTTCTCCCAGTCCACTATAGAAATGTTTTGTGGCAGCAGGATTCAGGTTCTTGACACCAGAGCCAAGGGTGGAGCTTTCTTGCCTGAATCCCCAAATTCGCTGCTTGGCAACATTGATCATTCTGGGCAAAATGGTAGTAGCTATACAGTAGCTTCCGATGTACCCATAGTAGCACCCCCAAGCCAGAAAAGCAAATATTAGTGATTTGAGAAGATTGGTGCTCTAGTCTAATTCTTCTGAGAGCAAGAGATTGGAGCACAAAAACATTATTGTTCTTCTCCATTATCACAGAAGAAGGCGTAAGGGTTTCAAAGGGTTTAACATTTCAGTAGGAAGGCACTGAGAACAGAACAAGGTCTCCTTCCAACATGAAGATGTGCAAATGTAATCCTTTGCTTATTCAGAAAGAAGTTCCGTGGGCTTCAAAGGCATTTACTCTCCGGTAAATGTGACTTACAGCTATAAGTAAATAGGAAGCAATTCATACCAGGTCAGATTATTCATCCACTTCACCTTCTTTTCCAACCTGTTTTCCAGCCTGGTCCTCCAGAACGTTGAACCGCAAGTTCCGCAATTCCCAACTATCGTCCTGGTTGGCTGGGGCAAATGGTGGGTTGTAGTAGAGCATACCAGGAGGGAAATAGGCACAATTTGGAAACATTTCCTTTGGAGCCCCAAATCTAACAGCTAGTCTAATTCAGATGGGTTTTACATAAGTATTGATCTAGCATGCAGTAAAGGATTCAGACTAGGACTCAAGATACCTGGCTTTGAATGTGGCCATAGGAACTCACTGTGGATAGATGTGTTTATGTGACACTGATAAGGCCACTTCTTAAACATACCACATGACTTGAATACTCGATTAGGGTCGTCTTCAGTTGATAGCACATTTAAAAAAAAAGTTGACCCAATGGATCTCTTTTATTGGAACTAGCTATAGGTCTTGAACTGTAACCCATGAAATCCTCTGCCTAGCATAGCTGGAAAAGTCTGTACTTCCTCACAGATACTTCTACATCTGGCACCAGGTCGAGAAAGGCTGATGTAGCAGTCTCTGGATGTCTGCGTTGACAGCAGCTCTCTGGGATATTGGGCATTTTCCATCACCTGCAACTTGATCTTTTTCAACATTCCAAGGTGAATGTCCTCTGCCTCAAAGCTCCAGGAACTGCAGCTCAGTGGTATGTGACAAAGCAGGGTTTGTCACTAGCCCGGGAATGAAAAATATACCATCGGCAGTTTCATTCATGCAAGAAGAGTAACAACCCTTGCTTTTCCCTCCCCTGTTAGGATAATTATATGAAGCATACTACCGCTACCTTGTTTTTCAAGTGGCAGCAACACGTTACAAAAAAAAATAAAGCCACAGTCCTGGGTGCATTTAGGAAATCAATGGTACTTTCAACTGAACACACACAGAATCTGTCTGTTCTAATAGACTCAGGGCCTTTTCACACGACCCCTAAGACCCGCTGGCCCCTTAAATTTGGACCAAAGATCTTAGGGGTTTGTTGCTCTTCCTTCCTCCCCACCAGAGAAAGAGAGGAAAAATGCAGCTCACCTGGAGGAGCTTCCTGGAGCTCCGTTTCTCTTCCCTTTCTCTTCTGCTTGCTTTTTTTTCCTCCCACCTCTTCTCTTAAAGGGGCGGGAGGCAAAAAAAACACAAGCAGAAGCCAGGAGAGCCCCGCACTTACCAGATTAAATCCGGACCTGGGGATTTTCACCCGCCTCAAGCAGGTACAAGAAAGTGCAGCTGGGTCGCGCTTAGGTGGGCGGGGTCGCACTTAATTTCCTGCAAACTCCGGAGCTGGTGGGAAAACACTTGTAAGGTCCGGAGTTTGCAGCCATTTGCTGCGGAGTTTAGGAGTCGTGTATAAAGGCCCTATGTCTATACTAAATCCAAATGAATCCAAATTTCACAGTCACCTCTCTTGAATGAGCCATGGGAATGCTAGCATAGCAAGAGGGATCTGTGTTAGGCAATTCCTAAATCAGAATCTCTTGCTCTCCTCTATAACAGATTAATTTACAGCCCAGAAGTGAGTATACAGGCTCGAAAGTTGAACTGGACTTAATGGGATGCAGGCTTTAAACTTTGGTCAGTCACACTCTCATCCTCACCTGTCATGAGGAGAAAGGGAGAAGGGGAGCTCCTTGGAAGGAAAGAAGGAGATATATATAATCTAATCAAGAAGTAATAAAGAAATCTGCACATTAGTTTCTAGCATTGACCTCTTACTGGTGCAGTGAATGGGGATACATTCTGAAGCTCATTCACAAGGCTGAACAAGAGGATTTGAGCACCAGTTTGAAGACAACAGCCAGGCTATAGGTGATAACTTTATAGGTTACTAATAAAAATGAAAACTTATTGCAAGCTTTCGTGAACAATATCCACTTCTTCAAAACAAGTACCAATAGTTCAAACATGGGAAAATATGTTTTTATTTTCTCATTTATTAAAAAAGCAAAAGCAAAGTGTTCTGCTTACATGCCGCCCCATACCAGTTCAAGTAGTCTCTGGGCGCTCTACAGTTTTAATTACAGTAATGCAGGCTACACATCCCCCCAACAAGCTGGATACTCATTTTACCGACCTCGGAAGGATGGAAGACTGAGTCCATCCTTCTGAGTGTTTAAGCCTGGATTCTGAATGGAGTTCTGCATTGCTTGAGTTCCTTGCTGGAGTGGAGCTGCAAAAAGGAAACAAAATGGAACAAAGAGTACTTTTAAAAAGTAAATTACATGGAGCAGATCATAAAATTCACCAGGCAAGTGTTTTTCCCCATACTTTCCTCTATCTATGGTAGTGTACAAGCTCATTCTGTGATGACTAGGGTGGGGGTGGGGCCACCTATCTTCCGGCAGATCCCTCTAACATGTATCTCTTATCACTTGATCATAATTACATCTTCATTTAAAGCTACAGTAAAGCCTGGGGAAAGCAGAACCCTTCCTCTTTCCAAGAGAACAAAGACTCCAAGGCGTTCAGCTGTTCTGGCCATGCTCCACCCCAGCCTTGAAGCAAAGTCAGCCCACAATGGTGTAACTACTGAAGAGAAGACAATAGCAACAGTGGGGAAATCGTCCTCGAAAACAACTCAAAGCCATTCACCTGGGCTGAGGCATTTCAAAAAGCTGAATTAAATAGAGGGTAGGTGTAGTTAGGGGCCAATTTTTGTAGGGCCGCCTGACGTTACATGCAAAATCCTGAATGTGAACAACCTTTCTCCTCCCAGATGCTGGAATTGGTCCATGTTCTCACCTCTTCAGATGAAAAAAAGTCATAAGTATTTTGGGCTCTATCTCATGCGTGCTATCTGTGATTCTGGATATAGATGGAGAGACTTTTGAGAAGAGACAGGAATCTTTGACTCTACATACATCTTGGCTGGTCTGCCCAGCATGGCCAATGGTAGGGGATGATGGGAATTGTAATGCAAAACATTTGGTGAGCAGAATTTCCCCACTGCTGCTTTGGGAGGTAAGCCTTCCAACCTGCCATGTCAAGCAGCATTTCAGCCTTCTCAGGTAGTCCTGTGCCATCCACCCACACCCACTGACCCTGACAACCTGCAAAGCAAAGCATGGGTAGCTGCAGGAATTTATCCTGAAGAGGACAAAGCAACACAGGTAATGTGATCACATTTTGCACACATAGCATTTGTTGCCAGAAGACAGCCACAAATATATGCTTTATTCCTGAGCATCATATTGAATGGTTAAAATAATCTACATTTATTTATTTATTTATTTATTTATTTACTACCCATCTTCTAAACAGAACTCTGGGCAGTTTATAGTAATACAAAAAGAATAAAAATAAGAGGAGGGAACCAAAACAAAAATGCCAATCACAGTAAAATACTCAAAACAACAAAACATAATAATAAAAACCATAAATAACAGCAGTGGCAGGCAGTCTCATTTTACAGTCTCAAAAGAGAGAGAGAGAGAGAAAAGCTATTTTTAAAAATTATTAATGGTCACCAAATGCCTCCCTAAAAAGCAGCGTTTTAACTGCTTTCTTGAAGGTAGTCAGGGACTCTGCTAGGCGAATCTCACTCAGGAGTTTGATTCCACAGTGTCAGGGCAACCACAGAGAAGGCCCGATTCCTGATGATGGATTTTCGGGCCTCTCTACATGTGGCCACCTGGAATGGGAAAGCCTGTGATGCTCTGATGGGTCAACCTGCAGCTGATCTTAAGGAGATTCGCTCTGCCAGGTATTCAGGTCCCAAGCAGTGAAGGGTTTTGTAAGTCAAAACCAGTACCTTGAACCTTATTCAGGATGCAACGGGCAACCAATGCAAGCGAGCCAAGGCTGGGGTAATGCGGTCATATCTGCCCACATCCACCACCAGTCTGGCTACTGCATTTTCTACCTGCTGCAATCTCCAAATAAGGGTCAAGGGAAGCCCCATGTAGAGAGCATTGCAATAACCTATCCTCGAGATCACGAGTGCCTGCACAACAGTCCTCAGGGAAGCCTCATCCAGGTATGGGTGAATCTGGGCTAGCAGCCAAAGGTGGAAGAAGGCTAGCTTGGAGACAGCTGCCACCTGTGCTTCCAGGGACAGACCCAAATCCAACACCCACACCCAGACTTTTCACTCAATCCACCAGCTAGAGGACAAAGTCTGCGCCTGTTAGTCCTGGTCCATTCCATGACTGCATCCAGGCAGGAGTCGAGGGCCTGCACTGCCCCCACCACAGAGGTGGTAAAGGAGAGCCAGAGCTGCGTGTCATCAGCACACTGATGAAAGCAGACTCCAAATCCTCTAATGACCTCAGCCAGCGGCCTCATATAGATGTTAAATAGCATCGGGGAGATTGTCGACCCCTGGGGCACCCCACATGAGAGCGTCCAAGGGGCCGACAACATACTTAACATAGCTTAACATACTGGGCATCACCCCAAAGGAAGGAACTCCAATCCCCACCTCGGCAAGCTTACCCAGCAAGATACTGAGGTCGACAGTATCAAAGGCCGCTGACATATCAAGAAGAACCAACAAGGTAGAGCAACCACTGTCAGCCCCTTTGAGGAGGTCATCTTGCAGTGTGACCAGGGCAGTTTCAGTCCCACAATGCGACCTGAAACTGGACTGGAATGGATCCAGGACATGATCCTCCTCCAGGAATGACTGGAGCCGGACGGCGGCCACCCTCTCAAACATCTTGCCCAAAAAGGAACATTGGCTATTGGGCAATAATTGGACAAATTGTCTGAAGCCAAGCCGGATTTCTTTAGAGTGGGCTTCACCACCGTCTCCTCCAGACAAGAGGGAAAAATCCCTTCTGTGAAGGAATGAGTGGCAATCACTGAAACCCACTCAGGCATGCTCCCTCCAGCGGTTTTAATCAGCCAGGACGGGCAAGGGTGAAAAGGAGAAGCCACCGGCCTGTAATATACCAGCGCCCTGGAGGCACCCGCTGAAGATACAGGCCCAAACTCAGCCAGCCGAGGAGACCAAGGGGGTGTGGCATTCAAGATACTCGGGGACAGGTCAATACAACCGGAATCCAGGCCAGTTCAGATGGCCTCAATTTTGGATCTAAAAAAGGCTGCAAAAGACTCACTGGTGAAATCACCAGGAAGAAGCCCATGCTGACCAAGATTGGTGAGGTCTTGAACCATCCGGAACAACAACACCTGGCAGTTCAAGGTGGCATCAATTCTTTTAGCCTCCATGTTTGCACGAACATATTGCCTGGTCAGCAAATAAACTACAGCCTGATTAATCTCCAACCTGTCCTTCCTCCACCTGCTCTCGAGTCTCCTTCGTTCCTGCTTCATCGCCTGCAAATCATCCCTTGGGGGGGGCGATCCAGTCGACTACATGGGTGGGATCATCATACCACTTATCCACCAGGGCATCAACCAGATCGCCAGCCAGACCTTCTGGTAGACCCCCCTCGAACTGATCAGTGTCCAGGAGCTTTTGGGGGAGTGCCCAAACCAAAGGCTTAGGCTCCCCGTGAAGTGGGGCAGCGATTGTCAGGGGAAAAGGTCAGCAGGTAATAATCTGACCATGACATGGGTTGGGGAAGAATATCCCCAACCATTAGATTAAGATCCGCTGACGTGGAGGAAAAGGCCAGATCCAAGGTATGCTCAGCCCTATGACTGGGACCTATAACATGCTGAGATAGGTTCATAGGCCATGGATTCCACGAAATCCAGAGCCACTTCTGAAAGTCCATTCCCGGCATGCACGTTGAAATCTCCCACCACCAATAGGCAGGGGGATCTCAACAATGCTGCCGTGATGAACTAGTTGAGCTCTGGCAGGGATTGTGCAGGGTTGCAGGGAGTGCAGTACCCCAGCACAATGCTAAATCTATCTTGCTATCCCACCAATAGGTGCAGGCATTCCAACCCTGGACACACCAATGGCGCAGCCCTGCAGACAAGTAAAGATTCCCTACAAACAATGGCTACCTCACCTCCCTGACCCTCCAACCTGCCTGCATGTTGAACATGATACCCTGGGGGGGGGGCACAGCAGTGAGATAGATGCCCCTCTCCCAGCTGTGTTGGGGTGGATCCTCTGAATGTGGGTTTTGATAGCACTAATACAGAAGACAAGAGGCCCAGTGAATTCCAAGATGACTTTATTTGCAGTGGAAAGCAAAACGGAGAGAGAATATTGAATGAACCAAAACATTGTCAATATAGGTAGAATATAGGCCTATTCAGACACTGGCCTAAGCATATGAAAAATTATATTTATGGTGGGGACAAAATACAGGAGTAATGGGAGTTCTTGCTAATTATAATGATACGGGACACAAAGTAATCAGAGGTCAGTGTTTCTAAGGCAACTTAATGGTACCTGCAAAATCCTAAACTCCAACAACCTAACCAGTCACCTCTATTTCAGGTCAATCACAGACTAGTGAAGTTGAATGGAGCCTTAAGGCCATCAAATCCAGCTCCTTCCTCCATGCAGAAATGCATGCAATGAATAATAACTGCATTTTACCTAGTCAATTCTGATTTATGTTGACCTTTTCCAAGGCCTTCTATGTACAGAGTACTCCGAAGTGGTTTACCAGTCTTTTCTCCTGAGCGGTGCCCTGGGACATGGCAACATACCCAAGGCTACATAGAATGACTCTTCTCTTGAAAGTCACAGTGGGGAATCAAACTCACAACCTAACTCACTGAGGGATGGAGCCAGCTTACAGTACTCATACTGTCACTCCTGTGGGTACAACTTCTCCTAACATATTACTAGTAAATGGTGACAAGGGAAAAATATCCTTTTAAGCCAAACTGGGGAAAGTCTGTCTTCCCCACCCACTTCCTGGTTTCAGAGACCTCCATATGTTGGAGAGGATGCATCTGTGTAATGGAACATACTCGTGATCAGGCAAGGATGTTCTACGCATTTCAGCAGAATGTGTTTACAGAGTCCTCTTCAGAATTTCACACTCAGCTCTTAAAAGTCTGCCTGACTCCAGGTAGTATGGACAGTTAGAAGTACTTGGATACTAATAACTTTAACATGCAAATCCAACAAGACCTCCAGAAGTTAAGAAGCCTGAAAAATGTGTTTCTGAAAAACTGCATCAGTGAATTCAATTCTCATAACAATTTATGAGACTATCTTAAAAACAATATTACTACTACAAAGACAGTTACTTCATGTCCCTCTCATCGCGGTTTGCTGTCCTGCTTGGGACCGGCATGAAAAAAGGTTACTCCACGTCCATTGTGTGATGGCGGGAGTTCATCCCGACCACGCCCCCTGAACTGGGAACAGAGCGTGATGAGACATACCTCTCCCTGGCCTCAGGAATTGTCTTGTCTCGGTTCTTGTTTTGAGACAAGTGGCCATGAAGTAACGCTTGTCACGCAATGCACACATCCTCCATCTAATGGCAGGAATCTGAAGTTGCATTCTGCAGTACAATCCCAATGGCGTAAGCAATGCATCGCAGAGAGGGAAGAAGGCATGAAACTGGGAGTTTTGCCGCTTAATGAAAGGCAAAGTTGCAGAGATTCGAAATATCGAAAAACAGAAGCCCGGGCCAAAAAAGGGGGGGAGTAAACGATGCCAGGAAAATTCAGTAATTTTCACGAAACAAGGACGTGAAGTAACAGTTGTCACAATACCATCAATCACGCCCGTGGGTAAACGGAAACAGGGACAGAACCGGGACAAGACCACATGACCGCGAACAATGTTATCACGAAACGAAAGTAATCTCGGAACGAGGAAGGATGTGAAGTAACCGTCTTAGAAGATTATTAGGTCTCACCTACATGGGACATAGCTTGGAAAAGTTTCAGTGGCCGTGTGGGTGGATTGTCCCTGAACAGGGCTGCACCTGGGTGATGGGGAAGGCAGGGCACGGTGCCACACTGGGCTGGGGCACCAAAATGTCAACATATTATTTATACCTTGTGCTATTGTAATCCATGTTTGCACAATGGGAACAGACCCTAGTTGTGGGTCTGTCCCCGAGAACTGCACTGTATTCCAAACAAACAGCATGTTCAAACTCCAGTTTTAGGTGGATACAGACATCTCAGGATGAACCAAGCTCTCAGTGAGCAGGAAATAGATTGCTCAGCAGACCGCAAGCATAGGGGAAACGCCTTTGGGCTATAAAAGCAAGGTTCCTCCATGCATCCCTGTAAAAAGAAGAGAGGGAGTCAAGAAGAGAGGAGCCTGCTGTTAGAGCACAGGCTGTCTGGAAGCCTGAGGATGTCCTTACTGGGAAGGAAGCACAAGAAGGGACTCTTCTGGTGCCCATGGCACACTCTTGATCCATTTATCCTTCATTGTGTGTACTTTTCAAATGTCACTTTCTCATTATGTCATATTATCAAACCATAATGAGGATTAACCCTCTGTTTCCCTCCTCCCTCTTTTATAAGCCCATTAAAGGCTTATGCATGTGACAATAACTCTTCTATAGAAATCATTTTAGAGGCTGATGTCACCCGCAATAATCATTGGCACAACTGTGTGGTGACAAGACAAGTTAGAGCAACTCATTACAAGAAAAGGAAGCCCAAAGACAAAACTAAAGCCCCTATCTTTGTTGCTTATGGATAAGTTGTTATTGCAGTTCCCGTGATGACATACAAAGTAGTTTACACAAACAGCTGAGACTCCGCTGGTTAAACCTATATATGCAGACGAATGTTCTGACGATTGCACTGAATAGACTGAAGGCAAATAGCCCTTATTAAGAAGACCAATATTTAAACACAGATTATAAGTTTGTTTAAGTTTGCAATCAGTTGCTGCTATACCCAAAGCCATTTCACTTGCTGCAACTCATTTGGTCTCCTCAAGACTTTTAGTAGGTAAAACGCAGAAGTATTAAGAAGTCAAAACAAATCAGCCCAAGATTGACAAACAATTTCCTGCTGATCCTGGCTCCCTATCTTGTTTTAGAAACTCCTTTTTTCCCCCTACCACACATTTATGACTTATTTTAAATAGTGGTTTGTACTCATAACCTGGACTAGCTGCTCTGTTAGGAATGGATTTAGGAGGCATAATTCACAGTGATGAAGAACGACTTAATAAGCTGTTTTGTTCTGCATGAACTGAAACTCAAGCACATGCCCACAATAACTTGTTAGTTTTCAAGGCACTACAAGGCATTACAAGGTTCTTTTTCTTCTGCTGCTGCTGCAGTTTAATGAAGCAGCCACATTCTTAAATAATTTGCACAGGCTTTCAGGGCTCATCTTCCGCCGCTCAATCAAAAACAGGCATCTTAGAACATGATTACACTATGAAAATAAATTAGCAGCTGGACTGGGTTTTTTGAAACCAGGTTAAAGTCACATGGTATTTGGATCAGTGCGTGCATCCCTTTGGAAAACTTGTAGCCGGATTTAAACCTGTAGATATTGGTTGATGAGGCTATTCTGGCTTTTAGAATGGTGGCATTTGAGGCTTCGTCCTGCACCCACCTGCCCTGCCCTCACACTGTTCGCTTGCCTTGCTGCTGTGGTCAGAGAGAGGGAGAAGGAGGGTCTCCTGGCAGAGTGGCTTGTCTCTTTAGAAAGCACGGCTGCTTCTGCTCCTTTTAAGAGTGCTCCACTTGTTCTTTGGGAGGCAGAGATAAACTGTAATTAGGAAAGGAGGCACAGAATGAAAGACAGAGCTGCTAGGGACTGGAAGGAGAAAGAAGCCACTCCATGGCTCCTGAAAACATCCTAGCCCTTGGTGGCTCCGATGAATGCCAGCCCAGGATGGCCTGTGGATGTTTGCAGAGAGGCAAGCAGGAGACCGTGCAAGATCTGTCCCAAACCACTGTCAGATCATAAGTCCCGTTTGTACCCAAACAGTAGACCACATGAATCATGAGGGCATGGCTTTTTGGTGGGGCACTCAATTGTAGGGTCGTTCCCAAGCCACTGTCCAACTTATGAACAGAGATGGTGCCTATGGTTGGAGAAGAGGTTGGGGGGGGTGGCGGCGATCCTTCATTAAAATCATGTGTCTCCATGAGGATCCATGCCTCAGATCAATATTTTTTTTTTGCCCCACTTTTCACTCCTCGCTTAAGCTATGCATTTCACCGGCCTCCTGCCTCTGACCCTGCACCTTAGGCTTTCCCATTTGTCTCCTGCACATTTTAGTAAAATGGGAAGTGTTCTCAATTCATATGCCAAAATGGCCAATTTCATAAGAGAGTTAAATAAATCATCATCTTGCTGCCCAGCAAAATACCTCATTTTTCAACAAGAACAACAACCACAACCACACTTCTGGGGGGTGGGGTGGGGGCAAGAAGCTTCCATGTGTGCCATGTAGTCATCTTGACTGATTGCATTGAATATCAGTGTTGTGTTCACGTTGTATTTTTAAATTTATCTTACCTTTTTGATCCTAGTTCATAATATTAGTATCTGTTTGGTTCTTTTTATTAATTTGATAACAAGTGGTATTGGTAACCAGATAGGCAGTATATAAATTAATTGATATTTCAATTAGGTTTGGCATGTTTTGAATCAGTTTTTAAAGTAACTATTCATTCAATCATTCTTTCGTTTGTTCATTCAATCAATGAATTTATATACTGCCTATCTGGCCACCAATACCACTTGTTATC
Organism: Phrynocephalus forsythii; assembly: GCA_029282475.1. Classification (NCBI taxonomy): domain Eukaryota; kingdom Metazoa; phylum Chordata; class Lepidosauria; order Squamata; family Agamidae; genus Phrynocephalus; species Phrynocephalus forsythii. The sequence continues at coordinate 61,148,952 of JAPFRF010000002.1, forward strand.
AAATTAATAACATACATACACACACACACACACACACACACACACACATTCGGGACAACTTTATGCCTGCTTAAGTATCCTGCTTTTAAAACAGAATCAACACCTTGGCTTATTTTAAAGGAAAGAACAGAATCTATTTGGTGTTGTTCCTTTATGATCAGAACTCGAGCAGTGAAAAGGGAAGAGGGAGGTTCTTCCACAGACGAGAGCCAAACTCTGCATCACAAGCAACCTGTCACTGAAACGATATCACAGCAGTACCTTCTCTTGCCTTCTGAACTTCCAAAATATGCTTGCTTCGTTTTGTGATTGGCCACTGGGGAAGGGATAACAGGTTCCATTTCCAAGCATGATTCGTCATCATGTTACTTGAACACAATGGATTTACACTTTTGGTGGCAACTGGCAAGCTACCTGTAGCATTTATTTATTTATTTAATTTAAAGTTTGTATACATGACGCATGCAGGCATACAGTTAGGCCCTAAGTCACAAGTGGATTGAAGGAGGCAGGATCCAGGACGTTCTGACAAAGCTACGTGTGAGAGTAAGGGAACCGTTTTTCTCCCATTGGGAGCAATAGAAACATTGGTGTTTTTTCCCCAGTAAGCTTCCTGTCTCAAATGTACTTCCTGTCTCTTGTGTCCTTGCTGTCCCAAGCCTGGCAAGGCAAAGGAAGAGACAGATTCTCCACCATTTCATGTCCCTCTCCTGCCTCTGCTGGACTGCTCTGTAAATGTCCATACATTCAAACAATTTGATTTTTTAAAAAAATTAACAGAACAAATGTGGCCAATTGACCAAAGACCGATAGACAGCATGGGAAGACTTTGAAAATGTAAAACCCAGTCCCTATTTCTAGCCCAGCCAAGGTAGTCTCATGGAATCAATGGCTGAAGACATCTCATTGACCCAGTAGATCTACTCTCATTGGGACTAACCATTGGATTTGATAGGTCTACATTCTTTTATTCCAACTGCTTTCTTGTTTCCAGGGACTTGGGAAACTAGGCTGGCCCTGCCATACTAAAATGGTGAAGCAACTTGCTATGGGTAACACCAGCGGGGAAAGAGAAGCACAAAAAACAAACACACACTCCAGTAGGGGAGGAACTGGTTGTGTAACTCAGGGAGTGGGACACCTGGCTGTACAGGCAGAGGCCAGAAGTTGGATTCCACACTTTGCCTCCCCGCAGAAGAGCCAGCCTATAGGGTCTTGGGCAAGCTGCATGGTCCCTGAGTGCTCCCAGTATTAAAAGGCATGCTAGACCACTCCCGAGTACTTGACACCTGGACTCTACTTGGAACAGTGAAATGCCTTGGGTCTACACTGCTGGGCAAAGCATCACAGTCCAGTTTATTTCACATTCTTGTTCTCACCTTGACTAGCCATGTTTGGTCAACCCTTAACCTGCCCTGCAGATGAGCACCAAGTTTCAAACATCTATATCATAACAAGTCTGTTGCAAGCGAATTGGGAGGTTCAGTTTGCCAGACTTGTCATAATAAATTAATTACAGGATGTTGCAGAAATGGCTGAGTTCCAGCAGCATCTTGTACAGTTTAATATAGCCCTGTTTCCCCATTTCATTGTATTTGTGGTTAGATAAATCCTCCGAACATTTACAGCTGCTGCAGCAAGTTTTCTGTACTCAGTGTCTGTGCAACCAGGGAAATATTGCTATATATTGATGTATTTTTGCATGCATTCATGTATGTCTTTACGGGTAAAAGGCATTGTTCCATTACAGACACATGGAAGCTTAAAACACCATGATTCACACTGAAGCTATTAAAAGAGAACAAGTCAACCAACTAGACCAGGTGTAGGCAGATGTTATTAATTGTACCTCTCCGCACTCCTCACCACTGGCTGTGCAGGCTGGGGATTATGGGAGCTGCAATCCAGTCACATCTGGAGGATGAACGAAGCCATTAAACTTATAGTAGTTTAAAAACACTTGTAGTCACAAAGAAGTGTCATAGGAACAGTTATCTCCCTCTACAACATATAATGACAAATAATATTTACAGCTTTCTGAGCAGAAGAATCTATTAGTAAATTGGTTGTGAGTAGCTGGCTTCTTATGTTCAGCTAGCTCTTTATGGCTGAATCTACAAGTCAGACGAGTATGGATTAAGAGGGTTCTGAACTGACACCACCCAGCACATACTCTTCCTTTGGAACTGGAGTTCATATATATGCATTCTAGATGGCAATGTTTTTTAAGGGCATTGAGTCAATTAGGTGTTCCAACAAGGTATTGGGGCCCTAGCAACTTTCTAAGGATGTCAGGCCTGATTTGGGGGCATATTCCAAAGAATTTGCGAAGGCACCAGATGTAGCTCTGGGTTGTTTTCAATCCAGCATTAACCCTAACACAAAGATGGATAACTTCTTTCATTATGAAAATACAATTTGAGAATTCACTGGGGCTGCAGTTGAGGATAGCCAAAGGCCAAAAGTCAGAACAAAAATTACAGATGTGTTCAGCTGAAAGATCTAACTGCTGGGGTCATGAGGAATAGGGTACGGTCCTATGGGAAGCTGCAGAAAGTGACCACATGTGGCTGTTCTCTGACATCTTCAGTATTTTGGCTCATTTTGGCGATTCTGCACAATGGACAATTACTGCTGTGCCAAATGAATCCATCCCTTTACATAAAAAGGGAATACTTTGCCCGCACTGATCTAATCTCAATGGCTATTAGGACCAGTAAAAGAGCCCAGAGCCCAGAGTGGCTCTACTTACAAGCAATTCGACTTAAGAGCAGAAAACCATTGGCATTTTAACTGCTGCCTTACACATTTTAACTGCTCTTCTTACATTTTTGATTTTTTAAATTATTATTTTATTTTTCAGAAACAGCTGCTCTACTTACTAGTTGTTTGACTTGTGAGCATGCATTCGGAACATATTAAACTCGTAAGCAGAAGTACCACTGTACCTGAAAATTTTTACTACAGAGGTGGTGCAGAATTGTGTCCCCTGCTTGAGGTTCCCAAGATGTTTTTCCTGTAGCTCCCAAATGCCCAGATGACACTGCTTGAAAAAAAATGCCTAAAAATGAAAATGCTCCCAGAAGTCTCTAATACCATCAATCTTCCTCAAAAAGCCTATCTGCATAACCTGTCCAGTTCCAGACTACATATTAATGTGCATTATAATTTGGAAATCTATGGCCGCGGTCTCACCAGCATTTTTTGCACATTTTTTTGCTGCAAACTGGCAAAAGATTGCATCCTAACTGCGAAGGGAAGTAATTTGGTGCCCCGACCAACCATGCCCCCACTTTCACCAAAGTTTTTAAATATATTACTAGGGCTTGGTTTAAAAAAACTTCCCTTAAAGATGTGCAGTTCTTTGTTACTCTAGCGATGTGCGACCCCAGAAAATATGCAGTAATTAGCTTTGTACCCCTTTTCCTGCCACTTCCTGTGGGTCCGGCTTAGAAAATCAACCCAGGAAAAAGGGAAAAGATGCACAATAAGCCAGTAGAGATGGGCACAGGGCAGTAAAATACTACCCTGTTGACAGGACACTAACTGCGCATCAAACACCAGGTGATTGCCCGAAAAACAACTACGCATCAAAATTAAGAAGCGCAGAAAACTTTAGTGAGACCACGGCCTATGTTGTCTCAAATTTGATAGGATGTCAGCTGTCATTATATGATTTTGTTTGCTTAATTTATATACCACTTTTCTTGTGTGAAACTGAAGGTGCTGTATACACTAAATTCCTATACCATCTCCTTATCTAGTACTGATCAGCTTAATTATTTTCAGAAAAGTGGGCTGAGGAGATTTTGAAGCAAAATTTATCCTGTAGAACATTTTCCAAATATTTTCCAAATGTAAGCCAACTTATTTGTTTGTTTGTTTGTTTGTTTGTTTGTTTTAGAGTATTTTTACCCTGCCTTTCTCCTTGGAAAAGGACCCAGGCGGCTTACAGTAATGAGGGCCTCATTAACACCTTGGGTGTTTTCAAGCAGAAATGATTTATTCTCCAAACTGTTCACCTACATTTAAGTTCATTAAACACAATTGTGCTTCCTCTCCTAAGTGTATATCAGCTGAAAAGGACAAATAAAAATTTTGTTGTTGTGAACACAATCACTCTGCAAATCTGCTGTTTGGAGATGATGGTCCTATCAAAACCTGTTTTTCATTTGAGCTCTTTCAACAACTATATATATTCAGAATGGAAATCCTAGTGAGATTATGCTACAGTGTTTACTTTTGGTAAGTAAACCTAAAATAAGTTGAGGAAAGGGTGCTAGATGCCCTGAGCACATTTGATTTCGCCAGATCTCGGAAGCTAAGCAGGGTCGGGCCTGGTTGGTACTTGGATGGGCAACCACCAGGGAATACAAGGTGCTGTAGACACCTGGAGTAGGAACTGGCAAGCCACTCCAATATTCCTGCCATGAAAACTCCATGGACACGGGGTCATGAAAAGTCAGTAATAATTGTAACAACACAAAAAAACAACAAAATTAAAAGGGTGCATCACCATCCTCATGCCTTCAGTGAAGAGAGGTGTTTGGTCTGTGGTTTATTTATTTTTTATTCTTGGCGGTATGGCTTTAATATTAACTGTTTGCTCTAAATTGAAGGGTTGCTTTTTAGTTTTAGGAATCACTCTGCTTTTTAAAATATAATAATACATCAATGTATGTCATTCAGGGGACTTGCAGTAAAAGGATATACAATGGTACTTTGTATAAAGGAATTAATTCCTTCCAAATGAAATTATGTTAAACAAATTTTTATTTATACAAATTTCCCATAGGAATGCATTGAAAACAGAGTAATCCCTAATCATGACCATTTTTATGTTGTACGGCTTTGCCCCATAGACGATTCTGTTAAGCAAATTTCCCCTATCTCCAGAATTTTTTATGTTGTACAGATTTTATGTTATACAAACTAGACATGGGCACGACTCGGCAAAATTTTCGTTTCCGTTTTCGGTTATCGTTTCCGTTACGTAACGGAAACAGTAACGATAATTAAGCCGTCAGAACTCGAACTCGAACCAAAAAAAGAAAAATTTGGTTGGGTTTTTCATTTCCGTTTGTGGCATCGCAGCGATCGCGCAATGCGAAGCACAGAAAAAGTTTTTAAAAGTTTTTTTTTAAAAACCCTGACTCCCGGCCAAAAAAGCAGGCGAAAATATGCCTGTCTGAGGCTTTGCCACCTACCAGATGGGTGGTTTCTGGGGGGTCCCCGGCCTTCCCCCCCCTTCTCCTGTCCTGGGCTGCTTGCACCAGGCTGGGGGGGTCATCCTCATCGTCTCGCCATGCCATGCGGTGGGGTGGGGATCCAAAATGGCGACCACAATTTTTCTTTTGAAATCATGGTCAAAAAACACACCAAATCACCACAGAAACATGTGAAATTTATTTATTTTAAATGCCTGAATGTTAATAGTAGCCGCAGTGGGTTTTTTATAGCAATAAAACGTTGTATTGATTTTATTTTATTTTATTTTATTTTTCATTTTCTTAGACCTGCCCATTTGGGCTGGGCATGGGATGGGACCATGCAAATTGTTTGAACCATTCCACCAATGGCATCACCAGGTTTTTGACTGACACTTCTGGATGTCTCGGAGGGCATAAAAAGCCGAGGCACCTTCCAGAAATCGCAGTCGGGTGTATGGATGTGGTTGAGGGAGGAGGGCTGGCTGCTGGTGCTGGTGTGATCCGATCGAGATTGAGTAGGGAGGCTGGTGGCATTAGGATTTAAGTTAGGCAGGCAGGGAGGGAACTGAATTTAGAAAATAATTTCTTTGATTCCCTGCAGCTTTGTCTGCTGAAGGGAATAGCAGTTTATTCTTTATTTCTTCTCTGGCAGTTTGTGAGGATTTTTTTCTGATATTGGATAAAGGGGGAGGTTCGACTGGGAGTGGGAGGTGTGGATTTATTTTAAAAATATATTATATACTACCATTTATTTTCTATTTTCCCAACTTCAATTTGCTTGCACACACACACATTTGGGGTGTAAGCCAAGAACAGAACTTCTATCCTAAGTGATATCCTAACTGCTCACTCCCCCGTCCGCCCGCGCCACCGCCGGCCCACCCCCCCACCCCGCCCGCCGCGTAGGGTGCAAAAACACCTAGCGCCAGCCCTGATTGCGGGACGCCCCTATGCTCTGGGAAGTCAAATCGCGCTAAATCGCGGTGGAAACGACAAACGACAAACGGAAACGACAAATTTTTGAAAAATTTCGCAACAAATGGAAACGACCCGAAACGGACCCGTTCCGACAAACGAAAACTCGAAACATCATTTTTTCTGGTCATGCCCATGTCTAATACAAACTGTTTGTTATATGAGGGCCCACTGTATTTTAAAAAATATTCACATCCAGAAAAAAACTTGAACTCAGCACCTCCTCCCAAATAGCTGGAGCTGAGGAACCTACACCTACTCACTTAAGTCACCTTCTTAAAGAAATTGCTCTGCATATAAGGTACTGCACATAAAACTGGCCTTTCTGTCCCAGCAGTTAATGCACTGTTTGCCCTGGCGAACACATTCATAGTTCAGACATATTTAAAAAAAGCTAGATCTACCCAGAAACAGGGAACTGTTAGCAAAAGTTCAATTGTACGTCATAAGTGCTACTCTAGATTGTCCATTTTGGGACAAGTGTATCAGGAAAAAACAGAAGAAAAATATAAAATATGTTACCTTAAATTCTATACAATTTTAACTTGTGCTTTTATGTAGAAGTCCACTTCCTCCAGTGGGCGTGGTGGTTCAGCGGACTAGGGCGCTGAAACGTTTGGCTGCAAAGTCGGCAGTTCAGCGGTTCGAATCCCGGGTGCCACGCAACGGAGTGAGCTCCCACAGTTAACCCGAGCTCCTGCCAACCTAGCAGTTCGAAAGCATGTAAATGCAACTAGATAAATAGGTACCGCTATAAAAAGTGGGAAGGTAAAACAGTGTTTCCTTGCAGACATGGCGGCCACGTGGCCACGGACTTGCACAACCCTGGGTGTTTGGCTTGAAAACAGAGATCAGCACCGCCCCTACAGCCAGACACGACTAGCACGCATGTGCAGGGGGAACCTTTCCCTTTTTTACCACTTCCTCCAACTTTGTGCTACATTTTGGCACAAGGCAAAAAGGGGCACTTAAAGCTTCTAGAATGTAGTAGATGTACAGCGTCAGTGAGTAATATCATAATTCCATTAATGTATGATTCTATGATAGTATAAATGTTGGCAGAAAGAAGAGGAAAAGGGGTAGGAAGAGGAAATGAAATCTGCACAAGTGGTTTCTCTGAGACAGATAAAAAGATCCAGTCATTAGATCCATGAACTGATGGAAGGTAAAACTTACTCAATAGACTACTCTTAGTCACATCAAACAACTGGATTTAGCCTTGAATTGGAGACAGAAGTATCAAAGAAAGTGAATGGCAAAAGGCAGCATATCTGCCTCAGAAGAACTGAAAAAATTGTGTGAATTAAATGATTTTACCTCAGAAAACAAGAATAAAACTGCTCAGCCATGCAAAAGAGACTTGCTCCACTTAAATACTCTCTTATTTTCTGCTGCATGCCCATCTCTCAACACAGATCTTTTATTTTATTTTACTGCAATCTTTTTCTTTGCTTCTCCTCAGCTCATTTCTAAATTCTTTAATATATGGAATCTGGAGAACTACAACTTATGTGGAACATTCCTGAATTCTCCCCCCTCCCCAGTTGTTGCAAATTAAATGATTGAACTTGAAGATTGATGCTGCATTTAATAACCCATTAGAGGTTTTCTTCAGATAGGTTTTTGTATCAATTTATTTTGTCTAGCTGCAGCCAATGTACTTTTAGACAATTTAAATGTTTAAAACCCGGGGCATTAACTGGTCACCTTGCTTCAACAGGCAAGCTAATGTTTAAACTGGTCACCTAGAATTCATATTAAGATTTAAGAATTCTAACAGCTACAGCATACATACAATTGTTAACTCTACAATTTGTCCACCACCATTTCTACAACAAAATTGCACTTGCTCGCTCTGCAAATGTTTCATAAATGGCACCTGCTAATGCAGTGTTGGGTACAATAAGTCCGTATTTATCAGAAATCGTTTCTTTAAAGAATACTCCCCTATTTGTGTTTACAAAACAAGGTTTAGGTTTTGTTTTTGGGTTTTTTTAGTTTCTTTATCCTCTTCCCGCCTTAGATTAAGTATTTCCTATTCACCTTAGTAATTAGAGCAGAAGGATATGGTGAATGCAGTGCCTCATTATCAAGTTTGTATCCCTGCTCTCTACAGAATGGCTACACCATGCCGGCTATTTTTCATAGCTGTCTGCTTTTGCTTGTATTGGACCATTGTTAACCCTAAATGATCCTGACATTCAATTCTTCTGCAGACAATTGGGTCCAGCCGGCGGACTTAGTTCGCTACTCAACGGAGACTCTCAATTGTCATGTCCCTCTGTGTTCTCATTAGCCCTTGTTTGATTGTGATCCATCCCCTTTTTGCCTTTTGAATTAAGTGATGCTACAAGTACCCTGCTTCTGATTCGTGATGTCTGCTCCTTAAAAGACATTCAGACAAGACCCAAATGCAACATGATGGTTGTGGAAGACAGCGAGGGCAAAGGTGTCATCTCCGCCTCTACACTGTAATGGTTTTGTCTGTACCCAGTTCACTGTGCCTGTGCTAAAAATATTCACACATTAGGGAAGAGCAACTCTTAAGGATGGAGCAAGCAGATTTTATGAGTAATTTTCGGTGTTGGTGGGGGGAGGATATAATCGGCATTGAATTGAACCCAGAAAAGAGCAAAGCAGCTAGGTCTGCTAACACACAGCTTCGCAACCTTTGCGTTTATCTACAGCATAAATATGATCACCTTCTTTCACAGCTTTGCTTCAACAGCTTGTTTCATGTCCAACGTACCAATGCAATTTAACCTACTTTGTTCTGGGCATAATCCCCATAATTAACTCTAGTTAGATGATGTTTTCAGAGAACATCCACAGACATGAGTACTTCAACAGCAACATATTAGGCATGTTATTCAAATGTAAGACCAACTGCAGCTGGCTTCATTTCCAGGTAAGCATGCTTGGGACTGCAGCCTCAGATATGTGATCTAATATAGCATGGCTCTTCTTGTTTTCTGATGCAATACTAGCTTAATATTTGTCACTGTACATATTAGTCACTGTAAATCAAATGATTTTTGCGATGCCTTTAAAAGGATGCACCAAGGTTTGCTTTTAAACAGTCCACCATCTTTTATTGGGTTAGCAACTTGCTTTATTTTATAGGTGTTCCATACAGAACATACAAGAGAAGTAAGCAACACATTTGGTGATTGGAATAAGACCCCCACTGTAACAAGTCTCATTCTGTGAGAGGAAAGATTGTGAATGCCAACCATGAAATAATATGAGCTTGTGGAATTGAAACTTGTGTTGAGAAGGCTAAAGTCAGGTTTGGTTAAATATAAACATCAAAAACATAATGACCACATCAAGAGCATATACTGATAGCTGTTTGTATTTGGCTTCAAGAAAGCAAGCAGAATAAGTTGTAACAAAGGACTATTTCTTCAGATTGATTTCTACATAGTAAATATATTGAGCTATCTCCTCCTCCAACCATAAAAAACTCTGTTGACATACTGATATGTCAGAAAATGTCCTTCTATGCTGAAAAATAACAAATATATAACAAGAACAAGCATTAATTCACACTTTCCTAACTCACCACCTCAGCTAACTTTAAATGTTTTCCTCTCTGAAAAGGTAAAGGAGTATTTTATTTAGCTTGTTCAAATTCCTGAGAACAGTAAAAAAATGATACAGGGTTGTGTTTTTTTGGGTGTGCAAACTTTTATTCAAGTGCATGTAAAAACATATTAATGGGATATTAATGCACAGGTTTGGCATTGAATATTATTTACATGCTGTTTTGTTCAAAACATATCTGTGCACTTGATGTAACAAAGAAAGGCAGATAGCTATTAATTTTTCACCTAACGAATGCAAAGCAGTAAAAAGAAAAGAAGAAGAAAAAAGAATATAGCTCCCATGAGTTGGGAGGAAAGATGAATGCAAACAAAACCTACTTTTGTCATAATGACAATAGCAACAACACCATTTTTGACAGTATGTTTTCAACTCCATAAATCTTCATGTTGGGTCTTTTATCTGATTTCTCCCCTTAATTGTTATTTGGAACAGTGCCTTAGAAGAGGACTGCTGCTGCCTCTCCTCTCTCAATTTGGAAAGTGTGGCAAAGCAGCTCTATTCAGCTTCAGAGCAGTGAACATAATTGGAGCCCCAGTTTGGAAGTATAAAAGGAGGCACTGTGCCTTTGATTACGGCTGCCACATCTCGATGGCGTTTATATGAAGTGTTATTTCTACCTTCAGTGTCCACAATGTTAAATTAACAGTGGAACAATGCCTTCCAAACGAGCATCAAAACTTTGGCTACTTCTCCACTCTCTCCAATACGTAGTATGATGTCATGTTTGACTTGTGACTTCAAAGTTTAAAGATAAGAGGGGGAAATGCAGTACAAGCGTGATAAACAATAAAATCCAGACAGCATACCAGGTAACCAGGGGGGTAGTACATTAAATAATCAGAATTGGAAGTGCTATTCTGTTATTTTATAGTAAAGGAATTTTAATCCTCCAAATTTTATGTTTACCCAGTGTGGTGCAGTGGATAGAGTGACAGATTAGGACTTGGGAGGCCTGAGTGCAAACCTCTGCCCAGCTATGGACCTTCATTGGGGCAGAGGGTAGAACTAGTAAAACCCCTCTTTAAATACCTCACTTACCTTATTAAAGTCACTGTAAATCAGTTCCGACTTGGTGGCACAAAACAACAAAACTCTATGTGAACACATACAGGTGAAATTCATAAAATTAGAATATCATGCAAATGTTCATTTATTTCAGTAAGTCAATTCAAAAGGTGAAACTAATATATGAGATAGATTCATTACATACTCAGCGAGATATGTCAAGCCTTGCTTTGGTATAATTGTGATGATTATGGTGTACATCTTATGAAAGCCCCAAATTCACAATCTCAGAAATTTAGAATAATGTGAAAGGGTTCCTTAATCACAGTAGTCCATCAAGAGCCACCACAAGACAGACGGATCCTGGACATGGGCTTCAAATGTCATATTCCTTTTGTAAAGCCATTCCTGAACAACAAACAATGTCAGAAGCATCTTACCTGGGCTACTGGGGGGGGGGGGACTGGTCCATTGCTTAGCGTTTCAAAATCCTCTTTTCTGATGAGAGCAACTTTTGCATCTCATTTGGGAACCAAGAACCCAGAGTCTAGCGGAAGAATGGAGAGGCACACAATGCTTGAAGTCCAGTGTGAAATTTCCAGTCTGTGCTGATTTGAGGAACTATGTCATCTGCTGTTATTGGTCCACTGTGCTTCATTAAGTCCAGGGTCAACACAGCCATCTACCAGGAGATTTTGGAGTACTTCATGCTTCGTTCCACAGATGAGCTACATGGGGATGCTAAGTACATATGGATGCTTAGACTTTTCAGAGGTCCGATATTGTTCTATTCCAATCCTTGTGTTATTGTTGTCATGAAATATTCTAATTTTCTGAGACTGTGAATTTGGGGTTTTCATAAGCTGTACACTATAATAATCACAATTATACCAAAGTAAAGCTTGACATATCTCGCTTAGCATGTAATCAGTCTATCTCATATATTAGTTTCACCTTTTGAGTTGCCTTATTGAAATAAATGAAAATTTGCACGATATTCTAATTTTTTGAGTTTCACCTATATTAATTCCCTTTGCTTTAGAGTCATCCAGTAACCTCAAGAACACAAGTAAAGTATGAGAAGTAGAGTTTCATTATTTCTTCATATCACTGATTCTCAGAGCTGGGTTTTCTTGCCAAACTTCAAAGTACTAGAAACAGTAGCCAGCATGGCCAGTAAACGTGTCAAATATCAAACAGAAAACTCAAGTTGGGAATGGGGATTCTTGTCTTGGAACTGAAAGAAGCTTTGGTAGACGCCCCAACACTGCAAGATGGATAGGGGGAATTTGGCACGACTGATTCTGTTGAACTTCTCAGTCCTATTTGACAGCATCAACAGTGATAACCAAAAGCAATTGGCCTAAAACAGCATCAATGGGACATGGGAAACGGTTCTGTTACGGCCCTGAAAAAGCCATATAGCAGAATTTTGCTCAAGGCAGGTGCTGTGATGGGAATATTGCTCTTTTCATTTGCAGGATCCAAAAGGGCTCCAGGTTGCCTCAAATGTTTTCCAACATCTACACAATGTAGTTAAGAGAATCCAGGAAGGGTTTAGCTTGTGCTTTTCTGTCACCAGTGTTGTTGACCACATGTGCCTCTGTTTCTCATTCCAGGTAGAATGTGGAAACTCTGGAATTAATGTCTGAAGACAGTTACGGCCTTAATGAAGTCAAGTCAAGCTTAATGCAAAAAAAAAAGATCAAACTGCTATGAGTTGGAGCTTCTGCTGATTTGGAAAGAGATGTCCTAGCCCTTTTACCAACTATGGCTCTTTCACCAACTATAGAATAATAATCTTAGAATACTAATCTTAGAACTGTAGAGCTGGAAGGCAACCTATGGATCATTCAAGTCCAGCTCCAGCTGTCAAGGAGGCACAGCAGGGAATAGAAGTCCCAACCTCTGGTTCAGAGATACACTGTCTTAAGGAAGTAGATTTGGCTTCAAAAACTCATGAGCTAGTCATGTCCAACTTGAACCATAACACTTTCTTTTGTATAAGATTTTTTTAAAGGAAAAACATTTATTCAGAGAAATATGCTTAGATAATTCCATGTCTGCTGAGGATGTGCAGAGATGATTCCTTAATGTTTAAAATGTAACCCTTGCATCTTGGCTCTATTTTGTACATCAGTGGTTCAGTGGTTGACATGTTTATTCTCACTTCTTCTTTTTAAATGGGATCAAATGCTGAGAGAGCTAAAAAAGAGAACTTTCTAATTTTATATTATTTATTGTTCTTGAAAGGAAGTGGGGGGGGGAGAATTTCTTAATACAGCACAAATAACTTGGTGATCCAAAGTCAACAAAAAAGGTACACAAGGGGACTGTAGATAAAGCTTCCGGAACTTATTCACAGCTTCATGCTTTGTAGTTTAAAAACAGTTACACCTGACCATAAACATATACTATACAAATATACTCCACCCACACAATGATGTCAAACAATTCTTCAAAACAAAGTAGAACAAATTTGGCAATACTACTTCAAGCGTGACAAAAGCAGATTTTGCAAAATTTCAGAATACAAAACAGCTGTTAGAAAACGCATCTAAAATATATATTTTATCTATCTTTATATATACAATATATATAAATTTCATTTAATAAACAAACACCAAAATGTTATTGCTTGTATCATTTTAGAAGGAGGCTGAAATTTATCCCTATGGGCACTGATTATAAAATACCCTGTATTGTATCTCATGGATGGGAACAGGTCGAAGAAAAAAACCTGGGCATTCCAATAGGTTTTAGATATTTTCAAGTGATTCAAAAAACCAAATGAAGCTTAATACTGAAGTTATAATTGGCCCTTTAAATTATCTTAAGTTCCTGCAGAAGATTCAGTACAACTTCCATGGTTCAGGTCACTGGCCTCCTAACATGTTAATAAATCTCTACTTACCAAGGTTAATTTATGAGTTTATGCTTCATACCCTCAACCACATGATATTATCATTCCACAACAAATAGTACTTCCATATTTTCCCCTTCAACCAAGTGTCCAACAAGAAGTGGAGGCTATACATTAGAAGAGTCTAGCTGGAAAGCCTCATTTGATGTTCCACTTGCATTTGTGGTTTTGACAGACCTTTTCTTTTTCGTCATCACCAAGTTTTTCTTGGGATTGTCCTCGGCACCATTAGATGGGAAGTTGTCAAGTGTAATTAAATTTGCCTTGTATTCCTTTTCCTCTGCTTGTACGCCTTTCTTCTTTGTCTTCCTCTTTGTGCCTCTATGATGAAAGTAGAGGGAAAAATGGATTAGAGATTTCAAAACTGGGCTTCTTTCCCAAAGCCAGCTTTTAAATTCAATTAAGTAGGCTACTAAGGACTGATTTCATGATTCTAGAGCACATCAATTCATCGGCAGGAAAACTGTGCCGGAAGGAAACATGATCCTCAAAAGCAAGACTCTGGGAGTAGATGCACACTTTTGACTGGGAACCTTTGACAGCTTGCCTGCTGCTCACAGGAGAAGCCCAGATAGGCACAGAAACCACTTCCAGATTTTCAAGGGAAGACATAATGACTCAAAAGATGCAACACAGATTGTGCAGCAGAAAGTACAGAGTGTATTGGCAAGTTATAGATAGTGCAACTCAATCTTGGCTGCGCAGCCATGAAAATCCACAGGCTGTTGGTTCCACACGGTCACTAAAGTGGTCGGGAATTGGGACAGAGGAAACAAACGCATAATTGAGTAGGACACTGAACTGTGAGGGTTCATAGATGACCTATCTTAATCTTCATTACACAATTTTTTCTAAGTATTTATTATTGGCCATATTATCTTGCCTGAAATTAAAGCTTTGACTATTTTGTTGTTGTTGCAACGAATATCCTGCAACTGTATCATATATTCTAGGGTTTGCAGAATATGCCTTACAGGGCAACAGAATACTGAAATCCTATAGCAGTTCATAAAGAGCATTACAAAGGTGAAAAACAATCAATATCTTCACCGGAACCCATAAAATAGAACTAGCAGCCAGTGCCAATCTCATTCCACATGCTCTTCAAGGGCAGCCACAGAAAAGCACATTGCAGTAGCCGGTGGTGAAACAACAAAGACATTGCTCAACGGCCACAATATCTGGCCCAGCATTTAGACTTTTTGTTCCTTCTCTTGTACTATCTAACTTGATGAAAAAGTGTGGGGAAACCATACATTTGCACACATCTTGGTGCCCTAACGCTGAGAAAGCCCGGTAAAGGAACTATTTAAGTCTGGATTTTACTGGCAGTTTGTTATTTCTGAAGACGACAAAAAAACCTTTCTGGCTCTTTCCAAGCAATGGAACAAATGGAACAGGCTGTTTTGTAGATCTGGTTGCTTACTGTGTGGTCAGGTAGTCTGTGTCCTTTTCAGAAATAAATCTTTGGTCTTCTGACTTGCTAATAATTGCTGACATCTGCAAAAAAGGGGGAAAACTTTAATCAATAAAGAAAAATGAAGGGGGGTGGAAGAAGAAAATGAGGTCAACACATGTACAATGAAAAACCCACGGGCTTCCTGAATGAGGAGAGAATATACCTCGCTTCAAATAGAAGATCTGTCACCCATGAAATTCTCAACCTATGTGGTTAAAAGGGAGGAAACAGTTCCACAGCGTTAAAAAAAGAGCACCTCTTGAAATGTTCAGGTGTGTTTGGAAACACATTTTCACACACATAAACACAAACACTGAAAGACACACAGTGCTGACTCTGTGAGTGAATCAATCATAAACAAGATTACATTGGTTTCCAGACATTCTTAACAAGAAAGTAAAAACTTCCATTAAGAGAACATTTGCCACCATATTTAAAAATATTATACCTAGTGTCAACATTTTTAAAAAACACACACACAAATCTATATATAGAAATTGTAGAAAATACATATTGGTACAAATCACCCATAGTGTCATTGTTAATGGAGGTGGGTTATGAGGCATTCTGGCTTAGTTCTACAACTCAATGTACACTCAGAACCTCTCAGTCTGACAGCCATTTTATATTGTCGGTGATTTGTGCACCATTTTGTTATCTAGCATCACCTTGCTGTAGTGGGTAAAGCAATTTACAGTAATTTACACGTGTGAGCCAACAGCAGGATTTTGGCCAGGTATTGAAACTGCCCTTGCCTTTTGAATAAATCATTATACATTTACACCTCACATCTCACTCTATACCCCAGAGCACAGAAAGAACTCCTAGTTCGATAGCTGTTATGAGTTTTTCAGGCTGTTTGGCCGTGTTCTAGAAGTTTTTCTTCCTGGCGTTTTGCAAGACTCTGTGGCCGGGATCTTCAGAGGGCAGGGAGCTCAGGGAACTAGGAGTTCTCTCACTGTTCCTAGTTCCATGAGCTCCTTGCCCTCTGAAGATGCTGGCCATAGAGTCTTGCGAAATGTCAGGAAGAAAAAACTTCTAGAACATGGCCAAACAGCCCCCCCCCAAAAAACAACCTCACAACAGCTATCAGATCCTGGTCGTGAAACCCCGAGAATACTAGTTTTCTGAGCTGCTTGCCGTCTGAGGATGCCAGCCACAGAGTCTGACGAAACGTCAGGAAGAAAAACTTCAAGAACACAGCCAAACAGCCTGAAAAACTCATAACAGCTATCAGATCCCTGCCGTGAAAGCCTTTGAGTATACATTATACATTTAGTTCAAAATCCAGAGAGTGCCTGTAGGTAGAACTCAAGGGGCTTTTGAATTTGTATGTTTACTTCAAACAGCAGGTTCTCATATGATCTTGCAAAAGATTCATAAACTCCTCCAGGTTTCATAAACTCCCCCAGCTTTCAAACTGCTCCTAACTTGCCATGTGGTGCGTGCGGAGGTGGCATAATCAGTTCAAGTTCCAAAAGGCTGTAGAACATGTGAAGTTCACAAGTGAAGTTCTACACCAGATGACCAGAAAACAACATATTCATGTTTAGCCATACTACATCCATTTTAAAGTCTACTTTGCTTCTTTTATTATTTTGGCTGCTGTAATTTTTTTAATTGAATTGTTTTTCCCCCTGATTTAGTGATTTAGTGGAAATCCTTTAAATACTAGCACACAAACATGCCTGTATACTTGTTTTTAAAAAAGTTGAATACGTTTCTTTTCTTCTGCCTCAATGGAAGTAAGGAATGCCAAAGGGTAGATACAGTTCTGTGCTCTATCTCAGAAACTGGCTGATAATTATTAGATGAGACTAATCCAATAAGGTCCAGCATAAAATTCTCCTTCATTATCTGCCAAGATATTGTGTATGTAATTATACAGAGGTGATTTTATTGGGATATAATAGAAGCAGCTTGAATGATACATTGGCATTGTTCATTATATAAGCATGTTGAAAGGGAGACCAAGGGTTAGGGATGCAACCTGTACTGGATGGGATCAACCTTCAATTGAAAAAAAGAGGTGCGCAGATTGGGTGTGCTCCTGGACTCATCCTTGAGCCTAGATGCCCAGGTTACAATGGTGGCCAGGAGTGCATTTGCACAATTACAGTTAGTATGCCAGTTAGTCCTGTTTCTTGAGAAACCTGCTCTGGCCATGGAGACACATGCCCTAGTGACATCCTGGCTAGACTACTGTAATATGCTCTATGTGGGACTACCAATGACAAATCTCAGCAAACATCAACAGGTCCAAAATGCAGCAGCCAGATTGCTGACTGGGGCAGGGTACAGAGATCACATTACACCCTTATTAAAGCAGCTCTACTGGCTACTAATCAGATATCAGGCACAATTCAAAGAGTTGACCTTAACCTACAAAGTACTATACCTCAAAGATTGAATCTCACAGTATGAACTGGCTCGGGTTCTAAGGTCATCAGGAGAGGTCCTTCTCTCCATCCGTCTACCCTCACAGGTACATCTTGTGGGAATCCATGAAAGGGCCTTCTTGGCTGCTGCACCGACTCTGGAACTCCCTCCCACTAGAGACCAGGGCTGCCTCATCTCTGCTGTCTTTCCAGAAACAAGCCTTCCCTGAATGGTGGACTAGTATTGTGTCTTTTATATGAATCTACCATACATGACTACACAGACATTGTGTTTATAACCACTTATAACTTTGTGTTTATATCTTTCCTTGAGCGATTGCATTGATACTATGTTTTCAATGTTAGTTTCCATCCCTCATAAATTTTAAATAGTCTACCGTACATGATTACATGGAATTCATACTCTTTTCTTTAATTGCTTGCTCATGTTCTCTTTTAGCTTTAATGTTGCATTTTAATGCTACAAGACACCCCTCAATTCCCTGTTCTCAAACTTGAATGTCTTAATTGTCCCTCATTACTGTAAGCCGCCTTGGGTCCTTTCCAAGGAGAAAGGCAGGGTAAAAATACTCAAAAACACACAAACACAGAAATAAATATGTAAATACATACATATTTATCATTCTCCTAATCAAGAGATCAATATTCTGGGATGAGCAAACTGTCTGAATTAAGTCACAGTTTCTCCTTTCATTATCTCCTGGTTACACTGCATTGATTCCCTTCTTTCCATTCTGTATGGGTTGAAAGGCATTCAGGTTCAGTAGCAAAAGAGGCCCTTGTCTGTTATATGCTTATATGCTTCTAGCATATAACAGAGAAGGGCCTGGTGATTTAAATGCAAGCTGATGCTGTTCTTGATCACAGAAACATCAGCACATAACCTGCTGGCTTTCATGGATCAAGACCACTTCATCAGGCATCTCCTACAGTGATTTCAATCTTCTTTCTGATCAACATTGTGAGCTTGCACATCCTGTTCCAGCCAGAAGAGAAGAACCACCTTCCTTCATTCTGTTGGAGCTCATGGTTGGCCCAGAAGCTCCAGGAATGCCATGACACCCTATGCTCTCCCTCTCCACCAAAAAACACCCAGCTCCCATTTTATAGATGGAACATTCCCTCTGATAAGTTCACAGATGCCTTGTTCATATAGGTATCCTTCTGTTTATTTGAAACAGAGGTATGTGAAGGAAGGAATGCGAGAGTTCAAAAATGTGCATTGGAAGCTGAACTATACTTAATAACATCTATTTGCAATTAATGTGCAAGTGTTTTTGTTACATAAAAAGCAGTTGAAGGGAAATCTGAATAATGTGGGAGACCAGGGTGTGGGGGGAAATGTATTTAAGATTTTCCTTTATATGCACATTGCAACTGGGAGATTAATGGAAGACAAAAACAACTGAATTCCTGCTCTACATCTCCTTGGCTCAGAGACTCCTCCAGCTGTTTATAGCTGCTATTTACATTTTTAAAATGTACATATTAGCTGCACTTAATCTTCATAATAGCATTCTTTCATGCTATGGAGACATGCATTGGACAAAGGTGTTTCATCTGTAAATTGTTGGTCCTGACATACTAGATTTCATAGGTTAAAGCACAAGCCTTCAAGAAGAAAATGCACAGCTTTTATGTATCACCTTTATTCTTGCTCCCCACTTGACCATCAAGACAACTGTAGTCAGACTATGGCGTTCAAACTGTCAAAGTAAAAACGATTGCTACATTGTGTCACGATGCCTTTTGCAGCAATGTAGCCACTTTGCTTTTCTTGTTAAGATTTTGGTTACCCACTATTACAGATAGCACCCCGAATACCTTAGTCACCTTTGGGAAGTGTTTGGAAACTTCAGGGGGTCCAGAATGTTGCTGCCAGATTGTTAACCACAGCTGGTTGTAAGGATCACGTAACTCCCGTATTGCAACAGCTCTACTGGCTGCTGGTCTGGCCTGGGCTCAATTCCAAGTACAGTGGACCCTTGTATAAAGGAATTAATTGGTTCCAAATGAAATTCCATTAAGCAAATTTTCCTTTATATGACTTTTCCATAGGAATGCATTGAAAATAGAGTAATCCCTAATCAGCTATTGGGCACAATTCAAAGAGTTGACCTTAACCTAAAAATTTCCCCTATCTCTGGAATCTTTTATGTTGTACAGATTTTATGTTATACAAACCATTTGTTATACGAGGGTCCACTGTACAGGTTTTGACCTACAGAGTCCTAAACAACTTGGATCCAAGCAGTCCGAAGATTGCATCTCCATTTTATGCACCCGCTCAGTCTCAAAACAGTCAGGGGGAAGCCTTTCTCTCCATCATGTCACCCTCATTGGTTTGTTCGTTGAGGATGGGAAAGAGAGCCTTCTCTCTCACTGTTCCCAAACTCTGGAACTCCCTCACACTGAAGATCAGGGTGGCCTCTCCTTTGCTGTTTCTCTGTAAGCCTTTCTCTTCAGGAAAACTTTGTCTTGGTAACTGGCTGCCAGAAAGTTCCTAAAATAAGACTGCAGGGCGTGTCTGCTTAATATTGTTTGTTTTTAACATACAGTAAGCTGCTTTGGATCCTGTTGAGGAGAAAGGTGGGGTATAAATATTTTAAACATATACACACATACACTCTATTCTAGAGAAGGTAAAGCATCCCTTAGATTCTAACTGACAGACCTCCTTATTTTATTTTATTCTGTGAATGAATGTACAGTATGTATATTTTTTTCATTGGGCTAATATTCTTTTCCAGCCCAAAAGCTCAGACAGATTAAATCAATGTTTGAAAACATAAATATTTCTGTGCATACTGAGGTAGTGAGCACACGTCCCAGAATATATACAGCACTCACAGGAGTGCCTGAATGGCGGGCAAATATTTCTGACAGGAATAACAAATGACTTGTGAGCAGATGGAACAATAAGCCACTTGGATCTTCATATTATATTATTACCATTTCTGGATATGTTTACTGAAGTCTCAAGCCACATAATTTTGTAACAATACTACTCCAGTCAATTTTTACCTCTCCTTTTCTACCTTATGATATTTCCCTCATGTGTTTGAAGTGTTTTGCTTCTATAATAACCCCCAAGCTTGCACTATTTGAGAACTGGTTAATGCCAGACAAGTCCACACATTTTTGGAAGCACTTGGCAATCAACGGTTTACCACAATGGAAAATGCATTATAATCCTGCATAAGTAGAGAACAGTTCCTTTGTTCCAGATTGTTACCTCAGGCATAGCTGGTGATGCTACTTCTGCCAGTTCACTGGGTAGAAGAGGAGTTGAATCTTCTGCTAGTCCTGGAGAGGACTGTTTTTCATATAGTGCTGAAAATGAATTGTAAATTATTAAACAAGAGGACCTAAAATGGTATTCAGAACTCTTACTTAATTTGCTCCAAAACTTGGGAGGGGAAAACTTCTTCCACACCTCCATACTGTACTTCAATTCCTGGAACTCAAGCGTATTCATTTTTGAACCAATCCCAGGTTATTATATAGATGGGATGTGGTGCCATGCAGAGGAACAGTATGCAATTTATTCTAATGTTTGAAATGGGGGCATGAAAACTTTGAGAAATACACAACCAATTGTTTCTGCTTTCAGCTATGTGCTCATTACATGTTTTAAGCCATATGCCCCTCTTACAAACATCAAGAAAATTCATACATATTAGATATTTAACAGCACTTTCTGGAAATAATTCATGAACAGGCATTTCATAAATGGACATTTGTATATGGTGCCCTCTGGTGTGGAGACTAATTCTAACATCGGTGGGTCCTGCTTCCAGTGACAGTTAATACAAACGTTTTGGAAGAGAACAGACATTGGTAGACTATAAGGGACTGTGGTAAAATATTCGAGTCAATATTGACATTGAGGCATTAGATTCTCCTTCAAACTTGGTAGGTCACACTGAGGAAAAAATCTACATAACTCAACCTAGAGTAATTGTAATGGCACCAGACCAATATCTCGGACGTAGACTAGAGATCATAAAATATGTGTTATTAAGAAGCTTTATGTGAAGTCTACATTTCTAGTTAAGGATTTGAAAACAACAACAAAGTCTTGTAGCCTTGAAATTAACAGATTGATTTCACCACATGATTTCACAGATTATAATCCACTTCTTCAGATACATAGAGCACTGTATTGTATATGGTATTTCATGTGCCAGAAAAAGTGACACATGAAATACAATACACAATATTAGATTTAAGGGAACTTTTTATTGATCTTTTAATTCTTCCATTGTCTGTATAAAAGCTGCCTGTTCCTGCTATTTTACCCAATAATAGTTACCACCATCCTGTTCTCTTATAACAATGTTTTGAGTTGGATTATCAGTTGTATACTTAAAAAAATAATGCCTAGTATTTGGGTGCAAGTCTGAGAAATACTCCATCTTGAAACTTTGGAAAGCTGCTGTCACCTTGAACAGCCAGGAATAGGTTGAAGTGAAAAATATAATGCAAATATGGTACCTAAACCACTGAGCTATCCACCAGTTCATATCTGAGTCAGTGTGTGGTCAATATGCTTCATTTTCATGCTATTTACACCGTTAATCTTACTTCAATTATTGTGATTTGTAACATGTGTACTGCACATATAAATACTTTTGAGCACCAAATGGCAAATCCTTGGCAATAAGTTAAGCCCCCATAACATAGCAAGCAGAAACTTTATACGTACTTTCACCAACCACACAGCTGGCTGGGAAATAGCCTTGCTGTCCATTTGCCAGGCTGCCAAACCACCATTTATCATTATCTTTGTATAACACTTGGATAATGTCTCTGGAATGGAAGGTTAGCTCATCTGATCGATGTGCTGTGTAGTCATAAAGAGCCACTACCTAAAAGAAAGATAAGACCACCACAGCTTTATCACTACTGTACCACAGAGAGAAAAGACCAACATTCACTTCCTCTAATAGAAAAGTTCCTGTAACCAAAGCTACCCTCGAGGCTCTCTCAGGTTTGAGGGCTGGTGGGAACGCAGCAGGAGAAACAAGATAAAGAGGCTGTGGGATTTCAGAAGGGGTTAAGAACATTCAAAGGTGGCAAGATTAGCTTGAAAAACAACAATGAGCAGCTGTTAGTTTTATACGCAAATAAAATGTGATATGTGTGCTTTCTTAGAATTGTTGGGCCACTCTCAGAGCTCATTTCCTTGGTGATCTTGTCTGCATGGAGGCATTTAACATGAATGAAGGAGACTCGGAGAATGTGTTCTAGGATGAATGGAGCCCTCAGTTGGGTTCATTCAGCTGCATTCAGTTTTATATATTTCTAAAGAAGAATAACTTCATAGATATTTTACAGAATGTATCATTTCAGTATACACCAGCGGTTTTCAAAAGTTATATTTTTAGGGAAACTTTTTCAAACTGCTAGCTCACCCAGCCTTCCTGTATATCTGCTGTAGAGTCTGTGTATGCATGAGAGTGAGAAGACCAACAAAGGACTTCTTTTTTCAATATATAGACTCCTGAGGTGAACTAAAGGAACTATTATTTTCCACGTACAAATTAGACTTAAATAATCAGAAGGCTGTGGTAAGAAGCATGGCTATATGAAAATAATCGCCACTAAAATCAACAATACTATATTTGTGACACAGAATATAGGTGGATGCAGATTTAGATGTCAGCTCCCTAGAAGGTGACTTCATCATCACCTACACCTCAAAGCAGTCCCTCCAAATGATACCAGCAGTATAATTAAGACATTCAGATGAATGAGGTGAGCAGATGAATGTAGTGACACAGTCTTGTAAGCAGCGCATTTCTGCTAGCAGAAGGCCAATCTATATATAATCAAACATGTTTAGAATGGGCACATTCATGAGCTACACTGTTATTTCGCTCTCCAGAATCTACCACATGGAACAAAGGTTTCCACAAACACTCTTTTTTCCCTGCCTTCCAGCTTCCCCGCATATATTTCTAGTACTGTCACTGTTGTATGTCTTGCCGAATGTTTGGAACATGCTCACAAGGAGAGCTACACAGACCTGTTACACATTTACACAGCCAGTGATAAAAAGATCATGGACCCCTAAAGCCAGTGAATTACTTTGCTGCCCACTTCATGGGAGAATGACTAATGGAGAGGAGGCTGTCTTTTAGGTAACCTAGTTTACTCCATGTTGACTCATGCTTTTGTTGGGGAGCCCCCATAACATAGAAACTCATGCAGTCACAGTCTTTCTTCCTCTAATTGCATGATAGGTAAAGGTAACCCCCCCCCGCGCGCACACGCATGCTCCTCGTGTCCGACTCTAGGGGCGGTGCTCATCTCCGTATTCAAGCCGAGGAGCCAGTGTGGTGCAAGTTTTCTAATTAGGAGAAATTTTGGAGAGTGCCTCCACTTAAATTATCAACACTCCAGAAGACATTGAATTTCAGTTTTTAAAATCAATATCAGGATTGAATAGAAAAAAAGATACTGCTCAGAACAATGCTACATGTTACCTACCTACATAGCACCAACACTTTTGTACAAACATGGCTATACAGTATTTGTATCATATCACCAGAAAACATTTTATAGCATGCATGTCTTGGCGCAATTGCCTTTAGGGCCTTCACCCATTCAAAGAAGAACGGATCTGCAAATAAAATTAAAAGATAGCTAGACATGATTAGCTGCTGCTGACTTGCCATAGAACTGGTAGCAACACTAGTTATAAGGAGAAATGTTGACGTGTCTTTCAAGATCTTATTACTAGAATTATTAGATCATGATACTTAATGTCACCTATTTAAAGAAAAAGGGGGAATCCAGAATTCTGGTAACAAGAAATATTTGTTTGCTCACTTTATGAATGACTTAGCAAGTATGAAATTAGCTACCATTTCCAGTGGGTGATATGCAAAGAATTTTGCTTCAGATATCAGGCAATGTCGCTGATCTATAAGAAGTGATTCAGAATTACATCACACTTGCATAGTTCAACTACTAGACCATAACATTCTTGATGATCTGATACATTTCATTTTAAATAGTGCAATACTATAAGTGTTATTTTTTTTAGGTTTCAGCCCGTGCTGATGCACGGTTAGACCTGTTTAATAGTGAAGTGAAGCCATGGAGATCCAATTTGACAAGGTTTAAAAGGCCTCTTGCCTTCAGTCACTTTTAGCCAATGTTTAGTCAAAGTTTAGAAATCTTGTTTTTCCTAAACGTTGAAAGAAAATGTAACACAACTTAGATGACTATCCAAACATCATGGATAACACCCGCAATGTCATAATATTAATAGTTTTAGTTAGGGACAGAACTGCCCAGTTACAGCTACACTACATCACCGGATTTCTGCAATATTTTTATTGGGCAACAATTCTTTTCGACTAGAGCAGAACAATAATGGTCTTAAAAGTGAGTTAAGAAATGATTTCTCCAAACAAGTGTGTCATGTGCTGCCATGTGACCTTATTCATTGGACAAGAAACACTGACAGATACAAGTAGGGTAGCAGCTTACAAATGCATAGAACCGTGGCTGCCTAATTTGCCTATCTATCACTTTAGCTTCCACAAACATTAAAGGCTTCTTTCAATGAAGGTGACAATTTAGGTACAGTATCTGGAATTTAGGTATCTACAAGAAGGGGAATGGTAAACTGCTCTTAAGTACTCTCTACCTAAAAAAGTTGCCATAAGATGGAGTTGATTTGATGTCACCCAATTATTAAGAATTAGAGTTCCGAATATGTCTAACTCAAGTATTCTTTAAATATTTTCCTAGTTTCACATTTGGAGAGGAAAGTATATAATGATTATAGCAAAAATGTAGGAGACAGGGCAGTGGCTACAAGACAAAGGTGGATAGGGGTGTCACATCAACAGTGCAAAGCAGCCTGATGCTTATTGCCCTTATTTTCTCCGGGTGGGGGAGAGTCTGAACGGTGTATAAAATGGCCCAGTGTTGTATTCCAGTTTCCCGGTCTGCTGGGCTTTTGCAAGGAAACGTGGTAGAGAAGGGGCTATGAATTGTTTCAGCAGTGCAATTTATTAAGGACCAGAGGAGGCTGAGAGGAAGGTGTGCGTGTATTTCAAAGAAAGGCGGCAAGTTTTAATTTCTTTCTTTCCTCCTGCAGACCTGGGTGGGACGTCTTCTCCACTTTCTCAGTAGAGGCCTCAGAGCTGAGGCAGTGTGCCAGGTGGCTTTTCAGAAGTCAGCGTTTTCTCATGTACCGCAGTAATAAAGAATGTGCAACCCAGTTTGGCTTCTGTCAACTTTTCAAAACAAAAAACACGACAAGATCTCAAATCATGTCTAGCTTTTACTCATGTTTAGAATCGTCTAGATTGTTATCCTCTTTCCCTCCTAGCAAGGACCCCTCAGTGCCATACTTAAAGATCGAGGCAGATTTGAGCAACATGAGGCAGATTTGAGCAACATGTGGATTTTGTATTTTTAAAGTGGGATCACCTTTTTTATTCTCATCGTAACAGCACTGTGAAACCATTAGATGCAGGTATGGGAGGTATGGAGCCCGTGGGCTACTTGTCACATGGTGGTACAGTCTGTGCTGCTCCTGGAGCTCTTCAGGTCCACATCATCAAAACAATCTACGCAAAAAGGAAGGGCCTATTTCTCTACTTAATGGGCATGGAAAGGGAGGGGGTGCACATTAAAAAGTTCCAAAATAACTTATCCTAAAACTAATAAAACAAACTCATATGTGACTTTTTGAAATTGTGTACAGGATGGTGGTGGCAAGTGTGGCGAGTACAGTTCTCAGATCCTTTATAGTCACTCACTCCAGTGGTGCAACCTGATTTGAATGACTACAACTTTTACCAGTCCCATTTCATTTTACTGTGAAGACTTCCTGACATCATCATCAAGTAAGCCTTTCTCTGTCCCCCCCCCTTCTTGGCCATGACCTGCCTATTTTTGAAGGGACATGGTGATTCCTATTTCTTGTGAATTTAAAAAAAAATTACTCTGTTGATCTAACAACAGTGTTGCTGCAATATAGCTTTTGGATTTTTAAAAAATGTCA
This sequence comes from Phrynocephalus forsythii, assembly GCA_029282475.1. Classification (NCBI taxonomy): domain Eukaryota; kingdom Metazoa; phylum Chordata; class Lepidosauria; order Squamata; family Agamidae; genus Phrynocephalus; species Phrynocephalus forsythii. The sequence continues at coordinate 61,175,563 of JAPFRF010000002.1, forward strand.
ATAATATGACACTGTGACTCCCTCCCCCCCTTTGATGAACACATATAAACCATTTGTGTGATGCTTCGACAACAGACCATGGGAGCCAAGGGCTGCAGTCTGAGCAGGGCAGGAGAACCCCCCACTTTCTCTGTTACTTTATTAACGATACCCAGATGGAACCAGACACAAAATGAGCAGCTTCAGATGGAGATCTGAGGGATGAAAAATGCACAAAGTGTACACTTTGTGTTAAGTTAGCAAAAGTAAAAAAAGAAAAAGAAAAGGAATGTAACATGGTCAAGAGTAAACTATCAGTCTGGGCTCCTCTAGAACCCATACTTCGATCAAATGTCCCCAGTTCACCTATTTGCATTCCAGCATAAATTACTCAAAACTGTCATGATCTTTAGGTGAAGCATTCACTTCTAACTCCTGCAGAATGTTCACCATTATTTCTAATATGAAGAAAAACCCTTTGCATATTTCTTTCCACTTTCTTTGTTCTTCTTTGAATGTCTTCCATTCATAGGACAGATAATCTCTGACACCCCCCCCCAAAAAAAAAATTCTGAATCATGACATCCACAATTCTTTAGGACTGGCTTCTGAATTCTAAAAAAAAGATAACTGTTGTGAGTTTTTTCAGCTGTTTGGCCGTGTTCTGGAAGTTTTTCTTCCTGATGTTTCACCAGACTCTGTGGCTGGCATCTTCAGAGGGCAAGGAGCTCAGGGAACAAGGAGTTCTCTCTGTGCCTCTAAGATTTCGGCCAAACAGCCTGAAAAACTCTCAACAGCTATCTGAATTAATGAAGTTATAACCAAGATGTTCCTATAGAAGTGTCTTTCTCCAGTAATATAGATAATTTCCTCAGAGACAATCTGAGTTGGTAGCATTGAGTACACTCTTCTGAGCAGTAGGAGAATGTCAAACTCTATGCCATACCCATGGACCATGATGATAAATACCCATGCATTCCTGACAATAATTCATCAGGTATTGAGCTAGGCTATTGAAGGGTTTCTTGAATGCAGGACTTGGTATCTAATGTCCTGCCATAAAGATATTCACCTCTAATATACTGCAGTCAATTCACTTTCTAGATGTATGGGAAGCTCTTTTCGAACTGAAGGATGATGGAGGATACTTAGCATGGCCTTAATGCTTTTTCTGGTAACATGATGAGATTGTACTGGATATACTGTAGTAGCTTGCTTTAATAGTGATTCTGACCTACAGAAGGATGGACACCAACCATAACGGTACAGGATTTTTGCTGCTATTGCTGCTAAGCATCAATGCCCACTTTGGGGATGAAATGACTGATCCATTATCTCCTCTGAACATGATTTGAAAATGTATCTACCCAAGAAGCTGCAAATCTTCAATTCTTATTCTTGGATCCTCCATAATTCTATAAGACCTAAGCAAGTGCTTCTCCTTAAGGCTAAATGAATCTTACATACTCTTGGATGCACAGTAAGTTACATGCCTTGAGGGACTCCGTGTTGTTTCAAGGAGAAATAGTGGTCAATAGGAAGTAGCAAACCTCTAAGGGCGTTTATACACGACCCCTAAACTCCGGGGCAAATGGCTCCCAGCTCCGGAGATTAAAAATGTTTACCCACCAGCTCCGGAGTTTACAGGAAATTAAGTGCGACCCCGCCCACTTTAGCGCGTCCCAGCGCAGCTTTCAGGTACCTGCTTTTTGGATGTGAAAATATTTGATCCGGTGTAAGGATAGTGAGCGCGGGGCTCTCCTGGCTTATGTTTGTTGTTTTTCTGCCCCCCGCCCCTTTAGAGATCTGAATGCTGCCGGGAACAGAACGGAGGTAAGCCGGCATTCTTTTCTTTCTCTTTTTCTCCCTCCCTCATGCAGCCAGCAACCAGGAAGTGCGGAGGGGGGTGGGGACAGAGGAAGAGCAACGAACCCCTAAGATCTCTTGTCCGAATTTAAGTGGCCAGCGGATCTTAGGGGTCGTGTAAAAAGGTCCTAAGTTTGCCCTTGTAATCACTCACAGGCTGAGCTGGATCTCTCAATCAACCATAGCCTGGTCCTTCAAACCTGTGGATTTCTTTGGTGTCAAAGTACACGATCAAGCATACAATTCCAATAGCAGTGATCTTCATCTTCTCTTTTTCCATTCTATTTCCCTTTTTCATCTTTCGGATTCTTGTGTAGTGGCAGAACTTTGATGGGACATTTTCACTGATGGGGGTGGTAACCGGTCCCAGTTCTGTAGCTTGAGCAGTGATAGTGGTTGTGGTCAGCAATGTCAACTAACTGTGCTTTGCAAACCAAAGTTGAAGAATCATGTAACATATTCATAGCTACTTGCACAGATTTTCCACACACAAGTCATTTTAATTCCAGTTTCCGGTTTCACAGCAGTCCCTTGGAAAACTTTGAACAAACTGACTACTCTTGTGTTATACATATCCCATCAAGGCAAAATAAACAAATTCCCACAGAATTTCTGTCCCATAGAATAGATGCTGTAAAAGAGCTACTAGAATCATTGCTCAGTGCTATAGGCATCTGGCTGCTGGGCCAGAGGTTGGGAGTTTGATTCCCCACTGTGTCTCCTTAACAAGGGAGGCGATGATCCACAGGGTCCCTTCCAGCTCTGCAGTTCCAAGATTCTAAATAAAATAATAAAAATGTGTAGACAAGTCCTTTATAAAACCTAACTAATTAAGTCTAACACTATGAATTCTCCATTTGAACATTAGCACTACAAGAGGCAGTTACTCACAGAAATAAATCAAAGGAGGTTCCTTTTATTGTTACCTTTGCAGTGGACAAAAAGGGATGACAGAGGGACCACTGGTATATGCCCAAGTATCAGTATGGTCACATTCTCAAGATTTTCTGCTATACCATTTAAGCTATTAACTGCTATGGAATGTATCGCTGAACAAGAAACCATGTGCATACTCAACAAAGGATAATGTGTTGTTTATATAATCGCATGATGTGCAGCAGCTCTTACACTCTTAAAACATTCCTGCAGACAAGTATAAAAACTGAACCTTGACTCTGAATTACCTGAGAAATGTTTGAAGCCAATCATTTCTGACAACCATAAGAGAAGAACTTAAGGCCACTTCAGAATCAATGATAATCTTGAAGCTAAACAAATAAAATCAACACACAGTAAAATAAAGAGATTAAAAATTTGCATAAGACTTACTGTTTCCTGGACAGGAATTGACCCTGTATCTCCTTTCATACAGGCTGCGGCTGTCAATTCAGAATTCTAAAAGAAATTATTTACCATTAATAGATACACTAACAAACCATGATAAGACAAATCTACTTTCACTTAATAATATTTTACTGTGCCATCTGCTTGTTCCTATACAGTGAAAATTGCCATGAAAAATAGTAGTGTTGCAAACGGAAATGCTACTAAATGACACTACAAGCTAAAGAGTGTCCTACAAATGGGAAGGATATCTGGCAAAACCAAAAGAGAATAAAGAGTAAAGAAGACAACAATGCTAAGGCATCTTCAAGTCGAATGGCTATTATTTATATTTATATACGTGAGCATCAACTGAAAAGCTCACATTAAAACAAACAAGCAACACACTAGTCTTTAAGGTACCACAACATTTCTGTCTTCTTCTTCTTTTGGTTTTGCCCAATGTGCTAGCACAGAGTGACAAGGCTACCTCTTTTAAAACTATATATAAGAAAGTTACAGGAACAGTTGTTCATCAACATCCAGAGCCTCAAATAGTCCCTGCTCCTGAACCAGATGCAATGGCAACAAATCCATGTCTGCCTACACATGCAGAGTATGGGGTGAAAAACGTCTTATTTTAACAACAAATTGTTGGAGAGACGAAGGGTGCAGAACCCTCCCCAATCCACAGCTTATCTCCCTTCCCCCGTATCAGCCACCGAGGCACTCCCCCCCACAAGCCCTCCAGTATTAATTAAAGTACTGAATATACTCGAGTATAAGTCGAGTTTTTCAGCCATTATTTTTGGCTGAAAAAAAACGCCCCCGGCTTATACTTGAGTCAATAAGTTTCACGTTTTGGGGGGTAAAATTAGGTGCTCCGATGGCTTGGGGAAGGCAGCAGAGGGCAAGTCTTGATTAGGGAGCAATAGTGCCTCCATTTTCCATATGATTTCAATGAGAAGGTTTAGGGGCACCCTTTGGAGCTTCATAACTCCCCCCCTTCCCCCAAATGTTTCCAAATTTCAGGGGATTCCATAAAACCGCTTTCTGAAGGTACCCCTGCTACTTTGGTGCTCCAAAAGTAAGTAATTTTTGAGTGAATGTTTTTTTAAAAAATGCAATGGAAAATTATTTTTAACAGTAAGCAATCAAAATTTACTTACGTTGGGACTACAACATAGCATGGGTACCTTTAGAAAGCGATTTCAGGGAACCCTCTGAAATTTTGAAACATTTGGGGGTAAGGAGGTGAGTTATGAAGCTCCAAAGGGGGTGCCCTAGGAAAAAACCTTCTACTCCAAAGCTGATCGGGCAGAAGATAAGGCTATTGGAATTATATGCTTCCCATATAATTTCAATTAGAAGGTTTTTTTCCTAGGGGCACCCCCTTTGGAGCTTGGGACTCCAAAGTAGCAGGGGTACCTTCCCAAGGCAATTTTAGGGAATTCCCCGAAATCTGGAAAGATTTAGGGGTAAGTGGACTTAGTTATGAAGCTCTAAAGGGGCTGGGGTAGTATAGCAACTGTGCAGGGATGGATGGTGGAGGCAATCAGGGAGTTTACTCTATGGTATTAACTCCCTAATTGCCTCCACATGTTGCCAATTACTACCCCCTAGCCCCTTTAGAGCTCGGACGGTATATCGTATATACTTGAGTCAATAAGTTTTCCCATTTTTGTGGGGTAAAATTAGGCCCTCGGCTTATACTCAAGTTGGCTTGTACTCAACTATAAATGGTAAGTTTTGCTGGGGAGAGAAGTACTTTTCCAGAGGAATTAACTAAGGCAAGCCATAGGTAAATGGGAGAGCTAACACATGCCTCACTTGTGGACCCCTTTTGTTGTCAAAAATCTTCCACTTTAAAAGGCCAAAGCTCATCCACACTCAAATGAGGAGGTCTACCCTCTTAAGCTGAGTTTGCCCCTAAAGCAAGAATCTGTCGATTTAACTGTGACTTTTGAATGCTACCATCCAAAAGGGGCAAGTTGAGGCCTATTTATCTCAGCTCTTTCCCCCCCTGATGTGAGGGAAAGAGTAGCAACACTGTGCAAGCAGCGTGTTTTACCCAAAGGGAAGGAGTGGCTCTTGTTACTTAGTGATGAGTCATTGTGATGATTACTATTGCTATTCTCATTATGATTCTTTAAAAAGGATGATATTTATGAGCTCTCCAAAAAGCCCCATTAAACTTCTTTAAGCTGTGGTAAGCTTTAGGAAATAATAGATTAAAAACTTCAAGATGCCCTGGGATATTTTGAATGCTTACAGATGCGTTATTAAAGAGTTTTTAAAAATCAAAATATGGATCCAACACACTTGCTGCAAAAGGGAAATGCACATTATTTTTCAAGTGTCATATGATCTGTTACTCCATTTAAGGATTCAAAGAAAGTTATGGTATTCATTCTACGTTAATGCTAAAATCAGGCCCTGATTGCTAACATGTTACTAAGCAATAATCTGGTAGGGCTATACACAGAATTAGACTCAGGTCACAGTTCAGACAATAGACCGTTTCACATTAAATTGCTTTTGATGCAACTCCCTTCACTTTGAGGCCAATGTGGAATCTCCCTTAGAAACCTATGCCAAAAAAGGAAGTTACTTACCTGTAACAATAGTTCTTTGAGTGCACATATGTGAATTCACACACAGGATATTATTTGCACCTATGCAAAGACCACTCATCTTCCTCAAGCTTCTAAAGAAGTCTAGGGCCTCCTCTTCCTCCTCCTCAGTGCAAATGCTTCTCCCTTCCCATGTTTGCAGCTTCAGTTCCCCACTTATCCACCACTGAAGGAGAAAGCATAGAGAGAGACATGGTGGACAGAGGGGAAGGTAGGGCATGAAGTGCAAATTCATAGATGCTCACTTGAAGAACCATAGTTACAGATAACTTCCTTTTCTTCTTTGTGGCATCAGTGAATTTGCACACAGGGTGATTATCAAGCTAGCTTACCGGAGGTGGGCCACGTCATTGAAGCAGAAAGTACAGCCCATCCAATGGCAGAATATGCTCTGGCTATGACATCCAGTTGGTAGTGGTTTACAAACGTTGGACCACATTGCAGCCTTGCGGATGTCATTGATATTGATACCCGTCAGGAACACTGTCGAAGATGAGATAGTGGAGTGACCTCTAGGAACAGTTGGAAGAAGGGTGTGGGCTGCTTCATAAGCCAGCCTGATGACACTTGAAATCCCTTTGCAGATTGTCTGGAAGGAGACTGATAGGCCCTTGGATGGGTCCTTTTGGACTTTCTCAGAGAAGCCGTGTGTGATAGATGGAATAGCAAGGCCTGATGAATGTTCAGCGTGCGAAGTGACTTTTCCAGATCAGATGATGGAGATGTAAAAAAGGTAGGTAGTGTGAGTGGCTATTTCAGATGAAAATAAGAAACCACTTTTGATAAGAAAGAAATGTCCAGGTAGAGCGCAACTTTGTTATGGTGGAATTGGAGAAATGGAGAGTTGACATGGAGTGTGGAGAGCTCAGAAGCTCTTCTGGCAAAGGTGATTGCTACAAGAATGTGGGAATCAGCCTTTGAAGTTAACATCTAGAGAGGTGTTTTCGGTAGAGGCTCAAATGGTGGCTTTGTGTGTTTATTCAGGATGAGGATGAGGGAACATTGTGGATTTGGGGTTCTAGTTTGAGGTTGAATGTTCTTTAAGCCCTTCAAAACTTGCTTGAGGGTTGGGTGTCTGAAAAAAATAGCTGCTGGAGAGTGCAGTGGTTGATGAGCAGTTAATGCTTCAATATATACTCGAAATGTGAAGAAAGGCCCCTATTAAAAAGGAGGAGCAAAAACTGTAGGAGAGTGTCCAGAGTTGTAGGGTTAGTTGGGAGATTATAAATCAAAGAAAAGGAATGGAAGGTTTTCCATTTGTAGGCATACAGCGTAACTTTTGAAGGTTTCCTAACATGAGCTAGAACTTGATCTACTGAAACAGAATGAACCAAGCCATCAGGTGAAGCGAAGAACATGACTGTTGTTCTGAAACAGTAAATCCTGTTGGGAAGTTTGAGGTAGCCAGTAGCGATCAACTGGAGCATCATAAACCATGGTTATCATGGTCACCATAGAGTGATAAGAATGGAATTGGCCAAGTACTGTTGTCCTCTGCAGTAGCAGCAGTAGGGGAAAGGCATATAGAATGTCGAGGGGGGGGACACAGAGTGGAGAAGGCATCCCTCAGGAAGTGGTGACCCAGTCCTGCCCTGGAGCAGTAGCTTTTGCATTTTAAGTTGTGCTGAGTGGCAAACAGATCAATTTGTGGAGTGGCCCATCTCTGACATAGAGTTTGAAATGTCAAGTCAAGGAGGTACCACTTGTGAGTGTTCTAAGTCCGATGGCTGAGATGGTCCGTCATCCGATGGTGCTGGGAGGATATGTGGATTGCCACTGGGAATATGTCCCTGGTGTAGCACCATTTCCAAAACTGGATCGTGAGATGAAGAAGGGTGGGAGAGTGAGTCTTGCCCTGCTGGTTTATGTAGAACAGGGTTGTAGTGTTATCTGTTATGACTTGTAGAGTTCGTCCCAGTAAAATGGGTTCAAAAGATTTGAAGGCTTTGAAAATTGCTAAATAGCTCCAAGTTACTGATGTGGTGATGTTTCTCTTTTGTGTTCCAGGTGCAGTGCATATGAAGACCATTACAGTGGGCACTCCAGCCACCAGTACTGGAGCGAAGTTTGTCTGAGGTAGAAGGGACCACCTGTGGCCAGGTAAGTTGGTGATGCCCACCATCGTAGGCTCCAATGAACTGCTGTGGAACCTCTGAGGGTTATATTCGGGTTGTTGACATGAGGGTGAAAGTGTACATTCAGTGTCTTCGGCGGTGTCAGAAACATCTGGTGAGATGGGTTCATCCATTGATGCCGGGGAATCTGCTTGAGGTCGGAAGATAGCATGGGACAATGTTTCTTGGTGTTCGGCGTGGAGCGATTGTTACGAGGTGCGAGCAGGTGGACTTGGTACTGATCCCCTTGGCCTTGAACAACGTCGGGAGGTCTGTTGATGCCAAGACATTGAAAGGTAAAAGTTGTCTATGGTGCTTTGGTGGTGTTTGCGATGAAGTGTGCAGTGTCTTCCTGGTTCAGTGCTGAGTGTTGTCATTGTTGTAGGGCTCATCATCCGAACAGCAAGAGATGATATGTATGTATTTTCAATGTCGACTACAGTACAAGTGTCCCCATAGGTGTCGATATATTCTCAATGCTGAGAAGGGGGCTGTGATAGTAAAGAATGGCAAATATAGTAGGAATGATGTGGAGGTTCCCCATATCGAAGGCAAGGTTGAGTTTTCGGTGCTGGGGAAGCCTCCCTATAATACAGTTCTTCTTGGAGTCAAACACGTTTGTTGACTCCTTCAGTGTTGATTCGGTGAATCATACCCTGCCTCTGGGCCATGCGCTGCATGAATGTCAGGCAGCTGATGAAAAGGAGCTTTACATGTCGATGGTCAGTGTGGGAAATGTTCGACCACAACTAGCTGAGATATATGCTCCTGGGATAAGCCCGGTAACAAGCCAGGGCTTTGTAAAGGTGCTTGTACCATAGCTGGTGCTTCATTCAAATTGTCTCCCCAGCTAAGGGATTGACTGAATCATGGAAACAATGCCTGGAGCTGCCTAGAGGGCAAGTCATCAGCATTTAGGTGTCGAAGATCTGGCGGAGCTGGTGTGGAATTTCAGGCTGACGGAGGTGTAAGGGAAAGGAGAAAGGATTAAAGATGGAGTCTATATGGTTCAGTTATATGTCTTCTCATTCAGGCTAGAACACCAGCAGTCAGCAAGAAGCAGTTTCTATTTCTGTGTGAGAATGTTTTGCTATGATCTGTACAGGCAGTTATTTGCAGGTGTCTTATCTACTGGGAACAAGGAAGATGGAGCTTTGTTGTGCCATCCAAGAAGAATGAAGCCATAATACCAGTGCCAACAATTAATTAAGGAATCGCTGTGAGATGATCGCATGGGAACACTATACAACATGGACTATCATTAAAACTAGCCAGATGATTGGACAATGAGTTGGAGAGGATGGACAAAGGAGGGGGGTGATTTACTGAGAAAATGAATGCTTTTAAGTAGTCAATAAGAGATCAATAGAGAGCTTTGTCTTCAATATGCTTGCATAAGTTTGGATAGAATATGCTAGGCATAGATAGGGCCACAATGGCTAGTGTAACTTAGATTAGTGAGATAGTTTCTTTATTTTACTGATTGCCAAAGACTGACTATTACCTGTATTTTGAATTGACTTATTTTTCAATAATTCTTTAACTAACTATTTTTAATAAAAAATAATAATTTTACAACTGGTTTGGTTTTTGCCCAGGGGTGGAAGAGCTAAATCCAGAGTATTGGTTTAATGGTGGCTGTTTGGCTGGTGTATTTTAAAAGTGCACAGTCTGTTTAAGTATTTTTACTAAGTCCAGAGGTGATCTAAGGAAGCCTTTGGAGAAGGACCCCAGACGGTTCCTTGACATGGTGGCAGCGGTGGGATGACCTTCCACCTGGGCACATTTTGATTTTTCTCATAAGTCTCAAACGGCAAGGTAGCCGGAAAGGAGACTGAGAAAGCGGCAGAAAGTGATCCTGCCTTCAGTTTAAGGAGGGGGACAATTAACTGCTTTACAATTGATTTATGGCCTGGCTAATTGTTTAATAGCCCAGAAGAGGCATAAATCTGTTTTACTGGTGAATGCCGGTTCGCCAGGGAGCGGCCGATTTGTAACGCTGTGCTTTTTTGTTGGAGAGTAAAACACAGCTGCTGTTATTTTTGTAAGCCACGCTTTGAGATTTTTAAGTAAAACTGGCAGGAATAGTTCATGACATGGCAATCCATTTATTATTTTTTAAATAGCGAGGGATTAGTGTATGGCTGAAGAGTTGCCTGAAGAATTCTTTAGCCCCACACTATGGGAAATTGTTTATGTAGTAACCTCAACGGGATCTGTTAGACCAGAAGACGGCACCTTGCCATCCTCGTCTCTGGAGGCCGAAATGGCAGATGAAACTGGTACCGGAGTCCAGCTGATAAATCCAGATGATGAAGACCGACCGGTGTCGGACGTGAGTGATGAGGGCACCGGAGCAGAAGACGGAAGCGGGACGGAGGACGGGGAGGATGATGGACGCCCTGGCCCTTCTGACGAGCCTGCACCTTCTCGACCCAGACAACCACGAGCGGCAGAAACTGCAGTTGCCGAAGCCCTGCAACAGCTGGTTAAACTCCAATCCACCCTAATTGCATATCAGGAGGAGGAGAGGAAAGACAAGCTACGCCAGCAACAAGAGGAAAAACTGAGACGACAGAGAGAAGAGGAACGGCGCCGGGAGGAGAAGATTGCCCAGGAGCGTGAGAAAGAGCGGCAGCGCCAAGCGGAAGAAGCCAAACGGAGGGAAGATCTTCTAGATGTGAGAAAATATGATCGCAAGGCTCTTCCGGTATATCAAATCTCTGGGGACATTCTTACGTTTTTACAAAATTTCCAATATGCTTGTCAGGATTTACAAGCCCCGAAGGCCATCTGGACGAAATTGCTACGCACGCAAGTCACCGGAGCGTTATTGGATCTCTTGTCAGAAATGTCAGGTACAGACTGGGAGAGTTTTATGGCCCGTGTTAGGCAGAGATTTGGGTACACCACAGAGGGTCTAAGGGTCAAAGTCAGAAGCCTTAAATGGTCTCACAAAAGCAGTGTGGCAGAGTTTGAGGCGAAAGTGAGACGAGAAATGCTCAAATGGGTTGAGTCTGCGGGGGTGAAAAATTTGGAGGAGATGCTGGAAGTTTTAATTAGTGAGCAAGTCAGAGAATCTCTGCCCTCTGAGATTAATGTCTCCCTGCTGGAGAAGAAAATTGAGAACGCTGAGGACTTAGCCATTGAAGTTGATAATTTGCTATCCTATAGACTGGCCAATAAATCTCAAGCAGCTTCTCAAAAGACATTTGCTAAGCCCTCCTCATTGCCACAAAAGACTGAAGGGGGAATGAGAGGTTTTGATCAGAAGGGAAAAACCCCACAAAAGTTTCAACATTCAGGGATGGGAGGTACAGTTCCTGGACAGCCTAGAGCTACTAGCACTCCTCAAACGGACATTGTTTGTTTCTCATGTGGCAGCCGGGGGCACACCAGGAAAAATTGCATGGAGGGGAAAGGGGAGCAAGCTAAGGCACCCACACATGTTCAAAAGACCCCCAAAAGACGGGAAAGAATTTGCCTCCTACTAAGCTTCAAGCTAAGATGAAAATCATTAGTCAAGCTAATGAAGAGGGGGAGGATGAACTGGACTTTAGTAGTTTAAGCCCCAAAGAAGAAGAATCCGGGGGGGGGGGTGCCAGTTGTGACTGCTATGCGAGGGGTTAATGTAAATCAGCCCATCGGAGTTGTGGGAAGGGGGAGAGCCGTGCCTTCTGCTACCCCGAACATAAATCCTTCTAGCCCTGGTGAAAAAGCAATAATGATGATGGGGGCCTCGGCTTGCAAATCTAAGAAATCTCAATCGGGAGCTGAGGTGGTTGACCCAGAGACTATCATTTCAAAAGCACAAATGCTGTGGGGTGAAAGCAGATATTCTCAAACTGTGATTGTGAATTGCAATGGTGTTGAATATGAAATCCCTGCTTATATGGACACTGGAGCCGATTTGTCATCAATTTCTTCTGCTTATGTTACTAGTGAGCAAATGTTGGAGGATAAGTTTTTCCCTGTGCATCCTTATAATTCTGGGGGCTCACGCACTCATTTGGCACCTATGGCGAAAATCCATGTGAAATATAAGAATTTTGAAGGAGAACTTACTGTTCTGGTCCATAGCCCCAAGCAAGACATTCAGTTCTTGGTGGGAATTGATTTGCAATACACAGATTATGTGGCTACACTAAGGAAAAATCAACCTCAGAATTACAAAAGAGTTTTGGCTGTGCAGACTCGCAGTCAAACGCTTCAGAAGCGTTCTGCCTTTGATGTACCCAATCAGGAGGTTGTTGCCACACCAAAGGTGCAAATGGACTCTGCTAGTTTCACACCCCAAGCCCAGGTTGCTCCTTACAGCTCTGTGATAATTTCCCCTTATCGTTTTGCCGATGCAGAGACTGAGCAAGGGAAAGATGATTCTGGGGAAGAGGATTATGTGGAAATGCGACCTTTGCCTCAGGCTACTGTTGTGTCAAATAGACCTATGCCAGGTCCTCTTGACTGTGCGGTGGATGATGAGCAGCCAAGTACCAGTGCTGGTGTTGGGGCTGATGGGTTTGTGAATGCTCTACCTTCTGCTGAGATTTTAGAGACTGTGTCTGTGGAACCTGCAGTTGTTAGCAATCCTGAGGTGGTTGAGTCTTCTCCAAATGAAAGTGATGACGATGGAAGTCAATCAGATGATTCTGTTGTTACTGTGTGTGATGCTGCTTCTGTTCAGTTGTTGCAACCTGACAAACAATTTAAAGAGCAGCAGTTGTCTGACCCAACTTTACAAGAAGCTAGAGAGCAAGCAGAAAGAGACTTGCAATTGGGTCCTGGGAGACAAACTAGATTTTGCTGGGCTGGAGTTGGAAATGAACTGATGTTGTATAGAGAGAAACTTGTAGATGGCAATCCTAATTTGGCTCCTGTGCGTCAATTGGTGGTCCCTAAAGCTTATAGGGAAGAAGTTTTGAGATTGGCTCATGAATCACAATTCTCAGGTCATATTGGCTACAAAAAAACTCTGGCAAAAATTAGCAATCATTTGTTTTGGCCTAATTTGACCAAAAGTGTGAAGCATTTTTGTATCAGCTGTGAACATTGCCAGAAAGTGGGATACAACACTGATACCACTAAAGCAAAAATGGAATGCATCCCAATTGTATCCCAGCCTCTCAGCAGCCTTCAAATGGATTGTCTTGGCCCATTTCAAACCAGTAGTACTGGGAAAAAGTATATTGTGTGCTTCACTTGTCCATTTTCTAAATGGGTGGAGGCAGTGGCTACATCTTCCATCAGTGCAAAACAAATTGCCCGAGCTTTGCTGGAAGTTACCTCTAGACTTGGACTACCTAGCCTATTGATCTCCGATAGATCAACAAGCTTTACTAATGAATTGATGGCCAAATTATGTGAATTAACGGGGTCCAGCAACGTTTCAGCGTGAGTTATCATGCGGAGTCCCAAGGTGCTGTTGAGAGAGCCCAACAAACTTTGCTTAGAATGTTGCAAACACATGTTTTGGAGTTTGGACGGTCTTGGTCTGAAGCATTGCCTTTTATTCTCTATGCCTATAGAACTTCTCCACATGACAGCCTAGGAGGTTTCAGTCCTGCAGAAATCATTTATGGGAAATCCCTGAGGGGACCTTTGGAACTTCTCAAAGCCCAATGGGAGGGAGCAATACAAGAGAGTTCTATGCCTGTTGCTCAGTATGTTTATGATTTACAACTTAAGCTTAAAGCAATCAGAGATTTGGCCACTGAACATTTGCAAGATGCTCAACAAACTCAAAAATACTACCATGACCTTAAGTCACGCCATAGAGAATTTCAAGTGGGAGATTCTGTGCTGGTTCTTGATCCCATCAAGCATAACAAACTGCAAGTTCATTGGTTGGGACCAGGAGTAGTTGAACAAAAATTGGGGCCTGTTAATTATGTTGTGAGGATGTCATCACAAGAAAAGAAACCTCGTTTGTATCATGTGAACAGTCTAAAGCCTTATGTCCGTAGACAGTCTCATATGCTGCTTTGCAGAGCAACATCCTCCAGAAACCTGGAAGATGGCTTGGATTTGTTGGAGGAATTCAAGGAAGGTGGTGACCTAAATGAAATTGTTTTGATTATAACACTCCTGAAGGTGAACAGCAAGCTCTTTTCAGTGTTCTAGAGAAATATGGGCACAGTTTTACAAACAAGCCTGGGTGCACTACACTTGTTCAACACAAAATTGATACAGGAGATGCACCCCCTATCAGATCACCTCCTTACAGAGTCATTGGGGAACATGCTAAACAAATTGAGGATGAACTTCAAGAGATGCTAGACATGGGTATCATTCAACCTAGTAATTCTTTATGGGCAAGCCCTGTGGTCATTGTACCAAAGAAAACACCTGATGGTCAAATCCAACCTAAGGTTAGGTTTTGTGTGGATTACAGGAAGTTGAATCAGTTAACAGCTTTGGATCCATATCCCATGCCTAGGGCTGAGGATCTTGTTGAGAAGATCGCCAGTCATAAATACTTATCAACGCTAGATTTGTCCTCTGGATATTGGCAGATTGAACTTGACCCCTTGACACGTGAAAAAAGTGCGTTCATTACGCATAAAGGCATGTTTGAATGGCGACGGCTCCCTTTTGGATTATCCTCCGCACCAAGTGCGTTTCAGAGACTCATGGACATTGTATTACAAGGTCTACCTTTTGCTCATGCATACTTAGATGACATCATAATTCTTTCTGATTCACTGGAAGAACACTTGTCTCATTTGGATGTCGTGTTTCAAAGGCTCAGTGATGCTGGACTTACAGTCAAAGCTTCCAAGTGCCAATGGATGAAGGGAAAAGTGGTTTACTTAGGCCATCTAGTGGGCAGTGGTTTTATTGAGCCATTACAAGCTAAAGTGGAAAGTGTAAAAAATTGGCCAATTCCCCAAAATAAGAAGCAAGTTCAATCATTTTTAGGCCTTGTTGGTTATTACCGAAAATTTATTCCACACTTCAGTCAAATTGCTACACCTCTGACTGAGTTGACAAGGAAACGTATGCCAATCAAAGTTAAATGGACACAGGAATGTCAACTTGCCTTTGATGAGCTTAAGGCCCGATTGATAGATTCACCTATTCTGATTTCACCTAACTTTCAAAAGCCTTTTGTTTTGCAGACAGATGCTTCTGAATTCGGCATTGGAGCAGTTTTGTTGCAAGAACATGACAATGGTATGCTTCATCCTGTTTCTTTTTTCAGCAAAAAGCTCCTGCAACGTGAAAGAGCCTACTCTGTTCCAGAGAAGGAATGCCTTGCCATTGTTTGGGCTTTTAACAAGTTACGACCTTACTTGTGGGTTCGCAGTTTTCTTTTGCAAACAGATCATCAAGCACTGAAGTGGCTATCCAGAATGAAATCAACTAATCAACACCTGTTGAGATGGAGCTTGGCCTTACAAGATTTCCAGTATGAGGTGGCCCATATACTTGGGAAGCTGAATCAGGTGGCTGACAGCCTTTCCAGGGTGCATTATGGCATTGACCTCTCTCCTGAAGAGGTCATGGAAGAAGAACTACTAGACTGAATGGTCTAGGCTTTGCCATATGTTATATTGTTTCTGATTTTACTAACAATGTTTTCTTTCTTTATTTCCTACTATAGACATGCCTTAACCTGCTTCAACAAGAGTCATATAATCCATGATATTGCTGCTGTGTAGTTATATACCTCTTATCTTTTAATAAGATAATGCTATACACTGTATACCTCATTCCAGTATTTTGCTGCTGTTGAATTAGTTAGCTTAGTAGTTTTGTTTTGCTAAAAATGCTAAATTGCTTATTTAGGATTTTTAGGCTCATAAGGGGGGGCGTGTAAGGGAAAGGAGAAAGGATTAAAGATGGAGTCTATATGGTTCAGTTATATGTCTTCTCATTCAGGCTAGAACACCAGCAGTCAGCAAGAAGCAGTTTCTATTTCTGTGTGAGAATGTTTTGCTATGATCTGTACAGGCAGTTATTTGCAGGTGTCTTATCTACTGGGAACAAGGAAGATGGAGCTTTGTTGTGCCATCCAAGAAGAATGAAGCCATAATACCAGTGCCAACAATTAATTAAGGAATCACTGTGAGATGATCGCATGGGAACACTATACAACATGGACTATCATTAAAACTAGCCAGATGACTGGACAATGAGTTGGAGAGGATGGACAAAGGAGGGGGGGTGATTTACTGAGAAAATGAATGCTTTTAAGTAGTCAATAAGAGATCAATAGAGAGCTTTGTCTTCAATATGCTTGCATAAGTTTGGATAGAATATGCTAGGCATAGATAGGGCCACAATGGCTAGTGTAACTTAGATTAGTGAGATAGTTTCTTTATTTTACTGATTGCCAAAGACTGACTATTACCTGTATTTTGAATTGACTTATTTTTCAATAATTCTTTAACTAACTATTTTTAATAAAAAAATAATAATTTTACAACTGGTTTGGTTTTTGCCCAGGGGTGGAAGAGCTAAATCCAGAGTATTGGTTTAATGGTGGCAGTTTGGCTGGTGTATTTTAAAAGTGCACAGTCTGTTTAAGTATTTTTACTAAGTCCAGAGGTGATCTAAGGAAGCCTTTGGAGAAGGACCCCAGAAGGTTCCTTGACAGGAGGGCTCAGGCTTGAGGCAACATTAGTTGGTCTCAAATCTGGTTTCGGGGTGGAAGAAATTTTTCTCTTCTTTTTCTCTGGTGGAATAGATGTTTTCGAACCTTCGACTTCTGCTGTTTCCGAGGTGGGGAAGCAGTCTGTGGAGCAGACCTTTCTGCCTGGTCATGGGACTCCATCGAAGAAGAGACTTTTTCCAGACATGAGCCTGAAGTCTGCCAAGGTGTTGTTTTGAGTGTTCGTTTTGTTAAGTCCTTGCACCCAGAACACTGGGATGGCTGATGAGCCTCCCCTAAACAGTAAAGGCACCGGTCGTGGCTGTCAGAAACTAGGATTTTGTTAGGGCAAGCCATGCACCTCTTAAAATGTCCCGCAGGGAGCACAAAATGGTGTGGGGTGTGGGGAAGGAAAAGTGGGGGTCAAAATTAGCTCACTGATCAGGGGATAATAAAAAATATTCAGGAGGAGGAGAAGGAGGAGGTAAGTAAAAGAAAACATAGTAATATAATATAAAATAAAATAAAATAATGTGATTTGGTTTTGATTTTGCATAAGACGAAAAGCGACCATTTGCAGTGGTAGTAAAAGAGGAACTGAAGCTGCAAGCATAGTAAGGGAGAAGCATGCGCACTGAGGAGGAGGTCCTAGACTTCTTTAGAAACTTGAGGAAAACCAGCAATCTTCGCACAGGCACAAGGAACACTCTGTGTATGAATTCACAGATGCCACAAAGAACTCATTGAGTCCTGGTGCCAGTGAGATTCTTCAAATCCTACCTGCAGCCCTGCCTGTGAATATTTTTTTTCACTTCATGGAAATCTGCATAGCTTATTCTATATACATTTCCTGATGTATATATGTTTTTATTTGCTTTCCCTACTCGACAACCTTGCCTGACTCCCAGATGAAGCATGGAGCTTTCTAATGCTATTAAGTTACTTCAAAAGTTGTAGCTAATTTTATCTTATTTTAGCTTATTTTATCTCATTTTATTTCTAGTTTACTATTCTGCCTAGTAGTCTTCAGCTTTTATCTTATCAGTTAGAGTTTCAGAATCACAGGCCAAGTGGGAGACAGCTTATCGGCTGTGGAGAGAGATTTACGACCCGGAGGAAGGCTGCTGTGCTTACAGAAGGTAGTCCTATAACTTTCATTTACCGGACGGAGAATCCATGGAAGCTGAAGCCAGAGCTTGAAGGAGAGGAACAATAACATCTGGAATACGCATGAACTAACTAAAGAATGGGGAACAAGCGCCATAGATCAAGTCCCAGTCACCAATACTCCAAAGCTGTGAAGCAACTGAAAATAGTTGAGCTTCTAGGGGCTAATTGCTCGGTGAGTAACCCCTTTGAGGGGGCCTCTTTACCTTTCGTTTTACCTTTAAATAATCAGTTTGCAGCATTGGAGAATGTGTCTCCAACTACCCCAGATGGGAGTGTCGAAAACTTTTCACTGACTGTAGAGAAAGCTGCTTTAGATACTGATAAAGAATCACATTTAGGAGAACACTGTCTGCTCACAGCTCAAAACGTTACGGCTATATTCAACAAGCTTCTAAGGGTGTGTCATCAAATGTCTGCTGTCGAACGTGTCCTGGAGAAACTTACAGACCTAATAACCCAGGTTCAAGGAAACCCTCAGCAAAAGGGAAGCAATCAAGGTAACCCGGAAGAGGTTAACAACAACAATGGCATTCTGCAAAATGAGCTTCAACACCAGCGTGTTAGACCAGTAGGAGATGATGTTAGTACTGTAAAAATATTTCAGCCCACTCAGATAGTGCTGCAGATTGCCCCAAAACCTATAAATAGGAGGAGATGGGACACACAAAAGGCAATCCTATCCTCCTTAAGTCAACTGCCAATGTTAGATCTGCATCAGATAGACTTGACGACCATCAAATGGCTCCCCTGTCTTAGGGGCCATAAGAGAATACAAAGCTTTCCTTTGAGCATGCTGTGATTCCACTAATGTTAAATAAAATGAAAACCTTCCTAATCAAGTTTCAGATCAGACCAGTTAGAGTTTTCTCAGAAACATCTTATCTACCCCCATCACGGACAAGATTACTACAGCGAGATCTGAGCAGTAGCAAACAAGGAATCAAACAAGGGGGTCAAAAAAGTAACCTCACACCTACAACAGGTTCGTCATCTTTGAAACTCAGGGGTCAGGAAGCTAAGCTTGAGACTAGAGCGCCCCAGCAGGCGGTCTCTGTCAAAAACGAAAGCCTTTTCTCTGGCAGAAGAAGCTTCAGCTTTTTTAGCTTAATTTAATTCTAACTGGGAGGAAACTAAAACCAGCATAACTTCCCTCCAAGCGATAGCAGAACCTCTGAAAATGCACAACTTGACAGCATTTCAAGCTTCTAGAACAAATGTTCAGCAGAATCAAGTAAATCCTTCCAACCAGATGACGGACTGTCACCTTACAGACCGGCTGCTTGCAACCTCAGAATATTTTAAAGACCATCCTGCTCCAAGCTGCCCATTGGAATTCCCTGTGGATTCTGATGTTGTAGCAACATGCAGTCCACCTATTAAAAAGGTGGGGATGGACATGAAGACTAAGACCTCAAATGCTCCAACTTCTGAAACTCCCACGAATACTCTAATCCACCCAATTCATAAGTTTCGTGACTCTATAGTGGAAAAACGTGCACACACAGACTATCTCCAGCATCAATGCCTAATAAACCTGAACAGTACTCTAAACAAAAATTCAACAGCTCTGGCAGACTTACCGCCATGCAGTAAATAAGTCAAGTCTAAGCTAAGAACTACCAGGGAATTGGACATCTTGGAACCAGAACCTCCAAGAATACCGGGCCCTATTCTGGTGGATGACCCACATCCTGTTGAAGATTGCAGTAACCCTGAGACAGTAAACAACGGACGCACTCATTTGGATCACACAGGACCTTCAGAAACTTTAATACCATTAGATTGATTACAAACTAGTAGGAAACCATCACTTTTGAATATTCTTTCCTGGAATATAGCAGGTTGGAGGAGTAAGGCCAACGATGGTGATTTCCAAAAGTTTCTATTTGAGTTTGATATAATCCTGTTGCAAGAAACGCGGTGTGAGGGGGACATCTTTTTGAATGGTTATATCTCAGTGTCTCCAGCAGCCGAGGCCCTAGCCCAGAGAGGGCGACACAGTGCAGGTCTTTGCTGTCTGGTTGCAAAACGACAGCAACTTAAATTAGTGTCCTTGCCTACTTGTCCTCCCCTGGCAATGGCCTTCCTAATTGAAAACATAAGACCTACCATACTTGTAGTCAATGTGTACCTACCACCACAAAATAACAAAGGGAAACTACTAGCTCAATGGGACACCCTAAACAAATATTTCCTGGAGCTTGAAGCCAAATATCCTTCTGCTGAAGTTTTCTTGGCAGCAGACTTTAATGCTAGGCTGGGAAGTGATGATATGGCCCTAATGCAGGCCTTGGGGAATAATATGAATGACTCCCTGATAGAGTTATCCCATCAGGCTAGACACTCTAAGGACCATCAAATTAACAAAGCAGGGCTGTGCTTTGCAAAACTTCTTATAGGAGCTGGTAAACTCATCTTAAATGGGTCCTCACCACAGGAGTCTCCTGGCGAATATACATTCAGCTCTTTAAGAGGAAGTAGTGTAATTGACTATGTCTGCATATCTCAACAGCTGAAAGGTATAATTGTTGATTTCCATGTAGGTGAGCGTACTGATAGTGACCACTTTCCTCTGATCACTAAAATTAAAGGCAACCAATCCCTGCTTAAGTCTCTGCCATGCTCCTATACTATACCAGGGAATACTCTTCTTTACAGAAGAGGTCAATGGTCAAAAAAGGTGGTAGACCTACTTGATAAGGAAATAGACTTCGGAGAACTAGCAAATCTGGGGAAGAAATTATCTAATACATCAAACGTGACTGATGCTATTTATTATTATGGGTAAATGACTTCTACAGTTAACAACATATTAGAGCAACAGACATCAGCAGGTCTATCAGTAGGCAGAAACAACAGACCTAAAAACAAAACCAACCCATGGTATGACAGGGAATGTTATCTTCTGAAAAATCAGCTCAATGCTTTGTACCAGTCTTATCGAAATGAATGTACTTCCAAATGAATATTTTGAGTTAAATGAATGTACTTTCAAATGAATATTTTGAGCTAAAAAGCAGTATAAGCTGACATTAGCCTATAAGAAACAGGAGTGGCAAAAGGGAAGGTGGGACCTATTGGCTAATGCTGTCCGATCAAATAATAGCAGACAATTCTGGACCCTGGTCACCGGTATCATGACAATATAGGATTACCGGATTGTTTGATACCGGCCCAGATATGGGAGGAGTATTTCTCCAATATATTCTATGATCCAACTGTTCCTATAAATGTTCTCACTGACTTAATAACAACTGATCTACCAGCTTGGCCCCCAGTAATTGCAGAGGATATTAAAGCTTTAATTGGTAAACTGAAGCTTAATAAATCACCAGGTCTCGATGGACTTCCACCTGAAACTTTTAAAATATACTCAGACTGCCCTTACCAACCCTGTTTACTCTGATAGATAAAACTGGGAGGATCCCTGTAGCTTGGACAAAAGCAGTTGTAGTACCGATCCATAAAAAAGGGAAGCCATACCTACCAGAAAATTATCGCCCTATCAACCTGTTATCCATCACAGGAAAGCTGTACGCAAGCCATCTGGCAGATAAATTGACAAAATGGATGGATTCCCAAAAGATACTAGGGCCAGAACAAAATGGTTTCTGTGCAAATAGGAACACACTAGATCACTGTCTAACCCTGGCCCACCTGGCTGAAAAATATAGCGGACTGTTCACTACTTTTTTTGACTTGAAGGGAGCCTTTGATTCAATTTCTAGAAAACTATTATGGGATAAATTGAAAAATACTTCAATAGATAGGAGATTGCTATTTCTTATTCAAAACTTATACTCCCATACTAGTTGCTATGTTCGCTATGGCCACCAAGGTGAACTGACAGAAGAGATTCAGCGTAATCGGGGAGTCAAGCAAGGCTGTGTGCTGGCTCCTCATCTCTTTAATCTGTACATTAACGATCTAGATTCTAGAAGTACACCTAAGGAGTCTGTGAAGATTCTCAGTCATCCAGGTTCGTTTAACTGGGAGTTGAGTCATGGCTACTGGACTTCTTTTTTGAGAGATAGAAATGTTTCGCTGTTCATCCAAACAGCTTCATCGGTCTGAGGAGGGTAGAAGGCCATTTCCCTAAACTTGGTAATCAGCAGATTCCACTATTATTATACGCAGACGATGCTGTAGTCTTATCCCAAACTCAACTGGGCTTAAAAAGACTTTTGGCAGCCTTTGTAAATTATTGTGACAACAACAGTCTAAACGTAAATATTAAAAAATAAAAAATTATGGTATTCTCCAAGGTCTGGAAAAAATTCTGCTGGTCAATTCAGAACAATTCCTTGGACCAGGTAAGAGAATTTAAATACCTAGGACTGAATTTCACATATAACTGTACTTGGACTGTCCAACGAGAGTATGCACAGAACAAGGGCCGTTACTTCACGAACCTCTCGCTGCGCGGCGAGCCGTGATTTCTGCGCGAATCGGTCGGTTTTGTCCGCACGATCCTCCATTTTGGATGCGGCGCCACCCCGACCACGCCCCGACCACGCCCTAAACCGTGCTCCAAGCGGGCGAGAGATTCCCCTGCCGGAGGCCGGGAATCTCCTCGCCGCATCCGCTTCGTATCCAAATTCACGTGTGGCCAGTTAAAAATATATTTATTTTTTTTTAACTTACTTTTTCTCCGAAATGCCGATGCATAGATATTTCGGTTAACCCGTTCTTTTGATCTTGCCTTCTGTACACGGGGCAGGGGGGCAGACAGGGGAAGCGTCCCGGGTGGCGTGAGCAGAGCCCCTCCGCTGGCAAGGGATGGCGAAGGGCTCCGCAGAGGGGGGGGAGGGGGTGTCGGTGCCGCCGCTGCAAGACACCCCCGCGCGCCCACCCAGAGAGCGGCGGCGGGCACACAGGGCGATGAAGCTGAGAGAAGCCTCTCCCCGCCCCGCCCCCAAAAAAAAACCAACCCAGCAGCTCTGCTTCAGGGAAACACGATGGCCGCCCACAAGTCCTCTGACCGCAAATGACAGCTGGGTATTGATGCATCGATACGCCGTGGTAATTTTTTTAAAAAAATAAAAGAAAGCAGAAACCGGACGTTGCAAGTAAGCTTCCGAATGCGAAGGGAGCACGTGAAATACTACTGGATTCGACCCTAAAACCTCGCCCGGTGAGGACACGGAAAGAGGGGTGGGGGCGAATGGAGACCACGTGACTACCACGTGACCGCCTTCGAATTCATAGCGAAGGCAATCACGCTGCGAAGAGAAGTTCTTCGTGAAGTGACGGCCAAGGCTACTAATAGTATGACAGCCATCACTCGTTTTTTCTATATCAATGGAGGCCATCACATTCTCCCTGCTGCCCGTGTTTTTAAAGCAAAAACCAGGACACAACTGCTTTATGGAATACCTATTTGGATGAGTGCTCTTAACTCAGGGATAGAAAAGGTACAATCTACCTTTTTACGCCGAATCCTAGGTGTTCCCAGCTGTGTAGGCCTGGCAGCTTTATATCTAGAAATAGGCTTTGAGCATGTTGAGACGAGAGCGTGGATACAGACATTAAAATACCGGTTGAGAATCCACTTTCAGGCAGAACAACTGGGATATATTTACTATTTGCCATCCGACTCATATATTAGTAAGTGGATGTGTATAATCCAAGGCAAAATTAAATCTATTGGAATGCCCCTTGATTCCATCTTACTACTAGGACAACAACAGGCCTTGCACGCTCTTAGTCAGCGACTTCATGATATAGAAAGACAAGAACTGTCCTCGATGGCGAATAGAACTTGTTCACCACAGGCATATGACATTATCCCAGTGTATCGAACACCTGCATCATACTTATCCACACTCAGAACTCCCCAAGCTTGCAGAGCATTCAACCTCGCAAGATTTAATGTTCTCCCCTCTGCCTTACTTCAGGGCAGGTTCCAGGGAATCCCCCGACAAGAACGACTTTGTCCGTGTGGAGCTGGCGTCCCAGAGTTCCTGTCACATGTCCTCCTACACTGCAACTTCTATGAGAAAATCAGGAGGGATCTGATTTATCCCTTGGTCCATAGACTGCAAGGGAACTCAGATAAGTGGTTGGTTGCATATTGTCTAGCGCAGTGTTTTTCAACCTTTTTTGGGCCAAGGCACACTTGGCTCATGAAAAAAATCACGAGGCACACCACCATTAGAAAATGTTTAAAAAATTCCTCCCCCCCTTCCCCCCGGCACCGCAGCCGCCAACACACCAATTCCCCCCCCCGCTGCTGTTTCCCAAAGCAAAACAGAACCCTCCGTCCTCGGCGGCGGCGGGGGCGGTTCCGAGGCGCTTAGGCGCTTCCCACCAGACGAGGAGAGTGCGGGGAACGGGGGAGGGGGCGGACAGGAAAGGGCCGGTTTGTCGGTGCTGCTGCTGCGGGTGGTTTTGTGGAGGGCTTCACCGCCGCCGCCACACACGCACGCACGCACGCACGCACGCGCGCGCGCGAGCGCGCACGCACACACACACACACACACACACACACACACACACACACGACGGCTGTGCAGGCAGGGAGCGCCGAGGGGAGCAGCAGGCGGGCTTCCCTCCGCGCGGCCGGGGCGCAACGAGGAGAAGTTGAGCAAACAGGAATAGGGTTGGGCGCGCTGCTGCGCAGAGAGACACAGAAACACACGCACACACCGGGAGCCAGCGCCGCTGCCGCCGCTCTGATTCATTGGCCCAAAGGGGAGGAGAGGAGGAGGCGGAGTTGCTGCTACTTGCTCGCCCAGCCCGCCCTCCAGGCCCCGCAAGAGGAGGCAGCTGGTCCGCATCGCCGCCCCGCAGCTCCTCCTCCTCCACGCGGGCGAGGTGAGAGGAACCCCCGGAGGTGGCCAGCAGGCAGGAGGGCACAACGGCGGGAGGAAAAGGCAGCCTGCGGCCGCTCCCCTCTACTCTTTCCCCGCGGCCGCAGGTGCTGGGTGGGGGTGGCTGGGGTGCTGTGTGCCTGGGGCGGGGGATCCTACCTGGCTCGGCCTCGTGGGTCCCGGCTCTCTCTCGCTCTCTAGTCAGCCTCCTCCTCCTCCTCCTTTTTTTCTCCTTCCCGCCCACGGCCAGCCTTTCCTTGGCGCGCAAAGCAAAGCACGCCGGGAAAGGTAGTCCGGTCTCCTCCCCAGGACCTGGGGAGGAACTACACAACCGCTGCCTTGCTGGTGTGGGAAGAATTTTTCCACGGCACACCAGCCAAGGTCCCACGGCACAGAAGTGTGCCGCGGAACAGCGGTTGAAAAATGCTGGTCTAGCGGACCAGAACTCTCACATAACAACTCAGGTTGCTAAATTTGTTTTAGCTGCAATCCATAGAAGGGCCATGTTGATGGCAGAAGGCTGACTTATATGTACCTTTTGGGAGGTTATAGTTTCTGTGCTGACATTTATGTTTTGTACTATCGCTGTTCCTGTTCTTTGTCCTGTTGTTTTACTGAATTGGGTCATATGACCGTAATAAACGAAACTGAAACTGCTTTCCTAACACCCACATTTTTGCAACCTGTTTTTACAACAGAACAAAAAAAATTGTGCATCTTTTTGCAACAATACACATTTTCAACATTCATTTTTAACAGTGTATGTATGCTACACAATGCACAGCAGTCTTCACATATGTGAATTTGTAAGGCAAAGTGTGCTTTGATTTGCAACAAATCTTGGTGAATGTGAAATGAACAACTTTGGCAAGAAGCTCAAAAGTACCAATATTGTTTTCCTCCTGTAAATCAGAAACTTCTTACACAGATTATTATGGAAATGACTGAAAGATATTATCATCATCATTATTTAATATTGCACTTCTTGTTTCTCAGTGTTGCTGCTTCTGGGGGCACTTCAATGGGCCAAGCCTAAAAATCAGGGGCCCTAAATATTTGAAGGTAAGGAGATATGTTTGCAAAATCAGTGGTTTTTATATTACAGAAACCAAATTAGCAGTTTTCAGGATCTGTTTTGAAATGGCAGCCAAAACTTCTGCTATACTCCCAGCTGCTGAAATTAGTATGGGGGAATGACCTGAACTTGCTTCTACACTCCATTAATTCCTTGCCTTAACGTTTGGTACCTTGCTACTTTATGTACTTTTGAGGTTGCTTGTTGACCGAATTACAACTTTTTTCTTTGCTGCTTAATGCTTATTATGTTTTATTCATGATAATGTGTGTGTTCCAGTCTAGTACTGTAGTTTCGTTTTCTAAAATTGAAGGCAGCCAGAATTTATAGTATGGGGGAAAAGATGTGAGTCAACTGTTAGATCTGCTGAAAAATCATCTTTGCGACTTGATTGTGTCTGCACGTACGATATGTTGGATGCTAAACTGGGATATCCATATATGAAGTGAATTGTTTCATCAGACCCATAGCAGGCCTTACTTAAACTATCACTTAAACTTTACTTTATAGTTATTTTCTGATAGTATCTAGTGCAGATAATGTGGTCTCAGATTCCACAGATAAATCCCTCAATTTCAGTCTGGACCTAATTTAAACCACAGGCTATACTGTTGCTTATCAGTGTTAACATCCAGGAGGTAACTGGAGTGCTGTCCACATAACCGTTTCTGAAGTCAAGTACCCTGCACTGTGGAACTTCCATTAATGCATCCTGGTTCTGACTTGCAATACCAAGTTTTGCACCTACTTCTCCTATCGTCTGACGAATCAGGACTATGTTCCCAAGGAAGCATTTTGGCCATTTGACTGTTTGACACATATAGAGATGCCTGAGAATGATAAGCCTGTGTCCACCCATGCTCTCTGTAGCAAACAGAGGAGCTCCGTACATGCCATTTGATGCTGGTGCTGGTGTTTTCACTAGACTTAAGTTATCCTACTTAAATTGCAGAGATCATTATACTTCCAGTTCACAATCATAAAAGAAAAATTTAATATAGGGTTGCCCAGCTATAAATAACAGTAACTTTTCCTTTCACATCAAGTTCTGTTCTGAACACCAACTTCACTCTACCCTGAACAATGGTTTCAGTTCTTTGTGGTTTATATAGACAGTTTTGTAGATGACTACAAAATAGCATTTGTAGGTTTTATAGGTAATGTATAGGTTTTTGCTCCTGCAAGTACCAAAACGACTGCTAGCTGGCGAGCTCATAATTGCAATTTTGTGAGAGCTTTTTATACATTCAGAATAATGGTGTGACATCAAATCATTGCCGACCTCTAGTGACCTTTTCCAGGGTTTTCTAAGTAGACCATACTCAGAAGTGGTTTATCATTCTCTCCTTCTGGGAGCATACTGTAGCCCAAGACCGCTTGGGGTGACTTTTCTTTAAGGAAGCACAGCTTAGTTGGCATAATGGAGGGCATAATGACAGTATAGAGGGGAAACTACTTTTTTTCCTGAACTGAAGTGGTGGACCTGGCCAGCAAGCTAAAGGACTTACTCCACTACAAGTTTGCTTTGTTGTGGAAGGAGAAGCAGCAATCTGCTTGGACCCCCAGTTAAACAGTAGGCAATGTTATCTCTCTGTCACATGCAGTAGTATCTAGTGAAGAAAGTATGGCTAGCAATGAGGGGCAACACAGAGCAGAAAGAAATGAGCTATATTCATAGCACACAAAGAAGGAGGAAGGCTTCCTCTCCTCTATGCTGCAGATAGGGTAGGTGCAGGCAAGTGGAAATGGGCTGGAACACACTGGCCGCTGCTGCCTGTAAGTCTCAGGGGTCATTAAAGAGGTAGGTTGTTAAGTGAGTAGTGATTGTAGCAGCACCAGCAGCAGTATTCTAGAGTCTAGGTCAGTGATGGCGAACCTTTTAGAGACCGAGTGCCCAAACTGCGATTCCAAACCCACTAATTTTTTTGCAAAGTGCCAATACAGCAATTTAACCTGAATATAGGTGGCTGTGAAGGGGTGATGTTGGGTGCCCACAGAAAAGCCTCCGTGTGCCACCTTTGGCACCTGTGCCATAGGTTCGCCAACACTGGTCTAGGTCCTTTATCACTGCAAGAAGAGGGCCAGTTTTCTGGGACACTGTCTTGACAAGTATGGGAGGGGCTGTCCTCCAGCATCATCACCCCATAGGAAGCACATGGCAGAGGTAGAGGCATACATGCAGGATCCCGGTAAGCCAAACGAGGCCAATCCTTTACACTAAAATGTTATCAAAAGAAATAATGCTGCTTACACGATAAAAGGCCGTCTCTGTAGGCTTTCTGTGTGAGCATGAGCCACCTCAGAGCAAGAAGTCTGCAGGGCCTTCACAGTCAGAAACAAATACTAACCTGCCCCAAGAGGTTGGCAACTAGCCAGAAAGAGAGAACACTAGCCAAGAAGAGAGATAAAGAAATGTCATGGAACAAAAGAATCTATCAGCATGGAGCTTTCCTCAACCCCAGTCTTGCATACATGCACGCATGCGCGCACACACACACACACACACACACACACACACACACACACACACACACAGAGGGAGAGAGAGAGAGAGAGAGAGAGATGCAATGTGAAATCTCTTTACCCCAGGACTGGGTTTCCCTATGAGCTGTAGGGATTAAGCCCAGGGCTAGAAGTTTCCCTCCCTGATGCCATAGATTGGTCTAATCCAGTCACCAGTTGAAAGGAATAGAAGAATATGCTTTCTTAATTCCCGCTTAAACCAATGGACTTAAAAGTACTTGAATAAATTGTGACCACTATGGACACAATACTAACAGACTGGCATTTTACACTTGTGTGTCTGTGTGTTGTGTCATTACAATCATGACCGACTCTTCGTGACCATGTCCATGGAGTTTTCTTGGCAGGAATACTGGAGTGGTTTGCCAATTCCTACTCCAGGTGCTTACAGTATGAACTGGCAAACCACTCTACCTGGGTATCATTAATAATAATTTAATTCTATTTCCACTCTCCTGCCAGAGGCATCCAGAGTCACATTAAACATCATGAAAACATATTAATAAAAGTACAAATAAAAGATGCTCAGAAGTGGAAGGTGATTCTTGACAACAATTCATGCACACACTTGTAGAAAACCAGTCAAATAAAATCATCATTGTCTAGACCCAAGATGAAGTTCCATTGATTTAATCTAAGCCACCTGGGATCATACAGAAAGCAGGCCCAGGTTTCTTACTCCATTTTGCAGTGGAAAATGTCCAAATGGTAAGCAACCGTTTGAGCTTAGCTTCTTTTATGCTACTGTGACCATTCTTTATAAAGAACTGTGTTCAGAAAGTTCTCATTGGGCAAAGGAGATGGGAAGGAGATGGGGTTGATTCCACCCACCCACTCCAGTGCTTCACCTCCTGTGCAACCTCCAGTACCATCACTGCTCTGGATTGTCTCTTGACCTCTCCTAGTATCGGTCTGTATGGGAAGGAGTGCAATACAGGATGGAAAGGGAAGGGGGGGGAAACCAATCTGACTCCTATCCACAAGTCCACCAGTGGGACCCTATTTCAGAAGTCTCCCGAGACAGAATGCTGATGGTGGATTCAACCCAAGTGGGTGAGGAAAGGAACTGAAGTAGCAGTAGTTAAAGTCCTATCAATCTTATCATTTAAAAAAATACTGCTATGCATTGGACTTTAAGCAGCCCGAATCATTTAATTACTGCTAGTGCTACCACAGTTGCTTTCCTGGGCTTTCAGATGGCTATGATCCTTATTTGATTATAGCCCTTCAAGCATTTAATGAGCATGGGAATTGATAATGTGCCTAGAGGAAAAGCTGTGCCAGACTCCACTTTACTGAGTTTTGCAATGTACAAACACACTCCAAAAAGAAGAAGAAGAAGAAGAAAAGAAACAAAGAAAGAAACACAAACACAGCTGCTCCGACGAAGCTCACAGGGATTTTTTTAAAGAAAGATGAAATGAAAAGTAGGTGAAATAATTCAGCTTGTAAGATTTATTCAGACACTATTTTGATCCATTCTTCTTTAATCAGAAACGCTTCACTTTCAACTGTAAAGGATGCCAATTTGCATACTGTTAGGATAACTCTTCTTTACCACAAAAAGAGGGAGAAAATGCTTAATGGATACCATAATGCATTTCCCAACCCACTTATTCTCTTTGGCGTAAGTTATACTGGCCGGACTGTTTTGGAGCTCCTACATTCTGTTTTCCCCATTCCCAAAGCTGGTCCATTACCAGCTGACAAAAATACAATTATAAAACACCCTCTAACCCAGGAGAAAAACTAGCCCAGAAAACTTGGCTGACTCGACAGTTTTTGAAATATAATACCAGTACCTCCAACCCTGATCTTGTGTTCAGCACAATAGGGATTCTACTGCACACTCAAAGCTTTTGTGTGAGATTCCTAACTGCATCACTCAAAATTATAAACACACGTAAACAACAAGCAAATGGAATCCTGAAGCCACCTGAGTGTCTTTAACTGTGTGATATGTAAGTACTGTGTGCGTGTACAGAATTTCAACAAATAGGACCAAGTATTTTCTGAAAGAGGAGAATATGCTGAGGAAAGTGAAAGAGAGGGCAAATAACAATGGATGCGGAGGAGAAATCAAGATATATGACAGATTTCCTTTGGGACCCCCAAAGGTAGGTAAAGTAAAGGTAAAGCAGTTCCTTAAAACAATGTTCCTTGTGACATTGGACACAAAGGAGTTAATACCACAGACACGCCACTCACTACTGCCAGCAAAAACTACAACAGTACAGCATTCCAAGCACAAACTCTCTAATTTTAACAGAACAGAAACAGAAAAACAGAAAAAGGAAAAGATGTAACTTTTTCAGGTGACATTTTTAGCACTGAAAACTGCAGTTGCTTTCTGCGCTGTACTTCATTATGTTAAGGTAAATAAAATTAAAAAGCTATTTAAAATGATTACATTCCAGTTATTATGCAATCTATAATGCTACTTAATGCCAGGTAATCTAACAACTGATGAATGGACCTCAATGACTTTCAACTGAAAGTACAATCAATCAACATTTCAGCTGATCTCCAGATAGGTCAGCTTTTTTTTTTAAATGAAAGCAGAGAGTTATAATCTACTCATGCCTAATTCTAATGAATTACAAACATACTGTGCTAAGATAATACTGAATCTTTTTGTCCTTTGGTTTTCAGACAGCAGCTATGGGAGACAAAAATTCTACACAGGATTTTTTTGGAGGGAAGACAGTCCTTTTATGACTGAAGGGAAATATAAGAAAGCTTGTACACAATGGTCACTTTTGAAGAAGGATTTCTAAAAAGTTTAAATTCTTTTTTATATGCAAAAAGGGGAATAAATAGAACTCCTTACCATATGCAGGCGAGCTGATGGTGTTCGTCTAAAAGGATTTCCTACTGGGACAAAGCTTCCTGTGAAAAGACAAAGCTGTGAAATATCTGATTGCTATCTCCTTTCAGTTTAATAAATCATTTTATTTTTAAAAACATGATGATAGTAAAATGTTTTACAAAACCCTGAATGCGGGAAAAAAAAACCAGCAGCTGCTTTAGTCCCAGCTATGCACCCTTCAGTCAGGAACAGTTGGAGGGTTTATAACTAACAGACCTGACACAAGGTTAGCTAGTCTAATATCTCCATTCAAATGATCTGGAAAAATAGCAGAAGCCTTGCTGCTGCATACTACCTTGCACACCATTATTGAAAAGCAGCACTGCCTGTGTGTGATATTGAATCTTTGACTCATGCATACAAGGTGTCCCCCCCCCTCCTCTCATCAGAAGTGGTCACAACACCTTTGTATTGAATTACTCATTTTATTTGAAATAATAGGTAGAGGCTATTCAGCATATTCCCTTTGATCGTACGACTTCCTAGCATCGCATATCTTGCTGTTTATTTTATTCCAACGAATACAGCTTATTTTGAAAAGGGTGTACGGTATTTTTTGGTCCTTTTGCATTTATTATTATTCTGACTCTAGGCTCCAAGAAATCTTTTCACTAAGCATGGCCTCATCTTTTCTCCTCCTCCCCCATTTTATAATTGACAAGCACTAGAGATGGGCACGAATCGAATTTGTTATTCGTTTCATTATTTGTTATTCCTTTCATTACAACTGCCCCCTCAAAGGAAAATGAAATGAAATGGAACAATTATTTTGTTTAGTTTGTTTCATTTTTAGTCTCCCCCCCACTGTTGCTGACCAGCCCTTGCAGAGGAGACTTCCAAAGCGGTAACGCCAATCAGCTGTAGTGTGGCCAACACTTATTTTTTTAAAAGTGCCCTCAGTCGGCTGCACTACAGCAGAAAAAGCAGGTGCTATTTGGGCCTGTGTTAAGAGAGGTTTAGTCTTCAAATCCTGTGAAGCACTATTTCCTGTCTATGTGGCATTGGTTAGGGCAGGCTTTATCTTGACTACAGTGTTCATTTCTGGATACCACATTTCTGGATACCACATTTCAAGAAGGATTTCGACAAATTGGAGCAAGTTCAGAGGAGTGCAACAGGGATGATCAGGGGAATGGAAACCAAGCTCTGATAAGAAAGACTGAGAAAAATGGGCGTATATGACAATCACCCCAGAGTGTGGGAAATGTAATGAGCTCAAGCACATTTGGAAAATGATTAGTAGCCTCCATGACTGTGGTAGGAGAACTGCCAGGGAAGCGAGCTAAGGGAGAGTTGTGGGAATCTTTGTTCTGTTTCCTCACACTTAATGGAAGTAGTTGATCAAATTATTCTTGGTGAATAAAGTTGTAAATAACTACATGAATAAATGTGCAGTATCTGTAATTTGTAAGTTTACTTTGAAGCCATAATTGCTTCACAGCTATGTAGAATATTCTCACGTGATTTAAAAAAAAACTAGCCACTTGTACAGATGAGAAAAAGTGTCTTGGTGTTACTAAAGAATTTTCACTCAAAACAATACAAATGGGTAGAATTTGTCAATTTCCTTTTTAGCTTTCTCCACAGTGGGTGGAGATTCTGCCTGACTTCATAGTGATCATCATAGAGAATATCACAGACCTGCATAATTGTACTGTCTATATCTTGCAGCATTTCTTTTTTTTTAAAAAACACCTAACATCCCCCACAGTACGGCTAAGCAGGCATTTTAAAAAAATGCCCCTCATGCCTTCCCATGTAACAAAGACACTCTAATGTTACTTGTGGTGCAGTCTTGATTTGCAAAATATCAACCACATGTGAACATCAATGTTTTCCAGGGTCAGCCTTATATGTTGCTGCACAACACTGGTGTCGTAAACAAGGCATGTAGCTTGAATCTGTACCGAGGTATATCTTGTTTCCAGCCCAAAATTTGTTGATCCCAAAATCAAGCAAATGCGATTGTTACTGCAGTGTTAGAAATTGCTGTTGCAGAACGACAGCAACAATGACAACTGTGGTGGGTTTCCCCCTACTTTGAGGGCTGTGTTCCCTAGAAGGTGCTGAGGTGATTTTCCTAACAGCTGGCTGGATGCCAAAACTTTGAGGAAAGAGTTTCATTGAGATCAGCAGGTGCTTTGGTAAAACGGAGGGAGACACCCAAAGTGAAGTATAACTTGATCCTGTGGATGTGTATTATTCAAACAGGTTGTGTCAAGCTATCACCCAGTTAGGAATGAAAATAGAACTGGAGCAGTTGCTTTTTGCAATTTATTTGACCCGACTCGGCTTGAACTGTAGATGGTAGCTGGCCTAGAGACCTTACAGAGAACCAGTTTTTGGCCACCTCAAGGGCCACGTATTCTCTCCTGGAACACACAAATGTCCTCAACTTGTTTTCCGATCATTCACACTTCAGAAAGCAGGGTCTTCTCAAAGATGCAACAAAGTGGCAAGGTCATGGAAAAGGAGTAGACCTTTTGATCAGTGTTTCCCAAACCATGTGCCATGGCTCCACGGGATGGTGGAAAGTCCACCCAGGGGCATCACAGACTCCTGTTTACCCCCTCCCTTCCCCCTTCCCAAAGTATCATTTACACCAGTGTTCCCCAACCCCCGGGCCGCGGACCGGTGCCGGTCCGTGGATGAATCGGCACCGGGCCGCCGCGCCGCCACCCCCCGCGTCGCCCCCCGCCCGCAACACCACCCCGCAAGCGACCCCGCCCCGCCGTGACCCCCGCATCGTCCCGCCCCCACCCCCGATGCCCCGCATCGCCCCGTCCCGCCGCCGTGACCCCCAATTGTCCCCCCGCCGCCGCCACAATCGCCCCGGGTCCCGCCGCCGCCGCCGCAATCCCCCTGCCGCCGCAATCACCCCTGCCCGCCACCGCTGCCGCGACCCCCCATAATCATCCCCGCCGCTGCCGCGCAATCGCCCCGTCCCGCCGCCGCGACTCCCCGCTGCCGCAATCGCCCCCGTCCGCCGCGCTGCCGCGCGCCCCCGCTGCCGCAATCCCCGCAATCACCCCCGCCCCCACCGCTGCCGCGACCCCCGCTGTCGTCCCGCCGCCCGCCGCCATGTCGCCCGTCCCCCCCGCCGCCACCGCGACCCCGCGCCGCCGCCGCCGCCATCGCCCCCGCCATCGCCCCGTCCCGCTGCCGCAGCAACCCCCACCGTCGCCCCGTCCCGCCGCCGCCGCCAGGACCCCACTGTCGCCCCACAATCGCCCCCATCCCACCATCGCCGCCGCCACTGGGACCCCCGCATCGCCCGCCCCGCCAGAAAGAAAGAAAGAAAGAAAGAAAGAAAGAAAGAAAGAAAGAACGAAGGGAGGGAGGGGGGAGAAAAGGGAAAGAAAGAAAGAAAGAAAGAAAGAAAGAAAGAAAGAAAGAAAGAAAGAAAGAAAGAAAGAGAGAAAGAAAGGAGGGAGGGAGGGGAGGAGAAAAGGGAAAGAAAGAAAGAAAGAAAGAAAGAAAGAAAGAAAGAAAGAAAGAAAGAAAGAAAGAAAGAAAGAAAGAAAGAAAGAAAGAAAGAAAGGAGGGAGGGAGGGAGAAAGAAAGAAAGAAAGAAAGGAGGGAGGGAGGGAGGGAGGGGGGAAGAAAAGGGAAAGAAAGAAAGAAAGAAAGAAAGAAAGAAAGAAAGAAAGAAAGAAAGAAAGAAAGAAAGAAAGAAAGGGGGAGAAGGAGGAAGGGAGAGAGAGAGAAAGAAAAAGAAAGAAGGGCGAAAGGAAGGGAGGGAGGGAGGGAGGGAGGGAGGGAGGAAGGAGAGGAAGAGGAAGGAACAAAGAAAGAAAGAAAGAAGGAGGGAGAAGGAGGAAGGGAGGAAGAAAGTAAGTAAGTAAAGGAAGGAGGGAGGGAAAGAAAAAGAAAGGGAGAGAAGGAATGAGGGCGAATGAGGAAGAACGAAAGAAGGGGAGGAAGGAAGAAAGAAAGAAAATGAGTAAGAAAGGAAGAAAAAGAAAGGGAGGGAGGGAAGGAAGGAAGGAAATAAAGAAAGAAAGAAAGAAGGGAGAGGAGAGGAGAGAGGAAGAAAGAAAAAAGAAAAGGGAAAAAAAGAAGAATAAAGGAGAGTGGGAGGGAAGGAAGGAGAGGAGGAGGGAGGGAGAAAGAAAGAAAGAAAGAAAGAAAATGAGGAAGGAAGGGAAGAAAGAAGGGAAGGAAGGAGGTAGAGCGGGAGGGAAGGAAGGAAGGAAAGAGAGGGAGGGAGAGGGAGAGAAATAAAGAAAAAAGAAAGAAGGGAGAGGGAGGGAGAGAAATAAAGAAAGAAGGGAGAGAAAGAGGAAGGAAGGAAGGAAGGAAGGAAGGAAGGAGAGTGGGAGGAAAGAAAGAAAGAGGGAGGAAGGGAGAGAGAGCAAGAAAGAAAATAAACAAGGGAGGGGGGAGGGAGGGAGAAAGAAAAGGGAAAGAAAGAAAGAAAGAAAGAAGGGAGGGAGAAAGGGAGGGAGGGAGAAAGAAAAGGGAAAGAAAAAAAGAAAGTAAGGAGGGAGCCAGGGAGGCCTCATGTCAAGGAAGGGCGAAGGGTCCCAAGACCTCACGGCGGCTGGGTAGCCCCCCCCCGGGGGGGGGGAATGCGAGGAAGTAAAAACAGTGTTTCCTTGCAGCGATGCCAAGGACTCATCGCACAACACTGGCTCTTCGGCTTGAGTACGGAGATGAGCACCGCCCCCTAGAATGGGAAACGACTAGCACGCATGTGCGTCAGCGGCCGGGGGGGGCATTTACATTTTTTATCTTATTAAATCAAAACAAGCGGGCCAGGGAAAAATTATCAAGCATTTACCAGCCCACGGTGATAAAAAGGTTGGGGAGCACTGATTTACACCACTTGTTTGCAGTTTCTCTGGTGTCCATGCAGAGAAACGGAACCCTGGCTCAAGACTGTTCACAAGAGAACCTTTCCTGACCACCCCCACAAAATATACAGCTTCTCTGTTTTTGTGGAAACTACTTCTCTTGGAACAGACAGTCCATAAGTGCATTTCCAGTAAGCCAACTATATATAGCAGAGTTTCTGGTTCCATCAGGTGGCCACCCCTGGTAATTAAGCTTGGGAAGGTGTATTCATGTTTTTGGTTGCTATTTTGTTTTTTAATTGTATGATATGATTATTTTTTTCCAGGCAGTGGATAAGTGAAACCATGGGTACTGATCCTGTAGTCATGGCAGTCATACTGTACTGAATAGCTGTGGCCAGTAAGTCAAGGGAGCCATGACTGAAAAAATGTGTGGGAGCCATTGCTTTAGATATGTACAGTGGACCCTTGTATAACAAACAACTTGTATAACATAAAATGTGTACAACATAAAATATTCTGGAGATAGGGGAAATTTGCTTAACAGAATCACCTATGGGGAAAAACCGTACAACATAAAAATGGGATTACTCCATTTTTAATGCATTCTTATGGGGAATTTGTATAAAGGAAAATTTGCTTAACATAATTTCATTTGGAATGAATTAATTCCTTTATAGTAATAGGTCTCCCAAGCATATAGGGGTTCCTCATTTACTCTCTTTACAACTATATTTTGCCTGTGCCACAAACTGACAGATGAAGTCTACATTTTAAACTAGGGGATTATCCAGTGGATAAGAGTTACAATAACTTCATACCTTTCTTTCAACTTATGATGGCATTTGTCATCATTTCCCTCTATTAGGCACAGGTAGAAGTTACAAGAGCAAAAGGAAACACCCCCATCGTGTTCACTTGTCACTGCATTCATAGTTTATAAATGTTATGAAATATGACCAATATTTTAGAAAGAACAAAAATGACATTGGACTCAAGAGCAGGACAAGAGAGATAAGCAAAATCAGCTTTTCTATAGGCAATAGATTCCAGAGTCCTATCAGAACTGCAGCTAACACAATGTCCTGTCTATTCTCAGCCACCAAAGTGTTCATTCTGGGCATAACATCCATAAGCACACCATTCCGGTTGCTATTCTGAGTGATATTCATTCGTTGCCCAGATTCTCAATTACTGGGAATTTTTAAAGCTGAAATTACTCAGGTGCATTGGCAGCGATCCATGGGAATGCTTGCACAATCTCCACCTGTACTTTGCCTACCTTAAGCCAGTGGTATTAGTCACACTCCTAAGAAATTTCCTCACAAATATTTGAACACTGGAAGATATTTATATATGTAATTAGATGGCACCACCTCAAAGAGCTGGCTTACCCACAATGTTGCAAACGCTGGTGTTTGAATATTGTCTCGCCCATGGGTAGTTTCAATGATAACAGGTTTATCAGTATTCTAATAACCAAGTTCACTACCTGGTGGCATCTTTGTCAGGTACAAGGCTAAAAAAATGAAGCAAACTTGATTCAGGGAGAATAGAATTCCATTTTTAAAAGGCTGCTAAATATTCACCTTATTGGGGCACAATTTCTTGTGGTGTGCAATGTTAATTATTAGATAGCTGCAAGTGAGCTGCGTAAACCACTCAGGGGTTCACAGCGAGGGGTACTTCTTGCGCAGGACCCAGAACCCTGTAAAACTAAATGGCTACTTTTTGTAGAATTCCGTGCTGAACTATCTTGCTAATATCCTAAAGCATTTCATTGTTTAATGGCCTGAAACCCAGAAACCTGGCATCCCTGCCAAAGCAACCAGTATGGATGACATATTGGAGTTGCGGTATTTTTTAAAAAATGTATTAATTTGTCTTCAGATTACAGTACCATTGTTCATCACCAGGAGGCAGACTTCCCCAAACTTCCTTAAATGCTAAAGATGAAGCTGGTGGGAGGCCCATGACATTCATTTTTCCACATCCCTGGAGAGAGCTCCACTCATGCTTATCTCTGAGCTTTTCAAACACTAAAAAAAAAAAAAATACAAACAGAGAGACAGACAAGAACCTGCTGTCTGGTAAAATGTAGGTGGGGAGATAATGAAGGTGAGTAGAGGGAATAGTAGAATAAGCGCTAGATTGGAGAAAATGATAGACAGAGGAGATGGGTGGGGGTAAAAGGAAGGGCAGACAAAAAAGAATGTGGATGGGTTGGTGGAGGGCCAATATTTATAGAGCTGATTTGTCTGGTAGTAAATTAATATACAATTTATGAGAGCTGTCCGTGTTCTCTTAAAACATCCATGTAGACAGCCTATGTATTTGTCAGGAAAATCAGTGAACAGGTTTATACATTTTGTTCTGCAATAATGACTGTGACCTGAAAAACCTAATCAAGAAAAGAGGAGAGTGTATCTCTTATTTTGGGCTTGGGTCAAACTGTTTATACATTTGCTGGTTAATATTTACTAGAGGTCACTACAAATGGTTTGGGAAGAGAGGTTTCAGTCTTGTACCTACGAAGAAAGAATCCAAACAGATGAGCTTTGATGGCTGGTTTAGCAAACATACCACAGGGGCTAGATAATGTTATGGAATATTGGCCACAAACAAGCTGACCACAGGAAGGGTCCTGAGCAAGAGGCTGTCAGCTGGGGAGACAATGAAGTCAATTGGTTGGTGGAGTCTGCTCTGAAGAAGGCAAGAGAGGAACGGGAGAGCTTGAATCAGTCTCGAAAAGAAGTACCAATAACAGCAGCAGCAAGACCAGATAGCCAGCCAATTATCACCAAGGCTGTAGCCAGGAATGGATCATGGACTAACTAGTCTGGAGGCATGCACCTCGCACTCTGGTCACTTGCTGTCTATGGGTGGAACTGAGGACGACTCATCAGGAAGCTTCCAAGGATAGTTGAAGCCTGAGTGAAAGCTGGGGGATGAGGTCAGAGGACACCATTGCCAGAGCAGCTGATCATCTTCAGAAAAAAAAAATCTAAACCACTTCTGCAACTTCCCAGCATACAGTTTAATGAAATGAAAGAGAAAATGGCATCTCAAGCCCTTTGTGATAGGCTTGTGACAAGGGGGATGAAGAACTAAGGACTGCTTGGCTCGGGTAGGTATGCTACTTCCCTAGTACTTTTCGAGGAAGTAAGAAGGATTAGAAAGTTCATTGTAATTTGGGAACGCTAAAATAAATCTATCAGAGTTAAAAATGTCAAAATATTTTTAGTTTTGTTTATTTTGTATTCCCTATAGTAACCACCGTAAAATTCCATTGAAACCTTTAAATAATACATAACAAATGTTCACTAATAAATACTCTTTGTTGTTTAGTAATAAATGTTACTGCAGTATCTCTTCTTTATTCTATATCAATGATTTGGGTTTGTCCTGCAATTCAAATACCACAGATATGGAAAGGAACGCTTTAAAATAAAAGACTAAAAATTACTGGGTGGCAGTGGCATTAAATAAGGTTCAAGTAAGATGGAATATCATATAGCATGTTTACATCCCACCCAATATCCATAACAATTGAAGTTGCAGGAAAAAACAAATAAGGGCCAGGTTTTGCCAAATTTCCTCCAGCACTTCATGATACATAAGACATCTTAATCCCTTTCCTCTGTACAGAAAACCATTTGGAACAGAGTGACAGCAGATGTATCTAGTCTTCCTACATACATCTTAATGTATATGAGGTTCTCTATGTCCAGCACACTTCCCCACTTATTCTGTGTGGTGGTAAGAGTAGCAGGATGGACAAAATCTATGCTGGGAGTGTACTGAAAGTCTGTAAACTTCTAGGAGGGTGTCAGGGCCCCGAGGCCTCCTTCCACTTTACATCCTTCCTAGTGTCATGGCACTCCCTCTGCCAAACATTTTGTTCTGCTTACTGAAAATGAGTAAGAAAGCTTGATGATGTCACCAGAAAAAATCACAATATAGCTCAATCTTCATTGATATGTAACAGATCCAAAAATTGATTCATTCTGGATGTTCAACAGTGTTCTTAATCTGCATTTAATGGATTAGTGCTGAGTTTAGTCATGAGGTGTGGTCTCTCCAAAACTAATCCTTGCCTAGTTCAGTAACACCAAGTTTCTTGCAAAGACATACATTTACTTGAGATTTTAATGCTCACTATGTGCTCATAGCAAAACTAAAGGTGTTACAAACTTAGAAGGATAAATGCAACAGATACATGAATGGTTAATTTAAGGAAAGCCTTGGCCCGGATTACGCAGGATTTCAACATCGGCCTAAAGATATATCTGGGAGAAAGAACATCTGCAGAAAGCAGCTAAATGCAGCTGCTTAGAGAAGATTGCTATTGTGGTGGCTGTCCTCATCGCCTCAGTGTTTACCACATTATTGTGCTGCATATTACAACAGAAGAGGGGAAGTATGCACATCCTTGATCATGAAATTGACGCAAACAAATTGATGAATGGACCATAATGGTGTGTTGGATGCCTCTGTCCAGTACATAGGCTTCAGCACAATTAAGGATGGGTAAGTGGCCAGTACAATAGCTCCCCTCCTGACATATAATATGAATATGAAGATAGGAGGCAAAAACAGCATGTACTGAGCATCTGAAGTCTGGAAGCATGAAACATGTACTTCCTTTCAAAGTTTGGGAGCTGTCCATAATCAGTTTGTGTAAGACCCTACCACTAACCCTTCCTTTGCCCAACAATAGATATATATTGCAATCCTAGGGACACAGGGAAAGAACAATACGGTATATAAATTGCAATCCTAGGGACACAGGGGTAGTCTGCAGTGTTCAATGGGTCCCGGGACAGAGCTAAAGCACTCAAATAATTTGGCAATATCACTAGGAACCAAGAAAACTACAGATTCCAGGATTCCTGCCATTTAGAAATACATTTATGTGCTCCCAAGTCAATTCCAGCGTATGATGATCCATTCCAGAATCTTCTTGTAGGTATAAATTACTCAGAAATAATTTACTGTGTCCTTTTTCTGAGGCAACCTTCTGCAACTGTGTCGCATATCCAAAGTTGTACAGGATGGCTCTCTTCTGATGGAGAACTGAACTCCATATTTCAGGCTCAGCAGCCAGCATTTGGAAGTCCACTCAGTGCTGTTTTAATTGAGCCCATTTTGCGCTGACTTCAGTAGAGCTTGTTTCATTATTAGATGGAGCTAAAGAAGAGAGTTTGTGGGTGGGGTTGGGGAAGCTGATTTAAGGATGAAACGAAGCAGTCATTATTTTCTTAGACCCCAACAAATATTGCCCCTTATGCTTTCTGAGAACCAGCCTTCATTCCCAAGGCCCCAACAAAAATACTAAGCTGGGAGTGGGGAAAATTAGTTCCCTTATGTACAGTTTCTTGAAGTCCACGGGCTGGTCCATGGGCTTGGGGGAGGAACATCACCCTGATAAACTTGAACTCATCCACCAAGTCCTTCTCAGGGTCTGGAGGATGAGCAGGTGCCTTGTCCATAAGAAGAACTGCCTTCAAAGGCAGCTTCTTCTCCAATAAGTAGTGCTACTTCACAGCAGGCCCAAATACCAGGTTGGTCCACTCAACAAACAAGACATGGGTCACCCACGCCTTGCTGTCGCAGCACCAAAACACGCCCATCTTCCTCTTGTACACCCTGTGCTTCTTGAATGCCCATGGGTTCTCTGAGTGGTAGGCCAACAGAGGCTTGATCTTCAGGTCAAGAAAGGAAATCTCCCCTGCCACACACATGCAGATAAACAAAGAGAATCATGCAGGAAACCCCCCCACCCCGGCAAAAAAAATTCAAGGACAAGGAAGGAAATCCACCACCACCACACACAAACACTTTTGCAGATGGGAAAAGAGAAACTATACATGGGAATGGGAGAGAATGCTTCGTTCACCTCCATTTATTTCCTAGTGCGGGCCTGCCCAACGCGTCAACCGCGGGCGACATGTCGCCTGCGGCACCGTCAGAGGTCGCCTGCCAAGTCCCTTCCAGTCTCCCGACTGCGAGCGAGCAAGCGGGTGGGGGGTGAGCAGCGAGCGAGCGAGTGGGTGGGCAAGTGGCGGGTGAGCGGAAGGCTGCGCCCCACTCCCTAACCAGTGCCGTTGGGCGGGTCTGGCCTCTCGCGGCAGCGGCATCTGAAGCGGGCAGAAGAGGAGGAGGAGGAGGCACGCAGTGGTGAATGATGGAGCGGGTCTCCGCCGGCGCATCCAGAAAGTGCAGTGCCCCACCGGCCACTCACCTACAACTGGTTGCCCAGCAACCAACTGGCACCTTTTTTCACCAGACACCCGCCGGCCAAGCATGGAAGAGGAGCCTCAGGGACAGCGGCGGCAGCGACCCCAGCGCCAGCCGGCAGCCCCAGAGCAAGCGCCTTGCCAAAGGGAACATTGCCTCCCTTCTGGCCGTACAAGCTTCTGCCAAGGGAGAGCGCCGTGCATGTCGCGTCCCCATGTGCCACCTCTGTCTCTCCTTGTCTTCCCACCCTCACTGGCTCGAAATCACCCACACTCGCACACCGACGAAGCGTGCAAGAGCCCGGGCGGCACTGGGCCCAGTTGGCTGCTTTGGCGGTGCTCGGCCGACGGCGCATGCGATGGCTTGGTGCCCTCCATCCCGCCCCTTTTCCTTTTGCTGTCAGAGACCAACCCCCTCCAAAACAAAACACAGCCAAGCGGACATTGGTTCTCTCTCTCTTCCTTCACGCGCATCTCCGCACCCGCCAGCTTTCCTGTTTTTAAACTAGCGTCGGGATGGCCTCCTAAGCAAGGACCTGGCTCTTGAGGGGCTAGCCTTGCCTCGCCCTATCTCCTCCTCTTCCTCACCCTTCTCCTTTCCTCCCTCCCAGCTGCCGCCACCGTCGCCACCACCACTGTGGTTTCGTCCTTCCCCTCCTCAGTGGGTGTCAGCCTGGGTGTCTTCCTGATGGTCTGGCCCCTCTTGCTGCTGCTACCGGTGGTTGCCGCTTTTGTGCCGGCCTTGCGGCTGGCTGGCACCTTCCTGGACCTTTCGTCCCCAGGCTGTCAGCTGGGGGGAGGGGCTCAGGCCTGAATGATGGGCCTGTAGGCTGGGCGAGGAATCCGCTGTGTGGGGGGGGGCAGACAGCAGCAAGAGGCTCAGTTGCCATGGCCCAGTTGCAGCCATGACCACGGCAGCACGATCCCAGCAATTGGCGGGTTGGGGCAATGGGTGGTGGCCGGCGGGTGGGCGAGTGAGTGGGCAGGTTGGTGGGAGGGTGAGTGAGTGGGTGGGCAGGCGAGCAGTGGTGCCCCACCCCACCCCCACTTTCATACGACCCTGGACTCAGACGGCCAGCCCCCACCAGAACAAGTGTAAGCACCTGAGCCCAGGCC
Organism: Phrynocephalus forsythii; assembly: GCA_029282475.1. Taxonomy (NCBI): domain Eukaryota; kingdom Metazoa; phylum Chordata; class Lepidosauria; order Squamata; family Agamidae; genus Phrynocephalus; species Phrynocephalus forsythii. The sequence goes on from JAPFRF010000002.1 coordinate 61,218,668, forward strand.
TGCCTCCCGCTTGCTCTCCCAGGCTCTGTGGTGGGGTTGCTTCTTACATTGGCCCTGAGCCGAAGCAAGGAGGAGGAGGGTGGAGGCTTGGTGACGATGGAATTAAGGTTTCAAGCGGGGAGATGAAGAAGGGCGATGGGAGGGGGGCTCACAGCCCCCAGGCCACGCCTCCAGTTCCTGCCCCGAGCACCATGATGGCGGTGGCGGCGGCAGCCACAGAAGCAATAGGGCTCCTTCCTGCATGTGGCGAGAGAGGCAGGCAGGCAGGCCGGTCTAGGAAGCGCAGCTGCCTGAGCCTCCTTCTGGCAGTGACAGCAATGGGCCAGAGGAGCGCCGCCGCCGCTGTGCAACATGCCCTCAGGATCCGAACCCACCACCAACAGGAGCCTGCTTCGGTTCCTTCCTTCAAGGGGAAGCGGGTGAAGGAAGAGGAGGAGGAAATAACGATGATGATGATGATGATGATGATGATGATGATGATGATGATGATGATGATGATGATGATGATGATGATGCAAAATGAGGGTTTGATGCACAAGAAGCTTCTCCTCCCCCCAGCTCCTGGTGGAATCTGAACTTGGGGGACCTCTTTATGAGCGAGAACGACTTTGAAGTAATCTTAAACAGGGTCTCTGAGCATGTTAGGAAGGTGTGAAGGAAAGGAGAAAGGATCAAAGATGGAGTCTATATGGTTCAGTTACATGTCTTCTCATTCAGGCTAGAACACCAGCAGTCAGCAAGAAGCAGTTTCTATTTCTGTGTGAGAATGTTAAAAGTACACAGTCTGTTTAAGTATTTTTACTAAGTCCAGAGGTGATCTGAGGAAGCCTTTGGGAGAGGACCCAGGACGGTTCCTTGACAGAAGGTGTCCTCCCTTTTTCTTGTCTGTCACCACAATAGCCAACATGTAGTAGTCCTCAGGCACTTTGGGCCGGAAAAAGTAGACCTCGGCCTGTTCAAAGTTGGACAGCCCTGTCCTAGCGAAACCATCTGATATTTGAAAAGTAGAGGGATTTAAATACCCTGTTTGCCTGAAAATAAGACATCCCCTGAAAATAAGATCTACTTACAGTTTTGTCCCATACTGAAATATAAGGCACCCCTCCTGAAAATAAGGCCTCCCCATAATAAGATAACAATAAATGTATACTGTATTTTTCCTCATGAAAAAATAAGACATCCCCTGAAAATAAGACCTATCACATCTTTGGGAGCAAAAATTAATATAAGACACTGTCTTATTTTCGGGGAAACACAGTAGCTTTCAGGAAAATGTATTAGATACAGTGGTTCATTCTGTTTTGCTGGAGTATGCCTATTGCATTTTGGTCACACTTTATTTTTAATTTTATTTTAAAGTTAACGAGTCACTACTAAAAAGCCCTGCTCACAACAGAAAATAACAGAGAGTATTTAATGGACACAGTTCAAAACAGGGTTTTATTGCCAATGAAGTGCTTGGGAAGAGAGGGGTTGGATTTTACAGAACTTAGCAAAATAGACTGCCATGTCAATAAATGTCTCAAGCCTAAACTACAATCCAGACTGAATTGGAACTACATAGGAGATGGGCAACTATTTTCAGGAATACAGTCTTTACCATAGACTTGGAACAGGTTAAGGGCTACTCCAAGTGTGGGAGCTAGCACAAAGCAGTGAAGTAACAAAATACATTTTATTTCTTTTTTGTTTTTATTTGCTGTTTTCTTAAGTTGTCTGTTTACATTTTTCCTTTTTTTAAAAAAATCAGATAATTCAAGTTCCCATTCTAAGAACATGTACACAGAGATAGGAAAATAAATTTCACAAACATCCTCAAGCAAGATTTGACCTCTATGTGTATTTCTTTTGTTTGTAATCATACTGTTGTAAAGTATCATCTCCTCTTCCACACTTGGGCCTTGGTGGCAATATCCTCAATCTCAGCAACTCTTTTTTCAGAAGGAAAGCAACTCCACTAGAAGCAAGATAACACTGATTTCCTGAAACAGCGAATTACCGAGATGAAAGGCCTTCATCAATCTGATCAGGATTTAGTTGCAATGTTTTGGCCTTCAACCAGACAATCACTGACTCTAGGCCATGATCCAAAACATACACTTATCTGATTCAGATGGCAGGGTTCTACAGAGCACGTACTGCTGTTGTGAGTTCTCCAGACTGTTTGGCTATGTTTTGGAAGCTTCCTCCCCCCCCCCAACATTTCGCCAATCTCTGTGGCTGGCATCTTCAGAGGGCAAGGAGCTCAGGGAACTCCCCTGCCCCAACCCAGAAAAGAAGGGGAAAAGATTCCCTCCCCCCCTTTGCTCAGTTGGGGGTAAATTCCCTCAATCAACTGGCAGTGGAAGGTTGTTCCAGAGCCCTTGGCTGCAGGTTGATTGAGTGGGTTTGGGACAACCTTCCCATAGACAGCCAATGTAATCCATTCCGCCTCCATAACAAATTAATTGGTTTTCAGTGCATTCCTATAGGAAAATGTAGCTCTTAAGATGATTTTTAATAGAACAAATGGACCCCTGGAACCAATTAAATTCATCCTAGGAGGCACCATTGTACTTTAATTAAGTGATTTTTTTCCTTAGCATCACTGCAAGTTTTACAAACACCTAACTCTGTGTTTCTTATTATCTTGTTCCAGCCTTGTGAATAAAGTGATCTGTTTCTATGTTAACTCCTGCCAATATCTACTTTGTTTGGAGATCTATAGACTCCTGTCATTCTACTATACAACCTGTGAAATATTCACAGTCACTGGTTTGGTGGTATTCTCACAACCTTTCATGCACTGGAAGTAGGGAAATAAACTGGGACAGACCAGCCCATGGCTGTGACAAGTCGATGATACAGCTGTTACATGCGGTAAGTCAGTACATGTGAATGTCAGAGTGAGAACTGTGATTTAAAATCAGTAATTTAAATTGCTCCATTCTAGTGATTTATATCACCATGGAAATCTCCCTTGGTTCTAGTTCTATTTTAAAAGACCACTCCTGTTAATACTTTTAAAAATTATTAACTAAATTGAATTTTCTTCATTCCTTTTTATATAGCTGAATTAAGATGGTTCTCCCCTTTTAACTTATAATTAAAAAGAGATAGGAACATATTTTGGCAAGTTATTTTCACAATACGACGTCATACTCAGTTTTGCAACCTACAGCAATCATTGCCAAGTAAAAAGTAATGTTTGATTTAATCCACGCCCTTGTATAATTTGGCTGACAGTACTTCCTTTAACCCAAAGGCATAGCAGTAATTACCCTAACATATACCAATTTCATATAAATGTGAGTTATGTTCTGTTGATAAAGCTTTTGGAATCTTCAAAGTTTTGCAGCTATTGTGCAGAGGATGTCTATACTTTTCCAGCTATTTTAATTAACAAGCCTAGAAGTAACATGGGGGGAGGAGTTAATGGAGGACTCTGTGCAGTCTTGATTTCAATGCCAACAGATTGAGCAAGCCAAGCATTTTTAAAGCTTACTATTTTGATATTTCTATCATTACTTTTAGATTATTATTGGTCTGCCAGAGGAAACTAGAGAGTATTTTTTTTTAAAAAAGCACATTTTTTAAAAAAAAAAAGATCATTTCTGGATTAGCTACCTTTCAAAGGTCATGCAAATACTAGCATATATTAAGATTTTTTGTGATAGAGAATTCTGTTCCAAATTGTGTGTTTTGTTCTTCTTGCCATAAACATATATACATCCCGCTATTTTAACAAATTACTGGATTCAAGCTATTGATCAGATTTTTAAAACTTCCTCTGTGCCCTATCGGTAATGTAAGAATGAATCATTTTGCTGGCATTAGCTCAGATGCCCTTAGGTAGCTTTAAATTATGTTTAGCTTAACAGAACTATAAGAAATAGGAAACTTTTCCAGGGGTTGGTTTTGGATGACGAAACAATCCATATGGTTAACTCACTAGAACTGAATTAGGAAAATGGGCCAAAGACACATTAGCTTATAAGAATTTCAACCCAATCCAAATCCAATTAAAGTGGATCAATTTAATCACTATTAAGCAGCTGATATGAGGGGTCTTCCTCATTATTTCTTCTAAAATAAATAAAATTTATTTATTTTATTTTCTCTAAAATAAATAAATAAATAAATTATTTTTCCCATTTGCGTTCGTTACATTGCTTTACGAATGACAGGCACCACAATGAAATAGCTACAATTTCATCCACATTTTCCTAGAAAATCACCTGTCATTGAATTCAATAGAACTTACCGCCCACTAAACAGACATAGAATGAAGGCACATGTCATTTATTGTCAGAATTATGACAAATTCCTAAATCAATTGAAATTTCCTACATAGCTGAACATCAATATTTTTCTTTCCTCTCTTAGTAAGGTGCATTATTTTCAGTGAACACGCTCAGCTAAACTCAGATTATGCCCTTCATTTATGCAATGAGCTAATCACTACTTTATTTTAATAGTGATCCTTCCTGAGAAACAGGGAATTTGTTTAAAGTACAGTGGTACCTAGAGATACGGGCGCTTCATTAACAAAAAAACTCAGGTTACGAAAGGGAATTATTGGAAATGGGGATGCCCCGTGTTAAGGAAATTTTAAACTGAATGCTCCGTGTTACGGGGCATCGATTTCCAATGATTATCTTTCAATAGGAAATGCTGCCTTGTTCATATTGTGTGCTGCATTTCCGGAAGCGGGCCACCCGTTTCCAACATAAAAGGAAATCATTAGAAACGGAAGCCCCGGTTCCAGAAACACAACATACATCATGCACGGGGCAGCACTTCCTATTGAAAAGATGCCGCAACGTGAAGCCGAAACCAGTAAAGCAAGGGGAAAGCTTCCTTGCATTGTTCAGTTCGGGAAAAATCCTCAATCAACTGGCAACTGAAGTGCAGCTTTCAGAGCTCATTTTGACAGCTCTGACAATTAGCTGTTTTTGACAGCTCCGACAATCAGCTGGCTGTCAGAGCTGTCAAAACGAGCTCTGAAAATTGTTCTTTGGCTGCTTATTGATTGAGGTTTTAGGACAATCGGGCTTTCTTTCGACTGCCACAACACAAGGCTTCTTGGAATCCCCCACCTTGTGTTGTGGGGGAATGCAGTTTTTAAAAATCCAGTTAATCCGTGACCTCCAGAATGGATTAATTGATTTCCCATATATTCCAATGGGAAACCATGCTTTGAGTTACAATGATTTCATGACATGAAGTGTGTCTTGGAACAAATTAATTTTTTATCTATATGTACCACTGTACATGATACAATTTTGAAGTATTTCTTTTCAGAAAGAACTGTTGGGATTGTGTGCATCTGTGTGTGTGTGTGTATTATAAATATGGCCTCAAGATAGTTATATTTATCATGAGACTGGCTCAGGTTGGTTCTCAAGCGAAAAGGTGATCTAGATATCCATCCCAGAAACACGCTTGTAAACCAAAGCAATCGTATATCAAAGCAAATTTCACCATAAGAAATAATAATTTGTTTTGGGGCCTCATAGACCACATACTATATACACAAAATGTCAAAACTTATAAAAGACGTTGGCTAAAAGTCCACGTCCACACCATGGTTAGGTACCTAGCTGAGGAGTCTGCTCTGTTTGGGACTAAGAGCTGGATTTTACTCTGTGTTTTTAATGTGACAATGATAAAGTGCAATTTGTAGCCATATACACACTTGACGAGCTGCCTCATGACTAGAAATGGTTTGAAAAATAAGAAAGGATGTGGAAAACAAATTAAATAAAATGTATATAAAGTATAAAGAAAAATAAACTCCTAACCTGCTCTCCCCTTTGAAAATGTTATTGGCTGGTGCAAGGGAGATCTCTGCTTCCCTCTCCTCTCTCTGCTTTTGAGGCTTCTCTGAGACAGAATGTTTCAGACAATCCCCCAAAATTCAGCAGGGAGAGAATTGCTATTGGCTGATTTGTGATCATGTGACCTGCTCCAGTGCTTGTATTGCAAGCCACTGTATGTTGATCAAGGCAAAATTGATCAGAAATGTTTGCTCATCTTGCAAAACACTCTTAAACCAAGGTCTCTCTCTCTCTCTCTCTCTCTCTCTCTCTCTCTCTCTCTGTATGAGTGTGTGTGTGTGTGTGTGTGTGTGTGTGTGTGTGTGTGTGTGTGTGTGTGTGTGTGTGTGTGTGTGTGTGTGTGTGTGTGTGTGTGCGTGCGTGCGTGTGTATAGATCCCAATGTATCTTGGCTTATTCTGGAAGATCTGCATGTTAGCAGGTAGCAGGTAGGGCATATGCACTATACTCCTCTTTATCAGCACACTATTAAACAAATAAAGATTTGTTTAGCATGTTGTCCTAATAAGTTCTGTTTCCTTAGTACTTATAATTGAGCACGAGGGAGTATCCTGAGTTTAGAAATTCTGGCTCTTAAAGAGATTAGCAAGACAGGATCCTGACTTTGGAAGATAATTTGAACATATCCATTCTGTTTTTCTAGGTTGGGGAGGAGGGCAGGCATCAAAGTATGAGTAAAGAGGTTTGCGTATTCCAGCACACGGCTGCTAGTTATAGAGTGAATTCAGGCTTCTCTGGTTCTTCCCTTTGTTATTTGTGACCATGTCTTGCTAGCCTAAGCCATGGTATTATGATGAACTGAGCTGCATGTTTCTTTACCCAGTTTGAAAAACAGTGAATCAAAAACCACTTCTGGTTTCTCTTTCTCTTTTAAAAGTTGTACATGAACAGAAAGAAATATGCTGGATAAAATCCTGTTGCTTAGCATAGGTAAGTCACAGTAAAGTCAACTCCTCCTTAGGTTCCATTGATTCAAGGAGGAATTCGTTATTTGCAACTTATTACACCCAATAAGGTTGCAACTAGAGTAGACCCATTGGAAGCAATGGAGCTTATGGAGGAGTTGCAATGCTTCGGGAACTGAATGACTGGCCAGCTGCACACTGTTCCCCAGGGACACCTGAGTATATCCACAATGCTTTTCCACTTGTTGGGAAAGCTCCTTCTATGTCTTCCACTGGGACAAGATTTGGCTGGACCATTTGGAAGTCCCTTACTACCATAGACTTTGATGCAAAGTAAGCAGATGAAAGCATAATCGAGTAAAATAAAGCTACTTTGATACAGGACAATCTTTGTTCAAGTAGCCTATTTTTCAGTCAAAATTGTCTGTCTTAAAAACTTAATTTCTTTTTAATTTTACCTATTTCTCACATGCATCCATAATTTAAAATTGTGCAATACTCTGATATGGATAAAGATCCACACTGATTCAATGGGCTTACTTACTGCAATTTACTACACTGAGCAACAGAATGTTTGCCACTCTTTCATTTATATTCTGTGTGAACTAATAAACCTCCTTTAAAAAGAAACACACACTCCCAGAAACTTTTAGTTCTCATATTCTGGATTTTGTCTCTATGTTCATAATACATGAATTATAACACAACATTCAATCTAAAATCATATTCAAAATTACATGTGCTTTTCTATTATATTTTATCCTACTTTAAAATGACCACAAGTTGACATAATTATTAGAGATTATGAAAATGGGAATCTGCATTTAGTTCTGCCTTTTCTTTTTAATGTTGCAACAACCAACTGTTTCTCCATTTTCTCTTACAAATAATCCCACAAGCGCAGACCTTACTTCCTTGTAAAATATTTTGGTTCAATAATTAGCTCAACAGTTGAGACAGGAAGTCCCTAAACATTCGCTGAATAGGATACAACAGTATTTCATGGGAAGACTAGGTACCAAATGCATTATTTCAATTTAACTTCTAGTGCTGAACTTTATACACGACAAAACACACCTGCTTACTCATACGGATATACCCCTGAGACATGAACAGGCTTTTTCCTACTGAGAAGGCAAAACATATATAAGGTGTATTATCTAAATTTCTCAGCAGAAGGAGATCAACTGATAAAGATGATGATGATTTCAGATGCATTAAGCAAAAAGTGACCAAAACCTGATTGGTCTCGAGTATAGAGGGTAGAGGGAAAATATTAAGTTACATGGATTTCCAGAGAAAGTGCTGAAGACAAGGTGAAACTTAGAGATGAAATGTTAATAATAGTACCAACAGTTGTGTGGCAGATTATTTAGAAAGGTTCTACTCATTGAGTTTGAAAAGTAGTGGTAGTCTGGCCTCAAGAGAGATTTTGGTGTGCTTTGCTGATTTTTGCAAGAAATTCATTAAAGTTTTCTGAGAGAAATCTGGTCAACTGTGTTGTAATAGAGTGCAGATCCAGATGTATGCCAATCACTTCTTTCAATCCACAGTCTGGAGAAGAAGTATAAAGCTCATATCCCCCATTCTGGTAAAGCACAGTAGAAAACATTTTTTGGGGCACCCGGTTTTCTGAAAGTTTTCTATGCTGGGAAAATGTATAAGACAACATCAGTATAGTGTGTTGTTAAAGCATAAGATAGCATCAGTACAGAAGATGGGTAAAATTCAGAGCAGTGCAATATATCTGAGAAGAGAATATTTTGAATTTAATAATAAAAACTCATGATTGTTGTTGGCCAGCACTATGCAACAAAGAAACAAACAAAAATACTACTGGAATTATTAAACATGAGATGCTTAATACGTAATTTGATGAAGGATAAATTAAATGTATCCTAGGACTTTTCTTCATTCGAAGCTGCAACCTCCCAAATGTGCTGTTTTGATGTTATGTGCTCTAAGAGTAGTACATGGTGTTATGACATTTCTTAGGAACAGTCTGACTTATTTTGGGGGAGGGGGAGCATCACCCTGAATCTACGCTGAACCATGAGTCACCATTATGTGGTATTATGTATTGTGGGCCAAGGTTGTCTTCAGTAGGCTTAAATCAATAATCTGCCCTGGGCACATATACTTGTTTCTACCAAGGAAAAGGAGGCACATAGGCAGAAGCTGTACAGTTGTGCACTACACTAATTAAATAGATCAAAATTATTATTATTATTATTATTATTATTATTATTATTATTATTATTATTATTATTATTATTATTATTATTATTATTATTATTAACCGCACAGCTAACTATGCTGGATTTTGTAATACAAACCATTAGTCAAACGCTTGCCAAGCGTTTAGGACTATGTGATGTATTGGCAAATTATGCGAGCAGAACCCAGTGAGGCAGCGTTCTGCAGCTGACTGATGGTGACTTTTTCAACTCCAATTTCTTCTAAATACTTGCTTAGCTCCTTAGGCACTTGCACCCAGTGTGCCGATTACCACTGGGACCACCTGTACCGGTTTATGCCAGAGTCTCTGAAGTTCAATTTTCAGGTCCTGATATCGGGGTTTTTTTTTCCAAGTTGTTTCTCGGTGACTCTACTATCACCTGGTATAGCAACATCAATGATCCACACTTTTTTCTTCTCTACAATTATTATTATTATTATTATTATTATTATTATTATTATTATTATTATTATTATTATTATTATTATTATTATTATTATTAGAATAGAATACTTTTATTGGTCAAGTGTGGTTAGACACACCCAGAATTTGTTTTGGTAAAAATGCTCTCTCTATATAAAAGGAAATATAAGAATCATATAGTCAACAATAAAAACACAGTATAATACTACAATATAACCTATTATTTAAAAAGGAAGAAGAAATGTTAAAATTAATTATTCAACAATTTGATAGCACTTGGAAAGAAACTATCTCTATATCTAGTTGTCCTAGTATGCAATGCCCTAAAACGTCGCCCTGAGGGTAACAATTGAAACAGATTATGTCCAGGATGTGTGGAATCTGTATATATTTTCATCGCCCTCTTTTTAGCTCGTGTGGTATACAATTCCACAATAGATGGCAAATTTATTATTATTATTATTATTATTATTATTATTATTATTATTATTATTATTATTATTATTATTATTATTATTATTAATAGTAATACAGATGAAAGTGAAAAGTGTCTTTCAACAAATGGACTGTCAAAACAGATGCCTCCCTCACTGCTAAACTATGATGAACAGTATCTTAAAAATGGAAGAAGGCAATACTTGACAAAATAACCACATGGGGTGTATTATTTATATGTTTATGGGTATAGAGAAAATATGTGCTTTATTCAAGATTCTTTCACTGATTCCTCCAGTGATGATGTAAATTTTGAGGCATGTCGTGAGACTTGAAAAGACTGGAGTAATTACCTTGTATCTATTTTGCCAAGGCCAGAAACACTGAATTGACTTGTCTGTGGGCCACAGTGGCATAATTACAAATGCAGCATCTTTTTAAAGCTTTATACCTTAGAATGTTTAGAAATGGAAGACAATGACTTTGTTGTGGTTTTGCAAACTGGTGTTGCTTGTGAAATAAGGGAAGAGAGAGTTAGTTGAATGACCTGAGTAAGGGAATTAAATTTGGAAATTGTGCATGGATTTGAATACTGTATAACCACACCAATAACACAGCAATCAGCTCATTGTTTGTACTGCTTAATCTGTATCTGTTTTGACTCTTCTTTTGAGCTGTCTGTCTTACAAATTCAGTGCTTTTATTTCATCTTTAACTAACACACACTCAATCTGCCTTTAATGCCAGCCATAGACTTCTCAGTTTCTTCTTTTAACTCCTTTAGTACTACTCTGCTTCCCTGAAAATTCTCATCCATCTTTTTCTGTATTTCAGAATGCAGTTCAGCATTTCATTCAGCCATCTTCAACTTAAAAATAGCTTCTGGGTTTTCTTGAATCAGAAACAGACACTATACTGTTCTTTCTGGTTTTAGGAAAGCAGGCAATGAGGGCTTGAAAATATTCACCTTCCCTTCTTTTTTATTATTTCAACTCAAAATCTTTGAGGAAGCTTCAAAGCCTTCAGCTATTTTAACAGCTTCAGCCCTCGTTATTCTGACTGAACTCAGGGTAGCCTGCTGTAAACCAGTTAAGTGGTTCTTAGGCAGCCTGGTGACTTTAAAAAAAAAGCAGCTGGTGCTTTTTTTTTTAAGAAGCTGCTGGGCTGTCAAACCCACCCCCCAACTTCTTTTAAAAGAGGCAGCCCAGCCAGACCTTGGATAGCTGCCTCAAAAGCAAAAAGAAAAGGAAAGAAAAAGAAAAAGAAAAAGAAAAAAAGATGTGGTGGTGGGGAAGCAAGCAAAAAAAAAAAAGACAGCGCACATTTTGCTGGTGGAGGCAGCAGCAGTAGCCAAGAGAGAGGGGGGGGCAGTGGGAAAGGATGGTGAGGAAAATGAACCAGGAAGTTCAGAAACTGCTTTAAAATGTATTGGTTCAGAAAAGTTCAGGTCCTCCAGTTACGATGAACATGAACTGACCCAAACCAACGAACCAGTGATTTTTCATTAACTTCCTGTTCATGCCCATCTCTATTCAGGATTAAAGAACACTGATGCATAAACTGTTTTTTCCTTTGTGAAGTTGTATCCGAATAGTGATAAAAAGAATGTGATTAGTAGGGTTCTTAGGAACCCCTTCGTAATAAGAAATATTCAATATATTGACCCCTGTTCATATTTCCAACAGCAAGCTTTGGTACTAACTACTGTATAAAAAAACCAGCATCAGCACCTCCATAATTTAAAACTTTCCTTAGAGGGTAAATGCATTAGGAACTATTGTTCCTCCCATGCATAAACAGATCAGCCAGCTGCAAGGTCCGGTAAGCAATATAATCTTGACAGGAATCGTGATACCTTGACCCAGGACCTACATGGGGGCATCTATAAGATGCCCCCATGTATAAGACGACCCTCACTTTTCCAACCCAAAATTACAGTTTCACAAGCGCACGGGTTTTCTCCTCAGCTTACTTCCGTGTATAAGACGGCCTTCAATTTTTAGTCTAACAATTTTAGACAAAAATATAGTCTTATACATGGAAACTACTGTACTTTATACAATAGGCCTTTGTAGTCTCTCAACGATACAACCGTCCAAGATCGTCCCAACGGCAGAATCCTGAAGTCACAGGTACCAACATATAACAACTTTAGAACATACATGTAACTGCAAGGTACAAAATGTAACTAGTACCCAGTGATCTAGGAACACCAGAACCTATCCATCCTTGCTGGGAGAAGGACCTTATTAATACAGTATACATGGATTTATTATCACTTATCCACAGTCTGAAAATATTATACATAGCATGGTTCTAGCAATGCATGTTGACATATTTTTCTGCCCCGCCCTTAATATACTATATATCTAGCATTCACTACTATCTGCGGATTTCAGTATCTATACTTTTTGAGAAGCCTTACTTATTTTTGGCTCCCCCAGTCTTGCAAGACTCTGTTGCTTTTATCCTCCTCCATAAAGCTCTTTTATCTTAAACTACTTCTTCCATCATGTCTCACCACTAGCCAGACAAGCTGGAACTAAAGGGAAGTTGAATTCAGCAACATATAGTGACCCAAAGGCCCCAAAACAGGAAAAGTCAGAGGGAGGAAGAGCAGTGAATGAGCTAAGCCCCACAGTGTACCTTCTGTTATAGAAGGGGGTAGGATTCCCATACACTTCACATGGGCAATAAAAATCTATGCAACTATATGACACAGGACGTTTTCTCACCCTTTATTTTTCTTCATGTTTTCATAATAACTGCTACTAAATTTTGGACCCCAGATCTTTTTAATGCTTATATACCATAAATTCATATACTGTAAATGCAATAGGTTCAACGTGGACATATTGAGAACTTATAGAAAAGCAATTGGCAAAAGGGCGACTCCTTTAATGTAACACTAAATAAAAATAGTAATGTTGCAGAAACAGAATAAATTACATTACCACTCTGAGTAGGAAGCGGAGACAGAGGACTCCATGGTTCACCAAGGGTACTTGCCAATCTTAATTTGGATTGTGGAGAAAGTTGAGATGGACTAGGAACCAAGGAAGTAGAGCTGGCCTTAAAAAAAGAAAGAAAATGTTTACTTCTACTCTCCTTTTTTGCTGAAATAAAGAAAATAAAACACAAAACATTCACTAACAAGAACTTGGATTGTTACATTAGTGCAGCAGTAGATACCATATGAAAGCATGATCGTTTTAAATAGCTTCCTTTTTTGTAAAGATGTATTATAGGAGATACTAAAAGCTACCTGAAAAGTCAATAAATCATAAGAGACAACTGACTCTATCCTGTTTTCAGAGGAACACATCAAGGCATCCTTTTGGCATCATTTTTGTTTTAACTGTTATAACAACATTGTGGTCTCCCAGCTGCAAAGCAATAAATGTCTCTCTCTACTGACTTTGGACAAAAAGGTCTTTGTATTATTATGCACTTAAGATTGCTTCCCAACATAAGTTTCATTTAGATTTAAGATCTCCCTTTAAAACCTTCCTCTCAAAGAGGTTAAACCTAATCAGTAGAACTAAGACAGGGAATTTCCTCATCTCTATGTAGCTTTACAAGTGGACTCTTTAGAGAAGATTTTAGGGAGCTGGGGGAGAAGAAAAAGTAGGTGTCCTGAATTCATTTTCTAGGAAATAGCTGCTACATGAAAACCATTTCAGGTACAAGGGACAAATATCTGATCATAAGAAAAATAAAAATAATATCCATATGTACCAAACCATCTGCGCATTTTCAAGCACCATTTCACTTAAGGAGCCTTGTGGTGCAGTGGTTAAATGCCTGTACTGCAGGTAAAACTGTGCTCACGACCTGGGTTCAATCCCTGGTAGCAGGCTCAAGGTTCACTCAGCCTTCCATCCTTCCGAGGTCGGTAAAATGAGTACCCAGCTTGCTGGGGGGGGCAATGTGTAGCCTGCACACTGTAATTAAAATTGTAAACCGCCCAGAGACTAGTTGTAGTGGTATGGGGCGGTATATAAGCAGAACACTTTACTTGTTCAGTGGATGGAAGGTCAACCTGGTTTTGACTCTTCCCATCACAGAAATATTCAAAGGCAAGAAGTGCTGTGATGTTCATACAAAACCACTGAGTTAATATTCAAGTCCAATAACTTTGCGTCGAGCACTATCTCTTTAATGTGCAGTCTTACCAATAATTATATTATTCAACTATTGTCAAGTACAGAAGATGATTTTTACAGGTGAAACTCAAAAATAAGAATATCGTGCAAATGTTCATTTATTTCAACAATACAACTTTAAAGGTTAAATTAATATATGAGAAAGACTCATTACATGCAAAGCGAGATAGCTCAAGCCTTAATTTGTTATAATTGGGGTTTTCATAAGCTGTAAGCCATAATCATCACAATTATAACAAATTAAGGCTTGAACCAATATGCTTGGTGGATACACAGGAGAGAGTGTCACTAGAACTCCCCCCGCTCCCATATGAGACCAGATTGCCCCATCCTTGTCCTTCTGCAAATAACTAAATACCTTTCTCTTTAGACAGGCTTTCCTTAGTGACCGTTTAGGAGACAGTAAACAGGAATTCTGCCACAATTTTGTCCCACTCAGCATTACAGGGCCTCCTCTACTTCCCTAATTGTTCTGGACCTCCCCTATTCATGACTCCCAACCTACAGAACCAGAGGTTGGGAGTCTAAGGTGGTTACTTCATGTCCTTCTTTGTTCCGTGACTAGTTTTGTACCGTGACAGCGTTGGTCGCGATCACGTGGTTTTGTCCCTGTTTCAGTGTTCCCAATGTTCGTGAAAACTTGTCTCGTGACAAGTGCTACCTCACAGTCTTGTACCATGAAAAACACTGAATTTGCCTAGCTTCCTTTTTCCTTTTGTTGGGGGTGGCTTTAAAAAATTCTTTTTCGATATTTCGCTTCTGAAAAGTAAACAAAAACAAAAAAACCAGACAGTTTTCTGAGAGAAACAAATGTTTTGTTGTGTGACAGTCATTACTACACAGTGTCTTGTCTCGGAACAGAAAGCGGGAACAAAGAGTGACAAGGGGAAACCCTACCCCAGCACCAGGTACAGTATTGTCACGCTTAGCACCCATTCCGGGGGTGTGGTGAGACAAATTCAGTAGTTGCGTGACAGACGTGAAGTAACATTTTTTGTACCACTCCTAAGTGCAACAGTAACAGAGACAAAACAGACGTGAAGTAACCGCCTTATGTCTGTGAAAGGGGCTGGACTCGATGATCTACAGTTCTAAGATTGTTACTATGTGAAGTTTAAGGTTGCTGGGATTTTTGGGTATTCAATGTTCAGAACTATGTGCAGCCTCCAATCCTATTCAAAGGAGTACTAAGATTAAATTGCCCATATGAACACTTGAGAACATTATTAGAAATAATGTTATGATTCAGTAAAACAGGGATGAGAAACTCATGCTTCTCCATATTGTATCGGACTGTTGTTCTCATAATTCCTCACTGCTAGAGTCCTGTCTACAAGCAACATCTGGAGGCCCTGAGGTTACTCATTCTTATACTAAGAGTTTTTAAGTGTATACCTCCTTTTTGGCCTCATAAGTCTCTGTCTACATTGGTTTCACATCTTTAAAAGCTTCATTTCAACTTTTTATTTGATAAAATGTGCCTGAACAGCCCAATTGGTGTTTTTATTTGACAGCAATCATGTAAAGGCTTCTATCAAGAATAGTGGATCCTAGATTTAAACCTCTGAACATGCATATGAAATGTGTTACAGATGTCTAATATTCTTTAGAACCATTCTTTTTACCAATACAGGCATACCCCGGTTTATGGATGCCTTTGTTAATGGAACATTCAGTTTATAAAAGGAAATCCATTGAAAATAATGCCTTAGTTTATGAATAGAGATGGGCACGACTAGGGAAAATGACGTTTTCGAGTTGTCGTGTGTCGGAGGCAGTCCGTTTCGGCTCGTTTCCGTTTTTCGCGAAATTTCGCAAAAATTAGTTGGTTCGTTTTTTCGTTGTCGTTAGTACTGGTTTGGGGGGGTAGCGGGCTCCTGGAGGGAGCTGCAGGAGTCAGCCAGAGCCACAAGTGACGGACTGGCAGACTCTTTGCACCCGCTGTGTCTCACGTACTTGCATGTAGTGCAATGCAAGTAGATCTGGCTTAGGGTTAAGACGGGTTAGCGCAAGGGCTAGGGTTAGGCTAGTTACGGGTGAGGTTAGGGTGAGTATTGGGGTGCACCTCTGGGTGCCTCTCTGACCCACTTAGAAGGACAGTGTACTGGCGTATGGGTTAGGCTTAGGCTTAGGGTTCGGGTTTGGGCTACGATTAGTGGGCTGTTTATGCCCGATTGGCACATCCCAGAAGTCTCTGTGGTCAACCTGGCCAAGTGGCCATGCGATTGGTGGAAAATTTGCATGGTCCACTCCCATGGGCGAACCCATCATTGCAAATGTGCAGGTGTAAAAAAATAAAGTAAAATAAAATAAAATAAAATAAAATAAAATCAACGGAGACTCTTTTTTTTGCAAGAAAAACCCACTGCTGCTACTGTAAAAATTCAAGCATTTAAAATAGCTAATTTTCGCATGTTTCTGTGGTGCTTTGGTGGGGTTTTGGGCAACGATTTCAAAAAAAATATTGCGGTCGCCATTTTGGATCCCCCGCACTGCATGGCAAATGGATGCACCCTCCCAGCCTGGTACCAGCAGCGCAGCAGTAGCAATAGCCAAGGAGAGGGGGGCGGGGAACCCCCCCCCCAAATAAAACACCCTTCTGGCCTGGTAGGTGCCCTCAGACAGTTTTCGCCTACTTTTAGGGCCGGGAATCGGGTTTTTTTAACTTTTAAAAACTTTTTTTCTGTGCCGCTTGGCATTGCGCGATCGCCGCAATGCAAGTAACGAGCACGACAAATCAGACCAAAGTGTTCGTTCATCGGTTCGAACTCGAATTCTGGCGGAGTAATTCCCGTTACCGTTTCCGTAGAGTAACGGATACGAGTAACGGAAATGAAAACGGGAATACCGCTAAGTCGTGCCCATCTCTATTTATGAATATTCCCCCTGCAATACCTCTGCTTACAAAAAAAAATGAAACAAGTTTCTGCAGGATGCATTGCACCCCAGTGCATTTCCATTTTACGATTTTTTCGCAATACGAAACATCCCGGAGAACGCATTAAATTACAAAGCAAATTACCGACATTGGTTTTCCTCTCATTAATCTATTGCATACAGTGGTATAGCATGGGAAGGGCCAAAGGGGCGATTACCCAGGGTGCAAAAATTTTAGGGACACGTAGGCCAGCCCGCTGGATGTGCTCCTTCCTGCAGCTGCTTCTTATGCTCATCTTTTGCCTCCCAGCAATCTGAGTCCAAGCTGCGAGGGGGTCCCAGGCTTGATGCAGCCATTGCCACCAGTGTGGACCCCAATTGATTCTGTGGCCATTTCATGGCACCATCCTGGGGGGCTTCTCCAACTGTGCCCCTATGCCCCATCCCACTGAGGAATTGCATGAGGGACATATGCCTCATATTCCACAATACTTGCCTTGCCCTGGGTGCTCCAGGTGCTGAAAAAACACACTACGTCACTCAATGGCTGCACAAAAGGAAGCTTTTCTTTATTCTTAAATGCAAAGTAACATCATCTTATCCCCCCCCCAAGAGGTGATGGTAGGTACAGTGATCCCCTGCCTATTGTGGGGATTAGGGACCTGACCTGACCCGCAATAATTGAAAATCCGCGATATGCGGATGCAAGTCGAGTCAGGCCTGGGGGGCCTAGTTGGGGGGTCTTATATTTACCCCCAGCCTGGCCCTAACTTAAACAGGCCTGTGAGAGCCTTCCCGGGCCTTCTGGAGGCCCCAAAAGGGCCTCCCTGCGAACCAGAAGTGACTTCTAGTAAACCGGAAATCATTTCTGAGGCCTCCGACAGACCTAGAAAGGCTCTCGGAGGCCTCAGAAATGATTTTCAGCTGTACGGAAGTCACTTCTGGTTTGCAGGGAGGCCCTTTTGGGGCCTCCAGAAGGCCCTCAGAGGCCTGTTTGGGGCAGCTCCAGTCCTGGGGTAAATATGGGAGGCTTGAAACAAGACTTTCCCCCCTTACCCTAGAGGGCCTTTTTTCATATACTGCGGTCTTGCTATATAGCGTGATCGCAGTATATGAAACGCGAAAGGGCGGGGGACCACAGTAGAAGAAAGCCAAGACTCACCTCTTCACCCTGCCCCACCAAACAACAGAGCTGGGTTACACTCCACACAACCCAATCTCTGAAGCCAAGGTATAAGCATGAGAATGTGTTACATGGGGTGGGGTGGGGAGAGAGAAAGGCACTAAGATCTGGGCTGCAATTATTTTCAGCAAGGAGCAGACAAAAGCGAAGCACTGTGTTTTAATGCTATCTCTTAAATGAGTAAACTTCCCCTTCTCTTTTATTTCACTAGGCTAACATGTAATGGCACCTATGGGACCATTACCATGAAGCAATCATTATTTCTGAAATGCAGGCTGTGGGAAGGGATTGCTAAACACCTTTTCAACAACAAGAAAAGGTTGGCTAAGATAGCAAATACTAATCAACTCATTTTTTTCCTTCCACAACATACTTTGCGTGCTTAACACAAAAGCCACAGCTCTGTCACAGAAGGTTTACTACAAAGCCAAAGCTGAGTCAAGTTACAAGCACAAAAATTATGGTGTGAGTGCATTTTTAAAGAGATAAAGAGATAGCCACAAAGGGAAAACCAGAGCACCTATACTTTCTGCCAAGTTTAAATAAAGCTACTTTGCATTCTCCTTTTTATATTATAGCAGCTCTATGTAAAGTATGCAAATATTCATTCCCAACAGCTCTCATTTTCATATTTTTCTTTAAAAAAGTGAACTGCACACAGAAATAAAGAAACTCCAAGCAAGTTCAGGATCCTTTAAGCTAACAACAATTTCATCTGGGTTTTCCCTGAGAATTCAGCATTGTGACCTTTACAACTAAAAGAAGCCAACATTTTCATATATGCTTGCAAGTCAAATTAGGCCAGCAAAGTCAACAATGTACCTTTGTCATTTTGCTTTCAAGATTCCTTTTTTAAAGTTCTGTGCCTCTTAACCATGTTGTCTTTTTTTAAAAAAATAGTTCTTAAGTTATGATTTCATCAGACAATAAAGCTGAAAATAACCAGCTCCAAAACATATTAATAAAATAAAAATTATGTGATCGCTTTTATTCAATGCTGGAGGAAAACTCATATGCAAAACCATTGCAAAACTAAAATAGTGAAACAGAACTTAAATTCATCCTTCACGCTGAAATCAACTGCAGTTGTGTTAGCTGCAAAATAAGATCCACTCATTTTATAGGGCCTATTATAGCTAATATTTTATTTCTACCATAGCCATATAACAGAATCTGTGCCAACTTGAAAAACTGATCTTGGATAAAAATACATTACAGTACATGTTGCTATTTTACAAGGCATGAGACAAGAAAGAGGAGAACAAATTGGAGCAAAATAGTTCAATGAAAAAAGCTGATTTGAAATGTTCCTAAATTCTAAAGCATCCTGAATATTTGGTAAATCCCCAACAAGAATCTACATACGTATTATTTTTACAAAAGCTAGACACCATGGGAAAGGCTACCATGCTCCAATTTTGCCGAGCCAAACTTTCAAACTACTTTTTCTATGACAAGCACATCATATACTTGTAAAGACAGGTGCTCTATTCAATTGCTGTGAAATCTGGAATAAATATAGAGAGATAGAGAAGGGCAACTACTCCTGCCTCCTTCTCGTCTCTTTGTTCATGCCAGCAATGACAAATGTGAAGAAGGTAAGCTCTTGCTCATGTGTAGAGTTGCTGCATGAGCATGAACAGTGGAAAATCTGGATTCTTCCTTTCAGACACACTGGTATTCTCATAAGAAATAAAGGAGGGGCAGGGCTAGCCTCTCCCCTGTAACCATGTTGATGATTCCAAATTATCTAAGAGTAGGGAAGGGGGTACCACCACTAGAATGTTTCCTGGCAGAGATCCTCCTTGGAGACTACTCTCCTGGGCACAGCAAGAGCTTTGCCCCCCTTTCAGCATATTGGCTCACAATACACCACCCCATGGTGTAGAGCAGTGGTTGCCAACCCGGGGGTCGGGACCCCTTTGGGGGTCAAACGACCATTTCACAGGGGTCGCCATGAGCCAGTGAAGAAAAAGGCACCAACGGCTTGGGTCTGGCGGAGGAGGGGGAGGAAGGGGGGAGAAGAGTGAGTCACAGCTTGATAGGTTGGAGGGGATGTCAGTCAATGGCATCGGAGGATGCGATTGGCTGAGGGTGCCTGTATAGAGGGAAGTTCTTTATGGCACCTGTGGCAGTGGCCTGCCAAAGGGGGCTTGTGGCCTCTTCCAAGCAGGGCAAGGGGTCACCACAACACGAGGAACTGTATTAAAGGGTTGTGGCATTAGGAAATTTGAGAAGCACTGGTGTAGAAGTAAAACTGAAGTACTGCAGTCAAGTTGCTTATTCTCAAGAATAAAACCTTCCTGCACTGGCTGGCTTTAAGCACATCTTTTTTAAAAAGCTACGTGAGGGAATAAACTATACAGTGCCCCCAGATGGAGGGACAAATATTGTCAACAGCTACATAATATGCACATTGCATACTACTGTTCTAATGTTGCTTTGCCCATCATATACCACACATGCACAAGTGAAAAGCTTGGAAAAGACAGCTTTAGAACCTACAAAGGGCTTCTTCTAACATCAGTATGCTAAATATGTTAAGCTCTGCAGCCTTACAACTCTCAGTAAGGACCGAGAAAGAAAACAGAGGAAGCAGTCGCCACTGGCACAATTGACACAACTGTAATTGTTGTGTGCTGATTGTTACAACAACCAGTAAATGAATAGCTGCTAAAATGTCTCATTTTAAACACAATGGTAGCATGGTACAGTACTATCTAAGGAGCAACTGCCATCAAATGAAGAACAGAAGCTATTCCTGCAGATGTTCTTAAAGCACCAAATTAAGACTATGAGACATTCTTCTGCAAAAATGTCTTAAACTAGCAGCCAATGTGCAAAAAATGAAATAATTGTATTATAATACTGCACAGGACAAATACAAGATGTTTGCCCTGAGGCAAGGTACTCTCATACTAAATAGTCCAATTGGTTTGTACAATGTCTGCAGCATTTATACTTGCTAAATTGCAATTAGTAAGGCTGCCAATGCGATTCTACTATATTATTCCCCCTAACAAACAAACATCAACCTAAATAGTACGTAGCCACTTCAGTTCGGTCACATGGTCAACACTGAGGAATCCATTTTGAGTTTTACCTCCTATTTTAAGTGGAGTGGCAGAGGAATCCTGACCCATTTAACAGGACCATTAAACAGTTCATGCATTTAGTTGCCCAGCAGGACCCCATATTTGTGGGGAATTGGTTTCACCCAACCCCTCATAGATGCTGAAATCCGTGGATCATAGTGAATGCTAAATATATAGAATAATAAAGTGGGGAAAGCAGGACCAAAACTTTAGAAGTGGCTTCATCTGTTTGGAGAGGTTTCTTCAGCATCCAGGCCCATGACAAGTCACCTTTCCAAACATCCAGACAACATCTATTCCATGCCCGGTCATCCAAACACAATGCCAATGCTACTCTTAATTTTCAACACCAGAAGGCCAAAACTACCACTGCAAGCACTTTTCCTCCCATTCAACTCCTTGCTCCATCCATGTCAAACAGAAAAGTAGAGAAGCTTATAAACTCAAGTAATGGGGCAAAAAAGATTCCCTGGAAACTATATTCTACATCGAAGGCATTTTGTCTGGCATAAGCTTTCACGGACATCAGAAGCAGGCTTTGTTACCTCTGCTGCAACAGATTAAGGATAACAGCTGCTAGGTGGTAGATCAATATGAATTCAAAAATGGACTTGAACCATGTCATTCCTTTTTCAAAAAAGCACAGTGGGAATACATATCAGACAAAGTTGGAGAATAACAAGAATATTCAAGCAACTGAATTAAAAAATGCCAAGCTTGTCATCAACCTTGTCGTGCTAACATAAAAGAGGAGCGGAGAGAAAGCAGACCTTTAAAAAACAGTTTGCATAAAGTAAACACAGCATATAAAACTCTTATTTAAAAGAATGCACTGAAATATTAAAAGTCAACTAAGGCAAAAAAAAAGCACCCCAAAGTGGAAGATATCTATTAAACATAAAGATGAGTATGAAAACCCACAACAGTGTTGAGAGAATCCAAATGGAGAACACCTTGATTGTTTTATAAACACAGGGATACATCAGCATTTGATTTTGCCATGCTTAGCCCACATATACCAAAGATACTGCATACTTTCAAGATGTATAAGATAAACAGTCATTCATGAGATAAGCCAAAAATTGTAATTACGTTTCTTCCTTGAAAGCAAAGCAAAAGCAAAGTGTTCTGCTTATATACCGCCCCATACCACTACAAGTCGTCTCTGGGCGATTTACAATTTTTTAATTACAGTGTGCAGGCTACACATTGCCCCCCCCCCAGCAAGCTGGGTACTCATTTTACCAACCTCGGAAGGATGGAAGGCTGAGTGAACCTTGAGCCTGCTACCAGGGATTGAACCCAGGTCATGAGCACAGTTTTACCTGCAGTACAGGCATTTAACCACTGTGCCACGAGGCTCTTGGAGTCTTCATTTTAGTTTTCAAACACAGATGGTGTTTTCTTTTGGCAGGTATAGAAGACTGTGTACCATGTGCATGTTTTGCCCCAAGTACTTCCAGCATTGATAAGTACGTACAATTTTTCATATTATAGTGATCTTAAACATTTTTTTACTGCCTTGGCCAGAATCCTGTTATCTGGGCTCCAACTGCAGAACAGTCCAGTCTTTTGTGTGAATCCACTTTCTTCGCCACCCACACGAAGGGAAACTCACAGCCCCCTGGCCAAATTGGGAAGCCGTGTTGTGTTTTTTTTTCAAAGGGACTCTCTCCACGCTTGTGCAACTGCAAGCCCAGGATTGCTGGCGCAAAGGCTGAGCGCTCTACCCGCAGAGCCATTATGTTCTGTGTTTGCAAACAGCATCCTGCCTTTTGTGTTCAACTCTGTAGGAACATTTCTTTCATGTAAGCCACAATCTGTCTTGTGATACGTCTTGACAAGTGTCCCGAAAAGACAGAAAACCCCAGCTTCAGTCCTTTTAATTAGCTATGTTTCTTGATCATTATATTCTCACAGGGCTTAATGCTGATGATCTCGGCCTGCATTCTGTACTCATCGAGTTAAGATGGAAGTGTATTCCACTCAAAGAAATTGGTAGGAAAAACTGCGGCTGGAGATACCAGGTTTTCTCTCATTATGATTATCACATGTATTTGACATATGCAAACCAGAACTGAATGACTGGGTCACAATTCAAAATGAAGGCCTCAGAGGAGTACAACAGGAAATCCAGGAGCTGTTGCTTTTCATCCAGAAAAGAGCAACAGAACTGGGAACAGACGGGGCAGGTCAAGAATGCATGAACACAAACTCACACAATAACAGAGAGAGAGAGAGACTGAAAAACAGACACAGCATGTCATAAAACCACAGTACTGGCTAAATATTCATTTTGGTGCTTGGGGCCCAGAAAAAGGTATATAAATGATAGATATACTTAGGTATGCTAACTGCCTACAAGTTCCCTGTAAATATAACTTCCCTATTTATATATCAAGACAGATCTCTACAAGGCATTATAACGAAGAGGGAATCAACAACACAATTAACCATACCGTAACAGACTCCAGCTTCTGTTTGACTTTCTGCATCCTCACGGATACTCTTGCAAAACTTGCAAACTGGTCAGCTAGAGACATGGTGGAATCTTTTGGTATGGAAAGGCCAGCGGTATGGTTAAGAATCTGTGGGCCTCTGGATGACCTGGATATGTGTAATCCACTGAAATCTTTTTCCAGCTCAGTATCCTGTTGGGCAACTGCGGGGGGAAAAGCATTTGAACAATTTCTACAATTCATGTAGAAAATCTGAGCAAATCCCACAGCTCACTGGTGCGAACACACACACACACACACACAAATATCCCACAGATTAAAGGTTTTAAAATTCATATTACCCATTCATTAATCACGTTTCTGTACATCAAGGTCCAGTACCAGTAACTGACCCCAGGATGAGATAGACTGGCCTCCAGAAACACTTTATCCAGCCTTGGCTGCCAGAACTTCTTCTAGTTCCTCTCATTCAAGCCAAGAGAAAAAGCATAGGCAACTCTTTGGAACCTGCAGATCCCATAATATTTCACAGTTTGTAATGATGGCCTGTGTCGATTCAAGTTGCAGGAATCAACAAGATAGAGAAGGCTGCAGCTCTCCATTTTTGCAACACACACAGACACAAGATCAGGCCAGAGGTCATGCTAAAACACAGTGCCATTTTTCCATGTGTGAACCTTAGGTTGATTCAGGGTTCCCTCCCCTCTTTTTGATCACCACAGCTGTAAGGAAGCCAATTTCTGCTTTGGGGTCGTAAACTAATGACAGTGTGCCTACTAATTCAGACAGCACGTACAGTTAGAACCCACATTTTGTGTTTTCATCCCATTAACCCAGTGGTGTCCAAAGTTGAGCCCTCCAGATGTGTTCAATCACAACTCCCACAGTCCTTTGTCATTGGCAATACAGGCTTAGAATTCTGGGAGTTCTGGTCCAAAACATCTGGAGGGCCGAAGTTTGGATACCCCTGCATTAACCTGTCTCTTAACAGGGTTGCCCTTAAAATTATCTTTAAAAGCAACTGACAAAGCAACACACTGCAAAAAAGAAAGAAAGAAAGAAAAGAAAACAAACAAACAAACAAATGCAGCTTGCAATAACTGTAGGCCTTATCTTGCAGGGAAGGTTTAAAAGCACACCAAACGAGAAGAAGCCTGAAGCAAGACGTTTGTTCAGGGACTACTAACTTCTCCTTGGCATGGCTTGGCACGGCACAGTCTTCCGTCAATGCTTATCACAAGGTTTATGGCACCTCTGCTCAGCAGTAGCTGACAGAGCAACCACTCTCCTCTGCTCTGTTGCCCTGTAGAAAAGAGGTGGGGAGTGCCTGACTTCAGACTACACTTGGTGGTAAAACTCACAGCCCCATCATGGAACAGGAGTTCAAGGCACTGCCCCTGCCTCTATCTCCTGCGGGACAAGTTGGCGGACGTGTGCCGGTTCAAAACTGATGGCGGGCCATCAAGCTGACCTCCTACCTTTTCTTTATCCAAAAGCAGGAGGGTGGTGGTGGCGGCGGCGGCGACTTAAGTCATGCTAACCTGCCTTTATCTCAAGGACTAAGCAGGGAAAGGGGTGGGCACCACCAAATGGCAGCTGAAATTATTTCCACTTATCTCTGAAAAACTGTAAACAAGCCTTCTAGATATTTACATTTCACAGAAGATGGTGTCGGCATTTCCCATGGCAAGTGTAACTAACTTTTGCACGCCTGGATATAGATATGAACACAGACACAAATTACCTTTATAATCATAAATGTATACAAGAATTGGCTGGTTCTGACCAAAGGCGCAGAATGATACCATATGTTCATGTGGGTGAAAAGCAACATCCCGAACAGGAGACGTGAAGGAAAAATCTGAATACACAGCAACTTGATCACCTACAAAGGGGGGAAGCAATAGGCAGCTTTTATTTCAGCAAATATACTTTATGGGAAAACCCAATCAGATGGATCACGTGGCAAGGAATAGTTCCTCCACACCTGTCATCTGAAAATTCAACATAAACATCCAAAATTGAAGAGGTCGACTCATTCCTCTTTGTCTTTCTTTTGCAGAATGAGGAAAAAAATAATGGTTTGTCTATTGTTACAATAATTCTTCTGTTACACAGAGATATTTTACAAGAATACGCTATTGGTTGAAGAACATATCAGTACATTAATAAAGGTAATGGGGGAATCCTGTTGTTTAAGAGGGCTGATGAATTAGTGGAACTCACAGAGAAAGCTAATTTGCCAAATCACAAATTTACTGTGCTAAGCAACAGGATTTAAGGCAAAGAATGAGTGAAAGAAGTCCTTGATGTGTCAGTTTAAAGTAGTACACTGCAAAACAGAACCAAGGGAGAAGACCTTTGGCATCAGCCAGACAATATTCAGCTCAATAGAGGAACAGCCTGACATGGCATGCAGAGAGCTAACATACATCTTTGAAACACACACACACAACCTTGTAATCAAATTTATGGATATTGATTGATTGATTGATTGATTTGATGTATATACCAACCATCTGACAATGAAGCCACTTTGGGCAGTTTACAACAATACAAATAACATAAATAGGATGATAATTAAATGAAAACAATCAAATCAAATGGTTGAAATGTATACTGGACTGGTAATCATCTCCCCCCCCACCAGCCCCCCCCCCCACACACACTCTTCCATAACTTTTCCTACATAGCTAGGTATCTCTAGAATGTTTTGGTCCAAGGCTGGCTGTCAGATGGCAGGCTGAACAGAACGTGGTCATTCGGGAACAGGCATCAGGAAAAGAGGTAACTTTTCCCCTTTCCTTCTGTAATCCTGAAACATTCTAAATTGAGGCAGAGAGATCTCAGGTTTTCAACCTCCTTGTACGTATTTCCCTAAATCTACAAGGTAAAATACATGCATCTTCACCCAGAACACTTATTACCAGTTGTTGGATATTTAAGCAGTAGAAATCTCTCCCTCCTCCCCTATGAAATCAATCCCACATGCTTGGAAGTTCGTAGATTTTTCTCCGAATGGGTTTACTTGATTTAACATTACCTTTCCTTTTAATTTACTATGGAGTCTCCTGATAAGCAGAAACCATTAGTTCATTATTTGAGATCTTTCTTTCAATGTCTAATTGACAGAAAGCCAACCACCTGAATTCACTGTAGGAGAAATGCCGTATTTTTGTAATGTAACTATTTTATTTCGGCATTGTACAAGTTAAGTCTTATTTTGTGTTTCTGAAACACATACCTTACATTTTGTCTTGTGTACCTTGCATCTTACCTATCTAGCATTTAGTCCAAATATAAAAGCTGCCATGGTCTGGATGAGGCTGTCACAACTGTACAAACAGCACCATCACCTGTGTGAGTGGGGGAGGCACAGGTCATTTAAAATGTCTTTGAGCCACCGAGATTACCTCAGTGGCTCCAAGACATTTTAAAAACCCCACTTGTTTCCTCCCAATGGTGTGCGTTGGGGGGGGAAGGTGGGGTCCTTCCCCCTCCCCCAAGCCCCGCACGTCAGCTGATTGGCACTGGGGTGGGGTGGGAAGTTTCCCCCCACCCGAGCACCGATCAGCTGGCGTGAGGGGCTTGGGGAGGGGGAAAAGTTTTAAAAGCCCAGGGCTTTTAAAACTCCCCCCAAGCCCCACATGTCAGCTGATTGGCACTAGGATTGGGGGAAGATTTCCCCCCCACCCCAGTGCAGATCAGCTGGTGCGCGGGGCTGGGGGGGTGTTTAAAAACCCTGGGTTTCCCCACTGCCAAATGGGCCATTTTTAAAGGGGCCCAGCCGATGAAAGCTCCACAGGACCCCCCTGAAAATGGTCGGGTGGGCAGTTCAGGGCTCTTGTGATGAACTGCCCACCTGATCTTTTTTTAAAAAAGTTTTAAAAGCCCGTGGTTTGGGTGGTGGAAACCGCAGGCTGTTTAAACTTTTTTTTGCCGCCCCAAGCACCGATCAGCTGGCATGAGGGGCTTTGGGTGGCAAAAAAGTTTAAAATCCCCGCCTCCCCAGATGGGGTGGGGGAAAGCACAGGATTTTAAACCTTTTTTTGCCACCCAAAACCCCACGTGCCAGATGATCAGCAATTGGGGCAGCAAAAAAAAGTTTCACAAAATGAAAAAAAAAATGAAAGAAATTTTTAAAAAAATTGTTTTGTATGAAACAAGCCCCCTCCCCAAATCAATTAACGAAACTAAACGAAACAGATTTTTTCTATTTCATGCCCATCTGTAGTCCGTGTATAAACAGCACACATTGATTTTTCTGTTTAATCAGGACTGTGCTAAATGAGGAGGAAACAAGATATTATTACATGAATATAGGATTTGGTTTTTTTAATTATTTACTCCGACAAGGTGGGCTAGTTTACCTTGAAATTCCTTCCAGCAAGACAGCCTCCAGCCTCTCTATTGCTAATTTTTGAATATTCTTTCTGCAAGGTATGCATCCCCAGGAGTTCCCCCTTCACCTCAAAAAGGGGGGGCAACACTGTCCATTTGTAGATAGCAACAAGGTGAGTTATCCTTCACTTGTTGAAGTCAGGTTCTTGGACTTGAAACGTTTGCGTTCATGATGCTAAACTCATGATGCTGGGGCACCTCCCTTATGAGGAAAGGCTAAAACATTTGGGCCTCTTTAGTCTGGAAAAAAGGCGATTGAGGGGGGATATGATTGAGACATACAAAATAATGCAGGGTATGAGTAAAGTGGATAGAGGGAAGCTCTTCTCCCTCTCCCAAAATACCAGAACTAGGGGACCAACACTCAAATTGAGGGCTGGGAGAGTAAGAACTGACAAAAGAAAATATTTTTTCACCCAGCGCGTTGTAAGTCTATGGAACTCCCTGCCACACAATGTGGTGATGGCATCTGACCTGGATGCCTTCAAAGGGGATTGGACAGGATTCCTGGAGGAAAAGTCCATCACAGGTTACAAACCATGATGGAGATGTGTAACCTCCAGGGTTTAAACCAGGGTACTTCAAGGGCCAGATGCAGGAGAGTGGTATCAGGAGACAGATATCTAGTCTCATGCGCTCCCAAACGCATCTGGTGGGGCCGCTGTGAGATACAGGAAGCTGGACTAGATGGGCCTTTGGCCTGACCCAGCATGGCTCTTCTTATGTTCTTATGTTCTTATGTTTTTTCCTAATCTGGGCAATATTCTAGTATTACGTTTTAATTCTGAATGCCTTTCCTCAGCACGGTCTTAGCCTATACATTTCAAGCTTTTTACAGATGCCTTCCTCAATTTCATCTCAACAGAATCGGCAGTTCAAGTTTGTCTCTTTGGTTTAAGAATTCTATAATTCAGGTTTGATAGAAAACCTGTGTGTCTAGGAACACCACTATTTCTTCTGTTCTCATCACCCAAAACATTTTAATACAATTCATTCTCCTGTAACTTTATCCTTTAGTACAGGCCTGCCCAAAGTCCGCACCGGTGGGCAAATCCGGCCCGTCAGGCCATTCTGAGTGGCCCGTGGCTGGCTGGCCCGCCCCTCCCACCCACTCCTTCGCCCCATTTTTTTTAAATCCACCAACACTGACACCGCCGGGAAGCTTGTGGGGCTGGGTGGGCGGGCTGGGGGAGCGCACGCGGGGTGGTGCACGGGTTGGCCATTGCCACTGGCAACACCGGGAACCTTGTGAAGCTTGGTGAGCAGGCAGGCCACCGCCACCGGCACTGCTGGAAACCTTGTGAAGCTTGGAAACACCAGCACTGCTGGGAAGCTTGGGCGGATGGGCGGACAGGCAGACTGCTGTCACCGGCATCACAGGGGAATGTGTGGGGGTGGGCAGGCCAGCGGGCCACTGCCACCACCAGGGAGCTTTGGGGTGGGCTGGTGGGCGAGCCGTCGCCACCTCTGGGGAGCTTGGGGGCATGCAAGGTCACACAGATCGCCTCTTCCAAGGGGCAACCTGTGGCCACGGCTCCCTGTGCTTCCTTTGGTCCCCACCTTCCTTCTTTTCTCCCTCCCTTGGTCCCCAGCTTCCTTCCTTCCTCTCTTGGTTTCCACCTTCCTTCCTCCCTCCCTTGGTCCCCAGCTTCCTTCCTTCCTCTCTTGGTTTCCACCTTCCTTCCTCCCTCCCTTAGTCCCCACCTCCCTCCCTCCCTCCCACCCTTCCTTCCTTCCTCTCTTGGTTTCCTCCCTCCCTGCGGGTGGGGGTTGCCTTCCTTCAGTGGGTGGGGGGCCTAAGGGGTCAGTGGGTGGGGCTTGCAGTGGGGTGGCAGGGTCAGGGAGCAACCGGCCCCTGACACATTCTCATCCACCAAATCTGGCCCTCCTTACAAAATGTTTGGGCACCCCTGCTTTAGTAACTTCTAACTCCATGTTCCTTTGGGTTTGTTTGCCTTTAAATCAAGTATGAGATTGATTGCTTTCTCAAAACAGCAAGTGGCATCAAAAAGTGTTCTGCAAAACATTCTGGGGACACAGAAATGAAAGGAGGGGAAAATACTGGGATCCATGTCTTAAATTTCTTTGAAGTGCCCAACCCCACAAACTAAAGTTAGATAACCTGTAATTTTAATTTGGCACCAGTTGATCCGGGAGGTCTTTAAAAAAACTACTTAACATAACAATAAAAAACTTGACCACATTTCCCAACCATTGAAAATGAGTTCATGTACCTGTCTCGGTATTCCAGACATAAGCTTTGCCATCTTCACTTCCAGAAAAAAGGAATGTTCCACATGGTGTTAAGGTACTGCTAATTTTTTCTCGATAGTTGGTTGCACCAATGTATTTCTTGGTAGCCAGGCTGAAAAGTGTTTTCAAAAAGTTTTCTGAACACAGTTACTGCTTCTAGTATATAATCACATCATCACTTTTGAGAGCTGGATAACTGGAACTATCAACTGAACATTCACTTTAAGACATTCACTCTAGGATGTGGCAAGCAACATGGCCTCAAATGTTCATTACTGCTGAGTGGGGCTCTCTTCCGTGCATATACGCCCACGCAAGCAACTCCTGCCCTACAGATTCCATTGCAACTGGAAGGAAAACGGTGGCGACAGGTATGCGGGGGTGGAGAAACCCTGTGGGAGGCCGCCATGGGCACACATGGCCATGCAGCTTAGAGGGAACCGTGGTAGTAAGACAACATTCTTACACTTCAGAAACACATGTGACCCTCTACATATTTTTGGACTTGAACTCTAGATATCACCCATTAGAGATGGGCATGACCTTCCAAGCCACCAGTTTTTGCCTGCTTGTCCTTCAGCCAGATAGGTGTTTGATACAGGGTGGATAAAAATCAATGACTTTTTAAAAAATAAATTTAAAAAGTGTTTTTTTAATTTAAATCAGATTTTTTAAAAAATTATATGGTTTTTGAGGAAAAATCTCTCTAAAGATCGTGCTCTAGTTAAGATACATTATAGCCCAAAGGTTACTCATCATGAAATTAGTTTTTAATTATGTAGCACAAGGCTGTATTAATACATTCACAGTGACATGTTCTCCCAGAGGTTTCTGATTATTTGGGGCAATTTTTCTATCTAGAAGATATTCTCAAAGATGCTTGGTTTTGCTATTTTCAAAACTGTGCATTTGGGTCTGCAACAATAACATGCCTCCTTCATAAAAAAAAAAAAAATAAAATAAACATCAGAATTGAGAAAAAGACCTTAATTCCAGATTATGAGAAAATAAGAAAATGAAGATGAAGATTAGCGAGCAGCAGAAGACAGTGTATTTTAAGTTTTTCATGTGGTCCTGGATGATGTAGTCAATGACTGTTAGTCTAAGTTTTTAAAAGATATTTTAGCCACATCAGTTAACAAACATGGATGTTTACACAAATGCAGCAGAAGCATACATAATGCTATATGTTATTGTTTTGGTTAAATAAAACTATTTAAATTGTTATTATTAAGGTAATGATTATTTTTCTCCTTCTAATAAAGTACAGCAGAATAGTTGTCCAAATATGAATGATTAACCTATTAAACTGGAGATCACCTTGCAATAATTTCATAATTATCTATCTATCTATGGCAGTGTTTTTATGTTAACAGTGGTGGAGAACTTGCCTTTAGGGAAAATTTCTCCCAAACTGTGATTGAAAACCCACTTATTTTTGAGGAAGGGCATCAACACAGCAAGGCTTTTTGGGAGAAGTTCCTGCAGCTCTGAGACCGGTCCTGGGGAGTTTCAAATGCTTTCCTGGGTGCTACCCTTCAGGAAAGGCTGAGGATGGGGAAGGAAAGAGCAAGGGAGGAGGAGGAGACTGGAAAGCGAGAGAGTGAGAGGAGCTGCAGGCGCATTGCGGCGAAGGGTGCTCCAAAAGCCGCTCTTAAAGGTTCTTGGGGTTTGTTCCCCCTCCCTCAACCCCCCTCCCTCCCTCCCCCGCCTCGCACACCGCTGTTTGCCTCCGAGGGTCTGCCCTGGGCCAGGAGAGGTGGCACCCCTCTTTAAGAGTGGGGAGCGGGCGCGTTGACAATGGTCATTTTTTGGAAAAACAAGGGGGAGTGAGAGGCTGAGAAGGGGATTCCTAGGACCAGGGAGCCCGGGGATGGGGGTCCCTTCCGGGCCCTGTGGCTGCCTGGCTGGAAGGAGGCTGGGGGAGAGAAGGGGGCATCCTGGAAGGGGTAAAAGATGGGGGTTGGGGGTCTGGAAGAGCCTCCCCCAGCCCCACCTTCCTGGGTTTGCAAGTTCCTCTGAAAAAAAGTGCCAGGAGGAGGGAGGGGGAAGGTGAGGGCAGGCGGACATTTTGATAGGGATGCCTTGGGAGGGCCTGGGCTGGAGGATGGATTTGTTGTTGTTTTTTTGGGGGGGGTGAAAAGTGTGTTTGTGTGTGTCTGATAGGCACAGAGTTAAAATTTTTAACATTTTCTAATGGTGGTGTGCCTCGTGATTTTTTTCATGAAACAAGTGTGCCTTTGCCCAAAAAAGTTTGAAAAACACTGATCTATGGTATATAACAGTGGTGGAGAACTTTTTAGGGACCAAGTGCCCAAACTGTGATTGAAAACCCACTTATTTTTTGCTAAGTGTCAACACAGCAATTTAACCTGAATACAGTGACCCCGAGTTTCAAATGCTTTGGGTGCTACCCTTCAGGAAAGTGAGGATCAAAGAGCAAGCTTTTGAATTTCGCGCAGCTACAGTGAGGGTGCTGTGGCCGCAGGAAATTCAAAAACCCAATCTTCATTCCTTGCTTTCCCAAAGAGTAACACCCCTTTTGCTTCTCTGCCCTGGGCAGAGAGGTGGACGGGGCGTTACACCGTTGGGAAAACAAGGGGGAGTGGCGGCAGCTTGTGGGCTTGTTCATAGCCCCAATTTACTCTCCAGCCCCGCTGCTCTGGGCATCCCAAAAGTGGTGTGGCTGGAGAGTAAAGTGGCTACAAAGGAGCCCACAAACTGCTGCCTCCCCTTCGCCTGGCTTTCTTTGCAATGCCGTTTCAAGACCATCAAAATGGCTCGGTGAAGAGAGCCAGGCAAAAGGGAGGCAGAAGTTTGTGAATTTCTTCGTAGCCCATTTACTCTCCTGCCATGCTGCTTTTGGGAGAGTAAACTGGGGTTACAAACGAGCCGACAAGCCACTGCCTCCCCTTCGCCTGGCTCTCTTCATGGAGTACAGTGGCATGCTCTGAGCGGAGGGGGAAGTGCCATGGCTGTCGCGTGCCAAGGTGCCAAGGTGGCACCAGTGCCACAGATTCGCAACACTGGCACAGACACCCCCGCC
Source organism: Phrynocephalus forsythii (assembly GCA_029282475.1). Classification (NCBI taxonomy): domain Eukaryota; kingdom Metazoa; phylum Chordata; class Lepidosauria; order Squamata; family Agamidae; genus Phrynocephalus; species Phrynocephalus forsythii. The sequence continues at coordinate 61,251,968 of JAPFRF010000002.1, forward strand.
ATTTCGCAGTTCAGGTACTGCGGTCCCACTATATCGCGGGATCGCAGTATCTGGGGGGGCAGCAGGGAGCGATCCGATCGCTCCCCGCCACCCCCAGCCCCTCTGGGAGGCCTCGGAGCCGTGCGGGAGGCGGGAGGAGCAATCCGATCACTCCCTGCCGCCCCCCGCCCCTTCCGGGGGCCTCGGAGCCGTGCGGGGAGGGATCCGATCGCTCCCTGCTGCCCCTCCCGCCCCTCTGATCGCCCCACCCGACCTGCTTCCGCATATTGCAGATTTTCATGTATCATGGGTCGGGTGGGTCCCTAACCCCCGTGATAGGCGGGGGTTACTGTATATAACCACCAAATCAGTAATTTTCTGACATCACTGTAAAACTAATCTGAAAAGTTATTATTCTAAAAATGAAACATTTGTCTGGTTGCAAAAATTAAGATTAAAACAACTCCAGCAAAAATGAGTCTTTATATAGAAAATCATGATTTAAATCAAGCCTGACTGACTAGTGATTTAAATTGCGATTTAAATCAAATCCACCCTGGTTTGATACTTCCCAGCCCTGCCTCCTCTGGCAAGCACCCAAGGTTTTCTGCTCTACCTCCTCCAGGCACTGCCTCTGAGTAGACACCCACCAAAGAAGTCAGGGTAGGGATAGATTGAACACCTGTTCAGTCAAAGGACAAAGCGGCACAAACCAATGGCTCAGCTGTTTGTGCCCATCTCTATCTCACTGCTGCTTATGTTGCTGGAACTGTTGAGAGATGCAGTGCAAAACCCACTCTAGGGAGCACATGTATATTAATTCTTGGGTAAATTAATTCTGCTTCATTGGCCCCTGAAGGATAAACTCCTACTACTTTCTGGAAATAACATGGCAATTTAGAATATATTCAATTCCACATATAGAAGTGGAAAATTATAGCAAAGTACTGAGTTTGTGCTTTAAAATAAGATACATGGCAAGCCACATTGAGATACTTACATCCGAAGATCCATAATTCTCACAGTGCTGTCCCGGGCATGGATCAATAGACGCCTTCCATTTGGATGAACTTCCAAGTAATTGATTGCCGCTCCTTTAATATCATCAGCTTTTATTTCCTGTAAAACAAGAGCATAATAAACAAGTAAACTTAATGAAAACCTTGATTAAATTTAGTACCACTAATTAACGTGAAGATTCCTTTTGGATCAGATCAATTGGTTGTTTAGTCACGCAGCCTACCAGATCCTTACAGAATGCCCATAAAAAGTTCGGTGTGAGAAACCTTTCACATTGCAATCTTCCAGTGACTGATACTGAGTGCTATATTCTACTTGTGGAGATAAATTATATACATCTCTAATCTAGTAAACAGTGATAGCCTTATTTAATTATTTGAAGGGTTTAAAATCATAAAAACATTTCAACTTTCTTTCGGGGTACACTGGCATCACAAGGAAGTTTACGGAACTATAAAAGATGTGAAAATAACTGTACATCCATATCAGATAAAACCTAAACGTGTCTTTATGGTCATATCCTTATTGTCCGTGAATTTGACTAATCCTCCAATCTATCTAAATTGCCTCATTTGTCATTAATCCACCGGGCATTATGTCTTTTACTAACAGTGAATTTCACAGGCAGCACTGAAATGGAAGAAAATTCCAGCTTCCATCTGTCCATGTATTATTTACTGGAATGTGTGAAACCCAGCAGAAAGCTCTTAGGACTGTTCCTTCTCTGACAAGACGAGGGGTAAAATCCAAGGTTTGCACTAGACTTAATTATGTTGCTTACAGGGAGGGAAACAAGCCAAATATTTCTTTATCTATTTTTAACCCAACAGGACCCAAGGTGACTTATAACAATTAAAACCTAAAAACAATGAGTACACAAATATCTGAATTAAAAAAAACTAAACAAGCATTATTTTTAAAATGGATATTAAAATCCATACTAAAAATAAATTTAAAAACAATAAGCACAATCCATTCACAAAAAATGCCTCTCATGCTGCCAGAGTGTTGGGTCCCCACCTGATTAACCATGATCTGTGGGAATATGTAGATGGAAAAAGTTTCATCAGATGACTCAGTATTCTAGAATGATGACAAAGGGATAAAAATGTCTCCCTATATATTATTGTTAATATGTTAAATAATAATTATTGCTGCTTTCTAGACTTCCAAAGAGACAAATCAAGCAAATCAAGCCTGAAGGATCTCTGCATGAAGAAATGTTGAAACTGAAGCTATCTTATTTCTCTGGAAAAGACAATAATACTGGGGGAGGTCGGAGAAAGCAGGAAAAGAGGAGACCAAATATGAATTGGATGGACTCCCTGAAGGAAGCCACAGGCTTAAGTTTACAAAAAGCTGAACAGGGCTGTTGAAGGCATGACATTTTGGAGTTCACTCATTCATACGGTTGTCATAAATTGGGAGTGACCGGACAGTATACGACAACAAAAACAATGTTGTTACGTGCCATCACTGACTTTACCACATACTGGTCTTTTGGGAATTTGGAAAAAAACATTCAGACTCCATGCCTAAACCATTCCTTCCATTTGCTTTGACAAACTGAATTCTAAAGAAAAGAGCTCAAATGAATACAAATATATTTATTATTATTACTTATTTGTTACATTTAGATCTTGGTCTTCCACTAAAAGATAATGCTCAAGGCAGCTCACTGTTGCTATTAAGAACTTGCTGACGGATAACTACATCAACAACAGTGAGTCTCACAAATGTTTTTCCCCTAAGTTGCATTCAGTGTGATTAGCATAGAGATAGCTGGTAAAGGCAATAATCAATTTACAGTGGACCCTTGTATAACAAAAAGCTTGTATAACAAAATTTGTACAACATAAAAAATTCCGGAGATAGGGGAAATTTGCTTAACATAATCGCCTATGGGGAGAATCTGTACAACATAAAAATGGGATCACTCCGTTTTCAATGCATTCCTATGGGAATTTGTATAAATGAAAATTTGCTTAACACAATTTCATTTGGAACAAATTAATTCCTTTATACAAGGTACCACTGTATTACTATTTAGAATAGATCCGTTTCTGGTATCCTTTTTGATAGTCTTAATGCCACCTTTGGTCCTTTTGGATAGAAAGGCGAGATAGAAATATTTCAAAATAAATAAATAAATAGTCTGAAAATAATAACATTTGAAAGCAAACATACATTTGATTCTAAAATTATATTGCTGCATTCCAGATTATCTGGCTTCAAGGTTAAACCAAATTTTCATACATACTTACAGTAAACCCTGCCCTTTCGTGGTTCATATACTGCAGTCCCGGTATATCTTGGGACTGCAGTATTTGAAAAGCCAGGCCCCCTGGGGTAAGGTGGATGGGCCTGTTTCAAGCCTTGTGTATTTACCTCAGGCATGGGACTGCCCTGAATGGGCCTACGATGGGCTTCTAGGGCCTATCAGAGGCCCCAGAAATGCTTTCCAGCTAACCAGAAGTGAGTTCCGGATCGCTGAAAACCATAATCGGAAAGCACTTCTGGGCCTCTGACGGGCCCAAGAAGCCCACCAAAGGCCCGTTTGGGGCAGCACAATGCCTCTGATAAATGTAGGAGGCCCCCAGGCCCAACCCAACCCAGTATCTGCATATCGCGGATTTTCAATTATCAAGGGTCGGATCCCTAGCCCCTGCAATAGGCGGGGGCGGGGGGTTTAGTGTAGTAAAATAAATAAGTAAAATAAGTTTTGGGTCCTTTTCCAAGGAAAAAGGCAGGGTAAAATATTCAAAACAAATAAATAAAATAAAATATGAATCAGGAAGATGCTGATGCACCAATTTGCAAAGCAAATAAAACATTAAGTATCACATATACAGTAAATAATGTATTTTCCATCTATAAGACTCCCCCATGTATAAGAAGACCCCCCCTTTTCAAACCAAAATTACAATATTGCAACTGTGTATTTCCGTGTATAAGACAGCCCTAAATTTTTCATCTAACAGTTTTAGACAAAATTATATACCACATCAGTGGTTCTCAAACTGGGTGCCGTGAGTGTATGCCAGGGGTGCCATGGTAAAAATATTTAATTAACTAAACTTCCCATAAACATAAAGGAAATATGAAAAATTTATCCAAACAGTTTCATTCAATCAATTAAAGACAACTGAGCATTAAATTTGTACTGTTTTCTTTTTCTAAGTATTCAAACCGCTTTTAGGGTAGCTGTGCCGTGAATATTTTTTAGCCCAACAAGGGTGACACGGTGAAAAAAGTTTGAGAACTACTGGTCTATATAATATAGGGAAAATATTTTATTTCCAACAAAGCCAAGTTATATCAATACAGGCATATGAAAGTTGCTGGGTTTATTTAGCAATAACAATTGTACTAATCATATAACTACTACTATTAAGGAACTAACTCAAATCAGGCCTGTATATACCTATAAACCTATTTAGTCCAAAGGTCTTTTTATAAATACTGTATGTCTTAAAACTTCTATCTGTGATATGAAAATTTAAAAACTTATCAAGAATATATCTATTTACCTTATCAATGCCCCAATGTTGGATCAGGAATTGAGAATTTTCTTTGACGTAAGTATTCCAAACAATTATTAGCCCTGTGCTGTCACCAGAGAACATGTGAAATCCTGAAAAATAATAATTTGTTCACCTAATAGGATGAAAAAGTAGTCCTGACATTCAAATCATACAAACATCTAGACTACAGGAAAAATGGCTGTTAAAACTTCTTATAATTTTTTTGTTTCTCCAAATACCTTCCCATTTCTTTGGCAGCTCATAATAGCTCAAGTTCTTCCCAAGCATTCTTATGCTGGTAACTGCTTCTTAAAATATGTCTGTACTCTATTAATTCTCAGAAACAAGAATGCTGATGGTTCTGCTGTTCGAAAACAGCAGTAATTCAAAATTTTTGTCATTCAAAAGGCAGTTGCCCATAGGAATGCACTGAAAATCAATTAATCCGTTCCAAAGGGATTGTTCCGTTCCACTGTGAAATGGTTGGGAGTAACTTACCTTCAACATCAAAACATAATGTATTGATAAAACCCCTGTGGCCATCAAATTCTTGCAGAAGATGTCCGTGTATTTCATTCACTTTTGCATTCCAAACCCTCATCACACAGTCATAACACCCTGTTACTACAATGTATTCAGCTGTTGGGTGGTACTTAGCAGTATACACAAATGAAGGATGAGGAAAAACTTTAATGGCTGATGTACCCTGAGCCTCAATCTTCCACATTCTAGAAGAAAAGAAGATAGGAATATGTTAAAATATTCCAGAATATACGCAACTGCAGATGTTTGTGCATGAACATACACACGGAGACAGAGAGAGACAGAAAGGAAGAGACTCATAACATTGAGTTAGGAAGTTTCAGAATTACATTCCTTTATTTAAGGCAAGCACTTTTTCTCTTCAAAGCAACTCTCTCTTTTGACTCTTTCTGTGACCTTTCATTGCCTGTTTCACGAATGCTAAGTTTATAAGGCCTTTTTTCAGAATCACTGCAGGAGTTCCTGCAGCCTGGAGACCTTCCAAATTAAAAAAAAATAGTGGGTGCGGTCAATTATTATCTTTCAAAATTTTTAAAAAATCATCTTTTCAATTTATTTGATCTGTTTTAAATCTGGGAACATTTAAGGTTGCTTGTTTCTGCATGACAGAACAGTTTTACTTTGAATAATGGAAAGCCATTTGCTCAAACTTCTCCAAACTTGGTGCAGAGCAAAAGCAAACTGTTTTATTTATACCAAATTTCAAAGTTATAGGTGTTTGTTTGGGCTGCTCCCATTTTTATAATTACCTAGCAGAATGCTGATTTGCTTTGCTGTACAATAACATCACTACACTTCAAGATTGTTTTTAATCTTGGTTTTAATAACTAATGTTTAATTTTTATGTAATGTTTGTATAGTATTTTATATCTTTGGGTATTGTATAGCTTTAATTGTTGAGAATTTATTTATTTTATTTATTATTTATTTATGTATGCATTTTTACACTGTCTGTCTTCCCAAAGAAACTCCGGATGGTTAACAGCATAAGGGATTAAAAAATACAACAACTAAAATGCATAAAAACAAAGAACAAATGTAGTAATAGATACTTGGCAAGATGGCATTAAAAAAACCCTAAAGTTCGCCAAAAGACTCTTTAAAAAGAAAGGTTTTAAGTGCTTTTTTAAAGGCAGGCAAGGACTGTGCTCAGTGCATCTCACTTGGCAGATGGTTCCAAAGCGAGAGGGCAGCCACAGAGAAGGTTCGGTTCCGGTAATCAATTTCCTAGCCTCCCCTGAGTGTGGCCACCCGAAGTGAGAAGTCCTGTGATCTTCTGGTGGGTTGGCCCCCAGTTGATCTTTGGAAGATCCGCTCCGCCAGGTATTCAGGTCCCAAGTAATGGAGGGTTTTGTAAATCAAAACCAGTACCTTGAATCTTATTCCCACTATCAGGCACCATCTTGGGAAACATAGCACATAAACTGGGGGGGGGGTCATATTCGCAACACTTCATTGCAGACCTTTAAGATAGATAGAGGTTTATTTATTTATTTTATTCGGTGTGCATTCCACCCATCTAGCCCAGGGTCACTCTGGGTGGTGAACAACAATGAAATAAACAGAACATAATATAATAAAATAGTAAAATCAAATGAATATTAACATTAACAAGAAATAAGTAACATCAATAATGAACCAAAACTAAAATCATAACATCCAAAACCTAATAAAGATAATACAAGGGTTGCCACTAAATGCCTACAAATTCTATCCACCTACAGTGGAACTACAGGGGATTATGTCTATAGACTATGGTGGAAGCAAACCTCTTCATTTGTACATAGAACCAGGGTGGAGGAGATGCAGGTATATACAATCAGAATAGATAAGCTCAGCTGTACTGACCTTGCAGTGCCATCTGAGGATGCAGTAAGAAGATGCTGATTATCCTTTGACCAGCAAAGATCGTACACAATGTTAAGATGTCCATAAAATTCTCGTAAGAATTCCCCAGATGGAATCTCATATACTAACAAAAACATAAAAGGATCTTCTAATTGACTTAGCAATATATGAAGTTAAACAGTCATTAAAGTTAAACCTGGATGTCCAGATTTTGGCTATCAGCAGGAGGGCATTTGCACAGTTAAAACTAGTGCACGAGCTACACACATTTCTGGAGTGGTCTCAGTCATACATGTCTTAGTCATATCCAAGCTTGATTATTGTAACATACTGTGTGGGGCTGCCTATGGAAAATGTCAAGAAAGTTAAAGTGGGCCCAAAACCCTGTGAATAAACCCAGGGATCACACAATCCCCTGTTACAACAGCTCCATTGGCTGTCAGTCCATTTCCACGCAGAATTCAAAGTGATAATTCCAACTTGTTTAGCCCAATAGTCATAGTTACTAATATTCAATATTGTCTTTAATTATTGTGAGCTGCCTTGGGTCCTTTTAAAGGAGAAAAGTTGTTTAAACTGTACTATTTTAAATAAATAAATAAAATTACTATTCCCCAAGCATCAAAATAAAATCTATCTGGTTTTGAAAAACAACACTTTCCTTGTCTGTGAAGATTCTCAGTCATCGAGGGGAGTTTATCTGGAAGTTGAGTCATGGCAGCTGGACTTCTTTTTTTGAGAGATTGAAACGTTTCGCTGCTCATCCAAACAGCTTCATCAGTCTGAGGAAAGCTAGTGGTGACTCCTCCATTTTATAGTTCTCTTGGACCTCAGGTCACCATGGTCTGAAATAGGCTCATAAGATGAACAATGGCCTGAATAGGCTTGTTAGGTAGACAACAGTCTTTAATAGCCTTAAGGTGAACAATGGCCTAAAGTGCTGAAACCCATAAAGTATGGGCCATCAGCTATGGCCTTGGTGGTGGAAGTGTGAAGTATTTTTGATTCTTCTAGGTATTGTTGAAATCACAACCTGAGAGAATGTGCCTGAACCCCCCACCTCTGTTGAGAGTGGGGTTTTCAGTGCTCACATGAATGGCTTCCCTGACTCCTCTCTCAAACCACCTCTCTTCTCTAATATGTGTACATCCTCATCTTTGACTGAGTGCCCTTCGTCCTTCAAGCAGAGGTGTGCTGCTGATTCTGGTCCTGAGCTGTTACCCCTCGTATGTTGGGCCACCCTTCTGTTTAAAGGCTGTTTAGTTTCTCCAATGTAGAGGGCTGCACACTCCTCACTGCATTGGACTACATATACTATATTGCTCCTTTTGTGTTTTGGTATCGGGTCCTTTGGGTGGACAAGTTTCTGCCTTAGTATATTTGTAGGTTTGAAATAAACAGGAATGTGGTCCTAATGACCCATACTTTATGGGTTTCAGCACCTTAGGCCGTTGTTCACTTTAAGGCTATTGAGAGTGTTGTTTACCTAAGGAGCCTATTCAGGCCATTGTTCATCTTATGAGCCTATTTCAGACCAGGGTGACAAGAGGTCAAAGTGAACTATAAGATGGAGGACTTGCAACTAGCTTTTTTCAGAATGACAAAGCTGTTTGGATGGGCAGCGAAATGTTTCAATCTTTCAAAAAGGAGTCCAGTTGCAAGATTCAACTTCCAGAAACACTTTCCTTGGATAACACTCACCACATAACCTAAATAACTAACAATGAGTAGCAGCAAGGCCCACTAGGTGGTGTGATAAAAATAAAAATAAATACATAATTACCATACAGTCAGACATTTTCCCAAAGCAAATGTATTCTCTTTGAGCATAACTATTCAATTGAACTATTCACTTCAATAAATTGACATCAGGCTTAATATAGGTATATGTGCATGTATCTTCTGCCATCTAGTGGTAGGATGATTATGACATGCAACATGTCTATGTGATTTTTTTTTTAAAACAATATGACAACCGTCAATTTAATTCTAATTTATGGAAACTCTTTTCAGGGTTTTCCAGGTAGAAAATAACAACAGCAATTTCTGAACTGCAGAGCTGGTAGAGAACCTATGGATCATTGACTCCAGACTCTCCCAAGGAAGCCAGTTCCACAGCCAGAGACCTAAGCCAGCAATTCATTACTCAGAGGTGGCTGACCATTCCCTTTCTCCTGAAAGTGCTCCGGGATGTGCAGCTTGCCCATTACCACACAGGCTGGCTATGTTTATAGAAGGCAGAGTGGGGACTTGAACTCGTAGCCTCTAGCTCTGCAGTCAGAAACACTTCAATAAACAGACAAATTAGCTTAAAGCAGGCCACGTTGCTTTGTAATATTCAAAGCACCACATATGCATTTATTTTTTTAAAAGAGCCCATCACCTTATTTTGTTTATAAATATGTACGGGGGGAATGGATTGACTTGGAGATGTCACATACACCAGGCATATCCGATGCCTCCTTCTAAACACGTTAAAGGAGGGCATGGTATGTTTGTTCACTTTTAACAATAAATTAATATTTAATATGACATCTGATCAAGACCTATGCTCTACCTACATTCTCAATGCTCCAACCTGTCTTGTGAGTAAAGGATGTTAGGGCTATGCAACATTTGTATCACGGACAGTGATAAACAAACATTTGATTATTTAGAGTATTTTTACCCCGCCTTTCTACTTGGAAAAGGACCCCAGGCGGCTTACAGTAATGAGGGACAATATACAGTACAGTACAGTACAAGTATGACATATTCAAGTTTGAGAACAGGGAACTGAGGGACAACAGTAAAGCTACAAGAGCACGTGAGCAGTTAAAGAGAGAGTAAATATTCCATGCAACAGTTATGAGTGATGGAAACATGAATAGAACTTGGTAGTGATGGGAAGGCAAAATGAAGCAACTGACTGAACAGCTGTTTATATTTCATTGAAAGAAAAAAGGCAGGTCATATTTCTCTTAGCTTTGTTGTTCCCTCAAAAGACAAACATTATTCCATTCTAATCCGCCATGAAGAAACTCTCTCTCTCTCTCTGTCCGTCCATCCCTCTATTTCTTTATTTACATTTCTACATCGCCCCCTTAGCGCAAACCGCACTATCCAGGGTTTTTTTTTTTTTTTTTACAAAATATACAAGTATGTTATTCTCCTGCCTTTCTTCTTCTACTCTGACAACATTATTAGTAGATTTTCTAATTTTTAGTGGGCTGAAGTCACTAGCTATTTAAAAAAAAGCAGAAACAATATACATTGATTCGAAAATCTTCCAGATGTGGTTTGGCTCCGAGATGAACCTGTCCATGCATGGAAGGCGTTTCTGCAAGTCCTCCTGCGGAGTCATACACTGCTCCCGAGATCCAAGGAACTCCCAGGGGAAGAGGCTTGGTGGAGAAACTTCCAGCATGTTCTGTGGATCGACATTTTGATCCTGGTCTCTATTCTTAAATAATTTCCCTACACACAACAAAGTAGCATGCATGTCCTTTTCAGAACAAAAAACTGGAGAGACAAAACACTTCCTCTACTAGCATTTAAGTCCAAATATGCCTTGAGAGCATAACTTACAAAGCACTGGATAACTATCTCTTCCAGCACAACCTGCTGCTAATGTCCGGCCATCTTCGGAGAAGCTAATACAAAAACATCCCATATCTCCTGCTCGTAGGGAAAACAGATACTTGTTTGGTATGCGGCAAACCTGGAATTCCAGAGAAAACAATTATTTGCATATATGTATATTGACAGTATCCATAACTATTTCCAGAGTGTTTGCTATCTTCATTCATTAGAGTAAAAAGAGTCCTGGGATAATTTAAAATTTTATTAGTACATGAATGATTACATGTTAGACTTAACCTAATAAGATGCAAGGAGTGTTGTCCTGAATTGGCAGATAAAAAGGAGAGAGTGTGAGAGAGAGAAAATACTATGATATGAAAGAACCATTTGGCCTCTTTACACATTTGTCCATTTTCCAGTAGTGGAGAAAGACATCCTAAGGTCAGAGCAAAAAAGCAGTATAAAAATGAACATGGGATAATAAGTAGCAATATGTCCTGAAATTGGAAGCCAGGCTCAGGCTTGCACACTTGATCAATAATCTGCCCCTTTCTCATGTATCAAGAGTTATATATTATACCCGCCTTTTTCCAACTCGGTGCTTTCCAAATTATTTGGACTAGAATTCCTATAATCTTAGCTCGGCTTTGCACACAAAAGGTCTTAGTACTTCGGAAACTTGCCTGTCCTGGAAGTTTTGACCACTTAAATGGTTCTTGCTTTTCCACTTTTGGTCCAGAATTATTAACCTTTTTGGACACTTCACTTTGTTGATCCAAAAACGATGGGGAATGGTATTCTTGCTGAACAGCCATCATCGAACGTAAACAAGGATCTACCTTCAAGTAAACAAAAATAAATTTAATTAGGCTGATGAAACATGTCAAGAACAACATAATGAAGCACAAAATGATACAGAAATTGAAATGTGCATTTAAAACACACTTTAAATGGCTCAAAATTTAAATCCATTACAGCAAGAATAGCCAACGCACAGTCTGATTTCTCGATGACTCACAGCTCAAATGCAAATACATTAGGCTTGAAAAGATGAAAAGTTACCTGAGACTACTCTGAATTACTGGATTTGCAATTGCCTGCTTACCACTGAAACCACTAATTGTTGCTCTGAATGAATGAAACGTATGTTTGAACCAACCAATAATACTAAGTTACATGGCTAAAATTTACTACTTCTATAATCCACTTCTGTGTGAACACACAAGCATCCATTTGTTGAACTGGGTTGTGCTAGGAGAGTCATGCACATCCAAGGTAGCGTCTTAGGGCACGTAAAGAACAGCGCGAACGAGTAGGAACATGTCTGAGTAATAGATCCATGAAGAATGAAATTCTAAACACACTTACTAGAGAGACATTTCCACTGAAATATGTAGGAGTTGTTTCCAAGTTAGCAAGCACTGATTCTGTCTGTACTGAAGTACAATAGGACCCCAGTATCCGCTGGGGATTGGTTCCAAGCCTTCCCGTGGATAATGAAAACCGTGGATAAGAGAGAACACCAAAATGTTCCCCAAAACTGCTGTTTTGTGATAGCAACTTGCTTTACAGCTGGTATTTTACAACAGTAGCTTGCTTTACAGCTGCTGATTGTGATGGTAGCTTGCTTTACAGCTGCTGCTTTATGACAGTAGCTTGCTTTACAGCTGCTCTTTGTGACAGTAACTTGCTTTGCGGCTGGTGAATTATTTATTTATTTATCCTCTGCCAACCGTGGATAACTGAACCAGTGGATAATGAATCAGTGGATACTTGGGTCCTACTGTATGTAACTTGTATTATAAACAGAATCAGGCAATGAGTAAAGATCAAACTCTCACTGGGGTGGGTTGAGACACCCACCCTCTGTCCTATCAATATGGACTATTCTAGGAAGCTGGCTGTCATCAGGCGAGGGCAGTCCACTCATACAGGAGAAGTCTCTGGAGGCATGCAGGAGGCCTCTCCTGCTGTTCCAGAATGTTGCAAGGAAGCATCACTGCTGTGAGTTTCATTGCTTTTGGCTGTTCACTCAGAGTGGGTGAACATATAGCACATGGAGGATATACTTTTCAGCCCAAAGGAAAAATGTTCTTCTTAGTACTATGTTAGGTCACTCCTTTCTCACAGTAGAAAAGAATTCTCTCTGACCTTCATCTATATATTCAGCACCAAGGTATCTTTGTGACCGATACCTTGTAAAGACAATGCCAGCAATAATGAATGCAAATCATTATGCACATCTCTGCTCAAGTTCACCAGAGCCAGGTATAGCTGAATACTCCAGAACTTCAGAAGAAGCCAGTCAAGAAACAAACCCATGTATATTCCAGGATTCTTCCGGTGCCCTTTGGTGCAAATTCACTTCACTTTCAGGATATCGGCACCAGACAGAGGCAAAGGAACAGCTGAAAATACTTGATAAACACTTTATTTACAAAAGTCAGCAGCCAAGTGGCAGAAAAATACAGCAAAAGGCAGAACAGAGGGGAGTGCCCAAATATGAAATCATTCAAGTGCTTAGAAGAAAATGTGAATTGTTTCCTTTTCAGAGCTAGTTTACAAAGAGCCAAATAAAAACCACTTCTCAATTTCAGGTCAACAAAAGCATCAGGGTTTTTTTTGGGGGGGGATCACCCCCCCAGTGCAACTTAACTTACATGATCTGGAAGTTTAATGCCCTTCACAGTGACATAGAGTGTTGAAGGATAATGGATTCTGGGACATTTTAACCACCAGTCATAAACTTCCACGGTGCTGATTTGTGACCTGCTCTTTGGAGGAGGGGAATACAGCTGAAGACGGAGCTTTCCACCAACATTCAGAACTCCATTTGCACCTACAAGCTAAACATGGCAAAATATACACGTTATTGCTTTCACTGACCAAGTAGCATGAATGTTTATAACGTGACTATTATTCCTGCTGTTTGTGAGCAATCACATTGAGAAGCAACACAATATAGGAACTGTGGCTCATCTGTGAGGCAGATAACATTTATAGACCTATCCATCAAGCTTTATGCATTTAAAACATCCTTATTCTACCTTGCAAAAGAGCTTACAGTACAATTTAAAAAATTACTTTTTAAGTACTGGCACTAATTGGGTTTCCAGGGGATGCCACACACATGAGAGATTGACAACATTTATTACCTTTAGAAATGCCCAGCAGATTTTCCGAAAGCCGCTTTCATGAGCTTGGCCCCTATATTTCGACTTTGCATCATTCATGCTTAAAAAATCAAGGACCTGGAAACATACAAATTACATTTGGTTCACATTCTGATAAACACACGCCCACATAAAAAGTTTCAACTCTCCTGCCCATAAGGCATGTAATTTCCAAATCATTCTACATGCTATTTTCCATGGGCAAACAACTCTTCTAATATATCCCTCACACAGGAAGCTTTTGTAATTCTCTATGTCTGGAATGATAGAACCTCAAAGTCCTCCTGTTGTTGGACTACCCTGGAAGCCTTCGTCTCAGAAATCAGGAAAGCTGATCAGAATAAAGTAGAAACCCATGAAAGGTGGTGGATGCAGGTCTTCTTATAAGACCTGTGTGGGAATGGATTAGTTAAAGATAAAGGAAGCTTCCTAGTTGATATTGTTCTAGGTAGGCAGTCGTTTTAAGCCTCATAAGCAGCCCGATGAACGGGAAGTAACCAAGTAAGTATGTAAGTAGTAGTAAGTAAATAAATAAATAAATAAATAAATAAATAAATAAATAAATAAATAAATAAAAATTGTCTCTTTTTCCTAGCACATAAGAATTCCTGAGAGCAGAAGAGAAAGGTTAAAAGAAGAGTCGCTCACTATGGTCTCACAACCAAGTTGTCACCTTAAATGTCCCAAAGAATTAAAGGTACTATTAAGCAAGCTCTGTCACTGCAGCCAGGAAAACCTTAATCATCATCGACAGGGATTCAATGATCACTGGGTCCCCCTTCCAGCTATGCAGCTCTGAGAGTCTGATCATGATTTCAAAACTGACTGATCTAATACCATCCTTTCAATACTACCTTTCTTTGAAACACTGTATGCCATTAATATCAAACAGTACATAGAAGATACTAGCCCAAATTACACACACAGGACATAACGCAACCGAGCAAATCAACAATAAAGTACCTCAAAAAACAGTATCACTTTTGGGCTTTCTTCAGCATCTTGAAGGAAATAGTTGAAACGTTCATTGAATATGATTTGTTCCTCCCATTCTGGAAGTGTTGACTTCAATTGTCGGAAATCATAGGGCTGGGTCATAATGGGGAGAATATGTCCGATTGTCTCTTGTTCATAGAATGATGACACTGGCCGGCTGCTGCATGCAAAACAGTAAGTTCTGTTGAGTTGGCTGGAGCTCACTTTTGCCAAAGACTCTGACAAACTATGAGGTCATTCATAGTTTGACCTCTGAGTGTCAACTAGCCCCAGTGCTTTGAATCTGCTCTCTAATCTCAAGGACTATTCTAAACAGAATCCACAGCCTCATGGAGTACACTCTAAATCAGTGGTTCTCAACCTGTGGGTCCCCACGGGTTCCTAGACTGCAACTCCCAGAAGCCTCTACCACTCGCTGTGCTGGGAGGGATTTCTGGGAGTTGCAGTCCAGGAACATCTGGGGACCCACAGGCTGAGAACCACTGCTCTAAATGATTCTGTCTCAAAACAAACTGAGCATAACATTATTGCTTTACCAGAAAGGATGGCAGTGGTAAGCAAAGTTCAGCCCCAGGTTCATACACAGCCACCCCAGATATTTGTTTGTTTTTTGTTTTCTGGCTATCCCAAGTTGCCTCCTACAACCAATTTTCAGCATACAAAAAGGTTAGCGGCCATTCCTTGAAGTCTCCAGAAGTGCCCATTTTAAAATAAGTTGCAACTCTCCCCACCTCAGTATTTAATGCAAGTAGACACTCGTTTTTAAAAATCAGAAAAGGACTTAGAGCTACTACAGGCTTTGTCTTGGTTTTGTTTTTAATTTTAATTTTGCCAATCTGTGCAACTCCCAGGAGGTCTCAGAGCAGAAAACTGGATAGTCAACTTTCCCATTCCATTTTAAAGTAAATAGAACAAGGGGGTTGCTTTAGTGTACATGCAATGCATGTTACACAGTCCTTTTTTAAACTAGACAATCTCTAGGTTGTGCAGCCCAACTTTACTGGTTTTACTGCAAAAGACACATGTATATAGAGATGCTCTCTCTAGATGCACAAAGTTATCTCTACTTCTTCCACATATTTGTGCAACACCATCTGTAGAACCAGAGGTTGTCTTTCCCTTAGGAAAGACTTGTCTCTTCTTATTTTAAAACACACAGACAGATATGGTTCCAAAAATGTTAATCACTAGCTTGAATGTTTGGTAGGTAGATCAGGGACAAACTGAGGAATTAAAGAACAGAACTTCAAAAGTTTGTAAAATTACCTATTCTCTTTCTTGACATATAAGCCGGTTTTCTGATCAACCACATGAATCTTGACCATGGGATGTGACACCATAATATCCATTTTAAGCCTATCCGTCCGATGGATGTAAACACCTAAAACAAGGCTATCATCGAAAGCAGATTTTGGTTCCAGTGAAACAGTTCCAGAAGCCATGTGTGGCGAGTTTTCACCAGCATTTTCTGAATCATCTTCAAGTACTAGGAAGAGAAAAAGGGCTAATTAATATTTAAATTAAAATTGTGTTCGTGTCACATAGCTTCACTTTATGTACCACACCCTATAGTAATCAATTTGCTATCAACTCTGTATTGATTTAGGCTCACATATATATTATGCTATTGGACAAATATTGTTCAACCCAGTGGTAACAGAAAAAAATATTTTCTGTATAAAATATATTAACAATCTCAGGTTCCATTCAAAACACACTTGTCAGCAAGCCTAATGGTAGTCCAGGTCTCAAGTACAAAATGACCACATGCACACTAATGCTTGATATAAAATCGGCCACAACTTTGTTGATTACATCTGCCAACAGGCTTGATACTAGCATAGGGGATAAATCCCCATAAACCATCCAATGTGAAATCGGCTTGATGCTACCAAAAGAGGGTTAACTACATGGGCATAAGCTACTACGTGGCCCTGTTTGTCCCCTAACAGGATGGGGAGCATGCAGCAGCCCTCACACTAGGCATACACATGATCATACACCCCAACCTGACTAAGAGGGTGCACCTAGGAGGGCAGTCCACACTGCAAGGCCCTCCCACTACCACCTGGATCCATCCTCATGTTAAAAAAGAAGTTTCAACCAAGTTGTGACAAGTATCTAACATTTCTAACCACAATCTCATACTAACACCAACCACACTCTACAGCAGTGGTGGCGAGCCTATGGCACAGGTGCCGAAGGTGCCACTGAGAGCCCTTTCTGTGGGAACCCAAAATCGCCCCTTCACAGCCACCTGTACTCAGGTTAAATGGCTGTATTAGCACTTTGCGGGAAAATGAGTGGGTTTTGAATCACAGTTTGGGCACTCGGTCTCTATAAGGTTTGCCATCACTGCTCTATAGTCTTTACTGAGAATGCAAAAATGTAAGCCTAAGAGGGAAAGTGGGCAAGAAAAGGTTTAAAGTCAAAAAGGTTGAGTGCAGCAACACAATGTATACTTCCTCATTGGAAACCCCATCCTTCCAGTTTACCTGGAGAACTGCTGCTCTCCCTAGCCAATCCCATTGCTAGTTTCAATTCTGTGGGTAGGAAGCCCTCAGGTCAGTGTGCCGGGGGGGGGGGGGACACTAAAAAGGAGAAGCCACTCCAAACATGGCACCTGCTGAATCCTCCAGCCTCGGACTCTTTACAAATCAATAAATGAAATACAGACCAATTGTCTTGCCAATTATGTTTGGTGCCACATTCCTTTTCCCCCAATACTGTATTACACAAGACTTATGCCAATATTTCATTGGAAACTTTCATCACAAATACAAATTAGTAATCAAAATCCTATTCGGTAGATTTATGCTGCCATAGGGCAAATGACTTCTTTGGCAGATCCGACTTATTTTAAAAGTTGCATGTGATTCACATACAATGTTTTTTAATCTAAAGCTATTCTAAACTGAGAAGCCATGCTCATTGAGAACCATTGGCTTAAGTTCTTAAGCCAGAATGTTCTTCTATGCCCCGGGGCCACACTTCCCGTCTATTTTTCCTTGAAGGATATCCTGCAGCAGCTGGTATTTGTTACTGTGCATTATGTGACTGAAATATTGCAATTTTCTTCTCTTTATGGTATTGAGAGTTTCTAGCTTTTTATTTATATGCTGTAATATGGCCACGCTAGCGACTCTAGCTATTGAATATATCTTCAGAATTCATTTGTACGTCCACATCTCAAATGCTTCCAGCTTCCTCCATAAATCCATATGTAAGGGTTCAGATTTCGACACCACAGCCAATAAACAAACAAACAAAAATGGAAAGGTTCAGATAAGACATTTGTCACAAGAGAGGGTGAAATCTGAACAACCATCACATAGCCTACCATGCGGATCACTCTCGTGAAAACATGCTAAGAAAATCTGGATTCTAGCTGTACAAACCTTTTTTGGATTTCCTTTTGGATTTCTTTCCTTTAGATTTTGGCTGTTCCATCTGCTGCACCACCTCCTGTTCCTTTGCTACCATGTCTTCTTTCGATCTTGATATGAGCGGTCTTTCCAGTGATCTATTTTTGCCATTTCTTTCTTCCTCCGGGCCACTGTGTAGGTCAGAGAAGGGCATTGCAGCACAACGGGGGGGAAATGCTGCCATTAATAAGGGCATGTTCAAATGCAACACTTCCAGCAGAACTTTCTGAAACTAGAACTTCAGGCTGCCTGGGATGCAAACAAGAAGTGCTTGTTGACCCCCACTAATCAAGGTTCCAGGTTTGGCCGGAAGAAAACAGAAGCAATATACTGTAGGCACTAAGAATTACTCTCATTTCTGAAGTGCCCTTGTTGAGAGAAGCCTAGTGCTAGAGGAGTCAAGTGTAAGAAATGCATCTTTTCTTTTCACCAAATTAAGCCTTTGCCGTGGTGGCTCCAGAATGAAAACCTTTCCACATAGTTTGAAGAAAGGACATGGTGTGGAAGGCAACCACTGTGACAACAGAGGTGTAATTCACTGACAGCAAGTGAAATGCTGAAGACATTATGCTACACTCTGTACAGCACCAACTGGGACTCCCCTTCATGCTCCCAAGTCAAAGCAGTCAGCATTCATCCCAGCCAGGTTATGCCAGCACAATGGAATGGAATGGAATTTATTGTCATTGTATAAATACGAGATTAAAAGTGCCATCCAGTCAGCTCATCACACACCCCAGTATAAAAATCCAAGACATAAAATCTACCATTTAAGAACAAACCATCCATACACATACTCCAACATTCATACACACACAGCCCTACACTCTTTCACCTGACAGAACATCACTTACACTCATTTAAAACTGACATAAAAACCAAACATACACACACAGCCCTACACTCTTTCACCTGACAGCATTCATACCCAATCCATAAACACTACAATTTAAAGAAACAACAGCCATACACAATCCAAACAACCCCCTTATACAATATCACAACATGAAGGAGGGAGTGAGGAACGCAGTGGAAAAACAAAACAGTTTCATCTCCTTGACGCTTTGATGACTGCCAAAGAAATTCCTGCTCTCATTTGGGTCACCTAGAGTGTCTGACCAAATACATTTAATAATCCAGTCTTGTGATCAGACGTATTTGGAAAGACTCAGCCCATCTGGCACGACCTGCCTGTCCGCATCCAATCTATAGAGGATTTAAAGCAACATCAAATCCAAGAGTCTTCAGGGATAGCAATGTCAAACCTCTTTTACTTAAAACATCAGTTAATAAGGACTTAAATTGAATAACCCGAAGATGGCCGACTGTGTCTGTTATCTAATATTCTTTAAAAGCCTAAACCACTCATTTGGGAACCTTTCCAGTCTTGTGATCCCCGGAAAGACCCAAGAGTCCTTTCCTATAAGAGACTCAGGGAAATGACCCAACAGTAAATGGATGGGACAGCGCCAAAGAGAATAATCTTATCATCTCCTGTGGGAAATGACCCAACAGTAAATGGATGGGACAGCGCCAAAGAGAATAAAACTCCCCTCCCTGAGGAACAACAGGCCATTCTTGAAAGACTTGATCTCCTGAAACAGAGACTTCTATGCCAAAAAGATCCCTTTACTCAGCGGAGCCGAGAGCCCAGATGCTCCACCTCCCACGAAGCCTTTTCATCAAAGGCAATGACAGCCCCTCAGTTGGTTATTCCTCCACCCTCCCAGGAGCAAAATCAGTCGTTGCTTATAGACCTGCAATCTCACCCCAGTTTGGGGAAGAGAGACAAATCTCCCACAAAGTTGCCGGAGGTGGAGTCGTTCTCCTCCATGCCGAATTTGGAGTCTACTTTGCTGGACGATCGAATGGGAGTGAAGATGCAGCCTTCCCTCTTATGTCCTTCCTCCTCACCAATTGTGCGTGCTTCCTTTTTTCCTTCTGCTCCTGTCGAACTAACATCCAACGCAAGTCCCATCATCATCGACGATCAGGCAGGTCACACAAGCCAAGCCGTCTCTAAGATATCACTGACCCACCCTCAGGATCGATTAGCGGAAGCACCTACCTCCTGCAGACCAAACCCACTGATGCAGCACCCTGGGATACCTGTTACAACCCCTGCCTTTACCTGCTCTACACAGACTCCATCTCGTCAAAGCAAAATAACAGACTTTTTTGTTGGCTCCTCCTTAATTCCTAAGGTTACTCATTCTAAGTCTAAATGACTACCAGCTGGACAGAACCTTCACTGTCAATTCTTAGTTGGAATATTGCGGGTTGGAGAGGGGAAAAACTAGATCCAGAGTTTCAGAAATATATAAACTCATTTAACATTATTTTATTGCAAGAAACGTGGGAGGAAGAGGTTTTCAATATAAATGGCTTCGAGCTTTTAACTCTCCCAGCCTCCCCCTCTCTGGCTGGTGGCCGCCCTAAAGGTGGTCTCCTGATCGGGATTTCCTTTAAGTTACATCTCAAACTTACCCCTGTGAGGGTCTCACCCCCTTTTGCATTATCTGGTTTGATCTCGGGTGGGAAGACCTCATTACTAATTACTAATGTTTATCTCCCCCCAGGAGGTTCTTCCACCGAGCTTGGGAAAAGATGGGAAATGCTCGAAGACCATCTGTTGTCATGCCACACTAAATGCCCCAATTCTTCCTATATAATTGGTGATGACTTCAATGCCTGTATAGCTGCAAACTGGGAAGTGTTAATTAAGTCCAAATGGTGGGTGCCTATATGTTTGGATAATTTTGATGCAGAATGTGCTAAAATGAGAATCTCTAAGGACATTAGAGCTAACAAGGCGGGAGCAACCTTTTATCAAATGGTTATTCGTTTAAATTTAGTTCTCTTGAATGGTTCATACCCGCCTGATATACCAGGCGAGTTCACGCACCTTGATTCAAGATCTAATAGTGTCATTAATTATGTGCTGATCTCCACCGATTTGTCCACTAAAGTATCCTCCTTTAAAGTCAAAAATAGGCAGTTTAGTGACCATCTCCCCTTGGTGACCTGATTGTCTTTGAACTGGTCCCGGGAGAGCCTCAACCACCCAATCCCTCTGGAAACTGCCTCAGCGACCAAAATAAAAGGGATTAAATGGTCAATGGCCTTGGCCCATAAATACCAGGAATTTTTTCATAATAAAATCAGTACCCATTCACCTCCTGAGGTCCCTGATTATCACAACCCTGTGATGGTGTTGGAACATTTTAATCACCTTACAACAAACCTCACCGCCTTTTTTACATCACCTGCCCAAAAAGTTAAGGGGATGCAGAATAATAACATGGGTGCTCCCTGGTTTAATCTTCCATGCAAACAAGCAAGACTTCTCTTGCATTCTATTTATAGAAATTACAAAACCTCTGGCGCTCTGGCTCTTCCGCCTACTTACATACAGGCCAAAACAGTTTATAAACAGACCCTAATGCAGGCCAAACGTGAATGGCAGCAAAAACGATGGCAGACTCTGATTGCTGCTTCTAAACCCAATAGATCTCAGGAATTTTGGGCCCTCATTAATAGAAGAACGAGGAAATACCCACTGGCAACTATTTCTGCGCCAATATGGGAACAATTCCTGAAGAAATATTTCGCCCTAGCTGAGTTGCCCACTTCATCTGTTGAGCTTCAGCCTGACCACTTACCAGTGTGGCCCCCTACAGACCCAGAATTAATAAGAGAGCTAATATCACAGCTCAGAGTGGGCAAAGCGCCCGGCCCTGATCTTATTCCGGCAGAGGCTATTAAATTGTATCCAAAGTGGTGGGCCGAAATTTTGGCTAAAACCTTTGACGCAATTAACATCACAGGATTTATCCCCAGGATATGGAAGGATGCGGTGATTGTACCAATTCACAAAAAGGGCTTCCTGTCTGATCCAGCGAACTTCCGAAACATCAGTTTGCTCTCGGTTGTAGGGAAAATTTATGCACGATTTCTGTTGTCCAAGCTATCCCAATTCAGCTCAAATCTGATTGGCCATGAACAAGCGGGATTTAGATGTAAGTACACAACTATTGATTATACTGTAATCCTCTACCATCTCGCCAGGAAATATTCTGCCCCCACTCATGGACGATTATGTGCTGCCTTTATAGATCTAAAGGCAGCCTTCGATAGTATCCCCAGAAACATCTTATGGGAGGTGGGGCATTGATAGAAGGCTGTTATGACTTACGACCCAACTCCATCAGGGGACATCAGCCAGGGTAAGACTTACCCCAGCCGGTGATCTCACAAATGAGGTACCGATAAATAGAGGAGTTCGTCAAGGTTGCATTCTAGCCCCACTCCTTTTTAACCTGTTTATCAGTGATATGAGGTCATTCCTAATTGAGTCACATGTAATTAGTCATGCCCCCCCGATTAGCGGATTATCGCTGCCCACTCCTTTTATATGCGGATGATGCCGTGATCCTTTCATACTCAAGAGTTGGATTAACTAGGGCCCTAAAGGTCTTTGCGGCATACTGCTAGCTCAATCGCCTGACAATTAATTATGGGAAATCTAAAGTACTGGTCTTCTCTAGATCTCGGAAAATTTATAAGTGGAAACTTGATGGAGTCCCAATAGAACAAGTCTCCAAGTTTAAATATTTGGGAGTCTTTTCCACTATAACCTGAGTTGGACACCCCAAATTCAATATTTACAGAATAAGGGGAAAGTACTCACATCCCCTTGGCTCTGAAGGTGTATAAAGCAAAAGTAGTATCTACCCTCAGTTCCGCTGCCCCGCTTTGGGCCGCAATGTCAAATCTAACACCTCTCAAGACACTTCAAAATCAGTTCCTTCGCCGTCTCTTAAAACTTCCCCCTTGCGTGAGTAATGCCCCAATACATCTTGAGCTACAAATCCCATCACTAGTGACTACTATCTGGAAACGAGTTTTCAATTACTGGTTACTGATCAGGCTCCCTGATCATTATTTGTTCCAGTGCCTTTGGCGCGATGAATACACAAATTCCTGGTCTAGTAAAATCCATGCTAAACTTTTGAGTATTGGAATCTCTCCATCAGACTCCTTAAAAATAGATCTCGCCATAGCTAAACGACTTAGTGGACAAAGAATGGACGACATTGAATTCCAAATTAACCACTCTTTAGGCAGGGGCGTTTGTTCCCCCCAGTACTTCGGCATAGTCCCATCACGCCGTATTCCATCATATTTGTCGTCCCTCTTTTCTATATCCCATCGTCTCGCGTTCACTAGTGCGAGGTTTAATGTTTTCCCTCAAATGTGCGGAGACATAGATTCTCCAAGGGTTCAGTGTCCCCCTTATGTGAGTGTGACAAGAAGTCGGTAGAATCCCTCCCGCATATAATATTTTACTGTCCTTTACATAGTACAGCTAGGGAAATTTTTTTAAGTTTTATTATTCAGAAGTTAGCTGATAAGCCCATGCAGCACCACATGGCCTTATTATTACAAGTCATTGATTCCCACACAACTTTGCAAGTGGCAAGATTTCTCAATACGTTTTTTTTAAAATAAAAAACGGGCAGGACAGCTATAAAAGGGAGTAAGATGACTCACTCTGGGCAACCTACTCATTGCTGAATACTGATATCCTGATGCATGTACAATTAGCTCTGATGTACGAACACTGTTCATCCTTATTATGCCTTATGTATTTTATGTGTCTCTTTTAACAATGTATGGGCTTATAGCTGCAATAAACTCGACTTGACTTGACTATATATGTAACACATTCAACACTAATATTACCCGTCAACTTAATTTTTAACAGAATTTAGCATGGTTACTGCTATTGGGTAAAAACTATTTCTGAATCTTTCTGTCCTTGTTCTAATAGATCTATACCTTCTGCCTGATGGTAATGGTACAAACAGAGAATGTCCAGGATGAGAAATATCTCCTACAATATTCTGAGCTTTCTTAAGACAGCGGGAGCTGTGTAATTCCTCCAGTGTGAGGAGTGGGCATCCGATGATCTTCTGTGCCATATTGATAACCCTCTGGAGCGATTTCCTCTGAGCCACTGTGCAACTGGCATACCACACACATATGCAGTAAGTCCCACAACACGGGAAATTGCAGGAGCATCTTTCCCAGGGATGGGAGCAAAAACATAACAAATTTGTCTATAATTTGCTTCCCTTTCAAGACACTCAACATCTACTGACTGAGACAGCTAACTTACTCTGCCCACAGCAAGACTATGCATCCTCCTGGGCTCATGTGTGGGCCTAGGATTGGTTATGGAGCCGCAAATACAACTGGACTTCCTGCCATCAGCTAAAAACCTTTTCTTTGGGGAAGGGGGATTCCTGCTTCTGAAGGTTTCTAGAAGGTCTAAACAGGTTGCAGGATCCATGCCTGCAC
This sequence comes from Phrynocephalus forsythii, assembly GCA_029282475.1. Taxonomy (NCBI): domain Eukaryota; kingdom Metazoa; phylum Chordata; class Lepidosauria; order Squamata; family Agamidae; genus Phrynocephalus; species Phrynocephalus forsythii. The sequence goes on from JAPFRF010000002.1 coordinate 61,276,400, forward strand.
CGTTCCAACACACAACTACAAATACCCAATTCTCAAAACAAGCAGTGGACATACAGTACTATCATTTCTCCCTTCGCCACTCCATCTAGGGCCCAGTGTATAGACCCAGAAGGTGCTGGGACAGAAAAACTGGCTCCCTTTGCTACCCACCTCTAGCCCTGATATTCCTGGCAAATGATACTCCATTCCTAAGTAACTCGTTTTTCATAGTAAATGGCAGCCATAAGCAAACTGGGAATGAATCAGGGAGGTGGATACCAGAGAAGCATCTGTTAAGAGCAAGAATTAACCATGTCAATAAGGACTTTCTCAGATTTGGCAGAATTGGCAGGAAACAGAGTTTGGAAGCAGGAAAAATCAAGTCCAACTTTTGCTTAAAGACCCAGGAAAAGCACTAAGCTAAAGACCCTGCATTCCTGAATAAATCCCAAAACAGTCCTTCAATCTCAGGTGTTCACTATGTCAATTATATCCTCTCTACTGTCTTGGCATAACTAACTCAGTGGGAGAACGGATAAACTGAACATCTGTTTTCAGATAATGGAACACCATTATATCTTCCCCAAAACATCAGAGTGAAGAAAAACCACACAACACATTCCCATCTCAACAACAACAACAACAAAAGTCAAAGAGTTGTTAAAAGGCAAAAATCACATTGATTTTCTGTTTGCCACCCTACCTTGTTTGAGGTTCAGATACAACTGGTACTTCTTTTTTCTTTTTCTTCTTTTTGCTCACTTCATTGTTCAGTACTCCTTCGTGGCTTTGAACACTGGAGGTGAATTCAGACATCTGTTCCTTAAGTTTCTTTTTAATTTTCTTCTTAATTGCATTTGCTTCTTCCTCCGCCACTTGCTGTTCATAGGCTTGGATTAGCTGTTCCTCCTCATCTAATTCAGTGATAACCCTCACTCCATTCAAGGCACCTTTTATGTTGCTGTCCCCTTTTTGATGAAGTGCATCTGCCTGTAATATACTTTTTGTTTTCTTCTTTGAAAAAACATGAATCTGTTTTTCAAAACTGTTCAACTCCGTCTCACATGACTGTTCTTCCTCATTAAGTTGTTCTGGTACTCCTGTCTTTCTCTTCTTCTTGTTCAACTTCGTTTGCTTGCTTTCCTCTCCACCAACAGCATTATTATTTATTTTTTCTGGAACCAAGGCTTTGTCTCCAAGCTTATGTTTTCCATGCCGTGGACTGGTTTCCTCTGGGTTATATGTTTTGCCTATATCTACCTCATCGTTTTCACCTTCTTTGGAAGGATTAAGCTGATTTGTTAATGTCCCAAGCTAAAACAAAAACAAAAAAGATTAGACACCTATTTACCTATAAATTGCAAGAAATTGTTATTACATTCATATTTAGGTACATGTTTAATTTTATTACGTGCACTGGGGACACACTTAGACGTTAAGCAGCAACCAACAGACAGAATTCCTACAAATATAAAGATTTCAGCCAACGTTTAAGGTGTCCATCTATTAATGAAGATGAAAATGGTTGCCCTAAGAAATTATAAAACTGCATCTACCTCCCTCCTTCAAACAACACACAGGGGTCCTAGGTCCTGAGACATCTGCCTCTGCAGCAGTTTGGTGGGGACTGTTTGAGGACCCCTGGTTTCTAAAACACATTGAAACATATGTAACCAAAACAGCCAAACATACATTGGTCACTCAGCCAACTCACCACAATACTCTCTGGAATGCTTGACTGTTTCTTCTTTGATTTCTTTTTATTGGTTAAGGCTGCATGGCTTCTAAATATTTCTTCAAAACGAACCTTGGTTTTTGCTTTGGCCTCACTCTCTTGTGGAAAGAAGAAGAAATGATTGAGAAGGTTAATTAGTTTATTGGAAAAAGCAAAGTATTGGACATTTACAACTGCTGGCACATACCAATGATCCGCTTTATCCATGGTACATGTAAGCTAGCCAATGTCATGGGACATTCCTGCTGTACACAGCCTTCCATGTGAAATAGGAAGGGTGGAGTACAGACTTCCAGTGGGGACCTGTAGTTCTATTTCTGTATATGGGAAGGAAATAAAGAAGCAGGACATTGCACTGACATGATGTGGACTCCATTCTTACAGTTTGACTATTTCTGCCTCCCCTCCAGAGTAATGCCTGTTGGATGTTCGAGACTACAACAGTCATCATCTCTAACCACTGGCCATGATAGCTTGCTTGGGCCAATGAGAATTATAACCCAAAACATATGAGCAACATACTACCGTGTTTCCCCGAAAATAAGACACTGTCTTATATTTATTTTTCTCAAGAAGACACACTAGGGCTTATTTTAGGGGATGTCTTACTTTTATTAAGTATAATATGCTTGAATGTCAGCCCTGCACACAGCCATAGCCACAACCATCACTAGGTCTTATTATCAGGGAAGGGCTTATATTTAACAAATGCATAGAAATCCTGCTAGGGCTTATTTTTTGGGGAGGTCTTATTTTCAGGGAAACAGGGTATCAAGAAAGTCTGACCTATTTTAAATCTGAAAGAATAGAAAATATATCCACCAGACATCAAGTATCAATATGCACTTCTAAGTTGTCCTCGGTGTACAAACACCATCACAGCCTAGGTTCTCGTTCAAAAACATTATTCAGCATTAAGAATACTTTAGTGATCTGTTCAAGGGTAACTGTCAATAGTTTTATTCTTGAACAACACATGGAGTAAACAAATAATAGCACCTGTTGGCATTTTCATGTCTCTCAAAAGTAGATCACATTACACTCTTCTTTGTCCAGTTCTTCATTCTGCATATACAAAAAGAGAATGTCACACAAAAACATTTGCTAGTTAAGACAACTCCTAAGATATTATATGACTCAAACCATTACATACAATACAGAAGGGTTTTGTTGGCTGGACCTGGTATAGTGTGTTAGAATGCTTGACCGAGTCAAAGGTAGAAAGTTTATCCCCCTAATGTGCCTCCCTACAGAAGGGCCAGCAAAGATAAGTGTGACTGGCTGAGGAAATAACGTTATTTGAAAACCTGGATTGGCACCACTTTAGTAGAAGTATTCCACAACTGTGAGGTGGTATATGAGAAATAAGAAGCTCAGATCTCATTGAGACTGCTTAGAGTCTATTTCAAGCAATGTTAGGAATTCAACATTGACATTTGATATATGATATGAATACATTATATATATATATATATATCCTGGATTCCTAATGTGCAGCATGCAGTTGTCTAATTTTATTCCTATTGTTTGTCTCAAGCGTCACTCAAGAATTCTGAGTCCTATTTTACCATTTTATGTTAAGGGTGTAGATTTCCAGCCTCTGGCTCTGTAGCCAGATACCTAAACCACTGAGCCTGCAGCCACAGATCTCTGGGAGGACCAAGAAATAAAAACACCTTTGCAGGAACCAACTGCAAAATGTAACAAATGCAATTACTTTAAGTTCAAAGATCAATGGTATCTCTGCAAAATATTGTGTTTTTTCATCTTACCATCAAACAACTCAATTGATCTCTGATCGAGATGTAATCTACCCAGTTACTTAAGTTAGTGAGCACTATCCAGGCAAAATATTGGTGCTTAGCATGTTCTGCTTTACCACGTTGTAGAGCTTTCAGAATAAGTGAACAAAACATTTCAATGTTTGACTCCTTTTTGGGTCTGTCACACCGGCCTAAAGGAGTTATCTTTCTCCTGGACATAGTGCCCTATGGGTACAAGTGTTCTCTGTCCATACTTAGTTATATAGCTTATAAATTAAAGGATAAGCAGTTTGTTTAACGGCAGAAGTAAGCAAAGAAAAGGGGAAAGTCGAAAGCATCAGAAGGTGAAGCCCAAATATGTGATGGATTAGAAGCCACAACCCTGATGTGGCAACCCTTGACCAGGGCTGTTAGCTGTAGGATCTGCTGGACCCTAATTCATAGGGTCCCCATAAGTTGAAATAAGTGACCCATCACCACATAACAATGAGGAGACACTTTTGATTGAAAGTTAAAAATAAACTTTCAATGGGCAAGGATCATCATGCTCATCTAAAGTATTTTTAAGTTAATCTTCCCATACCATGCAATAAATAACTGGCAATTAAAAAGTCATTAAATATGTAGAAGTTTCTTAGGGGCTTACTGTGGCTCACTAAGGATCACACTGCTTCTGTTCAAGTCAAGTGTGTAAAGAGAGACAGAACAAAAGGAAGAAAAGAGGGTGAGGAACACAGATCAAAACCAGAGGCTGGAAGCATCCTCCAACACAACAAGAATTTGTAAAATATCATAACCAGGTCCCGGCCCCCAATTATTCTCCCACCGGGAAAGTCATCTACACAGCGTTGTCTTGAACAAAGAGCGTCCTGGCAACGCTGAGAATTAAGCCAGACTCAAGCAAGCAGGAGAGCGGCTCAAAAACGATACGGGAAGTTTGTGCAATGCCGTGTTTGTGTTCGTGTCCCAAAATCACAGCAATGTCACACACACACCCACACACACCCAGTTCAGTCAGCAAAGCACAGGCTGACGATCGTGGCGAGAAACCGAGCTCCCCAGACCGTCTCCTTCCCCGCCCACCTCCAGTTCAACAAACAATTCGTTGCCAAGACCAGCCCGGGATTTTGCCCATCGCACAAACCCACGAACGAGGTTTGCGCACGGCGGGTGGAAGGGGGGGGGGTCACACTTCGTTTATTCCCCCGACCTCCCTCCGGCCACCGGACTGCCGGCTTCCAGGGCGGTTCCAGCCCACCCTTTTCGGAAGGCGATGAGCAACAAGAGAAGGGGCATGGGGTCCAGTCTAAGAGTTCAACCAAGCGGCGTTCAGCAGCACCAACCCGGGTGCTGCCCAGCAAAGGAACACAGGCCCGCAGCGCCCTTCTCACGCACCCTAATGGATCAAGAGCAAGCAGGTCGCGGCCGCCGGCACCTCGACCGCACAGGACGCGGGATCGCTCCCCTTCCTCGCCCCTGAGCCCCACCGCCTCCAGGCCTTCACTTCCCGCTGATTCCCTCCTCGAGCTTCCCCTAGGTCCTAAAGTCCGCTGGGTTTCCGGGCACTATCTTGTCAGCGCATGCGTGCCGGCTTCGCTCTCTTTCTCGGAATATATATACAGTACAGTGGTACCTTGTAAAAAAGAATTAATTCGTTCCAAATGAAATTATGTTAAGCACATTTTCCTTTATACAAATTAAACATAGGAATACATTGAAAACAGTAATCCCTAATCATGACCATTTTTATGTTGTAGGGATTTGCCCCATAGACAATTCTCTTTAAGCAAATTTCCCCTATCTCTGGAATGTTTTATGTTATAGAAACCGTTTGTTATATGATGTTCCACTGTTCACTACAGTATATATACTATACAGTGGTACCTTGCATAAAGGAATTGCCAGCAATTCGTTCCAAATGAAATTATGTTGAGCAAATTTTCCTTTATAGAAATTTCCCACAGGAATGCATTGAAAGTGCGACCATTTTTATGTTGCAAGGATTCACCCCATAGGCGGTTCTGATAAGCAAATTTCCCCTATCTCTGGAATTTTTGGTTGTACAGATTTTATGTTATACAAACAGTTTGTCATAGGAGGGTCCACTGTATCTACCAAACAGTGGAGTGATAAGAGTTCCTCTGGTGTCAACGACAGCTCCCTGACTTATCCGGAAGAAAAGGACAGTGACAGTGAAAAATCTCTTTCCTGTTCATATGATACACATGTAAAATCAGGAACATGCACTATCTTTGGCCAAAGGCCTCAGGATGAACCAGCTCTTGGGGGATGGGGATATTTTCAATTTCAGAAGCCACAAAGGAGCAAAAAGCAAGCAACCTCTGGTTGCCCTTGAGGCTGAGGAGCAGAACATTTGTGTCCTATCTGGAATTTATGGGGCTAAACACACTTTGGAGGAAAGTCAGTGAATTGAACTGAGGAAAGGGAGATATTGTAAATACTGCATACACATACTGGCACCAGCCGCTGGTGACAGGAAAAGGAGAAGGCAAGTTACACTTGAATCTCCAATACAGCCTAAGATCTCTCCTGGACACTCCAACTACCTAGATTTATGAAGGGCATAGAGCAGTGGTTCCCAACCTTCCTAATGCCATGACCCTTTCATAAAGCTCCTCATTTTGTGGTGACCCCTTGCCCTGCTTGGAAGAGGCCACAAGCCCCCTCTGGCAGACCACTGCTGCAGGTGCCATAGAGAACTTCCTTCTACAGGCACCCTCAGCCAATCGCAGCCTCTGGTGCCATTGACTGACATCCCCTCCAAACTATCAAGCTGTAACTCAATCTTTCCCCGCCTTCCTCCCCCTCCTCCTCCAGACCCAAGACATTTGTGCCCTTTTCTTTACTGGCTCATGGTGACTCCTGTGAAATGGTCATTCGACCCCCAAAGGGGTCCCAACCCCCAGGTTGGCAACCACTGGCTTAGACTGAAGTTCCCCTGTGATACAGAAAACCTTGCAACTGCATGGCTAGTCATTGGGGAGCTGGAGGGCAATATGAGGGAGTTCCCTTGGTGTGTTGTTAGCTTTAGATGGCCAAGAGCAGTTTGAATGTTGACAACACCCCTGTTGGCAGTCAAGCTAGTCTATGCTCTTCACGGTACCCTCTGATGTCAAGTAAACAACCCTGATAGTCGCTTTGCATTTGGGTGAGAAGTGACAAGCTGCTGCAAAAAGGAAGCCTTGTGGCGCAGTGGTTAAATGCCTGTACTGCAGGTAAAACTGTGCTCATGACCTGGGTTCAATCCCTGGTAGCAGGCTCAAGGTTCACTCAGCCTTCCATCCTTCCGAGGTCGGTAAAATGAGTACCCAGCTTGCTGCAATGTGTAGCCTGCACACTGTAATTTTAGTGGTATGGGGCGGTATATAAGCAGAACACTTTTGGAATTTATTATTTTCTTGGTGTCACTTTGTGAATGGTACTGAGAGGAAGATGCAAAGTTTAGTAGTATCCTTTTTCCTGCTGGTAACACAGAACAACATTGTGCAGCAATATAGGGCCATTTGCTGGCACATTGAATCATAGATACAGAAGGATAATATCCCACATTCACAAAACAGAAGTTTATAGAATTGAATGGCTATTGTCTACATGTCAACAAAAACAATTAAAGGTTATAATATTAAACAATAATGGCTTTATATACATCAGAAATATAGTTGGACCATGCAGCCCGTGAGATAGAAATGTCAACAGACTATGTGTGTAGTATGTGTAAATATAGTCCTTTAAGTAACTTAAATGAGATAAGGATGTTCACTGGGTATAATCCTGTCCCAAAATAAAGTCCTCTTGCAGCAGGCTCCAACAGTCATAAAATACCCAAGCAGAGGGCTTGTCCACTTAAAAGGTGAATCCCAAAGGCACATGTATGATTATCACAAAGAAACTCTGAGGCAGAGTGAGCAATATCTTTATTGTGACATTAAAGTATTCACAAAAAGGTAACCTTTCCAGTCACTGAGAGCTGAGTGTTAATATTATACACACTCTGAAAAAGAAACCAAGTTACATTATGGAAAGTCAAATTTCTTCCTGTAAGAATAACTATGGCAACTGTGCAGCCTGTGGACATTTACATGAGCATTCAATCAACCCAGTCCTCTCTCTCTCTCTCTTGATGGAAAAAAGTAGTCAAAAATGGTAAGTAATCTCCAAATTCCTCCAGGAGCCATAATTTACTTTCTATTTGAGGACCTTGTGCCCCAATGTCAAAACATCTATTTTAAAAAACTAGGAGTGATGTTTTGTTCACATTTGAATCTGGAATAATGGATAACAGTGGTCAGAGGAGTTCTTTGGGAATGGAAAAAGGGACAGATGCCACTTCCAACCCTGCTGTGATGTTGGCCCCTGTTTTACAGCTACTGTAAGTCATTCATTTCTGAGGATGAAGGTACTACTTCCTCAATTAACACTAGTATTTGGTGTGTTTTAAATTGGATTTGTGTATATTGCAGATAAAAGAAAATAGAGAGAAAATATTGCACAGCTATGTTTTGACACACTGTTTTTAAAGCACATGCCATTTCCTGCATATGCAAACAAAATCAAATCTCAATTTAGTTTGCACACTTTCCTCTAGGTGGCAATGAAGTTATATTGATTCATAATTTTACACACACACATTTACATACAGCGAGAGGGAAACTCCTTCACAAGCAGGGACAGTAAAATGATAATGCTTTTTAAAGACAATTTTATCCATACATTTATGCCGATTTTGGTGGAATCAACACTATAGGAAAGTAACAGGGCATGAGTAAAGTGGATAGAGGGACACTCTTCTCTCTCACACAAAATACCAGAACTAGGGGACATACACTCAAATTGAGGGCTGGGAGAGTAAGAACAGACAAAAGAAAATATTTTTTTTTACCCAGCGCATTGTTAGTCTGTGGAACTCCCTGCCACAGGATGTGGTGATGGCATCTGGCCTGGATGCTTTCAAAGGGGGGTTGGACAGATTCCGGGAGGAAAAGTCCATCACAGGTTTCAAACCATGATGGAGATGTGTTATCTCCAGGCTTAAAACCGGGGTACTTCAAGGGCCAGTTGCAGGGGAGTGGTATCAGGAGACAGATATCTAGTCTTGTGCACTCCTAGATGCATCTGATTGGGCCACTGTGAGATACAGGAAGCTGGACTAGATTGGCCTTTGGTCTGATCCAGCATGGCTCTTCTTATGTTCTTATGTTCTTATGTAATTCCACTGACATTTTTATAGTAATCTAAGCTTCCCACTGGATACTGTGGATAGAGTGATGGACTAGACTCAGGAGGCCTGTGTTCAAATCTCCACTCACATTTGCAAACGCTCTAGGAATGGAACTGTTAAAAACTCTCCTTAACTATCTCACTTACCTTAAAAGCTCTATTACAGTCACTATATGTCAGTTCTAGTTTAGGAGTTTTATATTTCCATATAAAATTATATTTTACTACCTAGAAGATAGGAGGAATACGTAACCTAATTTTCCTTGACATACAGTAAGGATAAGCTAATGGTCCGCAGTGAACACAGCTGTTTAGAACAGCTTCAGATAGAAACCAATTCAGGCTACTGATTGCCAACGTTCTATGAGGACATGGCACTCGAAGAAGGTGAATATAGAAAAGTAAAGTATTCTGCTTATATACCACCCCACCATCTTACCAAGATTTTAAATCCCCTGTGGATTTTTTTTTCATTGTGGAGCCTCCCCTCCTTCCCATGACAATTTGCACAAGGGGATTCTGTAGGGAGAGATCCATTATCTCGGGGGGGGGGGAGTCTAACTTTTTTTAAAGCCGGTTATGCTGCCGGTGGGTAAGTGGCCAAACTCCAGTGGGAGTTGAGACAAAGGAAATTTGGAATGGAAAATAACTCCCAACTGGAAAAAGCACAGACAACTTCTAACTCATAACTTAAAAACCCTCACGCCAAGTACAGAGAAGACTTAGATGTGTTTCTGCAGCTTCCCTTCCAACACCAGCATCCCATGCAAAAGAAGTAAACATTCATTTTGTTAAGTATCTGTCAAATTCTGTCCCTGAAAACTTATGCAGTTGGCCTTCATTGTATGCTTCCACTGGAGGAGGGCTTGTCCTCCCTTTTTTTCAGGCAGACCATCCTGGATCCAATAATGAATGGCCTGTGACAAAGCAAGAAATCAAGCTAAATCCGGTACCCACTTATTTGGGAATAAGCCTCAGTAAAATCAGTAAGATGTTTATTTACAGGAAAAAAATTGGTAGAATTGCAATGTCAATCTTGTAACCCATTTGTATCAAGTATCCATATACATGTGGAGAATTGTGCAGATGCCATAGGAAGGAGTATGTTTACTGGGGCAAAAGACAAGAAACAACATGACACAGACAAATGACAAAGAGCCAGAATCACCCCAACTATTATGCAGAGTGTGAGATTTCTTTCTTTAGCCTGACCCTGGATCACAAAAAAATAGATGCATCAACTTGTGAAGGCAATTCTTTCCAAATTTCAACAGGGGACAAGAATGGATTATAACTGGGAACAGGAATAAACTATTTAGATAAACTTAGTCCCTGTTCATCGGTTGGTTCAATCCAGGGCTCCAATAAGCCTGACCCAGGTGATGCCATCAACAGAAGGTCCCGGTCTTCTGCCAGGTCAGGTTCCCATAACCAGTCCGGGTTGTTCCATGTCAAATCAACCAATTAGACATGGGCACGACTTGGCGAAATTCTCGTTTCTGTTTCCGTTCCTCGTTTCCGTTACGCAACAGAAACGGTAACGACAATTAAGCCGTCAGAACTCGAACTCGAACTGAAAAAAGAAAAAATCCCTCTCCTGTCCTGGGCTGCTCTGGGGCATCCTCGTCGTCTCACCATGCCATGCGGTGCGGGGGGATCCAAAATGGCGACCACAATATTTTTTTTGAAACCATGGTCCAAAACCCCACCAAAGCACCACACAGAAACATGCGAAAATTAGGTATTTTATCTGCCTGAATTTTTACAGTAGCAGCAGTGGGTTTTTCTTGCAATAAATGTCTGTCTCCAATCCCATTGATTTTATTTTATTTTATTTTATTTTTATTTTTTTACACCTGTGCAATGATGGGCTGGCCATGGGATGGGACCATGCAAATTTTTGGAGCCATTCCACCAATCGCATGGCCACTTGGCCAGGTTTTGACTGAGACTTCTGGGATGTGCCAGTTGGGCATAAAAAGCCCACTATAACCCTAGCCCTAACTCTAACCCTAACCCTAACCCTAATCCATACGCCAGTACACTGTCTTCTTAGTGGGTCAGAGGCACCCAGAGGTGCAGCCCACTAACCCACCCTAACCTTAACCGTTACCCTAAGTCTAGCCCTTACCCTAACCCCAACCCTAAGCCAGATTCATATGCAAGTACGCAAGTGTACGGAAGTACACTTCCCTTCTTAGTGGGTCAGAGTGGTGCATCGAAAGGTGCCTCCAACTCCAGACCCATTCCCTCCCTAAGCGTAACCTGTACGCCAGTACGCCAGTATGCTTTCCTTTTTAGTGAGTCAGAGAAGCTCCGACAAGGTGCCTCTGACACACTAACCCCCAACCCTGGCTAATTTGGCTAACATAATGTTCTTAGTGAGACAGCAAAGTGCCGATGAGGTTTCCTGTCACACTAACAACCCAACATAATTGGTACGCAGCAACTACGCGTTACGCTTCCATTCCCTTCTGGGTCAACTCAGAGGCACCCACAGAGGTGCCTCCCAGGGCCCACCCCTCCCCCTAAACCACTGTACAAACGACAGACGACAAACAAAATGACAAATTTTTGAAAAATTTCGCGACAAACGGAAACGAGCCGAAACGGGCCGGCTCCAACACATGACAACTCGAAACGTAATTTTTCCTGGTCGTGCCCATCTCCACAACCAATGCAGGGAACCTTGATGTCATGGATTTGGTTCATTTTTGGTACATTTGTACCTTACAATGAGATGTTTAAAAATATTTTTTTCAGATTTTTTGGTCCACCCGTTTCTGAGATATTGCATTTTCAAAATTGCAAAAAAATGCCAGCATTCACTAGCCACCATAACTTCAGATGTCATTTAATAGATAGCTACAGATCTCGGGCAGGAGTCAATTTGAAGCTTATGAATAGGGCTTTCATTTAGTATAGTACATGATGCAATTGTAAATTTTCAAAAAAATCACACATTTAAATAAATACAAAATTTGAATTTTTGGAAAAATTTATTTTTTAAAAAATTAAAAAAATTCACACCTAAAGACCATCCCGGATTGTCTTGTAGCCAGTCAGTCTTTCAGGATGGTATCTCAATGGTATCATACAAAGGTTAAATTGTCTTGTTGGCAGTGATAAGAAATTAAATAGATCAAAATTTCTATACCTAATGATTAAGAACCCTCCCCCCTTGTCTAGCATGTTGTCATCTCCTGTGGGATTAGCTCTCTCTCTCTCTCTCTCTCTCTCTCTCTCTCTCTCTCTCTCTCTCTCTCTCTCTCTCTCTCACTCACTCACTCACTCACTCACACACACACACACACACACACACACACACACACACACACACAGAGAGAGAGATAACTGCTATAATGCAGTTATTTGGACAATTCCAACTTTTCAGATGGGTACATGGAGTTAAACAATTGGTACATTTCTCTATGATTACAAAGTATCAGATGCTTTTGGACATGAGTTCAACAACCATCTTTGTCATTTATTGAAATATAATCTTTCTTGCCAGGCATTTGCCTGCTTCACTGCAGTAAAATTGCGTTACTAAGGGCCTTTTCACACGACCCCTAAGATCCGCTGGCCACTTAAATTTAGACCAGAGATCTTGGGGGTTCATTGCTCTTCCTGCATCCCCACCCCTCCGCACTTCCTTGCTCCTGTCTGCGTGAGGGGAGGGAGAAAAAAGGGGACAAAAGAATGCAGCTCACCTCCAGTCTGCCGGTCCAAGCTGCCCCGAGCAGCATTCCTTCTCTTAAAGGGGCGGGAGGCAAAAAACAACAACAAAGAAGCGAGGAGAGCCCGCACTCACCAGATTACATCTGGATTTGGGGATTTTCACACTCCAAGAGCAGGTACATGAAAAGTGCGCGCTGGGACGCGCTTAGGTGGGCGTGGTTGCACTTAATTTCCTGCAAACTCTGGAGCTGGTGGGGAAACAATTGTAAGCTCCGGAGCTGGCAGCCATTTGCGGCGGAGTTTAGAGGTCATGTACAAATACCCTAAGTTGACTATGTCTTCAGGTAATTTTTTTCCAGGTGTGGGATTAGGTGAGGACAAAATTCCTTTTTCTTTCACAAGTTTCTTTGCCTTCCTTGAAATGTAGCTACTTATTCCGTATTCACTTTCGATTCTTTTACAGGACCAGCTTTCTGGTAAAACTGTCAAAATCATGAGCTTTTCACTTCTGTTCGTAATTTTAAAATTTTCCTTTAGTCACTGAATAATTTCTGAATCAACACAGTTACTTTCTTCCTCATTTAAATCATCTTCAGAAGTACAACATAACTCTTTGTAGGTCCTTTTAATCTTCCCCATCTTTTTTTTTTTTTTTGCAGTATTTCTTAGACCTTTGTAATACTTTCTGGTCATTTCCCAGTACCCAGTCCATTTGATCTCTCTCTTTTCTCCCTTTCCACCAATTAGCCTGATCCTCACACAGCTTCCTCCTCTTCCGCTCCTTTGCTTCCTTTTCTCCCCAATATGAACAACTTTCTTTATCAGCTACCTTATTGGCCTACCGGTTCTCTAGCCATATCCAACCCCAGCTGGGAGGGAGAATTCTTTGCCTCTCCCAATCTATCACCTCAGCTGTCTCTGAGACCCTTATATCCCCTTCTCATGACTGTCCAATCCCTTTCTCTGATTCTCCTGCCTTTTCCTCCTGGCCAATCAGCTCCATCTCTTCCTCCTGCATAATTAAATTATAAACTGCATAATTAAATTGTACACTGTCCAGAGAGTGCTTCAAGTGCTATAAGCAGAACACTTTGCTTTTTGCTTTGTTTTGTGGTTGCTTTTATTTTGACTTATATACCACCCCATGTTGTAAACCAATGTGGGTGGCTTACAACAAAATTATATAAACAGCATTTGGCTCCCCATTGAGCTGAATACTCCTTTTATTGACCTCGAAAGGATGGACAGTTGAGATAACCTTAACCTGGCACCCAAGCCTCTGCTCACAAATCAAGTTGTGAGTAGAGGCTTGGGTGCAGTACTATAGTCTTTGGAGGGTTAGTAAAAAAAAATCAGCAAACACCAGACAATTTTATATTGTCCAATCAGGGGCTGTGCACGGAAATGCATCATCCTGCCTAACTGTCTGACTGGCCAGTGCCAGGGAGAAGGAACAATGATGTTGGAGACTGCTTCTTTGTTGGAGCTTAGCCCTGCACGGGCACTGAGCAAGTTAAGGAATTGGCTGAACACCACCTAGGCTCACGTGTGTCGTTTCGCAACCTGTACCTTCCAAAATGAATAGCCCATCCCTAGTTGAAACCACGACAAGACATAGACACCAAAGCTCTGCAAAAACCATTCACAGGCACAATGCAAAAAAACACCAGTTTCATAGCTTAAATGAGTGAATTTCTGAATATTTGTTCTCTATTCTTTTAAAAATATCTTTAAAAATATTTCTACAACCAGACACAGAATCCCTTTGCAAACACAAATCTCTATTTGGCCAGGTAGGAGTTAAAATTCTGTTGGGTCCTGATTAACAGGTTCTAAAGTTTAGATTTCCCCAGATTTGGAGCTGATTTTTTTCCTTTGAAAAACTGTATCAGGAGCTTGGTCTTGAAATACTGAAATAATGCTTATTGAAAGCACTCGGGGCTGGGAAAGCACAACTGTAATGCAGAAATACTGTACTTTGAACATTCAGAACAAAATTATATTCTGATTCCCTGGAGATACATGGCAAAATGTTTCCCTTTCTGGAGGATTATCACGTCAGTACTTTCTTTAAAGCAAGTTTTTTTTTTTTTTTTTTTTTACTGTGACCCTTTATTTGGACAGAAGCTGTGGCAATGTATCTGTTTGGCAAGGTTATTGCTGGTAAGCCTGCATGCCCATTGTGATAAGAAATCACTGTTTCTTCCCTTTGAAATCACCCATGACTCAGATATATTTACCCTGCGTTTTAAGGCCTACTCTTCTAAGATGTCTAACATAATGTAATACCATTTTTTCCTGATCTGTATAGATATTGACTCTGATTGTTCAATATAGTGCTTCCCTCCCCCTTAAATCTTTTTGGTAAACTAACACTCCTGTTATTACTTTGGCCTTACTACATCCTGGGTCTTTAGTCTGGGGCTGTTTTATTTCCTGATCAACAGAGATGCATCTTTTATGTGCATTCTTATATCAGAGCTCTGTAAACTTCAGGAAATCCTGATAGCCGTTGTTTGTTCTCACTATATGCACTGAGAAACAACAGCTGCTCAACAATACTTCCCAGTGGAGCAGAGTTGTAGCATCTCACTGCTTTATGTCAATCGCTAGCAGAATTAAAAAGGACAGTGTAAGA
Source organism: Phrynocephalus forsythii (assembly GCA_029282475.1). NCBI lineage: Eukaryota > Metazoa > Chordata > Lepidosauria > Squamata > Agamidae > Phrynocephalus > Phrynocephalus forsythii. Next base: position 61,291,434 of record JAPFRF010000002.1, read on the forward strand.
AGGACAATGAGTGTGTTCAAGAGTGCTTTGTTTGAACAGAAAGCAGTTCAACTCATAAAAAAGGCAAAATACCCAATTATAATAGATTTTACTTACTCACTTAAGCCCCCACCTTCCAGAAATGGCATTTTGTACTGAAATCTGCATTCGTGGGGAGTATTTGAGAGAGAATGGAGGAGTTAAATATCTCAATCCTTTTTTATCATTCTCAGATGCGAAGCTGAGGGATCTCTGCACTCTCCTTGCTGATGAAGATTGTGATTAATTTCCTGGCGTTTTTCAACAGAATACATGTGCTGAAAAGAATTATTTGTATGCAATTGCCCCTTTTGCAAAAAATGTCCAAATTTTGTACAAAATGTCTGCTTCTTGATTTTTAAAAAGTCCGAAGAACTGAATTGATTGTGCCATGTTTAACTTTTTCTTGATTGCTAATTTGTCAAAGAAGGGGGAACAGGTTTGTTTCCCATGGCTTCAGAGACTAGGACTCAGGGCAATGGTTTCAAACTACAGGAAAAGAGATTCCATTTGAGCATTTGGAAGAACTTCGTGACATTAGAGCTGTTTGGCAGTGGAATATGCTGCCACAAAGGGTGGTGGAGTCTCCTTCTTTGGAGGTTTTAAAGCAGAGGCTGGATGGCCATCTGTCAGAAATACTGTGATGGGGGATCCTGCGTGGCAGGGAGTTGGACTGGATGGTCCTCAAGGTCTCTTCCAACTCTATGATTCTATGAAAGTTTGGGTACTCACAAAGGACACTAAGGAGATTTTGTACAGCTTACAGATATCTTAAAGAAGGGCTAGAACACTCTTTGTTTCTTGGCTGGAGGCAATGTGCCTTACAAGCCATTAAAATCTCCTATCATGGTGTCAGCTGACATCAACGAGAACTTGAAATTTAGGGAGTCCCCCATCCCACCCCTGCTGACCACTGACCCATGTGGTAGACCATGTAAGTAGCAGAAAGAACATCTCCCATGTGGTTTGGCTCCATCTGCCTAGGGTGCTCTGGTAGCGCCCCCCCCCCCAGACCAGTGGTTCTGAACCTTGGGTCCCCGTATATTCTTGGATTAAAACTCCTACCCAGGATTTCTGGGAATTGTAGTTCAATGATATCTGGGGACCAAGGTTGGGAACCACTGTCTTAGACAGAAATGAGTGGTAGGTCTCTCCCTTCCCTCTAAGGGCCTTTTTACACGACCCCTAAGATCCGCTGGTCCCTTAAATTCAGACCAGAGATCTCCCTGCGTTCCCAACCCCTCCGCACGTCCTTGTTCTGTCTGCGTGAGGGGAGGGAGAAAAAAAGGGAGAAAAGAATACACTCTTACCTCCGGAGTGCCGGTGGAAGTTGCTCCGATCCCCGTCACTTCCTGGTTCCCCTTAAAGGGGTGGGAGGCAAAAAACAACAACAAAAAGAAGCGAGGAGAGCCCGGCACTCTCCGCATCAAAATTTTTCACTCTCCCAGAGCAGGTACCTGAAAAGTGCACTGGGTCGCACTTAGGTGGGCGGGGTCACACTTAATTTTCTGTTAGCTCCAGAGCTGGTGGGGAAACATTTTTAAGCTCCGGAGCTGGGAGCCATTTGCAGCAGAGCTTAGGGGTCGTGTATAAACGCCCTAAATGACCTCTGCTTGAAAACAGGGTGTACTTAAAGGGTGGGTGGGTGTTGAGTTGTTACAGTCATGACTGAATCTTTGTGACCCCATGTCCATGGAGTTTTCTTGGCAGGAATACTGGAGTGGCTTGCCAGTTCCTACTCCAGGTATCTAAAGCACCTGGTATTCCCTGGTGGTCTCCCATCAAAGTACTAACCAGGGCCGACCCTGCTTAGCTTCCGAAATCAGGCGAAATCCGATGTGCTTAGGGCATCTAGGCAGTACTTAAAGCAGTAGTGGCCAGACATTGGCCCTCTAGATGTTTTGGACCACAACTCCTAGAATTCCAAGCCTGTATTGCCAATGACAAAGGACTGTGGGAGTTGTGGTCCAAAACTTCTGGAGGGCCGAAGTTTGGCCACCACTGACTTAAAAGGTAGTAGTTCTTTTATCTTATCCCAAATTGTTTCATCCAAGGAAGGATTCTATATACAATACTCATCTGGCTCCAACTTAGTTCCTCCAATACACATGTGGGGCTTATGTTTACATAGCCTAGACAGAAAATTGCTTATTACACCATCCAGCTGTTCAGGAGGACTGATGTGTGTTCATGTGAGGATACGGTCCCTGTGCATAGCCAGTCTCTGACCTTCTACCAATGCTACTTGTGATCTTGTGTAGCTGCAACTTTCATGCAGTGCTCATTCAGCACTTCAGAGGCTGTTCAAAGGCTGATTTGTTTCAGACTGAATTATTCCTTAACCACATTTTTGTATTATACATATGAACTAATGGGGTGATGTTTTTTCCTTCTCTTGGTTGGAAAAAAAGGATTAAATAAAATTTCCATTGCTGCTCTATTTCTAGATTCCATGTCAAAAATACATTCATTTGCTCTGCTAAAAAAAAGTCATTATATTGTTTCCACACCCTTCCAGATCTTAGGTGGAATGGTATATTAGTCATTGCCCAAGATTAAGAAATACTGGTTCTGGGAACCATTCAGACTCCATCCTTCCTGCTGAATTTATCATATCAGAGGTGTCACTCCATATTTTCACAGGTCACATGCAAGCTTGTTTGAAAATGCTGAGGATGTTACAATTTGTGTATGTTGACATTTCCACTTTTTGTAGTGGAACTAGTTTTTCAAAGCAGACTCTGAAATACATTTTGGGGGAAATTTATAGATTTAGACTTTTAGAATGGGAGACAATATAAATGACAGTGGCAAAGTTATCCAGTTTAGGCCTTCAAATTCAATGTTGTCTGAGGTGTTTTTAAGTGTAAATTGAGAGACATACTTCTTTCTCTTTTAGCAGAGGAGGCTTTTATCACAACATGGCCCTGCCATATTGCCAAAATTTTATGCAGTCTTCCTGTGGTCCTCTCATAAATCCTACTTTATGATCCCATCATATATAAGCATTATAAATGCATTGATATAATTTTTGGATGTCCTGGGGATATTTAAGTTGTTATGTACCATCAAGCAGTCTCCAGCTTGATGGCAACCATGTGAATTAATGACCTCTGAAAGGTCCTATCATTACCAGCCCAGGTCTTGGAAACGAAAAGCTGTGGCTTCCTTTACTGAGTCAATTAATCTCATGTTAGGTCTTCCTGTTTCCTCTTTCCTTCCACTTTTCCTAGGATTATTGTTTTAGTTTCTCATGCTGTGACCAAAGAAGGATAATCTTAGGACTCGGCCACACTGGCAGTAAGAACCACGGTTGAATCAGGTTTTTCTTCAAGTCAATTTTAACCATCCTGGCTACGCTACATAAATGGAAACACAAATCCATTCCCTCCACACCAGGATTTTTTTTTTTTACTGGAGTGTTTTACTGCATAGTTGGGGTTGTTTATTTTAACACAGATATATAATCAATTTATTTTTCATTGGTTGGGCCTCTGTCAGTATAAATTGAACCGATTGTCTCATGCTGGCTGCCTCCCACAAGTACACCATGGCTGCTTTATTTATTTATTTATTTATTTATTTATTTATTTATTTATTTATTTATTTATTTAAATTTTTACCAATGGGGATTGTGATTGTCAGACATGACAATGAAAATTTAGAAGCCATGGAGAAGCATCCCCCTCCTTCTTCCCAAAGAACCTACTAATATTTTAAATTTCTTGGTAGGTTTTACTTTGCAAAGGAGAAGAGAGTGTTCTCCTCCTTTCAGACCATTGATACCTATCTTCAAAAACTTTCATTGGATGGCATGCTTCTTCCATTTCGGGATACAGTTTTTGTTCAAGTGACAAAACAGTATGATCCAGAAAGCTCATTTTAAAAAAAGGATGATTATAACTCCAATGGAAATAAAAGTGGCCTATTTGTGCATCTGACCTGTAGCCACCTTTTGATGGCCTCTTTGTGTAAAAACACCCGTGGGCCATCTCCTTTGATGAAAGCGCTGCAAAGGAAACAGCATAGCACTGGGCTGTTAGCTTTGTGTTAGAAGCACCACCATAGAACTGATTTCAAATGTTTTAGGCACCAGTAAGAAAAGGAAAGGAAAGACGTTACAGTTAAAGAATGGGGATGCTCACAAGAAAACCAAAGAAGGCTATGATCCAGCTAGAAATGATGCTGGGCTTTCAGTAATTGAACACAAGTAAATAAGAGCACAAGAATACAAGAGCCACTTTGGACCAGCTCAAACATGTATCTCATCCAGCATCTGCTGCCCACCAAGGCCATCCAGTTGTCTCTGAGCGCCAAGCTATAACTTAGGGATAACCCACTGATAATGCTGAATTCACATGTCTGTGGAACTCCCTACCACAGGATGTGGTGATGGCATCTGGCCTGGATGCCTTCAAAAGGGGATTGGACATATTCCTGGAGGAAAAGTCCATCACAGGTTACAAACCATGAGGGAGATGTATCATCTCCAGGCTTAAAACCGGGGTACTTCAAGGGCCAGATGCAGGGGAATGATATCTAGTCTCGTGCACTCGCAGATGCACCTGGTGGGGTGACGGTGAAATATAGGAAGCTGGACTAGATGGGCCTTTGGCCTGATCCAGCATGGCTCTTCTTATGTTCTTATGATTCCATCCGTGTCTGCACTCTGCAGGAATGGACTTGCAGTGGAAGACCAAACACACACGCAAACAAAGCAAATTTCAGGAGGAAAAGAATTTCCTCTTTTAATGATAGGTTATCATTAGCTTGGTTCAAAAAGTCCAGAGGCAGGAAAACCCTTCAGCCAATTTGCTTTGGCTGTTTTTATGCTCAGCTGAGACCTCAACCAATCTATCTCATGCCTGCTAGTACAGAGAGGAGAAAAGCTTAAAGACTTGTCCACACTGTTTTTCCACACTTGATTATAGCTTTCTGGATCTGCTCTTAAAATTTTAAAATTTGTGGAAAAGTTGTATGCAGAGGCAGACCAGATCCAGTTTCAAATGATCATGTAGCTCATTTCTTAGTTCCTATTCAAATAGCTGTTGGTTTCATGCCACCTCTCGTACTGCCTAAATGCTAGCTAGAGAGTGAAGGAGCATAGCTGAAAAAGGGACTATTCCAGGTCACTAAAAGTCTTTGATTACTTATTAGTTGCAGAAAGGGCACCAAACAATTCAAGAGAAATTGCATCACATCCTTGATCTCTCTTTTTGCCCCAAAATCAAACTGCAGTTTGCTTCTAGTCTACCTTGTTCTTATGTAAGCTGCATGAAGATCCATCTCTGCTGGTGATTATATAGCACATTTGATGGACTCAGGATTAAATTATAGAAAAGTTACTTCAACACCTTCTTGCGTTGACATTTCCTTCCCAGTGAACTCATGAAGGACAGCATCTGAGAGGTAGTTCAACTATTACTCAGTTCCTCTGTGCTGTGTATACTATATAGCACATGTGCAACAGCTCTGGTGCTGACATGTTAAAACATTTTACAGAAGAGCAAGAACAGCTGGTGAACAGAAAGTTTCCAGTATTGGTGTAAGATATTTTCCAAGAACTGCCTTGCAGCTGATTAAGGGGCTAAGGATCTCTCTGAGCAACGGAACGTTTAACTATTTCAAGAGCAATTTCAGTGTCAGTGATTTGAAAAACAATGATCAATAAATAATCCACAAGTCAAATTGATCTGAGTTGGCAAAGTAAGTGGCTGGGTTTTGCAATCCTCAGGATTTTTAAAGAGAATTCTGTATATCAGGAAAAAGACGTGCACTCTCAGGGTTTGAAGAAGATGTATCTTTTTACTAAAGTCAAGAAGATGTATCTTTGGGCCTTTTCACATGACCCCTAAGATCCACTGGCCACTTAAATTCGGACCAGAGATCTTAGGGGTTTGTCGCTCTTCCTGCGTTCCCACCCCCTCTGTACTCCTGGATGCTGGCTGCGTGAGGGGAGGGAGAAAAAAAGGAAGAAAAGAATGCCGCTCACCTCCGTTCTGCATCCCGGCACTGCATTCAGATCTCTTAAAGGGGCGGGGGGCAAAAAAAAAGAACAAACAGAAGCAAGGAGAGCCGGGCAGTCACTACGTTATATCTGCATCAGGAATTTTCACCTCCAGAGAGCAGGTACCTGAAAAGTGCGCTGGGACGTGCTTAGGTGGGTGTGGTCGCACTTAATTATCTGTAAACTCCAGAGCTGGTGGGGAAACAATTTTAAGCTCCGGAGCTGGGAGCCATTTGCGGCGGAGTTTAGGGGTCGTGTACAAAGGGCCTTTATTAAAGCCATGTGAATAATAATCAGAGAAGGTAGGTGACTCGATAGGATACACAGAACAGATAAAATTATGCTCAGAACTGATTTTTAGCACATGTGCTGCTTGTTTTGGATCTCAACATATAAAATATCGAAACACCCCATTTATTTTTGGACTGCAACTCCCAGAATTCTCCTAACAACGTCCTAAGACCTGCGGCTCAAGAAAGTAATTTTTCTGAGCTCAGCTGCAAAATTATATTTATATGTGTTGGACCTGCGTAGAAGTATGTTTTTGTCTGCTAAAGCCGCACATAGGTTTGTTCGCTGTGTACGGATGAGGGCCAACTCTCACTGTTTTCAGAATGGTTGTGTGGATTCCTCACGGCTGCCTCTTCCCGCCACACAGATGACAGGAGGATCTTTGAAGAAAGATAACAATCTGGACCCTCTCTTGTGTGGAATGGATGAATGTGTTTTCCAACACAAGATCTGATGGGGGTGTGTGTGTGGAAAATCTGATATTGTTTAAACAGGAAGTACTAATTGAAAGTGCATGGGATAAAATGAGGGACATGAAAGCACAGCACAAGCTTTTAAGTAGGGGGAAAGTTTCGTTTGCTTCAGTTTTTTGTTTTTGTTTTTAATAATCCAAGAATAACCTTTGAACTGTAGAGGTGGAAGGGGACCCTGTGGTTTATGGAGTCCAGTCCTTCTCCAGGTGGCACAATGACAAACTGAACTCCCAACCACTGGCTCAGCAGCCAGACATCTAAACTACTGAGGTGTTTTTAAATCTATGGCTTATAAATGGGGTCCTTTGCCTGAAGACTTTAAGAGTGACACATTTTAAGAAAGGATCAAGGGCAGGATCCAGCTCTTTGAATTCAGCTTGAAGCGTTTCCCCTGGCCCAGAATTGAGAAATCTTATTATTATTATTGTTTTGGACTACAACTTCCAGAATCCTCTAAGCAGCTGGGGGATATAAGATGTGTTAGTCTGAAAAGTCATTTTGCCTCTGTGTTTCCTGCCCTGATCCAGAAGGGAAGAAGCTTTGGCCTTTCAAAGGATCTTCGTGTGAACAACTGCTTGGTCAAAATTGGAATAGGACGGTTCTCACACGACAGACAGTATCTGTAGGGTATACACCGATATTTGTTATCTTAATAGGCATGTTCTTTCTGGACTTGTAGGCCAAATCGTTTTTTTTCGTAGGATTCGCTCCCCCCTCCTCATTCCAACCAGAGTGCAAAGACTATTGGAAGGGGTCCAGAGTCAATGACAGGAAGTGGCTGGTGAAGAGGAGAGGAGTAAGTGGGGAGAGGAGTAAGTGGGAGTAAGTGCACATCCTTGCTTTTGGGCAGCTGCTTATGCTTCCCACTGAGCATTTGCTCTCCTGATGCCCTACTACTGTACAGCTAACCTAGGAAGGGAAGTAGGATGTAACCCTGTATTGATTTTGAACACTGGCCCATCTCCCTCAATATTTTCAATTGTGGCTAGCAGTCTCTCTCAGTTTACCAAGAGCTGCCTCAGGATCTCTTGCTTGCCTGGCATGTTCTCTCCTACTTCCCCCAGAGATGGGAAGAGTTCTTCTTCTTCTTCTTCTTCTTCTTCTTCTTCTTCTTCTTCTTCTTCTTCTTCTTCTTCTTCTTCTGCTTCTGCTTCTGCTTCTGCTTCTGCTTCTGCTTCTGCTTCTTATGCTTCTTATGCTTCTTCTTATGCTTCTTCTGCTTCTTCTTATGCTTCTTCTGCTTCTTCTCTTGGATTACAGATTCAGAATCCCATGGCCAGCATTGTCACTCTCCATTGCACAGCAAAAAACACACAGAGAGAGAGAGAGAGAGAGAGAGAGAGAGAGAGAGATGTCAGGCACAATACTGGAGGCATTAAAGAGAAATTTGGACAACCACCTTATGGATATCAGTTGATATGTATTCCTATGGGAGGTTGGACTTGATAGCTTATATGCCCCTTGCAACTTCACTAATCTATGATTCTATGAATTAAATCAATGGTGGGGCAAGGGCATCATAGGACCTGTCACACAAGTCATGGGCATGCTCCCCCAATGAAGTATTTTTTGCTTATTGCACTTTTCTTCTACTTTCCCTGATGGAAAGATGCCACTCGGCACAGCAGAGCACCATGCCATCACATGGGGATTTTCCTTCTCAGTTCAGTTGCAAACAACCTCCTGGCTGAAAAATTCCAGGGGGGAATCTCCCAGGTCGTTCAGTATGGACCACACAGGCTCAGGAAAATACTGTTAAGAATGTTACTAAAAACGCTCCTAGATTACTCTGTGTATAATTGCCCTTTGCTCTGCTTCCTGAGTTTGGAAGTAACATTGTATAAGCAGCTATGCTTGAGAGCTTAATGGTTTAGGTCTGGTTGGGTGTTCAGTTTCCCACGGTCCCTCCTTGACAGAGGCTGGACTCAAATGATCCACAGGGTCCTTTCCAGCTCTGTAGTTCTTAAGGTTTGCTGCTGCTGCTGCTGTTAAATGCATTGCCCACCTATCCTGGAATAAAAAGGCAAGACAAATTCATATGGATTAAAATTGGGCCACAATTTACTGAAAGCAACTTATTTAATTTTTTTAAATCACTAACCCTTACCTCTAACAATGGGGGCTGAAGCAGATGAGGGGGTGGCATCTGTTTTGACTTCCAGCCCTTGTGCAGATTCAGCAATGTCCTGTTTTCAGAAAGGTGCTGCCCACCTGTTCAGCACCCTGCTGAACTCTACAGCTCTATAGACTCAAAGGCAGCCCTCAGGATTAACATTGTTTAACTGCTGTTTCCAATCCTCAAATATTATTCCTAATTTTATGAGGGCTGCCAACTATGTTTGATTGTGCTATCAAGGGTCTTAAATTCTGTTACCTCTCGCACTACCCACCAATTGTGACCATGAGAATTGTTACAAGTGCTTCACCCAGAGAAAGAATAGGATGGGCAAAAGCTCACCACCAGTCAGGGGCAATTTGATTGGCAGCCCAAAATTCCCATTCGGCCCTTACACGACCAGAAGGAGCTCCAGAAGGATATCTCCAAACTGGGGGAATGGGCTGCAAAATGGCAAATGCATTTTAATGTAGCCAAATGTAAAGTAATGCATATTGGGGCAAAAAAAATCAAAACTTTATCTATCAACTCATGGGCTCTGAGTTATTTGTGACAGATCAGGAAAGAGATCTTGGTGTGTTGGCGGACAGCTCCATGAAGGTGTCAACCCAATGTGTGGCAGCAGTGAAGAAGGCCAATTCCATGCTAGGGATTATCAAAAAGGGGATTGAAAATAAAACAGCCAACATTATAATGCCATTATACAAAGAAATAGTAAGGCCGCACCTGGAGTATTATGTACAATTCTGGTCACTGCATCTCAAGAAAGACATCGTGGAACTGGAAAAGGTGCAAAAGAGAGCGACTAAAATGATTACTGGGCTGGGGCACCTCCCTTATGAGGAAAGGCTAAAATATTTGGGGCTCTTTAGTCTGGAAAAAAGGTGCCTGAGGGGGGATATGATTGAGACGTACAAAATAATGCAGGACATGAGTAAAGTGGATAGAGGGAAGCTCTTCTCCCTCTCACAAACTACCAGAACTAGGGGACATACACTCAAATTGTGGGCTGGGAGAGTAAGAACAGACAAGAGAAAATATTTTTTCACCTCACGCGTTGTTAGTCTGTGGAACTCCCTGCCACAGGATGTGGTGATGGCATCTGGCCTAGAGGAAAAGTCCATCACAGGTTACAAACCATGAGGGAGATGTGTAATCTCCAGGCTTAAAACCGGGGTACTTCAAGGGCCAGATGCAGGGGAGTGGTATCAGGAGACAGATATCTAGTCTCATGCGGTTCCAAATGCATCTGGTGGGGCCACTGTGAGATACAGGAAGCTGGACTAGATGGGCCTTTGGCCTGATCCAGCATGGCTTTTCTTATGTTCTTATGTTCTTATGACCAGCTAATCTCTTTCTCTCTGATAAAGGGTGGGTGAGAAGGAAGAAGCCAAGGTAAAAGGGAGACGCAGGGCAGGCACCCTTGTATAGGTTGCCAAGCCCCTGCAGGGTGGCTCCGTTTTTGTGGCAAAAATCCAGGCGAGTGGGCAAAGAAGCCTGGCCCAGGAAAGTCCCTTTGCAGAGCATCCACTACTTTTTAGTATGATAACAAGCAAGAAACATCAAGGTCTCCCTTCCTTCCTTCCTTCCTTCCTTCCTTCCTTCCTTCCTTCCTTCCTTGTAACTTAAATTTCTCCTTAAATGTTGCTTGGGGACTAGTTTGAAAGGGAGGATTATTACCATTTTTATATTAATAATAGTACATTATTTTTGAACTTTTAAAAAGTAACTAAATAGTAGCAAAATAGTAATGTAACTATTACAGCAATGAGCAATATTGTCATGTTACTTAAGAAACATTGATTAAAAATATTGTTCATTATGATGAGGAGAAAGATTATTATTCAGAAGGAAAAATGATTGCATTTAGGAAACAATATCCAAAGCTTTGTGTCATCTTTCCTTTAGAACACCTTCTCTGAATTCTTTAAGTATTCTAGATATCAAAAAAGTTCCAAAGAGCAGTGTGTTGATTTAATTTCATTAAAAGTAAAAGGTAAAGGTTCCCCCCGCGCATGTGTGCTAGTTGTGTCCAAATCTAGGGGCGGTGCTTATCTCCATATTCAAGCCAAAGAGCCAGTGTTGTTCAAGTCCATGGCTACGTGGCCGGCATGGCTGCAAGGAAACACTGTTTTACCTTCCCGCTTGTATTTATTTATTTATTTTTATTTTTATTTTTATATACCGATTTTCCTCAAACAGGAACTCTGAGCGGTGCCTATTTATCTACTTGCATTTACATGCTTTCACACTGTTAGCTTGGCAGGAGCTGGGGTTAACAGCGGGAGCTCACTCCGCTGCGTGGCACCTGGGATTCGAACCACCAAGCTGCTGATTTTGCAGCCAACAGTTTTCAGAGCATTAGTCTGCTGAGCCACCTCGCTCCCTTTCATTCTGTGTGGCTTAACCTATGAACAAAACTGAATGTGTTCCTCTCTAGGGTAAAATGTGGATTCAATAACTAAGCATATTTTTAGTTGTCATGAGCTGTTTTAGGATACTTCCCAACATACTATTGCCTATAATAATGAGCACAGCCTGTTTCTCCAAAGGCCGATAATTTATCTGAGATCCAGTAATGAAGGCAGCTTTGGCTTGCTTTGTGGGTGGGGGACAGGAAGCCTACTCAGGAAAGACTGCAATAATATTTACATTTGATGATTGCCATTACAACATGCAGTATATTGGTGGAAATACATATGTGTGTTATTGTACGGATGGTCCTTCTTTGAGTTGCAAGAGAACTGCTAGGTTGGAAAATAAATGTGATAAAATGTGTGTCCAAGTTTCAACATTTTATTTCTTTTTTATTACATTTTAGTAGAGAAATAAAGCATAACAAACTGTTAGTAAAGTGTGCTATTTACTCAAGACTGTTATGCAAACATTGTAAACCCTTCCCAAATTTCAGGAAAATATTTTCACTTCTCATACGACGTGTTACAATAGCCATATCCATCTTGCTGGTTCTTCTAGGAAAGTTTTGATCACTCACCTTTCTCGAGTCCTCTTCTTGACCAGGTCATCATGCACGTTTTACCATAATCATTTTCCAGCTTATTTATTTATTTATTTATTTATTTATTTATTTATTTATTTATCCAGACTTTTTAGAGATCACACATTCCCTGCTAATGCAAGGAGGCAGGCAGAGCTTGGAAAACTTCACTTTTGGATCATCGTTCCCAGAATCCCAAGGCAGGGAGGCACAGAAAGTTTCCCTACCAGTGTGTGTGTGTGGGGGGGAGCTTTGTGTTAAAGGCGCAGCTTTGTGCAATCTCTAACTTCTGAAATTATAGCAGATTATGAGTCTTTGGGAAGGATCAAAAAAAGTTGTGCACCCCTGCTATGGAGCTGCTGCTTCTTTATCAAAGAAGTGATAAAATCATACACATTGGAATATCTAGGTGATTTGGAGTCACCATTGAAAATTCTGTGGGTAAGAGTCTCAGGCTACAAGGATGGCTTAACAGTAGGCATATGCTATCGGTCTCTGACCCAAGCCCCGGAGGGAGACTGGCAGTTGGAGAATGTTGTAAAGGAGGCATCCAAGAAGGGAAACCTGGTTATAATGGGGGACTTCAGTTACCCTGACATACGACTGGGTGAACTTTTGTTCTACACATGATAAAGAGATAAAGTTCCTAGATATACTAAATGATTGATCCCTGGAACAGATGGTTGAAGAACCAACTAGAGGTATGAGATCCTTGACTTGATCCTGAGTAATAACAGGATCTGGTGCAAAATGTCAATGGACTGATCCAATGGGGAACAGTGGCCACAACACAATTACTTTTAACTTAATCTTAGACTGCCAATTGCTAATAAAATATAACACAGAGATCTTAAATTTTCAAAAAGGCAATTTCCCAAAGACGAGGAAACTAGTAAAAAAAGAAGCTGAAAGGGGAAACTGAGAGAGACCAAACACTCCAAGAGGCATGGAGGCTGCTCACAAAAACAATAACAGAGGCCCAATTGGAATGCATACCTAAAAGGAAAAAGGGCCCTGCCAGGTCCAAGAGGACTTTGTTGTGGCTTACAGGAGCTGTTTGGGAAGTGATCAAAAGCAAGAAAAGCTCATTTAGAAGATGGAAGGCTTGTCCAAATGAGGACAACAGGCAGAAACATAGATTCTGGAAGTAGAAATGCAAGGCAACAATCAGGAAAGCAAAGCAAGACTTTGAGGAGCATATGGCTAAAAACACTCAAAAAATAACAGGGAGTTGTTTAAGTATATTAGAAGGAAGAACCCAACTAGGAAGGCCATTGGACCATTGGATGACAATGGAAGGCAAGGGATTATTAAAGAGGAAACAGAGATTGCAGAGAGACTTAATGAATTCTTTGATTCAGTATTCAGTGAAGAAGACAGAGACCACATGCCCCAAACAGAGCCTATCTTTGTAGGGAGAGAAATCGAAGAATTAATCCCGGTAGAAATAACCAGGGAGGAGGTTCTTGTATGTCTTGTAAAACTAAATACTAACAAATCACCAGAACCAGATGACATCCATCCATAAGTTCTCAAGGAACTTAAAGATGAAATTGCTGATGTCTTAGCCAAAATATATAATCTTTCCCTTGAATCAGGTGTTGTGCCTGATGACTGGAAGGTAGCAAATGTAACACCAATCTTCAAAAAAGCATCCAGAGTTGATCCAGGAAATTACCGACCGGTCAGTTTGACATGTGTCCCAGGTAAAGTGATGGAAACCATCCTAAAAGATAAAATTAATAGTCACATAGAAGAGAAGGCACTACTGAAGGAGAGCCAACATGGCTTCTTCAATGGCAAATCATGCCTCACTAATCCATTGGATTTTTTTTAAAGTGTCAACAAGCATGTGGATAAGGGAGAGCCAGTTGACATTGTTTATCTGGACTTTCAGAAGACTTTTGACAAGGTCCCGCACCAAAGGCTCTTGAATAAACTTGCCAGTCATGGAATCAAGGGACAGGTCTTGTCCTGGGTCAGCAACTGGCTAAGCAACAGGAAACACTAAATAGACACTTCTCCAAGTGGAGGGAAGTAAAGACTCCCCCCCCCCCAAGGTTCAGTACTGGGACCCCTGCTTTTCAACCACTTCATAAATGATCTAGAAGTAGGAGTAAATAGCAAGGTAGCCAAATTTGCCAAGAACACTAAATTATACATGGTAGCAAAAACTGAGAGAGATTGTGAGGAGATCCAGAGTGATCTCTTGACACTGGGTGAGTGGGCAAACCAGTGGCAAATGAGCTTCTACATTAGTAAGTGCAGAGTGAAGCACATTGGGACAACCCCCCCACAATTACATTAATAAACTAATGGATTCAGAACTCTCTGCAACGAACCAGGAAAGGGACCTTGGTGTCCTGGTGTACAGCTCAATGAAGGTGCCAACCTAGTGTGTTGCAGCAGTGAAAAAAGTAAACTCAATGCTAGGGATCATTAGGAAAGGTATAGAAAATAAGTCAGCAAGTGTCATTTTGCCTCTTTATAAATCTATGGTGAGGTCCCATCTGGAATATTGTGTACAATTCTGAAAACCATACCTCGAAAAGGATAGTATGGAAATGGAAAAATGCAGAGGAGGGCAACCAGAATGATTCAGGGATTGGAACACTTTCCTTACCATCTGAGGCTGCAACGGCTGGGCCTCTTCAATTCTTGAAGGATGGCACCTAAGAGGTGACCTGACTGAAGTTTATAAAATCATACATGGTGTGGACAAAGTAGATAAGATAAAACTGTTTTCCCTATCATACAACACTAGAACTAGGGGGCACTCCATGAAACTTTTAGGTACTAGATCTCAAACAAATAAGAGAAAGTACTTTTTCACCCAGAGGATCACTGGTCTGTGGTGACAGCTGTCAGCCTTGACAGCTTTAAGAAAAGATTGGACAAGTTCATGGAGAACAAGGCTATCAATGGCTATCATTATGGATGCTGAAGGACAACCTCCAGATTGAAGAGGTATGCAGGATATCTCTCAATGCCACTTGCAGGGAATTGTAAGCAGGTGAATACATCTGCTTGGGAATACCCTGAAGGAAACGGTGAGCCACTGTGTGAAACAGCAAGGCTGTTCTAATTGTCCTTATTTCCCCCTTCTGTAGATGTTAGACCTATTTAGAGGCCAGAATTGCTCTGTCTTTATGAGCGGGTGCTAACCTCTGCACCTCCAGTTTCTCCCCCTTCCTTCACATGGATGGCAGTGAGTCTAAAAGGAAGAAGCTCTAGTATCCACATGCTTGGGAAGCTTGGAGAATGAGGGTGGAGATATTATAATCTGTTTACATGTAGTATGCCCTATTTACTAGCGATGGGTAAATCCCCTTTCCTTTCTTACTCCCCAAGCCATACAACAACTAGAATTTGTGTGAAAGAGAAGGGGTGACTGGATATCCCTTTGTCCCCATGTTCAATAAAATTCTAAATCCCAATTCAGCTGAGCAACTGCAGCGTACATATATCAGATTCCTCAATCAAGAGGGGGATGTGACAAGCCTTGTTCCAAGCACATCATAGGTTTAGGACATTATGCGCCTCAAAGTTGGTTGATGGGGGAAGGCCATTTGCTGCACCACTTCAGGAAGCCAAAACACCTGTTTGGAATGCATTGCACAATAGAGTTATATACATTTCTATTCCTGAGCTGGGCTCAATGGCCTTATAGGCTTCCAGCACTTCCAGCCCTGCTGTCACCTAGAGCTTGGAAAAGTTACTTAGAGGGATTGTAACTCCCTCCAACAACATAGCCAACATTAACTTTCCCAAGCTTTGGCTGCTCCATTTTAAGAAATAAATTCACTGCAAGTTAAAGCTAGTCTCTGGTGTATCTAGTGAAAAAAAAAACGTACTAGTGCCCGATTAAATGACATGAGCTATTGAATTTACTGGCAATGCTGGTAGGACTCAAAATAATAACTTCTATGCACTCCACAGCAGGGACGTTGTGCTTATTTTTCAAAAAATGCCATTTCTCTGGAGCTCTTTTGGAAAAAGGAACAAACGAATTATCATATTCATGCCTATTTAAGAAGAGAGCAACATTCCTCAAAAATATCTCCTTCAGCATCTCTGGGAGTTACAAATGTTCTCCCCCCCCCCAAAAAAAAGAGAGAGATGTATATATTTTAAAGCTTACTTTAGTTTTTTTCTTTATCATCAGAGGCAGAGGTGACACAGGGGAGTGCACCTATGTGTTTTCTTTAAAAAAGTGGGGGGTTCCAGTTGAAAGCATTGCAGCCATATATTTCATTGCCCAATTAAGTAATTTATGCCTACATTAAAGAAATAGGAAATCTAAACCATGGTATATTTTGAATAACTTTTATTACGATGCTGTTATTATAGATTTACTTGCATACAGTATTAGACAGCATTTTGTTCTAAACTACCCAAATTAGCCACTGGTTAAATGGGCAGGCTAGAAGGAAAATAATAAATAAATAAATAAATATGTGATATATCAATGCAGCTGCATATTGAGTTGAATGGGTTATTGATAATACAAATCAGAAATTTTAAACTGCTGCTCTGACACCCAACCTTGCTATCATTACAAACTTTGCTTTGTTCAGTTTTGTACTGGGAAAAATGTGGGGGGGGGAGGCCTTTATTTCCTGTTTATAACACACACCCAACTCCAAAGCAACTCTACTAAGATATAAACATAACAAAAGCAGACCTTATGTCTGAAGTAAAGTTTAACATTAGTGTTAAATCTGTAATGGTAATAGCAAGTATTCAAAAAGCAAGTATAGTGGTACTACAGTTTATGTATGTCTGTGAAGATTCTCAGTCATCCAGGTGAGTTTATCTGGAAGTTGAGTCATGGCAACTGGACTTCTTTTTCTTGAGAGATTAAAACATTTCACTGCTCATCCAAACAGCTTCGTCAGTCTGAAGAAAGGTAGCTGCGAGTCCTCCATCTTATAGTTCACTTTGATCTCTTGTCACCTTGGTCTGAAATAGGCTCATAAGATGAACAATGGCCTGAAAAGGCTTGATAGGTGGACAACAGTCTCAATAGGCCTTTAGGTGAATAGTGGCCTAAGATGCTGAAACCCATAAAGTATGGGTTGTTAGCTATGGCCTTGGTGGTGGAGGTGTGAGGTATTCTTGATTTGCTTGGGTATTGTTGAAACCACAGCCTGATAAGTGACATTAAGTAATTAATTCGTTCTCCTGGCTGTTTTGTATTGCAAAAAAATTCTTAAACCAAAATGCGGTTTCCCATAGAAATGCATTGAAAACCAATTAATCCATTCTGGAGGTCAGAAAAAAAGGCAAACTGGGGCATTACATTTTAAATTTTCTTAAACCAAAGCATTCTGAAATGGAGGAACCACTGTATTCCTTGTGATAATTACCCCTTGAGTGAGCCATCTTGCTTTTACTTATGCTGGGGTATATCTTTGGAATACAATGCTGCATTATTCCAACTGACTCTACTGTATGTTATATTTAGCCATTTTCTGCCCCTTCATTGTAGCATGTTTTGAAAAAAGGACATTGGGTCATGCCAGCTGAACTATTGTGGTGTCTCCTTTCATGCACCAGGTTGTCCATTGGGGCAGGGATGCAACCACAAAGCCAACCCAGTGACGCAAATTGGCAGATGACATAAACAAACTGAAACAGACCAGAAAGCCAGTAATAAACCTCTAAGAATGGATCACTGTTAGTGAAGTCAAACCACATTTCATATTTCATAATTCTGAAAATGCACAGAAGCTCAGCCTTTCAGTGCTTACAAAGAGGTATGGCAACTACTGCCCTCCTAGCACCCCTTTAGGCAGATGTGTGCAGGTGTGCGCTTCTGCTTTATTTTCTGTATTGTCCAATCCTGCTAATGTACTCATTCAGATGTAAATACAGCCCTTTTCAATAATGAGGTCTTCCGATTTAAAATTGATCTTGTGCGCTGTCTAGTTGCATCAAAATCATAACCCTCATGGGGCTTTCAACAAACGTGTCAAGTTTTGGCAGCTGCAGGCCAGGAAGGAAGGAGAGAGGCATAATGTGTGTACGCGCACGCATGCACGCATACCTTGGTGGCAGCGGCAGCAGTAGCAGCAGCAGATTTGCTCATGGGGTGGGGCTTTCACGTGGAGGGTGGCCCGCCTAGGAACAGGACCTCGCAATCCACATAAACACAGATCTCCTCTCTTCCTCTCTCCCAGGCATGTCCAAAGTCTGGCCCGGGGGCCAAATGTGGCCTGATTTAAAATTTTGAGTGGCCCTCAGCGTCTTCTCTCTGTCAGCTCAGACTGTCACTCATCCCCAACGTCCAGCCCTTCCCTGTGCTGGCTAGAGACATCGGCTTGCAGTTTTATAGTTTGCCTGTCCTCCCTGCCTCCGTCCATTCCTTCAGTTGCTGCAGCATCTTCCCCACCTCCTTGCATGGGAGGGCAGCATAAGTGAGCAGTGGTGCATCTTGGGGGGGGGCAATTCCTGGGCCGTGCAACAGGCACTGGGCCCTTGGGCACCTTGAAACCGGAGCATTTGTGGCTGTTGCAGATGCACACGGACCACCCCCTTCCCCCCCCTTCAGGCTGTATGGTCAGCCCCCACACATTTTCACCTTGCCAAATCTGCCCCTCCTTTCAAAAAAGTTTGGACACCCCTGCTCTCTCCAATGCAACATCCCCCGGTCTCTTCCCTTAATTCACCATCTCTGGAGCTCTCACCTCTTCCTTCCTGGTTTCATTTTATGTTACCTGTTCTCCTTCATGTTTAGCTCTTCCTTTCTGGTGAGAGCCTGCATCCTTTAAACTCTCCTCCTACCTGTGTCCACTTGCAAGGGCCCCCTACACGTGAACCTCTGGCATAATAATAATATCTGGTGAGGAAGGGGGAGCTTTGCCGGGAGAAGGCAGGCAATGACTCAATGGTTTTGGCTGTTTTGAAACTGAGGGGTTCTGGAGGTTGGCAAAGGAGAGCCGAGCTTCCCAAGGGAAAAGAGCAGGTAGGTGGATAAGGCTGGATCCAGGGGCCCTAGGCTGAAGAGGATTTTATGGGTCGGAGCAAGGATGTTCTGAGGGGAGGGAAAGGCTGGTCTGTGAAAGGGAGGCAGCCCGGAGGAGCCCCTTTCAGCACGCAACCCAGGTTAGAGGGTGGGGAAAGGGGTTAAAACCATGAGTTTCCCGGCCAAAACGGGAAGCGTGACAGCTCTGGTTTTCAAGGCATGTAAAACTTTTCAGGAGTGGGTTTAATAATAGCTCCTGGCTGTGGGTTTCTATAGCTGAGCAGGAATTTCAGCCCCTGAGTTCTAGTCCAACATTTTGTCCACTACATCACACTAGTTCTGCCAAGTGGGTTAAGCTTCACATCTGGCCTTGGTGGAGGATCACAGGTCTCCTCTCTAAAGATCTGCCTAAGTATAAAGAGGTTGACAACAGCAGAAAACATTGTTGAACAGACTATTAATGTAACTATCAACAGCAGCAGCATGTCATTGTCCCAACTCATTTGGTGAACATTATACAGTACGATCAGTACCAGCAGTTTCAGTTATCCACTAGAGATGGGCACAAAATGGAATTATAGTGTTTCATTTCGTTTTGTTTCATTTCATTTCAGTCTTTATTTTGTTTCATTTTAATAACAGATTTTTAAAAAAGAATTTTCATCATGAAACTGCCAATCAATTTGCTTTCAAGCAAAGAACCGTCTGTAAACAAGCTAGAAATCTAATAGCTAGCTGCTGCACGGGGAGATCGGGGAGATAGACACAGCTGATCGACGGCATGGCAAGGGTAGGAAAGAAAATATTTTTTAAAAATAGCATCCACAGTCCTACTTAAAAGGAAAGGAAAACGATCAGTTTAAATCTACTTGCAGACACAGCTAGCCAAGGGAACAGTTCAGCTCCTGGCAACTCCAGACAGATCAAAATTGGAGATAAGCTATCTCAACAGCTGAAGCGTGGAAAGAAAGGAAAACAAATCAATCAGTTTAAAAATAAACCCCCTATTCTCTAAAAAAAGAAACTTGGACAAATTGTTTCATTTCCGGGCGGAAATGGTGTTTCATTTTATTTCTTGATGGCATGCTGTTTGTTGTTTTGTTTTGTTTTGTTTTGTAAGGTTTTGTAAGCTTACAAAACGACAAAACAGTGTGCCATTTTTCGTAAGGTGCCTATCCCTATTATCCACTGCCTAAAAAATATTAAATAAAACCCATCAGAAATATGTTTCCAAGGTGCACTTTTACACCTGGGCACTAGAGGAAATCAGAAACTATTCTCTCTCTCTCTCTCTCTCCCCCCATATATATGCACACTGTTTTCAGCACCTGGCGGTGATGGACATTGGAACAAATCCTACTGGAGCTTTATAGGCAATGTCTTCATCTTCATTTTCCACCACTCTTTCCTTCTTTATTTCCATATCACAGAAAATCAGTTGAGAAAAAGAGTGAGTCATCCATATAATGCCACTAATTGCTGTCACGAAGTACCCTCTATCTTGAAACAATCTAAACCAAGGTAAATATCCATCACAAAATATGAACAACTTCTATTGGACCAACTGGTGGGAAATGGTTTTCATTTGAGAGACTGTTCCTGCTTCAGGCAAAAGATGCACCACAAACAGTATTCATGGAAAGATAGGTTTGTATATTCCCATGGATGTTTGGTTGTAGTTTGGTTGCTGGTAGTTTTCCTGGGCATGACTTTTGTCAGGCTGAGCTAGCTTCCTGAAAAGTTACACAACTCAGCAAAATTAGTGGTGCAGTAGCATGACATCCCGCTGAGCAACCAGTCATGTAATCCTAACAAAATAAACACCATATTTATATGGATATAGAACCTGTGGTGTTTTTTTTTTAAATTCACACTCACAGTAGGCATACTCCAATGGCTTCTGAGGTTTAGCTTCTTTTGCATAATATAATATTGGCTTGGAAATATTTTGGGACAAGCATTCTCATGAGATTTCTGTTATTTCCTGTTTTTGATCAGCCAGAAATACAGTACTGGGAGGGAGAGTTTTTCTTGAAAGTGCATCATGTTACATATTTCTGTCCAATTTGTGCTTCATATCATTTTTTTCAGGCAATTTACCATTCCTTGACTGCAATTAAAAGACTGCTGTTTTTAACATATATTTTCAAAAATTTCATGACAGAAAATTCTTACTGAAGTATAAGAGTTTTTTGCTGTCATAGTAATAGGTTATCTAACATCTTCTGAATAAAGAATATAGAACAATTAAGTGCAGTTTTGCAGAACTGGAAATTACAGCTTTATCTTGAAGCTAGCACCAGTTGATGTGAGAAATTATATCTAGTTGCCACAGGCATTTTGAACGGTAGTTGGGGTGGGGGAGTTAAAAACAAATTTGCCAGACAAAAACTCCCTTCAGGTGTTAGTTTGAAGAAAATGGAACCTTTTTGCCTCAGATTTTCCAGCAGAACTTTTTCTATCTTATCTGTCTCTTGTTTTTAGCTTTTAAATACTGTTTATGATAAAAGCTGCCTTGGGTCCTTTCAGAGAGAAAGGCGGAATGGAAATATTAAAACACACACACACACACACACAAATTTGTGTGGCAGTGAACATTCAAGACAAGCTGTACTTTCAGTTTTCTCCCATGATGTCTGCATTGCTGTGTGTATATGTACAGTTGTATACTTGAAAATACAATTGCAGAGAGAGAAAACATGCAAAAAAACCATGCCAGAGGAGTGAAAACAAGCAAAGTGTTCTGTTTATATACTGCCCCAGAGAGCCTAAAGCACTCTCTGGGTAGTTTACAATTTCATTGTGCAGGCTACACATTGCACCCCCAACAAGCTGGGTGTTCATTTTACCAAACTGAGAAGAATGGAAGGCTGAGTGAACTTTAAGCAAGCTACTTGGGATCAGGACTGGCGCGTCCATTAAGGAGAACTAGGCAGTTGCCTAGGGCACCAAAATGGAGAGAGGGCGCTGGCCAGCCTGCTCCCCCCCCCGCCGCTGGCCACCGCCGTCCGTCCCCCCACCACCCGCCAGCAGCCCATCATAATTATTAGAGGACATTGATATTGACACTGGCTAGATTAAATTGTTCCAATGTCTGACAATTTCCCCGTCATTCATTTTTGTCAGACTCACCACCGCTCTCTAATGTCCATCATCGTAACTTAATGGACATACTGTGACTTTTCAAAGGCTGCTTACATTCTCAGAAAGAAGACTGAAGGTCAGATTTGGTATAACAGTATTACCCTTTTCTAGTAGATTTATTCATTTCCTACTTTACCTTATGTAGGCTGAAAGAACCAAAGAAGAAAATTCAAGTCACTCATCTCATGTAGGTAGATGCTACTTCTCTTTTGACATATTCATTCCACCCAGAGAGGAAAGGATGTCCCTGGAAAAACCATAGACGTAAAATAGAAGTAGATATTTTTAGAATCTCCCCTTCAAAGTTTTTCATGCAAGTTTGACTTGGAGAACTCAGAAAATCTTTCCGAAATCATTTAGCTGTTATCCACACCCAACTGTGCCCATCTCTGGAGATTGTGTCTGAATAGAAGGATTTCCTGGAATGAATGAACTGGATAAGCATATATTTTATTGTTAATGAATGACTTCCAGGCAGCCACACGACATTTATCAGCTGTCAAAAAGTAAAAAATAAGAAAAAGAAAAAAATCATTGTAACATAACCCTGTGCAGATGAACTCAAAAATGTTAATTTATGCTAGTGAGGTTTCTTGGATGATGTGTCAGGCTGGCTTGGAACAGATGCTAGTTTTAGAGAGCAGGGTCATGTTTTATATGGTATCGGCACGTTTCTGTCTTTTCCACATCCAGGATAATTCAGAAGTTTAACAGAGGTGACTGTGGGGTGGAACGTCATAAGCAGTAGCGCCTCTTTCAAACCATCTTCAGCTACCAGTAAAACCAAAATCTGTCTTTGGGCCTTTTTACACGACCCCTAAGATCCGCTGGCCACTTAAATTCGGACCAGAGATCTTAGGGGTTCGTCGCTCTTCCTCTGTCCCCACCCCCCTCCGCACTTCCTGGTTGCTGGCTGCGTGAGGGGAGGGAGAAAAAAGAAAGAAAAGAATGCCGGCTTACCTCCGTTCTGTTCCCGGCAGCATTCAGATCTCTTAAAGGGGTGGGGGGCAGAAAAACAACAAACAGAAGCCAGGAGAGCCCTGCACTCACTATCCTTACACCGGATCAAATATTTTTCACATCCAAAAAGCAGGTACCTGAAAGCTGCGCTGGGACGCGCTAAAGTGGGCGGGGCTGCACTTAATTTCCTGTTATCTCCAGAGCTGGTGGGTAAACATTTTTAATCTCCGGAGCTTGCAGCCATTTGCCCCGGAGTTTAGGGGTCGTGTATAAACGCCCTTTCATGTTCCCGTGCAGTCGTTATACTTTAACTCTAAATTTTTGGTGCTTCTGTTGAAGAATATGAGGTTCATCTCTTTGTGTCTATCTCTGTACCAGATCCGACCTTTCATCCATCTAGCCCACTCTTGTCTATCCAGAGAGCAACTTGATAGATGTGGGTGGATCCCTATTGGCCGGCTTTGTGGACTGCAATTTCTCACATTGCAAGGACATTGGGCATTTCAACATGAAGCAAGCAAGTTCCATTCCATGGAACAAAGGAGAAGAATTATTCGTGTCAGGATCGCAGGAAGTTGCTTTACATGTGTAGTCACATCACTGATCCATCATTCTTGGCATTATTCTGTACTTGGTGGTCGTGAGGCACTGGAGATGCCAGGAGCAAAATCTGGAAAAGAAAGCAGAACAACCTTGTATCATTCATGGAGACCTGGAAATTTTACACCGTCCCTCTATCTGGAGTCTTGCTTACTCCCCAAGTCATTCTATAGGCTTGTCTGTACTGAAGCCTTCTCTAGCCTATTAAAAGCCTCCATGCTCAAAATAGTTTCCAGAATCATTGTGTGATGCCATCACTTGGAAGTCAGCAGAGGGGAAAGATGGGTTATGTATATATACGTATAACCATGAAATCTGCAACAGCCCAGCAGGTGTTGGGCCAGTTCCCAGTTGATTAATCTGGTCAGCAGCTGATGGTCTCCTATTTTAAGGACACTATGAACTGTGATCTTTTCAGAAAGTCCTTATAGTAGCAGACTTTCTGAGGAAAGTTTATCAAAGAGATTTTTGAGAGAATGAAAGGCCTAGACTGAGATACGTAGCATTTACAAATTGCTTATAAAAGTTAACCAAAAGGTTAACCAATTCGCTGTGAACATATTTGAGCAAATGTTGCAGGTGAGATATAGATCGAGAATTTAACACAGGGGTGGTGGAATACAAGCTACTCTGATATTGAAGGATGTTCCTCTGATGTTCACAGGTATGCTTATACCTTTGTCCCATCCTTATGAGTCATTCCTTCCTCAGCGCATGACTTATGTAATGCCGGAAAGATATTTAGGGCATTTCTAATATTACATTTATATCTCTTATCCTCTATGGTGTATATGGTTGTCCTCTGATCCACATTACTCCTCACAAGAATCCTGTTGAGATAGGTCAGGTTGAGAAGGCGTGACTGTATTTAAGTTACCCAGCAGCTTTTGTAACTCTGCTCTCCCAGGTTCCAATCTCACGCTGAACCTCCGATACCACACAGGCTTGTCAATCTGCTTCTGAATGTTCAGATTGCCATGCAGGCATCAAGCTGTTTCACAACATTACCACATTGGATAACAGAGACTTTCTACCCAGATATTTGGGGACAGTAATTGAATGAAATGACACTAGAGGACCAGAAATTATAGAACTGTAGATATGGTTGGCTTCAGTAAATAAAGAGCACCCTTCTGTCCTACGTTAATGGCCCCCTGATATCTATAATAACTTGACAACTAACTCAATATGGTCTAGGTGACTCTTTGGTTTGTAAGCCCAGCCTTTTGACATACTCAAGCTGCCATTTTATGCTGATATATTTCAACTTTTATACATGTTTCTGTTGGAATTATTGCAGTCGTGAGTGTTGCCTGTAAGAGATTTTGACTGAGAGGAACCTTTCTGGTCACATTGCCTCCTCCTCTCTCCCTTACCCTGCTCCTCTCATTCTCACCCATTCTTTTAACAAGTTTTCTTGTATCTGTAGTTTCAGATATCTGTGGTTGATTCTTTATTTTACTATGGGTTTTTTGTGTGAAATGTGTATATTTTGGTGGAGTTGGGGGACGGTTTGCTTCTGGAGGCATGGGCAAACAGGGAAAGATTGGTAACTGTTCCAGTGCATCATTGGGCTGTGTGAGCACCTACATAGTTTTGTTCTTCGTCAGGTCCTGTTGCCTGCTTTAGGAGTAGGTTGACTCTCCGTTGCCTGGCCTCTGCCTTTTGAAGTTGCTTTTACCAGTTCTTTTGGGACTTTTTTGGACTTATCTGAAGAGGTATTAATGGGGAAAACACAACATTTAATTATTCCAAAGAGGATATCCCTTTGATAGGCACACACAAATTGAAAGAGGCAACCTCTTGAAAGAACCCAAATTACACAAATATGATCAATTTTGCTTCCAATTCCTAGTTTTAAATGCAAGCAGAAGAAGAAAATTGTAGGTGCTGACCAAAAAAAGTCTTTGAAAAACATGCATGTTAAACAAATAGCCACCTCACTCTCTTTACCTGGCATACAATACAGTATTTGATTAATTTTATTTTCCCCATGTTCTTTCATCGTATCAACACATTTCCTTTCAGAATATGTATGTGCCACATGACAGCAGTGTACTAGGGATAGCCAAAGTGAAAGCAGAAATTATACTTAAATACATCCTGCTGGCTTAGAGAACAGCAAATCTATTCACAAGTTCACAACTCGGATTCTGTATAAGAGACCGCCAGTTTATTCATGTACAGTATTGCTAGATCTCTAGTACACAAACAGGTTGCCGCTGCCAATTCTGAATCAATCAGTTGTTGCACCACCCCCATCCCCTCCCTCGGGGGAGGGGGAGGTGGCAAAGACCTCCCAATAGGAAATCCTTGACAAACAAGTGAGACTTTGTAGAGCTTAGTAATGCTCTGTGTATTTCTGTGCAGATGGAAAGACAGTGCAAATTAATGAGAGGCTGATAAATCAGCTAGGAATCAGAATCAGATAAACCATGAAGTCTATCTCTGCCAAAGTAGGAACAGATTAGCCATGGTTTGCTACATGATATAGACCATTATTAGGGCCAAATGAGTTGGAGAGCAATACCAGATCAGAGCCAGATGAGTTGGGGCTTGGTCTGTGCAGTCAGCCTTGATTTCTGCTTTGAGACAGGGAATTCTAGGCTGGACTGCCAACCTAGAATAACCACCTTGGGACAAGGAAGGGCAGGGGCGGGCTAGTCAACCGAGATCCCCAGCATTGGATCAGGTTTTTCCTTCAGCTGGGGTGCTGTGATCTCTCCCTGTCACAGCACTCCTCTAGAGTTGCTTATGTCTGCTGGTCCAGGTAATTTGTTTCTATT
This sequence comes from Phrynocephalus forsythii, assembly GCA_029282475.1. Classification (NCBI taxonomy): domain Eukaryota; kingdom Metazoa; phylum Chordata; class Lepidosauria; order Squamata; family Agamidae; genus Phrynocephalus; species Phrynocephalus forsythii. Next base: position 61,317,794 of record JAPFRF010000002.1, read on the forward strand.
TATTTAGCAAGTATGCTATAAATAAATATATTAAAATGAAATTAATTATAGCATGCATGCCCGCGTACATGGATAGCTTCTATGGGTTGCCAGCCAATCTGTGGCTTGCACAGCACCTGCATTAAATGTTTCCTTTGGATGCTGCTACAGCTGAGAATGTACCCATTTCCTCCAGTATGGTGGTGGGACAGGATGTGTGATCATGAGAGGACCTCTATATCCCTATACTAAACTAGAAGAAACAAATTTTGGAACTCAACCCCTTCCTTAATTATCTATTATCATTCAATTTTCCTGAAGTATATAAACAAAGACAAGAATTAACATGTATATTATCTTACTACATTAATCCCCCACCTATTATGGGGTTTAGGGACCCGGCCCAACCCGTGATAATGGAAAATCCGCAATATGCAGATGCTGGGTTGGGTCGGGACTGGGGGGGGGCTATCTGGGGTCTCCTAAACTTACCTTAGGCCTAGTGCTGCCTCAAACAGGCCTTCAATGGACTTCCCAGGCCTTTTGGAGGCCCCATAAGTGGTTTCTGGTGATCTGGAAGTTATAGCCAATAGAGATTGGCACGAATAAAAAAAATGACATTTCGTTTGTCATTTGGAGGGTCCGTTTTGGTTCATTTCCATTTTTCTCAAATTTTTGCAAAAATATCATTTTCGTTTTCATTCATTTTGTGCCATTTTGTTACCATTTATTTCAAATTTTTGTGATTATTTTTTAGCATTTAAAGCAGTTCACTGTATTGCAGTAACGGAAATGAAACGCACAACAAAATTTCTGGTGTTTCTGTTTGTTTCGTTTCATTTTGGAGACACAATTTGTTTGTCATTTCATTGCGTAATGAAATGAAAAAACAAAAACGGAAACGAAAAATTGTTCGTTTTGTGCCCATCTCTAATATCAAATTTACCAGAAACCACTTCTGGGGCCTCCGACAGGCCTGGGAAGTCTGTTGGAGACCCATTTGGAGCAGCGCCAGGCCTGGGGTAAATGCAGGAGGCCTCAAACAGGCCCAAGCAGCTTAACCCAGGCAGGCTTGTCTTTCCTATACAGTGTTCCTGCAATATACCAGGACCGCAGTATATGAACCGCGAAATGGCGGGGGACCACTGTAGTGTATATAGTAGTTACTCTAGAGAAGTCCCAGAACACTAGAAACATAGTAAGTGTCTGTTGTAGAATGGGTAGCATGCTAATTTGATCTCGGACTTTATTTGACCATTGCCTTCTAAAGTAAAAGTTTTTTGGTTTCGTGCATTCTTAAAAATTGTTTGCTTTGTTTCCCTGCAGCTGGAAGCAGTCATCTTCGCCTGGATAGGGTTACTAAAGATCATAGAACATTCTTGGAGAAGCCACGGTTCCTAAATGCTGCAAATCAGAGGCATTACGAAATAAAATACTCAGAAATTATGGAGCAATTTTGAGCAAACTGCTGTCTCGCTGAACTCCTACTTACTCTTATTCAAAAGATGGTTACATAACACCTTGGCTCAAGGTGCTGCAGTCTTAATGCCCAGTTTGCCAGGCCTCTGCAGTGATAGAAGGGATCAGCTAGTGGGGTGGAAGCATGGGTAGAAGGAAACCTGCTTGACATGGACCCACATGTCATCCTCTAATACCTGCTTTGTTTTACTGAATGTTATATTCGAGATGTAGATGGTCTCCCTCACTCCCAACTGTCTTGAATGGAATCCTAATTCTTTTTGATAAATGAGGCAATATTTTTGCTGAAATTAAAGAGTGGTGTCTGGTCATACAATTCATATTTTCCGCGCTACCTTGGTATCGGATCCTTTGGGTGGACAAGTCTCTGCCTTAGTGTGTTTGTGGGTTTGAAATAAACAGGGATGTGGTGTTTGTTAAAAATCATTTTAAGCTTCTCAGACACTCCAGCCTTGTAGGGAGTGACCAGGTTCTTCTGTCGGGTCTGGGTCTCATGCAGATCCATTGTTCTTCTCAGTTAGCATACTGCTTTGTTGAAGGCCCACTTTGGATATCCACAGGCCTTAAGTGCTGTCTTCAGGTGCCTGTCTTCCTTCCTCTTGGCTTCTGTGGAGGTGGGGATGCTCTTTGCTCTGTGGTTTAGGATCCTGATGACTCCTAGTTTGTATTGTAATGGATGGTGGGAGTCAAACAGTAAGTACTGATTTATGTGGGTGGGGGTTTCCTGTAAACTTCTACTCCCAAGCCATGGTCAGGTCTGGTGATGACTGCACAAACTAGGAAAGCCATCCTGTTGTCTTGGGTGCCTTCCCAAGTGAACTTTATATTAGGGTCCTCTGCATTGAGGTGGTCTGTAAAGGCTTTTACTTCCCGAGTCTTGATTTTCAACCAGGTATCATCTACATACTTGGATGAGTGGGATGGTGTTGTACCTGGGAAGGTGTTGAGTGCCTTCTTCTCCACTTCTTCCATGTAGAGGTTCTCAACAATTGATGACACTGGGGAACCCATGGCACAACCATGCTTCTGTCTGTAGAAGTCCCCTCTGTACATGAAATATATGGTGTTCAGACACAGGTCTAGGAGCAGGCATATCTGGTCCAGGTTGAGGCTGCTTCTGGAGGTGAGGGTACTGTTTTCTCCTAGTCTTCTCTTTACCATTGTTAGGGCATTGGTGGTGGGAATGCTGATGAAGAGATTCCTGCAAGATGTGTGTGCTTTTAACAGGAGAGGGCAATTGGAAGTGTCAGCCTCTCAGAGAGCTCCGATGATGAGATGGTGAACCATGCACCTTTGGCTGAGGTGAGGACCAAGCCAATTGGCCTCCCTGATCCCCATCCCAGCCTGCCATGGGGCCTGAGAAGTGTCCTTGCTTTTAAAACTCTTTTACAGTTCACTCTTTGTCTTGTGATGCTTGTTCTGATTGTTCTTCAAACCACTCATCACAAGTTCAGAAAGTTTCCTATTTAACTTTTAGAAATATGCTTTAAAATACAAATGTCAAGGCAGAGTTAAAACTGAAAAGAAGAATTCTTTGAAAATAATGCTATCTAAAGTAATTGTCTTCATATATTATCTACCCAATTCCCACCCACATGTCTGACTTTGAAATATGTCACAGTACCTTGTATATGCACTTCTCCTTAAAATAAGACTGGTTACAGCTGTATATACTTGATTTATTTATTTTATGTGAAGGAATGCAGAGAAGGCCTAATGAAATGGATTTCATCACTTTGAACCAGTTATCTGTTTCACATTCCACTCCAGTTAATAATAATAATAAAAAAATGGAATGGAAAAGAAAAACCAGGGAAGAATTTGGAACAGATAGCAATCCATTTGTTCTCTGCCTTTTTATTATTAAAATAATTTTCTAGGGGCACAAAACTAAGGTATTTGTTCCAAAGAGTGATGGACAGCTGTAAGCTCGGGACTCGAAAACAAAATAAAATAAAATTTCAGTACTCTGAAATCTAAGTCTCATCTTGTGTTTTGAAAGAGGATTCAGGAAAATGAAGAGATTTCTAAAATGTAAGTAATAAATTACATCTGCAGGTTCCAGAAAATATCAAGTGCTAAGTTGTGATTATGTTTAATGGAAGGACTGAGGCAATGAAAAAGAGAGAGAGAGAGAGAGAACATAAATTTGATTATGACAATGAGGAAGTGAAAGTTGAGGGCACATAAGGGCATAAACAACAGGATCCTTACCGGTAATTGTGGTGCCACAAAAACACTGTGGTATAAAGCTGAGTGTGCAACACATTTAAGTTCCATGGGGCCATCTTCTTACTACCGATGAATCTTGCAAACACAATTTCACAAAAATAGTCTCTTATTTATATTAACAGACCATATGAGCAATTAACTGCCACAAAACACTACAATTTGTGCACCCAAGACCTTGGCTACTGCATCAGTACAGGAGTTGCTTGTAGAATTTGCCAAGTTCCGGTGTCTCTTTGTTTCAAAGCCAGAAAAGAAATCCAAGATATCTTCCTCAACTTGGTTGGGTATTCATGACACATGAGAATATTCCAAACAATAAAATAAATCACCAATACAATTTATGCAGTTTGTGACTTCACTATGTGGACTCATCCTTCCAAAACTAACATGTAGGACTCCTACCAAGGCCAAGCTGGTGGAGGCCTTTGTAATTTAAGTGGCAACAGCAGCTGGCTTCTTCAGCTCTCCTGCTCTTTCTCATTCACAAATCTCTTACTCACAGCCCTTCTCTTTCTTTGTTCTAACCCAGTGGTGGCGAACCTTTGGCACTCCATATGTTTTGGACCACAACTCCCAGAATTCCAAGCCTGTATTGCCAATGACAAAGGACTGCAGGAGTTGTGGTCCAAAACATCTGAATCAATATCACATAAAGGTCCCATGTTCAAGGGAAAGACATTTTGGACTATTCAATGATATATTTCAGGGCAAGCCAGGACTGTAATAATGGAAGGTCCTTCCAAGATAAAATGGCATTAATGGTATGTGCTGTTATAAACAAATGTTAAGTTAAATGGTTAATGGGTTTAGTAATGTTGATGATAATGCTGTCTAAAAATTATTATTTAAGAATGGACCCAAATAGAGATGGGCATGACCAGAAAATTTTTTTCGAGTTGTCGTTTTTCGGGACGGGTCCATTTCGGGTCGTTTCCGTTTTTCACGAAATTTTTCAAAATTTGTCATTTCATCGTGTTGTTTGTTGTTTGTTGTTACCGCCGCGATTTAGCGCGACTTGACTTCCCAGAGCATGGGGTTAGGGGGTAAGGGCTAGGCTTAGGGTAATGGTTAAGGTTAGGGTGGGTTAGTGGGCTGTACCTCTGGGTGCCTCTGGCCCACTAAGAACACAGTGTACTGGCGTATGGGTTAGGGTTAGGGTTAGGGTTAGGATTAGGGTTGGTGGTCTTTTTATGCCCTCTCTGGCACATCCAGAAGTCTCAGCAAAACCTGGCCATGTGATTGGTGGTATGGCTCCAAAAATTTGCATGGTCCCATCCCATGGCCAGCCCATCATTGTGCGTGCGCAGGTGTAAAAAAATAAAAATAAAATAAAATAAAATAAAATCAATGGAGACGTTTTATTGCAAGAAAAACCCACTGCTGCTACTGTAAAAATTCAAGCATTTAAAATAGCTAATTTTCGCATGTTTCTGTGGTGCTTTGGTGGGTTTTTGGACCACGATTTCAAAAAAAAATATTGCGGTCGCCATTTTGGATCCCCCCCGCACCGCATGGCAGATGGAGACGCCGAGGATGCCCCCTCCCAGCCTGGTACCAGCAGCCCAGGACAGGATTGGTGGAATGGCTCCAAAAATTTGTGGGGAGCCCATCACCAGGTGTAAAAAAATAAAATAAAATAAAATAAAATAAAATAAAATAAAATAAATGGAGGCGTTTTATTGCAAGAAAAACCCACTGCTGCTTTTGTAAAAATTCAAGCATTTAAAATAGCTAATTTTTGCATGTTTCTAAAACTTTGGTGGGTTTTTTTAAAAAAATTGCGGTCGCCATTTTGGATCCCCCGCACCGCATGGCAAATGGAGACACCGAGGATGCCCCCTCCCAGCCCGAACCAGCAGCCCAGGACAGGAGGGGGACAAATCAGAAACCCCAATCTTTTCTTTGCCCTCAGGCAGGCATATTCGAGCCTTCTTTTTTGGGGAGAATATTTTTTTATTTCTAAAACTTTTTCCGTTGCCGCTTGGCATCGGAAAACGCGATCACAGCGAAACCAGGAAACGAGAAACGACAAATCAGACCCAATTTTTCATGTCTAGACCCAAATGAGCCACAATTTGTTCACATGGAAAGGGGAAAGCAACAGAATTGCCAGAGGTTCTCTACCCTTTCAATTTGTTTCTTGCCAGAGGTTTCTTTCTTTCTTTCTTTCTTTCTTTCTTTCTTTCTTTCTTTCTCTTCAGTTCACAGTCTGAATACTCAAGCACTCACACCACCATATCAGAAAAAATATTCTTAAGATCATCATGAAGGAAGCAGAACCTACTTTTCTTTTCAGCTTCCACATAACGTTTCTCCTCTGTGAGATGGATTTTTCCTGAAGATAATATTTTGGTATGATAACTACTTCTTCCATACAAGATTTAAAAAAAATTAGAAGTGTTGCTAGGGTTCTTTGTGCCACTGTGACCAACCAACTGATCTGTGTGCATAACTTTGTTTGCAAAGGGAGAAGACGCTTCTTTTGCACATAAACATTTTGTGCATAATGAGGGAAAGTGGCTGGATTTCCTTTGTTTGTTTGTTTTAAATCCATCTCATTCTCACACTGGAAGGAAGAAGTCTTGGGCCCATTAATGATTCCTCAGCAGGCTGTCTGGATGGTTCGGAACAGCTTGTTTTGGCTAAGAGAAAAATATGTTGGCAACAATTCCTTACATCCTTATTCCCCAGTTAATAGAATTCATGACAAACATCAACACATCAAATGAAGGAAACAGAAAATGTGGGTTATCCCCCACAGCAAAACACAAAATATCATGGACAGACCTCTCAATCACAGGCATATAGCACTGTACAAGTTGGCCAGAATGGATAAAAGCAACCCTGCAAGACTACTGAAGATCAGGGTGTGTTTGTCACTCAGCTAAAGCTTCCATGGGGTTCAAGATTCTAACCGTTTCCTGTTCAGTAGCCAGATGGAAAGGAAGTTCCATGTGCTTCCTGGATTTAGAAAGGGCTTGGTGAAAAGGGCAGCCAGTAAAAGCAAATACTCCAAAGCATTACAAAAATACAATGACTTCGACCACTTGCAGCTCAGTTCCATCCCACTTGAAAACCATTGTTGTTTCTGTAAATTTATCTCAGCTTTAGACTAAAGAAACAGCATTCAAAAGGACATGTGACCCCTCCTTGTTCCTTACTGGCCTACAAAATGCATTGTATGGCTCATACTGAGTTTGAGTTAAAATATTTTCCATCCATCCTCACTTCATTCAAAACACATGACCGTGTAAACATAATCAGTGATGACGTGAGAACATTGGAGTTTGCCTTTAAAAAGCATGCTGTTAGCCTTGAAGAGGTGTGCCCTTGTGGATGAGTGAGCTACTGGTTTGCCACCATTTCATTCTTCCCCGTGACATGGATTTCGCTAAGGATATCACTTCAATTGAGACAACAGACTGAAACTGAAGCATGCCATGACTGTCCTGGATGAAGAGGCAAACAGAGGATAAGCACCAAGAAATCAAAGATCATGCACAATATCCCCATGACCCCAATATGGGAAATTTTACTTGGACAACAGCAGCTAGAAGAAGTGGATAGGCTCACTTATCTGGATAGTGTGATCACCAGAATGGAGATGCAGAGGTGGATGCTAAGTGCCACACTTAGCAAGATGGTCTTTGCCATCCATATTGTTGAAGATTAAGTCACACTTGTGCACCTCTGTTGTGATCCTGACAGCTATTTACACCAATGAAACCTGGAAGGCATCAGCAAGTATCAAGAAGAGGTATAATGTTTTCCAACCAAGGTGCTTCCAACAAATTATAAAGATTCAATATTTCAACCATATCACCAAAGATGAGCTGCTCCCAAAGAGTGGCTCGGGTAAATTTCATAACACTGTCCACACAGAAGATTCCAACTGGCTGGCTACTTTTTTTTTTTTTTTTTGCATGGAGAACAATCAGATTCCTAAGGTAGCAATGAGTTAGACCCCCTGGAACCAAATAACAATGAGGACACCCTTGAATAACATTGGGAAGAACACTGATGTAAGACCTGAGGGCACTACATATTACGTGGGAGGATGCTGAAACACTCACATGAGACTGAACGAACTGGAGAATCCTTGCTGCATTATATGCCACATAGAGATGGGCACGGAATGAACTTTTGATTCGTTTCATTATTTGCTATTCATTTTGTTAGGTAATGAAACAAATAACGAACTGCCCCCTCAAAGAAAAATGAAACAAAACAAAATGAAAATTTCCAGTTTGTTCCATTTCATTTTCATTCCCGGACCCAGTCAACAATCGCCTACATGACTCAGAGTCCTCCAGCTGCTGCTGCTGCCCGCAGCCCCCAGGGAGGGGGCTTCCAGCCAACCCCCCGAACAAAAAAAACACACGCCAATCAAGCCCATGCTACAGCTGATTGGCGGGCCACATGGTCAGCATTTAAAAAAAATTTAAAAATGAATAAAAAATATAAAAAGATCCAGCCTGCAATTACCAGACTCAACCCATGGGCCGCTAAACCAACCCACAGGCTGCTGAACCAGCCTGCGAGCACCGCACCCGACCTGTGGGCTACCGAACCATTCCACGGGCCGGCAGAATTAAAAATAAAAATAAATAAATAATAAAAAGTACCAGCCGACAGGCCGCTGAACTGGCCCATAAACACTGGATCCAACCCGTGGCCTGCTGACCTGACCCACAGGCTGCCAAACCAGCCCTCAAGCACCGGACCCAACCCATGGCCCACCAACCAGAATTAAAAATAAAATAAAAAATAAAAAACAACCGGCCCATGCTACAGCTGGTAGGCTGGCCATGTGGTTGGCCATTAAAAATAATAAAATATAAATATAAATACAAATAAATAAATAAAAATAAAAATAAAAATAAAAATAAATTTAAAAAAACAATCCAGCCCACGAGCACTAGACCTGACACGCAGGCTGGCAAAATTTTTTTAAAAAAATTAAAAACCGATCCGGCCTGTGGGCAGGCAGGATTAAAAAACAATAAATAAATAAATAAATGATGTAGAAGTAGGAGTAAATAGAAAGGTAGCCCAATTTGCCGATGACACTAAATTATACAGGGTAGTAAAAACTGAGAGAGATTGTGAGGAGTTCCAGAGGGATCTTTTGATACTGGGAGAGTGGGCAAACCAGTGGCAAATGAGCTTCAACATTAGTACTGCAGAGTGATGCATATTGGGGCAACAAAAAGAAACCCAATTACATTTATAAACTGATGGGGTCAGAACTCTCTGCAACAAACCAGGAAAGGGACCTTGGTGTCCTGTTGGACAGCTCAATGAAGGCGTCAACCCAATGTGCCGCAGCAGTGAAAAAAGCAAACTCAGTGCTAGGGATCATTAAGAAGGGTATGGAAAATAAGTCAGCAAGTGTCATTTTTGCTTCTCTATAAATCTATGGTGAGGCCCCATCTGGAGTATTGTGTACTGTTCTGGTCACCATACCTCCAGAAGGTTATTATGGAAATGGAAAAAGTGCAGAGAAGGCAACCAGAATGATTAAGGGACTGGAACACCTTCCTTTCCATCTGAGGCTGCAGTGGCTGGGCCTCTTCACTCTTGAATGACGGGGCCTAAGAGGTGACCTGATTGAAGTTTATAAAGTCATACACAGTGTGGACAAAGTAGATAAGGAAAAACTGTTTTCCCTATCACAAGACAAGACAATAGAATTAGGGGGCACTCCATGAAACTTTTGGGTGCTAGATCTCAAACAAAAAAGTGAAAGTACTTTTTCACCCAGAGGATCACTGGTCTGTGGAACTCCCTGCCAGAAGAAGTAGTGACAGCTGTCAGACTTGACAGCTTTAAGAAAGGATTGGACAAGTTCATGGAGAATGGCTATCAATATGGATGCCTACGGACGACCTCTGGGTTGGAGAGATAGGCAAGATATCTCTCAATACCATTTGCAGGGAATCATATGCGGGTGAAGACATCTGCTTGGAAATTCCCTGAAGCAAATGGGGAGCGACTGTGTGAGATGGAATGCTGGACTGGATGGGCTGCGGCCTTTTCCAGCAAGGCTGTTCTTTTTATTTTTATTTATTTATTTATTGTACTTGTTGACCACCCAACTTTCCCCCAGTAACTCTGGGTGGTATACAACAAATTGCCAAATAAACAACTTGCCCCGCAAAACAATCCAAACAATACATCAAGTAGAAAAATAAAACCCAAAGAACAAAATAACCATGCAACAAACAAAGAACCAGCAAGAAAAGTCTGGGACAAACAATAACAACCAACTAACTAACAAACCATCGTGCACTCAGCAATCACTGAAAACTTTCTCTAAAGCGCCAGGTCTTTAAAGCTCTCCTGAAGGCTGGCAGCAACTCTGCCAGCCTAATCTCTGATGGCAGTTTATTCCAGAGTGCCGGGGCGGCCACTGAGAAGGGCCGACTGCAAGTAGAATCCCGTCAGGCCTCCTTCGGGGTGGCCACCCAGACGGAACAAGAGAGTGAGGCTCTGGTCAGTCAGCACAAAGCTGACCTCTGAGAGATCCGCTCCGCCAGATAGACAGGTCCCAGGCCATGGAGGGTTTTGTAAACCAAAACCAATACCTTGAACCTTATTTCGGAGGCAATGGGTAGCCAATGCAGATGAGCAATGATGGAGATGATGCAGTCAAACCTGCCTGCACCAACCACCAGCCTGGCTGCCGCATTCTGCACCTGCTGCAGTCGCCGAACAAGGGTCAAGGGAAATCCCATGTAGAGAGCATTACAGTAATCTATCCTCAAGATCACCAGTGCCTGCACAACTGTCCTAATGGAATCCACATCCAGATACGGGTGGATCTGGGTGAAACGCCTCAGTTGGTGGAAGGCTGCCCTGGAAACAGCTGCCACCTGGGCCTCCAGGGTCAAAGCTGGATCCAGGACAATGCCTAGACTCCTCACGCTCTCTGCCAGTTGCAGGGTCAATCCCTCCAAACTGGGGAGATGGGCTCTGTACCCATCAGGAGACCCCACCCCCAAGGAACAGAACCTCGGTCTTCCTGGGATTGAGCCTGTTAGTCCTGGTCCATTCCACAACCGGGGCCAGGCAGCAGTCCAGGGTCCTCACAGCCTCCATTGCCGAGGTGGAAAAGAAGAGATAAAGCTGCATGTCATCAGCATGCTGATGACAGCAGACTTCAAAACTATGAATGACCTCAGTCAGTGGCCTCATATATATGTTAAAGAGCATGGGGGATATTGCTGACCCCTGGGACACCACACAAGAGAGTGTCCATGGGGCTGACAAGACACCCCCACCTCTACTCTCTTGGGCTCAGCTGTTGAGAAACGATCGGAACCAGCACAAGGCGTGACCTCCAATACCCACCTCAGACAACCTGCCCAGGAGGATACCATGGTCGACAGTATCAAAGGCTGCTGACAAATCGGGAAGGATCAACAGGGTAGAGCAACCCCGGTCAGCCCCCCTCAAGAGGTCATCTTGCAATGCAACCAGGGCTGTCTTGGTCCCATGCCGTGGCCTAAACCCGGACTAGAATGGGTCCAAAACCTGATCTTCCTCCAGGAATGACTGGAGCCTAACAGTGGCAACCCGCTCGATCACCTTGCCTATAAAGGGAACATTGGCTACCGGATGATAGTTAGACAAATAGTTGGCAGCCAGGCCAGGTCTTTTAAGAATGGGCCAGATCACAGTGTTCTTCAGGCGAGCGGGGAGAACCCCGTCCCTGAAGGAAGCAGATGCGATCACAGCCGCCCATTCCGGCATGCTCCCCCTGACGGTCTTTATTAGCCAGGATGGACAAAGGTGGAATGAAGAAGACACTGGTCGGCAATGAGCCAGTGCCCTGGAGGCCTCAACTGGAATTACAGGCCCAAACCCCACAAATCAGAGAGACCGAGGGGGTGCTGCGTGAGCGATTCTCAGAGATAGATTAGTGGAACCAGGGTCCAGGTCAGCCCAGATGGCCTCTATTTTATATTTAAAATGGGCTGCTAAGGACTCACTGGCAAAATCACCAGAAGGAGGCCTCCTCTGACCAGGATTGGAGAGGTCTTGAAACACCCTGAACAATCCAGCCTGGTGGTTCTTATGTTCTTGTGTACTCCCCACCCCCGATTACTAATATATGAATATATTTGTTTCAAAAATAAAGCCAAAAAGTATAAGTGAAAACCATTCCCCATTCAAACTCCCATTAGACTTCTAAGGGATTTAGGTTGGGGCTTTTGTAATCAGCATGTTTTCCTCCGTTCACGTTACCCTCTTGAACTGCATCACCACAGAACATACTGTTCTTTCCTCAGTCTTTTAATTTAGACAGCCACATGAAAGTTCTTGTGGGCAGGATGAGTAAGGCTTACTAAGGTTGTCTTGATTTCCATGAGTTCAGCCTGCAAATGCTTATAAAATGGATCTGAAGGGATAATACATATGGATAGTGCACATATGTGGTGGGATATAAAATTAAAATCCAAAAGGCTACTTGGTGCAGCCTTTGTTAATGACACTTAGGCCCTTCTCTGTTGAGATTGACATCTGTAAAGTATCTATCTATCTATCTATCTATCTATCTATCTATCTATCTATCTATCTATCTATCTATCTATCTATTTATCTATCTATCTATCTATCTATCTATCTAAATATTCTTTTTTACTGCAATAAAGATAACAAAATGTTGGACAGCAGGCCTGTACAGAAGATAACTCTGTACGGAGTTTTAGCTCCTCACAGAAACATCTGAAAGCTGTATTAGATCATTAATGCTGGCAATGATATGTTATATTGATCCCTGGGTACATTTAACATCTCAAAAGAAACCAAATAAATGTTTGATACATACATACCTCATATAGTATAGGCATCTTTTAGTCTCAAGAGACTATGTTATCATGCTCTGTATAGAAGCCGTGTTGTTTCTACACTGCATGCAAAGCTAAAGTGGCCTCTTTAGAGCACAAGGCCTGGGTAGATTAATATGGAGGTTAAAACTGTTACCCAAGCAGGGGGGAAAACCCTCTCAGCAATGCTGGAATAGTATAATGGAACAGCAGACATCTCATATAGCTAATAAACAAACAGGCAAACACAATCCACTGCATTTCCAAAACTGTTTAGTATCATTTCTATGATGAAACGTCTGATTATTAGTGTTGCACAGCAAATTACAGGTGTGCCCATCCCCCACTGATCCAGATCAAGAAAATGGGTTAAAGTGAGGACAATTCTTCCCCTTATAAAGTCTGTGAAGAATTTCATACTTAATGGGTATTGGAATGGGTTGCACAGGTGGGACTTTCATGCATCCCAGGTCATTGTACATCTAACAAGCCTATTCAGGCCAGTGTCAAGATGTACTATAAATTGGAGGCCTCACCACTAACTTTCCTCAGACTGACAAAGCTGCTTGGATGAGTAACAAATTGTTTAGATCTCACAAGACAAAAAGTCCAGTTGCCATAACTCAACTCAGGTTCCCCTTCCTTCCCCTTCCTTCCAAGTCTGTATTGGGAAGATTGTGCAAAGAATAGATAGAAACTGAAACCATACAACCACCAAGAGCAAAACTGTTTTATTAAAGCCATATGTTGATTGAACTAGCAGTGACATGTTGAGGGATGATTGGGCAACTCCTGATGGTGGTATTCTACTTGTTTTCCCTGTACTTCCTGGTAGGACAGCAAAGGGAATTCCAGTAGGTTCTTCCATCCATCCTAGAACAGTACTCAGGAAATATAAGACCCAGCCAAGGAACTCTGGTCTCCAGATCAATGTGGCCAGAGAAACATTCAGTGATCTTCACGGGAATAGAAATAAGGAAGGACACCCAAGAGGGAACTTGTTGACGTTCACATTGAGAGAGAGAGAGAGTCTAACAAACAACTATGTTTACAACATAGCAAGGAGAGAATTTAACTCATGCTTTTTTTTCTGGAAAAGTTTGGTAAATCTCTTGCTTTGGGACTCTGGGGTTGAACACCAATCAGGAACAACACCATGTTCCCATAGCTGGGTCTTCAAGTATAAGGCCTACCCCAAATAAAATCAAGGCAGGTAAAGCTCATTGTCAGGCACCTTCTATCACTACCCATAAGATGAACAGAGGCCATAGCCATGGTCCCTGAGAACCCTCCCCTAACACTACTTTAAGACATAGATATCCTCTATTCCTCTGTTTGGTATCATGCTTTATATAGGATATAGTGTAAAATATACAATAGGGCAAGAAGGCTGGTCTTGTGCACCAAAGATCCAGTGTAAGGAAGTTCTCACTATTGAAGAAGGGAGGCAAAACAAGGCAGCAACATCATTTGGGATGCAAAGTTCTATGAATGGACATATGCTTCTATAACAGGACTTCTCTCTCCCCTCCCTCTCACTGAAGTTCCCAGGACCCAATGCTCAAAAGCCAGTCACCTTGGGCATTCGGGTACTTGTCCACAAAGTAAGTGTTCCATGTTCAGCCCTGCTTCCCACATCTACTCTAGGGACACCTTGGTCCCCTAGAGGAGATTTTGAGGGTCATCTAGGGGGCTGTAGAAGTAGAAGTAAATGACTGTGAAGATTCTCTGTCATCCAGATGAGTTGAGCCATGGCAACTGGACTTCTTTTTCTTGAGAGATAGAAATGTTTCACTGCTCATCCAAACAGCTTCATCAGTCTGAATAAAGCTAGTTGCAAGTCCTCCATCTTATAGTCCACTTGGACCTCTTGTCACCCTGGTCTGAAATAGGCTCATAAGATGAACAATGGCCTGAATAGGCTTGATAGGTGAACAATGGCCTAAGGTGCTGAAACCCATAAAGTATGAGTTGTTAGCTATGGCCTTGGTGGTGAAGTCTTTTTAATTTGTCTGGGTATTGTTGGAATCACAGCCTGATAAGCAGCAGATAGACTGTGCCTGAGCCACCCACCTCTGTTGAGAGAGGGATTTTCAATGCTCACATGAATGGCTTCCCTGACTCCTATCTCTGGCCCCTCTCTCAAATGACTACCATGTTCTTTGGACAAAAGTCAATCCATCTGCAGCTGGAAGATATTTAGATGTGAACTTTTCCCAGTTTTCCTCCTTATACCATTCTGCATGGGATATTCAGTTTTGGCATTCAGGACAAGCACGTGGAGATGGTGTGCTTGTCCTTTTCAGGGCATACTTTAGGTCTCAAGTTTCCTGACTGCAGTACATCTAGCTTTGACTCTTTCAGCATTGAGGATGAAGTTTGTTGCATCATATGGTTCATAGGAGGACAGCAAAAGCAGAGGGGAACAATATCCTGCAACTCAAAGGGCAAGCCTTTTAGGCTTAGAGGCTGGCCTAGCCAAAAGAGAAGCTGCTGTCTGTATTTTGGATCCTGCCATGCGTTGAGTTTAATGCATCAGAGAACATGACAAGCCTGGCCATGTAGAGGCAGGTAAAGGCACTGTTGTGATGAACTTTGGAAGCCCTTCATCGCTCGCTCTAGCCATTTAAAAATGGACAATGATCTGATTGTTGGGGCATCGTTTCATTCATCTTTGGATATTGAACATATATTGCCTGTTCGAGCAACAGCAAGGTGAAGCAAAACAAGCTGTAACATGTGCAGTGTCAACCATGAAAAAGGCTGAATGGGCCACATGGCAAGTGGGAAGGATGGGTGGAGGGCTACAAAGAAACTGCTTGAATGTGCTGTGCTGATGCAGTTTGCAGAATGCAACCTGAAGCTTGGACATTGCAAACGTTAGAAGCAAGACAGAAGAAGAGTAATGGAGGCTGAACACAGGAAACTCCACAGGAAAAAAATGCCTCATAAAAGTGATCTATGGACTGCTGAACTCCTCTATTTGTAAGGTAAAACAGAGTCAAAGAAATTTTGCCCATGTGTGTATGAAGCACAGGTCAAGCAGGAAAAGGGATATTTTTTTTCCATTTAGTTTGACTTTACCATATACATTATTTCGATTCATGCAACCTTGCCATTTTGTGTGCATTATTTATTTATTTAAAATATTTTTTATCCTGCCTTTCTCTTTAAAAAAAGGGCCCATTAGAAGGAGATGCCTTCAAGACAAGGAGACATGTGCAAGCTGTGCCCATCAACAGTGATAAAGCTTCCTTGGAATGAACATTCCAAGTTATACTCTTTTCAGCATTCTCTTGTGGGCATATGTTGGAAAAGTTACTTTTCCGGACTAGAACTCCCATCTTAAATACAACGGTAGTAGCAGCAGCAGTAGCCACAGATGGCTTTTCCAACCTGCGTTTCTGGGCTACTTTTTGTGTCCTCCCTATGGGGCGGTCTTGCAAAAACACCACCAGTGTTATAACTTCATAGATCTTCCCAGACTGCAGAAGAACTAGGATTCCATGTTTCTTTCCAGGCTGGGAGAAAGCAGCTGTGATCCACAACTCCTTAAAAGCTACATATTAATCTGGGTGGGGGCACTAAAGGAACAGAGAAGGTTTCAGTAACAGCAGGATCAGCATGTGAATGAACATGGCTGCATACTCAAGATGGGCAAGAAACAAATATAGTGTTTTGTTTCGGTCTTCATTTTGTTTCATTTCATTAATAACGGTTTTTTAAAAGAATTTTTGTGAGGAAATGAAAGGTTTCGTAAGGCTATAAATACCAGGAGCTTTCCTTTTTTATGTAACAGGGAGCCCACTGGCCCAAATCAAAAACCTCCTTAAACCTTCAAATCAATTTGATTTCAAACAAAGAACCCTCTGTAAACAAGCAGGAAACCTAAGGGCTAGCTGCTGCACAGAGAGATCAGAGATATAACCTCAACAGCTGATCAGTGTGGGAAGGAAGGAAAATATATATGAAAAAAAGCCTCCACAGTCCTATTTAATCAGGAAAGGAAAACAATCTGTTTAAACTTTAAATCAACTTGCAGGTACAGGGACAGCCAGTGCAGGGAAGAGAAGGGAAGAACTCAGCTCCTGGCTAGCTGTAGGCTGGCAGATCAAGATTGGAGATAAGTAAACAGCTGAGGCACAGGAGGGGAGGAAGGAAAACAAATCAATCAGTTTAAAAATAAACCTTTTTCTCAAGACAGCTGGCTCAAGAGGCTTCTTGCCACTAGGATGAATCATTTCAGTTCCTAAACAAAAATGGTGTTTCATTTCATTTCTTGACGACACACTGTTTGCTGTTTCGTTTCATTTTCTAATGTTTCATAAGCCTACGAAATGATGAAACAGTGCGCCATTTTTTGTAAGCGGCCCATCCCTCCTGCATACCACAACAGTAACACTGTAGCTCTTAAAACACACTTATCTGTCAACAGAAAGGTTACTCCCCCACACCCTTCCAGAGAGAATCATTTTCTATCAATTGTTTTCATTCACGTATTAGGGTATAAATAACTATATAATACAGTATACACATGAATGTGGAGGGTCTAGAGGTGCATTTTCATTCTTTTTCCAGATAGATAGATAGATAGAGAGAGAGAGAGAGAGAGAGAGAGAGAGAGAGAGAGAGAGAGAGAGAATGAATATTTTTAAATGGGGAAAGAAACCATTTCTTTAATTTTAATTTTCATTTTAATTAATTTAAATTTAAATTTGTCTATGGTGTCAATTGTTCAATGGTCAGCGTAGCAATGGCTGTGCTGGCTGTAGATTTGTGAGACTGTGCAAAGATAAATGAATAAATAAATCATGCCCCATATCTCATAGTAATTGGGAGGGTGCAGACCAGCAATCCAACCTTTTTCTGCTTGTAATATTTCACTGATTCGCTGGCTTTAAAAAAATGCAAATATGCCCCCAATTAATCAAGCAACAAATTTTAAACATGAGCTTTTAGACAGAAGAAGTTATAAAAACTGCCGTCAGACTGCCGCATCGTAAGGGAAATGTTTCTCTTTTTGCTCTCTCACATGACAGAAGTTCTGTTCTTTGTTTTTGTTTTTCTAGGGCACATGAATGAGCCGTTTGAAAATGAAGTCTGACTGCTGCTAGCTATAGACCAATTAATGTGTTAGTTTGCAGATGTGTGCACATGCTATTACATAATTAACTAAACTTCAGATTACTTTAATTAGGTGACAGCTTTAGTTGCTTGGGTATTTTAAAAAGTGAAAGAAACCTAATAAGATTTAACCTTATCAATTTGTTTAGTAATAGTAATATCACAGGCCTGCACAAACCATTATGACAATAAGTAACATGAAAAAAATTAAACACAATACTAACTTTAGGTGTAGTTGTGCCAATGTCTTGTCTGTTGCACAATAATGAGCCTTTTGATGCCTCAAAAAACAACACATTTTCCCTTGCACACAGGAACTGTAGTTCACTTGCATCTAAAAAAGTGGCCTGCGGTCCATGACAGTTCAGGCCAAAGACAATGTATTAGTTTTTGCATGCTACAAGGCATTTCATTCATTATGCAAAAAGTGGAAAAAGACAATATCAAAATATTAAAGCAAACCTTATCAGTACTGGCAACAATAAAGCACTATTTAAAAGTCTAAATTGGAAAAGTGTGTCTATAAGAATGGTGGGGGGGGGAGACTTACTAAGATGGACATAGTGCTACAAATTTACCATGTCATTAGAAAATGCATATGCAGAACAAAAAGGAAGAAAAGTGTGGTGGTCAGAATAACCACAGTGCAAGGCAAAATCTTGTCACCTAATCCATATGATTAGCGGAGTCAGGGTGCTGACCATATTGCAACTGAGAGGGAGGTAGAGGTGAAGGAATACACTGGTCTTTAATGTAAAATTGTAGGCCACAGCTTTATTTATTACAGACAGAAAATAAGTTGCAAACAGAAGCAGGCCACGTAGTGTAGATCCCTCCAGAAAGTTAGACTACTTGGCCATACACGGTTTGTTGGATTGATATTTCAACCACATCTGGGCCGGGGAGCCCAGCGAGCACCTTTGGCCCCTGGAGAATGAGTGAGTGTGCAAGTGAGCAAGCGAGAGTGCAAGGGCCATGGGGAGCCCGGATTGGGCCCCACCACCAGTGCTGCTCACCAACCTCTACCAGTTCACCATGGTCTACGGCTACTGGTGAAGCAGGCGGCACCACGAGCCGGCCGCGTTCGAGCTCTTCTTCCGCTGCCCTTTCTTTTTCACGCTATTTTTGAGAATAAGCTTTATTTCTGAAAAATTGCCACTTCTGGGTCTGAAATTACTCAAGAGGATATAGCATAATTCTCTCTAGGGGAGGCAAGGGGATCTTTCCTGATTTAAACAAAATTAATGGGGTGTTGAGTCACTCCCATCCCAAGGGCTGCTCTGAACCCGCAGAATGTGCATACTCCAATTTATTTCAATATTGACATGAAAAAAACCTGTTAGCTGGTTTGTTTTAATAAAACCTTAAAGGTGTATAATGCAGGAACCCTGCACATTTGGAATAAATTTAGTAGTCATAATCCAAAAGGCTATTCTGTCTGCATATTCCATCCAATATAGACAAAAGGGAGGGAATTATACCCAACTCCCTCCAATGTTAGTTAACACATTCTGATTTCCAAATATCAACTTGGGTTCAGTACCTGAAATAAAGTGGAATCATTTTTAAAAACGAATCTAGTCCCCATGATCACGTTGAGAAGACTGATGTTGAACTTGTGTTGATTGCTCTGAGAAAGCAGCTGAAGAAAGAAAAGCAGTGTTTTATCAGCTGTGTAAGTCTCAAGTTAGACTTGTGCCTGTTGAAAACTAAAACTGTTGACCCAAAGTTTAGGAGACATTTCTTTGATGAACGTTTAGATAAAGTTAGGTAGTATTTCTCTTTGGAGAAACGTCGCATAGTTGAAATGGTTGACATGCCAACCCGTAGGAAAAGAATGGCGATCAATGCAATCATTTCTGAGAAAAACAACTTGATTTGTAAGTTAAAACAAGGTGTTTAGTTAGTGAGGATACTTTGTTGAACAAAGCCAGTAGGCATATCCCCCAGACTTTGAATCAATCTCATCTTGTCTATCCATTCAGTCACGTCCAGCTGTCTATCACTTTGTGGGACTGACGGTCTCCATGCCTTTCTATCTCTTACAGCTTCTTTTAGCTCCATCAAGGTCATTCCAGTGTCCCTTCTGATGGTGTCATGCCAGTGAGTCCTTGGGCACCCCCTTCTTATTTTGCCACTGACCAATCCCAGCATTATTGTCTTTTTCAGTGAGTTGGCTCACATAACATGACGGAACTATAACTTTTTGTTTGGTTTGGTGATTTTGGCTTCCAGAGATATGTTTGGGTTGATTCTATCCAAGACTTCCTGGTTGGTCATCCTTGCGGTCCATGGGATGCACAGTAGTCATCTCCAGCACCATAATTCAAATGACTCTTTCTTCTCCCTATTCGTCTTCCTGAAAGTCCAAGTTTTACAATAATACAAAGCTATTGGAAATATGCTCAAACTCACTAGTCTGCCTGATTGGGAGACTGACAGACTGACTGACTGACTGACTGACTGATTTACTTACTTACTTACTTACTTACTTACTTACTTACTTACTTACTTACTTACTTGATTTATATACCATGCAATCTGACCAAAGGTCACTCTGGGCGATTCTTTATTCTTCCAGATGTTATTCATATAAATCATTACTGTTCTTTCAAGTGCTATATGTCTTCTGAACTCTGTGCTGCAACCATCATTTTGGTTAATTTTAGAGCCAGAAAGTTAAACTCCTTTAATGCTTCAATTGCCTCATTGTTGATATTAACACGGACTTGCATACTCTCTGCCGTTGTCATTATTTGTGTTTTCTTGATGTTGAGGCAAGTTTTTCACTTTCATCTTTGACTCTTAGGCTTGGCCGTTCTAGATCTTCCTTACTTTCCGCCAGCAATGCTGTGTCATCTCCATACCAAAGACTGTTGATGTTCCTAGTGCCAATTTTTACCTCAATTGCAGATTCTTCCAGATGTGCCTTCCTCATAACGTTTCATACATGTCAAATACACATTGATAGACCACAACCCTAATGATTTAGAAGCATTGTGTGTCTCCAAAAAGTGTCCTTACTGTTGCTTCTTGATCAGTGTACAGAGATTGTATCAGTTGGACAAACTGTAGTGAAATTCCCATTTCTTTCAGGCAGTTCCAGAGTTTGTCATGGTCAACACAGTCAAAAGCTTTTGTACAGTCAATGAACCACATTTAGAGGTCTTTTTAGTATTCCTTTACTTTTTCCATCATCCGTCAAATGTTAGCTATGTGGTCATATGATCCTCTTCCTTTTCAGAATCCAGCTTGTACATCTGGAAGCTCTGTCTCAGAGGTTGAGTTCATTCATTGTTGGATGGTCTTCAGGAGGATATCATTATCGCAGTGTTTTAATGGGATTGAACCAGCACTGGAATCTCAAGAGCATATACTGAAAAAATGGCATCTTCAATTAAAAAGGAAACAGAGAAAGTATGTTTATAATTATAAAATTATAAGCAAAATTTGTTGTTCTATTTATTACTTGGTTACTTCATAGCTACCATAATTCTAGCATGGCCAATAAGCTTACATTTGTTGGATTTACTACCTAATTGTTTCACTGTGTAAAATCCCCTACCAATCTTTCAAAACTCTGTGAAGAAAACAGATTCATGGTATTTATACTTTGGAAGAAGTTGTTGAACTATTTCTCGCCAAATGATTTTTGAAATGTGCTGAATGGAGACTTTGGCAGAAAACTAGCTATTATGCTTATGTCTTGCTGTTAAAGAATTTGCCTGTAAATTAAGTTAATAGAAGGTTTCTGCTCTTCTTTCTTGTAAATGGATTCAGTTTTCTACATCATTGCATCAGACACAGAGGTATTCTGTTAGCAAAAACATTAGCACAATAAGAGACCATTCAATTTTGAACAACAGATAATTGTCCTTAGCTCAGGACATACATCTCTTACAACACCTGCAAATGTCTTTTTCATACTTATGTTGTACAATCTCTCTGTTGTATAACATGATTGACTGGAAAGATTCCAAGTGTCCTTTCTGGCTCTGAACTTCTATGGTGGTAGAAATGCATGGGAATTCATTCACTGTGTGGCTCACATTCTTGTCTCGAGCCCTACTGCACTTAGGTTTTGAATCGCCTTTTGCTTAAAGTCAAATCACCTTTAAAATCACTTACTGCACTTCCAATCACTTTTTCCGTGGAGCCCCCTTGGCCACGCCCCTTTTCGGCTGCTGTGTCATTTTTTTCTTGCGATGGCCATCAGGGGTGGTGTTTTTTAAACCGATTTCTAGACCACTTTTTGAAGCAATTTGGCTCAAACTGTGGACACTATGCACCGTTTTTTTCTGCCCCCTCCCCCCGTATGCCTTATCCTGCCGTCGGAAAAGCAAAAAAAAATCCTCCTGCAGTGTAATCATTTCCACCAACATCTCTGGTCCTTCTATTTCCTCTTTTGGATACAATTTTGCTTTTTCCGGTCACGGAAGTAGGCTATCAAAATCAATGTGCCACGTTGAAAGTAATCTAAGGGAGAACTGGAAACTTAGCTACATTACTTTGAATGGAAGAACAACAGCATGACATTATCCTAAAAATAATTTCTGAAACAGAAGCAATAATGAGAAAATGTCAGACTAAACTGGGACAAAAAGCAGTTTAGCAAAGTGCGGACGGGGAAACCGGTTCTTGAGAAAATGCCCAAGTGCGGAATGCTGAATCACTTCAGCAACCACGTGACCGGGGGAGGGCAAAAGGTGACTCAAAACAAAAAGTGGTTGCTGTTTGAAGTGCAGTAGCAGCCTTATTAGCTTGCCACCCCTCTAGCAAACTCCTGTCTATATGCCTTCTCCAGGATCCAGCATGTTTCACAAGTGCACATTATAGGAAAAAGTAACAAGTGGAGTTGTGTCATACAAGAGATGAGAGACTTTTCTTGATAAAATAAAATACTATTTGCAAGACTCTTCCAGGAAACTCCTTCTGGAACCAATTTCTCCACTACATCTAGCACAGCGTAGTCAAAATTCTATGTCACCAATAAACAAATAATTATCTTATTAATCTAAGGACTGCAGCACTGGGAGGGATCCAGACCCTGTCAAGGAGGCACAGTGAAAGCTGAACTCCCAGCTTCTGATCTGCAGCCAGAGACCTAAACCACATAATCTAGCAGTTGTTATTGAAGTTAGGCATTTATTATGAGCTTGGTTTCATTCTGTTATTGCTCCCAGCTGGTTAGTGGACACTCAAGAGAGAAAAGTGAAATCTAAATCCCATAAATAAAAGCAATACATTGTTGGATGATTATATTCACATGGAATAAAAGAAGGAAGGAAGGAAGGAAGGAAGACCCACCAGTGGTGTTAGTGGAAGCAGTAAGAGCTGTGCTGCAGAAATAAATTTACATTCTCATATATCAGGGCTGTCCAACTTTGAACAGGCTGAGGTCTACTTTTTCCAGCCCAAAGTGCCTGAGGGCTACTACACTAAAACCTCTACTTATGAATTTTATCTGTTCTGAGCACGTGCTCATAAGTAAAAACCTTTTGTAAGTAGAGCAGTGGTATCCCATAGGAACGCATTGAAAACCAGTTAATCTGTTCTGGAGGGAACAGATTTCAATGCGCTATGGCCCTTGAACTGCCCTGCTCATTTGAGATAGGGGGCTGGCAGACCCAGCACTTTGCTGGGGCAGTGGTGGTCCTTTGCATGGGGGAGGGAGGGGTGGAGAACTTATCCCCTCACTTTTTAAATTGATGGCCAGCGGGCTACATTTGAACCCTTCGCAGGCTACCAGTAGCCCATGGTCTACCTGTTGGGCAGGCCTGTCATAAATGAACCATGACATTGAGATGATATGATAAAAATAATTTAATGTTTGGAGCCATGCATGTGGGCAAATTCAGCTCTCCGGATGTTGAGGAATGACATGGCTTACTACCGGTCCTAGTGGAGATCCACCAATCCTCCAGCTGCAGTCAACATTTTTCCTAATATTTTCACCAACATTTGTCTTTCCGCATAAAACTATCAGTGGAACATGCTGTCCATGAAGGTTGTTTGATCTTCTCTAAAATGTTTCCAGGAAACACCTTTGGGGCTGGTTTAAGTCTGTGGTACTTGGAACAGATGATTCATAGGATGTTTTCAGGCATGATTTTATGGAGATGAAAAGTAGAATAATGATTTGACACATGGTGCCTCCATGAATCATTAGGCATAGGGATGTGAGTCTCACACTGTCTTGTCTGTTCCAAGGAAGAAAGACGGGTGGGGAATTGCCTTCCTGTTTACCCTGACGATTAGAGATGGGCACGAATAAAAAAATGGTGTTTCGTTTGTCGTTTGTCGTTTAGGGGGTCCGTTTCGGTCTGTTTCCGTTTTTTGTGAATTTTTGCAAAAAATCATTTTTGTTTTTGTTCGTTTTGTTACCATTTCATTACCATTTATTTCAATTTTTTGTGATTTTTTTTAGCATTTAAAGCAGTTTAATGTATTGCTGTAACGAAAATGAAACCGACAAAATTTCTGGTGTTTCTGTTCATTTCATTTCATTTTAGAGACAAAATTCGTTTGTCGTTTCGTTATGTAATGAAACGAAAAAATGAAAACGGAAACAAAAAAATGTTCGTTTCATGCCCATCTCTACTGACGATTGATCTTGAAAGATCTCTTTGGAGAGAAATCTCTTAGGAAGTCTCACAGGATGTCTCAGCTGCCTCCCAACATTCCTTGTACAAAACTAAAACTCCAAATTCATGTCCAAGATGGTGTCTTGGGCATGGCCATTTTCCTTTCTGGTAGACACAGTTTCTTTGGGTGTCACTATCCCATGCATGTAGTATCCCATCTTGTCCTGTGCAGGACGCGGCAAAGCCTATATTTATATGGTTGCTCATCCCGCACAGAATGGGACACAAAACTACACACAAATTTAGGCAGTTATTTCCACACATTCACACACACAAAGAAACCACTTTTCTCTTAAGTATGTATTCACCATTCCAGCCACATAAGGCACCATGGGGAAAACATTCTGTAGTAAAACCCAAAACAGAAAAAGAAAAGGGCTTTTTGTTAAGAATTCTGGGCAGGTTTTAGCTGTTTCTTATGCAGAACAAATTGTGGGAGTAAAAAAACAAAACAGGACACCACAACAGTTGAGGAGAAGTATGATAGCACACAACGCGGTGTCAGGACAAAGCAGAGTACAAAGAATATAAGTGCACAGTTTCGGAAGTGATGAGAGGTGCACAAATTTGTGAAAAGCAAAGCAAAGAAAGAGAATGATACAAACCAAGAGGAGAGGAGCATTGGCTGGTCACTGGTGAAATTCTGATGGGATTGGTACGCAGCCATGTCCTTAAAGTGCAATAAGTGTTGAGTCCACAACACTTATTGAATGTTGAGTATTTTGAAAGCAATCATGCTCACAGCCTGATTTCTCCATTTTGGGGCACAGAGGAACTTTGTGAAGATTCCTCTACAAGCGACTCCAGCTCTAGCATATGGAACTCAAGCGGTTTATATTTAGTTTGGGCTATGATTGAGTTGCAGTTATTGGCACTCTTGTTAGCTGATACAAAATTTCAGACTCTTACAAAGTCCATTGTGCATGCAATACTCATTTAAAAAGCCAGATCCCCAGAGCCAAGAGAGTGGTACACTACTGGGCCAACGGAAGCCTTTTGTTTGTTTGTTTTTAGACATCCCAGGTTTTGTTGGCAGAGAATGCGCCTGGATAGTCATACGGCTTAGGGAGAACAAGGAAGGGTAGGTCTCTGTGCAGATTACTACTCTTCTAAAACCACACAATGACAGATAAATGACAATACTTGAGAAAAATACTCCCAGACTGCTCAATAAAGAGATGCAAACACCACTGAAACAACTTTGACTCATCCTTTGTCTGTTCCAGAATATAGACACTTTCCACATCTGGGAAAATATATGGGTCTCTGTGGGGAAAAAAAACTAAAATTGAAAGAGAAGTATGGATTTATGTGATGTGTACAAGAAGCCATTTTTTCCTCTTGATGCTTTTAACTCCGAATCACAATTCTCCTGCTGATAAAGTGAACTCATACTCTTGTGAATTTAAAAACAACAGCACTTGGTGGGGAGAAGGCATATTGCTACTTTTAAAGTATGTTGTTGAAACCTGCATTCATTCCTACTTAAATTTCAGTGTACTAATCATTATACATGGCCAAACATACAGTACTGCAATTGTAGAGCTAAAATGGTGGCATTCAGGTAAACAAATATTCAAAAATATTGTAGATAAAGTTAGGCCAGCATGTATTCTCAAAGGCTTTCATGGCTGGGATATGATAGCTGTTGTGAGTTTTTCAGGATGTTTGGCTGTGTTACATAACCAGAACATGGCCAAACATCCCGAAAAACTCAAAACAGCTATTAGGCCAGTGTCTCAGGAGGCAGATTATGAGAGTTGGTGTGTGTGTCCCCCCACTCCCTGAGTTGCTTGAATTTCTTTGTTGTTCATCTTTCTTACCAAGCAAAGCTCCATGTGTTCCACAACACCATTCAACCATGACCACAATTAATCTGATTCTTATGGGTGCAATATCAGGACCCAGTGTCATTTGCCAGTGTTGACATTTCCAATCCAGTTGACTTTTGTACATGGAATGGAATGCAAAAGAGGCACCACTTTCTCCATTGCCCCCATCAGCCAATTGTTTTCTATTGGTCCTGCAAATGAAGCCCTCTTGGCCGCCTCAGAAGCCCTCCCCACGAGGGCTGGTCAGTGGCAAAGTCCCGGGTCCGGTGACAACATCAGGTAGGAGAAGATGCCAGATGGGGGAATGAAAAACGAAATGAAATCAAATGAAAATTTCTGTTTCATTTCGTTTCATTTTTCTTTGAGGGGGCGGTTTGTTATTCATTTCATTAGGTAAAGAAACAAATAATGAATAATGAAATGAATTTTTAATTTGATTCATGCCCATCTCTACTTGTAAATGTGAAAGATTTCTTACAAATGTGATACATTTATCTCTATTTTGGGTTAGACCAAAATTCCTAATAATGATAATCATATACCTAATATTTTATAGCCCCCTAATCATCTCTTGCTGTCAATGCATTTCTTGGCAGGCTGATGACTCAGAGCACCCAGGACAAAGCCAGAAATTGTGGCTGTTTTCCTTACCACCTTAATGCTGCCTTGTGAGTATTTCTGCTGGCACAGCAGCTGCTAAAAGTGTGCCATAAGTCTTAGTAATAATATGGAATGACCTGTTGCAGCTGTTGAGTTGTAAACACCAAGTTGTTTCACAGTACACTTGTAAGAAAGAATGATTATGCAATGAGACCATGATGTACTCCAAAACTGTTTCTTAATTCTTGTATCATTAAATATACAGGGAATAGCCTTCTTTTACATAACAAGCCCCCAATTTGAGAGTGGGCAGTAGCTCAGCTAAAAGAGGAAAAATATATTTCTGTAATAACAGAGGTAGAAACCATACATTCTGCTCTAATCTATGAGGAATAAAGTTGTGTCAGCTGTCAGAAATGCTAAAGTACATATTCTAAGGAAATGAGAAATATAAAAAGCCTTCCTTGGGATGCATATATAAGGTTTTAGCTCTGTTTCATCTTGATTTGGTTATTATATCTTACTGGCTCTTCTATGCATTTGATTGTGGTTTTGCACATCACTTTTACTTATGCCTTTAAAAATGTATAACTCCCACAATAGCTGAAGCTGTCTGGTCAGTAGAACCATGAAATGCAAAAACATAATGGTCCAAGTCATATTCCACATTTCTGAGGTTAAAATTTTTTTAGGAAAAAAATGTGCACAAAACTATGAGCACATTTGAAACAGGAACCACTAACATGCACACAGTTGGAAGAATATGCATGAAGGCACTTCCGTCAAAGGGGAAAATATATAAATCAGGGATAATGCTTAAATAAATGTGCACATTAGGAAAATGTGCAAAAACATTTGGCATTTTGATTCAGAAAGGGAGAGAAAGTCTGGTTAAGCTGTTGCGTAAAAAGAATAGCAAGAAAAAATGACAGTGAGATTCAGAGAAATGCATCAAAATTGAGAGAGGTTGCCCCATCCCCATTGGGTGGCAGAGGCTTCAAGAAATGCAGGACATGTTTAAATATACAGTGGACCCTCATATAAGAAACAGTTTGTAGAACATAAAATCTGTACAACATAAAAAATTCCGGAGATAAGGGAAATTTGCTTAATAGAATTGTCTATGGGGCGAATCCATACAACATAAAAATGGTCACAATTAGGGATTACTCTGTTTTCAATGCATTCCTATGGGAAATTTGTATAAAGGATAATTTGCTTAACATAATTTCATTTGGAACAAATTAATTCCTTTATACAAGGTACCACAGTATAATATTTTACTTGACTGCCACAGTTTTGTGGTGCAGAGATGTAGGAATCACTCCATTGCCGCTGAGCTATATGTTTAGGATAGTTGTGAATGATTGCTAGTCCTGTGATGTAGACCCTCCAGTCTTATTTTAGTTTTCTTGATCATCTTGGACAGTATATTGAGTGGGGGAACAGATCCTTGAATACACAGTTGAGCCCAGTGTAGACAAAGGTTGGTATGGAACAACAATTGTAAGGATAAAAAGCTTTTGCTTCACTTTAAGTGCTGAAAATCAGAATAATATTTTATATACTTTTGTATACCGTACTTAAGGTTCTTTCTTAGCTGCTGTTAATCTGTGGTATCGTTGTGAAAGACAGATGGTGCAAGCTTGCTTAGGTTAGACTTGCCAGAACATGTTTTCCTGGTAACAGATTAATTTACACCGGCTTAGCAGTAGGTCAATAGTTCATGCCTGTGGAGTTATGGATTTTGTCTTTCTGGCAATAAACTATGATTGTTCATCATTAAGTATTTATCATTATATCTATTCTATTTATTTATTTATTTATTTATTCATTCATTCATTTAAAATATTTTTACCTTCCCTTTCTGCTTAAAAGGACCCCAGGAGTGCTTAAAAGGAGTGCTTAAAAGGACTGCCCCATCTCTGATGTCTTTCTAGAAACAAGCAAAGACCTTTCTCTTCAGGCTAGCTTTCCCTGAATGATGGGCTACCTATCATGTGTCTTTTATATGAATCTTTATGATCACATAGAGTTTGTGTTTATAACCACTTATAACCTTGTGTGATTGCACTAACACTATGTTTTCAATGTTAGTTTCCATCACTCACTCATAACTTTTACATGGAATTTTACTCTCTTTTAACTGCTCATGTTCTCTTGTAGCTTTAATGTAATGTTGTCTTTTAATGCTGCCAGCTGTCCCTCAGTTCTTAATTATACTGGACTGTATATTGTCCCTCAATACTGTAAGCCGCCTTGAGTCCTTTTCCAAGGATAAAGACAGGGTGAAAATACTCTAAAATCAATCAATCAATTAATTAATTAATTAAGCATTACCCAGTTTCTTGACGTGATCAGTGCATGATAGCAACTACACATGTTTTCCTTTGCTCTTATTGGACCGCTGGTCAAACCTGCTAGTTAAATGATAGGTTAAGGCAGTTTTGCCTCTTTCCTCTAAAAGAGTGTAAAAGGATTACAGTTCCATCATATGACTGGACTTCCTTGCACAAAGTTGTTCCTTTTTTGCCAGTAAAAATAAACTTATTTTAGTCTATATTCACCTCACTCACTCTGTTTTTGTGCCTCTAGCCTTCACCAGAAAGATAATCACTGGTGTAAAAAAAGGTTGCACCCTCGACTGTAAGTACTTCTGAAAGTTTTTTTCCTGAGCTTGATGGAATGGCTCCAGCTCAGTTTCTTGTCTCATATTACAATAGTTTTTATTAGAGTTACAGCAACTGTTCCTGTTGGAATTAAAGGCAATTCAGCGTGCAAATGAATGCATGGAGCAAAGGACTGCCTAGCTCCTAGTGATCTTATATGGAGTCAGGTGCTTATCACAATCCAATAGAGATGTACCATGTCCTACTCTGCAAAGTCATCCCAAACAAGAGATCCAGAGACCTGGGGGAAAAGCTGAACTAATGTCAGGAGCCAATGGTGTCAAACGGAGACAGGCTGCAAAGGAGGAGATAGAAATCTTACATAAGAATGGGACACTGACAAAATTGCCACCAGGCAAGAAACCAATTGGATGCAAAGGAGAAGAGAGGTACAGATGGACAAGTGGAATTCCACAAGGCAAGATTAATTGCCAAAGGTTTTCTACAGAGAAGTGAAGACACCTTGCCCCCCGAGGACGGAGAAACGACGCGAGACTCAGTAGTGGGGTAGAACAGGGCCAAGGTTTATTAGCCAAATCAGGAATAGCCTATTAGTTTAATCGCTTAATGCCAATGCATATCCAACAACACATCACAAAGGAGGGGGTGACCAGAGTGCGGAAACCATAAGGGGCCAGGGGGTCAGGGCAGGACCCCCCCCTGCTAATTTGTTTGGGCGAGTGCAGAGCCCCGTGGGTGTGCCAAGTTTGAGTTGGCGCTCCCCGCAGCCGGCGAGTGCTATGGATCCTACTCCGGCGGACGAGTGCCCTCCCAAGGCCTCTCACTTCCCCCGGGTTAGGATAAGAAATTTACTCCTCCCCTCCGCCTGTGTGCTGTAATCTCCTGATTCTCGGCACCCGCAGGGTTTGGAGTTCATAGCTTTATGAAGTTAATACTCACCATCTGTAGCTGCTTTTCCGCACTACCCGCCACTGCATGGGCAAGCCTGCTATGACCCATGCCCCCCCACCAAGCTGCCCAATTCAGCTTGCAGCCCCCTCCTTAGGTCCTCCAGGAAGATATCCAGCCCCGCCTCCGAGAGCTGCACGCTGTCCGCTCTCTACAGAGCTTCCTTGTTGGGCCTGATGGTCGGGTGGCCCACCACCCCTCTGCTGTGTTGCACCACATGCCTGCACACCTCCCTGTTGATGCTCCGTCTGGCCCTGTTCAGGCCCGCTGCTCTTGCACTGGTCCCCCAGACCCTTCTGGGTATGATTGTTGACCACATCACCCTGCAGGCCGGGTATGCTGCCTGCCAGGCCTCCAAATCCTGGATAATTTCGCTGATCAAGGATTTACCGGTTTGGCTGCCCAGGTCATTTCCCCCTGTATGCACCACCAGCACATCCGGTGGCATGCCTCGCGCCAGGTTCCTTGCGGCGGGCATCACTTCTGCCCAGCGCATGCCCCTGTACCCCTTCCATTCTATTGTTGCGGCCGCGCTCAGGCCCAGCTGGATTCCTAAACATGACCTCCATGCATGCCTCGCTGCCCAATAGATGAAGCTGTGCCCGATAATCACCACTCGCTTCCTTGTCGTGGTTGAGATGCCTGCAGGGGGAGAGACCAGAAAGAAAAGAGCGGTGGTGGGGTACACGGTCCGCATTACAGCTGCAGCAGGGAGCGAACGTAGGTTTCATACCGGCGGGACTTCCACCTACCAATTTTTTGTATTCCCGCCCGCCCGAAGCCCATAAGCGCCGCAGTGGATGCTACCCCGATCCGGAAAGAGTGCATGCCAAAGAGGGATGGCGTTATGCCCGCCCACTGCATGGCCATAGCTGTCACCCTCCAAAATTGAAATTTTGTCAGGGGTAACCCGTCTCTATGGCAGAACAGGTACCTGTCCCCTTCACCTCTGAGCTGCACAAACTCCCCCAGGGCTGCCACTGGGCAAATTTCTCCCCGCTCACAAGGTCCCAGGTGCACAACTGTCCCCTTGCCGCTCTGATCTGTCTTAGACTTGCGTATGAGAAGTGACATACCAATCTGCAAGAATCTCAGGTCCGCTCTCTGTAGGGCTGCCCCCGACCTATCCCCTTTCCCAGAGGCCACCAGCTCGCTAACCCTTAGGGCTGCGAAGAAGGCCACCAGGGTCACCGCGCGGAACAGTGCCTGTTCGTAAGTGTTGCTGCACACATGCTGCCATGCCTTGCCTATCCTCGCCAGGATGTCTGGTGTTATGGGGGCCCTGGAGTCAGGCTGCCTACCCCTTTCCTTCCCGTATCCCTCTACCATTTTTCTGACCCGGAAGTCACTGGTGTTGTCTGCGCAGCCTGTCGCCTTGGCCTGAAAAGCTAGGGCCGACAGCTTGGCCTGGATGGACCCAGATGTCAACCCTTTCCTATACAAGACAATAACGAATTGCTGGAGGTGCTTGATTGGTATTGGCCACGCCGTCTGCCAGCCCTGCTGGACCCTGAATTCCTCGAACTCCCTTGCCGCCGCCTCGTAGCCACGCCTGGTCCTTGGTGCCAAGGCCAACCCTATGGCCCACTTCACCTCCCGCCTCCAATCTCCCAGATGACTTCCGGGAGTTTCTCCAGGTGTGCGTTCGCTCCTGGGGCCAGCTCCCTGAACCTCTGGATCTGCTGTCAGGAAAGGGCGTCCGCAAGGCTATTATCCAGACCCAGGATGTGCCTGGCGCATACCTCTATGTTAAGTTGCAATGTGCGCAGGACGAATGCCCTAACCAGGCGCATCACCCTTCCAGATCTGGCTGACAGGCTGTTAATAATGTGCACTACCGACATGTTGTCACACCAGAATTGGACCGTAGAGTTCACCCATAGGTCTTCCCAGAGCCACAGTGCCCCCACTATCGGAAAAAACTCCAGGAATGTCAGGTCCCTGGTTATGCCTGATTCCTGCCATGAAGCCAGCCATGTCCCGTGACACCACCTCCCCCTGAAATAGATCCCGTACCCCAGCGATCGGCCGCATCCGTTTGAACCTGAAAGTCTGCCCCCAAGCGTACCTCTGACCTCCAAAAGGAAACGCCGTTAAAACCCTCAAGGAATTGAAGCCATACCTGGATGTCCAATCTCATGCCCCTTGTTACCCTGGTCCTGTGGAGCGGTTTCCTTAGCCCTTGCATGGCTGTGCAGAGTCTCCTGATAAAGGCCCTACCCGGTGCTACGACCCTACAGGCGAAGTTCAGGTGTCCCACTATTACCTGCAGTTCCCTGAGTGTGACCTTGTTTTTCCCCTGGAGCCCCACCAGGCGCCGCTTCAAGTCCTCCAGGTTATCTGCTGGTAAGCGGCAGGACTGCTGGGTTGTGTCCAGCTCAATACCCAGAAAGGTAAGGGCCGTGGTCGGGCCCTCAGTTTTCTCCTCCGCCAGTGGTAACCCCAGCTCCCCAGCCAGCCTCTGGAATGTACTAAGCAGCCTAGCGCAAGCTCCAGCCCCCCTGCTTCCACATAGGATGAAATCATTGAGGTAGTGGGCCGTGGTCGGTGCCCCTCCCTCCCTCCTGAGCTTCCATTCCAAGAATGTGCTGAAACGTTCAAATGTGGCGCACGAAATTGAGCAGCCGAAAGGTAGGGCCCTATCCATGTAGAAACCCCCTTGAACTGGAAGCCCAGGAGCTCGAAGTCCTTGGGATGGACCGGGAGCAGCCGAAATGCCGATTTAATATTGCATTTTGCCATCTCCTACCCCACACCGCAGTCCCTGATCATACGGACCACTGCATCAAATGATGTGTAGCGAACTGATGCCAGCTTGTGCAGTATGGCGTCGTTGATGGAACTACCCTCGGGAAAAGACAGGTGGTGTATTAGTCTAAACTTGCCCGGGGCTTTCTTTGGAATCAACCCTAACGGCGACACCTTCAAGTTTGGGACTGGGGGACTCATGAATGGGCCCAAAACCCTTCCCTCCTGCAGCTCTTTGCGGATCTTCTCCCTAGCCACCCCTTCCATGCCCTTAAGAGATCTTAAATTTTTGGCCCAACTCGCCCTTCTCTCCCCCACCACCGGGATTCTAAATCCTTCTGTGCAGCCCGCTAGCAAAAATTTGGCGTCCTCCCTCTTGGGGTAGGCCACCAGCCACTGCCGGAGTACCGGCAGCCTAATTGGACTGGGGCCCTTTTTGAATGGTGGTGTTGGGCTGATTGCCCCACCCCGCCCCCCTGGTCCTTTCCTCCCCCTTTCTGATTCCTGCGCCTGCTGCATATGGCTGCTGAGTGGGGGCCACACAAGGCGCATTCGTGCTTAAATTTGCAGGTTTTCCTGGCACACCCCCTTGGCCATTTAAGTCCCAGCACAACAGGTGGGGTTGAACCGCCTGCCCCGCATTACTGTGGGGGTAGTGGCCTGAGCCGGGCGTCTGATCAGGTGGCCGCTGTCAAACCTATGGCCCATGGCCGGGCATGTCGGGGTCATAATTTGCAACCACAACGATGTTAGTGGCACGTCCCACCTGAGTGTGTGATCTAGGGCCACCCTTTTCCTGAACTGCTCATCATATTGCAGCCATGTGTGGCCCGGGAAGTCGGTGAACACTTTGAAAATTAAGTCCTGATATTGGACAAGGGCCTGCGCCCGCCATGGCTGCGCCCTTATGATCACGGACATGTAAATTGAGTATGCAGGTAGCCAATTATTCCATGTCCTATTCGGCTTTCACCTCAGGCGCCGGTCCTTGTCTTTTTCATCCTCCTTCTCCCCCTCCTTTGTGTCCACCTCTGTATTAAGGAGGCTAAACAAATCTACATACTCCCCCCTTAGGATACGGTCCCTGGTTGCTGGCGCCAGATGCCCCCCAAGCGGTAGGGCCTGGTCTCCGTAAGGAATAGCATGTACTGGGACCGCACCCGGCTGTCCCCCCACCCATGCCTGGGGGCTGCCCGCCCAAGGGCCCTGCCATGGCACTACTGGGGGGTGGGCCAGGTTCGCCTGAGGTTGTACCGCATTCAACTGGGGCTGCACCATCTGTGGGCTTGCACCACCCGTCCACCCCCGTGCTGGTGCCTGGGTGTTGCTGGGCACGAGCGGTGGGTTGTGTGCAAAATATAAGGCATTTCCCTGCTGCTGCCCCGGCGTGGTTCCCCCTAAAGCCTCCTGCTGCCCGAAGCCCCCCATTGCTGGTCCTGGGTTGTGCATACCACCGCTCACCTGCTGTGTACTACCGCCCCATCCCGGCATGGGCGCCACCCACTGCCCCGGTAAGGTGTGCTGCCCCGCCCCTGTGCACTGACAAAATTGCCACCAGGCAAGAAACCAATTGGATGCAAAGGAGAAGAGAGGTACAGATGGACAAGTGGAGCTCCACAAGGCAAGATTAATTGCCAAAGGTTTTCTACAGAGAAGTGAAAACACCTTTACTCCAGTTGTAAGGCACAGCACCATATGAGTGTTCCTGTGCATAGCAGCCTCCAGACAGACAGAACCAAGTCAAGTACACCTGGAGTCTGCTTTTCTACATGGAGAGACAGACGTGAGACACATGAATCAGCAACTTGTTTTGTGAACTAGAAACACCTTGATTTGGTCTCCTAACAGAAAAAAGGTCATTATGGGTTGAAACAGGCTGCCTGAGCCTGTAATAAGAAACTGAATAAGTAACTATTGCAATGGGGCTTCAAGAAAGATGAAGTAGTCCATTGCTTATACACCAGAAACCAAGATGGACATTTAACATTTATTTTAACTTATGTCTATGATCTAACTGTAGCCACATCTGGAGAATGAGAATAAAAAGAAATAGTACATAAACATTGTCAGGAGGTGGAAAGGAGGTAGGGGATGCTACATTCTCTTTAGGCATTCAAATAGAGAAAAGGGGAGATGGGTCCTATATAGTGAACCAGAACCAAAAGATAGTTGAAGTTGTAGATACACTAGGTATGCAAGATTCTTGCAGTGTAGCAACACCCATGAAAACAGACTTTCTGAAACACAAAGAGGAGATATACCTCTGCCAAATAATGGTAGGTATAGAACAGCTGTACGAAAGCTTTTGTACCTGACAATCTGACACCCCTGCAGGATTACTGAGCAAATGTACAATAGAGTCAGTCAAGACAGTCAACATCAGTGAAGACAGTAGTCCGATACCAGAAAGGAACTGTGGATTTTAAACTAATACTACCAGCTAGCAAATACCTACAGCTTGTAGAGTACATAGATGAAGATTGACCAGAAGATAGTACAGATCATAGGTAGACTAATGGTTTCTTATTTCTGTATATGGTGACGGCCCTATTTCATGAAATAGTTGTAATTGAAGTAGTTCATCTTCATCTTTTACAGAGTCAGAATTCATTGCCGCATTAGAGGCAGGAAGAGAACTGCCATGGCTAGAATTGCCCCAAGAGAGTTTGGAATAAAACCGGAAAGCCATTCCAGATTATAGAAAATAACCAGAGCTGTATCAACATAGCTGTGAAGTTTTCCTGGGAGCTGGCCAGGATGGCAAGAGAGTTTTGAAATGTGCATGGGTGCTAGTGTGTGCACATGCAACACCCCCCCACACAAATGTCCATGGGCCACTCCAGCCACCCCTCCTGCACCCATTTCAGCTCTACACCAGGGGAAGTGGAGGACAGAAGGTGACTGCCACTGGGGGAAGGAAAGGGGGAGTGGCACCTCGCTCCCACCTGCCTTACCTGCACATGGCCAGCAGTCCTGGGGATGGGGTCAGTGGCAGGTGGGCGAGCGCTCAGAGGCTGAACCCGAGGCAGGGCAGCCCTGCCACTGGACCGCTGCCTTGCCACCCACCTACTTGCATCCAAGTGATAGGGAGCATGCGATGCCCGGCGCTGCCACCTGCCTTCCTCCTCAAACTCCTGGCCCTCGTCTTCCTTGGCTCAGCACTGCTATGGGCTGGGATTACTGGCTGGCAGGAAGGGTATGTGTATGGGGGGAAGGCATGCCAGAATGCCTCCTTTTTTTCTTGCAACTCTCTGGAAGCCAGGCAGCCCTCGCAGTGTCGCCTGCACTCCTGGGCACTCTCCCAGCTTCTGCATGCGCTCCAGCCAGCCATCCAACCAGCGAGGGAAAGATAACTACTGTGGGAACCACCTGTTCCTCTTGTCCCATCCTGGAGGCTCCCGAGTCGGCGGGGAAGGGGGAGAGAGAAACCCAGCTGGGCTTTGTGCCACATTCTCCTCCTCTGGTGAGCGGCCTAAGGAAGTCACTGCCTTGTCCGGGCCCAATCTTTAGCGTGCGTCTTGGCAGGCTGGGGGGTGGGGAGTGGACAGGGATGGATCCTTGGTACCCTTGGATGGGTTGCGCTGGGGGGGCAGGCTGGCCTGGAGGGCAGAGAGGGTGTGGCTTTAAGAAGTGAACTTTCTCTGCGGTTTCCACCCCCACACAGACACACCACTCGCTTTGCCCCTCCCACCCCGTTGAGCCATAGCATCACCACCACCTCCCATGACATTTCTGGGAAAATAAATGTTCTGGGGTGGTGGGGGAAGGAAACTGAAATCCGGTACTGTTCTGACCAAAACGGGACACTTGACATGTATGTGTATCAAGCTCTCACAGAGTGAGATGAACATGCACTAAACACATTGATGTGAGGTACCAGCTGGTATGTGACCCAGATGACTTGTTGCGTACCAACAGCTGACACCCTGACCGAACAGTTACTGAGAGACCAATTCCAGAACCCGAGAAGGAAGATCTGGATAATATCTGCATGTTGCCTTGAGAAGGGGTGTTGGAATGATCAGCAATTCAACATGCAAATGAATGCTTGACCACCTGAGAGGAAAGAGATTCTTATAAGACTGACAGGCTGCATAGTTTACATAACCCCATTCCTCTTCTGACCAATTAACTAACACTCATTCTTTGGCAGGCAAAGGTGACCCTTCCTCTGTCTTCCATTGTTGTATTGCTTTTTTTGGACACCAGAAAGGAATGGTGCTCTTTTGATCTTATCCTGTCCTTATGTCCCCCATTTTCTCTCTCAGCCATTCGGCTTAAGAGAATACACTTTTATTTTTACTTAACTTTTCACCAGACTTGGTACGATTGTAGAGGCGGATCAAGGGAAGCTTTCCTGCAAATCTGAAATTTCTAGGTACTTCGGGATCACTTTACTGGGGTGCGTGTGTGGCTCTTTGGGGGTGGATAGCGCAGATACCTGGAACCCAAGCTTCACCAAAGTGACAATTAGAGATGGGCACAAATCAGAAAAATGGTGATTCATTCTGAATTGTGATTTTTCAAGGTCAAAGAATCACAAAAATGAATTTGTGGATTTCTTCTGACGAATTGTGAATCAATTCATAAATTTATTTTTTGGCTTACAAACACTATATAATGGCCTCCAGGGCAA
Source organism: Phrynocephalus forsythii (assembly GCA_029282475.1). Lineage (NCBI taxonomy): Eukaryota > Metazoa > Chordata > Lepidosauria > Squamata > Agamidae > Phrynocephalus > Phrynocephalus forsythii. Next base: position 61,355,477 of record JAPFRF010000002.1, read on the forward strand.
CTAGAGACACAAAGTTTACAAGGAAGCTTTCCATGACTCTCCTCTACCAGCCACGCAAGTTGGTAAAGTTTGGTTTCTGGATGTATGAGTTATACAGCCACTCCTAACTCAGACATCCAAAATCCAATATTTACCAAACTAGGAAGGAATGTAGAGGCGCATCAGAGGAAGCTTCCTTTTTTATTCATTCAGAGCATCAATTTGTACTAATATGAAATAAGAGATTAGAGATTTTTCAACAAATTTTGGAACTGATTTTTAAATTTGTGCCCATCTCTAGCGTCAACCCCTTACCTTCCCAATAGTTCTCTTTTTTTATTTCCCTTGGCCCTGCCTCCTCCAACTGCCTCTCATCAAGTTGCTGTCTCTTTTGCAGTTGGCTGAACAATCTCCTGCCAGCCTGATCCCAAGGAAACTCACTCTCCTCTTGGCTGCCTGCTATTTGTGTTCTGGGGCCAGATGGCTCACTAGGGGTATGCATATGCACTCCCTCACAGGGAAAGAAAATGAACAGGCCTGAAGGCTTTCTGTGAGAGACAGAGTTTTTACTAAATTTGTTGGTACCAAAACATACATGTAAATACAGAACATGAGAAGGGGATGGGTGATAACTCCCCATCATCATCCCAGCTGAGAACTTCTGGAAGAGTAATGCTTTGAAGCTCTACATCAATGGTGTCCAAACTTCGGCCCTCCAGATGTTTTGGACCACAACTCCCACATTCCTTTGTCACTGACAATACAGGTTTGGAATTCTGGGAGTTGTGGTCCAAAATATCTGGAGGGCCAAAGTTTGGACAGCCCTGCTCTACATAGAAGTACAGTGGACCCTTGTATAACAAACAGTTTGTATAACATAAAATTTGTACAACATAAAAATTCCAGAGATAGGGGAAATTTGCTTAACAGAATTGCCTATAGGGCGAATCCGTACAACATAAAAATGGGATTACAGTGGAACCTTGATTTACGTCATTAATCCGTTCCAGTGGTCTAGACTTAAGTCAAACATGACTTAAGTCAAACGAACATTTCTCACAGAAAGTAATGGGAAAGCGGATTAATCTGTTCCAGATAATGAAAAAGACCCCCGAAAACAGCAATTTAACACAAATTTGACTAGGATAGGAGATTCCTTCTGGGGATGTAAATGAAATGTCTCTTCAAAGAGAGGAGGAGGCAGTGGAATTATAGTCCACAAATTATACGCCTGCACTTTTTAATGTTCATAGCAACAATGTCTAACATTTAAGTTTTACTGATTTTTAACCTGACGTTCCAAGTTCTGAACAACTCTATGCTTACCATTAGAGTCCCACAACTTTACAGCTCCCCAACTAAAATGCTTCTATTGTGGACCAGACTTCTGCAGGCAGATTTTTTACAAGACTGAGCCAACTGTCTAACCAGCGAGGCCAGCCCCGAGCTCCCGGCCCTTCTTCTCCTCCAGCAGCAGCGGCGGCTTCGGTGAGACTGAGGACCAGCTCCAGGTGCTCTAAGCTGGCCTTGCCGAAGCCGCCGCTGCCGGAGGAGGGGAAGAAGGCAGGAGCAGTTTGGAGGCGGCAGCCGCGATGCTGGGTTGTGGCTGCCGCCCAATTCCGGTGCCTTGCGCCGGGGCTCCAAGATGTAAGTCAAAGCCTGCGACTCAAGTCAAACAGGCCCCTTCTTGCTGCAAGTCAAATATGATTCAAGTCAAGCAGTATGTAAGTCAAGGTTCCACTGTACTCCATTTTCAATGCATTCCCATGGGAAACTTGTATAAAGGAAAATTTGCTTAACATAATTTCATTTGGAATGAATTAATTCCTTTATACAATGTACCACTGTACCTTTAGGCTGGAGGGGTCGCTGCAGGTTTCTGAGAAATTGAGAACTTCTCTCACCACCCTACTCCCCAGCTTAGAAACCGATGCAACACATCCTTGCCTGATAAGACTTTACATTGCAAAGATGCAGGTGCTCAGCCCACCTGAAGTGTGTGGGAGGGGCAATATAATAACTGAAAATACATTCAAATCACTGTCAGAGAGGCCTGTCAAGTTGGACTCATTGACAGGAGAAAAATGCACCATGGCTGCTATTTTTATGTTTCACTTACACAGGTGCCACTGATGAAGACTGCAATTAACGGGAATGAGTGGTGGGTGGAGGGAAGGAAGGAGCAAGGAGAAGAGGTGTTCTAATGAACATATATAGTATGTCACATCGTTATCTTGAATATCAGGTGTATCTTTTACCTATCCAAACTAGCATGTGAGGGAAACGATTAGGGATGGGCACCAAACAAAAAATGACACACCGTTTTGTCATTTCATTAGCAAATGAAACAAAATAAAACAGGTATGTGCCAGTTTGTTAGTAAGAAAATCAATTGGTATTTTTTCAGTTGAAATGAACTGATTCATTTCTCTGTAAAATGGCTCTGCTGGGTCCAACTGTGAACCATCCTTGGACTCTCCCCTTTAAGCCCTCCAAATTTGGAGCTATTTGGGGTTAGGTGGGTTGAGTTATTAAATTTCAAAATGGGTGCCCCCTGGAAAAAAAACATTTCTAAGTGCAATTTTCTGTGCTTGAAAATACTGATCCCAGGCAGTTAGCAGCATGAAAATTGCTGTGCAACTTCCCCAAACTCTCCCTTTAAGCACCCCAAATTTGGAAATGTTTGAGGTACAGGGAGCCAAGTTATTCAACTCCAAACAGGGGGCCTCAGTAAAAAAAAAAAACCTATTTGTAATTTTAAAGTACTTGAATATTCTGAACCCAGGAACATAGCAACATGAACATTTCTATGTAGCATCCATTAACCCTCCCCTCAAAGCTCTCCCCCCAAATTTGGAGAGGTTTGGGGTATGGGGGGGCCCAAGTTATTCAACTCAAAATGGGGTGCCCATAGGAATCCATTTTAAAGGGGGGTTTGGTTGGGAACAGGGAGTGGTTTGCTAATTGCCTCATAGCATCAGGGTATATAAGAGCCTGGGATACTTTCAGCTTTGTTATCTGTGGTGGGAGTTAGGAGGAGGCAGAGGTTTCTGACAGTATGGAGGGTTAGCTTGGCTTCTGATCTTCACTGCTGCTCTTTGCAGTGTGATTGCTGAGAAGCAAAGCTGCTTTTTGTGTGTTGTTGTGTGAGTGGACAAAGAAAGAGGGGGTTGTGTGAGTGCAGAAGAGAGAGCTTCTCTCTCTCTCTCTCTCTCTCTCTCTCTCTCTCTCTCTGTGTGTGTGTGTGTGTGTGTGTGTGTGTGTGTGTGTGTGTGTGTGTGTGTGTGTGTGTGTGTGTGTGTGTGTACTGGACTGTCTCTGTCTCAGAGACCAACCATCTTACCTGTTATTTTTGGGAGGGTTGGTTTGAGGGGTTTTGGGCAGGCTTTCTTTATTTTAGTTTCCCCTCCTACCCCCTTGAAAGTACATTCCTTCCCACCCACCCACATTATTCACAGTCCACCACCCACCTGTATTATAATGGCCCGGTGTTTCCAAGGCCTGCCCTGGTCATACAAGGGAGGTTCGCTCTCACTGTGTTTTCAGGGTCTGTTATGGCACAGTGTTTCTAAAGCCTGCCTTGGCCATACCAGGGTCCCTCTTGGAGGGTATGAATGTTCAAGATCTGCCTGCCTGCCAGCCTCTCTTGCTATGAGGGTCTGATATGGCCCATTTCTTTCAAAGACCTGCCTTGGTCATATGCCAGGGAGGGCACAACAAAGTTATAAAACATATTCATTAAAAAACAACACAACACATTTATAAAAAGGATCATCATAGTGCAAAATCAAACAGATCTAAAGCTTGAAATTCCAAGGACAGATAACATTTGGCAGCAATGAATTTCAAGCATAATGGGGCAAATATTTTTATTGCAAAAGAACAAATTCAGCCAACTGAGCTGCCAGCAGCTAAATGAAATTCAAAGTGCAGGAGAAAACTAGCATTTCCATCTTGGACCGCAAGGCTTCCTCTAGCTTGGGACAGGACTGCGTTGAAAGCAATTGGGAGCACTGGCGAACTGACAGAAATGGTGGTTGCTTGTCTCCGACCCATTCATCAAGGGTGAACCTTTGGTTTATCCTCTGTTACTGCACCGGACAGTCTGTACTTTCCCCATCCAAGAAATCCAGCAGGGAATAATCGACACTGCTGTCATCAACGGAAGCCATTGGTGGATAGTGAACCCACAGGAGAAGATATGATGCCATTGGATAGGGAGGATCATCAAGGAAGGAGAGGATGAAATGAAGAGGTGTGCATAGCAACACTGCTTCCTCTCTGGCAGGTCCCCCTTTTCCATCTCTCCAAAGTGTCTCCTGCTCCTAGGAGCCGAGGTTTTTAGAAACCTGATTTTGAGGTCACAAAGGAGCTTGAAGCTACAGTGGTTGTAAGGGAAGCATTCTTTGTCATCATTTGCCTTCTTTTCCAGACTCCAGGTGGTCTCGGCTCCCACCTTGATGCTTTAAGTTGCAGCTTTGCAAGCATACCCCCATGGAAACCGAAGACTTTGTTTTCCTGGAAGCTGCCCAGTGGGTCATGGGAGTAATGCTCCCAAATCACTAGTCAGCATCGTTGATGGTCAGAACTATGACTGGATCAATAGGTCCTCAATGGATTCCTGTATTGTTATTTCTCATCAATACCTCCACAGGTCGGACTCAGGAGAGTTTAATTTGCACGCCTGCTGCCTTCCTTGGATGTAGCAGCCAACCATTTATCAGGCTCCCTCTATGGAATCGAACCCCTATTCCCCTTTACCATGGTGCTGGCTGGGCATAGAAAGTAGCATCAATTCAAAGGACAGAAAAAAATGTGTGTGTGAGTGTGCATGTCTCTCTGTGCTCAGAGAGAAGGCACAACAGCCCAGCTTCTGTTTGAGAAGGTTTCATTAGGAGTTGTGATGTGGTCCAGGGGAGTCATTTTGGGAAGGATTTTATTCTCTTCCCGTCCCACACCCCCTTTGAACTACATTCCTTCCCACCAACACACATTGTGATTCTCACCACCAACCAGTACCAGTTCCCCCATTCTCTAGTGGCACAATACAAGTGCACTCAGCCATCCCTCTTAATCATGGCCCCATTTCCAAAAACCAACAAAATAGAACCGTAGTCCTTCAATTTCATTATTCCTAGCTGGAGTATTCTGGCAAACTCCTGCCTTCTTCCTGGACTTGCTAGCCTGCCTGCATGTTATGGGATCTGAAAGACCCATGTATTTCTAAGACTTGCCTTGGTCTTCTTGAATTAATTCTTGCCTGCCTGCCTGCCTGCCTGCCTGCCTGCCTGGTGGAGTGCTATTCCTCTGATACAATGTGCCTTGGTTGGCTTCAAGGGGAGAGATTGAGGATGCTCCACTGCCTGGGATCAGTATTTTCAAATACCTTTACTTTACAAATGTTTTTTTCCTGGGGCACCCCATTTGGCATTGAATAACTTGGCCCCCTGTACCCCAAACCTCTCAGTTCCAGATGATGAAAAAGACCCCCGAAAACAGCAATTTAACACAAATTTGACTGGGATAGATTCCTTCTGGGGATGTAAATGAAATGTCTCCAAAGAGAGGAGGAGGCAGTGGAATTATAGTCCACAAGTTATATGCCTCCACTTTTTAATGTTCATAGCAACAATGTCTAATAGACATGGGCACGACCTGGCGAAATTGTCGTTTCCGTTTTCGGATATCATTTCCGTTACGTAACAGAAACGGTAACGACAATTAAGCTGTCAGAACTTGAACTTGAACCGAAAAAAGAAAAATTGGGTCTGATTTGTCGTTGTCGTTCCTGGCATCACACGGCGATCGCGCGATGCCAAGTGGCACAGAAAAAAAGTTTTAAAAATTAAAAAAACCCAATTCCCGGCCAAAAAAGCAGGCGGAAATATGCCTGCCTGAGGGCACCTACCAGAGGGGTGGTTTCTGGGGGGGGGTCCCCAGCCTTCCCCCCCTCCTGTCCTGGGCTGCTGGTACCGGGCTGGGAGGGGGCATCCTCGGCGTCTCCATTTGCCATGCGGTGCGGGGGGATCCAAAATGGCGTCAGCAATATTTTTTTTGAAATCATGGTCCAAAAAACCACCAAAGCACCACAGAAACATGCAAAAATTAGCTATTTTAAGTGCTTGAATTTTTACAGTAGCAGCAGTGGGTTTTTTATAGCATTAAAAGGTCGCACTGATTTTATTTTATTTTATTTTTATTTTTATTTTTTTACACCTGCGCAATGATGGGCTGGCCATGAGATGGGACCATGCAAATTTTTGGACCCATTCTACCAATTGCATGGCCAGGTTTTGACTGACACTTCTGGATGTGCAAGAGGGCATAAAAAGCCGAGGCACTCCCAGAAGAGACGCAGTCTGGGCTTGGATATGGGTGGGAGAGGGCTGTGTGTAGCTGGCTGCTGTGCTAGACTAGTTTTGATTTCGTGGAGCCTTTAGATTTCAGTTAGGCAGGCAGGGAGGGAATTGATTCAATTGAACTTTTAGGAAATAATAATTCCTTTCATTCTCTGTCTGCTGTGGGGAATAGCAACGCAGTTTATTCTTATTTATTCTCCTGCAGTTTGTTAGGATTTCTTTTCTGATAGTGCTTCAAAGGGGGGGAGGTTTGAGTGGGAGGGGAGGTGTGGATTTCTTTTAAAAATTTCATTTGCTTGGTGGCAAGCCAAGGTCCTTTCATACCCTGCCTGCAGCTCTGCTGTGGGTGCACTGCCCACTTTGTTTGCAATAAAAATTGCAATTGCTTTATTCGATGCAGTCTTGTGCAGCAAGTCAGTTTAAAGTGTTTTCCGCCTGCTCTGGGTCATTGCGGGAACCGCGCCTGCCGCCCGCGCGCCCGCCCCTCCCCCTGCCACTGCCACCGCCTACCCATGCCCCCCCCGCCACCCCGCCCGCCGCCTAGGGTGCAAAAACACCTAGCGCCAGCGGGACGCCACTCGCTGGCATGTCAAATCGCGCAAAATCGCGGCGGCGGTAACGACAAATGACAAACGACACGACGAAACGACAAATTTTTAAAAAAATTCGCGAAAAACGGAAACGACCCGAAATGGACCCATCCCGAAAAACGACAACTCTGGTCGTGCCCATCTCTAATGTCTAACATTTAAGTTTTACTGATTTTTAACCTGACGTTCCAAGTTCTGAACAACTCTATGCTTACCATTAGAGTCCCACAATTGTACAGCTCCCCAACTAAAATGCTTCCATTGTGGACCAGAGTTCTGCAGGCAGATTTTTTACAAGACTGAGCTGACTATCTAACCAGAGAGGCCAGCCCCGAGCTCCCGGCCCTTCTTCTCCTCCGGCAGCAGCGGCGGCTTCGGTTAAGCTGAGGAACAGCTCCAGGTGCTCAGAGCTGGCCTTGCCGAAGCCGCCACTGCTGGAAGAAGGCAGGAGCAGTTTGGAGGCCGCCGCCGCGATGCTGGGTCATGGCTGCCGCCCGATTCCGGTGCCTTGCGCTGGGGCTCCGAGCTCTAAGTCAGAGCCCGCGATGCAAGTCAAACAGGCCCCTTCTTGCTGCAAGTCAAATATGCTGCAAGTCAAGCAGCATGTAAGTCAAGGTTCCACTGTAATTCAATTATAGGGTTGGTGTTGAATCTGTAGTGAGGGTTCTCTTAAGCAAGGTCAAGGATAGGAGCAATCCAGTTATAGAAAGTGTTATGTTCATTATGTTGGGGCCACTTAAAACATTATGGCCCCAACATGCTAGAAATTGTTTTGGTGAGGCAATGACTTTATGCAGGAGCCATTACATCTGGCAGGCACTCACTGACACCAGTAGCTACTATGATTTTCAACTGCACAAAGCTGTTTCAGAAAACATTTCTTATGCTCAACAACTAACATGGCAATGTGTAAAACGTTAGGTTCTGTACCAGAGCTTGGAAATGCTACGTCCTGAGTTATAACTCCCAGAGCAACCCCAGCCCCCAGGTGGGGCAAATAATTACCATGGAACCTTGACTTATGTCATTAATCCGTTCCAGTGGTCTAGACTTAAGTCAAACATGACTTAAGTCAAACGAACGTTTCCCATAGAAAGTAATGGGAAAGCGGATTAATCCGTTCCAGATGATGAAAAAGACCCCCGAAAACAGCAATTTAACACAAATTTGACTGGGATAGGAGATTCCTTCTGGGGATGTAAATGAAAAGTCCCTTCAAAGAGAGGAGGAGGCAGTGGAATTATAGTCCACAAGTTATATGCCTCCACTTTTTAATGTTCATAGCAACAATGTCTAACATTTAAGTTTTACTGATTTTTAACCTGACGTTCCAAGTTCTGAACAGCTCTATGCTTACCATTAGAGTCCCACAATTGTACAGCTCCCCAACTAAAATGCTTCTATTGTGGACCAGACTTCTGCAGCCAGATTTTTTACAAGACTAAGCCGACTGTCTAACCAGTGAGGCCAACCCCGAGCTTCCGGCCCTTCTTCTCCTCCGGCAGCAGTGACGGCTTCGGTGAGGCTGAGGACCAGCTCCAGGTGCTCGGAGCTGGCCTCGCCGAAGCCGCCGCTGCTGGAGGAGGGGAAGAAGGCAGGAGTAGTTTGGAGGCGGCAGCCGCGATGCTGGGTTGTGGCTGCCACCCAATTCCGGTGCCTTGTGCCGGGGCTCTGAGATGTAAGTCAAAGCCTGCGACTCAAGTCAAACAGGCCCCTTCTTGCTGCAAGTCAAATATGATGCAAGTCAAGCAGCATGTAAGACAAGGTTCCACTGTATAGAGTATGTGCCTTGTTCTTTTAATTTAGAACTGTATTATTATGGACTGCTAATACATACCTGTCTTTTCTGTTAAAGGAGTCTTCCAGAACATCACTCCTTCTGCACATCTCCTAGTGGATGTCCAATAGGAACATTCTGGAACTAAGATGAGGCTGCAACTATACCTTTTTTGGGGGGGAGGGGCTGTCTTTCGCTTCAATACTGCCCCTGCCAAAGAGCCAAAGGCTGTGACTATACTAGAAAGCTAAATTGGAGCAATTTGGCTTTGCTGCCTATTTTCTCCGTAGATTAGGTGAAATTGCAAATGGTTTCAGAGCCAGGATCCACCGTGGCCCTCAATCTGATGCAGTCTTCTTTCTGTCATGGCCTACAGGCTACCTTCTTTCTCTCTGCCAGTTGCTGCCTCTCATTGTTCATATAAAGCCAGTTTGGCACTGCACTAGGAAAATGGACATTTCCAAAATTCTCAATAGTAAATATTAGATATGGATAATTCGTATTCATATCCCTGGGGATACCACAGGTGCCACAGAGTGCCCCCCCAACCAGAACTGGCTGATCCACTCACTGTTTGCAGTGTAGCAATTGGCTCCATCATTGCCCTCACCAATTGTTGAAGGGGACCAGCTGGTCCTTCCCTGTTTCCCCGAGCACTTGACCACTCTGCATCAAATGAAGGAGAACATAAGAACATAAGAAGAGCCATGTTGGATTAGGACAAAGGCCCATCTAGTCCAGCTTCCTGTATTTCATAGTGGCCCCACCAGATGTGTCCGGGAGCGCACAAGACTAGATATCTGTCTCCTGATACCACTCCCCTGCATCTGGTCCTTGAGGTACCCTGGTTTTAAGCTTGGAGATGATATATCTCCCTCATGGTTTGTAACCTGTGATGGACCTTTCCTCCAGGAATCTGTCCAATCCCCTTTAAGGCATGCAGGCCAGAGGAGGAGGAGGAGGAACTTCTCTCTTTATAGAAAAAAGTTACGTTAGAGATGAAAGTTATGCTTCTCTTAACAGAATGTTGATTTTTCACAACAATTTGTGATGCAGCCTGATATTTTGAAATCTATCAAAGCAACAACTTTCAACAGAATGCGTCAGAGAGGGTGATTTAAGAATATTAAGAAGCCTCTGAAGTGAAAGGGAGTTGAGTGAGATGACTGTAGAAAGATGACAGCTAGCAGCAAAATAATTGACAGCAAAATGCACTCTAAAAGGCTTTCTCTAACCCCCGTTGTGTGTTATGGATGCACAAGTTAAGAAATTCCAGTTGAATCCAGCCCTGGAAAAAGAACCAGCATTCTGAGGATTGTGTTGGTTAACTTTACACAACTGCACACCTTTTGTAACATGCCTACTTTTAGATGCCATCATTCATATGATGCAAGCTAAAGAAGGGAGGGATATGAAAACTACGCCTTTAAATAATGCCACAGGCAGATCGATTTTTCACTTTCTCACTGGAAGGAAAGTTGCAAAAGAAAAGTAAAGAAAAAGAAAAAGAAAAGTGTACCAGCCACCTTTACAGAACAAAGTAAAAAGGTCTGAAAGGTCAAGTCTGTCATTCTTATTAACTACCGTAACTACATTGTTGCATGTGCTGTTGTTTGATTTAGCCAGTAATCACTGTGGCCGTTTATGGAACAAGGCTTCAAACAGAAAGAACTGAAAAACTAAGGAGTCTTAAATCATCACTAGGTGTGAAATGCAATTTGGGACTAGAACTGTCTCTTACAGCCCTGCATGAATGTTTTATCATTCTCACTCTTATACAGCCTTCCCGTGTAGAACAGCTAACATCTTCAGTTCTGGCTTCTTTCTTCTTGAAGCAAAGCGTGGTCTCAGTTGTCCTTCTATAAAACTGTTGGGGGTGTGGTTTGCTTGCTCTGTTGCTGATTGTAGGTTCCTTTGTTCCTTTGTTCTTTTGTGATCTCTGTGTGGCTGAGGCAATCGTTAAGGGATTAACTGTTTAGATGGCTGTTTAGATGCTGGTGGGTTAGATGGCTGGTGGGTTCCAGTATCCTGGGCTTTGGTGGAGTGGGGTTGTATTTTATTTTGGTTTACGTGTCTGTGGTCTCCCAATGTTTTTTTGGGGTTTATTTATGTGGTGACTGGAGTGGGGTAGTAGATGGTGCAGTCGTGGTTTTGTTATTGGATGGTGGTTTTTTCATCTGTATGTGGATGGAAGGTGGTGGCATCTTGTGTCCTTTTGGGACGTCTGTTGACCATATACAGTTTCCAGATGTCAATTAATCCGTTTATTCATACAGTGGCTTCCATGATTAACTGTTGAAGTGTTCAGTTTTGGAGATGAGTTTGGTTCTTTTCAAAGTCAATTTCATGACCTGTTGTTTTTATGTGTTGGAAGAGAGAGGAAGATTTTTCTTCTCGTTCTTGTGTTCTGCGATGCGTGCGCTTATTCTCCTGTTTGTCTGTCCGATGTATGTGGCTGGACAGATTCTTTTAGACTCCTTGGTTTTCTAGCTCAATCTTGTCTTTGGGGTTTCTTAAAATGTTGGCTATTTTTTGGTCGGTGCAAAAGGCTGTCTTGATATTGTGTTTGTGGATGGTGCCTTTGATGTAAGGGAGGAGGAGGGGCGGTGCCGTTGTTCTCTTCTGTTTCTTGGTTCTTGGGGGTGTTTCCTTTTGGATTAGTTTGGTGATGGTGTTTTTTGGAATCCGTTCGCAATTAAAACATTCGAGAGAGTGTGTAATTCAGTTTTTAGGTGGTCTTTGTCAGCCAGGCGTTTGGTTCTGGAGATGAGGGTTTTGGACGGAGTTGATCTTGCAGGGTGGTGGTGTGATTGTGCATTTAAGTAGCGGTTTGTATGTGTTTTTCTGGTAGATGGTATGTCCTAAGGAGCCGTCGGGTTTTTGTAGATTAGGACGTCCAGGAAGGGAAGTTGGTTGTTGGCTTCTATTTCCATAGTGAATTGTATTTTGGGGTGTAGGCTGTTGAGATGTTGAGGAAGTTGTTCAGTTTATCTTTCCCGTTGGCCAGATGTGTCGTCAACATATCTGAGCCAGAGTTTGGGTTTATGTTCGGACTTCTGTAAATAGGTTTGCGATGACCGGTGAGAGGGGTGATCCCATGGGTGCTCCTTCTATCTGTTTGTATCTTTGTCCATTGTGGATGAAGTATGTGTTGGTTAGGCAGTGGTTGGTCAGATCTAGGATGTGTTTGGGGGGTTGTATTTGTTGTGGATAGCTGTCAAGGCTTCTTGAATGGGCACTTGTGTGAAGAGCGAAACAACATCGATATATATATATAACATATATAGCCAAAAGTCAATCGGCATCTGTGGAAAGACTTTTTACATGACCCAGACTTCCATTGCTTGACAAAGAACTCAGCTATATGGAGATTGTGTGCGACAGACAGCCTGGGAAACAGCTAACACAGCTCCCCTTATGTGATTCTGTACTGGCCAAATAGGTCTACTCTGGTTGGGACTAACCATTTATTTTATTTTATGTATTTATTTATTTAGAGTATTTTTACCATGCCTTTCTCCTTGAAAATGAGGGACAATATACAGTGCAGTACAATTAAGACATACAGTGGTACCCCATAAGATGAATTCAATTTGTTCTATGGGTCAATTCTTCTTATGAAAAATTTGTCTTTCCCATACAAATGCATTGAAAACCTATTAATCCATTCTGGAGGGAATGGATTAATGGGTTTTCAATGGATTCTTATGGGAAGGCTGTCTCAACCCCCCTCAATCAAGGGCAGCTGAAGGCTGCTTTCCGCTGTCCCGCCAGACAGCTGACTTTGACAGGTCTGACTTTCAAAATCAGCTCTGGGGGAAGGTTGCGGAGAGCAGCCTTCAGCTGCCCTTGATTGAGGAGACACCCCTCCACTGACCTTCTTCTCAGCCAGGCAAGTGTCCGACAACCACCGACACTTGCCTGGCTGAGAAGGAGATTGGTGGAGGGCTGGATCCTTTTGAATGTCCCGCTGTACCAGCGAGGGTGTTTGTGCGGTGGGAAATTCAAAAGGATCCAGCCTTCCTCCTCTTCCCCTTCACCTGGGTGCTGAGACTCCGGTAAAGAGGAGGAGCACCAGATGGGTGCAAGTCCGCGTGGGCCAGGTGTGTTGGAAGAGAGCATGGATCTTCTCCCAGCCTGGGAGGTTTGCAAGGCAAGGGGCAGTGGCGGATCACCACCCCTGCTTCCCTTCCAAGTCGCACAGGCTGGGCAAAGATCAATGGGACTCTGTTTTGCCCACCCATTTGGCGGGCAAAGCAGGGACTCTGTGATCCTCACCTAGCCAGGGCTGTTTCCTTGCAAACAGCCCAGCCTATGCCAGGATCAATGGTGCCTTGTAAAACAAATGTAAACAGGAAGGAAAAATTCATCTTATGAGTTTTTCCTAGCCCCAGAAATTACATTTGTCTTACGAGTTTTTCGTCTTAAGCAGCATTTGTCTTATGAGGTATTACTGTATTCAAGTTTGAGAACAGGGAATTGAGGGACAACATTAAAGCTACAAGATAATGCAAGCTGTTAGAGAGTAAAAAATTCATGTAAAAGTAGTAGAAACCAACATTGAAAACATAGTGTCAATGCCATCACACAAGGTTATAAGTGGTTATAAACACAAAGTCTATTTGATCATCTATGGTAGACACATGATAAGTAGTCCATCATTCAGGGAAAGCTTGCCTGAAGAGAAAGGTCTTTGCCTCTTTTCCGGAAAGACATCAGAGATGGGGCAGGCCTGGCCTCTAGTGGAAGAGAGTTTCAGAGGCTGGGGGCAGCAGCGGAGAAGGCGCTTTCATCTAGAGGTGGGCATGAATCAGAAAACCCATGGTTCGGGTTCGTCTGCTTCGGGCCCACCCTTGGTTCGGTTTGAGTTTGGGTTTGTACGATTTTTTAAAAAAATATCATACAAACCTGAACCGGTTCGGGTTCTTACTGCCAGCAGCGGAGGTGGCGGAGGATCCTGGCCCCTGCAGCAGGGGTTTTTTGAGGCACTGGCATGGGGCCAGCCCCTCTTTTTTTTTCCCAAGCACCCACTGTGTGGCCCCTGGGGTCAGATGGGTGCTTCTTTTTTTTATTTTTCTCTTTATTTTAGAGCACCGACCCAGCTACCCCTGGGGCCGGGTCTGCGCTCCTTTATTTTATTTACTTTCCCCCCTTATTTTAGAGCACCATCCTGGCCACCCCTGGGGCCAGGTCAGCGCTCCTTTATTTTTATATATTTTTTTAATTTTATTTTTTACTTCGGGTTCTGGCTGTGCTACAGCTGTAGCACAGACTCCCCCAAGTGCTGACTGCATGGCCCTTGGGGCCTGGTTGGCACTGGTTTTTTAAAAATATTGTTTTTTTGATTTTAGGGTGCCAACCAAGCCACACCTGGGGCCCAGTCAGTGCTCCTTTATTTTGTTTTATTTTATTTTTATTTTTATTTTTTTACTTCCACCACGTAGCCTACACTACAGCTGCAGCGTGGTTGGTCAGCTTTTCCCTGCAGCAAGGAAGACCGAAGACCATCCAGCACCAGGTAGTAGGAGACATCACCGCCATTAACAAAATGAAACGAACCAAACCAATTTTTTTCATTTCGTTTCGTTTCATTCTAAATTCACTCTGGGGTTTGTTATTCATTTTGTTAGGTAATGAAATAACGAATAATGAAACAAACTAAAAGTTCATTTCGTGCCCATCTCTACTTTCATGTGTTCCCACGAGATCTACCTGTGAGGGTGGCAGGGAAAGGCCTCTCCTGATGACCTTAGCACCCAAGTCGGTTCATACTGTGAGATTCAATCTTTGAGGTAGGACCCAGGTTGTACAGTGCTTTGTAGGTTAAGGTTAGCACTTTGAATTGTGACTGATAGCTGATTGGTAGCCAGTGGAGCTGCTTTAATAGGGGTGTGATGTGATCTCTGCACCCCGCCCCAGTCAGCAATCAGGCTGCTGCATTTTGGACCCGTTGAAGTTTCCTGAGACTTTTCATCGGTGGTCCCACATAGAGCGTATTACAGTAATCTAGCCAGGATGTCATTAGGGCATGTGTCACCGTGGCCAGAGCTGGTTTCTCAAGAAAGTGGTGTAAATGTTGAGTTATATCTTTCACCATTAGACAATGTCCAAAAATTTTCTATTAATATTGTGTGAAGTATTTTTGTTCTATTATTATAATGTCTGGTATCTTATGTTCAAGAGTCTATCAGTTGATGATAATGTATTTTGTATTTCAGGTCAGTGGCTTGTAGCATTCAGATGTATTCTTTTCTTATTAAGAAAATCCAAAGGTAACTGCCATAATTAAAAGAAAAGAAGTATCTGGAAGTTGAGTCATGGCTACTGGACTTCTTTTTTGAGATATCTCTCAAAAAGAAGTCCAGTAGCCATGACTCAACTTCCAGATAAACTCACCTGAATGACTGAGAATCTTCACAGACAAGAAAAGAAGTACTTTTAAAACCTGATAGCAGTAACAGTAAATGACTGCTTTGAGTAGCTTATAGCTATAACTAGAAGTAATTCATGCCTAAATGTAACTTTCAAAGTGCTGGTATCTTGTGCCAAATGAAGTCCCACTAAGTTCAGATATTATATGTAAATTATGAAAACTTTTATGCTACCTCCTTCACTCTTCCTGAATATTTTTCACCTCGTTAATTTCAGTGTTCATATGTGGACTGTGGCCTAAAATTATTGTTTAACAATTAATTTCAAGTAGACATACTAAAGTGAGATGATAGTTTTAATATTAATTTTCTGGGAATATCAGCAGAAGCTATGTAATTAACAATGAAATATACCTTACATAGTTGAGACATGGACATTTCTCTCTTAATGTATCCTGAATCTCCCTCATGTCTGACTCAAAATGCTTAGAAAAATAACTCCAAAATTCCTGGATTCAAGTCAATTTTTTTCCTGTGCAGTATGAGTGCAATGGTATTTTGTACACTCTTTCTATAATACAGTGCTTAACATTTCAATGTCAAGACAAACAAATCAAGAGGAAAGCTGTAACACAGTATCTATGCTTTAAAAACTTTAATTGACTTTATGCCATTTTGACTTCTCCCAAAGAATGCAATTAGATGAAGCTGCAAAGTGATATTTCTTTGATCTCAGAATCCACAGTTCAATTATTGTTCCCAGGGTAGAACAAATATCCATCAATTTGGAATGTCTAGCACAAATATCCACCAAAATTCATAACAACCATACAAAACACAAGAATATCTAGGTGAGTCATGGGGCGTGTGTGCAGAGCTGGACAATGTATTTATCCTGCTTTTTGCAAAAGTGTTCCCCCAAGTGGGGAGAGACACCTGTCTGAAGGAGATGAAGAAAAAACAATGAATACACAGTGACATTACAAAATACTTCAAAGAGCCGCTGTAGAGGTCATCCGCATGACTGTGGCCAAACAGATGTTTTTTTGGCCTGCAACTGTCATCCATCATTGGTGGTTGTAGGAGCTGCAGCCTAAAAAGCATCGGGGAGACTACTGCTGCACACTCTATTGTAAACAGTCAGGGAGAAGAAGCATTAAAGTAGTGAGACGAGATGGGCGTAAAGGAAAAAATGCCTCTCAAAGAACTCCTGACAGCAATGTAACAATGATGGAAGAGTCCAAGACCTGATGGAGTTGAGGAAAAGAGAGTTAGGGTGCTTTTACACGACCCCTAAGATCCGCTGGCCACTCAAATTCAGACCAGAGATCTTAGGGGCTTGTCGCTCTTCCTGTGTCCCCACCCTGGCTGCTGGCTGCGTGAGGGGAGGGAGAAAAAAAAAGGAAGAAAAGATCATGGCTCACCTCCGTTCTGCCTCCGCTCTTGCCACGGCAACATTCCTGTCTCTGTAAAGTAGCTCTTAAAGGGGCGGGAGCCAAAAAAACAACAAACAGAAGCGAGGAGAGCCCCGCACTCACTATCGTTACACCGCATCAAGCAATTTTCACCCCGGAAGAGCAGGTACTTGAAAGGTGCGCTGGGACGCGTTAAAGTGGGCATGGCCGCACTTAATTTCCTGTTAACTCCGGAGCTGGTGGGGAAACATTTTTAAGCTCCGGAGCTGGGAGCCATTTGCCCCGGAGTTTAGGGGTCGTGTATAAACGCCCTTAGACTACCGCACTTTAGATTTGAAACACCTTTTTAAAAGATAAATCGCCTTAAAAATCTCTGTCCGCTTTTCAAATAGCTGTTTCTGAAGAGCCCCCTTGGCCACACCCATTTTTGACCGCTGTGCTGGTTTTTCTTGCGACGACCACTGGGGGTGGTGGTTTTTTTAATCGGTTCCAGCACCCCTTTTTAAAGTGATTTGGTTGTATTTGCAGACATACTACGCCACCTTTTTTTGGTTTCCCCCGTTTCTGCTGTTTCCCTGTTGTAGTTTAAAGCGGTTCAGCCAAGTGCGAATGGGGAAGCCGATTGCTAAGCAACCGCTGAGGTGCGGACTGCTGAACCGCTGTAGCAACCACGGGACCGCGGGAGGAGATAAGGTGATGCAAAATAAAAAGCGGCTGCTCAAGGAAGTGCGGTAGCAGCCATTTGGAAACCTTTGTCTTCATAGGCCAGAAGATAGAAGGAACCAGTACAACCCCGAGAGTATGCAAATATATATAAGGTACTAGATATAGATCAGGCTAGGACAGATCAACTAAAAGTTCCAATACAGGCCCAGGAAAGGGCAGAGAAGAACTGGGAAGGGAGAAAAAAGGCATCAAAAAAACAGATGGGCAACAGCTTCCAGATTAAACCTGAGGACAGGGAGGGATAAGAAAAGACATGGTAAACAGCTCAAGAGAGGCACCTGCAAGAGAGGCGCCCTTAACACAGTTTGTAATGCTGTCACACTCTGTTCCAATCACATTTAGATCCACACCTTTTCCCAAACACTTGATATGCAACTGATGGATGTTATATAAAATGAATGAAGAGCAAAGAGTTTGCGACTGACAGTGATGAGAATGGTGGCAATCCAAATGGTGGCATTATATTTTGGGATGCAGTTAGGAAGCTGACTCACAGAGAGCATTGCCACAGGTGGGGGGGGGAGAACTGGATGTGGAAAGGAATGAGGGGGAAATGTGAATGGAAAAACATTCAGGGGAAAAAAGTAGTGAGAAGAGATGAGCATTAAAATGCCCTTCAAAGAGCTCCTGACAGCAGTGTAACAAGGATGGGAATGTTCCAGGTCCTGGTGAAGAAACATAATAAATAAATTGCACCCAATAGTAGTTTTGCCTGCATAACTTATTGCAACCCACTCCAGATTGTCCAGGAGGAAGGGACTAAAAATGGAAATATGGGCCTGCCAAGGTGTAGGCTGGGATTAGAGGGTGAAGGGGGTGCAGTTGGTCAAATATAGAAGGAGTGGGAAGAAGAGATGCGTAAAAGCATGAAGGTGTATATAACTGAAGGAGGACAGCCAAATGGAGACCGAATGATATTATATTCAAAACATAGGAGGATAATGGGGTTTATGCTCACACAGTCTCTCAACAACTAACTGCTGTGGATTTCCCAAGGAGGAAGGAGGAGAAGAGATTGCTGAGACAGGACAACTGGAGGGTATTTGTGCTAGACTGGAGAGACAGGACAACTCTAGCACATAGTGTACCCGCTGTGTACAATGATTATGACAAAAGGCTGAGCTATGCATTAGCCACATCCAGTGTTCCAACAGCTTTGGCATCTTGGGTGCTCCCCCGAATAGCATCCCATTGGTAGTTATGGCCAAAGAATGGGCAGAAGTGGCCAAAGAGCATAGGAAAGACCCACATAGACACCTCCTTATTGGAGTTTCTTAACAAATCTGTCACTGGACTTGAGTATTGAATAAGTTGTCCTGCTTTCAGTTCCATGCTTTATAGATTGAGTACTTAACATAAGAACATAAGAAGAGCCCTGGTGGATCAGGCCAAAGGCCCATCTAGTCCAGCTTCCTGTATCTCACAGTGGCCCCACCAAATGCCTCTGGGAGTGCACGAGACTAGATATCTGTCTCCTGATACCACTCCCCTGTATCTGGCTCTTGAAGTACCCTGGTTTTAAGGCTGGAGATGATACATCTCCATCATGGTTTGTAACCTGTGATGGACTTTACCTCCAGGAATCTGTCCAATCCCCTTTTGAAGGTACCCAGTCCAGATGCCATCACCACATTGTGTATGTATTCAATCTGATGTGAATTCAATATGCTGCTGTTGGCCAGACTAGCTAGTGCTGATGGCAAGTGGACTCCATGTGGAGCACCACATGTTCCCCAACCATGCGCAAAAGTATTAGCACAGGCTGGGGAAAGAGGCATGAATGGAGAAATGCCACATGGTACAATACCTTCTCTTTCTTCAGTTTGAAAGGTGTGGGCTCACTGGACGATCTGGTAAATGCAATACCAAACTTTATTAGCCTAGTGGTGTGCTTGTGGCCATTGAAGAGAAGTAACCATTCTGGAGCCTGGTATATTTTTTTAAAAAATGGAGAGGGAGAAAAATCATCGTGGTGCAGAAAGAAAGAAGCAAGTATCTAAATGTTGACAGAATCCTCTTGGGCTGACTTCTATGACTGTGTGCAGCCATTTCTTGACTGTAACTCAAGAGAGAAAGAAGCAGAAATAGGAAGGGGCTTCTGGGAAAGATGGACATTTTCCAACCTGCATGTAAATCTAGAAGGGACAAGGGGATGGGGGGAAACACACATCAGCTATCCAGCTACCTATCTTCTGGCTACGACTGATTGCTACATGGGTGGGTGGTCTTTTCCAACACCTACAACAAAAAGGGGCCAATCTGCGCTGTTCTGAGCTGTTCCTGGGGAAATGAGCAGAGCCATAGGAGATGGGCTCACATTACAGTGGACCCTTATATAACAAACAGTTTGTATAACAGAAAATCTGTACAACATAAAAAATTCTGAAGATAGGGGAAATTTGCTTAACAAAATCATCTATGGGGCGAATCCGTACAATGTAAAAATGTTCGCGATGAGGGATTACTCTGTTTTCAATGCATTCTTCTGGGAAATTTGTATACAGGAACATTTACTTAATAGAATTTTATTTGGAACGAATTAATTCCTTTATACAAGGTACAACTGTTTATCATTAGTACTCCCAGGTGAATGGAAGGAGGGGCTACCAAAACGGTGGAAAAGGTTCAAGCAGGTGTAGTCTTCACCACCACTGCTGCCATCAAGCTCAAACACATGGGGCGCTTTGGAGAGAAAGCGACCCTTCCTTTCTTTTTCCTCCCCTCCCTCTTTCCTTCCCGTCCTGCTCTATGCCCTTTTGTTCCCCCGCTCCAAGCTTTCATCACCATTTTCTTATATATCCAGGAAGACCACCACCACCACCCTTTGGGAATATGTGCCTGTGGTTAACTTTTCGACAGGAGAAATGCTTGGGAGGGGAGACAAAGATTTTGAGAGATACTGGTGAAGCTGGCTTCCTCTTAGGCAGCACTAACAGTCTCACAGCACAGCACCACCCAACACACACACACACACACACACACACACACACACACACACACACACACACACACACACACAATTTTTTTTAAAGGAGAGACAAAAAGCCGCAGTAGCAGCTGCTTATTTTCAGCCAGCGTTATTGCTGGGAGAGCTTCTCTCACACATTCTCTTTCTCCCACCTCTCCCCAAATGTTCTCCCTGCTGTGTGCAGGCTTGGTGTTTACAGTTCAGGGCTATGGAGGAGGAGGAAATATTTTGCCTATTGTTCAGTGACGTCAATGGCTTAGCTCCCAGTCACTTGAGGGACTGTGGTGCTTAGCAAATGTCAGAACAGTGCTGCTACAGCATGTGCCTCCCAAACGGCTGCCTTGTTACAGCATAGCTTTCTCAGGCCGCAGTTTGGATAGAACTGGCGTGTGTGAGGGAAAAGGTATGAAAAAGGCCATTTTTTTAAAAAACTTTGTTACCTATGTGGAACAGTTGTTATTTCCTGACATGTATGGGGAAAAACAATTATAGGCAGCTATCTATCCACCACCACTGTACCACTCTTTTCTATATCATTTTTTAAAAGAAAGAGACTGTTCTATAAGTAAAAGAAAAATGGGGGGAAAGCCCATAACAAATTGGATACTTAGAGGTAGCTGCTTATAATGTGGGGCTAAACTGTTTCTCAGTTGTGACTTTCTTTTTTTTCTCCCCTCCCCCCACCTCCTTTGTTTTTTGTTTTTCTGTTTTTTGTTTTTTGCTTCTCGGCCTCAAACTAAAATTTGTAGGTGGAAAATAGGCTTGTGTGTGTGTGTCGTAAGAAATAATGCTGTTGGTGCAGATGCTAGATAGTGGCCAAAGAATGCTTAAATTTTTATCTTGCATTTATTTATTTATTTATTTATTTATTTATTTAAGCATTAGCTGCACACATACACACACAGTGAGTGAGTGAGTGAGTGAGTGAGAGAGAGAGAGAGAGAGAGAGAGAGAGAGAGAGAGAGAGAAATCTATTTGGAAATTGCCTGCAGAGGCAAAGAATATATACGCACCCGAGTTAGACACACAAAGAGCAAACGGGTTTTGCAGCTGGAGGTTCTCTCTTAGACTGTTCTCTCCACTCACGATCCATGTTACAGCTGCACTTAAGGCTGAGACACTCATCCTACCTGCCTGAAATTATGTACTCTTGAAATCAGTGAGATTTCACTTTCAAGCAAACATGGTGAGGGACTGGATTTGAAAACACCTGGTAGATAATACAAATTTGAGTTCTGAGAGGAATTTTCATCATCAAGGTCAGAGGAACTCCAGAAAAAGGCTTCCCATGTTGTCCACGCTACAGGTAAGCTACAATACATGTGTTTTGTGGTTAGATGTTTTGCTCTTCATAACAGTTCAAGCAATAAATCAAACGAGCACAATTGTGAGCTGCTATTCAGCAGAGGTAAATGCCCTCAGGTGGCTGAGCATTTGGGACAGGGTAAATGTTCTGCTTTCCTGCAATAATGTATTATTACATGTTTATATTGGTTGGTGATGATGGATTTTTCAGGGCTGGACCTGTTGAATATATACTGCAAGTGTTTAAACTGTTTGCCTTGTATTGTCTACAGAATTTGGAGTAGCATACCTGGAACTTTGCCATTTACAGCATGGAAACAACCTTAGTCTAAGCAACTAACACCAGGGTCCACATAAGGCTTTGAGCTTGGCAAGTCATCTCCCGGTTTTTGACTAATTGTTCGGCTTTCACTAGGTACAGAACTCGGGCAGGGTCACCAACTGAACAAGCGAGCACAAAATCGTGTTTGTTGTGTAGAGAAAGAAACCAAGAAAGAAAGAGTGTTGAGGGGCTGCCGTTCGAAAAAACGAACAGAGGGAAATATGTGTTTATTTCTCTCTTATTTATTGAATTATTTATAAGCCTCTCTTCTGTCAAGAAAACACAAAACCCCTTGCCCCCATAATGTGGAAAAAGAACATTAACGTGCATTTAAAACAGAAGAGTCTTACACAGCAGACTCATCTCCATATCAAAACTATGAAAGCCAAGTGAAAGATATATATCTTCAGGGCATGCCTAGAAAGGACCAAAGGTGGGGCCAGTCTCCTCATCCTAGGAAAGGAACTCTATTGCCAGGAGTTCAGCCAATGGAGAAAAGATCCTGTACTGTGTTTCTACTTATCTCACTTCTACTGATGGTTGGGACAGTAACAGGGCCTCTGAAGTAGATTGTAATAATCTGTGGAAAAGCTGCCAGAAGGTGTAAGGTGGTTTCCATGAAATTCAAAAAATATTTCAAGGATCTCTTCCTGGTTTTGGTTATTTTATTTATTCCTAATTCAGCCTCTCAAGAATGGGAATCTTATGGCACCAACATCATTATATCATCCTCTACTTTACTGTCAATGCTGCATTGAATTAATCTTCCATTTTTTCTGTTGCATTTGTGTTACAAGAATGATGCCAGTGCTGAAAAACTGTTATTCAAACTACATGAGCAAAGATGGCATGTAAAGTTGTTGACTATTTCAAGTTGGCCCACTGCATCCTATCTCCCTATTTATTCTTCAAATGCTGCAGCACATGGTTACACTTAGAGTTCTAGGCTATGTATCTTCATTCAGCTTGACACAGATTGTTTGTAGGTACTACTTTCAGAAAATCAGTAGCGGTAGAATTCGTCTTGTCTTGGTAAAAAAAAAAGAACAGTTGTGATCTCTTAAATAACTTTATTTCCCTCCCCTTTTATTCCCCCCCACCGTTGAATCATAACTTGTATTATAAGAATCTCCAATACAATCCAACTGGAAGTGTGTGTGTGTGTGGGGGGGTTCCTTTCTCAAAGTGGTACTCATTTCTGAAAACAAAATCATTGCTCTGTAAGACCAGGATGGTCTCTTTTCCCTCTGGGGTAATATGTCAAGAGGCCACCTGTTTTAACAGGTGGACCTAAAGACTCATGGGTGAAGCCCTCCAAGATATTGGAGCAGGAACAGTTCACTTTTCCACAGGCTCAAAACTGATCACTTGTAGAGAGCTTTAGAATCAGTTCGTGGGCCATATCGAGGGCCATATATATAGTGCATTGGGCCCTGAAGCTACAGGTTGCCCACCTCTCCTTTGGGTTCTCAACCACATCTCCTTTTGTCACCTATCCATTTGGTTTATTCATCTTCTCTTGTCCTCTTGTTCCGATATGGCATGGTGTACTAGTTCAGTAAGATGCTGTGGACTGGCGTGGGTAACCTCTGAGGGCTGGAGGGTTATTATCACCCTTCCCCACACCTTAAAAGTGTACACTACCACAAAACCACATTAGAAAAGAAGACTTTCTAGAATAATCACTGTCTAAATTTTGCCAAGGCACTAAATTTTTTCAGTGAGAAAAAAAAATCTGTCTCATCAAGTCTGGAGGAATTGCTTGCTTCCCTGGGGTGCACTTTATTTATTTATTTATTTATTTATTTATTTATTTATTTATTTATTTACCACTCTCTCTAGCTACACGGCTACTCTGGGTGGTTTACAAAACTGAACCGAAATCAGACCCACAAACAATGCAATACAATACAATAGATAAGTAACAAATAAGTAAAAACATAATTAACTTAATAAGCAATATACTGTCATTATACATTGAACAGGAGCAAGATGGGCTACAGACAAAAAAAACCAAAATGAAATCCCTGCTGTAGACAGGGAACAACAGAAGGGGAAGGGGTAGTGGGTGGGTGGGAGGGTAGAATATTTGTGAAGCATTATTCATTGTTTTGAAACCTGTGAAGAATATTCCAGAGCTTGTATACTTGCCCACAGATGTTTTCTCCCAGTAAAGAGGCAGGTTTTAGTGCACAAGGAGGGTGATGTTTCTATACTCGTGTCTTCCCATAGTCAAATTTTAAAATAATAAGATCATTGATGATATTAATACTAATGCTAATGCTTTCTATATCTGGATTTACATTTATGGAGCAATCTACAGTAATTGGCTTGGTTGTTGGTAGGGAGTGAGGATGAAGTAGTCAACAGCACAACTGGACTGGTGTATTCTCACCTAATACCTGAGTGGACAAATACTGTAGTTGGAAAATCATTATATTTAGTCAGTTATGTCATATGTCTTTGAAATTTAGAGGTGGAGTTTCCACTATGCTGCCAGATGTGCCAAACAACCATTAAAAAACAGGGCCTGTTTGGTCCACTGCTTGTCAACACCAGGATGTAGACAATTTATATGTGTAGAAAGATCAAAATGTAAATCTTGGCTGGGCTGAGGCAATCAAGGTAGAGAGCTGGCTTAGAGCCACAATACCAATCTGAGGATGTATCAGTTCAAGGAGGGGCAATATGAACTCTGAGAGGACAACCAAAAACGGGTATAACAAAGAGTACAGGGAAGGGCCAGGCAGAACTTCTGACAGAAGGGCAGGAGAAAGGAAATACATGTCAAAGAAGGTTTGGTTTCCAGCCAAAGACCCAGGGAAGAAATGCACAGCAGAGATAACCCATGGTTGGATGAGCAGAATTCTTAACTATCACAAGCATGAGTTGCGAGCATGAGTTGCTCTTATATGTGGGATCATGAACCTCACTTGCTTTGTTTCGTGGTTGGCTTTGGGGATTTAAGCATGGCATTCCTTTGAGATCTGATTTCCAAAACAGAGAAAGATTACCTCAGTCAGCTTTCTGCAACATTAACACACTCAGATCAATCAAAGGAAAAATGGTAGATCTCTTTGAGAAGATTTAGGAAATCAAAGGGAAATTTAAGCTTAGTTTAGGAATGCTGAATGACTAACAGGGAAGTACATTACCTGACCAGAAACAATAAAGAGAAGATGGAAACAGTATACTGAAGACATATACAGAAGAGATAAAAAAGGATCACAGACTCCTTTGAAGAGGAATCCTATGCTGTAGTATCTTCAGTTCTAGAAAGTGAAGTCAAAGCTGCTCTGAAAGCACTAGAAAGAAAGAAATCACCAGGGGGTAGAAGGAATAATGAGAGAACTTTTTCAAGCCACAGAGACTGACTCTGAATCATAAACAAATCTGGAGAATGAAACCATAGTCCACAGACTAGAAACATTCAATGCACAATCCACTTGCCAAGAAAGAAGATGCCAAGGAGTAACTATAGGGCCATTGCTTTGATTTCCCAAGCAAGCAAAGTGATTCTCAAGGTATTACAATAAAGGCTTTTATCTTATATGAATAAAGAAATGCCTAATGTTCATGCCAGATTTCAGAAGTGAAGAAGCACTTGATATCGTATTGCACACCAAGATACTGGAACACAACAAAGAGTTTCAACAGAAGATTAGTTTATGCTTTACAGACTACAGCAAAGATTTTGCACAGACCCAAGGATGTATCTAGGGGGGACAGGATACATTTGCCCCAGGGTGCAGCAATCTTGGGGCACCTGGAGGGGGGAGCAGGAGGAGGAAGCTGTGCACCCTCCCACCAGCAGTCTTCCTTTCCCATGGCTAAGGACTGGCGACGGGACCCCTCCGCCGCCACGAACCAGGCGAACAGCAAAGCAGGCAGGTAGGCAGGCAGACGAGTGTAGTGACCACAGCTCCCTCTTCCTCCTCTTCTTCCTCCTCCTCCTTCTCCTTGCCTTGCTTCGGGCCACCGCAGGAGAGGTGTAAGGCATGCACATGCTGCTGTGTGTGCGCGTGCACACACAAATCCCTGTCTGCCCTCTGCCCCCCCCCACCCACATGCACATATGCGTGCCTCCCCACCTGCAGGATCCCCCAATTGCTGGGTGGTTGCAATGTGGTGGGGGTGGGGGGTGGCAAAAACGAATGTTGTTCCCAGGCGCTCCAAATCCTTGCTACGCCTCTGCACAGACCATGAGACCATAGGTTATTTTGAAAGAAATAGGTGTGCCTCAGAAGTTGATTTTCAGATGTGTAAGTTGCATTGTGGACAAAACATTACTATGAGGACTGAATATGGAGAAGCAGAATTGTTTCCTGTGGGCAAAGATGTCAGAGAAGGCAAGGGCATTTTAACTCTTTATCTGTTCAATTTTACATAGAATATATCATAAGGAGAGCCCAACTAGGTTAACATGAAGGCGTGAAAATTGATGGAAGAAACATCAACACCATCTTACTGGCAGCAAGCAGTGACTAGAAGTGACTTCTGAGGAAACTGAAGGAAGAAAGTACCAAAGCAAGACTACACTACTCAAACATTAAGATGACAAAATTGGGACTGCAAAAGAACCCCAGAATTTTACTGGTGACAATGAAGAAATTGAAACAGAGATTGTATATCCCTTGGCTCAATTATCAATTCAAACGAAGACTACAGCTGAGAAATCAGAAGATAATTGAGACACAGAGGGGAAGCAATGAAGAAATTAGAAAACTTGGTCAAGAGTAAGAAGGGGTCGCTGGAGACCAAGATCAACATCATCCACACAATTGTATTCCTAATGACCGTGTATGGATGTGGAAACTGGACAGTAAAGAAAAAACTCAAGGCTGCTCATACGGGCCACTACATAAAAGCAGAACTTCTTACTACAACTTCTGATTTCATGGTGTCTTCCTGAGAAACCCACCCATCCAATACATTCTCACACATATAAAATCGTGTGGGGACTAGTAAGCTGGGCTTCAGCATTTCTAAAAAAAAAAAAATCTAAATTATTAACAGTGTTGCCAAATTAGTTTCGGTCCAGTTATTGTCCAGCAGGCAATAAAGAGACAAGGCAGTGTCTGAGATAGAATGTCAGACCAGGTCTCAGGAGAATTGAGTTCAAATCTCTCGTTAGCCTTGGAAAAGTGTGTGTGTGTGTGTGTGTGTGTGTGTGTGTGTGTGTGTGTGTGTGTGTGTGTGTGTGTGTGTGTGTGTGTGTGTGTGTGTGTGTGTGTGTGTGTGTGTGTGTGATAATGATAAACCACTCGCTTGCTGTACGTCAGATCCAACTTGACAGCACATCAAGGCGGGGGGTAAGCAATACATGGTATTTCTTCTGTCTCCAACTGTCTGCCACATTTATTTCCAGCTTTGTCCCATCCATACCATCACTCCTCTTAATTTCTTCTTCTTGACTATGGAGTGTCCAACATTAGTCAGACTTATTTTATGCCATTAAAGGTTTCTTAAACTTGAACTTTAAGTATAAGTGTACAGGAAGGAAGCTTGTCATCACTCACACTGAAACATTGAATTATACACAGTGACCTGATAACAGTCTTCCCCTCACATAATAAAAATTAGTAGACACTTGGTTTTTCCTGAAGGGTTTGGAGACATTGGTAAGTGGTAGTATGGAATATAAATAAAAGAAATAAAAAGGGTAGGGTTAATACCATTTCAGCTTTCTTATATTTATCATACTCATTTTTTTCTTTTTGGAAACTTCTATTTCTTGTGCTACCGTTTTAATTTCAAATGCATTTATTATGTCAGTTTTACTTATAGAAAGAAAGGGTCATGAAAGATGCCACACCTAATTATTTAAAATTTCCCAAGCTGCTACTTCTTCTTCCTTGCTATCAAGTTGCTTCTGGCTTTACAATTGTATGAATTAATGATAATCATAATACAGTGGACCCTTGTATAGCTTGTATAACATAAAATTTGTACAACATAAAAAATTCCGGAGATAGGGGAAATTTGCTTAACATAATTGCCTATGGGGAAAATCCGTACAACATAAAATGGGATTACTCCATTTTCAATGCATTCCTATGGGAAATTTGTATAAAGGAAAATTTGCTTAACATAATTTCATTTGGAACGAATTAATTCCTTTATAAAAGGTACCACTGTATCTTCCTTTTCAGTTTTAAAGTTATGCAATTGTTCCATATGCAGCATTTTTGTCTTTTTAATATTCAAATGTAATCCTGTTTTAGCATTTTCTTCTTTTACCTTCAAAAATAATTGCTTCAACTCCTTGCTGTTGAGTTTGGTCCTTAGGTGCTGGACTTGGTTGAATCGATGCCTGATTCAACAATTAAACTTCCTCATAACAGCTACTAGAAATCCTGATCAATACAGCTAATGATGAAGGCTTTGGGGAGTTTTAGTCCAAGAACATCTGGGAACCCAAGCTGGGGAGCCACTTTCTCCCCAGTTTTAAGAAAACACTTTCAGGTTTTAAGAAAAGAAAAATAAAAGAAGTCAAACATTTTGACAACTTACAGACTAATTGCTTTATTTTAATGTTAGCTTTCATAGACAAGTCCCCTTCTTCCGACATAAGAGTCCTAGAAGATATTCCAAACAATCTATAACACTGCATTTCAACTAGAACCCAGTCTTCCTAGGTACTCATCTGCACTGCTCATATCTTATTAATCCCACACCTGAGTTCTTGTGCATTTATGTAAACAACTTACTAACAAGGAGTAGGTTTTTCCCAGACAATGTTATACATATTAAAGTGTTTTTCTGTGTATAAGGCTATATTTTTGTCTTACATTTTTAGACTAAAAATTGAGGGTCGTCTTATACATGGAAGTAAGCCAAAGAGAGAACTGTGCAGTTGTGGAACTGTAATTTTGGGTTGGAAAATTTGGGTTCATCTTATTTATTTATTTATTTATTTGTTTGTTTGTTTGTTTGTTTATTTGTTGCATTTATACCCCGCTTATCTACATAGTGTAATCTAAGCGGCTTACAAGGCTACCAAAGCCATAGAAATTACAATAAAGGCACAAGTAAAGCAAATAGTAATAGCAATAAAACAGAAGGTTAAAAACCCTTATGGCACCTCAATCAATGTACAGTGGTAGATAAAAACAAATTGCGATGGCGGGAAAAAAAAACACTCAGTTAAGGATCGCTGAAGGCCTCCCGGAAAAGATAGGTCTTTAACGCCTTCCGGAAGGCCAGCAGGGACTCTGCAGAGAGCACTTCACTGGGGATGGAATTCCAGAGGCTGGGGGCCGCCACTGAGAACGCCCGGGTCCGAGTACTCGTCCTCCGGGCTTCACGAGGAGTGGCGACCCGAAGCAAGTGCGCTCGCACCTGCCGAACGGGACGGGCCGAGGTTGATCGCTGAGCGATACACTCTGCCAGGTAGTCCGGTCCCAAGCCATGGAGGGTTTTATAAACTAAAACCAAGACCTTGAATCTAATCCGGGCTGCAACGGGCAACCAGTGCAGGCGGGCCAGGACTGGGGTGATGTGGTCATAGCGACGCACACCAGCCACCAGCCTGGCCGCTGCATTCTGTACCCGCTGCAGACGCCGGAGAAGAGTCAAGGGCAACCCCATGTAGAGGGTGTTACAGTAGTCCAGCCTCGAGATCACCAGAGCTTGGACCACTGTTCTCAGAGAGCTTGCGTCCAGGTACGGGCGGATCTGGGCGATCCGACGGAGATGGTAATAGGCGGACCTGGTCACCGACGCCACCTGGGACTCCATAGCAAGCGCCGGGTCCAGGAGCACACCCAGATTCCGTGCCCTCTCCGCGAGCTGCAGGGAAACTCCCCCCAGACAGGGGAGAGGGCCACCGTACCCCGACGGCGAGCTCCCGAAGAACATGACCTCTGTCTTCTCGGGGTTGAGCTTAAGCCTGTTCACCCCGGTCCAAGCCAGCACGGCCTCCAGGCACCCGTCGAGGATCCTCACAGCTTCCACAGCAGAGGTGGTAAAGGAGAGACAGAGCTGCGTGTCATCAGCGTACTGATGACAGCAGACTCCAAAACTCCTGATGACCCCCGCCAACGGCCTTACGTAGATGTTAAACAGCATGGGGGACAGAGACGACCCCTGTGGAACCCCACAAGGGAGAATCCGAGGGGCCGATAACTCCCCCCCATGCTGCACGTACTGTCGACGGCCCTCCAGGAAGGAACGGAGCCAACTGCGAGCAGTGCCTCCAATTCCGACCTCAGAGAGCCGGTCCAGCAGGATACCGTGGTCGATGGTATCAAAGGCCGCTGACAGATCCAGGAGGACCAACAGGGTAGAGCAACCCCTGTCGGCCGCCCGGAGAAGGTCATCTTGCAGGGCGACCAAAGCTGTTTTGGTACCCCGGCGAGGCCTGAACCCGGACTGGCATGGATCGAGGCACTGCCGATCCTCCAGGTATGACTGCAGCCGGACCGCCGCCATCCTCTTGATCACCTTCCCCATAAACGGGACATTGGCGATTGGGCGATAATTTGTTAAATTGTCCACCGCCAGGCCAGGTTTTTTCAGTATGGGCTTTACCACTGTCTCCTTCAGACGAGAGGGAAAAAACCCCTCGCTGAAGGAGGCGGTGGTGATGGCAGAAGCCCATTCGGCCATAGTCCCTCTGGCAGCTCTAATAAGCCAGGCAGGGCAAGGGTCGAAAGGAATGGAGGCAGGCCGGCAATGCGCCATAGCTCTGGAGGCCTCAACAGCAGGAACAGGCCCAAGCGCATCCAACCGAGGCGACGAAGGCGGACCAGCAACTGGGGATGTTGGGGCAGGACCACTGCAACCGGAGTCAAAGCCGGCACAGATGGCCTCTATTTTAGTTCGAAAAAAGGCTGCAAATTGCTCACTACTGGACTCAGTAGGAGGAGGCCTGGCCAGACTAGGATTGCTGAGGTCCCGAACCACCCGGAAAAGCTCCGCCTGGCGGTTCGAGGCCTCAGCAATTCTCAGGGAGGTAAAAGATGTTCTAGCCTCCCTGATCGCATTGGTGTAGCGACTAGACTGGGCATCAAGAGCAGCCTTACTCAGTGCCGTCCGGGTTTTCCTCCAGCTGCACTCTAACCTCCTCCTCTCCTGCTTCATAGCCCTAAGCTCCCCCGTGAACCATGGGGAGGGCCGGGCTCGGCAACGGAGGAGGCGCTTGGGGGCGATCCGGTCTATGGTGTGGATAGCTGTTTCATGCCAAAGATTAGCCACATCCTCGGCCGGATCGTCAGACATACCACCAGGTAGTCCCCCGAAGAGCTCACCGAACCGCTGAGGGTCCATGAGCCTCCGGGGGCGGGCCAAAACAGAGGGCCGGTGGTCCCCGCGGGGAGGGGCCCGAATCGCCAGGGAGAATGAGAGCAGGTGATGTCCATGACACAGGAAGGGAGACAAGGTCCCCCACCTCCAGACATGAATCCCCCGACATGGAGGTAAAGACCAGATCCAGGGTGTGACCAGATCTGTGGGTGGGGCATAAAACATGCTGGGACAGACCCATGGAAGCCATGGATTCCATGAACTCCAGAGCTGCACCAGAAAGTTCACCGTCCGCATGCACGTTGAAGTCACCCGCAACCAATAGGCGCGGGGACCTCAACAGGGCAGCGGCGATGAACTCCGTGAGCTCCGGGAGGGATTGTGCAGGGTTGCGGGGAGCTCGGTAGCCCAGCACAATGCCAAATCTGTCCCGCTGTCCCACCAACAGATGAAGGACTTCTAACCCCTGGCTAACCAATGTCGAGGCCCTGCTAACACAAAAAGAGTCCCTGTAGACTATGGCGGCTCCCCCCCCCCTTTTGACCACCCAACCTTCCCACTCCCTCTACCAGATACCCAGGTGGACACAACAGGGAGAGTGCGCCCCCCCTCCATGCCCACCCAGGTCTCGGTAATGAATGCCAGGTCGGGCTTCTCATCCGCGATGGTGTCATAAATAATAGGGATTTTATTGTGTACCGACCTGGCGTTCATCAGGATACAGGCAAGGTTGGGGGTGCTGGCGGGATGTCTACCGGGCACGTGGCAGTGAGCCGAGGGGTCAGAACGAGGGAGAGACACGAGTTGTCTGACCCGAGTTCTTCTTGTCTGACAAACCCAACGGCTACGAGCGTACCGCCCACGGCCCATCACCGTCGGTATGTGAGCCCCTGCGCTCATGGCAAAAAAAGAAAAAAGAAAAAGAAAAAAAAGAGAGGAAAGGAGAAAGAGAAAGAGAAAAAAAAGAAAAAAAGCTACTACTGTGAGCTAAAAATACACACAATGCAGTGCTAAACTACTACAGAAGCCACAAGACTACAAAACAACGTTTACTATACAATAGTACAAAAATAAAATAACAAAACAGCAATACTACTATAAATAAGAGACAATACACTACAACAAACTACTACATCAGTAACAGGCAGCAATCCGCCTGTAAACAGACGTCTTATAGTTTTCTCCCTATGCCTAGAAAAAGTGGACTGCATTGATTATCAGAGAAAAGAGAGAAAGAAAAGAAAAGAAAAGAAAAGAAAAAAGAAAAGAAAAGAAAAGAAAAGAAAAGAAAAGAAAAGAAAAGGAGTTAGGTTAAAAATCTTAATTAATATTAATATCAATATGAAAATGGGACTGGGGGAAAAAAAGAATAGACCACACTCTGGTGGATTCTGGCTCCTTTATTTGTCCACTGCTTCTTTACAAACCTGCAATCACAATTCAAGTGTTACACCAAGTTAAAAAAGGAACAACTTCTATTCTATCATTATGAAACATGATATGAAGACTATCCATGGGAGAAGCCAGATAACAGCAGGCAGAGCGTCAGCAATTTAAACAAACAAAAACTAAATAGTGTAGGATATGCATTTGCTGTATAATGAAGACAGACCAAAATGAATAAAGACCCATGGAAAATGTGACTTCTCTGACCCCTTTTACCAACAAAAAGCTACCTTAATAATGTGAAACAGTTCAAAAATTCAGACAGCCTGCTCAAGTGTGCTTTTCCTTTCTTTAACAAAAATTCATTTTAACACAAGGAGGTTTTAAAAGTTCTCATTTTCTTTGATGGAAAGAGAGGGGGAAATGTGTGAGACACTTGCATGTTAAACTGAGCAGGATATTTGTACATAATGAAGACAGTCCAAGATGAGGGAAAGAACTGGACAATGTTGTATTCATTTATTTAATATTTTTAGGCCACCCCTTACAGCCAAATCCTGAAATGGCAGATTCCGCCATATAAATATAGAATAGTAACACAAACAAAACCACCATAAAAATAAAATAAAAAGCAGCATTAAAAACGGGTTCCATGTGGCTTTCACATCACAAGTGTAAGGCAGAGGCATGTCAAAATCATGATGGATCAAAAAAGGAATCTCCAACAGTGATCATCACCATTAGAAAGACATTGCTTCTGCTTGTGTAACAGGGTGCCTCACTGCACAAATTGCCACTCATGCCACAGTGTTCAATACAAGTTGCTTGACACAATCAGATCCGGGCTATGGTGTGATGTGGAGCCACCTCTGAACAGAATGTAAGCATAAAGATGTCTACGTGTTCTAGGCATTTAGGAGAACGGCTTCCAGCCAAAGTCCAGAGTAGGCTAACCTCCCTGAGAAACTTTGGTGCTAGATTGGTCGCCACCAGAACAACTAAGACCATGTAGGAATCATGCATTAAACTCCACCTATCCCACACCACAAGAGAGGAAATCTTTACCAATAGGAAGAGGGTCTGCTTATACCCCACAATAGACATCTGCTACACACCTAAGGAGACAATTCTTAAAGGCTCAAGACACAGGGCCTAGGACTCTAAGCAGTGTTGGGTCAGCAATCTCCATTTATAGGATTTCTTTATTTCTACTTTGTTGAGAGTTGTTACAGTTACAAATAGCAAAACCTGATGAAACATTGCCTCCCCCATTAATTGCCCCGTTAACCTGCTGCAGGTGTCACGTGCAGCCTGTCTTCAACTGCTTTGAGTCACATGCTTTTTATGTAGCTTTAAACTTATTCTTGTCAGGACATGATAGTTTAGTTTAGATCACAGTAGGTGCATTTGTGCCCCTAATGTGACCTGCTAGGAATCTCTCAGACATTTATGCCCAGGATCAGACAAGAGCTCTGAACAGAAAATGGTGTTGGTGTTTAATGCTGGCAGAGAACCACAAGGAGTCAACAGCATCTGAAAGGCACAAATCTGCATTCCCCCCCCCCAAAAAAACACTGCCCAAGTAGCCTGCAATAAGGAAGATACTCTGGACTTCTCCTCATCATCCCCAAACCTTGTAATGGTGTGGTGAAGTAATGGTGTAGTAATGGTGGTGAAGAGTCTTTTCCCAAACTCAGATCCTGAATGTTTGGCAGTTCAAAGACCTCCCTTTTGTATGGCATATGGAGCAAAGACCTACTTGGCTCAGCTAGAAAGGGACAGAACCATTAGTTCCACTATAAAATCATGGGTTGCTACTACCTACTTCCGGCAGTTGGTATGGCTGCATGAACTAATACTAACACTAACTGTTTCAAACTCAGTTCTGGCTTTTTGATCTCTGCTGGATAATCCCTGTAGGACCAGAAGTCTAAAATCCTGTTCTCACTCTTAAGCTCCCCTCTGTAAGAAGCCAGGGGATCATTTGTTAAATTGGCTGTGGTTTTACTTCTAGAATTAATTCATAGAATCTGGAGGACCAAGCAGAAAGTTGGGTAGAAGGAGCTGATCACAACAAAACGGCAAGCCAAAGTTAGACTTCAACCATGAGCTTTTATTTATTTATTTATTTATTTATTTATTTATTTATTTATTTTATTTGTTGCATTTTTATACCGCCCATCTTCCAGATGGAACTCTGGGCAGATTACAATCAAAAATTTTGATTTCCAAAGAAGAAAAGCACATGTCATACCTTCTTTGCACTTGCTTAGTACTTATTTTATTAGACATGTCCCTCTACTCTGTCACGATAAGTAGGAATCGAAACTAACAATATTGTCCTCCTATGTCACATACATACACCTAATCAGGCCACTGGCTCCTCCATAGCTCTTAATATTTCCATAGTAGACATTGATAATGGCCAGTAAATTACATTGTGACTTCTTTCTTGTACTAGGCTACTTCTCCTAATTAGAGCCTTGCATGCCAATACTTTATGTACAGTTAGATGCTCTCAGAATGGCAAACTAACTCAACCCTTCAAAACAAATAAAGGAGTGAAGCAGGGCTGCATTCTGGCCCCAACACTTTTCAACCTCTTCCTAAATGACTTAGCTCCTAATCTGCGGAATGTGAATAGCCACTGCCCAAAACTGGGTCAGACACAAGTTCCATTGCTTTTGTACGCCGACGACGCAATACTTCTCTCTCGCACTAGGATAGGTCTTAAATGCTTACTTAATGGTGCCACGGACTATTTCTTAGCCAATAAATTGGAGGTCAATTACTCCAAATCTAAAATAATGGTCTTTGCGAGAAAATGGACTGCCCACAAATGGCTTTGTAAGGGTAGTGTTATAGAGCAGGTAAAGTCATTTAAGTACCTGGGTGTTCACTACAACTATAGGCACACCTGGTTCTCCCATCGCAAGTATGTCCTAAATTCAAGCAAGATCTCTGCTAGCGCAATCTCACGATTCTTTTTAGCTATAGCAATCGGTATGTACCAGCTTCCTGACAATATTTAAGGCCAAAACCCTATCTCAAATCTTATATGCATCACCAATTTGGTATAAAGCTATAGATCGCACAGTGGAGAGTATTCAAGCCTCTTTTTGAGAAGAATCCTAGGCCTCCTAAATGTGTCCCATACGCTGTTCTTTGCTTAGAAACTGGCATGATAAAGGCTGAAGACCTTGGCCAGATTAAGAGCTATTAAATTCTGGCTTGGAATCCTTTACAACCCAGTTCATACCCATTTATTATATCAACTTTTGATAGATCCTGACCTCCCAGTCGAGATCTCCGATGTTCTTACCACTCTTAAAGTAGCGGGATTGGACATTGAGCAGCTTGGCATGTTAAGTCAATCTGAAGCATATAGGACTATTAAAGACAGGCTATTGAACATCGAATGGCAGGAACTGTGCAGCAAAGCCAATACCACCAGCTCCCCACTTCAATTTAACATCCCAGTCCTACCTGGGAAGCCTTCTTTTTTCTGACTTACCTAACATGTCCCGAAGCACGCAGAGCCTATTCACTTGCCAGATGCAATTCCTTCCCCTCGGCACTATTGTCAGGCAGGTTCAATGGAATCCCTTACTCCCAGAGGATCTGTCCATGTCAAACTAATGCTGTTGAAACGCTTGAACACATCTTCTTTCATTGCCCAACTCACAATGCACTTCGTAAGAAATATCTATCCTCGATCCTCGATAGAATGCAAGGGTGGGAAGGCTTGGTTAAGCTTAGGTTCCTTCTCTCTACGCAAGTCACCTCTTATCTGGATGAGGTGGCCTCCTTTGCCTCTGAAATTATAGCAGCACGAGGATCTGGGCTTCCCTATTCCCCATCTCATTGGCTTAAGTAGTTAATGCATATATTAGAATCACCAGTTCCATGTTTGATTACCCTCCTTGCTGTACCTCATTTTCTCTTGTTGTGTTGTTTTATTTTATTTTAATGCCAATAAAGGTTGATTTGATTTGATTTGATTTGATTCTTTCTTGTATTGAAAGAAATATTGTATTGTTTGTTACTGCTTTCTTGTGTTCCATTTTGCTCTGTATTATGGGGTCTTATCAGACAATACAGCCTACTCTTCATTAGAAACAGAGTTCCTTTGAAAGGTATAAGACATTTGTTAGTCCTAGCATGAGTTTTCCTCATCTCCTCAGGATGTAACTTATCTTAGTTTTGGTTTATGTGGCAAAACAAGAGCTTTCTTTGGAAATCAAATTGCTTAGGCATGAAGCATTGAAAAAATGCATAAATTGCAGAAAAGCATATTAACGTCTAACTGTGAGCGGGTGTGTCAAGTAGCTTTATCCTCAGTTGACTCATCCCTCTTGTATTTTGCCCCCTGCCTAAAAATTTGCTTTGGCTCCCTGATCTTCCTTTGGATAGATGTTTCAGGTTAAGCCTGCAATCTATTCTTCCGCTAAGTTGGTCTTTTTTGGATTTGCTAAAGAACGCTTTCCAAAATTCAGTTCCACCTTTGCTAGGATTAATACTTCATCTCCTTGTTTACTCAACCCTCTACAGTCTTCTGTTCACTTTATAGACCATAGAGAAATTTACTGGAGGTGGGGGGGGGGGAGAACAGCAGGTACCTTCATTTAAATAGAATTGAAGTATGTTTCCCCCCTAAAATCACACAACACCTCCCTTAAAAATCACAGGAATCTGGTTCTGATTAAATGGTGGCACCTTAAGTTATATTTAAGGACGACAAGTAGAATTAAATTCATAGGAAGTGTTGAGAAGATAAATATGCGTTTGCAACTACTAGCATGAGTTCATAAGCACTGCGCTTGGTGAGGAACACATATCGCTGTACGGAAATACTGCTGAGCCATCACAACCAAGGTTTTCAAATGCACCAGAGTTTCCAGATTATTTTGGCTGGATTTATTTAAGAGGTGGGCCAAGCAAGCACTTTTCCAAGTCTAGAATGTCATGGATCTGGATGGGGGTCCTGCTGCAACAGTGTGTGTGGTAAGCTGACAAACAGGAAAAAGGGATAGTGGGCGGGGAAGAAAGATTTATTTAAGCACACCAAACTGCCAGGTACTCTGAAGAGCATTCTGTCCATTCAATCAAAATATATGCATATAAGCCTATTATATTTTCCAAGTCAAGTTTATTTGGCTTCTGCAGTGCCTTTAACACTTTGAACAATTTAGGCAAGTCCATGGAAATTACTGGGAGCATCGAAGTAGCACATTTTGTTTGTAGAGAAAAGGATTTGCTGTTCTCTGCTTTTTTTGGACCCAAAGCACACCACACTGAAGATGAACTCTGTCCTTAAAAAGAGAAAACATTTTCAGAAGTTACAAAGCTTCTGTCCCTGTTTAGAGGGTAATGAAATAGCTGAACAAACTGCATAGATTGAACGGGCCAATTTTCTTGGTCTGGTTTCTTTTACTCTGTTTGCGACAGGGAGGGTGGCCAACCATTTAGAAGGACACAACAGGCAAGCATATAAAATTAAAAAAATCCTACAACATCATAAAAGGCAAAGGTGAAACTATGTCACTTATGTCATGAGAAAGGGAAAAAATACAAATATTTGTTACAGCTAATCATTCAAAGGAAAATAAAGGGAGAAAAACGAACAGAGAGAACTTAATGTCTAAAACTTTGGAGACTATTTTGGATGCAACACAACGTCATTTGTTAGAGCTGCCACACTGGACGTCGGTATACCTCAGGCAGTCCTTCCCAATTTTGGGTCTCTAGATGTTCTTGTACTACAGCTTCTAGAAACCCCAGTCACCAGAGCAAATGGTGAAGGCTTCTGGGATTTTTAGTCCAAAAACACCTGGGAACTAGAGATAGGAACGAAATGAAAATATAGCATTTAATTTTGATTCCCCCCCCCCGTTTGTAATGAATTTTTTATTTTTTTCAGAATGAAACAAAACTGAATGATTTGTTAATGGCTCCCATCGATCCTAAGGTCAGCAAAATTGCAGGGTAGCTTCTTTGGACTCTTCCCTGTAAGCCTCCCAAATTTGGAGCAGTTTGGGGTTCAGGAGGCTGAGTTATTAAACTCCAAATGCCCCCCCAGCAGAAAATTATTTCTAATTGAGTCGGGAAAAAAGCTAATAGCCCTCTGTGGGGGAGCGATTAACTGTTTCCTGACTCAATTAGAAATGATTTTCTCCTAGGGGAACATATCTGATAAAATATTTCCCCGAAAATAGTGATCCCTTGCATCTAGCAGCATGGAAATCAATTGCAAAAGTGCTGTATGACACACACTGGCAATACAGGGGTTAAGCAAGGGGAAGTAATAAATTGACCTATTGCCCAGGCGGAGCATGCACAGCACTTTTCCAATTACTGCTGGGGGGATCCTCTTTGCAGTTGAATACCTCAGCCCCCTGAACCACAAATATCTCCAAATTTGGGGGCTTACAGGGAAGAGATTAAGGAAGCTCCCCCATTTTGTTTGCCGAATCAAAAAAGGTGGTTTGTTTCATCATGAAATTGCTTATATCATTTCATTTTGTAACAAAACAATTCATTACATAATAAAACTACAAATCAGTGTTTTGTTTTTCACTTGGTGCTCATCTCTACTGGGAACCCAAGGTCCATTCTGTTGTATGTGTGAGAGATGAATATCTTATTGTCAGAGTATGTATCTCCTCCTCATTCTGAAGACTTGTGGCAGTCATGTATCTGCATACCAGACAGGTATAGGACAGTGCTGTAAATGAGTTCTGGTGGTTCATGGAGGGCTTTTATCTCCAGTGTCTTGGTAAATCTACAGAATTTGCCTTCTATTCATTTTTCCCATGGAATGAAACACCTAAAATTGCCTTGTCGAAAACTATGACTACCTGCTGATCCTGGCTTTCGCTGTCCAAGTAGCCTATAGGTTTCATGCAGGATACAGATAGTTGTGAGTTTGGTAGAAGCTGAGGCTTATATTTTCAGCATAGAAGATGAAATGTCCAT
Source organism: Phrynocephalus forsythii (assembly GCA_029282475.1). Lineage (NCBI taxonomy): Eukaryota > Metazoa > Chordata > Lepidosauria > Squamata > Agamidae > Phrynocephalus > Phrynocephalus forsythii. The sequence continues at coordinate 61,394,896 of JAPFRF010000002.1, forward strand.
GTATTTCCTGTTATAGCGTGGGATTTTAACCCAGTGATTTCAGCTCTTAGACAAGCAGGCAGGAGGCAGCTTCGTCAAGTAACATTCTTTATTCAAGGCAGAGCAGAACTGAAGACTGAGGGGAGGGAAGCTACATTTATAGGGACGGCGAGCAGGCTAGAGAAGGATACATTTTGGAGGGAACAATTTCCAGCAATCACAAAGCTGCCTTTTGGTGGGAACCAATAAAACTAAGGATCCAAATGCTGTAACTTAAATGAACCAACAGTAACTGTTCCTTCTAGACAGGAAGGCAGTTACTTTACCCTAGTCATATTCATACAACCATAATAATGATATGATTCAACTCAGAGTGAACTGAATCAATACACAACATTTCCTACTCCCAGCATGCCTTGGGGCTGCTTTGGATTAAGCACTGTGTCATCACATCACATAACAAGCCATATTAAAATCCAACAGGCCTAGAAAGCAGTGAAATACTCTAGTTTGCAATACATAGCCAAGGCCCTACAAGCACATGTGTCTGTGTCTGTGTCTGTGTGTCTGTGGAGGGAGAAATGGAGAGACAAAAGGAGAAAGAGTGGTTGTGATCTGTGATGTGATGTTATACACAGAGGAGTCTGTTTCTGAGTGGAAAGTTGGAGGATATGAACTCAACATTTTTATTAAAATTCCATGTAAAGTTGTAAATGCCTTTCTGTTCCCTTCATTCTGAAATTATACAGGCACTGGGGTAACAGTAGCCTGAATTCACAACATCTGGATTTCAGTCCAGTCACTGAAAGTAATTAATGATCCCCCATTACCATGGCAACTCTGATGGTATTACAAAAGTAGAGCATACTTTCAATGGACAGAACAGCACATGGGGTCGGACAGCTGATGGGCCTTAGCTTTGAGATCCCAGGTTTAGAGTGGTGGCAGGACTATTCGGAAGCCTGCAAAGCAGCGCAGTTGTATTAGTTCTTTCCAACAACAAAAAGATTTTAAAACGTGTTGGTCTCGTGTTACAAAAATATTCTGGGATCCTCAATTTACTAGAAGAAATTGTTGAGAGAAACTGTTTTTATGAAGGGAAGGAGGGGCTCAATATATTTTGCTGGCTGAGGTGGGACAGCATACGTCATCCCACCCATATGCCCAGTGCAAGGTGAAGAGCACCTAAAGCCAGCCAAGCTATTCTGGCACACGAGGGAGAACATCTCTCAAACCCCTTCTCTCCACTGTTGGCAATAGCAATGTAATGTTAACAACCGGAGTAACCAACCATGTGCTACCTTTTTAGTGACATCTATTTTCTGCAGTCAGAGGTAGCTGCTTCACTCTGCCTAAGAGGAGGCCTGCTCCTCCTCTTTAGGAGATTCCTGATATATCTCGCACCAAAAGTTTTTAGAAATTCTTTTTCTGCTGACTCCTACACACCCTTTTATAAAACCATATTTTTCAAGTGCAATTCAAACAAAATGGTTGCCACCACTGCTTTAGTCTCTGTGTCCTCTTAAAGAGCTATAACTGATTTGAGCAGGGAGCAGTTTTGAAAAAGAATTTTCCATCCCAAAATCCACCCTGAACTGAGTCCCACTGAAATCTGTGCAAAGAAACATAATGTAAACCACCTGTCATATCATTTTCACTCTCACCATGTGACCTCAGTATGTGCTTGAAAAAATCTTTTGAATTATCCTCTATTGCATATGCATATTGCAATTGCAATTTCAATTTGCATATGAAAAAGGCAAATGCCATGTCATGATGGTGCCACTTAGCTGCAGAAGTTTGCACAGACTTTTCAACTTCTGATTTACCTCCCCACTCTCCCAATGGGACACTTTTTAAAAATCCCCAGAGTTTCTAACTGGAAAATAATTCCACATGTCTGATCATTAACAGCATATCAATTTCTTTTAGAGATACAAATACTAACAAACTGTTAATTACCTCTTTTACCACTGAGGCTTCCCTAAAAGCCAAGAAAGAAAGAAAGAAAGAAAGAAAGAAAGAAAGAAAGAAAGAAAGAAAGAAAGAAAGAAAGAAAGAAAGAAAGAAAGAAAGAAAGAAAAAGACCCACCAGTGGTGTTAGTGGAAGAAATAAGATCTGTGCTGCAGAAATAATAAATTTACATTCTCATATATGAATCATGACATTGAGATGATATGACAAAAATAATTTAATGTTTGGAGCCATATTTGTGGGAAAATTCAGCCCTCCAGATGTTGAGGAACTACATTGCTTGCTTGTGTGTGTGTGTGTGTGTGTGTGTGTGTGTTGTCATTACAGTCGTGACCGACTCTTCACTCTTCCCATGTCTATGGGGTTTTCTTGGCAGGAATTCTGGAGTGGTTTGCCAGTTCCTACTCCAGGTGTCTACGGCACATGGTATTGGCAGTCTCCCATCCATGTACTAACCAGGGCTGACTCTGCTTAGCTTCCAAAATCAGGTGAGATTGGATGTGCTTAGGGCATCTAGGCAGCTCACACTGCTTACTACTGGTCATAATGGAGAGTCACAAATCCTCCAGCTATAGTCAATCTTTTTCCTAATATTTTCACAGACATTTGTCTTTCCACATAAAATGTCTAACCATCAGTGGAACACTTTCAAACTTTTCAACAAACTCTTTTGACTGATCCATTAAGAGATCCTTATAACACTTGGAACTATCTTATTACAGTAGTTCTAAAATCACCCTGATAGGTATTAACCTGGATTTTCTGACTAATTGTGGAGAAACTCAACTTTACCATATTATCCATCAAACAATCCTCGATATGGAAATTCTGGCAGCTGATTCAAATATAATCTGGTCACCCTGTTTATATGGTTTAGATCCCCCCTTTCCATATCTGGCACCAACTATTTTTCCAATCTTACTAATCCATTATGGTGCTGGGCATTTAAGTTAGCCAGATTGAACATCTTCCCCTCTGCTGTCCTATCTGGCAGGTATTTATTTATTTATTATTTATTTATTTATTTATTATATTTATATCCCGCTTATCTTCAATGTGAACTCTAAGCGGCTTACAACAATGGACTACAAGTATTACAAAAACAGAACAAAAAGCAATATGCATTAAAGACAGATAAAACAGCATTACATACAAAAAAAATAAAAAAAATAAAACCTAGAGGCACCTCAACAAATCATTAAAACCTAACATTATACGATGGCGAAGAGGAAAAAAATTAAAAATTAATTAATTTAAAAAAATTAATAATGATCGCCAAAGGCCTCCCGAATAGATGGGGTTTTAAAGCCTTCCGGAAGGCCAGCAGGGACTCTGCAGAGCGCACTTCAGGGGGATGGAGTTCCAGAGGCTTATTTCTAGCGGGCCTCTCGAGGGGTGCGCCTGCCGAACGGGCCGGGCCAGGTGGATCGCTGAGCGATACGCTCTGCCAGGTAGTTGCCATGGAGGGTTTTATAAATAAACCAGGACCTTGAATCTAATCCGGGCCGCAACGGGCACCAGTGCAGGCGGGCCAGGACTGGTGTGATGTGCTCGTGGCGACGCACACCCCCACCAGCCTGGCCGCCACATTCTGGACCCGCTGCAGGCGCCGGAGAAGATTCAAGGGCAACCCCATGTAGAGAGCATTTAGTTCGAGATTGGACCACTGTTCTTATTACGGGCGGATTTATCCGACGGATTTATTGGTACGCCACCTGGGACTCCAATCCAGGAGCACACCCAGACCTATTTATGGAGGGGGATCCCCTCCATTATTTGCTCCCAAAGAACATAACCTCCGTCTTCTCGGGGTTGAGCTTATCCAAGCCAGGACGGCCTCCAGGCACCCGTCGAGAACTTCCACAGCTTCCACAGCAGAGGTGTTAAAGGAGAGATAGAGCTGCGTGTCATCAGCGTACTGATGACAGCAGACTCCAAAACTCCTGATGACCCCGCCAACGGCCTTACATAGATGTTAAACAGCATGGGGGACAAACCCCACAAGGGAGAACAAGGGGCCAATAACTCCCCCCATGCTGAACATACTGGGGCCGGCCCTCCAGGAAGGAACGGAGCCAACTGCGAGCAGTGCCTCCGATTCCAACCTCAGAGAGCCGGTCCAGTAGGATAGTATCAAATGACAGATCCAGGAGGACCAACAGGGTAGAACAACCCCTGTCGGCCGCCCGGAGAAGGTCATCTTGCAGGGCGACCAAAGCTGTTTCGGTACCCGACGAGGCCTGAACCCGGACTGGCAAGGATCGAGGCACTGCCGATCCTCCAGGTATGACTGCAGCCGGACCGCCGCCACCCTCTCGATCACCTTGCCCATAAACGGGACATTGGCGATGGGACGATAGTTTGTTAAGTCATCCACCGCCAGGCCAGGTTTTTTCAGAATGGGCTTCACCACCGTCTCCTTCAGACGAGGGGGAAAGACCCCCTCACTGAAGGAGGCGGTGGCGATGGCTGAAGCCCATTCGGCCATGGTCCCTCTGGCAGCTCTAATTAGCCAGGCAGGGCAAGGGTCGAAAGGGTGGAGGCAGGCCGGCAATGCACCATAGCCTTGGAGGCCTCGACAGCGGAAACAGGCCCAAGCGCATCCAACCGAGGCGACGAAGGCGGACCAGCGACTGGGGATGGCGGGGCAGGGCCACTGCAACCGGAGTCAAAGCCGGCACGGATGGCCTCTATTTTAGTTCGAAAAAAGGCTGCAAACTGCTCACTACTGAACTCAGTAGGAGGAGGCCTAGCCAGACTAGGATTGTTGAGGTCTCGAACCACCCGGAAGAGCTCCGCCTGGTGGTTCGAGGCCTCAGCAATTCTCAGGGAGTTAAAAGATGTTCGAGCCTCCTGATCGCGTTGGTATAGCGACTAGTCTGGGCATCAACAGCAGCCTTACTTAAACGCCGTCGGGTTTTTCTCCAGCTGCGCTCTAGCCTTCTCCTAACCTGCTTCATTGCCCTAAGCTCCCCGTGAACCATGGGAGGGGTTTTGCAATGGAGAAGGCGCTTGGGGGCGATCCGGTCGATGGTGTTGGCAGCTGTTTCATGCCAGAGATTGGCCATTACCTCAGCCGGAGCGCCAGTCGTACCACCAGGAAGGCCCCCGAAGAGCTCACTGAACCGCTGGGGGTCCATAAGCCTGTGGGGGCGGGCCAGAACTGAAGGCCGAAGGTCCCCGCGGGGAGGGGCCGGGATCGCCAGGGAGAATGAGAGCAGGTGATGGTCTGTCCATGACACAGGGAGGGGAACAATGTCCCCCACCTCCAGACACGAGTCCCCCGACATGGAGGAAAAAACCAGATCCAGGGTGTGACCGGACCTGTGGGTGGGGCATAAAACATGCTGGGACAGACCCATGGACGCCATGGATTCCATGAACTCCAGAGCCACCCCAGAGAGTCCATCACCTGCATGCACATTGAAGAACCAAAAGCCGTGGGGACCTCAGAGTGCAGCTGCAATGAACTCTGTGAGCTCTGGAAGGGATTGTGCAGGGTTGCATATAACCCAGCACAATGCCAAATCTGTCCCGCTGTCCCACCAACAGGTGAAGTACCTCTAACCCCTGGCTAACCAGTGTCGAGGCCCTGCTAACCAAAAAAAAAAGAGTCCCTGAAAACAATAGCGGCCCCTCCCCTTTTGACCCCCAACCTTCCCACTCCCTCAACCTGATAGCCGGGCGGGCATAGGAGGGAGAGGGAAGCCCCCTCCGAGCCACCAGGTCTCGGTGATAAATGCCAGGTCGGGCTTCTCCTCCACGATGGTATCATAAATAATAGGGATTTTATTATGCACCGACCTGGCATTCATCAGGATACAGGGAAGGTTACAGGGAAGGTTGGGGGCGCTGGTGGTAGGACTCCCGGGCACGTGGCAGAGAGCCGAGGGGTCAGAACGAGGGAAAGGCACGAGTTGCCTGACCCGAGTTCTTCTAGTCTGACAAACCCAACGACTACAAGCTAACAGCCCGACAATGAATATGAGCCCCTGCTAACATGGCGAGGAAAAAAAAAAGGAAACCTACTACTGCTAACAAAACAAACAAGAAGATGCAGTACTAGACTTCAAATCAGCAAAAATAAGAATAATCAACACTATACAATAGCAATAAACAAATAGGAGCAATGTCACAAACTATTGCAATAAAAAAATATGCAAAAAGCACAACAATCAATGCAAATTAACAGCAAAATACAAACTAGTGACAACAAGTCACTAGGCTACCCACAAACAACAAGCAATAGTAGGATAGACAAAAATAATAATAAAATAGAATAACAACCAAAAACAAAATGAACTAAAATCAAATTAAAGTAACACCGATATGGGTCCACCGTCAGGGCAGATTGAACACACCTGGGGAGGGAGAGAAGGAGGGGGGAGGAGGGAGCCAAGGCCAAGTAGAAGTAGAGACTGAAAAACTTATCAGGAAGGCCAGGGAGATAGGGCTACAGGCATGGGGGAGGCCGCGGGGGGAGGGGAAAAAAAAGAAAAAGCAAGGGGCCAAGATGTCCAAACAGCCCCCCCAACCCCTATGAACCCACCAAATCCTTCCAAACCTGTCACCCAAAGCTTCTTCCAGCGACCTAGAGTTGCCGCTGCTCTCCCTGGTACCGGGGGGCAGATCGAAAGTAGCCCCCAGCCCAACAAGGCAGCCAGCCAGCGGTTGTAGAGTCCAATAGGGCAGCCCCGCAGAAAAAGACAGTTTTGTGGCCAAGCTCGCCACCTGAGTCTCCAGATGGTAAAGAAGGTGAAGCATATTGATCTCACCGACGGCCGAAAATGCCGTCCGAGCTTCCAGGGTGGAGACAGAGGGGGAAGAGTGAATGGCCGGTCTGCCGCCCGGACTACGGCTCCCACAGAGATCTCCACAAGCAGGCAGGGGCTGAGATGACCAAGAGCCCATCTCTGGTGGCCGGAAGCCACCCGAGTTCCCAACCCGGTTAGGGGCTCATGGAAGCACAAGCAAAGAACCCGTCGCCCGAGAACCTCATCTGGCAAACGATAATTCTTGACAAGGGGCGAAGGTGGAAAACGTCCCGACAGGCTGAAACGCCGCAGATGGAAATGGAAAGCAACCCCAGCCACAGCAACACAGTTCACCCTCCGCTTCTCCCCGCAGGGAAAACCCACGATGGCAGCCACCACCTCATTCTGCAAGCCTTCCAGGCCGTTGCAGACGGGCGGTCGCTCAATCTACCCCACGGGGGGCACGGGGGTGAGCAGGGCTGAAGTCGGGGCGAGAGAAGTCCCAAAAGCCGGAAAAACGGGCGTGAAGTAGCTTGCGTCCTTAATCTCCGGGAGAGCAGCCCGATAGATGGAAAATGGGCTCTGCTGGCCCTTCCGGCCAGCTCCCGAGGGAGGGCTCTGCTGGTTCGGGAGGGACCGACCCGCACTCAAAGGCGGACACTGCTGGCTCGGCGTGGTCCGGCCGTCTCCCAGAAGCTTGCGGCCAGCGAGCGGCTCCAATGCTGGTTCGGCAGCCGGCATAGCATGTGAAGCGCGGCGCACGGCAAGAGCTTGTCAAGGGGGCTCAAACCTCCAGAGAAGGATATAAAAGGTAAGTCCTCCACTCCCCAGAACGCCCTGGCGAACCCAAAGGCATTAAAAAAGATAAAAAACTAGTCTACACGGCAGCAAAAAGAAAAATGACAGGAGAAAACCCAAGACGCTGAGGTGCCAAAACGCCAGAGGGCTGCTGCCGTCCGCCATCTTTAAGAATCGATTGAGCAAACACTGTTCTAGTGGAACCAGATTCAATCGTACATAATTTCTACTGCCCAAAATTTAACCGGTCCCGTGAATTACTACTGAATTCTGTTATTTCTAGCTTCTCAGGTGCCCCTCAGAGCTTGACCTTTGTTAGTTGATAAACAACCTGATTTGACTGAGTGTGTAGTCAAAAAAGTACCTAGCTATTATATTTATTTATTTATTTATTTATTTATTTATTTATTTATTTATTTATTTATTTATTTATTTATTTGTTACGTTTATATCCCGCCCATCTTCCGAAATGGAACTCTGGGTGGCTAACAATAAACAGCACAAAAAACAAAACAAAAACAAAGACAAATCCCAGTATAAAAGAGGGGGGACGGTACCCTCCAGAGAAGATGACGCAGGCGACAAAAAAAAAAAGAAACTTAAGTAAGAAGGTCACCAAATGCCTCCTTTAAAAGGTGTGTTTTCAAAGCCTTTTTAAAGGCAGGCAGGGACTGTGCTAGGCGCAACTCACTGGGGAGATGATTCCACAACGTGGGGCCCACCACAGAGAAGGCGCGGTCACGCGTACGCGATTTCCGTGCTTCCCTGGGTGTGGCCACCCTCAGTGAGCGCGCCCGCGCCATTCTTGTGAGCCTGGTCCCAGTTAATCTCTGAGAGATACGCTGCAACAGGTACTCTGGTCCCAAGCCATGGAGGGTTTTGAAAATCAAAACCAAGACCTTGAACCTTATCTGGAGGACAACGGGGAGCCAATGCAGGCGGGCCAGAGCCGGGGTGATGTGCTCGAATCTACGAGCACCCACCACCAGTCTGGCCACCGCATTCTGCACCCACTGGAGCCTCTGGACAAGGGTGAGCTAAGATGACTTCTTAGGAAGAACCTTGATGCAACCTGATTATACCTATCTTATATTGGTTTCTGTCACTTGAAGAATTTACTTCCCACACTTAAACATAAACAGAGACTGGCATGGGCCATAAAACTATACAGCTCTAGCCCATACTTCTCACCATTTCTACTAATTAACTCTTCCTCCTCTTCTTCCCCCTCCTCCTCCCTCTCCTCCCCTATCTACCCCCCCAACTCTGTACACTACAGCCAATGATATCTGGATTACAGCCAATCAATATCAGGTATGATATGTATATATCATACTATACAGTATCTCACACCTCATTCTGCTGCTATGTCTGAAGAAGTGCACATATGCACGAAACGTCACATTAAAATATGAAAGTTAGTCTTTAAGGTGCCACATGCTTGCGTCTTTTGTTTTGTTTTGTTTTTCTTTGATTTTTTTCCTGAAATTCTTATATATTATCAGGAATTCATAATCCTGAATGTTTAGTTTAATACCAATAAAGGTTTTGCATTCAGTTGAAAGAAAGAAAGAAAGAAAGAAAGAAAGAAAGAAAGAAAGAAAGAAAGAAAGAAAGAAAGAAAGAAAGAAAGAAAGAAAAGAAAGAAAGAAAGAAAACAATTGAATAGCCTTCAAACTCATTCAAGTATATCTGTCTATTTTGTACAGGGCCATTTTATCTCAGGGGCTGAGAAGTTCAAACCCTGTGTGCTGGCATATAGGTCTCCTATGTATTCAAACTGTTTAGCTCTACATATCTAGCTGGCCACGCATGTGTAACTGGCAGGGCTTCCTAAGCAGGCTATTTTGGATGTCCTGTATTTCCGCTCCCTACCTCACAGTTTTGCTTTCAGGGCTACATGTTGATATTTCTTCAGGTTGCTGATACCAAAAGGCACTCCCCAGTGGCTTCTCCTTAGTGCTGTTTGTCAGCCTATCTGAATAAAATATGACAACTGTACTTTAACACATGCAGACAGGTATATTTGCTTAGGCTGAAGCTTGGAAAGGTTACCTTTTCAAAAGTCTGCTCTAGAGAGGGGCATGGATCAGAAAACTTGAGATTCATTCTGATTTGTGATTCATCAATGGCAACAAATCACACACACACAAAAATGAATTTACATTCTTTCTGATGAATGGAAAAAAATTCATAAATTCATTTTTTAAAAATTTTAAATCCTATAAAATAGCCTTCAAGGCACATAGACATCAGATTTGCAGGGAGGCTTACCCTGACACTTCTCTACATGCCCTGCAAGTTTGCTGAGATTTGGGTTCCATGTCTTTTACTGTAGTTGCAGCCCAAAGAGGGGGGCCCAGGAAAGCCCCCTCCCAAATACCTAGGGACATCAAATTTGCAAGGAAGCATTTCTCTTACTCTTCTCTACAATCCTTCCAAGTTTGGTGGAATGTTGGGTTTTCCCAAGCCACTTCCTTATGGTGCCTCTCAGTACCTGGAGTGAGGAGGACCCTTCCCGGTGGCCCTCTTTTGGGATGCTTAACTCAAATACCAGAAATACAATCATATCCAAACTTTGAGGGATTGTAGAAGAGTAACAGAGGAATCATCCTTACAAATTAGGTGTCTCTATGTGTCTTGGTGGCCATTGTATAGCCAAATGAATAGACAAATCAAGAATATTTAACAAAAGCCATCCATTTATATTTATTTATTTATTTATTTATTTATTATTATATTTATACCCCGCTTATCTTTCAAACGAAACTCTAAGCGGCTTACACGGGCGAACAAGCGCCAATAAACACAAACAATAATTATAAATTTACAACAAATAACTAAACCATTAAAACCCGGTGCATCCAAACCCGGCAATATAAAAGCTGTCAACCAAGCACACACATAACGTAAGACACTTAACATGGTTGCTTGGGCATTAAAGATGGCGGGACGTAACAATTTGTTGGGGTTATCAATTTGTATATACAGTGGTGCCTCTTAAAACAAATGTAATTCATTATATGGGTCAATTTGTTTTAAGAAAATTTTGTCTTATGAAATGCAGTTTCCCATAGGAATGTATTGAAAATGGATTGATCTGTTCTGGGGGCTATGGGTCGCTTCATTTTACAAAAATTTTATCTTACAAAACACAGTTTCTCATAGGAATACATTGGGAACAGATTAATCTGTTCCGGAGGCTAGAATAATGACAAAAATAACCAGTTTTTTTCCTGGGTACATGCAGAATGGTTTTTTGTCTAGTGAAGCATTTCTTTTTTTTGTCATGCAAAGCATACCTATTCCCGGAAATATTTTTCTCCCTACGAGATTTTTGTCTTACTAAGCATTTGTCTTAAGAGGTACCACTGTATATGAACTGATGAATTTACCATTTTTGAATTAATTTTGCATTTAATTTTTAATTTGTGCTCACTTTTAATCTTCACCTCTTCATATTTTTAGCATGCATTAATGCTGCTAACCAAACTGGCAGGGTAATCTGGATGAGAGAGAGAGAGAGAGAGAGAGAGAGAGAGAGAGAGAGAGAGAGAGAGAGAGAGAGAGAGAGAGAGAGAGAGAGAGAGAGAGAGAGAGAGAGAGAGAGAGAGAGAGATTTGTAAACATTGGCTTAGGTTTTTTTGGATGAAATACTGTTGTGTACAGAGTGTAAGGAGGGACTCTCTGTCTAAAATAACCTTAGTGGGCTCCTTTACAAGTTTCAGGATATCTTGCAATTCCTCCAGTGCTTTTCTCTCATCATTAGAGATGGGCACGACCAGGAAAAATGACGTTTCGAGTTGTCGTGTGTCGGAGCCGGCCCGTTTCGGCTCGTTTCTGTTTGTCGTGAAATTTTTCAAAAATTTGTCGTTTCGTTTGTCGTCTGTCGTTAGTACTGGTTTAGGGGGGTAGGGTAGCGGGCTCCTGGAGGCACCTCTCTGGGGTGGGTGCCTCCTCTGGCCCGCTACGAAGGGAAGGCATTTAGCAGGCTCCTGGAGGCACCTCTCTGGGGTGGATGCCTCCTCTGGCCCCCTACAAAGGGAAAACATGACCGTGTAGCCATTGCGTACCAAGTGGCACTGGCAGAGGCACCTCTCTTTTGGGTGCTTCTAGCTCACTAAGAAGGACAGCATACTGGCGTACAGAGGTTTTTGGAACTTTGGACTGGTGAGCGAGGTGAGAGAAGAATGTCTCTGCTGGGCTCTCTCTGACTCACTAAGAAGGACAGTGTACTTGCGTGTAGTGCAATGCGAGTACAGATCTGGCTTAGTGTTGGGGTTAGGGCAAGGGCTAGGCTTAGGGTTATTACGGGTAAGGTTAGGGTGAGTTAGTGGGCTGCACCTCTGGGTGCCTTTGACCCACTAAGAAGGAAAGTGTACTGGCATATGGGTTAGGGCTAGGGCTAGGGCTAGGGTTATAGTGGGCTTTTTATGCCCAACTGGCACATCCCAGAAGTCTCAGTCAAAACCTGGCCAAGTGGCCATGCGATTGGTGGAATGGCTCCAAAAATTTGCATGGTCCCATCCCATGGCCAGCCCATCATTGTGCAGGTGTAAAAAAATAAAAATAAAAATAAAATAAAATAAAATCAGTGGGATTGGAGACAGACGTTTATTGCAAGAAAAACCCACTGCTGCTACTGTAAAAATTCAGGCAGATAAAATACCTAATTTTCGCATGTTTCTGTGTGGTGCTTTGGTGGGTATTTGGACCACGATTTCAAAAAAAATATTGCGGTCGCCATTTTGGATCCCCCCGCACCGCATGGCATGGCGAGACGACGAGGATGCCCCCCACCAGAGCAGCCCAGGACAGGAGAGGGGGGGAGGCCAGGGACCCCCCCCAGAAACCACCCCTCTGGTAGGTGCCCTCACTCAGGCAGGCATATTTTCGCCTGCTTTTTTGGCCGGGAATCGGGTTTTTTTTTTAAACTTTTTTCTGTGCCGCTTGGCATCGCGCGATCGCCGCAATACCATGAACGACAACGACAAATCAGACCCAATTTTTCTTTTATCGGTTCGAGTTCGAGTTCTGACGGCTTAATTGTCGTTACCGTTTCCGTTGCGTAACGGAAACGGAAACGAGAATTTCGCCAAGTCGTGCCCATGTCTACTCATCATTACAAGAATGGTGTACGGACTGAATAGAGATAAAGGGGCTTGGTTTGGTTAGGGGAGGGGATTCCCACAGAATTATGCAGGTGGATGTCCATTAAATACAAAAGCCCCATCCCTACCTTTCACTTGTGCCTTCAAGAAAATACACAATGTCACCTCGAATACTCAGAAGAAGCATAGAAGCGTAGAATCATGATTGGAAGGGGCCCACAAAGCCATTGATTTACTAAAATATGAGTGGATCATATTATGGAGAGAAAGTAGAGGATGCAACATGAGGAAACGATGTTCAAGCCGCTCCCTTTTATTTGTCATAATGGTTTTTTAAAATCCCCTAGAAACCCTGTTACCTCTTACATTTTGTAATTTCAGAGCATTCATGCTTGTTAGGACTCTTTTACATTGCTAGGGGCATTCAGGGTGATTTCAAAAGTCATTTAGAGAACAACTCTGTGTTCCCTTTATGAGGGGTGAGAAACAATAGGGTATTGTATAAAACACTGCTACCCCAGCATAACACTAGATAACAGCAATGCAGCAGCAGATATGATGTGTGACATTTCACCAGCGCAACAGCAGTACTAGCTACGATACACCAGTGCAACAGGTAAGATCAAGAAGGGAGTAGTAAGCCAATGCCCTCTTTCACACAGCAGGCCTATGTCAGTTAATGGTGAAAATTCACCTCAGCCATGAACTTCATACAAGAATGTTTCTTCCCATTGACAACTGCTGTGCACCCACTACCATAATCTCTGTGAGATTCCAGAGAGAAACACCAGCAATCCTTAGCATTTCATCATCATCTTCACTTCAGCAAGGATGGAACACCTTGCGCAGGTAAGCATGAGTGGGCAAGGCTATTAAAAAGCAGAACTTGTTAGTAGTCTTTCCCCTTTGTTCATGTAAAATCCTGTACCTTATCTGAATCCTAGCACTCCCAGTAATATTCTTTTTCCCTAACAGTGGGGACGGGTTTCTCCCAAACTGGGGAGAGACTCACCCCCATATGTTGCAGGTGATCTCTCTGATGGCAAGGACTGGATACTCTGCTACGGCTGCTGCCACAGCTGGTGAAATGCCTCCGTCCAACTTTGCACGGCAACATCACAGTTCATATAAATGGAACAGGTCACATCTATGCAGGCCCCAAATTCCACTGCAGCATCCAAGAAGGAGGGGGTGAGTAGGCGCCTAAATGCTGTGGTCTCACCTTCCCCATGAGAAAGGCATAAGAGGTGTCAACTCTTTGCTCTTCCTTCTTCTATGCCTCGTGTTCTCTGCAGGGTGCTCACACCCTGATCCATGAAAGATCATGAGGGCCATGACCAGCTATATTGACAGGCATGTCCCCACAGTGGCTCCATTTGCACTGACACCCTCTCTGACTGAGTGAATGAATGAGTAATTAAAGCATTTGTATATTGCTTTTCTGCTTAGGCCTCCAGGGCAATTTACTGTAGATGAAAAATATTAAAAAGAGATTTATGGCGTGTAAAAAAGAAGACAAAATGTTATTTAAAAGCATATCAAAGCAGTCCCTAAAAGCCTGTTTTAAAAACAAAAAGAAACCTAGAGAACCAATCCCTTTGGAACAACTCAGCTTTAGTTGTCTGTCAGTAGCTCAACAAAGATGGAACCCTGCTAGCTTCCTTTAGAAAGGAGTTCCTTGGTTGTGGTTGTGTTTCAGAGAAAGACTCTGTTTTATGTGTACTCGCTTAGCCTCTTAGAGATACACATAACACTTTTCAAATGCAACACACACACACACACACACACACACACAAACACACACACAAACACACACACACACACACACACACACACACATCCAGCCTGTTACTATAGTCTGATCAGGAAGTAGTTAAGGCATGGGCACACCTGGCATCTCAGCTGAAGTGGACGTAGGCACTTTTGGCCACAACAGCCACAAGTCCTTCCAGGAGCAATGCTAATTTCAAGAGCACCTTCAGGTTGACAACTTGAGGCCATCCACTCCGACTTGCCCCCCAGTTGCTCTAGTCCATCCTTTGGGTCCTCTGGTGCCTCACCCCTCCGTTCTCCACTCCTGGATGAGTTTGGGCCGGTTTCTTCTGCGGAGGCCTCCAGAGTTATGGCTCGGTGCCGGCCGGCGGCCACTCCCTTTGACCCTTGCCCAGCCTGGCTTATCAAATCTGCCGAAGGGAACATGCCAGAGTGGGTCTCCTCCATCGCCACGGCCTCCTTTCGGGAGGGCTGTTTCCCTTCGCGCTTGAAGGAGACTGTGGTAAAACCCACACTTAAGAAACCTGGCTTGGCGTCGGACGATCTTTCCAACTTTCGTCCGATCGCCATTGTTCCCTTCCTGGGCAAGGTTGTCGAGGGGGTGGCTGCTGTCCGGCTCCAGTCATACCTGGAGATAAACCATATCCTGGATCCCTTCCAGTCTGGATTCAGGCCTCTTCGCGGGACCGAGACCGCCCTGGTCGCTCTGCAGGATGACCTCCTCAGGGAGGCCGACAGGGGGAGTTCCTCCCTGCTCGTCCTCCTTGACCTCTCAGCAGCTTTTGATACCGTCGACCACGGTAACCTTCTGGCCCGGCTCGCTGAGGTGGGAATTGGTGGTCAGGCCTTGGCCTGGCTCCGTTCCTTCCTCCGCGGCCGGACTCAGCGGGTTCAGCTGGGGGATGTTTTGTCGGCTCCTTGGACTCTCCCTTGTGGGGTGCCCCAGGGGTCGGCAATCTCCCCGTGCTGTTCAATGTTTATATGAGGCCGCTGGGGAGGTCATCAGGAGATATGGAGTTCGCTGTCATCAGTACGCTGATGACACGCAGCTCTATATCTCCTTTTCTACGTCTGCAGAGGAGGTGGTTCGCTCCCTTGATCTGTGCCTGGAGGCCGTACTGGAATGGACCAGAGATAACCGGCTCAAGCTTAATCCGGAGAAGACGGAGGTTCTGTTCATCGGGGCGCCCTCGTCTCGGTACAATGGCCCCCTCCCTAGTCTGGGGGGTATTTCCCTCCAGCCTACAGACAGGGCCAGGAATCTGGGCGTGGTCCTGGATTCGGCCCTCTCCCTGGAAGCCCAGGTGATGGCCGTCTCCAGGGCCGCTTTCTTCCATCTCCGCAGGATCGCCCAGATCCGTCAGTACCTTGATGAGTCCTCCCTGAGGACAGTCGTGCAGGCCCTGGTGGTCTCGAGGATCGACTATTGCAATGCCCTCTAGGTGGGGCTGCCCTTGACCCTGGTCCGGAGGTTGCAGCGGGTGCAAAATGCGGCGGCCAGGCTGGTGGTGGGTGCTCGTAGATACGAGCACATCACCCCAGTCCTGGTCCGCCTGCATTGGCTCCCCGTTGCCTTCCGGATCAGGTTCAAGGTCCTGGTCTTGGTTTTCAAGGCCCTCCACGGCTTGGGACCAGGATACCTGGCGGAGCGCATCTCCCAGAGGGCATCCGGATCCAGACCCACGAGATCATCGCAGGCACGCTCATTGAGAGTGGCCACACCCAGGAGGCGCGAAAAGCGCGCGACGCGGAACCGCGCCTTCTCTGTGGTGGGGCCCTCGCTCTGGAACCATCTGCCGCCTGAGCTGCGCCTGCTGGAGTCCCTGCCTGCCTTTAAGAGGGCTCTAAAGACCTTCCTCTTTAAAGATGCATATGGTGACCTTGTTACTTAGTCCCTCTTCTTATTTCCCTGGTCCTATTGTTTGCCGCCATCTTGCCCCCCGCCGCCCCTGCCTGGTGGCTCGGCTATTTTTAGCTTTTAGCTTTTTATGCTTTTTTTATGTTGTCAGCCGCCCAGAGTTCCCATAGGGAAGATGGAGCGGGATATAAGTATTTAAATAAATAAATAAATAATAAATAAATAAATAACCTGTACTCTCAAAAGGAGTACAACGCCATCCAGAAAAGCCCAATCTGACTGACTTTTTTGTTTGTTAATCAACATTTCTTCTGGCTTTGGCTTGGATTTGTTCCACTACGTCTAACACCTCACTGCATCCAGACAACAGTTCAGGACTTCCATCGGTCTTTGATGCCAGCTTGCTGGGAGAATAGCGGTGAGACCCAACTCTCAAAATCTGGATGGTCTCTCTTGGAGACTTCATGTAAATATGAAAAAGCCTAGATAATCATGCACTTTTTGAGGGGCTCCATATGCTAATGTCTAGAACAGCGTTTTTCAACCACTGTTCCGCAGCACACTAGTGTGCCGCGAGATGTTGCCTGGTGTGCCGTGGGAAAAATTGAAAAATTCTAAAGAAATTCAACCCAGGGCCGGCGGGCAGCCCACAGCTGGGAGGCGCTATAAATAGCGTCCAAGGGCCAGCTTGGCTCCTCCCCCCCCAGGCGGCGCTGGCGTCACTTCCTCCCCGGCCGGACCTGGCCCCGCTCATTCTCTTAGTGTTTGCTCTGTGCCTGCCGCCGCCGCGACTCGCTCGCTTCCCTCTTCCCCCCTCCTTTTTTTACCCTGGACCACCACCACCCCTTTCCTGGGAGCTACCAATGGACTGAGCCTCCCGACAGCCCGCCCGCCAACACGAGCCGGCCCGGGAGCCCCAGCCCAGAACAAACCACCAGGTGAGGGGAAGGAGAGGAGGGGCCCCCTTGCTGCCCCACGAGCACCACGGCAGGGCTGCGAGGAGGAGGGGATGGAGGAGGCCTCCGCCAGGCCTGGGCTGAGGAGGCGGGCGGGAGGGGCTACTGGCACGGCTGGCCGGCTGGCCGGCCGGCCTTTAGGGTCTGGGAGGGGAAGAGCCGTCTCTGAGGGCCCCCGCGATGGGTTCCTTGAAGTCTTGCCCCTTTCTTTCTGTCTTGGGTCACCCTCTTCTCTCTCTCTGTCTTTTCTTTCTTTTTTTCCCCACCTCTCTCTTTCCATTCGTACCCTTTCCCCTCTTCATAGAAATGTGCTCATTTTTAGCCTGCATATGTGTATGTCTAGCAGCCTGCCTACTGTAATTAAAACTGTAAACCGCCCAGAGACTCCTTGAAGTGGTATGGGGCGGTATACAAGCAGAACACTTTCTGCCTTCTTTCCTTCCTGCCTTCCTTCATCCTCCTCCCCTCCTGTCGCTGGACTTGCTGAAGGCATCTGCCTTGGCCACAGTGTGGAGAGCAAGATGGGCTTTTGGGTCTTATTTGTGTTCCTGGAGAGTCAGTGCCCCTTCTCAGGTCTCCACTGGACACAGAAGTCCATGCAGGGCAAAATGTCTTTAAAAAAACAACACAGGTAAGTGGGAACTGGGTGCTAGAGAGCGGGCTGCCTCAATCTGTGGCCCCTCTGTCCTGCTTCTCCCTACACCAGCAATGGCGAACCTTTTAGAGACCGAGTGCCCAAACTGCAATTCAATATAGGCACAGAGTTAAATTTTTTAACATTTTCTAATGGTGGTGTGCCTTGTGATTTTTTTCATGAAACAAGTGTGCCTTTGCCCAAAAAAGGTTGAAAAACACTGGTCTAGAAGGTTCAACAGTGTTTCCTCAGCACCACCTTTCAGATGCATTCATCCCAATAGTACTAGAAATACTTCAGCTGGGTCTCTGGGTCCCTTATCAGCCAAATAGCCCAGAAGGATCAACACAGCATCAAACCCTGTTGGTGGTTAATTGTGGGTATGTTTCTGGGAATCACTGAGGCATATGCATTAGAGTTGACTCATGACTGGAAGAGGAAAATTCTGAACCAAGTCTCTGAGTGGTGAGAGCATGGTGTTATCTCACCTTCAGGATTATGCAGATCATTTGCTTTGTTCGGTGATTAGTCTTCAGGGCTTAACCACAAGATTCCTCTGAAGGCTGATTTCACAAACATGGAGAGACTGCCTCACTCAATTCCACGCAATGCTAGTGTTGGAGATCTTTGTTGGATCTGTTGTTGCAGATGATTTTTATTTGCTTTAATGAGATAGACACCTCTTGTGTTACTATATGAAAAAAACTATTTATTTAACTAGAAGGGAAGGGTACACAGGAAGTTTTCTAACTATAACTATTCTAACAGCCATCTTGCTAGACGAGGAACACGCTTCTCTTCTCCAAGAATACAAGGCACACACACTAACTAGACTTCTACCAGAACATTCTAGGTGGTGTGATCTCAACAACCAATAGGCTTCGCTCTTCACATTAATTCCAGCCCATAATACTCCACATTCACATTAACCCTGTAATGGCTGAAATGTAAATCTTGCCAAATATTCCAACAGCTAGCATGCTTTCAACTCTAATTATGGCCTATTGCTAACAATTCTTTCTGGCCTGAATGACCATAACATGCTTAATGGGGTAACTGTCACCTTTATGTCTCCTTTTCTACCCCTGGTAAGCTGAGTTTCTTAAATCTTTTCCTCCTCTATTTTTCTTTTCTAGACTGGTCTGTTTTATTCCTAGACATTGCAGCAGAGAAGGCTCTGATCCTGTTCACTTGAGCTACTCTTATCCAAGGAGGAATCAAGTTTGTTCTCATTCTCAGTTTTTCAAGTCAAGAGCTAGATCCAATCTCCAAAGGAGAGGTGGCCTTGTGCTCACTTCCTCAGAGAGCTGTGGTCCAGCGTCCCATCTGCTGATGGCGTGCCAATGACAGAGCATTAGGCAACCTTCCAGTCAGATGTCTGTGTCACGTCCAAAACACACAGCATCTCCAAACTTGTGGCTCTTTAATGAAGGGTAGTTGTGGCTGATGGTGGCTGATGTTGTAACTTCAGACCCTATCTCAGCTAATGCAGTTTAGGAGGGTATACACAATCATCTTGAGGCCATGCTTTTAAGCTGCTTTCTTGTGGGTTGTGCTGTGCTATAAGAAAGAGCTGTGAAAGGAGTCAACTAAAAAGCCATATGCCTCATCTCAAAAGATTAGCACTGTACTAGGGATGGGCTAATTGTTTTGCAAGCTACTGGTTCCGAAATGACCTGTGCAAGGTCAGCTGGTGTTCAGAAGCCTCTGAAATGTAATCAACCAATCCCTTACCTTGCTCCGCACCCACACAGGGCTGAGCTCCAATGAGGAAGAAGCCTCTGACATCATTTTTCCTTCTCCCTGGCACTGGCAAATCAGACAGGGAGGCAGGATGATGCATTTCTCTGCGCAACTCCTGATTGGCCAGCGTCAGAGAGAAGAAACAATGGCATTGGAGGCTTCTTCCTCGTTGGAGCTCAGCCCCATATGGGTGCACAGCAAGGTAAGGGATTGGCTGGTTGCGTTTTGGAAGATTCCAAACACCAGCTGGGCTCACACACGTCGTTTCGGGTAGCTTCTAAAACAAATAGCCCATCCCTACACTGTACGCTTGAAACACATAATTACTCTTTCCGGGCCTTGTAGCTGTTCTTTGAATGGGTTCTGATCAAATTGGAAATTCTCACCAGAATGTTCCCTAATGCAAGGTGCTTTAACATGCTAAAAAGTGATTATCTGCTAAAACCATCATATAAAGAGTAGCAAAAGCTCCGTAAGATCATTTCACAGAATGAATTAGGCAGGAGAGCAGATGTGCGTGAAAAAACTTCGTGTTTTCCTGCCACTGGAAAAGCAGACTTGATGCTTCCTCTTTTGACGCAAGCACAGCCTGTAGCAGACGCTGCCAAGTAAGAGAAGGAAAGGCATTTGTCAGGAGAACGCATTTGCATTAAAGCAGTCAGGGCAGCTCACGGTGGTTTCCAAAATAAGAGAGGCAGCATACGCTCATGGATGCAAGTCCACTCATTTCAGAGGGGAATAGCTGCTGGGAAGTGTGACTGGGGCTACACAGGGCAAAAAGTGACATGCATTGGAAGCAGTATGGGCAGATATCATCAAGCTGGACTGCAACCGAGCATAACCTCTGCTTGCAAAACTCACCGAGCAGCAGAATGGTTTGGAATTAATTCAGCTTTGATTGGCTATTTACTAACCTGGTGAGTTAACCAAAACTTATCCCAGATTCAGGATGAGGACGGCCAAGTCTCTGTGTGACCATTCTCCCCTCCCCCAATAAGGAGACTTAGTTTCAAACCAGCGACATGTGTGGGGTGGGTGGGGGAGAGGATTCTTCCAGGGAATACCTCCCCGAGTGGAAAATTCCAACTAAAGGGCACCAGGGGTGAGGCATTTATAGCACATGGACCCAACCCCCTGCCATGACCATTTTGGACTGGTGCAATTTTTTTTCTACCTTATATCTGAGGAAGTGAACTTTATTCAAGAAAGTTTGCATTGAAGGTTTGATGGTCTAAATAAAGGGATCGCCTCGTCTACATTTGGGAGCATCTGGAGGATTTTATAGCAGGCACAGAGAGCAAGTGGCCTGAAGGCAACTGAGTATGGAGAGGGGAGAGCTCACTTCTGGCTTGAACCAACTCAGTGTCCCACTAATATCCCTCTTGATCGATGAAGCAAGCATGGCCAACATTCTGGCTTGTCTAACTAACATTTGGAAACAACCTCTCTGGTGCATTATGTTCTCTCCCCTCATGTGCATGACTGTGCTTAGTTCTCGTGGCTGAAACTTTACTCAGTCCAAACATAAACTTGGCTTTGGGCTTGTTTAGGGATTCTTTCAGTTCCTGTTTGGCTGTTGATCTCTACTGATCTGTTCACATTTCCCTGCCTAGGCAGACAGGAAGCCCATTTTGTTTTTAACATGTAATTATCAGTGTCATTAAAGGGAAGGAGTAGAAAGTGTGGGTGTCGTTCAGAATAGATCAAATTGACACTGAGATGGAACATGGACTGAGTAACCAGAAGGATGTTACAGGGGCACATCTTGCCAAATTTTGGAAGTGAGTTCTTTTCTTTTCTTCTTTTCTTTTCTTTTTTCTTTTTT
The DNA here is from genome assembly GCA_029282475.1 of Phrynocephalus forsythii. Lineage (NCBI taxonomy): Eukaryota > Metazoa > Chordata > Lepidosauria > Squamata > Agamidae > Phrynocephalus > Phrynocephalus forsythii. Next base: position 61,416,302 of record JAPFRF010000002.1, read on the forward strand.
TAAAGTTTCCTTTGGCTATGAAAGAGAAGGAAGTATTTCCACTGAGAAAAGTTTGTCTGTTCCCTATAACCACATACAGCTGTTATCACTTAATGATTTAACTTCACATGTTTGACTTCACTGTCATGGGGAGGGGGAGAGACTTTAAATAAACAAAATAGAAAATGAATTCCATACACAATCATCCAAGTACTGTACTGTACCACGAAACAGTTGTATGAATACAGTATATGGTCTTTAAAAAACAGTAATGTGTTGGTGCCATTGAAGTTTTCACATTCTATTTTCACATTCAATTAAAGTAAGAAAACTGTTTTGGAATAATTTCCAAGTGATGATTTGATTAAAATTACTCCCTTGAAATAATATTTATTACTTTATTTATTTTTAGTTTGATCTATATATCCCCATTAGTGCTGAAGCACTTATTCTGTGAAGTTCACAAGCAATTAAAACAAACTGCAGAAAACAATCTGGAAGTTGAGTCATGGAAACTGGACTTCTTTTCTTGAGAGAAAACCTTTTGCTGCTCATCCAAACACTGTGGGTCCTCTGATGGCAATTTTAGTGTGATGATTTTAGTATAAGGTTTTGTTGTTGTTTTAATTATTTATTGATATTTGATGTTTTAACTGTTTTAATTTCCTATTGTAAGCCGCCCAAGGACCTTTGGGTAGTGGGCGGCATATAAGTTGTAAAATAAATAAATAAATAAATAAATAAATAAAGAATACTTCACACCTCCATCATCAAGGCCATATCTAACAACTCATACTAAGTTCAGACTGACAAGGCTGTTTGGATGAGCAGCTAAACGTTTCAATCTCTCAAGAAAAGAAGTCAACTTCCATATAAACTCACCTGGATGACTGAGAATCTTCACAGGCATACATAAAACAATAAACACTAAATGTAACATAAAAGCATAATCTGAGCACATAAAATACTGCTGCATTCCAAATTCCAGGGAGAAACAATATAATATTGATAGGCAAAGGAAATGAAGAGACACAAATACAGGTTGGAATTTATTACGAAAGCCATACACTTGCCTGCTGTATAAGGGTTTTCTCAAGAGGGTTTCTTGCCTGCTGTATAAGGGTTTTCTCAAGAGGGTTTCTTGCCTGCTGTATAAGGGTTTTCTCAAGAGGGTTTCTAAACGACTTAGGAACTAGATACCTGAAGGACCGCCTCCTTCCATACGAACCTACCCGGCGATTAAGACTTGCCCTAAAAGAGCCATCCCTCAAGGAGGTGAGAAGGATGGCTTTTTCAGCAGCTGCTCCCAAGTTATGGAATGCCCTCCCTATTGAGATCCGCCTGGCGCCAACACTGATTACATTTCGGCGCCAGGTAAAAACCTTCCTGTTCCAGAAGGTTTTTAATTGATACAATATAGATTGTGGGTCCGCTGATGACAATTTTAGGATGATGATTTTAAAGAAGGTTTTTATTACTGTTTGATGATTTATTGATATTTTATTTATAACTATTTTAAATTGTTTTAATTCTTTGATTGTAAGCCGCCCAGAGACCTTTGGGTAGTGGGCGGCATATAAGTTGAATAAATAAATAAATAAATAAATAAATAAATAAATAAATATTTTAAGAGTCATATTTGACATCAGTGACAAGACCTTTTGTGTACTGGCCTATTGTTTCCTGGAATTCTGCTTTAACTGCTATGTACCAGGCCCATTACTAGCATGCAAGTGGCTCTCAGGAGACTCACCTGTGTACCTTGCATTATAACTGAGTTAGGGCTCTACTGTGACCTTTTGGCACTGTTTTGCTTTCATTGTTTTGATTATGATATTTCCACATTCGAATATCCCTTTTAGTCTTACATTTGGTTAACCCAGAGTGTTCCTGTTTAAAATTATATCTCTTGGTAATGACTGATCTAAGTCCTTTTGATTGGAAGGGGTGTGAAGAGATGATAGAAATGAAAAAGTAGCATATGTTGTGTCCCTTTTAGCATTTCATGGGGGTGGGGGGAATATGGATAGCCCTGTTAGTTAGACTGACCATTTTCCACAATGAGTATTTCAGGCTGCCATTGTCACCCACCTTCCCACCCATATAAAAGGCAAAGCAAAGCAAAGTGTTCTGTTCATATTCTGCCCCATAGCACTTAAAGCACTCTGGGTGGTTTACAATTTATTTACAGTATGTAGGCTACACATTGCCTCCTCCCCTCCCTCCACAAGCTGCGTACTCTTTTTACTGACCTCGGAAGGATAGACGTCTGAGACACCCATGAGCCAGCTACCTGGGATTGAACTCCAGGTTGTGAGCACAGTTATAGCTGCAGTACACCTGTTTATATGTCAATGGATGAACATTAAGAGGTAAGATACGCCTGAAGAGGGGCTGAACTTGAAAGAACATCTGAGCAAGCATGCCTTGTTAGATCAAAACTAACTAACAAAAACAAGCAAGCAACCCCGAGAAGAAAAAGAAGAGACAAAACTGTTGTGGCATTTTGCAGACTAATTGTTGTAGTTTAATGTGAGCTTTCATGGATCAAGTCCACTTCCTGTGACATTAGAGTGGGATTGTTATGACTGTTCTGATTATATAAGGCCCCACGAGCAGGAATACAGATAATGGGGAAAGTGATAATGGTTCATTAATAAAGGAATGGGACTATCAGAAAGTGAATAGTTTTAATTATCATCATATGAGTCTATGAAGTAACAACAGCATTATTGAAGAACATACCACACTTTATTTCAATTTTCAAAAATGACACCCTAAACATCTCTCCAAAAAATAAAGCAAAAAAAAAAAAAGAAATAGAAAAGAAGAATGGAAACTATGGACTGTCCCTGGTTAACAGAAGGGATGGAGTACATAACAAGCAGCCTGGTATCCAGGCAATGAGGTTCTTTAACTTCAGAGACTACCTGGCACAAGTTATGTGTCCCCCCCCCTACAGTGACCTGAATGAAGAGATGGATTGGAACAAATCTTTTCACAGATTTTCACTTGCTTGTCCATAATTGCCTCTGTTCTACATCTCCAAGCCAGTGGGACATATTCGTTGTTCTAATTAACTAGTTTTATAACTCATTCAAATGCAGGCATTTTCTCAGAATGTAACAATAAACAACAGGCAAAACGACCCTGAAAGAGACAAATGACAATTATTGACGTCAGTTTTTCTTGTCTTACTAAACAAGCTTGGAATCTGCATTTTGCAGTTTCCCATGGCAACCCTCTAATATCAGTGAATAGAGTGCCCCAGTCTACATGTCATTCCATCCGACTGTTCTGCTCAGTAGAAGCTTGTGGAGAGATTGTGACATTTGCGCTTGGGCTCCAATATTCCAGCAGAAATTATGTCAAAGGAATGGATGTTGATTCCTGTGAAAGAACAGAAGTTGGCGGACACTTGTGAAATTCCGTCACTGTACAGAATCTATGTTTGCTATTGTCAAGGAAAACATCCTCTAGGAAGCAGCTTATGAAGGGTTGGAAACTTGACCAAACGAAGCATCAAAATGCATTTTACAAGGGAAGTGTTTTGGAAAGGATGCCAGCAACACAGAGCAAACATAAAATTCCTTTGCAAATAATTTTGTAGTACAACCAAGCTTTGAGAGTCTTTATTTCTGTGTGAGGACAGTGTTGCCTAATGCACAGCTTTCACTACTGTCTTCCTTTTGCAGATCCCAAGCCTTTTAAGCTTTTATGTTTGCATGCTGGATTGCCCCCCCTCCCCCCATCTTTATTAAACTGCTAACCTCAGAAAGTGTTTAAAAATCAGGCACACAATATTCACCGAATATATGACAAAGTCTTCTGCCTTAAAAAAAATCTGGTAGGCAGCTGAAAGGAGCTTTCTATTCTGCTCTCCTAAATGTTGCAGACTTTTGAATTTCTGGTTAGAATTCCTTTTCTTCCTTTTCTTCCTTAGAATACCCCCATGCAGTATAAGAAGAGGATAATAGGTACAAGTTCCCCAGATAGTCCACCCATTTCTCATTAACTGACACTTCAGATCTCAGTAACTCACTCTGAGAAAGAATTAAGATGTTTTATTATGTGAAGTAGTGAACAGATCAACAGCAAACAGACATCCATTTGCAAGAGACTTGGGGCCTTTTCACACGACCCCTAAGATCCACTGGCCAGTTAAATTCGGACCAGAGATCTTGGGGGTTCGTTGCTCTTCCTGCGTCCCCACCCCTTCGCACTTCCTTGCTCCTGTCTGCGTGAGGGGAGGGAGAAAAAGGGGACAAAAGAATGCAGGCTCACCTCCGTTTGCCGGTCCAAGCCGCCCCGAGCCGCATTCCTTCTCTTAAAGGGGCGGGAGGCAAAAAACAACAACAAAGAAGCGAGGAGAGCCCGCACTCACCAGATTACATCCGGATTTGGTGATATTCACCCTCCAAGAGCAGGTACATGAAAAGTGTGCTGGGAGGCGCTTAGGCGGGCGTGGTCGCACTTAATTATCTGTAAACTCCGGAGCTGGTGGGGAAACAATTTTAAGCTCCGGAGCTGGGAGCCATTTGCAGCGGAGTTTAGGGGTCATGTACAAAGGGCCTAAAGAGAAGGGAAGAGAACACTTAGCAAAGAGGTGGGTCTCTCTTTGAATTCAAACAAAGGAACAATTGGTTAGTGCTGGATAGATTGACAGTCACTCCAGCCTCCCAGCCACACAAACCAGAGACAGCTTGTGCGGCTGTAAAAACACCAACAATAACAAAGCAGGAGTGAGAAGCACAGATGGTTGTAGTCTTGGGAGGAGGAGAGATGCTTCTCTCTGAAACTTTTGGGTGAACTTCTCCTCACTTAGGCAGCCTCTCCCTTTGATCCACCCTTGGTTTAATCTTCTCCTCTGCAACAATCAAAATTCTGTACTCTTCAACTTCTGTTGATCTTTTCAAGTTATTAATTTCCCAAAGAGCTGGCTTTGTGGGGATGAAAGAAGTGAATGTGAATCTGAAAAGCAGGTAGAGTTTTCTGCAGAAACATTGGCAGCCCCCCTGCAACATACCTGAGGCTATATATCAGTGTCTGGACCCCCATTTAAATCTGGTTTTATACAATTGGGAGATCTAATTACAAATCTGGTTGTTGTTTGCTTGCTTGTGTTTTGCTTTTTAGGTTTGAGGTCACAGATACTGCATTTTGGTCCCAACCAATTTGGTAGTGAGGAAGTGAGGAAATGAGGAAGTGAGGAAGAAAATATTTTCCCTCTTTCTAAACCAATAGGCAGACCAAACCATATTATCCTTTAATATTCACACACCACAAATCTTGAGGTACATATAAACATGTGTATGCTGGAGTAAAGGATGCACAGAGGCGTTATATTAGTGGGCAACCATACAAAAATGCATTAGAAATCAGGACACTGAATATGATAGCCATATTGGAATATAAAATATACGTATTAGGAGAATGATTTATGAAAATGCCAACAGATAAATGTGGAGCATAAAACCATTTGCAATCTTAACCAAAACAGGAAAAATTAACAACAAAAAAGACAAAAAAACATGATAGCCCTTTTGTATTACTTTAATAACACCAAGTTCACATGAACCTGATTACTGTACAGCACACTTAATATGTAAGAATATTTTTAAAATTGTAAGGTTATACAGTAATAAGTTGAGAGAAAGGTTGCCACCTTGTTTTCCTGGATTTACTCTTCTGCCCTTAATTGCAGTGATGCCAAAGTTTAGTAGGAGACACTTTCTGTCACAGCTGGAAAAACTTGATGAACAATGATGATGAACCTTTGGCACCCCAGATGTTTTGGACCACAGCTCCCAGAATTCCAAGTCTAGACTGTCAATGACAAAGGATTGTGGGAGCTGTGGTTCAAAACATCTGGAGTGCTGAGGGCTCAGCACTCCTGAAGGCCACAGGAGCACAGCTAGTGAAAAGAAGAAGAAGAAGAAGAAAATGTCGGTCCATACATCACTCACACTTAGGACCTGGATCTAAACTTATTTTCCTTAAGGCCAAACTATCTTTGTGGAGCTTCCCCAAAATTCCCTTTAGATAAGAGAGAATGTCACCCTCTGCTCACAGTACCAGGCATGCCATGTTTCAGTCTGCTAGCCCCCTTCTTCCAATTGCTGCTCCAAGACTGAGCTTGGTCACTCAACAGTGCTGTGCCTCCATTCGGTTGGCAGAGTTCCCACCCACCGCAGGCTCTCTGCTGCTCCAGTCTGCCTACCAGTGCTGCCCAGGGGCCTTGCCCACACCCCAATGTGGCCTGCCCCCTCTGCTTCCTCAAAGCTGCTAGAATTTCCTGGGGACATCCCATTCCTCACTCTGCAGAATTCTCTTCCGTAGGCTCATTGCAGCCATTTCCTAATACCTAGGCACTGCAGGCTGTTGGTGGGCACTCTTTTTGTTTGGCCCCATCACTGGGAAGGTATCAGGGGACATAGGGAAATTCTTCAAGACGTTTTTGCCTGTTGAGTCATCATGGCAACTGGACGTCTTTTCTTGAGAGATCAAAACATTTTACTGAGTCAAACTGACGAAGCTGCTTGCATGAGAACATGAGAAGTGAAATGTTTTGATCTCTCAAGAAAAGAAGTCCAGTTGCCATGACTCAGCTTCCATTTGTGTGTGTGTGTGTGTGTGTGTGTGTGTGTGTGTGTGTGTGTGTGTGTGTGTGTGTGTGTGTGTGTGTGTGTGATGATTATAAAGTATTCCTATTGATTGTAATGGAGTTAACAGATATCTGGAAATTCTGCATTTTTGAAATTACAAATCTGAAGGGTTGTAATTCTGAATGGCAAATCCCCAATTCTGAATCTGAATTTTGGTGCTAGTGCATATCCCTACTGACAAGACAGTAGTTTAAAATAGAGATCAGATGAATTTTTGCTACGCAAGAGTCCACTCTGTGTTGGGGGGGGTCAGGGCATGCAGTATTACTCTTCTAGTAATGGTTCCCAATTTCAGGGCCCCAGATGAAGTCTGCTAGGCTTTCCTGGGTCATGAGGAGAGAATAGAGTTCTCAAGGTAAGCAGCTCTGGGGGCAGAGAAAGTTTCATTCTGCAGTATGAAGCACAGCAGGGCTCAGTGTCTCAACACAAATATATTTATGCATGTGTCATGTTTGGGAATTATCACGCCAAAAATGCCAGGAGGGATCCCCACTCCCTCCAAGGATAAAGGGGCATTGGAAGGACTTCAGGGAAATGTCTTAAATGCTATACAGAGAGATTCTGCTTTTAGTTTCTCCTTGGTTGTCTCAAGTACTGACAGGTTTGTGCCCCCCTCAGTCTGAGGTTCCCACCCAAAACTCCTCTAAGTTCCTGGGTCTGGCTCACCAGTGGTTCTGTTTACAATCCCTGGGCTGTACCCAGTCCATGGTGGGGCGCCTCCCTTCCACCAAGTCCATACAGTTCTCTCCACGCCTCCTTTGTACATCTGGTTTTAGTCCATTTGATGACAAAGCTGACAGTCTCACCACTTTTGATGGAACTGCCTCTTCTGGGCCAGGGTAGGAGGATTCTCCCTCTGCTCTAGGCCCAAGGGAATATACCCTGACACTTTATTCAGGGACCAGTTCCAAGGGAGGTTGGCCAGTGCACACTCTGTTGTCCACAGAGATTTGGTTGCTGGTCTTTCCTATATTCTTCTCATCCATCCTACTCTTGACCGCCTTTCCTCCACTTCCAGGATATCCTCCCCCTTTTTAGCTCACATGCCTCTCACCTTTCTTCTCTCATTTGGAACTCCTGCATGCTGGCCATTCATCACCCCCATCTCTTTCACATGCCCTTCATGTTCCATGCCTCTCTTTATACAATCTCCTGCCCAGGAAAAGGTCTCCTCTCTCCTACTACCTCCAGCCTACCCTGCTCCGGAGAAATCACAGCCTCCAAACCTCAAATGTTGCACCTGCATCTCTGGGAGCTGGTGTCCTAGGGAGCCTGCTCTCTTCAGAGGAGCATTCACCACCTGTATTCAGTACATTCCGTTCTGTCCTTGGTGGCACGCTGGAAAACATTTGTTCCATATGAGAGCATATGTCATTCTCATGTGAAGATGTTGTGTCCTGGCTTTAACAATGGTAGAATTTTAACCGAGTAGTTGCCCTGATAAAACAGCTGCACTGTTTTGGATTTTAACCTCATGTATTGTGTGAAGCTGATCTAGTACGTTGTTTTCTATGGACCTGTTTACTTGCTTACGCTGCCTGGCAAGACAGCCACTATCAATGTGCTTGCAATACAGAGTTTCACCAGTTACTTGAAAAATGGAATGAACAGTGTGTTTGCATAACACCAATTCTCTGTGTTGGAGCACCTGATTAGAGATGTACATTTTATGTTGAAGCCATGGGGGTGGGGTGGGGACGGAGAAAAATAAAAACTGGGGGGGGGGGAGACACAGAAACCAGCCTCCTCCATATTTTCCAAAGTTTCTGGAAGTTTTACACCTCTACATCTTAGGTGGTCTGTGATCCAGTCATACCGAGAGGTGCGTGCCTGCATCACCTTTCCCTGAGTGTGTGTGTGTGTGTGTGTGTGTGTGTGTGTGTGTGTGTGTGTGTGTGTGTGTGTGTGTGTGTGTGTGTGTGCTCCAGTCACAAACTAACTCTGAATAATAGGTGAAAGAAACAGGCATTCCTACAATACAAAGGTTGCTGGTCATAAAATGTTGTGTCTTGTGTTGGCTCAATAACAGGCTCTGTGGTGTACACAGGGTACTTCAAGGGCCAGATGCAAGGGAGTGGTATCAGGAGACAGATATCTAGTCTCGTGTGCTCCCAGATGCATTTGGTGGGGCCACTATGAGATACAGGAAGCTGGACTAGATGCGCCTTTGGCCTGATCCAGCATGGCTCTTCTTATGTTCTTATGTTATGTTGCTGGCTCCAGATATTGAGAGACAATAGTCCCTTCTATGTTTTCCATGTTCACTGTCCTTTAGCCACCAACACTGCCCAGAGCTTAAACAGTTACTTTATAAAAGGAATTAGTTACAGCTGAGATTCCAAAGATGGGAATAGCAATAGAGTTATGATTTTGTTAAAAAATTAACTTGTTCATGTATCTCAAAGATACATGACCATCAAAATGACTGTCAAATGATGCAAATCAAACTCATTCTACTCCTATCCACCTTAACATGACTTCAGTGCCCATAAAACAACAGAAGTAAAGGGCGTGAGACACAGTACAGATAAGCACCTCCTCCTCCTCCATTTAGGGAGACCACACTGCTGTGACTTTACTAAAACAAATACAAAGCTGTAATTATACTGCAAAAAACTACGGTTGCCAAGTGATGTAGTTATAATTTCATTATTAGAAAAAGGAACTAATTATATGGGTTTTCAGTAAGTACTTACTCTCAAGCTGTGACAGTACTGAGCATTTGCTTGGTCCCTTCTTCTGAGCCCAATCCATGCTAGTTCTCAGAAAGACAAGACATGGATTTTTTTTAATATTTGGAGAGGAGAGGTGAACAGGAAGCAAAGAGAAGGGGGAAGAGCAGAAAATGTGGGGGAGTCAGAAGGGGGCACTATCTGTGTTGTGAGCCTTGCTAGTTCCCAGTGATGGCAAGCGCTATAGCAGTGATGGTGAACCTTTTAGAGACCGAGTGCCCAAACTGCGATTCAAGACCCACTAATTTTTTTTTTGCAAAGTGCCAATGCAGCAATTTAACCTGCATACAGGTGGCTGTGTAGGGGCAATGTCGGGTGTCCACAGAAAGGGCTCTGAGTGCCACCGTTGGCACACGTGCCATAGGTTCGCCAACACTGCGCTATAGCATGCTAAATACATCTTGCTGTGGCATCACCCATTCTTCTGGTGATTGCTACTGCTGCCTCTCCCAGGCCTTGCTCAACCTGGGCATTTAAGTCAAGCAACAGATGGACTTTCCATCCAAGGAAACTGGGCCCGTAAAGACTTCCCTTTAACATCTTAGTACTTAAAGGAGATGGAGCAGAAACCAGTATCTTTGCACTCTCTTTAAAGAAATTAAGAGTGGCTCAGGATGTATTCAGTCCTTATCACTATTAGAGATATTTTTCCCTGCTTAAAGTTTAGGAAACTGAGGAACTGCTATATTTCCTGTACGATATAAGAGAAAGACCGTGAACTGCTTTTCCTATGTTTCATTTCTCTCTCCTCCCCCCCCCCATCTTTTTGTATTTTTAACTTATTCAGTTCTCTCTATTTATTTTGTGCTTCTGACATTCCCTTTCTTAAATGAAAGTTGTCTTCTTTATAGTCTCTCCTCAAGAAGACGTTCGTTTATGTAACCTCTAACACTCTTGATTACGACAACGAGGGACTGCCATTGGTGATTAATGTCACTCTGAGCACGGTGCACTTCAATGAGTGCCAGAGAAGTTAAATGTATGTCGCAGATTAAAAATGGAAAAAAAGAGAGAGGGAATTGTTCCTCACTTCCCTTGGAAACTATGTCCATGCATTTGATTCAGATCTCAGATGTAGTTTTCATGCCCTTGGGAAATGGGCATGGGGAATTTCCAGTGAGTGTGTAAAGAGGGAAAAGGGGGAAAATGGAGGTGGGCAGGAAAGGGAAACAGCACGCACACAAAGGCACCAACTGTCCACCATTACCAGCAAAGGCAACCTCCAGGAATAGGTGGCACCAGCATTGGGAGTGGAGGAGAGAGGCTTTCTCTGATGACAGGGTTGGATGGTACACCACATGGCAGAGTATGTTGTGTGGCCCGGACCACCTGCTGTTGCCCACCACCCACTGCTCATCTGCACTTGCCTTCTCCTTCTCCTCCCCTTCAGTATCTCGGTTCCTCATGGAAGATCTGTAAATCCATTGGTGGCTGCCCCCCCAACAAAAACAAAAATAAAAACAAAAACAACAACAAACCCCAATGAGGAATTAGAGGACATTTGGAGGATTTTGCTCAAACAAAACCTTGGAGGAATTCTGAGGGAGGGTATGGAAAAGGGAAGGTTTAAATGGACATGTGAAGAACTGATCTTTTGCAGGGAGAATGAGAGATGGAAACATCCTGATGGAATTTCACATTTCTCTTTTTGTTTATTTGTTAGTGTCGTTTAGATTTTGGTCTCTTCCTCAGCTGACCTCAGGGCTTGCCCACTTTATTCTTCCCATAACCCTTTGAGTTGGTCAGGCCAATTGACAGGGTAATTGGGCCAAGTTGACCCAGTGAGTGTCATGGCTTAGGGATGTCTCATGCATAAAACGTCTATAATGAATTAAGAAATAAACATGACTGGCTCTATGCATGATTGTAATTTTTTTAATGGTTGAGAGGCTGATCCAGTTGGAATCCAACATGAGTCATTATTTTGTTAATTTTTTCCCCAACACTATTTCCATTTCACAACAAACACCCCATTTTAACTATGCAGATCACCTGAAAAATGCCACACAAGACGCTTAGACATCTTGAGCTATGAGTGAGGAGTACCACATCTCCCACTTCCAGCCTGACAGAGCTTGTTGAGGAAACTGGAAACTTGCTCCTTCTTTTGACCCATCTGAACAACAACAATGTAAATAAGAAGGAAGGAAGGAAGGAAGGAAGGAAGGAAGGAAGGAAGGAAGGAAGGAAGGAAGGAAGGAAGGAAGGAAGGAAGGAAGGAAGGAAATAAAGTCCAAAATCCACAGTCAACATTTTTAGGACCAATTAATATCATTCCACACTATTTCTGCCACCTGGTTTCATATAGTTTTGGGGAACTCCAAAACTTTTTAAGACGCTTAGGAGAAAATTGTACAATATTTTAGAAGTGGTCCCATGACGGACTTGTGCAAGAGGAGAAAATATTGACTGTTCTATTTTTGAATCCTTTTCTAATCATGCCCAGCATGGAATTTGCATTTTTAGAACAGTTACTGGTTTGACATTTCCATTAAGCTCTGTACCACACTTCCAAAATCCCTTTCTTGGTCATTCTCTACCACCTCAAATCCTATCAGGGCATTGAAATGCAGGGATTTTTTTGAAATAATTTATTGTGTTACATTCTATTTATCCAGTCCAAAGTAACCCATGTGAGCTCTTTGCCATCTGTTTTGGATTCTGAAGTTGTCACCAGTAGATTTGACCACCACATGCTTCACTATTCATTCCAGGTTCTTTATAATAGAATAGAATAGAATAGAATAGAATAGAATAGAATAGAATAGAATAGAATAACACTTTATTGTCATTTCACAAGTACAACGAAATTTAAAAGTGCCATCCAGTCTGCACATCACTCAACCCCAATATAAAATTCTAAAACATAAAGCCTGCTGTGAGGACGCAAAGGAGAAGGAGAGAAACCCAAAGAGAAACTTATGTATGATAATAAAACTTTATTTCAAGAAAATGCAACAGAACTCGACAATCTTCATTTACACTCTGAACCGGGATGCCCCATCTTCGAACCCTCACACCTGCCATTAAAAACAAGCATCCATATATGTACTCCTGCATTCCCTCGCCCAGCATCACTTGTACCCATTTAAAACTCTAAGACATAAATCTAAACATACACACACACACACACACACAACCCTACAATCTCTCACCCAATAGCATTCACACTCAATACATAAAAACTACAAATTAAAAAACAAAACACACACACATACACACACCTATTCTTCCTCACCCAACAGCTTCACAACCCCCATGCAATATACATGTTGTTACACATTCAACACTGGCATTTCTCATCAAATTAAATTTTTAGCTGTATTTAACATGGTTACTGCGGTTGGGTAAAAATTATTTCTATTAGATCAGCACCGCCTGTCTGATGGCAACAGTACAAACAGAGATTGTCCAGGATGGGAAGTATCTCTTATAAAGTTCTGGAGTTATTTCCTCTGAGCCACTGTGCAGCTGGCGCACCACACACATATGCAGTACGTCAGCATGCTTTCTACTGTCTATGGATAAAAGGACACCAGTAATCTCTGAATGATGTTATTCTTTCTGAGCACCCTCAGAAAGTACTATCTCTCTTGTGCCTTTTTCAGCAGCTCAGAGGCATTTACGCTCCAGGCCAGATTCTCTTCAATGTAGACTCCCAACAAACCGAAGTCTGTCACCCTTTCTACACAGTCCCCGCTAATAAATAGTGGTTGAATCCATCTTCTTCTTCCTGTAATCTATTATAAGCTCCTTAGTCTTCAACGTGTTCAGAAGCGGGTTATTCTGTCTGCACTACTTTACGAGCATATTAAAAATCACTGGTCCCAAAACAAAGACCCAACTAATCCCACTGGTCACATCCCTCCAGTGTGAGAATTTACCATTCATATCTACTCTCTGCTGTTCTCTAACCGGCTTCCAGTCCATAAACAAGGCACTTTCCCATGAGTGTGGAGTTTACTCAGGAGTCTTTGACAAGGGATGCTTTTAAAAGTCTTCTGGAACTGTGAGTGAATGATCTTTGCTACCCTATGTATATGTTTATTTACAGTGAGACAGGGCCTAGACTTGGCAAAGGCCATGTTGAGCCTTCTTCAGTCAGGCTTATACTTCTATGTGCTTTCCAGTGTTACCTTTTGCAATAAATTTGCAATGGAACAAACCATTGAGCCAATGAGCTTGCAATTTGCTGGTTCTTCTTTATCTATCTATCTATCTATCTATCTATCTATCTATCTATCTATCTATCTATCTATCTATCTATCTATCTATCTATCTATCTATCTATCTATCCATCTATGAAATCAGTATTATTTTTGTCCAGTCTCCAGTGCTGTGGCACCAATTGTTGTCCTTAGGGACATATAACAAATCTTTTAGTCAGATAATCAGCGCAACATTCTTTGAGAAAGCTGTTGTGAGTTTTTTGGGCTGTTTGGCTGTGTTCTGGAAGTGTTTCTTCCTGACGTTCTTTGAGAACTTTTGGAGAGGGCCTACTGGGCTCTTTTTGTCTAAATAATTTCCTGATTTGGTTTTGACCTTTTAAAATGATTTGGGCTTGGTGATAATGAAAAACTAAGTATCCACTGTCTTAGTGAAGTATTGGCAGTGGCCTGTGGTTGTGTTCTACTTTGAGTCATTTATCTTACAGTTATAGAACAAACATCTTCATGGTTAAAGAAAATAACAGCTAAAAAGGTGCTGTAAAAGGTTCATGTCAATAAAGCAAAGCAAAGCAAAGTGTTCACTTCAAGTAGTCTTTGGATGGTTTACAGTTTTAATTACAGTAATGCAGGCTACACATTGCCACCCCCCAGCAATGTGAGTACTCATTTTACTGACCTTGGAAGGATGGAAGGTTGAGTCAACCATGAGCCTGCTGCCTGGGATTGAATCTCAGGTCATGAGCACAGTTTTATCTGCAGTGCAGGCATTTAACCACTGCGCCACGGGGCTCCTAGATCAAAAGCTATGCCTTTTGAATGAAATGGATACATAAAGGCTGTAGTGCTAATGCACTGCTATTTGGGAATAACTGCTGAAATTAGTGGGGTTTCCTTCTTATTTTCAGTAACCATATACTCCTGGGCTTCTGGCACAAGGTCCTTCATAAAGTTTCACACATGTTAAATTATACTGATTTTTGGTCTTCATTTTTTAGCACGAGCTCAGGAAGTCATTGACGTACAATGTTATTCTGTCAGATGGTGCAAAATCTAAACTCTTCAAAGCCTAGCACAAGTCTTACACCTTTCACATTTGCTATTAGGCAGGCAGCAGAAAAGAAGGGACCAAGCTTAAAAGATAGGTTAAGGAATGGATTTACTGACTGAGATTGAATGGAGTGAATGGGGAACTCCACTCGTTACTAGTGGGTAGGGGAGGAATTGGCAGGTCAGTGGATTGATTTGGGAGCTTAATGCTCTGCCTGTGCTTCCTGGGGCTAGAACCAATGTGTACCACCACGGGTAAGTTGTGTTGCCACAGAACACCACCAGAAGGAGAAATTGTCAAAACACTTTGTTACATTGAAAACCCTAAAAAGGCTGACAGTCAGTCAGGCCAGTGTGGTGCAGTGGATAGAGTGATGGATTAGGACTCTGGCCAAGAGGGTTGGAATATCTACTCAGCCATGGAAACTGTCTTGGGGGAGTGGGACTGGCAAAACCACTCCTTAAATGTCTTACTTCCCTTGGAAAACCTTGTTAGGAACACTATAGGAAATATTTTGCTTGACACCTTGTAAACAACCACAAGTCAGACATGAGGGCGCACAATTACTGTTATTATTTATTGCAGGCATGGGAGCCTGTGAACAAAATGGTGTCTCTTCTCATCCCCTCCACAACCCAAAATCAGTCTTAAATGGCCAAATACACCCCCTGGAATGAACCCCATGATGAACAAGTGGCTACTTAAAGCTATTTGAGACATCTAGTTGCCTCTTTTGAGCCACTAATCATTTTGAATCAAAACTGGAATAAATTGGTCACTTCTGGAGTAGTATAGTTTCATCCACTCCCAGATGCATCTGGTGGGGCCACTGTGAGATACAGGAAGCTGGACTAGATGAGCCTTTGGCCTGATCCAGCATGGCTCTTCTTATGTTCTTATCTAAAGTAGGATAAGTGAACCCTCCAGACTTGTAAACTTCCCACTGCCACATACGCAGAACTCTTTCCCTTAAATAGAGGATATTTTGTTCTTACTAGTCAGCAGAAAGACACTTAGCGGATTGGTTGTGACACAGGTGGATCTCCACAGGAAGCAGAAGAAGATGAGGAGTCAAGGGAGTTTCTGACCATTAACATGGAAGAGGAATGAGTTAGGGCTCATCTACCAATCTGCAGTGAAGCAACCCTCACACGTCTGCCCTGCTCCCCTTCAACTAGGTTGCTACCCTCAGGAGTGGAGAGGACAGTTTCTCATCAAAACCCAAGTCTTACACCTTTCACATGGTTTTTACATTGCTTTTCCCAAGATATGTGCATGTCACGCATATAAGGGGAACCTCTGCTGTCCTTGGCAGCAATGATAGTACACTTGCCTCCATGATTTTATTGCTGTTTGGTGTTGTCAAGTCTGAAATGACCTAATGCAACCCTAAATGAGCTTTCTAGGTAAGTGAGATATTTAAGGTGACATTTTACCAGTTCCACTCCCCCAGTGAATTTCTACAGCTAAGCAGTGATTTGAACCCTCCTCTCCAGAGCCCCATTCTGACCCCTTACCCACTATACCCACACACTAGGTGCCAGGGCTAGAATCAGAAGCTACTGGATCTCATGCACTGCTACCTTACAGGGTGAGCCACCAGGTGGCCCCATTATCTTTTCATGATCAGAAAGGCCTATGAAGGCTCGGAGATCAGACTGGAACGCAACAGATTGGTCTTTCAACAACACCAGTTTCAAATTTGTTGACGGACTCCCCCACCCCAACCCATGAACAAGAGCAGGATGATGGAGGCCTCTTTCTTCAGCCTCCCTACCCTCCAGGCAGTTGCACCAGATACTGCGAACGTAGATGTACTTTTCAAACTTCCAATTATTACCATTCCATCCTAAATACAGTGTGAAGAAATTTGTAAATGCTGACAGATTCTTCAAATGCAAATTGATGCCCTAACAACTGAGGAGCTGGCAATGATAAGGAGACTCTTAGAGGGAAAGAATGGGTAGCACTAATTTAAGCGGTTACTTCACGTCCTTCCTTGTTCTGAGATTATGTTCATTTCGTGATAACATTGTTCGCGGTCACGTGGTCTTGTCCCGATTCTGTTCCTGTTTCCGTTTACCCATGGGCATGATTGATGGTATTGGGACAACTGTTACTTCACATCCTTGTTTAGTGACAATTTCTATACTTCCCTGCCTTCGTTTTCCCTTTTTTTGGTCCGACCTTTCGTTTTTTGATATTTTGATTCTCCGTAACTTTACCTTTCATGCGTTAAGTGCCAAAACTCCAGGTTTCATGCCTTCTTTACGCCATTGGGATTGTACTGGAGAATGCAACTTCGCACTCCTGCCACTAGATGGGGAATGCATATGTTGCATGCCAAGCATTATTTCATGGGCACTTGTCTTGAAACAAGAACCGAGACAAGAGAATTCCCGAGGCCAGGGAGAGGTATGGCTCACCACACTCTGTTCCTAGTTCAGGGGGTGTGGTCGGGACGAGATTCCGCTGTCACGCAATGGACGTGGAGTAACCTTTTTTCGTACCAGTCCCAAGCGGGACGGCGAACTGCGATCAGAAGGATGTGAAGTAACCTTATTAGTCTCTCAGGGTTAATTGTGCAGGGCAAAGCAAAGCAAAGCAAAGTGGTCTGCTTATATACCACCCCATACCACTTCAAGTAGTCTCTGGACGGTTTACAGTTTTAATTACAGTATGCAGGCTACACATTGCCCCCCCCCATCCCAGCAACCTGGTTACTCATTTTACCTACCTCGGAAGGATGAAAGGCTGAGTCAATCATGAGCTGGCTACCGGGGAATGAACCCCAGGTCGTAAGCACAGTTTTACCTTCAGTACAGGCATTTAACCACTGCGCCACGAGGCTCTTTAGAATGAAGTGCTCAGCATTCTCTGGCCAGTTGGGCAAACATGCCCATTTCAGAGCTCATCCCTACCTGGGAGAGATCTGTAGATATCAGAGTGATCCCAGAAAGCCCAATAGAAAAGCTACAAAAACTTTCCAAGTCCAGACAGGACTTTCCTGGTAGATTCTTCCATAAATCTAGTTCTTGGTTCCTCTGCCTACAGTATCTGGCCACTGATTCTTTAGTTCAAAGAATACTTCTTTCTTGAGAAATACGTGTTACTACTACTGTCACTAGATCTGTTCTTTGAAATACTCTTATCTTCTGATGAACATGTTGATTATGACCTTCCAAGACCATAAACAAAAAGAATTTCAAGAGGTCTCATAGCATCACCGAGTGGTGGGGAAAGTATCCCAATATAATTATTAGATATTTTTTTGTAGTGTTTTTAAATTTAGAGGCCAATCTGAAACCTTAAGCTGTAATTTACTTGGTTGTACTTAAATGCTCTGGCATTGCTTCAGAGTATAGTGGTACCTTGTATAAAGGAATTAATTCATTCCAAATGAAATTCATTCCAAATGAAATTCTGTTAAGCAAATTTTCCTTTATACAAATTTCCCATAGGAATGCATTGAAAACAGTCATCCTTAATCACGGCCATTTTTATGTTGTACGGATTCGCCCCTAGGAGATTCTGTTAAGCAAATCTTCCCCATCTCAGGAATTGTTTATGTTGCACAGATTTTGTTATACAAACCATTTGTTATACGAGGGTCCACTTGTACATAGATTGTAGCAGAGGGATTAGTATGGCAACAAGACATTCCTGTTTTCTGCAATGAGCTCTTCTGCATTCTGCCATCCACACAGAAAGGCATTTGCCATACTAGATACCACAGTTATCTACGGAGGCCCATTCTGATGGGGGGGGCAGCATATAAAAGTGAGTAACTGTTAATGCAGGACTGTAATTAGACTTGGCCTACTTAGATGACTTTTAAAAGGAGCTGGATAAATTTACAGTTTAAGGCCAATTGTGGATGTATGGATAGGTAAGGCAGTAAGCTGGGGAAAGCAAGGTGGAAAGGTCAGCTTCATTCATGTCCTATGGTTGGGTTTCCTAATGGGCAATGTGACCAGAGAGCTGGATTAGTAAGCCTTTGGCCTGGTTTATACAGTTGTTGTTCAGTCGTTCAGTCGTGTCCGACTCTTCGTGACCCCATGGACCAGAGCTCGCCAGGCCTTCCTATGTTCCACTGCCTCCTGGAGTTTTGTCAAATCCATATTGGTTGCATCGATGACACCGTCCAACCATCTCATTCTCTGTCGTCCTCTTTTCCTTTTGCCTCCAATCTTTCCCAGCATCAGGGACTTTTCCAAGGAGTCCTCTCTCCTTTATACAATAGAACCTCCGTATACACAAAAGCAGTATACAGTACCGTTTCACTTATCCACAATCTGAAAATTTTAAAAACATTCTAAGAAAAAAAAATCCAAAAAAATTATTTTCACATGTGATACCAGAACATGTGAAATAAATAGATAGATAGATAGATAGATAGATAGATAGATAGATAGATAGATAGATAGATAGATAGATAGATAGATAGATAGATAGATAGATAGATATAAAGTATTAAAATAATTTCTAATCTTTCGCTTTCTTCATTTTTAAATGCTAATATCAGATATCAGATATCTCATTCCCTCTGTGTATACTCTAATTCTTTCATTTACTTCATGCCAATTGTGAACAGTTTGGGATTAGGCACAATTTTCTTCTGGCAGAAATCCTTGAAAGGCTGATTTCAGAATGTTTCAATACAATCACATAATATGTCAGTTCAACTGGCCTTTCATTCTCTTGGCTAGTTAGAGAAAAATCTGATTAGTCAGGATGCCCATGGGCCAGCTGAGCTCATACCAGGTCAGCTGAAGTTGTACTCAGTCTAAAGCTCTCTGACATAAGGAGATAGGCAATTATTTCAGGACCAATCCACTGTGGCTCTACTTTATGTTGGCACAGTGACTTTGGCTCTGGACTGGTGGAGGTTTGGAGCTGGTGTAATTCAGCTCCTCCCATATACCCTGCCACATTCCCATCCCTTTGTTTGACTGCTCTGCTTGCAAAGACAAGCCAGAATCTTATGATTCTCTACTCCCTCTGAAGATGCTGACCGCAGACTCTGGTGAAACGTCAGGAAGAAAAACTTCCAGAATATGGCCAACGAGCCTGAAAAACTCACAACAACTATCAGATCCCAGCCATGAAAGCCTTCGAGTATACAAAGTGGGTTCCAGTCGGCCAAAGCTTATGCCCAAATAACAATGGTTTACCTTTAAGTAAGGACCAGATTCCTTGCTGGTTTGGGGGCTGCAGGTTAATATGGTTTCCTCTCCTGGACATTTCTTTTAGCGTTTTGTTTGTTTTTGCTTTTGCTTTCCAGCTATATTTTCTGAGATGTTGCTGGATTCTGCTTGTTTGTTTGTTTATACCTTGCCCAACTAGTGGAGTCATTGTTTAACACTGACTAGAGGTGTTAGTGTTAGACGTCAGTGGTCTCTTTGGCAACTACAACAGACCACCCCCTTACAACCGAGTTGGTTCCCTGCCAGCAATTATCTAGTGAGCTATTGTAATTTGAATCTAATTTTCCTATCAGGATCAGTTGTGTTTTTTAAAAACAAGTGTTTTGATTCCCTTAGAATTGTCAAGACCTATTAATAAAACTTGGGCTGTCTTTTCCCTTCCCTCACACCTCCTCACTACTAATTTGCTTGCTTGGTATTTTCTTCTGATCTCTGCTGTCCCCCCTCTTCTCTTCTTCCCCCCACCTCTGCTCTCTTGCTAGTACAGTGGGTGATTTTAATGCCGCACTGATCACCGTTTGATAAAAGTGACTTTTGCCATGTGTGGATGGCTAACTGGACAAGGTCTGAGATTTTGTATGTAATCTGGTGTTGAAACAATTGAGGCAGTGTAGAATAGACAAGCCTGAAAATGTACATTGTAGTATAAAATGAGGCTTGAGCAGCTGCATACTAAAAGTCACCAGCTGTATCTCACGACCTCTAAAAGCCGCTTTTTCCAGCAAGAAAAGGCGCTGAAAATAGTCCCTCACCCAGGAGCCGGCTTTTCTTAAAGAAAAACAACGTCAGCCTTGCGAATCAAGGAAGCTGGGGACTTGAAAAGCCGCTTCGTATCTACTTATTTCCCATGAATGGAGTCATCCTGCTTTTAAAAAGACAGGGATCTTGCTTGTTCAATGTATTTTTAAAAGGTGAGACCCAGAGAGAGCCAGGGCGAGAGTAAACAAGCAAACAAGAGGGAGGGGGGAGAGAGAGAGCAAACAAGAGGGGAGAGAAGAAACGAGGAGTGTGATGTGTGTGTGTGTGAGAGAGAGAGAGAGAGAGCATGAATGTCTGTGTGTATGACACAGAGAGAGGAGGAGCATGTGAGAGAGCGAGAGAGAGCGAGCGAGAGGGAAAGAGGAAGCAAGGAAGCAAGGGAGGTGGGGGAAAGGAAAAAGATGTTTTTCTCTGAGCTCGCCTCGTGCCCCACACTTTCCTTCCCTCTTGCTGCTGCTGCTGTGGTGGCGGTGGCTTTTCTCTCCGTGTTTGTTGGGACAATGGGCGCGCTTCTTCGTCGATCACATGATCACGGCAGGGACAAAGGCGCGGTTTTTTTAAAAAAGCGGCTGTTTCGGGACGTGGGATAAAGCTATAGGAAAGAATCTGCCAGCTCTCCACCCAAGTCTGAAAGCAAGATGAGTGCAAAATAATGCTGCCTTGCCAAAGAAGCTTTTTCCTACTCAACACTTGAGCATGGAGATAAACAACTGATAAGAAAGCAAAACCAAGGGAGAGAAGGGAAAAGCTCCCAGACTCCGGAAGTGCAAATAGAGTAAATTGATACCTGACCAAATTGGTTCACCAGCACTTTAAGCTCCTGCCATTTTGTTTCCTCAGTAAAGTGGTACCCAGGGCACTTACTATTATCATAGGTGTGGGAACACAGGTAGTCAAAATAAAGGCTATTCTGTACCTAAAAAGAAATTTTTTTGAATACAGCAACAAGAACTCAAAACTTTTAGCCAGATTAGCACAGAAAAGACAAGACAAGAATACAATAGGGATTATAAAAGACTCCTCAGGTAAGACATGCACACAAATGAAGGAAAAGTTGTCAGCTATACAAGAGTTTTATCAGTTGTTATATACTACAAAAAATAAACCTAAGGAGGATATAGAAAGGTATATCACTAAGAATTTAAAGAGGGTCTTGGAACAGGAAGATATGCTGGAAATGGAAAAGCCTATTACAGATCAAGAGATAAGCGAGGTAATAGACAAATTAAAGAATAATAAAACGCCCGGAGTGGACGCTCTGGGACCTGAATTTTACAAACTTTTTAAAGCAGTATTAATACCTAAATTAAAGAAGCTATATAATGAAATTTTGAATGGAGAACAAATTCCGAGATCTTGGACCCATTCTTTAACTATTTTAATTCCAAAACCTAATAAAAATTTAATGGATATTGGGTCATACAGACCAATATCCTTATTAAATCAAGATGCTAAGATTTTCACAGCAATTTTGGCTAAAAGAATGAATAAATTTATAGCTAAATATATTAAAGAGGATCAATGTGGTTTTATCAAAGGTAGACAA
This sequence comes from Phrynocephalus forsythii, assembly GCA_029282475.1. Taxonomy (NCBI): domain Eukaryota; kingdom Metazoa; phylum Chordata; class Lepidosauria; order Squamata; family Agamidae; genus Phrynocephalus; species Phrynocephalus forsythii. The sequence continues at coordinate 61,438,407 of JAPFRF010000002.1, forward strand.
ATGGCAAATATTATTAGAAGGAATTTGAATGTTCTTTATGAAATGAGTAAGAGTACTACTAAAGCTGGGATGTTATCTCTAGATCTTTATAAAGCTTTTGATTGTGTTCAATGGCCCACATTAAAAATATTGTTAAAAAAATGGGATTTGGGAAATCCTTTTTGGGAGTAATAAATCAACTATATTCAACGGGCACTTCCTCAATAATAGTTAATGATGGATTGACTGAACAAATCACCCTAGGCCGAGGAACTAGACAAGGATGTCCTCTTTCTCCAGTCCTTTTTGTATTGTTATAGAGCTCCTGGCAAATGCCATAAGGGACGACAAATTTATTAAAGGTATAGGGAAAGATGGGGCAACTAAAATTAGTTTATTCGCGGACGATGCTCTTTTGACTATTGTAAACCCAATAGAGAATATTCAAAGAGTAAAAACTCATTTAGAAGAATTTGGAGAAATAACAGGATTATGTGTAAACTGGCAAAAATCAGAGAGTTTATTCTTCAATTATGGAAAACATGACTTAAAGATGATTGAAAAATCTGGACTTAAACCGGGAAAAAGCATTAAATATCTAGGATTAGAACTCCATAAAGAATTTACTAAAACCAAAGAAAGAAATATTTGAAATTAGAAGAGGAGATGAAAAACAAATTAATATCCTACTCTAAACTAAAATTATCGTGGTTTGGCAGAATTGCATTGATAAAAATGAAAATACTTCCAAAAATTAACTTTATTTTTAAAATGTTACCGGTTCAGTTTTTAGAAAAGGAAATTAAAACTCTCCAAGACATGATAAATAGGTATTGTAATGCAGGAAAAAATCAAGAATAAATAAAAGTCTATGGTATAGATCTCAGAAAGAAGGAGGAATAGGTATACCCAATATAAAAATTATTATATAGCCAATCAACTTAGTTCTTTGGGGAAATTCTTTTTAAAACACAGAAGTTAATATGGTGGGAGCAAGAGTCTTTGGATATAAAGGGGGAAATAAACACATTTTTATTCACGGAAGTTAAAAACAAAGTAAAGATTGACAACCCCCTATTGAATAGTTTAATTGCTACATGGAGAACATATAGGAAAATCTTGTCTCCGAAGGGATCCCCACTGGCTTTAGTTACTGACTTGGAAAGCTTTCCAGACAACTTGAAGCATTATTTGAAGTTATTTAAAATTAAGAAAATAGCCAGACTAAAGGATTGGATGCTCAAGATTAAAACAATTCAGGATATAAAAAATATTTTGCAACCCAGTGATTTAACATGGTTAAATTATATTCAACTAGGAAAATGGATAAAGGACTGGGGAAAGAGAAATAATCAAATCAGAGAATGCACAAAATTTGAACATTCCCTACTATCGCTTGAGTCTGAACAGGAAAATTCAGAGAAAGGAATAACACGTAAAATATATAAAATACTAGGGGAATTATCAGAAATGAAGGAGTTAAACACCTTGAGAGAAGTTTGGAACCAAGACCTTAATGTACAGATAGAGAAAGAAGACTGGAAAAAAATTTGGAATATGAGAATTTTGAGATCATTGTCAGTCAGGATAAAAGAAAACTACTTCAAATTGGTTTCCAGATGGTATTTAACCCCAGTAAGACTAAATAGAATGAATCCTGCTTACTCTAAGATATGTTGGAAATGTGAAAAAGAGCTTGGTACTTACTTGCATCTTTGGTGGGAATGTGAAATAGTCCAAAGGTTCTGGAAAAAAGTGTTTTTAGAGCTAAGTAATATGATTAAGATGGATATAGATTGTAATCCAGAGATAGCATTATTATCATTGTTAACAAGTAAAGATTATGTTGTTACAACAAAGGAACTAATAGCAAATTTTATGACAGCTGCTAGATTAATTATAGCAAAAAATTGGAAGTCAAAACTAGAATTCAAGATGGAAGACTGGTATAATGAACTTTGGGATATAGCTATAAACGATAAACTCTCCTGCAGTTTAAAGGTTAAACGAGGAGAAATGAAAAAAGACATTTTCTACGATATCTGGGGTAAATTTTTAGATTATGTACTAGTCGAAGGAAAAGGGAAAGAGTCCACGAATATCTCACAACAATTCTGGAGAAGAGAACTTTAAGAAGACTACTAGAAGAATAGAAGATGGAGCAACGAATAAGAATGTATGGATGGCCCCGTGGGATGGGGGTGCACTTATATTGTTTGTTGTAGTTTTTTTTTACTTTCATTTTTATGTCATTGTATGTAGTTTAAAATTTAATAAAAAAACATTTAAAAAAATAAAGGCTATTATCTGCCATAGTGGCAGCTTGCTAGTCTCATATTTTATAAGGCTGATACTTTGCCACTGTAGTAAAGGCAACAGAGATTTGTATTAAAAATATTCTGTTTACAGAGATCAGTAAGTTACTCCACTGGCTAAACCCAGTTGTTTACACTTGAAGGGAAATGTAAGCAACTGAGAGAAATATAAATATAGGGAGGCAAGACACACACACAACACGTCATGCTACACAGCCAACAACACCGATACTGGGCACCAGACATCAAAGAGCGGGAACATGTAGCAGCAATAGCTCGCAACAGACCTCAAATGAGACAACATGGATTATCCTCCCTAGATTCAAGCCGTCTTCAGTGGATAACCACTGAAAATATTTTTCATATGTATCCAGTTTAACTTTTAAGTATATTTTTTAAAGCCAGAATGCTTTATACTTTTTAAATGTGGCATTTTCTGCTTTTTCAATGTGCCTTTTTAGTCTAAACGTTTCTTCATTTTTACAATGTAATTCAAACACTAATTTTTGATATATTTATTGTACCTTTTGGGGCGTAGTGCCTCAGTGAACTAGAGTCCTGAAACTGTCGGCTGCAAAGTCGGCAGCTTGGTGGTTCTAATCCCGGGTGCCATGCAGCAAAGTGAGCTCGTGTGGTTAACACCAACTCCTGCCAACCTAGGGCGTTTATACACGACCCCTAAGCTGCGCTGCAAATGGCTCCCAGCTCCGGAGCTTAGAAACGTTTCCCCACCAGCTCCGGAGTTTGCAGACAATTAAGTGCGACCCCGCCCACTTTAGCGCGACCCAGCGCACTTTTCTTGTACCTTCTCTCTGGAGGTGAAATTTTTTTGATGCGGATAAGAGTGCCGGGCTCTCCTCGCTTGTCTGTTGTTTTTTTGCCTCCCGCCCCTTTAAGAGCCGAAACCAGGAAGTAACGGGGCTCGTGGCAACTTCGACCGGCACCGGCAGGTTAGTAAAGGCTTCTTTTGTCCTTTTTTTCCCTCCCTCCCCTCACGCCGACAGGAGCAGGAAGTGCTGAGGGGTGGGGACGGAGGAACAGAAACGAACCCCCAAGATCTCTGGTCCGAATTTAAGGGACCAGTGGATCTTAGGGGTCGTGTGAAAAGGCCCCTAGCAGTTCAAAAGCATGTAAATGCATGTAGTTAAATAGGTACTGTCATAAAAAACAGGAAGGTAAACAGTGTTCTGTTCACAGAAATACGTTTAGCCATGCCGGCCACATGGCCATGGACTTGCTCAACACTGGCCTTTTGGCTTAAAAATGGAGATGAGCACATTTGTGCTAGTCAGACACAACTAGCATACATGTTCAGGGGGAACCTTTTATCTTTATTGTACCTGTATTTTCGATTGAGATGTGTATTTTGGACTGAAATTTGACTTAACTATTTACCTGCAATCTAAATTTGGTTTTCATACATTTTTAAGAATATATTTCTATTTTTTTCCATTTGAAGTTTTTATTATTTTCAGATAGGAAAAAAGATTCCACAGATATAAGGGTTTTTCTGTACTGTGGATGCAGATTTCTGTTACAGTTTGTTCTTTTACAACAAATAACAATATAATTCTACAGCACATTGTTATTTTATTATTGTCACTATTTGTCTATTTGAATGATTTGCATGCCACTTTTCCTGAGGCTGGGACTTAAAGCAACTCACAGTATAGTTACAATCAAATACACTAAAATATGAGGAAAAGAAAATTGTTATTATATTAGAACTGCCCAGCGTATCCTTCGGGCTAGATGGTGCGGTACGTGAATCTAAATAAATAAATAAATAAATACAACCTAACTTAAAACAAAATCTATTGTTATTTTCATTGCTGTAGATATTGATTTACCTGTTTTTGTTTTGTTTTATTTTTTAGAATGGCAGCCGATTTAGAATCTCTCTCCTCAAGCAAAGTTCACCTTCAAAATCTGACTCATTTTTCTTTACCCAGAGAGACTAATGCTGACTAATAATAAATCCCTGCTTATCCTTACAGTGTGTTTGAGTTAATCACTCACCATTGTAGAAGTCAACTTCTCTCCCTGCTAACCACTAGCTTTTCACGATCACAATCACAATCACAAGAACCTTTATTGGCATACATTAATATAAAACAGATGCAACAAAATGTAAAACACGAGGTAGGAAATAAATAAATAAATTAGGTTAAAATGATGAAAAGATTGGGTTAATAGCAGGCCTTGGCCCCAGACTATTTACTTGGACAATCACTAGCTTTTCTCTTAATCCAGGTCATATTTAGCCCTATTTATGTATCTCAATGATAGAACAGTCTGCTGCTAGGATTATAGATTAGTCAATTTCAGTCAATAGATGAATTAATTCACATTTTATTATTTTCTAGCCTGCCTCCACTGTGACTTGGTTTCTGTACAAGACAGTTACTACTTCTTTCTACATAAAATACCGCTGACTGTTTTGTTAGGGTTTAAAGAAGACATTTTAGCCACAGTACTATTTACATACTGCTCTGGGAATAAGCCTAAAAGAATTCCATATAGCATTTCAGTTACACTTTTGGATCTTGGGCCAGAGTACAACTTTTGAATTTTTAGTAATGTAACACAATTATTCTAAGATATCAAGAGGAAAAAGGAAAAATCCTTTGCTTTGACATTTATCTACATTCATTCAGTTATGTAACAGCCAGTTGCTCACTCCTTCAGAACAATGAGAATAGTTTCCATTGTTGATGCCCTCCCATCACTTCTCATTTACAATGATCTTATCAATGATCTTATCAATGAGCGATCGTCGCTTCAGTCCGCACGCTCCTCCTCTTTGGATTCGGCGCCACCCCGACCACGCCCCTAAACCGTGCTCCAAGTGGGGCGAGAGATTCCCCCTGCCGGAGGCCGGGAATCTTCTCCATCCCGCTTCGCATCCAAAGTCACGTGTGGCCAGTTAATATATATATTTATTTATTTTTAACTTACTTTTTCTCTGAAATGCCGATGCATAGATATTTCGGTTAACCCGTTCTTTTGATCTTGCCTTCTGTACACGGGGCAGGGGCAACAGAGGGGGGGCAAGCGTCCCCGGGTGACGTGAGCAGAGCCCCTCCGCTGGCAAGGGATGGCGAAGGGCTGCGCAGAGGGAGGGGAGGGGGTGTCGGTGCCGCCGCTGCAAGACACCCCCGCGCGCGCCCACCCAGAGAGAGCGGCGGGGCACACATCTGAAGCTGAGAGAAGCCCTCTCGCCCCCAAAAAAACCAACCCAGCTGCTCTGCTTCAGGGAAACACGATGGCCGCCCACAAGTCCTCGGGACAACCGCAGGGGCCTTTGAGCGCCGGGCTTGACCGCTGGCTTGTGCGCCTCTGACCGCAAATGACAGCCGGGTATTGATGCATCGATACGCCGTGGTAATTTTTTTAAAAAATAAAAGAAAGCCAAGTAAGCTTCCGAATGCGAAGGAGCACGTGAGGTAGTAATGGATTCGATCCTAAAATTTCGCATGGTGAGGACAGAGAAAGAGGGGTCCCAGAAGGGAGACCACGTCATTCTTGGGCGAAGTACTTCGTGAAGTAACGGCCAATGAGTGCTCTCCAAAATGTCATGTCTTCAACATCTCTGCTCAACTCTTAGAAACTCAGAAGCAACCTTTTTTAACGTAATCAGTCCACCTCCTAGTTGGTCTTCGTCTTTTCCTGCTGCCTTCAACCCTTCCCAGCAGGTCTTTTCTAGCAAATCGTGCCTTCTTGTGATGTGCCCAAAGGATGGAAGCCCTCGTTTCATCATTTTTGCCTGCAGAAATAATTCAGGCTTGGTTTGCTCTAGGACCCACTTATTTATCTTTCTGGCAGTCCATGGTAGCCATAAGCTTTCCTCTAGTACTGTACCATATTTCAAATGAACTAATTTTACCCAGTTAGCTTTCTTTACTGTCCAACTTTCACTTCTGTAATCAGGAATATAAGAGTATGGATGATCTTGGCCTTAGCCTCCAGTGTTCACATTCTTAAACATGATTATTATTATTTTTTCTAGTTCCTTCACTAACATCCTTCCTAGTCTCAGCTTTTTTCTAGCTTCTTGGCTGCAGCCTCTATTTGGATTTATGATTGAACTGCGGTATATAAAATCATTAACAATTCCAAGTTCTTCCTTGTCAACGTTGAAAATAATACTGGGCAGTCACCGTGTAGGTAAATGAAGATGGGGTATAAACTACTATAGGACTAGGTATGTGTGCTAATATCCAGTACAATCTATTTTAGATTGTCTGAGCCTCTAGAGCAGTGGTTCCTGATAATGGGTCCCAGAAGTTCTTGGATTGCAGCTTCCTTAAATTCTGGCTACCACAGCTAGTGGTGAAGGCTTCTGGAAGTTTGAATCCAAGAACAGCTGCAAACCAAAGGTTGGGAACCACTGTTCTGGAGGAAAGAGCTTAGTGGTACATTTTGAAGTACAGGCATTCCTTGTGATGTTCTTTTAACAGTATTGCAAAAAAGTGTTGAGGTCTTAACCGCTAAAATGGAGGTGGGCAACCTGCTGCCTTCCAGATGTCCCTTTGCTACTGTCTAGGACTCCTGGGAAGTGCCATCTCAGAGCATCTGGAAGGTCATATGTTGTCCTATAGCAAAATGGAGCCCCATAAAAGAAAAGAAGCATCCACCTTCTGCTTGATTATTCTCTTCGTGCTGTGACTTCCTCTATGCTAAACTGGCACAACAACAATAAAACATGAATGTCTCACTATCACTTCCTTCACATGCCAGACTGCAGATGGTCCCACAACTACTCTCATGCTCTGATAGATGAACAGTGGGTGTATCTAGAGATGGAGGATTTACAAGGCTCCTTGGTGCAATCTGTTTTACCTCACACGAGCAATCCTTCTGTTCACATGGGAGAGGTTTCTTCTCCAATGAGGAGGATCAGGCCACACTTTAAATTGCTCTACTTGATTCCCTTTGTGGTTATTTCCACCCCTCCTGCATCCATTTGGCCACCTGTTCCTTTTGTGTGTGTTTAATTTAGTAAGTGGCACAGTACTACAGCAATACAACAGCCTAGGAGGGATACTTAATATATTTAACAATTGTGAGAAGAGGATCCTGAACCAGAGAGTATCTCTGCTGGCCTTTCTACTGCCATACTCCCACTGCATATGTCACAGGTTTGCCATTGAAGAGAATGCCACCCACAGTTCCATTGCAGAATGTTCTATATAATCAGACGTATTTCCAATTGCAGCAGATAAACTACAGAGCTGGTACTGTCCCAGAAAGGAGTGGAAGGGCTCACATATGGTGCAGGATCGATGCCTGTACTGCAGGTAAAACTGTGCTCACGACCTGGGTTCAATCCCCGGTAGCAGGCTCAAGGTTCACTCAGCCTTCCATCCTTCCGAGGTCGGTAAAACGAGTACCCAGCTTGCTGGGGGCAATGTGTAGCCTGCACACTGTAATTAAAATTGTAAACCGCCCAGAGACTACTTGTAGTGGTATGGGGCGGTATATAAGCAGAACACTTTACTTACTTAAAACACCAGATGTGGTCACTGGAAAAGAGGGCAAACCAAACTGGACCAAAGTGAACCAAATATTTATTTTATTTTATTTTTGAGCATGTTTAACCCCACCTTTCTCCTTGGAAAAGGACCCAAGGTAGCTTACAGTAAGGAGAGACTGTAAAGTCCATTACAATTAAGACACAATCAGTTTGAGAAACAGGGTATCTTACAGCATTATTTAAGGTGCCACAGAATATTGTGCTTTGACTCCCTCCTCCCTTTTTAAAAGACTGGGTTTAAATCATGTTTTATATCCCTGTTAGTGCTGAACTAAGGTTGTCGCTTCTCTTTCTGAGAGGCTCCCGTGTGTGTGATCAGCATCTTATTTGACCACATAGATGGTCCTACTTTGTCCGCTGCATGCTGGGAATAGCTGTAATTTTGCAAGAACAGATGAGCTAAAATGTATCTCAGTTTGGCAAATTGACCGAATTGCAGAAAGATAGAAAGAACCAGAACCTAAAAAATGCAAATGTGGGAGAAAGCAAAATGGACTCTTTTTTCTTGAACTTACTGCTCTATTCACAATTCCTCCTGATCCTTCTTCCTCTGCAACTTCATAGCATATTCTGCTCAGAAATGGGGCACTTTACTTTTCTAGACTACAACTCCCAGAATACCCTATCCTGTCCAATAACCGGCCATTGGTATACTGGGACTTGTCATCTTAAAAAGTTTTTACAGCATTATCAAGGGTCCACCAGTCTCCTAGAGCAGATGCTCAATCTACTGTTGACAGAACAGGGTAGCAGGAAAATCCTGTTCCCCAAACAAGAATTATGTCCTCTTTATGAAGGAAAGTTAGCTCACATGCTTGTACAGTTCCTGGCTGAAAGTGCTTAATCTGTTTGTCATGGCAGGTTGTTAAACATGTGCTCAGTTCCATGAACACAAAAGTCACAGGACTGCAGCCTGAGTTTGCAGTTAATACCCTTTCATTTATTAATAATCAGCTAATTAAACCTCCTGGTCCCAATGAGTTGAAGTCCTGCTGCCTTTTAGTAGCAGTGGATATTCTGTCTGTCTTGCTTCACAAAGTCATGTAATAATAAACTACTGAGCTAATGAAGGAAGCTGGAAGTTCAATGGTGTTCCCTTACCTGGGAGTGGCTCTTCATGACGGGACTTGCAACCAGTGACCTTTCAGGTTCCACTTTCATGTAGAGGGTACAAAATTAAGACCATTTGTTCGATGATGTTATCTGGAGGCCAAAAAGCCCCACTGGCAATGCAACCAGCACCCTTCTTACTGTGCAGATTTAATTTTATTTACACGTCCACATTATGCTGGATAGAGTGTCTATGAGGTATATCTTCCATCAGCACTATTAAGAAACTCATGTTGCTGCAGCTGTAGCACAAGGTTGCACTTTTGTCTACATTCTCTTTATATATTAGAATATATAGTAAGGAGGATTTTCTAAGCAACAAGTAACATATAATAACAAGACTTACCTGTTACAAAACATTACTATGGTCAGGGCCGGCGCGTCCATTAAGGCGAACTAAGCAGTTGCCTAGGGCGCCAAAATGGAGAGAAGGCGCTGGGCAGCCTGCTGCCCCCCGCCGTCCGTCCCCCCCGCCGCTGGCCACTGCCGTCCGTCCCCCCACCGCCCGCCGCTGTCTGCCCATCGCTGCCCGCTGCCCCCCGCTCCCGTCGCTGTCCCCCACCGCCCCTGCCACCACCCTGCCCATGGCCCGCCCTGCCCCGCCCCCACCCATCGCCTAGGGTGCAAAAAAACCTAGCACCGGCCCTGACTATGGTCTTCCCATGAGCAGAATATTCACAGGTCTCCATTTATTTAAAGTTATCTGTCTGTTGGTTTCTTTGTTACAGAATTACATTTTGTTGAAAAATTATGTTAATCTGACTAGAGGCCATACTAGACTTCATTATATTATCTAGTATATTCAGTTAGAAATGTAAACATCTGCACCAATAACTCAGTAAACAAAATTGTTCTAGAACTTGTGTAGGGATTCCTTCGCGTTGCTTAAAATTTGACCAATGGAGAAGCTTGGTTACTCCCTTTTGGGAGACATTCGTGTAGCATAAAGTTTTAATAAACCTTTTTTGGACATTTGGTGGAAAGGGGACTTTCTAAAATCCTACCAGCCTCTAAGATCTTAAACAAATGTGCATGAGGTGCAATGGCTCTAAAAAGGGTTTCCTCTAACTCTCAAGGAAGGGAGAGACCAGCCCTGCTCATTCCATCCCAGCTCTCTATTATGTATAGAGCTAAATTTGAATAAGACATCCTTTTGCATTTGTGGATAATTTTGGTGTGATTTGGAACCTATTTTCTCAAGATTTCTGGACATCTGGTTATGCCCCATGGGGATCATTGGTTTCCTCATTCAGCTGCACCTCCATATAGGCAGAGAGACCTAGGACAAGAAGGGGAGAACTAGCACTCTTTCTTTCACATGTGTACCTTACCTTGTAAAATGACTGAATGTGGGGAGAGGGGGAGAGAGAGAGAGAGAGAGAGAGAGAGAGAGAGAGAGAGAGAGAGAGAGAGAGAGAGAGAGAGAGAGATTGGACTCCTCAACAGCACTCACACATGCCCTTTCATCGGTGGGAAATACAAATGGAAGATACAGTAATTTGCTGCTTCATAATGAGGGTTTGTCTACACATGACTATTTGATCAACCGATCTAATATGGAGTTAATTCATTGGACTTGTTCCTCCCTTATGTCAGTCACTATTTAAGCTACTGGCAAACTATATTTTGTTTGTTTAAAAATATTTTGAACAAATAGCAATAAATCCATTGCATGCATAAATAAAAAGAATAAATTATATGCAAAAGAAGTTTTGTTGTTCATAGGCTTCGCATCACCATTGCTTTCTTGCCAGGGTCATATTTACTGCCCAGCAGATAAACAGATACATTTATCACCAAGAACCATGCAGTTGTAATAATAATAATAATAATAATAATAATAATAATAATAATAATAATAATAATAATAATAATAATAATAATAATAATAATAAATATTTAAATTTATTAATAATTAAAAATATTAAAATTAACCAGGAAAAGACCCGATTATGGCTTACCAATGGAACACTGAAAAAAAAACAGACAGAAGCCCTGATTTTTGCAGCCCAAGAACAAGCTATTAGAACAAATGCAGTAAAGGCTAGAATAGAAAAAATCAGCTGAATACCCGTATGCAGACTCTGTAAAGAGGCGGATGAAACTATCGACCATATATTGTGGATTGCTTTCCTCCCATTTGCTCTCCATCTCCCAAGCCTCATGTATGCTTTCCTGTTTCCAATTATGACTGGAATTGGATAAATCCTATTGCCAAGTTGTTGGTTGCTTGCTTCCATTCCAATTCTCCCATTCAGTTTTGATTGAAAATGTCTCTTCACTTGATGGAGCTCTGCCATGCAAATATCAGATTCATCTGAATTGGAGGTAATCTGCTTCTGTGGATGGGTCATATCTGGGGGCAATTTTGCAGCTTTACAGGTCTCAGGTTCAGGTTCAGGTTCCCTCTTTGTTGGCCTTTTTGCCTCCACGCCCGGCTGTAAAGTACTCCTGGTAGCATCTCTAGTTTTCCTGGTATTATGGGGTCTATCCTCCTCCAATAATTTGAAAAGTGGTCTAAAGTTCATACCTTTCCTTTCCTTGCTCTGAGGGTGGCTAGCCACCTTCCTTTTACCAGTCTTGCCCTTACTTTTCCTTTTCCCCATCTTATGGCTTGGTGGTGCACCTTTACTGGACGTTTTATTACTCCTTTTAACAGCTGGAATTGTGGACGTTCCAGTTGGGGGCTCAGTGGGGACTTCTATGGCAACTGAGGGAGTCTGGATGACTGCCTCTTCTTGAGCCTTAGAGACATTTGGAGGAATAAAGCTTTGCTGTGCTATGTTCTTTGGGTCCACACAAAGTAAAAGTTCCTCCAGAGAAAGACCAGCAATTTTGTCTATTGTATTTGGGGTCAGATTATAGTAGTTGACATTATTAGACCTTGGTGTGCTACTGACCTCTTTTCTCTGCTGTTCAGTCTTCGTCAGGTAGCCTACTAGGACGATCATGAGCTCTTTAATATCAAATAGAAAGTCTCTGATTTCTGCTAGATGAGCTAGATGAGCCTGATTATGAATGCAGCAATCATCTTTTGTAGGAGTGTTGTTGTTGGAATCATTGGCGCACTTGAGACTGTCACTCTCTTGCACAAGCTGACTGTCCTTAGGCTCAGAAGTTCCCATCAAGGAGTAGCCTTTAGCTGGATTCCTCTGGCTCCGCCTCTTAACCGGAGGGACATTTCTATAGGGCAAGGTGACTGGAGAGGAGTGAAAATCCAAAAGCCCAGCCGACCAAAATCAACATCCAGATTGCTAGACAGATAGCTAATGTCCAGAGTCTGAGGATCAACTACAGCATTATTTGGTAGATCAATTGTAGGACTACCTAGTGGCTGTGAGGAGTCCATCTCTGTGAGGTCAGTCTTATGGACAGTGCAATCCCCAATTTGACAAAGTCAGTGATCTTGACCTGTTTCAGAGGTTTCTTAACAGCACTCACCTTCACCTCAAGGTCTGTAGTTGCCTTGAGTGTATCGCCATGAGATGAAATGCTGTTATCTGGTGTTTTAAATAGTTGTTGGGATAAGGCCAATGGATCCCCATAGCCTTCTGTTTCTTTAAGTTCACTGAATGGAGTGATAGAAGGGAGCAGTTTGTTTTGAATTGATTGCAGCACTGGGGTAAGTAGAGTGATATCCAAGGACGCCTTGGCTCCTTCCATGGGAAGACAAATTTCCTTTACAGCACCCAGCCAGCGAAGTTTCTTTCCAAACAGATCTGAAGTCAGGTTGTTAACAAGAAACTTCCAACCCAGCAAAATTCTCAGCTCAGTGACATAACTTGTAGCACTCACTGTAAATTTCTTTTTCTCAAGAGAAGTAGTAGCACTCCCAGCTGAGTACTATTAAGATGAGCTGCCGAAAATAAGCTATAGTAGCCATGGAGTGGATTGTGAACCTCTAGTTACTAAGGATGTAAGGGGAAGGAACATTGTGACCCCACAATCCACCGGCTCCCAAGGGAATTCAATTAAAATTATCTCCTGGAATATTGCAGGATGGGGATCCAAATTGGTAGATAATTCTTTTAGAGAGTATGTGGAGAAGTTTGATATTTTACTGTTTCAAGAGACTTGGTCCCAGCAAGATTTGGTATTGGATGGTTTTATGTCACATGTTCTTAAGGCAATTCCAAGTGGGAAAGGGGGTCGCTGTAAGGGGGGATTGTGTGTGATGACGTCTAACAAACTACAGGCTTGTGTAGTTACTATCGATCCCATTCCCAACATTGCTATTGCTGTAATATTGAAATTTAATCTCTGTGTTTTATTGTTAATCGACATTTATTTTCCACCTCAGCAATCCCATGAGTGCACTAAACGAGCTTGGGCTGCATTAGAAGATTATATTGTCAACCTGATTGTGCTTCATCCTTCAGCTTCGCTCATCCTGATGGGTGATTGCAATGCAAGAATAGGTTGTAATGATGAAATCTTATTTTCACGTTATAACAGGTTACCACCTGAAACCAACACTTGTAATCCTCTGCCCTACAGATTGTCTAAGGATAAGGGTTGCAATTATGCTGGGTTATGTCTTATGCAAATGATTAATAACCTTGATTTGGCTCTCTTAAATGGAAGTGTGAAGGGAGATAGGCCGGGAGAATTTACTTTTATATCATCCAATGGTGCTTCAATAATAGATTATGCTCTAATCTCCCAGGACCTGGTAGGAGCAATATCAAACTTTAAGGTTGATGACCGTATAGATAGTGATCATTTACCACTGGTGCTGGAGGTAAATCTGGGAGAATCCATTATCTCTGCTGGAGAAGATCTCACAATTCTCCCAGGAACTGAAATCAGAGCCTCTCGCATTAAATGGTCAGTCAGGCAGGGAGACACTATGAGTAAATTACTAAATACCAAGCCTTACATCCAGATGAGTCATCTAATTAGCACAGCTGATTCAGTTACAACTGTGCTAGAGACCTACCGAGAACTATTAAACTCTTTACAGTATCATTTAAAGCATGAGACCAATTACAATAGGATAAAGACTCGAAATAGCACTTATTCCAAACCCTGGTTCGACAGGGAATGTAGAGAGATGAAGCATGAGTTATTGAATAAATATAGATTTTACAAACAACAGGCCCTGGAAAGAATTCCACCTGAATGGTTCACACTGAAAAGGGAATACAAATCCCTGATTAAGAGGAAGAAGGCTGAAGCCCAGAAGGAATTATGGCAACAATTAATAGCTGCAACTAGATCTAAGGATCCCTCATGCTTCTGGAAAATTGTGACAAGGGGTTGACCACCTACCCGGTTGTCAATGAGATATGTATCCCTGCAAAGGTCTGGGAAGCACATTTTAGGGGAATCTACTCACAGCATCCTGACTCTGCAACCAGAGTTCAAGAATTGCCTTTAGGTTTGGCAGAGTGGCCCCCTGTTTCCATGCAGGAAATCATCTCGCTGATTCACCAGCTGAAACCAGGCAAAGCCCCAGGTGCTGATTATATAACAGCTGATTTATTGCAGGATAATTTGGAGTGGTGGACCCCAGTTTTGGCCTCATTATTTACTTGGATTGACCGCACAGCGGTTATACCAGAGGACTGGGGGCTTGCTATTATAATGCCAATTTTCAAGAAAGGATGTAAACTAGACCCAAGAAACTACCGCCCAATAAGTCTACTAAGCATTATTAGCAAGCTATATGCAAGGCACCTGTTGGGGAAGCTTCAGGATTGGTTAAATGATGAAAATATTCTTGCTGAAGAACAAGCTGGGTTCAGATTTGGTAGGGCCACTATAGATCAGGCACTCGTTCTACACCATCTAGCAAACAAATATTCTACTCCAAAAGGAGGTTCCTTGTATGTGGCATTCATAGATTTTAAATCAGCTTTTGATCTGATACCCAGAGAAAAATTGTGGGCCAAATTCGAGACCACAAATATTGACAAAAGACTTCTTCTGCTAATGAAGCGACTGCATGAAAATACCAGTCTTAGGGTTATTTGCAATAAGGCAGGGGCGCTATCTAACGTAATTCCATCATTCAATGGGGTCAAGCAAGGCTGCATTTTAGCTCCAACATTGTTTAATTTTTACATTAATGATATTGTGAGCAATTTATCGAGTGCAGACTTTCATCCCCTACACTAGGCTCACGCCCCCTTTCAATCCTGCTTTATGCAGATGATGCAGTCCTGATGTCAATCTCGTGTGGGATTACGGAGAATCTTGAAAGCCTTAGCCTCATACTGTACAAAAGAACAGCTGACCATTAATTATGATAAGACTAAGATCATGGTCATTAGCAGGAAACGTAAAAAACATAGATGGACAATAAATGGAAATAGTATAGAGCAAGTGTCCTGCTATAAATATCTAGGTATGATATTTCATTCATCTGGCCAATGGTCCTCCCACGTGAACCATGTAGCATCTAATGCACAAACATGCAGCTCTGCACTATTGAGGTTCTTTTATACCAAGGGTGGTCAATACGTGCCATCAGCGATTCAAGTTTTTAAAGCTAAAATTCTAGCCCAAATGCTTTACGGAGCCCAACTGTTTGCATACTCAAATGTGAAGCCTTTGGAGACGGTGCAGACAAAGTTTTTGAGAAGAATTCTTGTAACACCTTTGTGTGTCCCCAATACGACACTCCGACTGGAGGCTGGATTAATCTCCGTTAAAGCACGTGCCCTGATCCACATGTTCAGCTATTGGCTGAAACTTATTTTGCCCCATCTGGCTTGGCACCCCTAGTATTAGTGGATACATTCCAATCAACTTGGAAAAGGAATCTAACTGTTAACCTACTGCAGCTGGGTTTTTCCTTAGAGGCCATTTTGGCCATGGGTTTTGGCAATGCCAAGGCTGCAATTAAAAGGAGAATATGGGATGTAGAACTACAAGAACATCTAGCAGCCCACGATAAACTCAGCACAGTTAGGAATAGTTCCTTTAGAATGGCCAACTACCTATCTAATATAACCATTCCCAAGTTCAGGAGAGCCTTCACCTTAGCTCGATTTAATGTTCTGCCCTCCAGATTGTTGGAAGGCAGATACCAGGGTCTTCCAGTGGATAAACGTGTTTGCCCTTGTGACGAGGAGACTATTGAAACTATTGATCATGTCCTCTTGGAGTGTTCCCTTTATCGGGATATCCGGAGGACTCTTCTTCAGTCTATCTTGCAGCAAACTCAGGGAGGCCAAGGGAGTTTTGTGTCCAACACCTGCTAGGAGATAAAAAGCCAGATGTGACTGAGGTGGTGGCCAAATTCTGTACCGCAGCAATGAGGCATCGCTCATCCCTGCCCACTTCAGGTGGCGAGGTCAGATGATTGGCAATATCCATTGTGTATTTATCCTTACCTCTTCTCATGATGTGGGTTGGAGGTGGTCTAGAGCACGGCCATGGTCCCTGGCTGGAGACAATTCTAGTCCTATTGAGTCGATTACCCTGTTATTGGGCCTACTGGGCTTCCAAGATTTTACCTGTTCTGCCTTTTATACAAAGAGTATGCCATTGTATTATGCTTGTCTTGTGTGCATGCTTTTATTGTTTTATACACTTTTATTTTGGTTTTATGTGGAATGTATTTTGTATTTTATCTGGTCAGTGACTGAAATAAAGAGTGACCATATATTGAGTTGTTGCAAGAAAACTGCTCAGACTGGTTACAAACAGTGTCATAATGTAGTTGCTCAAATGGTCCACTGGAATTTGTGTCACAACTATCATCTGCCCATAGCAAAGAACTGAAAGAACTGCAAGAGCCTGAAAAAGTGATTGAAAATGAGCATGCAAAATTACTTTGGGACTTCCGAATACAGACAGACAGGGTTTTGGAGCATAATATGCCAGATATTATGATTGTGGAAAAGAAAAACATGTGGATGATTGATGTTGCTATACCAGGTGAGACTAGAGTCACCGAGAAACAACTTTAAAAAAATTACCCAGTATCAGGATCTGAAAATTGAACTTCAGAGACTCTGGCATAAACCGGTACAGGTGGCTCCAGTGGCAATCAGCACACTTGGTGCGGTGGCTAAAGAGCTGAGCAAGTATTTAGTAGAAATTGGAGTTGACAAAGTCATCATCACTCAGCTGCAGAAAGCCACCTTTCTGGGATCTGCTCGCATAATTTGCCGATACATCACATAGTCCTAAACGCTTGGGAAGCGTTTGACTAGTGATTTGTAATACAAAATCCAGCCTAGTTATCTTGTCTGCTGTGTAATAATAATAATAATAATAATAATAATAATAATAATAATAATAATAATAATAATAATAATAATAATAATAATAATAATAATGAGCAGGCAAAGTACTCTATTCACAGTATCCTCTGCATGGTGATGTTCATGGTCTTTCTATTTAAATTATAAATACTGTAAGTACTTTTAACTTTGTGTGTGTGTGTTTGTGTTTGTGTGTGTGTGTGTGTGTGTGTGTGTGTGTGTGTGTGTGTGTGTGTGTGTGTGTGTGTGTGTGTGTAATCATATGAAAATCGTCAAAACAATCCATGCCCTCTTTTTCTGAGAATAGATAAAAAAACCTGGAATGTGCAGGAATATAATCTAAAATGAGATTTAGTAGCCTGCTTCTCATATCCCCGTTAGATTAGGTTTTGGACGGAAACCATAAAACAGATCCTACCTGCCTGCAGCAAAATTGATTTTGGTTTAAATTACTTCCTTCAAGCCCCTGTAACATCCAGTTCTACTTCCATGCTGAGACATCCTTGTACATTTAGCATTCCCTTCCCCACACCTTTCCTTTCTTTTTTTCCTTAATTTTTTTTTAGGGTGGTGGTGGTTTAAATTGATGCCCGATCATTCTGGAAATCTCCATCTCCATCTCCATCTATCACCAAGAGGATCGGAATCTATCTCCTTGGACATGCTGTGAGTTTGTGTGTGTGTATACACACAGTGGTACCTTGTATAAAGGAATGAATTCGTTCCAAATGAAATTATGTTAAGCAAATTTTCCTTTATACAAATTCCTATAGGAATCCATTGAAAACGGAGTGATCCCATTTTTATGTTGTACGGATTCTCCCCATAGACGATTATGTTAAGCAAATTTCCCCTATCTCCGGAATTTTTTTTGTACAAATGTTGTACAAATGTGTGTGTGTGTGTGTGTGTGTGTGTGTGTGTGTGTGTGTGTGTGTGTGTGTGTGTGTGTGTGTGTGTGTGTGTGTAGAGAGAGAGAGAGAGAGAGAGAGAATCTAATTGCAGACAACCACCACCATAACAATAATGCCGCCTCCCCATGGCAGCCCTGGTTTCTCCCCCACCGCCACCCCGCCCCGGGGCAGGAGAGTGGTGGTAGCCAGATGAGAAAAAAAAAATCACGGCCACATTCTTCCCATAGTAGTCCTTTAAAATTAATAGCACATGCAGAGGAAAAACTAAACCCCTTTGACGTCACTTTCGCAACGAGGAAACATAAACAGAGAAGGCTCCACGCCAGCGAGCTCCCCGGGCTGAAGCTGATTGGCCGCCTTGGCTGTGCCTGTGGCAATTGACAGCACCTCCCCGTCAGGCACCCGCACACCAGCCTTCGGCTTGGCGGCTTCACCCGCTCAGCGCTCAGCCAGTCGAGAAGAGACTGCAGCAAGCGCCGCCGGAGGGGTTTATCCCAGCCCTTGCCTGGCAGGGAAAAAAGTGCCGTCTTCTGCTCGAGTCGAGACTCTTTTTCTCTCTCCTTCCTCTCTCTCTCTCTCAATCTCTGTCTCCGCTTCGTCTTCGTGCCCTGTCTCTGCTGCCGCCTGGACCTATTCTTCCTCGCCTGCGGCCACCCCACTTCTTCTGGTCCATGTCCAGGCGCACCTTTCTCGGTCCCCTCGTGCGCCGCGCGTAATGGTTGGTCTCCCCCTGGATGCCGGTTCTGGATCCTGCCGCGCAAGGCTTCATGAACCCGCGGCGCCGCTCACAGATTTCACGGCATTCAAAGGTCACAGAACTGCCACTATGGTTAAATGTCTTGTTTAATGGTTGAGGTACGTACCGGCGAGTCGGAATAGGCGGTCGGCTGCCTCCGCTGATGTTCTTTAAATCAAAATAAAAATAAAGCCGGAGCTGCATTTGCCAAAGTTAATGAAGGAAAGTTTTAGCTGCGTTCAGAAGAAAGGGCTAACGGTCAGTGGAAACTGTTTTCTGGGTTTTTAAAAATGCTCCTGGCGGCCTTTTTGTTGTAAATATTTCTCCCAGACCCTAGAAAACCAGGAAACCTGTGTGAATCTTAACTGTCCTGGGTGTAAAAAAAAATATGGAAAGGTTCTAGTACAGTTATGGCCATCACAAGAGTGAAAAGATATTTTCTCCTATTTTCTGCCCTTAGTTCTCAAGTATTTCAGTGACTTGATGAAGACAGTCCATGTAGGTGACTAATGCAAAAGTGAAGAGTGCATTGATTGTGAGGTTCTTGGGGGGGAATGAATGGCTATGTATATCCAAACCACTACTTGTCATGTTTCATGTTTGGTTGCTTTTAGTAGGCTAGTATGTCAGACTGTAAAAGCAGAAATGCTTTAACCGTCACTGAAGGGGAGAGAAGACTTGTCGTAATATTTCATCTCCTCGCTGTAAACAAAAGGTGATGGGTACATGAGCAGAAACGAAGCCAGCAGTGTCTCCTTGGTTCTCTTTGGTGGCATGTACATTCATTCAACTAGTCGTCAGACAGCTGCCTGTATTCACTGGGACGTCTGTATGCAGTATGCAAGTGACCTGCACGGGCTGCAGGAAACACGAGCAATAGTTCAAAACAGACCTCACATTGTTTTCCGGAATGGAGCTGCAACATCCGTTTGGAGAAGCTGCTGACTTTAGAGAAATGCATGCTTAAAATCTGGAGTAAAGGCTCGTTTTTTAAATTAAACAATGGCAGAGTGGAGTGCTGCCTATTGAAAAGACTGAAGGAATTAACTAGACCAGAGGGTCTTCCCGGCAGCAGTCAGCAGTTGTTTGCACTGCACTTTTTACCTTTTCTTTTCCTTGAATTTTTGTTTGTTTGTAATTTCAGTCTCGTTTTTGCTTTTGCAAACGTGTGACAATCCAGAAACACAAAACAGTCACCCTGACAATGTTCTTTTAAGGGTTAACATTATGTGTGTGTGGGGGGGGGGGCAATAATTGCACTTGACTCATAAATGCCACCTTAAGAATGGCAAAATATTAGCTCCAAAATGCAGACAATCTGCTATGTGCTATGAATGGACAATTGCTATTCTGCAGTGCCTGGTGGGAAAAACAAGGACTTGGTGTATTACAAATGCATAACTGCAGCTCTTCCATTTCCTTCTCTGTATCTTCATGGAAGGCTGTCAGCACAAAGAGATTGCTGTCATTAATAAATTGTTTAATGACACCTCTCAGATGTTGTGTTAAACCATTAATTGCAAGCCCACAGTCATTTTTAAATAGCTGAACTGGAAGCAAAAGAGATTCATTTCTCTGTTTCAGCATTCTGTGGCTTCCTTCCTTCTTTTTCTCCACAGTAGTCCTTTTACACGGAAAATGTTACCATGCTCTAGAATTTGCACTACTGTTGTTTTTCTCACAGAAAAATAGGTTTTTTTGCTGCTGTTTATAAATTGTGCATTGTTTAATGAGAATACTTGCTTTGTAGTATGGAAATGAATGCGGAGGGTAGAAGTCTTCAAACTTTCTGAACTTTCTGAAGGACTCTTGGTTTCTGAGGCTACCAGCTTGCTACAGCTTCATAAGCAGGATCAATGTCACTTCTGCAAATTTTGTTGATGTATGTAGTTAACACTGAAATTTTACCAAACCAGCAATGAAAACTGTAAACAGAAATAGACCCCCTTCCCCAACCAGCTAACCCAATGTCTTGATTTTCCACAAGTCTCTGCCCTAATCAAAGAAACCATAATCATATTTTATGTCTTAAAGAAATCAATGAACTTTAGTCATAACTAAGGTAGAAGGTGCAAATATTTGAGGTTGAGAAGATACTGGCAAAACTGATGCCCTATATTGGGTTTCTTCTGACTGACCATAACATGAAATAATATTTACTGCATGACATTATGTGGTATATTTCCCTGTTCCTTTTTGCACCACTGGTTTAGAGTGAGGACTAGGAAGTGCATGGTGTGGTGAGGCTACATGATGATTTAAATGGGACCTGGGACAGCACGGTCCAACTCTACCTTTAAATAGCACGAGCTGACAAATCAAGCAACAGATTGTGGGTATCATGAAACCACAGTCGAGTGTTAATTACTTAATCTGTTATTACTGCATTTTGATGGCCGGAGATGTAAGAGTTGCTTATGAGATTTTCAGCCTCAGGTGTCAGAATAATGTGGCTAGCTTTGGGTACCAGGAACTGTGACTTGGATGAGAAGGTGATGTTTGCTGCTGTATCTCAGACAGCTCTAGATCACTGACTACTCTTGGAGATACAGGGAAGATTTCAGTACAGGGGTACTGTTTCAACAAGAAGCAATATCTCTCATAACATTAAGTGCTTGTAACCATTTTCAGTATTCCTAGAACAGTGTTGGCGAACTTATGGCACGGGTGCCCAAGGTGGCAGTCGGAACCCTTTCTGTGGGCAACTGACATCACCCCTTCATAGCCACCTGTATGCAGGTTAAATTGCTGTATTGGCACTTTGCAAAAAAAATAAAATAAAATTAGTGGGTCTTGAATCACAGTTTGGGCACTCGGTCTCTAAAAGGTTTGCCATCACTGCCCTAGAATATGAAAGGAAGGAGACTGTGCACTGAACAGCAACAGCATTTTCATGTTTATAAATGGTGGCCAAACTTCTTAATACATATGCCAAATACAGGGAAGAGAAGAAAAGGAGGAAATAAGAGTAATCATTTGGTGAAGCACAGAAAGTTAGTTTCCTTATAGTTCCTTATAAAATGTACTAGTCCTCCATTTATTTACATTTTTGGCTCACTGCACCCCAAATGCTCAGGATACTGCACAAGGTTTCATTCATTTCTCAAAGTAGACACATGAAGAAATGATAAAAATAGCAGCCTCTCCACTGATTAGCCCATGCCAATAAATACTAGCCCAAATAAAGGTGTTCTATCATGCTTTCCAAATTATTCAAGCTAAAGGTTTGGCCAGCTTCCACAGAAAGGAAGTCCCAAACGAACCTCAGGAAAGGAAACTTTGCATTAGAAACGTCCAGACAAGGACAATGTCAGGATCCAATGAAATGGCTGGGATCTGAAGTCTTTGCTTTGCTTTGTCCAAAAGTGTTATGTTTCTAATTTGATCAGATTTCAGGATGAGCATTTAAACCGCACCCTATGAGCAGCCACACTCCTTCCACTGGATGTCAAGTTTGTACACATTTGTACTAGTTCTTATTTGGCAACATAGCCTTGGCTTTTTTTCTCTTCTGTTCCAGTTTTAGCCTGAATGAATTTGACTCAGGATCAAATGCAGGATGCAAAACATGAAAAACACAATCATAGTTCAAAAAAAAAAAACATTTAGGCAATGCTCTTGCAGTGTAATATCACGGTCATTTATTCCAAGTTAGACTCAGAAGCTTCCATACAAATGCATGGAAAGCTAAATTTTACTGTTTCCAGTGATTTTAATGGTCTGTGAAGATTATACCCTGCATCCGCCTGCAAATGCATGGCCAATCGCATAAACTTTGTGTCTTCATTCATGACCCCGTCATGTGCTCATCAACTCTTGATTCATTAAGTCTATTCCCTGACCCTTCTGAAAAGTAAAAGCAATAACTTGTACGGCTTGAATATTTCTCTTAATAAAGGTGCCTTTAAATTAATGTGTTCTAAAAAGTGTGAAGATGAACATTGAGTTGATTTCTTACAGTGTCATCAAAGATATCTTCACACGTTCAGAAAATATTCCGGTCAGGATGCCTTTCGGGCCCATACATAATGAGCAAATCAGCAGTGATAGAAGATGTATGAGTCCCTTGTGTGTCTTTTAGTATTGTTTCCTGCGTCAACTAGAGATGGGCACAAACCAGAAAGCCAGTAGTTTGTGAAACAGTCATTCATGAACCTCCATGAATACTCAGAAAAATGATTTGGTTCACAGTTCATGGTACCTGAGGCAGGTTTAGGAACAGGTATGCAGAGGCGATGGGGCAGTGGGAAGGGGATGGCTGGGCACTTTCTTTGGCTGAAGCAAATGCAATGGCAAAAGGGAAAAAAAGTTTGCCATTGCATTTTGCTTCGGCAAAATGGGATCTCCAAATGGGATTGTGAAGTCAACCACAAACCAGTCCACTTTGTTGGGTTGTTTTTTTGTTCGTGGTTTGCTTTATGCCCATCTCCAAGTGCAGCCAAAAGATACTCCATGCAGTTATTATTTATAGATGGATAGTATATCTCTAAGCCTTTTCTGTCTTACATCTTGTTCATAACTGCTGCTAGCACAGCATAAAAGAGGTTCCCCTGAATTTTTTTGAAAGGGACACCATAAGCAAACATCTGTTTTTGCTTAGGAAGCACCTGTTTAGTTTTAACCTTACTCTTGCCCATAAAGAGTAAGCAGCTAGCCTGTTCCGGTGTTATTCTGAGAAAGAGATAGGAAAAGTTTCTTTTTTAAAATAAGAACCCTGGGATGTCCCAGTCAGCATCCTGACTTATGCCATGTTGGGAGTTTCAGTCCAGAAAAATTACCTTTCTCCATCCCTGTTCCTTGGCTAGATTTTTGATAACTCAAACTCTGAATAATTGTTGTTCTATGCCAGTGATGGTGAACCATTTAGATACCAAGTGCCCAAACTGCGATTCAAAATCCACTAAATTTTTCACAATGTGCCAATACAGCAATTTAACCTGAACACAGGTGGCTGTGAAGGGGCGATGTTGGGTGCCCACAGAAAGCGCTCTGAGTGCCACCTTTGGCACCCATGCCATAGGTTCGCTAACACTGTTCTATGCTGTCGGTTCATTTCCAACATATGCCAACCCTGTTCAGTGGTTATCAGGATGGGACTTTTGTATTTGGCAGACTTGTGTGTGTGTGTGTGTGTGTGTGTGTGTGTGTGTGTGTGTGTGTGTGTGTGTGTGTGTGTGTGTGTGTGTGTGTGTGTGTGTGTGTGTGTGTGTGTGTGTGTGTTCTGTTCCCATAATTTGGCAAGAACCTCCCAGGCTGAATCATGAAGGGTGAAAACCCTCAAATTGACTTGACTATATAATACCCTCTCATGGCTTGAGGAGTTCTCGCTGAATTATAGGATTGGAAGACCATAAAATACAAAAAACTGGTTGTTGTCCTTCACAATGATTTCTCATCAACAAGTCTTGCAAATCCAAGATTGTGGCTCCCTTTTTTTGAGTCAGTCCAGTTCATTTTTACATCTCTCGCTCTTTTCTTCATGCTTTCAATTTGCCTAGCACTATTGCATTTTCCAGTAAGCCTTACCTTCTCGTGATATGTCCAAAGGATGATATCCTTACCTTGAACAGGCATGAAAGCTGGATATTTAAGAGAGTTGACAGTGAAAAAATGATTTGTTTGAAATGGGGTACTGATAGAAAGCTTTGTGGTTACCGTGGACAGCTGGAAAGATGAACAAGTGGATCTTACATCAAATCTAGCCTGAACTAATTCTGGAGACAAAGATGTTGAAACTGAAGCTGTTCTAGTTTGGACACATCATGGGCAGACAGTGCTTTTCTGGGAAAACTCCCCACCCCCCAATGAACAAACAACCCAATCCTGGGAAAGGTTGAAGGCAGCAGGAAAAGACCAAATACGAGATGGACTGACTCTTTAAACCTAAGGAAACCAAAACCTTGATTTTACAAACTGCCATTGTACTGTCAAGATGTTATATCTGGAAAAAGCCAATCTGAAAAGTCAGGTCTTGGGCAATCATTTGAAAACTCACCTTTCTGGTGGTCAGTAGATTCAATAAAGCAACTTCCTGTAATACAGTAGTTCTCAACCTGTGGGTCCCCAGATGTTTCTGAACTGCAACTCCCAGAAATCCCTTCCAGCACAGTGAGTGGTGGAGGCATCTGGGAGTTGCAGTCCAGTAACATCTGGGGACCCACAGACTGAGAACCCCTCCTCTAATACCACATTTGGAATGAATTTTTTTTTGTTCATGTCAGCTTTCTTCTTGGTCCAGCTTTCACAGCCTTACATAGTAATTGGTAATACCATAATATGGATAATCTTGGCCTTGACCTCCAATTACATGTCCTTTTACTTCTCTTTTCTAGTCCCTTCCAAGTCTCAGGCTTCTGATCTTTTGTGTATGATCTTCTTTTAAATTGAAAATTGAACCATGGCCTAGCAAAATCTAAGCAGTTTCAATTTCTTCATTATGAACATTGTTGTTATGTGCTGTCAAGTTTTCCCCAGCCCTTAGCAACCCCATTAATGAGCAATCAAATCTTCTAAAAATGTCCTAATCAAAATTAACAACCCTGCTCAGCTTTTTCAAACTTGAGGCCATGTTTTTTTTTTTTTTTTTTATGGAATCAATCCATTGGATATTGGGTCTTTCTTTTTTTCCTGATACCTTCAACTTTTCCCAACATTAGTGTCTTTCCAGCAAGTGTTCATTTCTCATAATATGTTTTACTTTGTCATGCTTCCCTCTAGAGAGAATTCAGGTTTGATCTGGTCTAGAATCCACCTGTGCGCCTTTCTGGTGGTCCATTCACTCTACACTATGTGGGTGTGTGGCCACGCAGCGCTGCATCAGAGCTGTGCACTCGCCCTCAGTGTTGCTGCTCATTTGCTTATGGTCATGGGTGGAACTTTGGGTGCATGAGGAAGGATTTACACTCCATCCTGGTGGTAAACCCACCCTCCACACACATAAGAGTTCTGGCCACAACCAGAATCAAATGAGCAGCAACGGTGGCTGCGGGTGTATAGCACTGATGCAGCCCTGCACAGTTGTGCATGCATGCAGCTTAGAGGAGATATTGTCCTTGGTATTTGCAATGCTCTCATCCAGCACAATACAGTATTTCAAATGAATCAAGAGTTTTTCTTGTCAGCTTTTTTCTCTGTCCATCTTTCACAGCCTTACATAGTAATTGGGAATACAATCATGTGATGTGAATGATTTCGGCTTCTGTCTCCAGTGAGACATCCTTACACTTGCCAACATTAGCGTTATGTAATTCTTCACTAGTCATATTTTTTGTCTTCATGATGTTCAACTTTAATCCTGTTGTAGCACTTTCTTATTTAACTTCCCTCAGTAGCTGTTTGTTCACTGCTATTTTCTGAAATAATACAGTGTCATCTGCATATATTAAATCATAGACGTTTCTTTCACCAGCTTTCATTCCCTTCCAGGCATATATTTGGCATGTTTTAAAACACACACACACACACACACACACACACACACACACACACACACACACACACACACACACACACACACACACACACACACTGTGTATAGGTCATATTGGCACCTACAGATAGCAAGACTAAATATCCTAAAAAAAAAAATGTCTTCTGGTAGCTCTGATCTTAATTTCTCTGGTTGTGACCACGTGCAGAGATCTTAACTGTAAGAGCAAATTTCTTGATTCTTGGGACTGTTTCTCATATTGAGTGAGAGCTGCGTTGCCATTGCAGGACTCTTTGAGTAACATAACTCTGCTGTTGTATGAATGTAGGCAAATAAGTGCCTTGGAATATACAGACTAAGACAGAGCTGGGCCTGCAAGTCAGGTTAAACATGCAGTTACCTAACTGAAAGCACACATAAATTTTAAAGCACATGGTCATCATAATCTGTGGATCTTTCCAACTTTAGCCTCAGTACATAATCCCCACATTTAAATATTACCATGTCTGCAAGTGCCCAAGGAGACTCTTTATTGCCTGTCCACTTCAGATCTAAATTCATATCATGCTGTGAATAGAGGAATCTGTTCTAGTCAGTCCATCCACCATTTCCTACATCTGCACACCTTCAGCTTTCTAGCAAAACTCATTAATTCGAAGAAGGCCATGTATGTTTCATGGATGCCTTGACAGTGCTTCTTCCATTTTCTTGATGAAAGGGGGATAGAGAATTCAGAAATGTTGTTTTTTCTAGACTAGAGGATTATGGAGGATATTCTGAGCATAATCATTGTGCTTGTACGTATACCTTTGCCAAAGAAACTCCTCTTCCCCTCTAGCTATTGTGGCAGAGAGAAGTAGCTGGTTGGGTATAGGTTTCCTAGCATCACCAAAAACTGACAGACCTTTCTAAAGGGTTGTCAGTTTCAGTGGCAGGCAGTATTAAAAGAAATTTATATTGCTGAAACTAACCAGCCCTTCCTCAGGCTTGTTGTTTTCACCAGACAGAGTTTTGAGAGAGAGATTTAAAAATACATACAGCCAAGAACAGCTTCCTCCCACACCTCTCTACAAGGCAAAGGACAAGCTACTTGAATATAAAAATAGAATTCTCCAATGTGGACACCTATATGTGCCAAATGGGAAACGTAGTGGATAGAGGACAAAAAAAAGAGAAACAAACTTCAGCTTAAATAGTTTGTTAGCAGGTAGACCTAATGGGGTGGGAAAGTCAAAGTGTAATTTTGTGTGTAGCTCTGCTTTCTTGCGCAGCCATCTTTTGGTTTTAAAATCTAATGCAAGCACACTGAGAGTTGTTCTTCACTCATGCCTACAAAAAGGAGAGATGCTCAGAAGCACGTTAAGTGGCATGTGTGAAACACTGCATGCTGCTGACAGAGGTGTGTGTGTGTGTTGGAGGGGTGGTGGCAAACCAAGGTTTAAAATCTAAGCTCAAAGTGGTAGGATGGACACCTCATTCTACCTTTTCTCTTCAGTTGCCAAGCTGGGAGAAGTGTAAGCAAGGAATCAGCTTCTATGCTCGGTTTCTGACAGCAGCTATAAAACAAGCTCAGTTAGTTGTCTTTGCTACTGCTTCCTCTGGGTCCAAAGGAAACATCAGTCGATCTGGACGAAAGAGGGCAGGAGACCAAGACAAACTCAGCAAGGCCCTTCCCAGTGACTGTGCGTGAGCTACAAAATGGGTGTTAAGATGTCTGCTTCAGAAGACTTTCCCATTGTAAAATGATAGGGGTCATTTAATGTAGTTTTAATAACTCATGAGAAGAGAGGACTCCTGGAAAACTGGGAAAAAAGGCAAAAGGAAAAAGCGACAGAGAATGAGATTGGATGGTGTAACTGCAACCAAAATGAATTTGACAAAACTCCGGGAGGCAGTGGAGGATAGGGAGGCCTGGCGGGCTCTGGTCCATGGGGTCACGAGGAGTCGGACACGACTGAACGACTGAACAACAACAACAAAAACAACTGGAAAAATGCAAGCATTATGAGTAACTCACCGTTTTTATTCACTACTTCCAAATTTCTATACGTATAACAACCTAGGCATATAATATCCACTGCTTTTGTAGGACAAGCATTATGTAGATCAAGGTCTAGTTGAGGGACAGCTGTGTCAAATGTAATGTCTGGACAGTAGTCGTATTTGTTGTCATGGGAAAGAAAAACAGCAGAAGTTGGAGCAGTAACTTTTTAAAAACTACAACCCTTAGAATCCCCAGACTGGCAGGAAGATGAAAGGGCCTTTATACACGACCCCTAAACTCCACAGCAAATGGCTGCAAACTCCGGTGACTTTTTACCAAGTTTGCTGGATAACCCCGCCCACCTAAACCCAGCTGCACTTTCAGACCTGCTTGAGGTGGGTGAAAATCCCCAGGTCCAGATTTAATCTGGTAGGCTTCTGCTTGTGTTTTTTTGCCTCCTGCCCCTTTAAGAGAAGAGGTGGGAGGAAAAAAGCAAGCAGAAGAGAAACAGAAGCTCCGGGAAGCTCCTCCAGGTGAGCTGCATTTTTCCTCTCTTTCTCTGGTGGGGAGGAAGGAAGAGCAAGGAACCCCTAAGATCTTTGGTCCGAATTTAAGGGGCCAGCGGATCTTAGGGGTCGTGTGAAAAGGCCCAAAGTGACTTTTTAAAGTTCTGGATAAACTTAAGGTCAGACTCATTAAGGCAGTGTTTTTCAACCTTTTTTGGGCAAAGGCACACTTGTTTCATGAAAAAAATCACGAGGCACACCACCATTAGAAAATGTTAAAAAATTTAACTCTGTGCCTATATTGACTGTATATAAAGTAATTTTTCAATTTTTCCCACGGCACACCAGGCAACATCTTGCGGCACACTAGTGTGCCGCGGAACAGTGGTTGAAAAACACTGCATTAAGGAACTAGGCAAGGTTCAATCTTTTCCCATGTCCCCAGATGTTCCTGAACTGCAACTCCCAGAAATCCCTTTCACCACAGCAAGGGGTGGAAGCTTCTGGTAGTTGCAGTCCAGGAACATCTGGGGACCCACAGGTTGAGAACCACTGATTCAGATCAATCTTTTCCCATGTTATAACCTATTGGTACAGTACTACTCTGAGGAAGAGGGTTTCGCCTTGAAATATTAGCGTTTTTGTTATTTTTCTAGTAGCCTAAAGGTATCACCTGTTCCATTTTTGTATTTGGTTTTTGTGATGGCTACATGGCTCCTCAACTTGTTTTGCTTCATCCATTAAAGTACACCTGCTAGGCCGCTACCGCACTTCCTTGAGCAGTCACTTTTTGTTTTGCATCGCCTTATCTCCTCCCACAGTCACGTGGTCACTACACTGGTTTGGCAGTCCACAGTTGGGCAGTTGCTTAGCAATCAGCGTCCCCATCCCCACTTTGCTGAACCGCTTTATACTTTCAGTAACCACAATTTGAAAGTGTAGCATTGGCAAAGTTGGCAAACATGTTTACATTGTGGCAGGTTTTTTTTTTTTTTGCATGTAGTATGTCCACAAATTCAAACAAATTGGCTTTAAAAGGGGGTGCAGGCTTCGATTTAAAAAAACACCACCCCAGTGGTCGTCTCAAGAAAAACGACACAGCGGCCAAAAATGGGTGTGGCCAAAGGGGCTGTTCAGAAACAGTGATTTGAAAAGCGGACAGTGATTTTTAAGGCGATTTGTCTTTAAGGAAAAGGTGTTTCAAATCTAAAGTGCGGTAGTGGTCGTACATATAACAATTAAAGGTGTTTGTTATAAGTTTAATCATTATGGCTTCATTCTACTCAATATTTCCATTTGTACTTTGTTGATATACTTAGACTTCTCTTCTAGAGAATCCTAGTGCACTAGAACATGTGTCCCTGTGCTGGTCCACAAACAAAGGATTCTAAATACCACACCAAACCCTTCGGATTCTGCAACATCGAGCCATGACTGCTGAAGTGGTCACTTAGGAAACTGCCGTAGGCTGAGTCAGACCATTATTTCAGTAAGCCAAGCATTGTCAGCACTGACTGGAAGCAAAATTCCCAGGTTGTTAGGCACAGTGTACTGAGAGATGACAGAGCCTGAATCTGGGACTTTCTGCATGCAAAAAAGAGCCATCTTCCACTGAGTTATGGCTCCTGACATTGCAGCAAGCTAAAAAGAAGGACATCTGTTTGATTCTATAGATGACATAATGAACAAAGTGTGCTGATCCCAGTTGGTCCATCTCATTGACATTTGGAAGGAATTTCATAAATATCTCTGTTGCTATTATGGTCATATATCTTATCTCCTCCACATTTATCGTGTTCATCTTGATTGCCGTTAATAAGCTTATTTTACGGCAGTTATAGACAATACAAAACAGGGTGCTCAGGATACATTCAATAAATGGTAGGAAGCTAGTTTTAATGGAAAACTGGGTGGTGTTGACAGATGAATGTTGTGGTTCTTTGAAGGCTAAGCCATTTCAGTTGATGTTCTTTTGCATAGACTATTGCCATCATGTTATCAGATGTGTCCTAGTTTTTAAAGTTATGCACAGTTCTCTCTTATTAATGCCATGGCAAAAATTTCAATGTGGTATTGTTTCTACACAACATTTGTATGTACTTGAACAAAGTATGGAGTGTGAAAGGAGCCCATATTGAGGGACCATGCTTTTAGAAGCTCTCATTATGGAAATAATTTCTAAGGGAATAAATGTTCAATTTGTGTCATGTTTTACTGTGTAAACAACCTTGAACTGATTAAAATCAATTCCTTGGAGGAGCGGTTGCTCTCTGCCAAATTTTACATTATCATTCCATCCTTATTCCCAATGGACGTTTTAGAGGAACAAGAACAGAATAAGGTTTCAACAGTTTAAGAGATGCTTTGTCTCCATATAAGACTGGAATGTAGATCACCCTCAGGGGACCAGAGATTTGGGTGAAATATTTGTCATTATTACTTTGCAGGCATATTTCAAGGTGTTTGTTTTTGCATTTGTCTTAATATCAGTTACAAGCAGTAGCTGAAATGTTTCACTTAAGCAATGGAATAGATTTGGGACATGTTTGAGATGGTTTCAGCTATTCCTCATGTATTCTCCCAATTTCCCCAGCCTGACACCCACCATATATATTGTCCTAAATCTCCCAGATTTCCTGGGCTCGCTTTACTTTGCACTTTGGGTTTTTGGGGGCATTTGTAGTCACAAGTTGGGAAAGGCTGAACCATCCTTCTCTGTGTCATGATGGACGAGAAATTCATTTGTTTAAATTTTGTTTTAATTAAGATCTTACTGAGATTTGCCATTTTCTTTATGACCCCCCCCAAAAAAAAATTGAAACATCCCTCTGTTGGCAAATCTCTTGAGATTAGTCAGCACAAGGAGCTTCTGGCAGCTTAAGGGGAGTTTATGACAGCACCAGAGGCTTTTTCTGCCCATTCCTAAACCCGTATCAGCCAGTGCCTCCTTGATTTAGAACTGTGCTGAAGGCAAGGAAGTGGAAAACAAGGATACTGAGTAGAGAAGTCTCTGTAAATGAAATTACATGTTTGCTTATCATTTGATAGCAGCATTTTAATATGATTTCCAGACAAAAACTTGATTAGGATGTTGTCTAATATTTTTAAAAGCCAAATATATTATGATACAAAAACAACAAAGTATCATTTGCCAATTGTAAAGAACAATGAACAAATCCAAGCAATTCACAGGCAATACACATTAATGAGTTTGATTTGGGAATATACAGCATAAATCAGACCAAAAAATTTCATTGCTTTTTTGTCACTGTAACTTCAGAATGTGTTTTTAATGAGAGGGTTTTCATTTTTAAAAATGTCAAAATATATTTGTTTTCCGCATTGTTCATTGGATAAGAAAAAATACTCGGTTTTTACTTTGCCAAGCTTTTGCATTTGTTCTGGAATCTTGTTCTTAACAAGCTCTGTGCAACTGAAGAAACACATGATGAGATCACCGTCAGTTCATCTGCTGCTTTATTGTTGGGCTTTATGCATGTATTATTTATTTGTCTCTCTTATAGGCTGCCTTTCCTTTACAACATGTAACAACAAACAAAGGGGACATAACCAAAATACAATGTACAAAATGGGTCATAAACAAAACTAAAATGGTAAAAAGTAGAATTAAAATGATTTAAAAATAGTGCCTTACTAAATGTTTAAAGAAACAATTAAACTACACTGAATGAGTAAAACATTTAAAACTTTAAAAGAAAAGCTTTCCGGGCCTCAAAAGTATATTCCCAGGGACTCCTGGCTTATGATTGATCCTGGCAGTTCTGCCTGAAGAGGTGGGTCTTCAGGTGTGGGTGGAAGGATACCGGGCAGCCAGTGCAGGGTGGGGCTTTCTTTGAGGTTGGGGGAAGCTGCAATCTCCACATTAACCTCTTCTGAGCACTACAGGAGATTACATCCCAAAACCTGTGAGCTGGGCAATCCAGAGAAGCCGGACCACTGACCCACCTGGGTTTCCATTTGAGTGCCCCACCCAAACTGTGTCCATCCATTTGAGAAAGTCACCCCAAAAGTGAGGGAGTTCCCCAACCCGCAGACACCAGGGGGAGAAGATATGCCCCCATATGGGGAGATACAATAAGGGCGGAATGGCATCCACTGCAGAAGATTTTATCAATGATTAATTTGTAATCTCATTAACTGAGTGGTTTGCTATTATTCCCTCATTCACAGTCACAGGGAGATTATCAAAGGCTGCTGAGAGGGAGGAGGTTGGACGTTTTGCCCCTGTCAGACTCCCTCAAAAGGTCATCATGCAGGGTGCTGCAATGGCGCGGCCTGAAGCCCGACTGAAAAGGATCGAGGGCATTTGTGTCATCCAGAAGACCCTGAAGCTGGGTCTCAAGACCTTGCTCATATAAGAAATATTGGCGACAGGATCAACTTGGTCTTCCATTCTTAGGAGGTTGAGTGAAGGCCGAGGGAACCCTTGAGAGACCCAGATTCCTGTGGCCCATTCCTTCTATTGGCCTGGCTGTAACCAAGCCGGGCAAGGAATAATTAAAGGGCTCTGTACATCTGTCAGCGTCACTGGTTGAAAGCAGAGTGTGACATTTGCTCGATCTACTGTTTGTAAATGGTGGTTCAGGTCCCGGCGGATCCAAGTCAACACAGGAAATACTAGGGGAGGCCTTTCACTTGCTTATTTATTTATTTATTTATTTATTTATTTATTTATTTATTTATTTATTTATTATTTCCATTCCCATTTTAGGAATAAGCACTGTTTGGGGGAGGTCAGAGCAATGGCTTCCAGTGGTTACTAGTCACGGTGGTTGTATATTATTTTCAGTGACCAAGGCAGTACACCTATCAGACCATGGAAACTTGCATAGCATAGTGCCAGTGTCCTTTTGTGTGATCACAATTTTTTTCTCTCTTGTTTCTTGACCAGTGTTATTCAGCGCATATCCATTTGCTCTAGCCATCTTGTGGAAGGCACAAGAAATTGGTGTTTTTAACCAGTCCTTCTCTGGGTGGATCTAGCATTCTGTATCTACATGTTCTGCTTTACAAACCAAAGACATTTAGTTTTGTGCAGATACATTTTGCACAAATTGCAGACATCTAAATGAGGTTGTGTTCAGATATGCAAAATGTCTCTCTAGCTTCTCTCATTGATCTCGGCATGGTTTTTTTTTTTTTTTTTGGCGGTTTAGACAACACACATTGTATCTCACATTTCCATCTCCACCCCACCCCACAGCATACTGAATCAATGGCAAATCCTGCCAGTCAGGGACACTGTACTTTTTTTAATTATTCCACATTCTGCTCCACATTACGTTTGGTTTGGGGCTCCGTGGCAAACCCACGGTCCCAGAATATTAAAACCATCCTCCCTTTTGGCTGCTGATATTTTTTTCCATCCACATTCTTCTTGTTGCTTTTACATTTACCGAGTGGTGTATCTTATGCCGAAAGGTGATTTACATTCAGTTATATATGTAGTGCTGTGTCCCAAGGTGGTTACTTAGTCACAGTCTTGTGCACTATGATGAGCAGCAATGTACTGTACTTCCACTTAAATTATAGAAATAATATATAATTGTGATGATACATGTGTAGATTCATTTGAAAGTACATGCACATATTTAATAGGGGAGGAGGTATTGTGTGTGTGTGTGTGTGTGTGTGTGTGTGTGTGTGTGTGTGTGTGTGTGTGTGTGTGTGTGTGTGTGTGTGTGTGTGTCTGTTCTTGTCAACTTTGTGTTGTTTTGTCCCTCATGTCCTCTTTTTTGGCTAATGTCTAGCCTTCTTTTTGGTGGTGGGAAAGTGGCCACAGAGAGAGAGTCTTCCCTGTGGCTGATACCAGGCTGTGGAATTCTTTACTAAGGGTGCCTAGCATTGTCTTTCTATTGGGAAATGCAAACTTTTTTCCAGGATTATTCTTCAGCAACTGATAGCATGCTGTGGGCTGAGTTGAGCTGTTTTTCTTTTCTCTTTTATTATTAGTAGTACTGTAGTTTGATTGATTTTTTTCCCAAATACCTTTCACTTTACCAGGGTTTAGTGCTACTGTTTGTTTGTTTTAAATGATGCCATAAACCTATTGGATCAAGCCCAATAAGTGGCATATAAAATAAATAAACAAAGGAACACGTGCTCTGGAACAAAAAACATCACTAAAATCAGTCCACAGGACCACACTGGTTGACCTGGGGTGTGAGAAGATTACCACCAAGGTTAAAAATGTGGCCAGTCAACCTACACAGCATTGTGCTTAGTGAAGGTGACTGAACTGAAAGAACACATTGTTCCTTTGCTAGATTTTTCCAGGTTTCCATTGGCTTTCCACAACTTGGCAGGAAAAGTTTACCTGCCACAGGAAAATGGATCCAAAATATCTGCCAGCTTTGGCAGGCCAGCATTATTTTCAAAGGAGAGGTGCAAAGAAATGCCCTTAGTTTCACTGTGGTGAACCTTATGCAATAGTATATTTGAAGTTTTAGGAAGCTGGGAGATTTTTCTGACTCCTTCTGCTTAAGAGGTACTCCATCTGCTTCCTTACTGGGAAAATGGGTTACTGAAGTTTACTATGTCTACCTCTGTGATTTGAGTCTCTGTTATAATCCATGTTACGAGGGATTGTTTTTTAATTCCTCAGTTCCTCATCTCCGTACAACATACTTGAAGCGCTTTGTGATTTATAACTTGGTTAAACCACACCTGGACGTTAGCCACACACAATAAATAGCTCATTCTTTTCATTTTCAGGCAAATTTAAAGTTGTTAAATAAAATAAAATAATAGTTTTGGACAAAAAGATAATATTTCCCTATTTGCGGGCCATTCAAATCTGAAAAATAGAGCTGGCTATTTAAGGAGCACCACTTTCAAAAGCTAGAAGATAGAGGCATGGAACCCAATAAGAAAAATGGGGGGAAGTCAAGAACAGTGTTGTCGCTGTCAAGATTTCATAATGTGGATGTGTTCACTATAAGATCTTTATTATTATTATTATTATTATTATTATTATTATTATTATTATTATTATTATTATTATTATTATTATTATTATTATGTAATGTGCATCTTTTTATGTAGTAAAAAAACCCAGCAAGGTATGCTGTGTATATATAGCACCCCATGCTGCTTAAAGTCATTTACAATTTAATTATGCTGACTAAAAAGAAGAGGGAAGATGAGGAGTATATATGTCCAACACATTATGCTAGCTTTTACTGGGAGTGCGTTGAAAGCTGTTTTTTTATATTTAAGTATTTGCAGAATTCATAATACTGTGCAGAACTCTGTAAAAAAAAAGAAAATCTCTTGCTTTTCAAGGTTTTTAATTTAGAAGGGGTGAAGGAGGAGAGCCCCTGACAAACCAAAAGAAACCGTGGCATGAGATACGAACTGCCAGAGTTATTAAATGCACACGTTATGCAGAATCAGCAAACTTTGAGAGTCCGCATTACAGTTTACAAAGTTTAGGACAATAGGAAAATGTGTTGTGTGGGCCATATATTTTGCAATAAATCTTGAAAACATTCTTTGGCACTGTGTGCCACCAGCTCCCATGGAACACTGTTGGCTTATTTGGCTTACTCATTACCATGCAATGAACTCCATGTACACTTAATGGTAAACACATGTACCTATTATCTACTCTATGATCTCGGGTATGTCTGGGATTCCCCCAATAAGAATCCTAGGATTGTTTCTGTAACATGTGAAACTGAGCATTGCATAGTTCTCAAAATGTGTTGTTACCACAGAACACACTGAAAACAGGATAGCTGCAGTGAGCCAATAATTTGGAAAAGGCTTAGAATCTCAGGCTTTTTGCTGTGGTGAGGTTGTGGTGTGGAAGGATCGGAACATGGAAAAGGACCTAGAATTGAGGACAAGGATATATATTCTGTATATCTGTGACATGTAGTATGGATATGTATATGAATGGTTTAGAATTTTTATAC
Organism: Phrynocephalus forsythii; assembly: GCA_029282475.1. NCBI lineage: Eukaryota > Metazoa > Chordata > Lepidosauria > Squamata > Agamidae > Phrynocephalus > Phrynocephalus forsythii. The sequence continues at coordinate 61,475,072 of JAPFRF010000002.1, forward strand.
AGAGCTTTTAGAAATCGACATGAACTGTTTATATGCAAATTCATACTACATGTTACAAATGTAGAAAAATGTGGGAACGTTCACAGGGTATGTACAGCCAGGACAAGCAAGCACCACTTTGAATATCTGTGTAGGAAAAGTGTGAAAAGTTTCTTTTTTAAAATTTTTATTTTTCAAAACAGGCATTAAGGGAAAGGAAGTGGGTGTCTATAAATAAAAAAGGAAGCATTACATGAAAACTCACATTGTTATCAATCTTGATACAAAATCTGATTATAAATTCAGTCTTCTAGGGGACAAGTCGATTACCAACTTCTTTTTCATAAAAAACATAGAGGTTCTCTTGCCTACTGTAGATCTTTCTCTCTGAGTAATTCTGACAAGATGTCCATCTCTGCAGTTTCTAAGTATTTGTCCAAAACCACTTGCCGCTCCAGTATTTCCTTTGTTTTCCAATATTTAACCAAGGAAATCCTAGCTATAGTAACATAAGGTAAAGGTTTTCCCCACACATGCATGCTAGTCGTGTCCGACTCTAGGGGTGGTACTCATCTCTGTTTTCAAGCCAAAGACCCAGTGTTGTGCAAGTCTGTGGCCATGTAACCGGCATGGCTAAACGTGTTTCTGTGCAAAGAACACTGTTTACCTTCCCACTCTTTATGGCAGTACCCATTTATCTACTTGCATTTGCATGCTTTCGAACTGCTAGGTTGGCAGGAGCTGAGGTTAACAGCAGGAGTTCCCTCTGCTGCATGGCACCCAGGATTCGAACCGCCGAGCTGTCAACTTTGCAGTCAACTGTTTCAGTGCTCATGTCCACTGGGTCACCACACCCGGTATATAGTTAGCATATACATTAACAAATGTTTCTTGTTATGACCTTTGATTTCCGGCATAATAGTCAACAAAATATTTCTGGTTTAAATGGGATCACACCAGACAACATTTTCTGTAACATCTCATGTACCAAAAGTGTGAAAAGTTTCTTTAGAACATGGAATGTGTAGAGAATTTAACCCATTGCTATCTATTTGCTCATTTTTATACCTCTGCTTGTTATAATAATAGAGAACAATTAATATTTTTTTAATATGAGCAAAGTCAGCAGTTAAAAATGATGTGGAAAACTGGGCTGTTGGAAAGGCAAAGTAATCAATCTGGAGTTCCTTGATCACACAGGTCAGATCAGATCAGCAGCATATCCCAAACTAATTTCAGAGCTAATTGTCACAAGGGACAGGGCAGTGTGCACGGACAATTATTATTTTTGAGCAATATTTCTGTTCAAGCCAGCCTTGAACAATGTGTTAAGAGAGAAAGCAGATGAATTGTTTTAAAGCTGAAGTTCCATGCAGACCTGTCTGAATAATAAGGAAAAATTTGATAGGCTTAGATTGGCTCTTCTCTACTCTAAAGGAAGAATGGAAGGCAGGATGGGGGACCTGTAACCCTGCAAGATGCTGATGAGTGACTTGCACCAGACCTTCGCATTTTCCAGGTTGGGTGAAGTTTATACGAGCAGGAGTTGAACAAAGTTTGGAAGCCCATAGATTCCCTAGTGAGGAGTAAGGAACTGGATAAAGCTTTCTTATAAACTAAGAAGAGAGAGGTTGTGGATTTTCAGAGGTTGTTAAATTCTAATTCCTGGCATCTTTTACCTTTTGCCATAGTGACTGGACTTGATGGATACTGGAGTGTTGATTTAAATCCTGTACTTCACTGGCTTTTCCACCAAATATATCCTTTTGTTTCTCACTATTCTTTTGATTCAGCTCTGTCCATTCAAAAGGTCAACCTTTGAGTTGCACAAAGGGACTCTCTCTTACTTCTCTCTGCAGGCCCCCAGCCAAAGATGCTCCAGAGGGGCCCTCAACATTCCAGAGCCAATAAATACCATGGGGGCACTGCTTCTCCATTCCATAGACGGAAGCTGTCCCATCAGTAAGAGGGACTAACTGGGTGCACTTCAGTGTACATTCGATTTGGTAGTGGACATGATACAATTGTAAATATGTCTTAAAGATGTCTACTGCCTCCCCATCCACTGGTACCCTCTGATTATTATGCTTGTCTTTCCTTATATGTTTGTCAGCCATGTTCTGGGCTGTGTTTTATTTCAAAGAAATGCTGCCGCTGTATTAAAACTTCATGCATTTGTGTGATTATTATTATTTTTACTTTGGAGGGCATATTTTTAAGGAGCCAAACCACAAAGGAATGTATCTCTCCCAGACTCACATAGAAACATTATTCTACTGAATTTAAACAATACAGTGTTGATCTGCTACTGCACATGTGTGCTTAGAAGTAAGTCCAGTCCTTTCAACCAGTCATTCTTGTGGGTAGATTCAGGATGGCAACCTTGTAAAAAGAACAAATTTGCCTTTAATCCTCCTCTGTCCTTACTCCACCCAGGGGTGTGCATATGTAAATATCTCATCATATTCCGGGTACATATCTTGATCAAGGACAAGTGACTTCAGAGGTCTCATGCAGTCTTAGGCGTAGGGATAGTTCTGAATATTTGCTGACGTAGTGATTGCTCCAGCTTTGCTGACACATTGGCTTATTTTATCCCATACTATTCTTGGAACTGACGTGGGTTTGGTGACATATGGAGGGATGTCAGTTTAGACTAATGTTACTGGCTGAGGTCATTTGTATTACACTTTCCCTGGAACACTGTCCTGTCCTTTCATTTCTGGTTTTGAAGCAAAATGCCTTTATAGCTGGACTAAATCTTTAGGATTACATGGCAGATTGTTCTTATGCTTTCCTTAATTTGGGCAAAGTATAACTTTTTAAATATGTTTTAAATTCAAATATCAAGGCTGGGGGTATTCAATGTAGAATAGAAATAAAATGAATCTACTATTTTATCAATTCCTTTTATTAACAAATATAAATATTGTATTATTCTGCTCATATATGTTTCATATTATACTATTTTTCAAAACTGTGCACGGTGCTTGAATAATTAGTGAAACACACTGAAATGTTTTATACATCTAAATATAACATACTAGTCCAGAAGTGGCTACCATTCCATTCCTTTGGGGCTCTGGGACTTTTCATTTGTGCAATACTAGTGCAGTGTTTTTCAACCACTGTTCCGTGGCACACTAGTGTGCCGCGAGATGTTGCCTGGTGTGCCGTTGGAAAAGCTGAAGAATATCAGCTTTGTGTTCAGCCAAACAGGCCCAGGTTGCGCACTGAATAAAGTATTTTATAATTTTTCATATTTCTGTTTACTTACTATTTCATAATAAAGTAATTATAAAATACTTTGTGTTTATTTGATTCCTATTCAAGAGAATTACTTTATATATAGTCAATATAGGCACAGAGTTAATTTTTTTAACATTTTCTAATGGTGGTGTGCCTCGTGATTTTTTTCATGAAACAAGTGTGCCTTTGCCCAAAAAAGGTTGAAAAACACTGTACTAGTGTCACAATACTTCTCCCTAATACCTATATGCCAAACCTCTCTTTGGTGATTTAAAGAGACCATTATTTAGGTAATAGTCTCCTTAAATCACCAGAGGAATAAACAGTTTTCTTAAATAATATCCACTTACTTACCCTCTTCCTATTTCTCTGTCACCATCCTTTAGCTGCTCCTCTCCATGTGTGCATTTGCACCTTCACTGGGGACTTTTAACACCCTTGATTAACCCGCCTGGCCTTGGGTACTGAGCTCATCATCACTCAGCTGGAGTATTTCAAATAAAGTTTTATTAAAATAACAGTGTTAAAAGAAGGTTGTCTGTCCCTAAGTTTTATATTCATTCAGCACAATCCTTCACATTCTCTACTCTCTCTCCCCCTCAGGCCCAGCCCTCTACCAATCTGCCTCTAAAACTGGTCTTTCCAACTTCACTCTCAAAGCTCCAGGCTACTTGCTTAGACTTCAGACTCCAAGACCACCTTCTCCTTGGTCTCTCCACATCCGGCTACTCGCAGAACCTCACCAACTCTCCACTCCCTTGGCTTCCACCAGCCAATCAGAACCACTCTTCCATGCTCCTTAACATTCCCCCTGTCACATACTTTCCAAACGGTCTAAACAATATATTTACATATTATCAGGCATTGCAACTACACAGGTCTAGAGACTCCTCATCCCTTCTAATGTCCAGCACCACCTTGGGACCCCATCACAGAAAGAAATATGGGGGGATTAGAATCACCTCTAGAGGCCTTCGAATGGGGTGAAGGACAGCTATCATAGTGGCTGTTTGGGAGAAATTCACACTAGAACTATCCAGAATAGCCTCCCCCAAACTGGAAGTAATTGCCACCTGTGAACTTTGCTCCTAAGCCCCTTAGAAGTGCCCATGGATAGTCTAGGGACCATCACCAAAATGACATGATATTTCCAGGCAGCCATGGGCCATCATGCCTCCTATAGACCATGTGGGGCCCACCATCCACTTCTGAACTGCCACGGTGCCTTCAAGAACTCCTTGGTTGCTACTGCTAACGCTGCTGCTGCTAGTTTTGCCACTTTAAGTGCACTATATTTTCTTCTAAGCAAGTCACCTTACAGAAGATTCCTCTTTTAAAGGAGAAGTGCCTCTTTTCCCACCACTGCACCATGAAATTAGAGACATGGCCCTCAAACCAGGGGATGCTCCCTACTCTTGCCCTCGATGGATGAAAGCTAAATGGAGAGATGTTAGTTAGAGTGTTATATCAATACATTATTTCAATTTTAATTTTAATCTTTGGGTAGATGCAGGTCACTGCCTTTACAAGAAGGCATCATAAGCACAGCAACAGTAAACAGAGCTTTAAATTAAAGAAAGTTAAAGAAAGGGGATGGAGAAATCCATAACTACTGAATTGTTGCTGATTTTCTTTGTTCACATCCGAGGTACCACAGTTGTGATAACTAAATATTGTTTGCCCAGCAGTGGGCAACATCAAGACCATTTGGGCTAGCTAACATGAAGACATCCAGAGTTTATACTGAGGGGCAGAAAGTACACTGACATGGGCATGGAGGTGCCTGTTCTTAACCACACTTGCAAAAGACTCTTGGTGAGAAAATCCCATCACCTTAGGTTCACTTTGGTTCTCCCAACTCCAGTCCTTAGCCTACTGAGTGCCTTCCAACTCCCAGTAACCACGTTTTCTGTGTAATTAATGGCTAGATCCCCTTGGGGTTCCATCCATTTTAAGATATAGGCACTTATTTCTTTCCACCGTATTGTCCTGGCATTCTTCACTGCTTTTTCAAGACTCATATGTGCTCTAAAACAACAACAAAACAACAAGAACCTTCAGTTATTTTTATCTGGGAGGGGTGGAGTGGTAGCTGAAGAGTGGATACACATTTGATATACATTACATGCTTTGACTCTTTTACTGTTAGTTACCTCTCTCTCTAATCACCAAGGCCGTTACTTCACGAAATCACGATCCTCCATTTTGGATGACCACGCCCTGAAGCGTGCTCCAAGCGGGCGAGAGATTCTGCCGGAGGCCTTTTATCCAAATTCACTGTGGCCAGTTAAAAAGTTACTTTTTCTCAGACCTGCATAGATATTTCGGTTAACCCGTTCTTTTGATCAAGCGCCCGGGTGACAGCGGAGCCCCTCCGCTGGCAAGGGATGGCGAAGGGCTGCGCAGAGGGAGGGGGAGGGGGTGTCGGTTACCCGCGCGCGCCCACCCAGAGAGCGGCGGCGGGGCTGAAGCTGAGAGAAGCCTCTCCCCGCCCCGCCCCCAAAAAACCAACCCAGCAGCTCTGCTTCAGGGAAACACGATGGCCGCCCACAAGTCCTCTGACCGCAAATGACAGCCGGGTATTGATGCATCGATACGCCGTGGTAATTTTTTTAAAAAAATAAAAGAAAGCAGAAACCGGACGTTGCAAGTAAGCTTCCGAATGCGAAGGGAGCACGTGAAGTACTACTGGATTCGACCCTAAAACCTCGCCCGGTGAGGACACGGAAAGAGGGGTGGGGGCGAATGGAGACCACATGACTACCACGTGACCGCCTTCGAATTCATAGCGAAGGCAATCACGCTGCGAAGAGAAGTTCTTCGTGAAGTGACGGCCCAAGTTATGCTTTTAGCTCTGTGGATGTTACAGAGCTCTGTTAGCTCTGTTTCTCTTGCCACAGGGCCTGTGGCAAGAGAAAATGATATACCCTGAAGATGTGACCCTACAGAACATGTGAAAAGTTATTGAAAAGAACAAGTAGACATACTCACTTGATCGTTGGAAAAATCTTTATTATTTATTTAAATTGTTTTACCCTGCTTTCTCCTTTTTTAAAGACCCAAGGTGGCTTGCATCATCAAAATATATCATTTAACACAACAGTGAATATACAAATGCTAAAAAAAGGTCAAGCAAGTACCAATAGTAAATAAAAGCAGCACCAAAGCATATTCAAAGCAGTAGAATGCAAACATCACTCAGGCAGGCAGCCATTAAGGGAAAGCCTGTCTGAGGAGAAAGGTCTTCACCTGCTTCTAGAACAATAGCCAATATGTGGGAGGAAGTTCCAAAGTCTGGGAATGGTAACAGAGATGGTCATTTCCTATGTCCTCACCAAATTCACTTGTGAAGGTGGTGGGACCAAGAGAAAGGCCTCCTGGTGATATTTTGACACTGATATACCTCAGATTCTGTTGCCACTTGATACTAATTTTTGGCACTGTTTAGTTCCACTTGCCATGGTGACATTATATTAATTACAGAATACTTACCAGTCATTTAATTCTGTTTGATTAATTCTTTCTTAAACGTTTTTCCCTATATTGGAAACACAGGTCTAAATATTGGTATCTCAGAAAGATGAGTCTATAATCCCAGGGCATATATGGAATAAATATGCTGACTGCAGTCCTCCACATATTAACTCAAGAACAATGTCCCATTAAGCCAGTAGAATTTAGCTCCTCATATGCATAGGTAGGAGACTGAGGAATCCTAAAAGTGATGCAGAAGTGTCTTAAAACATGAGATTGCAGTATGCACAAGAGTTACTGAGACTGTTGCTTGAGTGGGAGAAAAAGGTCTGTGCCCAGTGTTGCTGGTCCCATTTATTGCTGATAAATAAGTGTGTGGCTACCAGAGACATTTGGGGTCAGGAGTGATGGGCAGGAATTAACAGGGAAGGAGAGAGAGGGAATCAAGGAAGCATGGGAAGAGAGTTTGCGAGTGGAGAAAACCCCTTGGTTCATGAGTCACCTATTAGTACAACAGTGGCATAAGATTGCCTTGGATGGCACCAGAAAGGGTCGTTTTCCTGGGTGCAGTCTTTAAAGTGACCTTTCCATCCACATGTCATCTGGTCCTGGTTGCTTCATTCCATTTCCAAAAAAGGACCAGATCTGACTCTGAGCCAAACTAGGCACTGAGCATATTGGGCTGGTTTGCAATGTCCTGAATGTTACCCAGTCACTAGAGCTTGTCCTGGCTGATCCAAAATGCAACCTAAAACACACCCCAGCTTTCATCTCTGGTAGATGGAAATTCAGCAGGAGAAAATGCACACCAGTTCACCGCCCCCTTTACCCAAGGAACCCTCTGCTTTTGTTTTTAAAAGCAATCTTCTCAATAGGAAAGAGTTGTGGTGAGAAACCAAAATAGTTTGCTGTTTTACAGCATTGGGTCTAGGAGTCATCAGCTTCGGCAGACACACCACAATTAATGTTGTGAGTGGTGGTGTTGGGTTGTCTGTTACTGCACTAACAAAATTCTTTTGAAAATTACCACGACTTTTCCAGCCATAAAGCTCAGCAAATGGAAGAGATAATACAACATAGAAAAGCATATGAAATAGAATAAGTTAAGCAAGATTGATTGTAGGTCATCTGGACACTGTTCTTCAGCTTTCTTTAGTTGAAAAAAAAAGTGCCTTGGTTTTCAAATTACAGTTTTCTCATGCCCATCCCCATGTGGCTAGAAAAAAAACTCACAACTGCAAGCAGGTTGGAAGCAAATATACATGCGCTGATAGATATTTCTACTTACCTATGTGGGGATGCATCCAATTTTAACCCAAAATAAACCACTATTTAAGTTCATGTTTTCATTTTATTTTATTTTGGTATGGAACTGCTTTTAAGGTCATAGATTACAGGGAAGACGTTTGTCTTTTTAGTTAATAAACATACTCAGGTGATTAAGTGAAGGCATTTGCTTAGGGCCAAATCACATGATATGTGGGCAAACTCTGATTGGATCCCCTTGAGTTCCTTTTTGGACACAGGTATGGCATTTTGATACGTAAACATTTAAAACCAGAATCTGTCATTCGTGTAAACACCCATCTGTCATTCACCCTGGTATTGTATGTAGCTTCCTATCTTGATGGCAGGTAGACAGAATCTTTGGGTTTTGTCTGCCACAATCTTTTATCACTGGCAATGCTGAATGCAACTGATGGAAATGGTTGACCAAGAACAGATTTCAGAGCACTGATTGCCGTCCTTCCAGTCTCATAAAATTGTTGCGCCTCCCCAAAGCTCCAAGCAAGGAGAGAAATTGTTGGGTGAGCAACACCAAGAGGAAGAGGGTTTCATTTGATTCTGTATAGTGCCTTGAATCTGTAGATGCCTGTTTTTCCAGGACCTCATTGGTTGTATTTGTGTGTCTGCTGCACATCTAATATTTGTTTAAGATCTGGTGCAAGCGATCCACATCCGTTATGTGCTGCTGAGCCTATTATTTCACATTCTTGCAGTCACACAAAATATTATTGTTCTGTTGTTTCATAATAATGGCTCACTTGCTGTGACTTCACATGGGCTTGATCTCCTAGTCTCAGACTCTGTCTCTGACATCTCATCTGGTAACCAGATTTCCCATCAATATCCTAGGGATACTACTAACGTATTCTGATTTTATGCTGTCAAAAACAACAACAATAACAACAAAAGGCGTCTGTGTGTCCTTTCATGGCTTATGCCTGTCATGTGTCATTTGGTAGTGTGATGGAGTTTGGAAGTCATTGTCCATTGTACAGTATTTTGATTTTCTGGTTGGCAACAACCACTAGATTGTACAACCCTCTGAACCTGTTATCCCACGTTCATGTGAAGTTATCCTAAGACCCTGTGTCATCTCCATAGTTCTCACAGCTGTGAAAGTCTTTCAGACCCATTGCTAAAAAAATATCCAGTGAGAGCACAACTTATGCCAAAGTTGTTGGAGTTTTTGCTTTCAATGGGAGAGGAGTTGATTTCAACAGGAGTATTGATTTCCCCCTTCATTTCAGTTAGAGGGATAAATGCCTTCTAGGATAGCTCACACAGAAATCAAAGGCATTTTACAGAGGTTAATTTTGGCTAGATCATGTCCTATGTTAGTGTCCGTGGAGATCCTTTGATGTACACAGACATGAACATCCAGTGTTCATGATAACCAATGTTCTAAAGGCTTCTCTCCCCCCCCCCGCACGAATATAGCTGTTTCTTGTACAGTGGTACCTCTTAAAATGAATGTAATTCATTCTACAGGTCAATATGTTTTAAGAAAAATTTGTCTTATGGAATGCAGTTTCCCATAGGAATGCATTGAAAATGCCTTTATAGCTGGACTAAATCTTTAGGATTACATGGCAGATTGGCTGGAGGCTATGGGTTGCTTCATTTTATGGAAATTGTGTCTTCCAAAATGCGGTTTCCCATAGGAATGCATTGAGATTGGATTAATCCATCCAGAGACTAGAATAAATACAAAAATAACCGGGATTTTTTTCCTGGGTACATGCAGAATGTTTTTTTTTGTCTTGCAAAGCATACCTATGCCCAGAAATTTTTTTCCTATGAGTTTTTTGTTTTACAAGGCATTTGTCTTAAGAGGTACCACTATATTTTACTAAAAACATTGATTTCTGAAATACTGAGAAAAGAATTGCTAGCTTGCTATTAGGAGTACATCTGCTAAAGGAAGCCGGAAAAATCTCATTTAAAATGGAGATGGGCTGATACACTGATAGAAGACAAGTGCAAATAAAAAATAGCAAACATGTCTTCTCAGTATCTCAGTTTTACATAACCTGTTTTAAAATAAAGTCCCAGCATATGTTGTTATGTATTAAACAATTTCGTATTTTGTGAAACAGCTCTGCATAAATAATATTTCTCTGCACAAAGTTTTAAAAGACATACTCTCTGAATACGTGTCTGACAAATGGCTGTACACACCCAATGTTCTCTGCTATTTTAGTGTAGTTGAACTGATAGCAAAAAAACCCATGGATTTTGCAATATATGAAATGTGAGATATTTATGCAATGTCATATTGTTTGTTTAAGATGGAAACATGAGATTTTTGGCATGCCAACGTGTCCTGTTTTTACTGTAACCACGTGCCGTACTGCATTTCAGGTTTCATAGAACAAAATGTGCCACACTGCATTTCAGGTTTTATAGTGCAAAAGCATCATTCCATGTGTGTTTGTTCAGAAATAAATTTAATTCAGTTCAGTAGGGATTAATAATAATAATTGTGTGCTTTCCGGTCAGTTCTGGCTTCTGGCTTCCTTTCCTAGGATTTTCTAGGTAACCAGTACCTAGAAATGGATTGCCATTCCTTTCTTCTAGGGGAGCCAGTTTGCTCCAGGCCACGCAGTCTGGCTCTGCTTCCTGGAGGCACCCTTAGGAGTTGAATTCCTGACGGCTGGTTCCACAGCCAGGTATTCTAGCTCACTCAGCTACCTAGGCAGCTTTAATGAACTTTACTCCTCAGTCAATATGGGAAGCAAGGGAGAGTGAAAGACCATGCCTGCCATTCTCTACTCATGCCTCTCTACTCACAAATAGAACTTAATTCAAAGTGGGGCTAGGCAATCATGTGTTTTGGACTACATTATTTAGTATACACAGCACCCTTCCACACACCCAACTCAACGTGCCAATAGTTATGAATTAGGGTAGCTTTGGCTCAAAACATTTATAGAGCTCCAGGTTGCCTGCCACTGTTCTCTATGTACAAGACAAGGCTGTTGTAGACCATCTTCTTGTCTTAATCTCAAATGTGCACTTTAGGACTATGTCCAAATTATAATTACTTTTGTATTTTAATTTTTCTGGTTTTGCTGTCATTTTTGCAAGTGGTTTGTTAATCTAAGTGAGACATTTTTGCTCTTCGAACTTCCACAATTCCCTGAATGATACTGTAGAACATTATTTCAGTGGTCCATTATAACATGTACAGATTTTCAGCTAAAATGTATATTTCTTATGAGAAACACTTGCCATGGATCATTTAAGTTTCTCCATTGCCAACATGTTAAGACTGAGATTTACTGTTAACTTGAACAGCCTAAATTTATAGGTTGTGTCAGATGAAAAAAATTCAGTCGGACTCGGACTTATATAATTGCAGGAGAAGTTATCTACTCCTGACCTCTGAATTGTACTAAGTTCACCTACTAATGCACTAGTGCCAACATTATCGATAAGGACCAAAGTCAGTTTTTGGAACACTCTCGCATGGAGATGTCTATCTGAACTAATGTTTCCTGCCATCAATTTAATACATGCACATCAGGAAAAGGGACCAATCTCAACTTATTCCCCTCTCCTGGTCATACACACACATTGCCTGAAACAGAACAGTCCATGGGAATTTGACTTGCAGTGGCCAATTATATTAACTGGCACAATTGCTATAGACATTTAGAGAAATATTTTTGCTCCCAGAATTCTGTTTGAGGGCAGAGAATTCTGAGAGGTGTTAATCAATAAAGTAATTTTCCCAAACTCTGTCCATTCACTGAAAAGAGTGTCATGGAGTGAGCCATGGTTGTTTATAGATAATGAGGAACAGTTATTTATCTATGTATTTATTGACCACCTGTCTCCTGATAAGGGGACACGGGGAGGCTCGCAGTGTTAGAACACAGAATTAAAAACTCAATAAATTAGACATTAAAAGCAATTAACTATAATAGTAATTAAAATACACTGGATTATTAAAACATTTAAAAGTTTAAGAGAAACAGTATTCAGAGATGCAGTTGTGATTGTTAAAAGCTAGAAGATACTAAACAGGGTGTTGCCTAACCAGTACCAACTTTATTTTATCTGTGCTGCTGGTAGAAGTATTTTTGTCCTTCTGACTTTCATTGCCTTAGTTCTTTTTTTCACAAATGCAGTGCAGTTCAAAGCCAGGCATTGTAATCTCCCCCCTCCCCGTGCGTGTGTGCGTGTGAGAGAGAGAGAAACTGCTAGATATTGGGATATGCTGAGAGACGTCATCTAAAAATGTAACTCTTCTACTTTCTAGTTCCAGCCCTGTTTTGTCATTTACTACTGTCATTTAAAGGGCTAGATAGGAGCCTAACTTAAGCCAAACTTGATGAGCTGCAAGTCAGACTTAGTCGCAATGTGGTTTTATTATTTCAGTGATGTAGACTCTAGTTGTAAAGCAAAAGCAAAGCAAAGTGTTCTGCTTGTATACCGCCCCATAGCACTCCAAGTACTCTCTGGGCAGTTTACAGGTTAATTATGCAGGCTACACATTGCCCTACCGCCACCCAGCAAGCTGGGTACTCATTTTACCGACCTCGGAAGGATGGAAGGCTGAGTCAACCATGAGCCTGTTACCTGGGATTGAACCCCAGGTCATGAGCACAGTTTTAGCTGCAGTACAGGCATTCAACCACTGTGCCACGAGTCTCCTGCATAACTCGGAAACCACCCACCCCTCACTTTTTTGGGAGAGGTGTTATTTCTAATATGGAGTAAGGGTCTTAGGACTCTCGACTTGGCAGCAAAGACTCGGACTTGGGACTCGGACCCAAAGACTTGCCAACATCCCTGGAACCTTTTTTACATTTCAGATGCTGGTGGGTAATCCAGGTCCCATCAGCCAATGCCAGCCTGACTAAATGGTGTGAGGATTCATGGGTGTGTCTTTAGTCATTGTTTTATATCTATATTGGGCCTTTCCCTCAGTGAGCAGAAAAGATGATATAATACGTGGCTATCTTCCTCCCCAAAACAACTTGTGAGACAAGTTGCCTTGTTTAGGAGAAAGGTGAAGTGGATGGGTAAATAAATAAATAAATAAAATTTATAATAGTAATAGCATTAGTTAGACTGAGGGTGTGACTCTCCTAAAGTTACGTAGTGAGTTTTACATTTGAATGGATATTAGAATCCAGGTCTCTCAAGTCATTCAATAACATCTGGCTTTCAAAACCGAAAATCCTGAGACATATTCCCATTCTGCTATGAGTATATGGACCACTTGCACTGTGGCACAGATTCTAGTTGATATTTTTTTCCTATTGTTCTCTAAGGTCCTCAGAGCTCCTTGGTGTATTATCATCCTTGGTGTATTATCAGTGTTGCTGAATCTATGGCACGGGTGTCAAATGTGGCTTGCGGAACCCTTTCTGTGGGCATGCCACATTGCCCCCTCACAGCCATGGCACTTCCCCATCTGCTTGGATCACACTACTGTGCTCCGTGCAGAGAGCCGGGCAAAGGGGAAGCAGCGGCTTGTGGGCTCATTCATAGCCCTAATTTACTCTCCAGCCTCACTTCTAGGGCTGATACTTCACGTCCCTCTCGCTGCAGTTCGCGGCCCCGCTGGAGACCTGTTCGAAGGAACGCAACCTCACATCCTTGTGGGGTCAATCCGAGTTTGAAGGAACGTAACCTCATGTCCTTGTGGGGTCAATCCGAGTTCAAAGGAACAGAACCTCACATCCTTGTGGGGTCAATCCGAGCTCACCCCGACCACGCCCCCTGAACTGCACTCCAAGCGTGGTGAGAGATTCCTGTCCTGGAGCTCGGGAATATTTTCAATCCACTTCTTGATCCGTGTTGAAAACCGATTTCAACACGGAGGCAAGTTCACCTCGGCTCGAGGAAAGACGTGAAGTAACCACCTAGGTGTAAAGTCCATGAACAATCCAGCCAGATGTTAATTAGATACCTAAGACATTTTGCTACCTGTGGTCGAGTAGCTAATAACACCCCAAGTGGTGTCCCAGTGCCTAAAGTCAGATAAGATATTGTTGGCACCTGAGGGAGAAAAATCTGTCAAGTGCCTCTTTCTGTTGCTGGAAGTAAGAATATGCCAATAATAAATATTGCTCCTTTCTTGACGCCCACTATCTGTGCAAAAGAATTGCCTCAGTCTGCCCAGTGTCAGGGGCAGTCCTTGTTATTATACGTACAAGCCTGCTCATGTAGATTGCAACCCTCTCCACACAGACATGTTCTGGAGTCCTGAATGATTGGATTACACAGCCATAATTCAAACTACTGAGCTATGATATCTCCCGAGGATACAATATGCCTTAGACAGTGTCATTTTCCATTTCCCCCTCTCCTCTTTAAGGAAGTGAATCACAAGTTTTGAAACTATCCCAAAAAGCCACAGCAAGGAGGTTCCATCTGTGAGATGACGTCACTGTGGGATTTCTACCGAACTTCATGTTCTGGTAAACAAAGCCTGTGTGCCAATTGCCACAGGACAGGAAGGGGGGAAAGCCACCAATATATTCTGCCACTGTAATTGCATATAATTGCTTATCTTCTGTTAAGCTGTCCTTAGAAATGGAAGAACAGAATGTCTATGAGAAGAACAGTGCCATTAAGAAAAGCTTTCTGGAGATTTTAGAAGAGCACAAGAAGATTGTAAATAATTTGGCTTTTGTTCTTCAAAGACTCAGAAGAATAAATCTGACACCATTATTAATAGTATGGATATGCCTAAATAGAGGACTTTGGTATTGAAGACAAAGCATTTGCCTGGCCTAGAGAATAGAATAGTGGTTAATCTATCACTCTGGCCAGCAAATAATTTTGCATGACAGACATTATAGGCTTAAGAAAGTGTTGATGGTATCTGGCTACATGTTGTCATTCACCCTCAGGTTGACTTATGTTTATTGCTCCTCAACTGTTATGCTTGCTGGCTAGCTCCTCTCAGCAAAGGCCAGCCCAAGCATTAGTGAGGCAACTGCGTCAGGCAGCAGATGATGGCCATTTTGAAATGAGTGAATTGTTAGAGTTTAACACTGTTGTTGTATTTTTACTGCCAAGAATGCGAAAATGTGTTTGTTGGATTTTTTTTTTGCCACTTATGCCAAAATAATTTGGGTCACTTTGAGTACAGTACTGTACTTGGATGAAACTGGGATACCATTAGCTGCTTAAAGCATGCATTGAAATGGCTTGGGCCAGCCCTGGCCCCAGTTTCTGTTAGATCTGCAGAGGAGGGCCTTCACATGAGTTAACCCAGTGACTGGAAATTTAAGGAACGGTTTATATCTATTTAGCACCCAGGGGATGATCATTTTTTGGCAGGATATTGAGTGGGAAGGGGACTCCGACTGAAACAGTGAGATCCTTTCTGGGAATGCCAGAAAATTATTCACTGCTGCTTCTTCTTTTTAGCGTTTGTCCCACCTGGATGGGGGAGGGGTCTACTGTTCTTGTTTTTGCCTTCCGTTTGGCACAGTTGTGGGCTAAGTCTGGGTGAACCTGGGGCAATTTTATTTACTGCGCGCTCACTTCAATTTCTATTGAATTTCAGTTTCACTATGCACTTATCTAGATGCACATTTTCAGTCAGATTTTTTTTTAAAAAAACCACCCGAATCCTCTTTCTTCACCGAGGGTGGAGTTCCTGATTCATAGGTTGTAGAAGGCTGGCCTTACATGGGGCATGGTGAGGCAGGTGCCTGGGCAGCAAGCTTTAGGTAGAATGAGGGCAAGATGTCGCAAAACACAGCTGTCTTGTGTGTCCTACCGTCTGCCTGCTACACTAACTGCTGTGCTTCGACGTGCTTATTTGTATTGGAGTAACATTCCATTGCCCTTCTCATCAGCTCCTGTACATGATGCCATCCTGCACTTTTCCTCACATAGTTCACACATTTCTACAGGATTATCACAGAGGGATTTTTGCCCCTGGCACAGAGTGACCTTACTTTATGCTTGCTCCTGTTTTAACCGATGATTAAATACATGAGTAGTTCTTACTTTATCCTCACACAGGTGTTTAACTTGCATGGCTCCTTAACTGTTTAGTTGACACTATGCCAACATTGATAGTACGGTTGTTGCTCTTTAGAAAGGACCACAGCAGGGATATAAATACTATAGCTGTGAAGTTTTCTCTGGTCCTAGCCAGGACAGGAGGGGGGAGGAGTAAACATAAACACATGTACAAAAAACCACAAAGTGCCCCTCCCATCCCCTCCCCCTCCCGATTGCAACCCCCCCCCCCACAAAAAAGCGCCCCCTTCCCCTCCCAGTTGCAAAAAACCCCAAATAAAGCTCCATCTCCCCTCCCTTTCGGCACCGGGTCCCTCGCAAAAACAAACAAACAAACAAAAAACCAAACATACACAAACAAAGGCAAGTTTGGGGGTTGAAAATAAGGGATGTGGTCACAATATCCCCACCCATACCACCTATTGAGCATGCTTGATGCTTTGAGCATGCTCAATAGCTGCCCCCAACATGGTGGCGCCCATGCAGTGACGCCTAACCCATGCCATTCAGAGGATTTTTTAAAAATTATAAAATTTGGGAGATTTACAAGAAAATACTATTACAGGTTGATGGTGGAAAAGTTGCCTAAAAACGTGATTTCCCAGCTCTTCTCCCTCTCATAAAATACCAGAACTAGGGCGCCTCAATTTAAAAAGGATGTTGACAACCTCGAGCGGTGCAGAGGAGGGCTACCAGGATGGTTGAGGGTCTGGAGGAAATGTCTTATGAGGAACGGCTTAGGGAACTGGGAATGTTTAGCCTTTCTAAAAGAAGACTGAGAGGGGATATGATAGCTATGTTTAAATATTTTAAAGGATGTCATATTGAAGAGGGAACAGGTTTGTTTTCCATGGCTTCAGAGACTAGGACTCGGGGCAATGGTTTCAAACTACAGGAAAAGAGATTCCATTTGAACATTAGGAAGAACTTCATGACAGTTAGAGCTATTCGGCAGTGGAATATGCTGCCTCGGAGGGTGGTTGAGTCTCCTTCTTTGGAGT
Organism: Phrynocephalus forsythii; assembly: GCA_029282475.1. Classification (NCBI taxonomy): domain Eukaryota; kingdom Metazoa; phylum Chordata; class Lepidosauria; order Squamata; family Agamidae; genus Phrynocephalus; species Phrynocephalus forsythii. The sequence goes on from JAPFRF010000002.1 coordinate 61,492,057, forward strand.
TTTTAAGCAGAGGTTGGATGGCCATCTGTCGGAAATATTGTAATGGGGGTTCCTGCATGGCAGGGGGTTGGACTAGATGGCCCTTGAGGTCTCTTCCAACTCTATGATTCTATGATTCTATACATCCACTCAAATTGAGGGTTGGGAGAGTGAGAACAGAAAAAAAATTATTTTATCTAGAGTGTTGTTAGTCTGTGGAACTCCCTGCCACAGTGTATGGTGATGGCATCTGGCCTTCAAAAAAGGATTGGACAGATTCCTGGAGGAAAAGTCAATCACAGATTACAAACAATGATGGAGATACCATATGTAATCCCCAGGCTTAAAAATAGGGTACTTCAAGAGCCAGATGCAGGGGAGTGGTATCAGGAGACAGATATCTAGTCTTGTACAGATATCTAGTCTCCCAGACACATTTGGTGGGACTACTGTGAGATACAGGAAGCTGGACTAGATGGGTCTTTGGCCTGATCCAGCTTGGCTCTTCTTATGTTCTTATGTTCAGGTCCGGTGAGGGGACAAAGACTGCTTTGGTTGCCTTGGTTGATAATTTACATTGAGAACTAGATGGGAGAGTGTGCCCTTATTAGTTCTGCTGGACATCTCAGTGGCTTTCAGTACCGTTAACCACAGTATTCTTCTGGCCTATCTCTCAGGGATGGGACTTGGAGGCACTGTCTTATGACTGCTCCTATTTTTCCTGGAGGCGCGAACTCATAAGATCATCCTGGAAGAATCCTGCTTAATACCCTAGCTGCTGGCCTGCAGGATCCCTCGGGGTTCTGTTTTATCTCCTATGTTGTTTACCATCAACATGAAACTCCTGGAAAAGTTTGTCTGGAGTTGTGAGATTGGATGTTCTCATTGTGCTGATGATACCCAGCTCTTATTTTGCCTTGCCTTCTAAATCAGAGGAGGCTGTATTGGCTCTAGATCAGTGTCTGGTATCAGTTATGAATTGGATGAGGTCGAATAAACTGAAACTTAATCTAGAGAAGTCAAAAGCACTCCGGATCAGTAGAAAGGCAGATTAGAGAATAGGGATGCAGCCTGTGCTGGGTTGGTTTGCGTTCCCTCTGAAAACACAGGTGCATAGCTTGGGAGTGCTCCCAGGTCCGTCCCTGCGTCTGGATGCCCAGGTTTTGGCAGTGGCAAGGAGTGCTTTTGCACAATTAAAATTAGTGCACCAGCTGCACCCTTTCCTAGAGAGCTCTACTCTGGCCATGGTGGCACATACCTAGAGGTGATAAGGGGACTTCATCATAATCTAGCTATATATTGGCAACAGCTTTTGATTTTTAAAACATTGATTTATTTCACAAAGTTAGTTTACTATGTCTGCCATTAATGCAAACTGCCTCTGTTTCTTTTTGTAATTCACCTTTATGTTTGACACAAGCTACTCTCTGGGGACTCCATGTTGCTTCATTTGCACAGTCCTGAAATGAAGAGAGATTTCCCCCTGTTGACCCACTGTATAGTATACAGTGCATTTTTATTTCTCTGTTTCCTCTTAAGAGCTTGGCTGTAAAGTACAGCACTCTCTCTGACCCTCCATCTAAAACCACGTCTGACTCCTTGGGCCTCTGCCAAGAAACGTGGTACAAAGGCTTCAAACAATAGGATCCAGCCACCTCCCGGAGAGCTGGCTCACTATTACTGCTGGTTTCAAAGCACACATATTCTCTTTTATTATCATGTGCAACGAGAAATGGTACAGACAAAAACATGACGAGACTACTAATTAAACTGCTCTCTCTGGGTGCATCTGTGAGTGGGTGTGTAACTTCATGAGGACAAAGGATTTGTCCTGCTAATGTGGATGTAAGTACATGGAGTGTCTACAGAAACAGTTTCCAGTGGCAGCTCTGCATAATGGGTTTGTAGGGTTAGCATATTATGAGCAGCGATCTTGCCTGTGTTATATGATTGGGCATAACGTCCATTTTGTAAAGCAATGTAATAACTTGTAAAATCTAACTTTTCCACATGGCAAGTTTTGGCTGCTCATTACTATTTCTTGCTACTTTTGGGAGGCAAAATACTCAGAGGGAGACATTTTCTTATTTTGGGGATGTATTTGGCCCAAGAAAAGAATAGCAATAACAAAGTACTGTCAATAATACTAGTACCACCAATGTTTCTTCATGTAAAAAGAAATATGAGATCCTCAGTTTCACTACTTTCTGAATTAATAACCAAGCAGGAAGCCAATGATTTATGATTAAGTTGTACATATCACCCAGTGTGTTTATACATGTTAGCTGTTCATAATAAATGTTCCTTCCAAACCTCAGATTTTTTTTTCTTTTTAGAAAATAAGATTATTTTAAAATGTTTGAGGAAAGGAATGGAGGAAAGGAAATACAGAGTTGTAATTCTTCTCTCAGTAATCATGGGTCCCAGAAATTAGCTTTATTTGTTTAAAAAATGCATTCCAGTCTCAAGACACCTGATGAGTTCATGTCTGCTTGTGCAACAAACCAAATTATATGCAGAGTGATAATTGTTACCATATTTTTCTCTACTAGCTATTTTTCCAGTATCAACAATTACCGGTATTTGGGTCCATGTGTATTTCACATGCATTTCCTCTACTGAAATAAAGAAAATCTATTTTTTCCTTGTAGAGACCTGTGTACTTCTTCCATCCCACATAACTTAGATATCAACTTTTTCATGTGACCCCATTTCTTTCAGACAGCATGTAGAAGGGCTGTGTTTCAGTGGCAAAACATATACTGTTTGCCCATGTTTTATTCCCTAGCACGTTCAAGAGGGACAAGGAAGGACCTTTGCTTAAAACTGTAGCAGGAAAGACCAGGCTAGATGGTCCAGGGATACAGACTTTATAATAATTCACAGCAAAAATTACAACAAATTTTGTGATGCCTTAAGTAAGAATGCCATTGGTCTTGTATGACCAATTCTCATAGTAGTTGTTTGAGGAGGCTCTTTGAAGTAAATTTGGCATCCTTAGACAAGAGTCTAGTTCATTTAAATGGGTCTACTGTAACACTGGATTTAACCTTAAGGTACCAAAAAATCATTGCAAGTTTTAATAATAATTAAGGAGCTGTATGGCTACACCATTAGTAACTCCATGTCTGTCAAGATTCTCAGTCATCCAGGTGAGTTTATCTGGAAGTTGTCATGGCAACTGGACTTCTTTTTCCTAAGGGATAGAAAAAGAAGTCCAGTTGCCATGACTCAACTTCCAGACCATTCATAGCTGTAAGTCAATGTTCAAACCCTTGCACAGCTGCAAAGCTCAGTGACCTTCTGTGAATTAAAAATGAGGCAGAAAAACACACATCACTTTGACCTTCTTGAGATAAAGGGAAGTACAAATGAAGAGGAAACACAAACACCCCTTGATTTATTATATGTCTTGCACCATCAATGGTAGCTGGGACTTGGATTCCCTACTGTGCCTCCCAGAGGAAGAACTAGTGGGTGTAGCCTTGGGCACACATGTAATAAATAAGCAGTAATAAACTTTTGTTCATTGTTCTGGTTGGCGTTACTTGTATTTTGACTTTCTGTGTAGTGTGTGCAATAGAGACCAACATCGTTTGAAGGACAGGTCCAGTATTAGATGTGCCGCTCTGAGTGACGCCTGTCTTCATAACCATCTGGCTATCTGTAGTATGAAAGGGAACTGAAGTGATTTAATTTCAAACCGTAACAAAAACTTTTGACCTTTGGCCAAGAGACTGTCCTGTCATCTTAAATTAGGCTGAAGATGAAATGTGTTTTCGTTCCATAAAGCTTGAAAGAGGGATGGCCATGTAGAGTGGGTTATATCTTTCCCACGTATGCCTCTGGTAAACATGTTTCGCAATATATTTCAAACCTGTTTGACCATCAGTAACAGCAAACAAAATATACCATCCTTAGGACATACCATCTACCAGAAAAAAACACATACAAACCGCTACTTAAATGCACAATCACACCACCACCCTGCACAGATCAACTCCGTAGCAAAAACCCTCATCTCCAGAACCAAACGCCTCGCTGACAAAGACCACCTAAAAACTGAATTACACACTCTCTCGAATGTTTTAATTGCGAACGGATTCCAAAAAAACACCATCACCAAACTAATCCAAAAGGAAACACCCCCCAAGAACCAAGAAACAGAAGAGAACAACGGCACCGCCCTCCTCCCTTACATCAAAGGCACCACAGACAAAATCAGCAAAATTCTCCACAAACACAATATCAAGACAGCCTTTTGCACCGACCAAAAAATAGCCAACATTTTAGGAAACCCCAAAGACAAGATTGAGCTAGAAAACCAAGGAGTCTACGAAATACCATGCAAAGTCTGTCCAGCCACATACATCGGACAGACAAACAGGAGAATAAGCGCACGCATCGCAGAACACAAGAACGCAGTCAAAAAGAAGAAAAATCTTCCTCTCTCTTCCAGCACATAAAAACAACAGGTCATGAAATTGACTTTGAAAGAACCAAACTCATCTCCAAAACTGAACACTTCAACAGTCGAATAATCATGGAAGCCATTGAAATAGAGAAACACCCAAACAACATGAATAAACGTGATGACACCTCCCGCTTGCCTGACATCTGGAAACTAGCCCTGGTCAACAGACGAGCCTCTGTCACAAAGACTGACACCAGGTCCAAAAGGACACAAGATGCCACCACCTTCCATCCACACCAAACACAAACCCAGACCCTTCCCACAGATGAAACGAAACCACCATCCAATAACAAAACCACGACTGCACCATCTACTGCGGCACCCCACTCCAGTCACCACATGGAGCACACTCACACACCCCAAAAAAACATTGGGAGACCACAGACACGTAGCCAGACCAAAATGAATTCACAAGACACAGGACCCCACTCCACCAAAGCCCAGGATACTGCCAGAACCCACCAGCCATCTAACCCACCAGCATCTAAACAGCCATCTAAACAGCCACCAGCAGTTAATCCCTTAACGATCGCCTCAGCCACACAGCAGATCACAAAAGAACAAAGGAACAAAGGAACCTACAATCAGCAACAGAGCAAGCAAACCACACCCCCCCAGCAGTATTTATAGGACTTCAACTGAGATCACTGTGACGTTCCCCTTTCCAGACTGTGGTTTTCAGAGGAACAACCGGGTTTATTTCGACATCCCACTGCTGTGCCACTAAATTGTGATGACACCTCCCTTTTACACACTGGATTCTGTGATGGAAATGGTACCGCTGCCACCTTTTATTCACTTGAGAATGCTGCCACCTTTTACACTCGTCGCCTCATGAATTGGGACTGACTCAGAGATATATAATATAAAAATAATGACGAAGTTTATTGAGAAGATAATAACTATAACAATAGCTGAGGATGGTATGCGTTGCCTTTAACATATACTGTAACAGATTTAATCAGCTCCACAAGCCTCCCTATCTTAAATAGCTAGTAAACAGTATAGCCCTCACTGCCTGACAGAACTCTCAGAGAACAGTGCTCTCTCCCAGCACTCTTTGCTCTCAACTGAACTCAACTCCCTGAACTGCATAGGCTCCACCCTTTTTATATCCTACCATTCCCCGCCCTCCTGCTGGGATTGGCTGATGATTTGTATATTCATCACTCCTGTCTGCAGGGTTTGTCACAATACCTCCCCCCTTATAAAGAAATTTTAAGGGAGTAAACTTACCTCGGTTTGCTCACTTAAAATTCTCTTTTGGAGCCTATTTAACTAATACATACATTCTTCTGTTTATCATATTCAACTATACATATCTATAAACTGTTTTATAATAGGTTCAACTTTCTTACTCTATAATACCATTACATGCAATCATTCTTTCTATATCATTACATTTTAAATAGACTATACTCTTATAACATTAGTTAAAATACTAAATTCAGATACCTGTGCATACCTTATCAATCATCCTAGAATCAATCTATGTTAAGATGAATAAATACATATATTTGTTTTACATATTAAGCTATTTTACTTACCAACATACATACAATTTTTTAACTTATTTTCTAAATATCACATAAACATTTTGATTTATAGTAAGCTCTAATTATACATTACCTTGCATTTTCATTTTCATTTTCATTTACAGTTAACTTACATTAACAACAAAACTAACATTTTATGACATTACATTTCCATACTTTTTTTTAAGCAACAACTTCCTCTTACATCAGCAATAAAATAACAATATTACATTATTATTATTTAACCATGGTCCATGTAATCAATGTCTTCCGCCTCTTGCTGCAACGGCTGGACGATGCTACGCCACGGGTGATCACTTCCTCTGGCACATAAATCCAAAGTCCAGTTCACAGTAAATTGATGCCATTTTTCCTTGGGTTCTTGGAATGTGGGATTCAACTCTTTGACACCACTCCTGGTACAGTTCATTAGAGTCCCCTCAAATGCAGCTTGGTATTTAAGCGACCACTGCATGACATATGCATGCTTCTTTTTTGTCAGTTCAGTCAGTGGTGTTGCAGTGGTGCTCAGATGTGGACTAAACCTCCTATGATATCCTGCAAGACCCAAAAAAGATCTCACCTTCTCTTTGTTGGTCTGTCTTGGCCATGGGTCCATCGCATTGATCTTCCTCTGCAGGGGGTTGGTCACGCCTCGTCCCACGTCGTCTCTCAGGTAGTTGATTTCTGGAGTTCCTAGTCGCCATTTGGATTCTCCCTTCGTCTTCTCAGCCTCTCGGATCCGCTGAAGCATGATGTTCACAGGCTGTAGTTGTTTTTCCCAGGTGTCTTTTGCAACTACCGAATCAGGTCTGTCATTAGCATCCTTCACTTCCAAGTAGGGTTTCTGCTTTACACCGTTTTCTATTTGCTTTTCAGCTTCCTGCAGTGTTCTAAATTCTTCAGCGATCTTATTCCATTCTTGTTCCATGTCCAGTGACACTTTGTTCCAATCCAGATGAAGTTGTTCGTTATTTAATATTTCTTTTCCAAGCTCTGCTTCCATTGGTGTAAGTTGCTGTAAGCAATCTTCTTTACTTTCTGATGCACCAGACAATTGCATTTCCAAATTACATATTTCCTTTTCTTTAATGTTTTCCACTGCAGTAATTGCTTCTAGTTCTGCTGATTTCTTCTGGAGTTCGAAAACAATTGTATTAGATTCATTCCTCCTTTCCTCCAGACCCTTTTCCTTCATCTCTAAAAGTCCTTTCAAAGGTGAAATTTCATTCTGGAGTTCACCAATAACTGATGGCTGCAGAATTTTAGCTTCTTCCAGCGCTTCTGCTATTGCTTTATTTCGTTCCTTTTCCAGCTGTCCTAATTTTTCTTCTTCTTTTAATTTAAAATATTTTTCTAGCCTGGAGTTCTCTACTGGTACACGAAGTTCCTCACAAGCTTGTATCATTTTCTCCTCTATTATGAACTTTTCAGGGTGTTTGGAACTTAAGAAGTGTGTATTCGATTCCATTAAGTCAAAACATCCCTTCAAACTGTCATCTTGCCATTGTTCTAGACTAAAGTCTGCTGCTGGCCCTTTTATGTCAGCTAAGTTGTCTTTTCCTACCATTTCAGATTGCTGAGATTCCCTCTCAAGTTCTCCTATGCACATTTGCTTTGTAACTGTGTTGTTTTCACCATTTTGTTCAGCTTGGTGTGTCTGAGCTTGTTTTACTACAAAAGCACTCTGCACATGCTCTAAGACATCTATTCCACTTAAACCTGCTCTTGGGATTTGATCTGAAACTCCTATTCTATGACTGGAGTTCAAGCCATATGAGTTATTGCAGTCATCATTTGTAATGTCTGAAGAGACAACTGTTGTGGAGCAAGGGTTTGCTGTCATTTTTGAGGAGGTAGCTAGACTTCTGTTGATTGTACTGCCCAATTTTGTCACAGGAGACTGTCTGGGCCAAGTACCATCTTCATTCTTTACCTCTATTAACACCACCTGTCTCTGGTAGAGCCCTGAATCTTCTATAGTGCTGTCAAGTTTGCTTAACGGCTCATAAATACTGGCATTACTCATATATCTGCGCCACAGCCTAATTTCCTTCCCATCAGGAATATTAAACAGCTTCCGCATCTCTTTTCCAATAGTATCAATGGTATCCGCTTTGCTGAAATAACAGCTTATGAGATTATTAGGATCGTTGTTTTGACAGAGCTTCAGTTCAAAAAGATATACTTCCACTTTACAATATTTCACATATACTCCATATTCTACAACTTTCCTCACAATTGGCTTCTGCCCTTCTACACACCCATACCAATTTACTAATTTATTCCAGACTTCAGTGGGAACTAAAACATAATCCACTTCATCAATAAGGTACTTTTTCAATATTTGAGTTTCTGAATTTGCAAAAAGTCCCAAGTTGTCAATTGGCCCTGGGAAGAGTTTAGGCTCTCCCACATTATACCGGTCCCAGCTGTCAAAGCCCACATATTTCTTCCACTGCTTGAACCACCGGCTATTAATCAAATACCAAAACTCCCCTGGCCGCAAAGGCATCCCCAACAGCAGCTTAAGTTCAGACACCTCAGTATGGGCCATTTTTTTTTTAAAAAGGTTTTCTTGGTATCTCTCTGGCACTTTAGTGACTGACCTAAATTTTTCTCCTCAGTTGTTCTACTGAAATGTCAATTCTAGTAAACACTAACTCTTTTCCTGTTCTTAGTATTCAATTTTTGGAACTGACTTGAAATCAAATCTTTTTATTACTTTCTTAAGAAAAGGAAAGTTCAGACTGGGTCATAGCTGTTTAAATGGCAACTGTAAAAATTTCACCTCAGCTCCCAGCTCCTGACTCCTGTTAAGCAACTGTTGCCAAGGGCAAGATTGGCACAGTGCCCAGACTTCAAACTTTCTTTATTTAAAATATTATTTCAGTGTTTAAACTACACAGATTTAAATATATTTCTTCGGTTTTTAATCTGTAACTTTTCTCTGGCCCTTACAATTTCACTTTCCCTCCAAAAGGAATTCTAATTAGCCAACTCCTGCTCTCACAGAGCTTCTGTCAGTTTTAAATCTCCTCAGACCTCTTCAGTTTCTGAGGTAATTTTTTCTGAGGTAAATTTTCTGTCCTACAGACTCTCACTTTGGAGATTTCTTTCTGTTAAAACCCAGGGTGATTTCCAACTTTTACCACAGCCACCCTCAATTCCAGGGCAAACACTTTGGGTCTTTCACCCTCAAAGGAAATTTGTCTCAGCACCTTTTAATTTTCAGGCTGCTGGACAGCACAGAGTTCCGTGACTCTCAGGCAGTTTCCCCAAACAAACCACTGTAGATTTCAGTCTATCCTTTCAGATTTTTCTCTTCCAGGTGTCCTATAATTTGTCAAGCCAGACTCCTTTTCCTTTTGGAGTCCTGACCTCCAGACACTAACAAGGCCCACCAAAGAAAATCCAGATAGCACTACAGGGTCACCCCCAAAGGAAATTTGCCTCAGCACCTTTTAATTTTCAGGCTGCTGGACAGCACAGAGTTCCATGGTTCTCAGGCAGTTTCTCCCAAACAAACCACTGTAGATTTCAGTCTATCCTTTCAGATTTTTCCCTTCCAGGTGTCCTATAATTTGTCAAGCCAGACTCCTTTTCCTTTTGGAGTCCTGGCCTCCAGACACTCTAACAGGCCCACCAAAGAAAAATCAGATAGTACTACAGGGTTTTAAGTCTGAATTCCTCTCTCACACACAGGGCTTCCAAGGAACTGAAATTAGCTTCACCTAATTCTCAGTCCTAACCCCTTTTCAGAGGAACTTCCACAGACTACCTACAACACTTGAGGGCTAACTTTTACTAAAGGCTTCTTTTTAAACTTCCAGTTTCAATTTCTTCACAGGGTACAGGCTAAATATTTTGAGCTGGTGACTTTTTCCCTCAGGCAAACTGGATATATTCGAAATCCGACCGCTGCCCACCAAATTGTGACGTTCCCCTTTCCAGACTGTGGTTTTCAGAGGAACAACCGGGTTTATTTCGACATCCCACTGCTGTGCCACTAAATTGTGATGACACCTCCCTTTTACACACTGGATTCTGTGATGGAAATGGTACCGCTGCCACCTTTTATTCACTTGAGAATGCTGCCACCTTTTACACTCGTCGCCTCATGAATTGGGACTGACTCAGAGATATATAATATAAAAATAATGACAAAGTTTATTGAGAAGATAATAACTATAACAATAGCTGAGGATAGTATGCGTTGCCTTTAACATATACTGTAACAGATTTAATCAGCTCCACAAGCCTCCCTATCTTAAATAGCTAGTAAACAGTATAGCCCTCACTGCCTGACAGAACTCTCAGAGAACAGTGCTCTCTCCCAGCACTCTTTGCTCTCAACTGAACTCAACTCCCTGAACTGCATAGGCTCCACCCTTTTTATATCCTACCATTCCCCGCCCTCCTGCTGGGATTGGCTGATGATTTGTATATTCATCACTCCTGTCTGCAGGGTTTGTCACAATCACGCTTTGCTTCAAGAAGAAAGAAGCCAGAACACCAGCCTGAAGATGACGAGTGAGACCTCGTCGAAACGTCGCCAAAACAACCAGATTTCTACACGGGAAGAAACCCGAATCCACCCTAACATGCATACACACACACACACACACACACACACACACACACACACACACACACACACACACACACACACACACACACACACACACACACACAAAGTATACCCCCCCACACACACACCATGGCAAATGATGCCGCTCAGAAAGCATTTCAATTTTTGTTACAACTACACTTTAAGGGCACGTTCACACTGACAGAATGTCTTGCTGTTTGATTCGTTTTTTCATGCTGTTTGATTTACAGCACCCACAGATATTTTGACTTACAATGTTCCATACTGGCCCTTTTTAGAACTTTTTGGCACTGAAAAAGTGTGGCAGGGTCTTGTTTCTTTGCATGATTTAAAGCACATATGTAGCCCATGAGGATAGCTAGTTTGCACCTAAATAGAGCTGTAGGAGGTGCTACGTGAGGTGACAACCCTATGACGCTGTGACGTATTAAGTGGGTTGTGGTGTGAAAGAACCTTGCACTCAACAGGTCCCTACACCAAGTTCCCTTGCCTAGTGGGTTGAAGGGGGACCCTCAAGCTCCATCTGGCAGGTGATGCTTGAAGGTGTGTGCTAATCGTGGAGTGGGAACTTTGAACGAAGAAGCTTGCTTGGATTTTAAAAGGAGCTCAACGGTATGTGAGACCAGAGCACAGAGTGTGGTGATCCCCCAAAGCGAAAAGAGCTTGTGAAGTGTTAGGCTAATCGATTTGGAAACCTGGTCAAGACTTCAATTATCCTTAATGGGCAGAATTGCTGCAGTTAAAATGAATGTCTTACCTAAACTGCTCTTTTTATTTAAATCCCTACCTATATTACCTAACTTTAAGATCATTTCAGACCTGGAAAAAAGTATACGTGTATTTATATGGCAAAAGAAAAAAGCAAGGATTAGAAATGTTTATCTACAGGACAGAACTAAAACTGGTGGCTTTGCCCTGCCCAATTTGGTGTTATACTACAAGGCCGCTACCATGACTTGGATTAAAGACTGGATTTTGATGACAAATAATAGAATACTGCAGCTTGAGAGCCACGGCTTGGATAAGGGTTGGCATCATTATATATAGTATAAGGGTAATATACCTACCCTTTTTAAAAAGCACTGGATAAGGAATGCCTTAGTTAAAATATGGTTACCGATCAAAAAACAATTTTACCCCAAAGCACCATTGTGGTTATCTCCATTGGGAGCGGTTATTAGCCCCCACATAAGTGTAAGCCCAAAATTTTTAACTTACAGACATCTTCTGAACGCTGACCTCTCTTTGAAATCATTAGAAAAATTAGTATCAGAAGGTTATAAGTTAGACTGGTGGAAGTACCAACAAATATACTCACACTTCAAATATCTTACTAAAGAGGGGGGATTTATGACTGATACTCCACTTGACAAAATACTATCCTCTGGTGACTCAAAGCTTCTTAGTAAATTTTATAGTATGTTGTTAAATGAAAAAATGATTGATACACTGGTTAAAGACACTATGATAAGATGGGCAGAAAATTTTGGTTATTCTATCCATCTAAACAAATGGGACTCCTTGTGGAACACAGTCAAAATCTTCAAATCTGTAGCCTTTAAGGAAAATTGTTATAAGATGTTCTATAGATGGCATTTCTCACCACACCGTTTATTTAAGATGTATAACTGCTCACCTAAATGTTGGAAATGTAAACATGACTGTGATACTTTTTACCATATGTGGTGGACATGTAAAGAGGCAAGGGCATACTGGATCAGTGTTTTTCAACCTTTTTTGGGCAAAGGCACACTTGTTTCATGAAAAAAATCATGAGGCACACCACCATTAGAAAATGTTAAAAAATTTAACTTTGTGCCTATATTGACTATATATAAAGTAATTCTCTTGAATAGGAATCAAATAAACACAAAGAAAGTATTTTATAATTACTTTATTATGAAATAGTAAGTAAACAGAAATATGAAAAATTATAAAATACTTTATTCAGTGCGCAACCTGGGCCTGTTTGGCTGAACACAAAGCTGACTTTTCACGGGTCGTGACTTTACAAAGTTTACCATGCACACAACATCATCCAACACATGAACTAGGTCTGCTGGTAAAGTCTTGGCTACGAGGGCCTCAGGTGTAAAAAACAATGCGTAACAATCACATCTGGATTTCTTTCCTTCGCGCTGCTTACAAAGCCTTTGGTGCGCCCGACCATGGCTGCAGCTCCATCAGTGCAGACACTTGTGCAGTTTTCCCACTTAAGTCCTCCTTGTTCAAGGTATTCTGATGTGACCCGAAAAATTTCTTCTCCTGTTGTTTTTTCTGGCAATGCCTTGCAAAAAAAGAAGTTTTCTCTAATTGCATCACCATCAACAAAACGTACATTGGCCAAGAGTTGAGCATGTCCACTGATATCAGTAGACTCATCAAGTTGCAATGCAAATTTCTCACTGATACAGATCTTTTCCAAAACCACACTTTCGATGTCTGCAGACATGTCATTAATACGTCTGAAAATTGTGTTGTCTGAGAGAGGGACTTTGGCTATTTCCTTAGATGCTTCAGGTCCGAGCATCTCCTCTACAATAGCTTTGCAGGCGGGAAGTATTAATGTCTCTGCCACAGTGTGCGACTTTTTTGACTTGGCTATAAGTTCAGCAACTTGATAGCTAGCTTTAAGAGCTCTTTCATTTACCTTTGTGGTTTTTCTCATGAAAGTTGCCTGTTTCTCCGTGTTTTCACGCAGGTGAACAAAATAGTCCGCATTCTTGTTTTGAAGCAAAGGGTGTTTCGTTTGGAGATGGCGTTTAAGTTTGCTTGGGACCATAGCACTGTTAGCTAGCTTTTCACCACACACCACGCACAGTGGAGTTGGTTTGTTTGCATCTCCGGTGAAAGTAAATCCAAATGAAATATAGCTTTCGCTGTATTGCCTTGTGCCAGAGAATTTGCTTGAGCTAACCATCCTTGCTTTCTTTTGATCCCCACTCATACTTGGGCTCTCATCTGGCTCCAAATTTTGTTCAGAGTCCACTTCTTTCCTTTTCAAAAACTTGTCTATCACTGCAGTATCTCACTGTCACTCAGTACTTACTGCGCTTGTCTCCTCCAGAAAGCCGCTGTCTGTCACACTCAGCACTCTTCTGCGCATGTCTCCATCCAGATCCATCAGTCAGCGCTCTTCTGCCGAGTCCTGGTCTCCATCCGTCTCCTCCTGCATCGGTTCCTTTTGGTGACTCGAGTCGCGACGTCTTCTTCTCTCCGCTGCTGCGCACACTGTGCTCGGGCGGGAAGGAAGTCGGAAGATGATGTCCTCTGTGATAGGTCCAGGCTGGAGTCTTGACCAACCACAGCACGGACATCAGAAAAGTGGAGGGTGTCCCCCTGAGGAGCGCCAATCGGCGCCCCTGCTGGCCGAGGGTGGGGTCAAAAACCCCACTCCTTCATACCCAGGACACAGTCCGGCGCCAGCCTAGTGGGCGAAAATTCGACTTTTTTAAAAAAAAATCTTTCAAATTTTTCAATTTTTCCAACGGCACACCAGGCAACATCTCGCGGCACACTAGTGTGCCGTGGAACAGTGGTTGAAAAACACTGTACTGGATAATGGTGAAATTATTTTTGGAAAGATATTTGAAGATTAAGTTAGAGCTTAGACCAGAAATTTTTTTATTAAATATAGTAGATATTAATATTCCCTATGACCAGAGATATGTACTTCACCATGTAATTGTTGCTGCAAGGATATTGTATGCGAAATCCTGGAAACAACCTGATGTGCCAACAGAGAGAAATTTTCACGAAAAGATAAGAGAATGCATTGAAATCGACAGACTCTCCGGCTTTCTAAAGGGAGACTACAATGAGATTTCTCGGAAAAGATGGCAAGAAGTAACAAACCTATTAGCATTGTGATATTATTTGGTGATTTGTTAATAGGTTAAATCGTTATTTTTGGCTTGATATATTCAATGTAATTTTTACTCCCCTCCCCCATACCCCTCCCCCCTTGTCCCCCCCAAAAAAAACCCTAATAAAATTACTTAATTAAGTGTTAGGCTAATCAGACTGAAAGTCCAACTGGAGAGATGTCAAAAAAAGAAAGAAAGAAAGAGAAGTAAGTGTCAGGGAAGGATAATATTATGAATATCCTTCACCAAGAGTCCTTTTAGTCCCTACTAGATTCCCAGTGATGTGAGGAATTTAGAACAGTTATGGTAGTGGTCTAAATGAATGCCTCTCTTTGCTTTTGGTAAGGAAGGAACTTTTTAGTTAAGTGTGTTGGAGCTGTTCTGAACTCGTGTCTGGACCAGATAATGGACTGGATGAGGGTTAATAAATTGAAACTCAATCCAGACAAGACGGAAGTGCTGTTAGTAGGTGCCTCTTCAGACAGGCTAGAGGGCCACTTCCCTGTCCTGGATGGGGTTGCACTCCCCCTAAGGGACAGGGTCCGTAGCTTGGGGGTGCTCCTGGACCCCGGTCTAACTCTGGAAGCCCAGGTGGACTCGGTGGCCAGGGGTGCCTTTCTCCAGCTGCGGAATATATACCAGCTGCGCCCCTACCTAGATGAACGGAGCCTTATGACAGTTACGTATGCACTGGTAACATCCCGTATTGATTACTGTAATGCGCTTTACGTGGGGCTGCCTTTGAAGACGGTCCGGCGATTGCAACTGGTTCAGAATCGTGCTGCACGGTTGGTGAGTGGTAGGGCCACCAAGGAACACATAACGCCGATTCTGTATAACCTTCACTGGTTACCAGTTGCTGCCCGAGCCCAATTCAAAGTGCTTGTTTTGACATATAAAGCCCTAAACGGCTTAGGACCTAGATACCTAAAGGACCGCCTCCTTCCATATGAACCTACCCAGCAATTAAGATCTAGTCAGGGAGCCCTCCTGAAAGAACCATCCCTTAAGGAGGTGAAGGGGATGGCTTGCAGGAATAGGGCTTTTTCAACAACTGCCCCCAGACTATGGAATGCCCTCCCAAATGAGACTCGCCAGGCGCCGACGTTGATAACATTTCGGCGCCAGGTAAAAACCTTCCTATTCCAAAAGTTTTTTAACTAATGATTGTGGGTCCTGATGGCAATTTTAGTGGTGTGTTTTTAATATATTGTATTTATTGCATTTACATGTTTTATTGTTCTAATTTTATTGTGTCTTGATGTTTTAATTGTTCATTCTGATTGTGAGCCGCCCAGAGACCTTTGGGTAGTGGGCGGCATACAAGCTATATAAATAAATAAATAAAAATAAATATTTACAACCTTGCATGCTGTCTATGATTTGTGTGGCTGAGAGGGACTATTCTGGGCTGGGGTGATTGTCTATCCAGCAATAACAATTGATCCTTCCAGGTTTTGATAACCAATTATTCCTTCTAGCCTTTGATGTCAAATAGAGCTCCACTTCTCCACTGAGTGTTCTTTTGTCCCCTCTCTCCTCAGTTGAAGGTAATTGTTTGTTGTTGATCTGTTCAGTTGGTTTCTAAGTATGAGTGCAGCGAAAAACAGCACACACAACTCTGTAATTTCAAGCAACTATAAATAAATGTATTTTACTCTTTCTACTACAAATATCTCAGAGTGAGTTATTCAGACTTTTAGTGCCATTTAATGAGAAATTAATGGGCTCCATGGATCTTGTAATTATTTTCCTCTGTGAATCTCTGTACATCTACTGTGCAACAAAAGAGAGAGAATTTTGCCAGAAGTTCAAAACTTTACAACAAAGTAAGCTGCAGAGAGGGGAGGAAACAGGGGAGAAACAATATCACCGTAATTCCTTCTGCCCTGCCAGTAAGAGGCCAGCAGGGTTTTGAATAGATCTGAGTCTCCAAAGTCAAAGCACCCTATTTGTTAAGATTCTGAATGCACAAGTCTGTATCACTAGTTTTCTTTATTCATGGGGATGAAATCAGAGTGTGCAATGTTTATTTCCTATGCATGGTAGACAATGGATTTGTTTTAATTTAATTTTCAGTCATCCTTTGGTGTAGATTCACAAGCTCTTAAGAGTTCTTAATTTAGTTTGCGATGAGGTGAGGTGAGGTGAGGACAGTAAGTCTTTTCCAACACTCAGATAATCTAAGAAATGTTTTTCCAGGCTCGCTCACTCTCTATATGTATATTTTGTAAAGTTGAGCTGGTAAGTTGTAGAACTTGAAAGACACCCTGCTGAATTCCAAAGAACAACTGTCTGTCTGAGTCCATTTCAAAAGGGGTTGCATTGTGAAGAGCCTTGGCACAATATTAATACTGATCCTGGTGACTAGAATGCTATGTCTAGTCTTTTTAGCGGAAAGCTGGGAACTTTTTAATAATCAATCTTCATTATGAAAGGAACCTTGAATTTACCCAGTACTGAATATATTTGGCACAAAAATGTTGCTAGCCTTGAATTTCTTCAAGCAACATTATCCAGGCTGTTTTGTAAAGCTCTTTTAATCTGGGAATGTGGTTCTTTTATTTGATCAGTTCAATAGCATTTGCCAGTGCTGGGGCAGAATGAAGTTTAGTGAATATGGGTCCCCCTTTTTTAATTTAAGAAAGGAACTTTTCCAGGCCCTTTTTTGCACATTCTTTGGAAGAAGGACCATGTGCCCTTTGCCAAAGCAATGAGGTCAGGATTTTCTTGGTCCAGTCCAACCATTTGTAGCTAACTAGCCCAGAGAGAATAGAGATGTGAATATCATTTGAAGGCTGATATTGCCCATTCATATTGGATTCCTTCTTAAGACAGAAATGTATTGGATGGTACTTTTGCAACTTCATTCTGCTCCCGGAGAAATCTGGACAGAAACTGTTGGGAATGCATCAGAGGTGAAGATCAGCTGGTGTATCTTGCAAGCAATGAAACAGTCCATAAAGGTTCGTGATGGGAAACATCTAATTTGTAGATTTGAAACGTCCGCCTGTAGCTAGACGTAGCCCAAAGTCCACATGGGAAATGCCAACCTACAGGTGGTAGCATGGCAAAAAGCAGAGAATGGATGGCGTCATTTCTGTGTTCTAGATGGTGTTGCTTCTTTTCACTAATTTGAGCATTTCCTTTTAGCATATATTTGAAGCACAGCATAACGCTGTCCAGTTTTTCAAAATGTGCTATTAAGGAAAGGGATCATGCTGGCTCTGCCTCGTCCACCATTTTATATACAAAGTGGCAGGCTGAGGAAGAAATATTTCTTTAGCCTTGACGACTATCTCTAGATAGCAGAAGTCTTCTGTTTCGTACCCTTTCTTTCCCTGCGGTAAGAGTGTTGAATGGGGTAAGGGCAAGTATGCTCCCCATGAGTCTCTTCTCAACCTTCTTGTAAATACTGTACTTGAACAGGCCTTATGCGTCAAAGTGCAATCAGCTTCTCAAAGCCCTCGGCACACCCCACAGGATTTGCACAGCCTGTTCTGAGAACACAAGATTCACCAAAGGTTAATAGCAAACCTAACTGAAAGAGAGTGCCTTAGTCATTTTGAGCCCTTGCCTCTATATAGGGTCATGAGCGTACAATTTCCATTTATTTATTTATTTATTTATTTATTTATTTATTTATTTATTTATTTATTTATTTATTTATTTATTTTAATATTTATATACCATCCATCTTCCAAAAGGAACTCTGGGTGGTTTGCAACAGTTGCAGACAACAATGATAACAAACTAAGCAGTAGTAAAGTATAAGGACAATAATGAAAATAAAAGAAAAAATAGTAATACTACTACTACTAATATAAACATCATGATAAAGTCACAATAAAAGTCACTGGCAAGAGGCAGATCGAAGGGTGGGGGGAAACAGGTATCTGGTTGCAAGGCAGAGGTTTAACTCCTCATTGTGTGTCCCAGAAAAGCTAAAAAAAAAAAATTACCGGTTACCAAATGCCTCACAAAAAAGCCAGGTCTTTAAGGCCTTTTTAAAGGCTGGCAGGGACTGTGCAAGTCGCAACTCACTTGGGAGATGATTCCAAAGCACAGGACCAGCCACAGAGAAGGCTCGGTTGCGGGTCACCATTTTCCAAGCCTCCCTGGGCATGGCCACCCGAAGTGAGTGCGCCCGCAACATTCTGATCGGTCGGGCCTCAGTTGATCTCTGATTTGGGTTTTTAAATGATAACCCATACAGCAGCTTTGGGAAAATATTAATACTGAGCTTTGATATAATTTAATTTTTAAAACTGATTTCTATTTTGACCATTCCATTTGGCCATTCCATTCGTTAACTTACCTCCAAGTAAAACTAGAAGGCCATTTTATTTAAACAGGGATGTTCCTTTAAAGCAATCAATATTTCCAGCAAACTGTAGATTTTCAGGTGGAGAAGTGAATATTGTAGTGGATGTTTCCTAATGTACTAGCTGAGGAGGCCCCAATGGGTTGTGAAATACCACATAAAACACTAAAGAAAACATTATAAACCCAAAGCATAACTTTGTTATCCTTTCACTGGACTACATTACATCCAGATGTCAAGCACAGCCTTTCTAAGATGTTTCTTAATGTTGGTGGGTTGTTATTTTCCTGCCATAAGTACAGAGTTCTGTTCAACGTCTGATCTTTTTGGTGATGCATTCAATTAAGCCATGAAATTACATGATGCCTCTTAAAGACCACGTTATGGGTTTCTGCTGCAAATCCACTTTTGTTTTAATTAGCAGCCAGCAAGCACATCCATTCAGAGAAGAGGGAAATCTTACAACTGGACAGTTGAGAGGAGTCAGGTCTTCACTTAGATGTGCAAGAGATGTTTGATTAATATGTCCAAACCAGAGGCAATTCAGATGGCAGACCTCGTATGGCATTAGAACAGCCTTGTTGGGACATCAAGACTGAGGTCGCAGTCCAAGGGAGTGGGGTCTGATGATGGATTTCATTCCCTCGATGAAACTGGAAGGGAAATGCTCACCCCTATGAGTGCAGCCTCCAGCCAGGCAGGCTGGAAAAGCTTTTGAATTAGTTTTAGGGCTGCATAGAAGCCTACAGGTGAGACAGGAGTAGAAGGAAAGAGAAGAAGGGGAGAGAAGAGGTTTATGCCACTGATTCTGTGCCTGATCCTACTTTGCTCAAACAGTAGGACCCCAGTATCCACTGGGGATTGGTTCCAGGCCTTCCCGTAGATAATGAAAACCACGGATAAGAGAGAACACCAAGGAAATCCCCCAAAACTGCTGTTTTATGACAGTAGCTTGCTTTACAGCTGCTGTTTGCTCATGACCTGGGGCTCAATCCCAGGTAGCAGGTTCATGGTTGACTCATCCTTCCATCCTTCCGAGGTTGGTAAAATGAGTACCCGGCTTCCTGGGGGGGATGTGTAGCCTGCATACTATAAGCTGCCCAGAGACTACTTGAAGTGGTATAGGGTGGTATATAAGCAGAACTTTGCTTTATACAGCTGCTGTTTTATGACAGTAGCTTGCTTTGCAGCTGCAGGATTATGTATTTATTTTTTCCTTTGCCAACCATGGATAATTGAATCAGTGAATAATGAATCATTGGATATGGGGGTCCTACTTTTAAACAACACATCCAGGTACATAAAATAATCTTGGCAGTTTACCAGGGGGGTGTAGAGTATAAGCCAGCTTCCCTAATTGAGAAATAAAAGTGGCTAGAAAATAATTAGTGTAGATTAATTGTATACAAAAGTACTATTTTGGTCATTTGAACTTGCCTTCTTCATTCTTTATGTCCCCACTCTGCCGATATGCAGATCCCCCCAAAGATCATAATTTTGGTGTATGTGAAACATAGGGGGGGTGCATTGGCCCTCTTTGCCAGACTGCACCCAAATCAGGACACACAGGTTGGTGTCAGACACACCCTATACCTTTTTGGAGACAGTCCAATCCAGTCCTTATCCACATCTGTGTGGATTTCTGTGCATTCCCAGCACTCTTCTGGTGGTGGTGAGATTAGCAAATGCCACCAGGAAGGCCAAGCCATAGCCAATGATGCAATTGTGTTATGCCTTGTTTTTTTGGGGGGGGGAGGTGGGCCTGAGGCATAGGCAAGAGGGAAAAAAAACCTTCTGGCCAAGGCAGTGGCAATTTGCAGAGTTGGGCCCTTAGATTTCTCCTTCCTTTGTCCAGTCGTTTGAAAAAGCCCCTGTGTCACCCATAGTGAGTAAAGCAGCTTTTGGAGGCCGTCATAGGTGAGGGTGTCATCACCATCCTTTGCGTCAGAAGCAAGTCTAATGGTGCATATGGAGTGGATAGTTCAGAATAGCGCAATGTGTACGCAGGCCATGAGGAAGTTTAAAAGGGCCATCAGCAGGGTGCTCTTTGATGCGTTCTTGAAAATACACTGCAGGGAGCCTGTTCCTTCTTCATACCACCTAGCAGTTTACCTCATACTTTCTCTCCTTCAGTCCGGTTTTCTGCCACCCATTAACACAGCAAGTAAGTTTGATTTTTTTAAAAAAAGAAACAACCATAGTTTATATCTTTTGAAAAAGAGGGCTGGAAGAAACCCTTTAGACTCATCTCTATACTTAAGATTCTTTTCTTTGGCTCCCAGATAGTTTTCTCATCTGTCCTGCCAGGTGACTGGGGGGCACTTTCCTTGGGGGTACATAATTCATACATTCAGAACCTAAACTTCAAAAAAATTGCAACCCCAGTGGAAGTAAGTCATGGGAAGCTTCCCTACAAATGTGAGGTTTCTGGGTACATCGTAAGGCATTTTATATGGTTTTAAATTAAAAAAAATTACAAATTGATTTGTTGATTCATCAGAAAAATATTATAAATTCATTTTTGTGAATTTTTTTTTACTTTGATAAATCACAAATCTAAATAAATCACCATTTTTGTGATTCATACCCATCTCTGGTAGTGATTAATGGCTCCTTCTCAAACTGCAAGAATGGAACAAGTGAGATACCCCAGGGCTTCTGCCTGGGCCCAGTGCTCTTCAACATTTTCATTAATGACCTAGATCAGAGGGTGCAAGGAATGCTAACCATATTTTCAAATGACACAAAATTGGGTGGAATAGCTAATAACTTAGAGGGCAGAAACAAAATTCAAAATGATCTACATGGGTTAGTGTTTTTAGCACTGGATTGAAAACAACAGAATGAAATTCAACAGCGATAAATGCAAAGTCCTGCAGCTAGGAAAAAGAAACCAAACGTACAGCTACAAGATGGGGAATAAATGGCTCAGCAATACTATGCATGAGAAGGATCATTATGGATCACAAGGTGAAAAAGGAGCCAACAGTGTGATGTGGCTACAAAAAAGGCAAAAGCTATTTTAGGCTTCATTAATAGAAGTACAGTCTTTTAAAATCCTGTGAGATACCAGTTCACCTCTGTTTGACACTGTTTAGGCCCCATCTTTAGTTCTGGACACCACGCTTCAAAAATGATGCTGACAAATTGGTTCAGAGGAGGGCAACAACAATGATTGGGGGGTGCATTTGATAGCACTCTGAGGGTAGATATGATAGCACTTTTCAGATATTTGAAAGGCTGTCATACATAGGAGGAGCAGGATCTATTCTCAATCATCCCAGACTGCAGTGCATGCAACAGTGGACTCAAGTTACAGGAAGCCAGATTTCAGTTGACTTTTGTAAAAAACGTCTTATTAGAATAGTATGGCAATGTTACCTCAAGAGGTGGTGAGTGCTCTACAATTCTTTTTCCTCAACTTTCTCTTGCTCCTGTTTCCTGGATCAGATACCTGTGGCTCTGTAGTCCCTTCCTGCTGCAGATCTGTGACATGGAAAATCAAAGTGTGTGGGATGTTGCATGATTATGGAAAGAGCTTTTTAAACAATGCAAACTCTGGCGATTTAATTAAGGGCTGTTTGCAGCAGGAAAGGCAATGGAAATGCATGTCTAAGGTAAAGTATATATTGGCCCTTTTCATTTGGGGCCAGTCCAGCATCTTCTTAGTTTTCCTTTTCCTTTTCCCTTTTGTAGTTGTGTCAAGTCTTTTTATTTTGACATATTTAACCCCACACATGTCAGATGTAACAAGAGCCATCCACTAAGGGCTTCACTCCAGCCTGAGTGCTCTTTGTTCTGCATCCAGGACACCATGGAAAGTCACAAATACTCCCTGTTTGGTCTGTATTTACACATTTGTCAAAGAGTACACAAAGGAGACACCCACACACATCCAACAAGATTAACCCTACACAGAGCCAATTGTTTCTTTATCCATTTTCATATATATTTCATTAGCAGAACACTACAGGAGTTTTGCTTGAAAGTATGGTCTGAACAAAAAACTCCTTAAGTCTCTCCAGTCTTACTATGCTTCAGGCTATGCAAATCCCAGAAACCAATATCTACCATGGATAATGATATTGTCCATGGATAATGTAGTTAGAGATATAGTTTTAAAGTTTGCATTCAGAGCAAAACCAGTGAAGTAAGCAAACTGGACTTATTTGCATCACCTTCCCCTAAATGTTGACGTTGAAGTAACTGATCTGGGGTGGGTGGGTGAGTAGTTGGATGAGAAGGTAGGTGGTGGGGAAGCTGGGGTCTGTTGAGGATTGTTTCTTCTATCTGTTCAGCAGTGTCCAACTCTCAGACACTTTGTGGATCAATGCGCTCCATGCCTTTCTATCTCTTACAGCTTCTTTTGATTCCATTAAGGTCATTCCAGTGTCCCTTCTGAACGTGCCAAGCCAGTAAGTCCTTGGGTGGTCCCTTCTTCTTTCCCCACTCACCAGCCCCAGCATAGTTGTCGTTTCCAGTGAGTCAGATCACATAAAATGGCTGAAAATTGACCCTTTTATATTTGGAATCATCAACCATATATCTTGGCTTCCAGATAAGTATTTGGTTTGACTCTGTTTAGGACTTCCTCATTGGTCACCCTCACCATCCATGGGATGCGTAGTAGTCATCTCCAGTACCCCAATTCAAATGCATCTGTCTCTTCCCTATCTGTCTTCCTCAAAGTCCAAGTTTCAAAACCATATGAAGCAATTGGAAATATGATCGAATTACCCTGTAACTGGTCTGCATTTGATTGGGAGGCTGATATCTTTATTCTTCCAGATGTTATTGCTCTTCTTTATTCTTCCTGATCATTGCTCTTCTTCCAAGCACTATACAGGGTGTAGCAGTCAAGGAGTTTAACTTCCTTGGCTTTAAAATTAATGAAAATGGTGACTGCAGCCTGGAGATCAGGATGATTAGAAGGGAAGAATTCACATGTCCACGTCCATAATGCCCTCACCACCATCTCCTTCATAATTCTTTCTGACTCAAGACACAAAGCAGGCCAATCATCTGGAAAACAACAGAAGCAACTAGTTAGCTCTTTAATGCTAGCTTAACGCTCACTTCTTTACCCAGATATGGCCTCTCCCTCCTACCGTAACAAATAAGGTACAATAACAAGTAAATAAGCTATCACATTAAAACAAGTGCAAGCAAGGGATTAAAAGAGTTTTTAAAAACTGCTCAAAAGAATAAAAAGATGGAAAGAGCTTCCAAGAAAAGACCAGCTGGCAGTAGAGCTGTATCCAAATATATGTACATGTTTGCTTTCTAGTTATTAACTGTGTTTAGGATTGCAGCCTGACAAATAGGTTTATTGCATAATATCCTACAACCTACTCCCTAGCATTAGGATAAACTTTGGCACAGAGACACAGCATGAGGAACTATTTACACTCATAGAAAATGAGTTAGCATTAATTTTAATGCATTTGGGTACATTACTGTCCTTGTACAGCTGGGTGGAAAATGTAACAGTTTTATCATTAAAGCATTAATGTTAACACATTATTTCCAAATACTGTCTAACCAAACGGGAGAAGTTAAATAACATGCTTGCTTTTTATGTATGAAAACTCAGCAGCCCTTGCTTAGAAGGCCACTGTAGGAAGCAGGAACAAATTTATATCCTTCTGTGAACATCTGGAAAATG
Source organism: Phrynocephalus forsythii (assembly GCA_029282475.1). NCBI lineage: Eukaryota > Metazoa > Chordata > Lepidosauria > Squamata > Agamidae > Phrynocephalus > Phrynocephalus forsythii. Next base: position 61,516,512 of record JAPFRF010000002.1, read on the forward strand.
AATTATATCAACAAAACAAAGGAAACCATTGGTGCGGTTTTGCTTCTTGATGAAGTCATGCTCTGTGTAAGAGCTGAGTTAGAAGCTACTTGTTTAAAATGGTGCCTTAAACTGCCTAAGCATGTGGGATTTCTCAGAAGTAATTAAATCGTACTTTGTTCGTTGGTGCATTTTCTCAACAAAAGGCCTTTAAGTTCCCAGTTTCAGACATGGGCTTATAGGCTGGCCTTTGGCAAGGCACCTTTTCAGCCTTAGCACAACTATTGCTACTTCTTTTTCAGTCCGGGGATAATTCTATGTCTGTCCTAGAGCTGCTGATGTTAGTATAGGGAATTTCTCTTGTGGCTTATCATCAAGTTTCCAGGTTTAAATCAATATGAGATGCTGTTTTCCGAAGGCAATGCAGATAAATCTAGTGGGCATGCTGTGCACGTAGCAACTGATTTCAGTGGAATCGGCTCTGGTTAGCTGTCCCCCATAGCAAACATAGTCACTCTGGGCAAACCTTATGCTGCCTGCATTCACTAGCTCTTTTATAAGCTCAGAGAAACTGCTCAGTTATTCACTCATCGAGTTTTAGCGGCACACATAGCTGTGTAGCGATCACCTGGTAGTCACTTTTATGGCCAACGCAAGTTCCAAGAGGGGGAAACATGAGCCAAGAAACAATGTAGGATACATTCCTTACCTGCTGCTTCTTTGCTGCAAACAAGCAGTGGCACCACTTGAAAATGTCAGTTGTCCACGAACAAGGTGTTATCCGCAAGCCTGTGGCAGCAAAGAAATTTATGTTTCATATCTATGCACAATATCTCCTGCATACGGTAGTTAGGCTACCTCTGGCTCTTAGGTGGAAATAGAGTCAGACTAGGTGCAGGGTTGCCAGGTGGACAGCACTCCATTCCCCAGGATTTCAAGGCCTAAACCTGTGAGTGAAGGACAGGTCTTTATAATGTTATCAAGAGAGGTGGGTGGTGGTGTCACACCAGCAGATTCATCAGTAATAGTTGCAGAGTGGTGTGTGACAAACAATATAAAGACTCAAGAATAAACATGTGTGTGAAATGTGGGATTTCAGTAGGAGCAGCAGTTTTGGAGCATGAAGATAAGAGGAGGGAGGAGCTTCTAAATATGTCTAAATGGCATGTTATGGATTGTTGGGAATGAACTCCAAAATCTGGCTAGATTTCTACAAACCCTTACAATTTGCAGTCCAACTACTAGATCGGCATGCACAGTTTATAATTTAAACTGCTGGGTGTTGTCATATCTCCTAGAGGCTTTCTCCCTTTCTTCAGAAAATTTGGGCATGTGGGGCTTTTACAAGTTGAAGACCAAATACTTTCTCCAGATTTTAGGACTATCAGGAATATCCAGACATACAGTGTTTCCATTTGCTTTCCTGAAAAAGTCATTTCACCATCACTCTAATATATCAAATCTATGTTGGGTTAGGTAACTTAAAGGATGAAGGGATAGTAACTGAGTTCACCAAAATGCTAGCTTTATTTAGGGGTGTTTTTTTTAAATGGTTGAAGCTGTATGTTATGTATTTCTGAAATAATTTGATAGTCATTCTGCTCAGAAATACAACGGCCACCGCTGACTCATAATTTGATCCCACTGAACACTTGAATGTGTGCTCCTCTGGTACAGCAATAGGCATTATTTGGGGAGATTTCTAAATGCTTTTGGATGTTTGTTGTCAACACTGGGGCAGTGAATGTTTCCTTTTCATTTTTGTCCTCAGCAAAATGTTGCTTGCTCTTTTGTTGCTTGCGATGCATATTACATTCTAAAAGTCTGGAGTTCATTTTCCCTTCTTGTTGAAATTTCTTTGGTCCATGGCCTGGTTTGCCATTTTGAAAATGAAGGGAATAAAATAACATTTGATTGTTAGTTTGACATGCCTGGAGAGGCAACAAGTCCTTTACAAATACTCTTCTGTGCAATGCAAATTACCCATCTGGTCACATGCTGAGAAGGCATCCCACAAATATTTGAATTGTGGTATTTGTACAGAAGATCTGAATTTCTTATAGATGCTACTGTATGCAGTAAGTTGAGTTTTTGTTACTTATAGAAGTTTGTGCTAAACTGTTGGCCCGTGGAAAATAATGGAAAAAAAATCTCAGTAAATGCAATCAGAATAAAAACCAAGAAGATTATGTTGTAAGATTAGACTGTGCACATCTCATGTTGTGTGGTTCATTGTTTACCAAGTTAATGGGACTTTCTGCAGTATGAGTCTTACCATGGACAAAATTTGTCAGTATGGAGGAGAGATAATAGTCAAGTTTGAACTGATCTTGTATTGTTTGCATCTGTCTATCATTCCATCAATGAAAACTAATATTAACTTAAATTACACATTATTTTCTATTCATTGTATCCTGTCAAAGGCTAAATGTGTCACTCAGTACAATGGGGAATAACTAAAGTATAATATGAAGATCCTAAATGGTTTTACCAGTTCTTAATTTGTGTGTATTGAAATAGGATCCACAGTCTCCTGACTTCACCAACACCACTTCCTAAAAGCTGATAACTCAGGTAGCAACCAAGCATTCTGGGTACCTTCAACATCAGCAGTGTCTTGTCTGGTGCAGAAATGAACTATATGTCATGCTCAAAGTCAGAAACGAACTACTGCCCTGCTCAGCCCCTGGGATGAGGTGCTTTGAAGCTTGCTAAAGGGATATAAATTTCATTACCCTTGATAGCTATTGAAAATGAGTTGTCTTTGAACCGCTACTTTTCCTCTACAGGTTGATGAGCAGGGTCTTGTCTCTGATGTCAGAAAGAGCTTCCATGCTGCTTGTCACAAGTCCAAATACAGTGGTACAGTACCTTGCATAAAGGAATTAATTCATTCCAAATGAAATTATGTTAAGCAAATTTTCCTTTATACAAATTTCCCATAGGAATGCATTGAAAACAAAGTAATCCCTAATCACCATTTTTATGTTGTACAGATTCACCCCATAGACGATTCTGTTAAGCAAATTTCCCCCATCTCCGGAATTTTTTATGTTGTACAGATTTTGTTATATAAACTGTTTGTTATATGAGGGTCCACTGTACTGTATAGGTTAAGGCAAACTCTCCTAGTGCCAAGATGAGGACAAGATTTTTATTGTGATGGTACTGCACTCTCAAGGTACTCGGGGCTCTTCTAAATAAAGCATTTTCAATCTATAAAATGCCTGCTTTTTTTTTCTTTACAAATGATATCAATATTTTTCTCACCTTTGAAACATAAGTCTTATGTCTAGATTTCTCATGACTAAATCATAACTAAATCTGTGACCTTATGGTAAGTATAGTTCAGATTGTTGGGGTAGGAGGAGGCAGAATTTAGCATTGTGATGCTTCTTATTCACTTTTGTCATTATAGCTTTCTGATTGGAATCTTCTAAGTTACAATCAATTTACATAGGAGGGTTGAAGTGTGTTGGGACTTTTAGCTCTAGGGGTTCCTGGATGTGACATATAGTCTAGATTCATTTCAGTCCATTTCCAGTCCTGATTATGGGATAGAAAACAGCTTTGGTCACTTTTGAGGATAACCTACATGGGAACTGGACAGGAATGTATCCCTGTTGGTGTTGCTAGGTCCCTGGGTGGCTTTTGACAATGGTACCCTTTCTGAGACTTGAAGGCACAGTTTTGTGGTGTCTCTGATCCTTCCTGAAAGTCTGGTCTCAGAAGGTGGTGCTGGAGGACCCCTGTTCCACGCCTTGGCCATTGGCCTTTGATGTCCTGTAGAGCTCTATCTCCCTTATCCACCCCACCCCACCCCCCACTATTTAACATACCTATGAAACTGCTGGGAGAGTGTCAGGAGTTTTGGTGTTCACTGTGTCACCAGTCTTCAGATGATACTTAGCTCTATTTCTCCTTTCTGTCTAAAAGAGCTGTTCATGTTCTGAACCATACCAGACAAAAACCACAACAAACAGACAAAAGACAAAAATGTCATGGCATCTTAAAGACTGCTTAATATGATATTTTGCAGATCAAAGCCATTTTGATAGACATTATAATGGATAGGGATTCATCTTTTGTGGGATGGCGTTACGGTCCCTCTGACAATTTAGGTTTGTAGCTTGAAGGTGCTCCTGGTGTTATCATCTGAGGCGCCAAGATGCTCTGTCATTTTCCAAAGGCTGCTCTCAGTGACTTAGTTCCATGGAGGTAGATGAAAAGACACACAGACATGCAAGCATGCACACATGGTAATAACGGTAAATATATAAGTAAATTACTAAATGGGGATGAACATGTTTTCTACACTCAATACTATACAGCCCCTCCTACCAGTTGCTGGAGACATATACAGTTGGTACATGTTGTATACAACTAACTTCATTGAATGTCTTTTAATAAGGGACATTTTCTGCTATGTTAAAAAAATAAGTCAGTAGGAGTGAAGAAGCCTATTAAATACTGTGAAATGAGGAAAGGAAAAAATATTTTCTTAACCAACAGTGTAGTACTGTGTAGTCCATTTCCTCCTGTGGTAAACCAGAGTAAAATGTATTGCATTCTTGGAAAATATTGAATGAGCTCACCAGCATAGAGCCATGGCTCCTAAAACATACTCAAGGGATGAATCAATATTTCATGAAAGTCCAAAGGAAAACTCCCATTCATATGGCTAAAAATATATATCTTTGTTTAATTTAATTGTCTTGGAACCTTCAGTGTATTTTGGAATAAAAAATGTTTTTTCTATGTCGCTAAGTTGCCTTGTACTTAAACAATGGCGTTTGGATTCCATGTTTTCCTGGCTGGATGTGCTTGCTTGCTATGGGTGTTCAATTCAGACTGTATTCTAGATTATGAAATTTAATTAGACAATGGCATCATTTAAGCAAAGCCCCACTCCACAAAAGAACAACAGAAACCTTTTTCAATTTTCAATAGTCAGAATTCATAATGAAAGGCTTTTTCATCAATATAGTATGTTGAGAATGACAGTTCTCATCACTCCCTCCTTTTCTTCTATAAGACATTACTGTATGTGTGTCCATGGGCGTGTCGCACATTACATAAACACATATAAAATTGAAATGCATCAGCAGCCTCCTTAAAATGACAGAACAGTGAGTCTATAAGTGATGCTTATAAAAAGCAACAATGCAAAGTTTTTAAATTCGCAATTTTGTAATTGTAATGTAAGCCCTAGCTCACTTCACACAATTTCAGGGACTACACAGGCACAAACTATGGAGCCTTCTTCGGGCACTGAGGGAACAGGAGATACAGCTCCAGTTACTGACAGGCAAGAATACTCTGGATTGAGCAGGTCTTCTCTGAATACCACAAACCTGCCCTTTGCCCTTGACAAGTGATTAAAGCAGCTTTCCTACACTTTGCTGTCCAACAGTCTGCAAGCCCCGAATCCAGTATAGCTGACTCCTGACGACCAAGCTCCTTATACATTCCCATTTCAAGTTCAACAGAGTAAGTGGTGAGACTGATACATAGAAAAAGCACTGAGAGAATCCCAAAGTTGCAGTTAAATTAATGCAACAGAAAAACAAAGAAAACTCAAATTAATCTAACACATGTGGATGTACTGGAGGAACAATAACCTGAACTACATTCACAGGGTGATTTCACAGAAGATGCAGGAAACACTGGCAAAGATGTTTGGGGAGGTTTGGGAGGAAAACAAAATCTCTGGGGTGGAAAAAATAGTGGTTTACTATCCAGAGGATGGGTCTTGGATACCCATAGACCAGATGAGCTCTCTGACAGTCAGCGGTGTCCACAACAGCAGAGAGAAATGAGCTGGTTAGAGGACACAGGCTCCTTCATATGGTTATGATGTGAATGACTCGTAGTGAAGCTGCGGCCACAAGCAAATAAATAGATATTTTTTTATTTAAGCTGTGTATTTATTGCTTTTTTTTCCTACCAAGACTCCCTATAGAGTGATACGGCTGATCAAAATACTTTAATTAAAAGCAGATTTAAAATGTTATTCGAAAAACATATTAAAACATATTTACAAGTAGGTTAGAAACATTTCCTCGATGCCAGTTTTAAAACCAACCTTAAAGACCAACAACCTTTTCAGTACAACACAGTTTTGGCTACCTGCTAGAAGTCCAGCTAGGCTAGAGCGTTAGGTAGGAGTTTCATAATCAGGTGGTGCTACAAAGAAAGCCCTATTTAATGTACTCGTAATCTAGTCTCTTGGGTTGGTAGGACATGCGACAAAGCCCCCATTGAGTATCTCGAATTCCTCTAGCAGATAGAGGAAGAAATGGTTTTTCAGATATCTTGCTCACACAGAAAACTGTACTTTTCTATATTATAGCAATATGTTCTGTCAGCATATAAGGTGTGTGCTCTAGATAAAGTTTGATGTAAACTGTGCAGGATTTCCAGTTGTATGGAGTCTTGGCACATACAGATCACTAAGGTTTGCCTGTTACAGATGTTTGTGCTATATGTGTTGATGCCAAGAGGACCTAGTCATTGCATCCTTGTTTACATGTAGATGGAGCATATGTAGTCTCTGAAGATGGCTTACTTACGCCTCATCATTTATTTCTGTGGCTGGAAGTCCATATGTGCAGTGGAGTGCACTTGTGTGTATGGATGAAACTGTCTCTTAACAACAAAGGCATTGTGGTGTTCTGCAACATACATAATGAGCTTTTGCACCATGAAATTGGTTATTTAAAGCTGGAGCTGTTGGAAAGATGTTAGCAGTTCTTCTGGAAATACCATCATTAATATACTTTGCAGTGAAATGCTGGAACAAACCTCATTCCCTCATCAGTTTCGATTGTGGGAACACTAAAGCAGTGCTTTAGGCCAGTTATCAACCCATTAAATTATCCTTTCAATTTTATGATACTTTGGAGAGGTGGCGGAAGGCATGAGCAAACAAACGTCTTGTCCAAATGTCATAGTACTATAATTGAAACCTTACTGACATCCAAATTCATTTTATAGGAATTCACACACACGCGGACACACGGACACATACATGGACACACACACACACACACACACACACACAGAGAGAGAGAGAGAGAGAGAGAGAGAGAGAGAGAGAGAGAGAGATTGTCTAAGTTATCTGTACAATCCTGTTTCCCCCTTAGTTAAAAAAGAAGGGTCTCTTTACTTAGGACATTGGCTTCTCTAAAATCACTGCAGTTCCTACAACTTGAATCAAGTGGTGGCCAGCACAAAAAACTGAAGTAATCAAGGTTGATGCTAATACACACTATCAATTGAAACTGTATTTCGGTCCTAGGACTTTGTATTCAATATATTCCTGTCTTTTTTCAGAGGTGTGGAGAAATCTCATTTGATAGCCCAGAGCAGACTGCCAAATGTGTTCGCATGCTAGGTAAGTGTAGTCCCTTCACTTAATCTGAACTTTGGTATGTGCAGAAATATGTGCTATTTTAATGAGGTGTTCCTTTTCAAAGAGTATCTGAATTTTAATAAGGTTGGTTGGTAGTCATAATTCTTCTTGATGTGTAGTTGGCTGTGGTGCAAGTGGTATGAATACTGAATGCATATAAACATTAATTGATTATAATGAATCCTTCGTTCACCAGTGGAAAGCTGACAGAGTGATTTCTGACTGTTCGTTATGAAACTTAAATGCAGATTGTTGTGGCAGACCGCATAACTAGAAATGCACAATTCACTGTTTTATATTTAGGGATGCTAAAAAGTTTGGGCTCCTAAATGACTGAATACTAGAGGGGGCACGAAATGCCAAAATGGAGTTTTGTTTCGTTTTTTGTTCTTTTAACACACGCTGACCAGTTGGCCCGGGAGCTGAGTCAATGGTTTTTTTTTTTATTGTTTATTATTTTTTTCATGTGCCGACCAGCTGGCCCGCGAGCCAGGTCAGCATGTTTTTTTTTCCACACGCCAACCAGGTTGGCACATTTTCTAATTTTTAATTTTTTATTATTTATCCATGCACCTACTAGCTGGCCCACGGGCTATGTTTGTTTGTTTGTTTGTTCTATCCTGGAATTTTGCATGCCTAAAACCCAAAGGCGCAGAGACACGGGCAAAGGGAAAAGCAGCCACATGTGGGCTTATTCATAGGCCTGTTACCCCCTTTGACTGGGTCTCTGCACCGAAATGGCTTGGCAGCCATTTTGGTGCAAAGGGAGGAGCTGCAGCGGCTTGTGGGCTCGTTCATAGCCCTAGTTTATTCTGCAGCCCTGCCACTCTTGGGATGCCCAGAGTGGCATGGCTGCAGAGTAAACTGGGGCTAAGAACAAGTCCACAAGCTGCCACCACTGCCCCTTCACCTGGGTCTCTGCGCTGAGCCATTTTGGCGCAGAGACCCGGGCAAAAGGGAGAACAGTGATGGCTTCAATCCTGGCTTTCCCCACGGTATGGCACCCATGGATCAGGTACTACATGGACGGAAAAGCCAGGTAGGATTTTGAATTTCGGATGCCCACAACCCAAGGGGGTTATGGACATGCAAAATCCAAAAGGCTGGTCTTCCACCCTGGCTTTCCTGACCATGTAGTACCTGATCCGTGGGTGCTGCACTGTAGGGAAAGACAGGATCGAAGCCGAATGCTGCTTCCTGCAGCCCGAGCTGTCAAAAATAGCTGGGTGTCAGGCTGCCAGGAGCAGCATTCATTTTACGAATTTTTTTCAAGGCATCCCATAGACAAAATGTCATCTTGCAAAACATGCCTATTCCTGGAAATTTCATTTGTCTTATGAAAATTTCCTTTTATGGGGCATTCTTCTTGCAAGGTACCATTGTATTTATGTATTAATTTTATGTAAGAATTTTATTAGGTTCTGAATTTATTTCATTCCAAATCTAAATATTTACTTGCATTTTGTGTCTTTTCAATAAAGGTATGAATAAAATTAAAAATACAAAAAAAAAACCTATCAGAGTGAGCAGCGCTGTGGAAGCTGTCAGAAATACATTTGAAGTTAATAAGTTTAGAAAAATTCAGTATTAGGCAGGGGGTCTATGGAAAACAAAAATAATCAGCAAGTGGTTGGTCTATGGGGTGAAAAAATTGGGAACCTCTGACTTAGATTGTACCTGATTGACCCAGTGGTCTTCCCTACTTTCTTCAGTTTAAGCTTGATTTGACAAGAAATAATAAAGAAGTTATGAATTCCAGAGTCTCCATCTTAAATTTAATTGCTCGAGAAGGTCAGCATTCTAATCAGAAGGAGATGGAATAGTACATTGCTGGCAGGTGATCACATATACTGTATCATGTTGGAGTACGGTTAAATGAATGAACCTCTCATCCTGTTTTTAATGTTATTAGGTTCTGCAATAATGTAGCCAGGTTTAGTCTGGAGATGGTATTGGCATCTAAGTTTATGGAGAAATCTGGTCCCTATATTGGTGTTTTCTGCTGGTGAATAACTATTTTGTATTAGGGAGATGGTGATAAAGTAGGGTCAGACCACTAAAGGATTATGTGAGAAGTATTGTCCAGGATGCACTGTAGCTTTTGATACACACTGGTATTTGTTTGCACGTGTGTCGTTGTTTTGACCATATGTGTGATTCAGTTCATTTGGATATACTCTAAAGTAATTTATTTCTGATTCCAATTTTTTTATTGATCTGTTTTTACATTAAACTGGATTAATGTATATCACATGTGGTTTGTCAATAAGCTTTTTGTAAAACTGCTCCTATAATTTCTAATATTAATAACAAATAGCAAAAGGAGGGCAGAGAGGTCATGGGGGACACCTATTAATATCAGTTATAAAACCATGGTTTTTAGTCACAGTTTCTTTCAGTGGTAAAGCATTTAGTAATAGTAGTAATGTGCATTGTTTCCCTCACAAGTAACAGCTTGCATTTCAATGACTGGCCATCATCATTCAGTGCTGTTCATTCATTTATGTAATTAGAATAAGGAGATGATACTTTTTTAGTAACTTAGTTCAGTTTGTTTTGATCATTTATTCAATTAACTGCTTATAAATGTAATTCTCATAGCTCTGTTCAGGTGGTAGAGCACAGTTCAGCCATTCATAATGAATCCAGTAAATATAGGAGACCCCTAACAATTTCCATCTATTAAAACTTTTTTTGTCTCCTCAGGATCACATGGGCAAAATTCCAGTCACAGCCAGCTAAGCTCTTCTCCATCTCATTTATTGCCAGTTTGCTTGGTTCTTATGTAAACAATCCCATGAGATTTCTCTTTGAAGGAACACCATTTATGAGAGAGAGAAGGAGATTCAAGCAAAAAGTACATCTTCTGATTTTGTCCTCAAAGCAGGCTTACAGTTAGGGGAATCTGTTTTGGCGTTAGACTTGGAGATCCTTACAGTCCCCATAAGTATCTTAGCCAAACACCATTTTCATACTGTACAATATTTAGTACTACTTCTCTTCTTTTCACTCAAGATTTCTTGAATAAACATAAGAACGTAAGAAGAGCCATGCTGGATCAGGCCAAAGGCCCTTCTAGTCCAGCTTCCTGTATCTCACAGTGGCCCCACCAGATGCGCCCAGGAGTGCAGGAGACTTGATATCTGTCTCCTGATACCACTCCCCTGCATCTGGCCCTTGAAGTACCCCGGTTTTACGTCTGGAGACTACACATCTCCACAAAAAAACCCCAAAAACATCCTTTCCCACAATGATAATCCAGACTCATCTAGTTGTCTGTGATTCAAAGGTGAGGGGTGTTTTCATTTTTCCCTCCATCATGACATTATACTCTCAAGGTTTCCTTTTAAAATATTGTTTACATTTCCTATATATTGTTGAGTATATATGGTGTTGTTATGCTGTGGATGGAACTTCTCAGAATTATCTTGCTGAGTGAGCACCCTGCTTTTTCTGAAATCTGGTCAGATAGGTAACCATAGCAACAGGTTTGTCAAATGAAGAGGCTGTTGCTCGTGTTTCTCATTGCTTGCTCCTCTCTCACACAGCCACAGCTCCTCACCTGATTTCTTTGAGTAGAGGCTCCTCTTTTAGTTCCGTATAAAGTAACCCTGCAGCCAACTTTTTATTGCAGATTTCAGGCATCCCATCCTTTTTTTCACCTTATCCATTTTCTAAGATGTAATATGTCCAAAGTTATCTATTTATTTTTCTCACTCCCTTCCTTGTGGTCCCTTCCTGTTGGAGTTTTTACAATGTTGCATGCTGCCTGCAGTTTATTTGACTGGGAGAAAATTTTCAGAGCTGGGTAACTATCACTCTGTATACTAACCATGCCTCATGCCTCAAATTTCAAAGAGAGGCCTACCTCTCTGCTGAGAGCTTCCCCTTCTCTAAAGTCTATTGAAGTCTGTTGTTGAAAGCAGTTGTGTTTGTCAGCTTACATTGATAAGCAATGATTGTTTTTAAAAAAAATCCTACAAATTCCCAGGCACGAGTTACTGAAAATGTAAGTGACAAATAATGAGAAAGGGAGTGGTGGACTAATCTGAGGAAGTAGAAGTTATTCTGCTCAATGAATCCCTGCATGCCTGCTGTGCAGCTAGAGGAATTTAACAAAGAATCAAAGAATTCAAAACTCTGCAACACTTTCTTGTAACTGTTCAAAAGTGGTCATGGTGATGCAAACAGCTGTCCATATTTGGTGCAAACTATGCAATGTAAAAAAAAGTGTTATTGCCCTGTGAACAGGGCTTTGAAATTTCTTGACCTAATAGCCTCCTCAATCCTGCATCCCCCATTGAATGGTGCCTACTTCACATTTCCCTTCCCTGTTTCATCCCCATGGATTTTCCTGCCTCTCTACCTACTGCTACTGATGCTTTAGTCCTTCTCTCCTGACATAGTTCGAGCTCCCTTGTCTTTTGTGGTTCCTGATCTTCATCAGCATGTGAACCCAGATGGCACCGGGAAAAGAGCATTCCTCCAGTCTGCTGCCATAGAGGCAGTGTTTGCCCAGACACAGACGCCTCTGTCTAGCATTGCTTAGTGGCAGAACTTCTCTTGGATCATCTCTGAACAATTAATCTTGTTTTGACAACACTTAAGAAGGCCAATATTGGAAAATGGAATTTTAAAGGGATGGAAGCTCACCACCCCCATCCATAGATGCCAAGTTGAAATTGCAAGGCTGGTGCTCCTTCCTGAATAGATGGCAATTAATTACAGTTGTTAAGTATTGAACAAACAGATATCCTGTTTTATGTCAGCTAATTTAGCCTGGCTGTCTTTGGTGCTAGTGTGGGTAATCTGGCCACAGTACAATATAGGGGAGAACAGGAATAAATTTTCCTTTATGCTCTCGGTCTCTAAATGAGTGTAAATTCCTCTTCCAAGCCCTAAAAGCATTTTCCAGCATTTCACAGATTAATCTAGAGATAACCATATATTTGTATCAATGGTGTTCTCACATCAAATATCTGACCAAGATGAGTTGCTTCCCTTTCCTCACCCCACACCACTCTGCACAGCTGAAAGATGTTCTGAGCCGGGTGTTGGCATTTATGGCTCAAACTTCCTACAGTTTGTCTAGGATGCCAAGGTCATCCACAGGGTTTTCTTGATGTCTCGGGAACCCAACTTCCTTAGATTCATGTGTGATGCCTGGGGTAGGGTTTCAGTAGCTGCTCCTGGGCTATGGTTATTCTTTCCAAAGGGAAGTTAGGCTGCATTCAGAAGTCCAAAATGTTTCTTGAGTGTCTGTCATCAAACTCAGTGTGGTTTTGTTGTTTTTGTTCACTCAATGCATATGGGATCTTGCATCCCCCCATTGAATTAAATCCACATTAAATCTTAAAAATCAGGCAATTACTGCTTATTCATTTGTTTGTTCATTCATTTGTTCATTTATTCTGTGTTACGTTCTGCATTATTCACCCAGTCTGTAATGTGAACTGGTGGTCTCAGAATATATATGTTGCTGATTCTCCCATCGACCAACAGCCCAATCTTCCAGCTGGCACAGATTCAGATAGTTTTTTTAATCATTTAGATGAAAGTTTAACATCAATCTGTAAATGCCAGACTAGTTATGTTTAAATAAAAGTAGAGATCAAGGGGGTGGGATTGAGAATCAGAAATACCAGCAACAGAAACCGACATTTAAAGGTTTATTTTCTGTGTGCTGGATCCAGACAAGCACAAGCTTAAACCAACTGAGAGTGTCAATGGGTGAATGGTGATTCAGTATTTATGTAAAGCCCATTCACCCCATGAGTCTACTCTAGTTTGGTCTTGCAGTTTGATTCAGGCAGCAGTATTCAGTTGACCTCTTTAAATGATAGATAGTTGCCTAGAAGATTGCATAGTTAGAAAAAGTGTGGCAAATGTACACTTAGGCCGCTATCTCACCTGGGAGAAGATCTGGATATCGTGAAAGTCCGGCTCTTCTTTCTTGGTCATGTGACTGAAGATGTGGGATCTCCGTGCCCACGTACAAGGATTTTTTTTAAAAAAGTGCAGACCAGCCCCAGGGCCAGCAGGTGGTGCTAGGAAAAAAAAACAGTGCTGACAGCCCAAAGGCCAGCTGATCAGTGCTGGGGGAGGAGGGAAAATTTAATTTTTTTAAAGTGCCCATGAGCCCCAGGATGAGCTGGTAGGTGCTTTTAAAAATAAATAAATAAATAAACTGTGCTGACAGCCCGAAGGCCAGCTGATCAGTGCTGGGGGGAGGGGAAATTGAAAAAAATTAAAAGCACAAATTAAAAATTAAAAAGAAAAAAATTAAAAGGACAAGCTGGTTGGGGCTAGGGGGAAAAAGCAGATAACCAGATCATACCGGAGCTCCCACGGACTTCTGGCTCGCATTTTTTACTGGAGCAAAAAATTCCCAACTTCTCCAGTAGGTCTTGGAAAATTCGCTAAAGGGGGCATAACCAGTTTTTTTAAAGCCCGGTGGCTGTGGGGGACAAGATTTTTGGAAACACTTTATCTTGAAATTTAATCAGCATTTTTAAGGACATGTGATAGAGCCCTAAGTGGTGAACGACTGTAGTAAATAGCAAGTAAATATCTCCACCAGCAACAAAATGGCACTAGAAACTTTGCCCAGAAATAAAAGGACTATCATTTTGCCTGTGGCAAAGGGACCATTTGAAGTGGCTTGCATACATCCTCCAACCTATCTTGGGATTTACAACTTTTTGTTATGCCTCTTAGTTTGCAGAGAGAATGTGGAGCTGCAGTACAGAAATGCAAAAAAGTTACTAAAGCTATAGACTGAGGGCCTTTTCACATGACCCCTAAGATCCGCTGGCCACTTAAATTCGGACCAGAGATCTTAGGGGTTTGTCGCTGTTCCTGCGTTCCCACCCCCTCCGCACTCCTGGCTGCTGGCTGCGTGAGGGGAGGGAGAAAAAAAGGAAGAAAAGAATGCCACTCACCTCCGTTCTGCCGTCCCGGCACTGCATTCAGATCTCTTAAAGGGGCGGGGGGGGCAAAAAAAGAACAAACAGAAGTAAGGAGAGCCGGGCAGTCACTACGTTATATCCGCATCAGGAATTTTCACCTCCAGAGAGCAGGTACCTGAAAAGTGCGCTGGTACGCGCTTAGGTGGGCGTGGTCGCACTTAATTATCTGTAAACTCTGGAGCTGGTGGGGAAACAATTTTAAGCTCCGGAGCTGGGAGCCATTTGCGGTGGAGTTTAGGGGTCGTGTACAAAGGGCCTGAGATAAATTGTTGTTGGGATTTGTTTTGCTTTTTAACAGATGATAATGCAAACCATTAAAAACAAAAATAAAAGGACAGACAGAAATGAATAATGTGTTCCATGCCTGGAAGGCTTTTGAGGTTTTGGAACACCAGGATCAGAGAGTTTAGCACTGGACAGGTTCCATGACTCCTCTTTCAACTAAAATGTTGGGCTTTTCTGTAATACACCACCACCCTAGAGGTCTGATATGGCAAAAAGCTGGTATTATTGACGTTTCCGCAACATCTTGTGATGTGGCAAGAGGGACAAAGCTCAGGCTCAATATGTCATGGTCAAATTGACACATAATTCCCAAGTATTAATGAATATTCCTTGTTAACCTAGTTATATGTCTGTCTTTACCGTAAGGCAGCCACAATGCCAAACACCCCAGTTCTGGCCCGCTTGCATTGGTTGTCCATTGTGTCCCGAATAAGGTTCAAGGTACTGGTCAAGATTTACAAAACCCTCTATGGTTTGGGACCTGAATAACTTGGCGGAGTGGATCTTCCAGAGATCAGCTGAGGCCCGACCCACCAGAATGTCACAGGCGCTCTCAATTCAGGTGGCCATGCCCAGGGAGGCTAGGAAATTGGTAATTCGAAACCGAGCCTTTTCTGTGGCTGGCCCTCATTGTGGAACCATCTGCCAAGTGAGTTGCGCCTAGCACAGTCCCTTCCTGCCTTCAAAAAAGCACTAAAGACCTTGCTTTTCCGAGAGGCATTTGACGACCTTTAGGTGTTTTTTTTAAACTCTGTTCCGCCGTTTTACTGAGTATCTCATCTTTTCCCCCTTTTTCCAGTGATTTGTTGTATTGTGTGTTTGTTATTGTTTGATTTACTGCTGTTGTTAACCACCCGGAATTCTTTTTGGAAGACAGGCGGAATAAAAATATATAAACATATAAATAAATAATAAATAAATTTTAATTCATATGACCTTCAGACTGAGCTCCAAAACAGTGGGACTGGCTTGAGTTGAATTACTTTGGAGGCATGTGACTCTGCCCTTGGCAGTGCCTAAATTGCCCCAAAGCAACTCACTGCAGTCCTGGATTTGGATTTAGTTTGAAGCAGATGCATACCCCTATTATCTAGAAGCCAGAAGTATCAATATGCATGTGATTTTAATTGTTACCATATTTTCAGTTTTTAAAGGAAAGGAAGAATTGCAGGAGCATAAATCTGGTTGTCTAATCTCATTTGCTGTCATCTGTAGGAAAACAAACTACAAGCCTTTTGAAGTCAGCATGATGTCTTTTGCGGGGGGGGGGGGGAACGCACAATAATTTTTCTCAGAAGACTTTGGACCCAACATATTGTTATTGGAAGCATTCCATTTTCTTTTAATCTGGCATCCCTGTGTCAGAATGTGATCTGTGCACTACTAAAAAGTAGCCATCTTGGCTACCACAGCTTCTCAAAATGTATACTGCTAAACCCAAACAAAAAGTTTTTGGCTATTCATAGGGTAATTTATGGCACCAAGGACAGAAACCAACAGGAGATGTTCTCACTAGGCAAGGGCAGGCTGATGATGCTGAAACAAAATCCACACAAAATAGCTCACCCATGGAAATGTTTGGAGCCTTCTTATCCATAAATCGTGCTGAATTGGGAGGGTGCATAGAACAGCCCATGTATCCGGTATCCACTCAGCCCGGGAGAAGAAAGGCAAAAACCCAACACAGACAATCAGAAAATAGGAGAACAATGGTAAGCATGTCCCCAGCATTCATTCCTGGAAAAACAACCAAAACCCACTAATAAAACTGTGCCAGCAGCAGTCCTTCACTTCTGTCCACATATGGAGAAGGGCAGGAAATTTCAAACAAAAGGACATGGCCCCAGGCAGTATACACCCCTGTGTACACAGAAACATGCACACACACACACACACACACACACACACACACACACACACACACACACACACACACACACACACACACACACACACACACACACACAAATTGATGCCAGCCCAGAATGGACCAGCTGCAACTGATCATGCTACAAAGCCAAAGAGTCTTTGCTACTGCAAGTTATACTTAGATATATGTGAAAACTAAACCACAGTCTTTTGATTTCTCCTTAATTCAATGCACAATTTAAACAAACAGTAAAACCAGTGCTGAGAATTTTTCTTATGACACCTCTTTTGTGCAGAAGCATCATCCTGAAGCAGCTGAAGAATGGAACATTCACAGCAAACATCTGGAACAATAATGTCTCTGAACTGTCTTCCAATATAGCATGTGTGGAGCAGGTTTAACTGTCTAGAGATACACAAATCATTCCTGATACAGACAGAAGACCAGATGGCACCCCCTTCTGACAGTACGAGGAGACTGGCAGTTGAACTTTATTTTCAACCTGGTTTAAAGGAAAATGTTCTCCTCTGCAATTGAGGACTTAAGAGATTCTGGCAGGCCATGTGATATATGTTGCTCTAATCAGCATTTTAATACTGCTCTGGGAGCCCCGGCATTTTCTGCCCAGAGTAGCTACCTTGTTCTGCCTAATGGTAGGGCTGGCCCGTGCTTGTTCAGGTTTTGCCCAGAAAGCAGAATGGGGTCTTTGAAAAGTAGGAATGATGTAGAACTGGAGAAAGACATTTGGATCTCACATCTGGAGGCATAGACAGGCTGAGGTTGGATATAGCATAGGCCACTGGGGTTGCATCCATATCCAATACTCCTCAAGGGTGAGATTATAGATGTTTAAAATGTCTGTAGCTCAATCTAGGATGAACGTCAAATATTATGACTCGCGTGTAAGTTTGACTCCTCCCTCAACTCTTTTCCTGAACATGCCAGCTTCTGTTTGGAGATCTAAGTTTGCTTTAAGCTAGAGTTCCCTGTCAAATCCAAACTGGGAAAGGCTGCTTTCATGTTGTTGTTGTTGTTGTTGTTGTTGTTGTTGTTGTTGTTGTTGTTGTTGTATCATTACAGTCATGACTGACTCTTCATGACCCCATGTCCATTGAGTTTTCTTGGCAGGAATACTGGGGTGGCTTGCCAGTTCATACTCCAGGCGCCTACAGTGGCTCCATCCAAGTACTATCCAGGCCCGACCCTGCTTAGCTTCTGAGATGTGAGATCGGATGTGCTTAAGGGCATCTAAGCAGCTATGCTGGTTAGTAAACCAGGTTAATTAAGAATTATTTAACCTTAAATACATATACCCTTTCCCCACAGAACACCGTAATGGAAAAATCACCATTTTAAGAAGCTGGAAAATTCCAAAATAATAGCAATTATTGTCTTTAAAAGGCCAGGTTATTTCATGTTGGCTCGGTAAACAACAGGGATTAAACAAGAGAAAATACAGGCTCAGTATTGTTCCAAAGCACATTAAATTGAACCATCTCTGTTCTGCTAGCCTAATTAAACAGAAGTTCTATTAATGTCTTTCTCGAAACTTGTCCTTCTCTCAAAAAAAAAAAAAAAAAAAAAGAAGAAGAAGAAGAAGAATCCTTGCAAAACAGAATCCATTTTATTTGCTTTTATATATCCAAGTTGCCATGGGGGGCTGGAAATGGAGAAAATGTTTTGGATGCTCATCTCTCCCCTGCTTACCCCATCCCCAAAACGAAGAGAAATGGCACTTCTAAACCTGCTGCGGCCAGTTTCTTGGAAAGGGGTGACACACCTGGAATCGAGACCTTCCAGTCGAGTATGAATGCGTTAAACTATTCTGCTCTGCAGACAGAACATGAAAATTTTGGATCAACACTTGAAGAATTCTTCAGCCACCGCCATGTCACTTTTCCAGGTTCTGTTTGTGCAGGCTGTACAAAAATGCTACATCTTTTTGCTATATCATCAAGCTTATTGTAAGTTTATTTTAGGATTACCATATACTGTGCGTAGTTAGTCTGGAAGCTGAGTCATGGCAACTGGACTTATTTTCTTGAGAGATCGAAATGTTTCGCTACTCATCCAAAAGCAGCTTCATCAGTCTGAGGAAAGTTAGTGGCAAATCCTCCATTTTATAGTTCACCTTCATTTCACATCACTGGTCTGAATAGGCTCATTAGATGGACAGTGGCCTGAATAGTCTCGTTAGATGGACAGTGGCCTGAATAGGATCGTTAGGTGGACAATGGCTTAGGGTGTGTGAAAGTCGCACCTCTGCAACCTTTCCCAACACCCATTAAGTATAGGTTTTTAGCTGGTGGAGATGTGAAGTGTTTTTGATTATGACCAGCAAGGCCATAGCTAATGACCCATTCTTAATGGGTGTTGGGAAAGGGTGCATAGGTGGGACTTTCACACACATTAGGGCATTGTTCATCTAAATAGCCTATTCAGGCCATTGTCCAATTTATGAGCCTATTCAGACCAGAGTGATATGAAATGAAGGTGAGCTATTAAAAGGAAGACTTGCCACTAACTTTCCTCAGACTGACAAAACTGCTTGGATGAATAGTAAAATGTTTCAGTCTCTCAAGAAAAGAAGTCCAGTTGCCATGACTCAGCTTCCAGATAACCTCACATGAATGACTGAGAATTTTCACAGACATATAGTTAAACAGGAAGACCATCTGAGCATGCCAGGATATTGTAAAGAGAATTCAGCAGAGACACTCAATAATCTGTAGGAAAAGAATTAGAGGATTTATTCATGGCAACAGAATTATGACATCATAATTCCTTTTTTTGATTTTTCTACCCTGGGGTGGGGGCGGTTCAATAAAAGCAACAAAGAAGCTTGTGGTATCTCACAAACTAAAAAGATGCCGTTATTTTATTTGGCATAAGGTTTTATGGACTGCAACCCACCTAATCAGATTCCCCAACCCACAAACATTAATGCCAAACAAAATTTGATAGACTTAAAGGCGGCACCAGACTCTTCATTATTTATGTTCTGTCTGCATTGAAAACTGTTCCATTATCTTAGCACTGCATGACTTAATTATGAGACCACTCATGGCAGTGTAGTTCATCATTTGTTCAGATTGCCTAATGGATTAACAAATTGAGATGTTCAAGATAACAGAGAAAATTCAAAAAGTTGAATTCAATAGTTTCAAGGAAATTTGGGGAAATTCTGGCTTCAGTGACAGCGATATTTAAGGGACTAGAGACCTAACTAATATATGCTGGAGTTTTTACATGGTCCCTCCAGTTCATGAGGCTGGAGGTCCCTCCAGCACTAATTAATTGTCCCTCCCCTCCCTCAGAATTCAAAGATAGCCCTGCCTTTCTGCTGAGTGGGTTTTCCTTTTCTTTAGTCAGTTGAAGTCTGTTGCTGAAAGTAGTCATGCTTTTCAGTTTGCTGTTTGATCATTTCAACTGTAAGTAATGGGACTTTCTTTCTTTCTCCTACTGATGTCTCAGAGTTATTGAGACTATAAGTGTCAGTTGATGAGAGAAAGGAAGGGAATGTGGGGAACTTTAAGATACTCTGCTCTGTAAATCTCTGTACTTCTGCTGTTTAGCTAGAAAAATTCAAAACTCTGCAACTTAGTAACTTAGTAACTTAAGCCTTTAAAAGTGAGTGTCTTGGAACTGTAGTAAAGATAAGAATATGGCAGTCAACAAGTCAACAAAGAAGTATGAAGAGGTTTAAAGTAATTTTACTGTACTTTGCATAAAGAGCAAAATGTGGGTGTCTGCATTTTTAATAAACATCAGTAGTTTTAAATTCAATACTTAAAAAAACCCTTCAGTTTATGAATGTGGGATATTATACTTCTGTAGTCATGATTCAAAATGCTAGAAAATCGCTGCATAATATCTTTTTTAATTTTATTTATTTTCTACACAATAAACACAAACACATATAGTGCTCATCACCTGTCATGTTACATAGGTCAATCACAATTAATTTCCCAACATTTTAGCCCATTGTGGTTTATACCTCCTTTCTTATCTTAGAAGAACATATTTTCATACTTTCATATTTAATTTCCTTTTTATTCCATCAACATTCTATCTATCTTTATTCATATCTATTTTCATCTAATACAAAATATGCAAATGACCACAAAAATATTGCAACAATCTATCTGATTTTAGCAGTATACTCAATCCTATTGTTTCAATTCTTCAATAAGCTAAGCTACTTTTAAAAAATATTTTAACTAAATATAATGCTTAACAAAACTTATTTATCTATTCTTCTAAGAGTTAAATAATTTCAAGGGTCTCCTATTACTAGAGTTAGTGCTTTGTGGACAATTATAAAGGTGTTACATCTTGGTCTATAGATTTTCCTTTTAAGCATAAAAGCTAGCATATATTTATATTTCAGGCTGGTCTTCATATTTCCATCATCCATTTCCCAAATCATGACAATCAATTGATGGCTTTAAACAATCAAAATATAAGAAACCAACTGCTCTCTATGTGATCACTTCATTAAGCCAATATATCTCTTTTTGGATTTCCTCTTTTTCTTCATGTGTCATTTTTACATCTTGTTTAGTGCTTTGCTGATGAAAATTCCAGGACCCCTCCCTTCTCTGCAACCACATCCAACAAGACAAATATATTCATCCTCTTCCTCCCTGGACCTCTGTTTGACCTATCAATACATTCATCGTGCTCATTTTCCTGAACTCGACACTGCTTTGCACTTCCTGTCCAACCTCAGCACCATCAGAAGGTTCCAGATCAACTCCAAACTAATTGCTAGGCACCTCCTCCTTTACTGCAGCCAGAAGGGAGGCTTTGAAATACCATGGAGTTTTCTCAAAGGAGTCCTGTTGCAACATGAGGCTGGCAATGGATGGGCCTGCCATGGGAACCACAAGCTCCTTGTCCAACCTAGAAGCAGGAGGAGATAGCAACTTAGGGTTGCCTTGCTTTCACATTGCCACTGGGTTTATTTTGAAAACATGTTGTGTCCATTCTAAGGTCCGATAAATCCTTAGAAAAACAATTTTCTAGACTCCTTGCCAGTAGTCCATCCTTAAACAAAGCAAACAGTTCTTAAACAAAGAAAAAGAGGGTTCTGTTTATTATTATTATTATTATTATTATTATTTATTATTATTATTATTATTATTATTATTATTATTATTATTATTATAAAAGAGTTCTTTTTCTACCAGCAAGGGGAAAAATCCAATTACTTCTTCAAGTAGCTTTGTTTTTCACATGTCCAACCCACTTTGTTGAAAGCCACTCCTTTAAATAGTGGGTTAGTGCTTATTTGAAGAAAGAGTTCCAAACATTGCCAAGACCAAACTTCACATGGAGAAATAAAGGGAAGAGGACAGTTTCTACTCATGAGAGTAAAGCGCCAAAATAAACAACTACAAATTCCCTGATGCCAACAACTCAGTCATCACCATCAACTTAGTTAATGGCGTCAGATTTTCCTCCAGTGGGAGATAAGGCATTTCCTGGACCAAACAAAATCCACCGCTGCTCTTTCCGTGGTCGAAACAAGCATAGCCTCTCTTCATCTCCCCTCCAAGGAGACTTATCTGTTACCTAAGAGGCCCCTTCTGGAGAAAGTCAACCTGATATGCCACAGGACTTATGAAGTTGTCTCGCCGCAGCATGACCGGAACCAGAACTTTGAAATTGCTGAACAATATGATGCCAACATTATCAACAGGACAAAAAGAGTGCCAAGCTTTACATAGCAAAGGGCAGGCTGAATGTTAACAACATCAGTGGCAGCAGTTAAGATGGTATACAGCAGTGATGGAGAACCTTTTAGAGACCGAGTGCCCACTAATTTTTCGCAGAATGCCAATACAGCAATTTAACCTGAATACAGGTGGCTGTGAAGGGGCGATGTTGGGTGCCCACAGAAAGGGCTCCGGGTGCCACCTTTGGCACCTGTGCCATAGGTTCGCCAACACGTCTACAGCAATGGTTCTCAACTTTTTTCATGTCATAAGGCATTTTATAATAGTCAAGTAGTCTGCAACTCTCCTGCTACATTTGCATAAAATGGGACTTTTAGTGGAGTCATCTCTTCCCATAAAGTTTTTTTTCTCCCCCAAAGGGACAGAATATACTGTATCCCATTTAATATCCCATTTTGAAAGGTCAAGGAAGAAAATTTTTAATAAGGGCTGCAATATATATGAGTTATGCAATCCTACAGAAAATACTTTGTGACCTCCTTGGGGGTCATGACCTCCAGGTTGGGAAACACTGGTCTACAGGGCACTCCAACTTATGGCACAGATCACACACATATGTACCTAAATGAGTAAAGCAGCTATCTTGGTGGGTGTTGTGCTTCACTGGCCTAATTGTATTTATATTGTATTTCTTGGGCGATGAAATATCTCTACATTTATAGAATTCCTGGCAATTATCATAACTTATGAAAAGGTTGTATGAAAAATAACAAAAAAATCAACAGCTGAAATGGAGATATTGACCATCATACGTGGTATAACAGATATTTTCCAGTTATTTCCTACTCAATGTGAAACCTAGGCCAAGTATCCCATACTAGCAGTGCCAGATTAAACTGGTATTTTGATCCACTTATAAATGGTTTGAGAACAGCTTAACTTGCACTTTTCAAAACAGGAACCCTCCAAACTCATCAAAAATAGGAGTACAGTAAGACCCCTGTACTCACTGATCACCAACTGCAGATAAATGAATCTGTGGTTGGTGAATCAGTGTATGCAAGGGAGGCCCGAGCCCAGCAGCAAGTGGGGGAGGAGAAAAAGAAATCTTAACGGTGCTGCGCTGGCCAACCACCCTCATCACCCTTGCTGTCACCGCCACTGACCAGGCACCCTTTGGAGGGGTGGGGCCTTTAAGGACCCACCTGGCCAACCAGCCTTTGATGTTCCTGCTCTGGTCCTGGGCAGCAACCAGAAGTTTTGAACTTCCCGCTCAAACTTCTGTTCCACCACCCAGGACCAGAGCAGGAAGTTCAAAGGCCAGTTGGCCAGGCGTGTACTCTTAAGTCCCCACCCCACCCGTCTGGAGGTTGGCTGGCATGGTAAGTTTTCTTTTTTTGCTTTTCCCTCCTCACCGCCACCGCCGCATGCCAACCACTGTCTGGAGAGATGGGATGGGGACTTAAGAGGACCCGCCTCGCCAACCAGCCCTTGAACTTCCTGCTCAGATGCTGCGTGGAGGATTGGAAGTTTTGAACTTCCTGCTCAAGCTCAGACTTCTGGTCCTCCACCCAGGACCAAGTGGGAGGTTCAAAGGCTGGTTGGCCAGGCGGGTCCTTAAAGTACCCACCCCACCCCTCCAGAGGCTGGCTGGCTGGCATGGCACCAGTGGTTTTGTTTCTTTTTCCTCTTTATCACCACTGCCACTGTCCCCTTAGGCCGGTCACCAAGCATGGCAGTGAGGAGAGTAGCGGGTGGCAGCGGCACCAGTAAGTATTTTTCTTTGCCATCTTCACTGCCCCCACCCCCGCAGGCCGGGTGCTGATGGCACCGGTAAGTTTTCCCCCTCCAAGCCCAGCAGTGAAGTGGATGGTTTGCTGGTGGCAGTGAGAAGAAAGAAAAAAGAAAATTTACCAGTGCCACAGCCACCGCACTACCCAGCACTGGGAGGTGGGTGTCAGGGTAAAAGCTTTTGCCCTGGCATCACCATACCTGTCACCACCGTTATCCGTGGATAAGACCTATCCCCCACAGATACAGCAGTCCTACTGTATTGAATATGTTGCAAGAAATGTCCCCAAGTCAAGTCCAGCCTTAATAACAAATTAAAAGCCCTGCAGGAAAGTATAAAAAGTAAAACTCATGATGTCCTAGATTAAACTTGTATAAAATACTCTCAATAGGATGAGGAAAACCACGTTTGATTATTAATTTTGAGTTTTTCTGAAAGAACATAGTGTCCTTCTTCAAAATCCTTGTCTGTTACACTTGGCTGGCAGTTTAATGCTGTTTTCTTTAACTAGTAATTGGCTATCTTGTCACACTGCAATAACTCCACAATTCTTGAGCACAGAGGGTGTTCTGATTATTTCCACAGAAAGAAAGGAACAATTCATGATGTAAGACCTACCATATCGCTTTTGGATAAAAGCAGTTGTGAGAGCCAAAGCATGTGCAAGATGTTAGTTGTTATTGTGTAGTGTAGCACCTGTTCAATACCTGAGATTCAAGTGGGAGAGACAAATACTATACACTCAACATGGACTAGCTGAGGGAAAGGACTCTTGAAGCCCTGCTGACAGCTCTTCATAGATTCCCTTAGTCTCTGAAATTGCCTTTGGCTGAAAAGGCCTGAATAGAGATGAGTACTAGCTAAAAATGACATTTCTCCTGATTTCAAATGGTGTAAATAAAATCAAAATATGCATGCTCTTACCTGCTTTGAGAAAACAATTTTATTGACAGAAGCTATGTAAGAGGCTCTCCAGTTGTTGCTTAAAAGAAAAGAGATCCTGACTTATTGTCTGATCTTGCCAACACAATACAGTTTGAAGATTTGTTATACCATGAACACCTTATACTAAAATGATAAATATGGGAACAAATCCATCATCATGTTGTAGTTCAGTGACAGGCGATGCCCAGAGGCATGATGGCTGCACACTGCCAACCCTGAAAAAATGTTGTTATGCGAATGGTCCCCAGACCAAACTGTTGGTTCCGTTTAAATAGACCAGTCACCTTCCTCTCAGCAGGGAGCAGGCAAGGGTGAGATCATGCGCAGCCCATTGATTTAAATGGTACAGAGTGCCTAAGCCTAAGGTTTCCTTGGCCCTTCAGGAACAAAATCCCACAAATGAGTTTCTCCCTTCCTAATCATAAACTATAATAACAAAGTACATCAGAAATGATCACTCATCCTAATCTGCTGTTCATTATTTATTATTTATTTATTTGGTACACATTTATACTGCTCCTTTTTCCATAATGGGACTCAGGGCGGTTTACAGATTAAAAAACAGCTAAAACAGCAACAACATGGCAGCTACCTCACTGTGCCTAATGGTAGAGCAGGATCTTCTGGTAGGGCTTAATGGCCTGCAGAAATAGTGCTATGAAAGAATGCTATGAAACCCTCTACAAAGAGTTGAAGTGTCATCAGTCTGGGCCACAGCAGGCCTACATTCCTGTGTTTTATGAATGGATCACTGCATCTTGGAGGCTACATAATATAATTGTTTTCTTCCTTTTTAACCTCTTTGTACTAAGTGTCAGGATATCCTGGTGCTAACCACTACTGGAAAATAATATGATTGGAGCAACAGTAATATAATACTTGAGAAGAACTTCACTTGTGTTACAGTTTTGGCTAATTAAGATAGTAGTTAAAATAAGGGTATGGTAAGGACATAATCTAATAACTGAGAACATGAGATAACAGTAAAAAATTAAGACAGTCATATTTTGAAAACATTAAGTTTCCTTGGACACTGGAAGTATCATGCTGTTGCTTTTGATTATTTTGGCACCAGCAGGATAAAGTTGTATTTTCTGCTTTTCAAACTCTGAGGATGTTAAAATTCAATACAATCTGTTTTTCCTTTTTCCTCTATGAATAAAGATCCTGTTTATTTGCAAGTGTATTTTTGCCCTAGAAAAGGACAATATGTTTAATTATAGCCTGATAGGAAAATAAAAATTGAACCACAGGACAGTCAAATCAAAACACCAGTTTAAAAAAATCATTATTTCTTTCTTCTTAAAATTATTGTTCTGCATAAAATCTTTGAACTTTTGTTGGAGAGGAAAGAAAGTGTTGCATTATTCAGAGGGTTGAACATGAAATTTAAACTCATTTCATGTTTGTCTCTAGTAAATGAGTTTTACAGTTTTTTCTCTGGTCTAAAGAACTGCATCACATTCTAATTGGAGGTGATGGCGAACATATCAAATGCTATGGCATTAATGGCTCTTTGAAACATTTCCCTGTTTGCTTAAAAGATCTTTTCTATATCTTGTGTTAGAGCTGAATGAGACTGCCTAGTCCTTTTTCTTGGTAATTTCCAGAGGTGTGAACTCAAGTCATGGGATCACTGTCAAGTTGGACTTAAGTCACATGGGCAACTCAACTTGGATTTGGCTTGGGGGGTATGAGATCCCCCCCCCATGACTCAGACTCAACCAGTCAGCCCCCGCGTAACAGGTTCTCTGAAGGGAACCCTTTCTCCAGGGAACCTGTTCTCCCCCAACACCTGCTTTAGGGCTCCTTCTTAGCATGTTTTTGTTCAGCACTCAGTGGCATCAGCAATGAAGCTTCCTGGGAATTGACAGCAGTGCTGCGTGTAGCCACAGCTTTATACCATACAGGTCCACCCTCACCCCTTCCCTCTCTGGGCTCCAGGGGAAAGGAAGGTGTGCTTCCAGGAAGTGCTGCAAAAAAGGCAGGAAGGAATTGTTGCCAAGGCCCCTATCTCACGGCCGGAAGAAACGGCTTAAAATAAAAGGGCGGTTTTGATGCGGCAACAATCTTGTGTGGTATTATTAAGCGGTTAGTGTGCCCTCACAAACTCTGTTTTCTTAACTGCCTCTGATGTGTCCCCACGACCTGAAAGCTGCATCAAAGTGGCTGGGAAAGGGGTATGGGAAGGGGAGAGGAGGAGAGATAAAAGAACCAAGGTTGGTATCGGAGGAAATTGCCCTCTCTCTTTCTCAGGTTTTGTTTGCCTATGCAGGTTATATTGAACAATAAGCTAATTCTGATGGTAGCTGGTGGGGTGTCAAGCTCTCCCCTCACCCCCTTCTCTCTCTCATTGCGCGCGTGTGTGCGTGCACACACACACACACACACACACACACACACACACACACACACACACACACACACACACTTGCACACAGCCTTCTTGTCCCTTTGCTGTTGCTGCTGAGCGGATTTTAGAGTCCCCACTGAGGTTTGCTTTGGCTAAAAAGGTGCATCCGAACTGAGGCGAATTATTACCACCTCTGGGGCTGGTACTTGGAAAACTCGCTAAAGGGGGGTTGTGTTTTTTTTTAAAAGCCAGCTGCTCTAGGGGGCACGATTTTTGGAGGTGGTTTATCTTGAAGTAAGAAGCGTATTTTAGCGGTCATTGAATAGAGGCAAGTGGGCATGAAAAAATTGTCCAAGATTTTTGCCTCTCTCTCTCTCTCTCTCTCTCTCTCTCTCTCTCTCTCTCTCTCTCTCTCTCTCATATCTGCCTCTTGACTTTTCTTCTAGTAAGAGGGCAGAAGTATCTAAATAAATTCAATCTCTGACTCTTACTACTTCTGCCATTCTTTCCCTCCTTGTCCCATCATCCTTTTCTTTGAGGGTGGGTGAGTCTGTTTCTTCAATCCTCTTTTTTTCCCCCTCTCAGCCTCTTTCCCTCACCCTCTTTTTCTCTTTCCCACTTCTGCTTTCCTTCTGCTTTCTGGGAATGATGGGAAGGAGCATGGGACAGGCTGGTGTTAATCAATGGGAGGCTGTTTGATAGTGATGAAAATGTGATCTGATGTAGACACTTGCAATTGATATTTAATTGTTTGTGTGAACGGTTACAGCACTTTCAGCTGGAGAAATAGCCAAGGGTGTGGCTTTAAAAATTCAACCAAATCTGAGTAAATTAAGTGTAATTACACCTTACCTTGACCTGCAGTTAGATGCCCTAAGCACATCTGATCTCACCTGATTTCGGAAGCTAAGCAGGGTCAGCCCTGGTTAGTACTTGGATGGGAGACCACCAGGGAATACCAGGTTTTGTAGACGCCTGGAGTAGGAACTGGCAAACCACTCCAGTATTCCTGCCAAGAAAACTCAATGGACAAGGGGTCACGAAGGGCCAGTCATCACTGTAATGATGCAACACACACACACACCTTACCTTGTCTTGTGGAAGGCTACAGATAGCTGATCTACTAAGAATCATGTAGAATTACAACCTCTCCAAAATGAGAATTTGTTCAATTTTACTTGTACAATAGTATTGCTTCCCACTGTCCACACAATGCAGGGCTAAAACTAACTATAATCACAGTCAGTATGGGACAAAACAAACAAACCCATCCTTTCTTACTGTTTTGTTTTCTTAACATCACAAACAAGTCACAGTGTATTTTTGTAGTGATGTATTTCTACACCTGGAGTGTGTGTGTGTGTTGTGTCGTTACAGTCATGACTGACTCTTTGTGACCACATGTCCATGGAGTTTTCTTGGCAGGAATACTGGAGTGGTTTACCAGTTCCTACTCCAGGCGCCTACAGCACCTGGTGTTCCCTGGTGGTCTCCCATCCAAGTACTAACCAGGGCTAATCCTGCTTAGCTTCCAAAATCAGGCAAGATCGAACGTGCTTAGGGCATCTAGGCAGCTAAGCCTGGAGTAGGAACTGGCAAACCACTCCAATATTCCTGCCAAGAAAACTCCATGGATATGGAGTGACAAAGAGTTGGTCATGATTGTAATCACACACACACACACACACACACACACACACACACACACACACACACACACACACACACACACACACACACACACACACACACACACACACATTTCTACCATGTTCTGATTTTGTCCCGTGTAGGATACTGCTTGTGTACTGCAGACCTGTGTATTACATTGTTCCATGTTGATCCATGAATTTTGTGGATATTTGTCATTTGAAGGATGCTCTTCTGCTGGTCAAAACTACCTTTGTTCTTCTCATGAATGGGTAAAACAAGGTGCAAAGAGAGGAGTGAGTGAAGTAGGTAGGATAGAGGGTAGACATTCTAGACAAAGGGGGAGGAAAAACTGTGTTAGGAGTGATCCATCGGGAAGAAATTCTACTGCATAGATAGGCATTACAGGACAACCCATTACATCCAGCAACGAATGCCCTCCTCGTATTTGGATGCAAATACTAGGATAATCTATTCAAAATCTAGAACAAAAATATTCAAAACAACTGGAGACAACATTTAACAAACCATTTATATTTTGCTCAGAGGTAAAACCAACTGTTTTCTATGGGGTTTATTGGTTCATAAATCTATTTCAGATTTGTGTGTGTGTGTGTGTGTGTGTGTGTGTGTGTGTGTGTGTGTGTGTGTGTGTGTGTGTGTGTGTGTGTGTGTGTTGTGTTGTGTTGTGTTGTTACAGTTGTGACTGACTCTTAGTGACTCCATGTCCATGGAGTTTTCTTGGCAGGAATTCTGGAGTGGTTTGCCAGTTCCTACTTCAGGCGCCTACAGCACCTGGCATTCCCTGGTGGTCGCCCATCCAAGTACTGCTAACATGTTTTTATCCCAGACTTCGTCTAGGGAGCTTGAGGGCAGTAGGATAAAGATGTTTACCATAATTTATTATCACAAAATAAATCTATGATGTAGCAGCAATTGAAAGGTTCTCAGTTCTTAAGGTTAACCAGCAGACTTATCTCTCAAAAGACAAAACCTTCCAAAAAACCCACAATCATATTGGTCAGCTTTCTGTGCTATCTTGAGAGTTGTACTTGGAGAGAACATACTATATCCAAGGTCAGGTCATCACTAATCAAACTGGATTCAGCAGGTCTTTTCTAAAAGTTAAGGAGTCTGATTCTAGCTCTATGAATTCTATGCCACTTGCACAAATTCCCCTTGGCCCAATGTTTGACGACCATGGTTTGCATTAGTTTCAAAACAGCTGGGGGAAACGGAATGAATGAGCACCATTAGTTTATGTTACAAACCTGAATGGAAAGTGCACCAAATAAGTTCTGAATGAAAGCCCATTCATTTCTCGCATTGTTCATTTCCCATTTATTTCAGCAGGACAACTGGCCAGTTTCTGCTGCCTATACCTTTTGAGTATAAAATTCCTTCTACTCCCTTAGCAATTGGAGTTGCCAAAGTTTAATTGCCAGAATAGAAATAGTATTTGAAATAAATCAGCTACTCCCAAAGTACTAATCAAATTAACATGATTCTAAGAAACACAGGAAACTTTTGCTAACAAAAAGAAATGGCGGAGAAAAGAAATTATACCCAGTTCCAGATGTATAGGAAGGGGAAAGAGACTGTAGTCCCATTTTGCTTCTATTAATTCTTTCATACTGCTAATAAATTGGCTACCAGTGGTTTGTTCTGCAGCCTTAGTGTGTTGGTGCTGCATTTCTTCCAAGAAAAGAGGTGGGAAATATTTGACCCTCCAGATATTTCAGCCAGCAACTTCGACCAACATTACAAGTAAAGCCAATGGCACAAACTTATCATTATTGCCCTAAGGAGCATATTGTGTTACTGGATATTACTGCTGAATAGTTATTTCTGTATACTGTATTTGTGAGCAGAAATTATATTCCTAAACAATAAAGGGAGAAGGACAGCAAATGGCATATGCCAGGCAAAACTAGCCATAAAGATATCCTGCTGAAGTTAATTGTACTTGATTTAATCTCCACTGATATCACTGGACTGAGTTTTGTTAGAACAGTACTGTAGCATTACTATGGATACAGCTTATAATTTAATATTTATGTGTTATTTATTTTAGCATTGATCTTCTCCATTATAAATAGCACATGTTCAAAGCATCTTTACAAACATTCAATTGTAAAACTAGAATAAATACTCATTTAAAAGCTGCTTAGAGTGCTACATGGGAGAAAAGTGACTGGGTGTTCTGTAACGACCACTAGCATGCCACCACAGCCTCACTAGACTCTTGCCCGGCCTGAGTCCTTTCTTTTTTGCCTCATGACCTTTGCCTGCCCACTTTTACATTTTATATAGGATTTCCTCATATCCATAATTTTAGGCATCGACACTGGACTGTGAAACCAATCCCTCACAGATATGGGGCCTCTACTGTATCTGTGGCACCTTATAGTCTTAGAGTGATTGTGTCATAAACTTACCCTTCACTGAAGAGGCTGTTTCATGAGATAAATCTAATCTAGGCCATGGAAAAAGAAATGGAGGTCATTTATTGGCAACAGAAATATCCAGCAAAGACCAAACAGTGAGAAGGACTGCTTTGAATTGGAGGTGAAGAAGGCACTTCTGTATACAGTGGTACCTCTACTTATGAGCAGCTCTAGTTACAAGCAATTCGACTTAAGAGTGGAAAACCATTGGCATTTTAACTGCTGCCTTACAAATTTTAGATGCATTCTGCTCTACTTACAATCCCCCCCCAATTTATTTATTTATTTATTTGATTTTTTTAGATACGGCTGCTCTACTTACGAGTTGTTCGACTTATGAGCATGCATTCGGAACAGATTAAACTCATAAGTAGAGGTACCACTGTAGTTCCTTGTCTGATTTGCTACCCACTACACAGAGGTCCTCCATGAACTTCCCCCTTCATCAAGAGGAGAATACAGTGAGTGTACCCGGTCTTTTCAACATCCTTTTAAAAGAGCTCACAATGGAACTGATATAGAGTGGAATGTCAAAAGTTTGTTTTTCACCTGTCAGCCAGCCAGGGTGTCATTTCTGTCTCTTTCTCCCTCTTTCTCTAATGATCCCTTTTTCTTTTCTTTTTTAAAAAATAGCATTTTATATTCCTAAAGCAAACCCAGAGATTTTTGTTAGATATGACACCCACTCTGGATCGAGCTGCTTCCCTGATTCATTTCATTCACAGTTCAGTCTGGGATGTGAATCAGTGTTATTTCCTGTCCAGCTGAAGGGCAGCTGAGGTTACAACGTGGCTTGATTAATAGTCTGCACTTCAGATTTACTGAGATTGAAAGCCAAACAACTGGGAAGAGGAAAGGGAGGAGGGAGAGTTGGGAAGCGTTATTTCATTGGCTTTCTTGACACAGAAATTCAAGCACAGCCTTCTTCATCTCCTCATCGTAAGGCAGCCTTCAGCAGAGCAGGGCAGAAGGCCTTATGGGTTAGTCTTGCTAGAGTTAGGTGGATTTTTAGCTGAACTGATCAAGACACAGTATCTCCCTGTCCCCATTAAACCAACACCAAGGGGCACAGCTTGGCAAAGACATTGTGTTAATAACCACCAGCTGCTCCCATCATAATAGCTACTTATCACAGGCCTGTTAAATAAATACAGTACTTCCCCGTGCCTGTAAATTGTGCCCATAAATGCTAATATTTCTGCCTTGGAGTGGTCTGGGCCAAGTTCAAAAAAAAAGGGAAAAGGAAAATAAATATCTGTCCAACTCCTTCCTCTCCCACATAGCAACTTTTTTCTTTGCTGTAGGCTGGGATTCATCAAGCCCTGTGAGCTGGAAGAGGAGGTCCGGGTGGAGGGAAAGAGGGCAGAGGGAAGGCTCTTCTTTCCCTGTGTGTCAGAAAGAGCCATTTCCCTCAGAGCGGGGAGCCTCGGAAAGGCACATTTTTCTCCCCACTCTGCCAATTCAGTTTGGGGAGGGAGTATCTAGGCTGCCGTGAGTTGAGTGAAGGAACCACCTCTTCTGTGGGCTGGGATAATCATGAGGATGTGTGGCATGTTCATACTTCCTGGAGTCTAAGGAATTTTTTTTCTTTCCCAGCACTAGCAACAGTCTTTCCAAGGATGCCTGTGTTGAATAGGTTTTTCAGCGTCTCGGACATGGGTAGGCGGTGGGGAACAGAGGAAGATCTGATGCCCTTGTCCCCCAGCAGCCTGGCCTTCTGTCCTCAGGGCACCCGTGCTTGGGAGTTACCCAAGATGTTCAGAATGCTAAAGCTTATTTGGAAATCCAAAAACGATCTATGGGGAATGAAGGAGAGAGGTGTCCTAGCCACCAACGTGGGCCCAGACATTTTATCAGGTAAATTTAAAAAGTGCTATTTCTGCAAGCTGACTTGGAATCCTCTGGGAAAGCAGAGAGAGGTTCTATTTTTGATAATTAATTGCATGAACCAATCAGTAGGCATGCCTCGTGCAGGAGGTACAGTCTGACAAGGCATTTTAAGGATCTTTTATGGTTTCTAATGGGAGGCATGGGGAGTTTGTATTGATGTGGGACCCAAAGGTTAATTTGCTTCAAACATTTGAAGAAAAATGTAGAGGTTGCTTCAGTTTTTTCAGTCAAACTTTTGATGATACATCAACAAGTTTTAAATGTCTCATTAAGCCGCAATTGTATGTCTGTTTCCCTGGGAGTAAATCCTATTGAAGTCAAATAGATTTTTCCCTCACTGCAGACTTGCCTTGGATTATGCCAACATTGAGATAGTAGATTTGGAGCTGTAACTGCTATGCGGCCCCATGTCCTCAAGATAAGAGCATGCAAAGAGACACTTTTGGATGACTATTCCTCACTAAAAATCTGTGACTCCGCTGCTCTGTCAGTACAGTGAACAAGAGCGAAAAGATTAAGTGTGTGTTTGGATGAGAGGATACGTGTTATAAGAACATGGAGGTGCAATTGTTAAAAACGTCAAAATCTACTAATTCTAATAGAATGTAATTATCTACTTAACTTTCTTCAGATGAACTCAAAGTTCCAAGGGCTAAACATTGCCCTTGGAACTTTATCATTGTTACTTTAAAAAAATCTTTTTGATGTTTTTGTGTGCATGGTGTAAAAGTCAAATCAAAAGCTCAGCTTTTGCACAATGTTGAAATTGTTACATTTGCTTCTTTGGAAGTGAAGTTTTGTTAATATATTGAATATATTTCAAGGGCACATGATTTCCATCAAATCTCACAGTTTGCGGGGGGGTTAAAAACCCCATCTGGTAAAGCAAAAACCAAAAAAATCAGAATAGCATTTTATAGTTCTTATTGCTTTTTCACAACTCTATTTAGTATATTTACAAATGTCTAGAGAAGTCAAACAGGGAAATAACCACTTTATTCACGTAATGTGTTCATCCTGATACCATATTACAGTATTACATTGTGTCACTGGGATCTTGATTTAGTCTCTTTTCAGATGATGTTACTTAGTATACAGATAATTAAAATCAATAAAATATACAGTAACTACAAACATAGGTTTTGTTAGGCATCTTTTCAGTATACAGTGGACCCTTGTATAACAAACAGCTTGTATAACATAAAATTTGTACAACATAAAAATTCCAGAGATAGGGGAAATTTGCTTAACATAATCGCCTATGGGGAAAATCTGTATAACATAAAAATGGGATCACTCCATTTTCAATGCATTCCTATGGGAATTTGTATAAAGGAAAATTTGCTTAACATAATTTTATTTGGAACAAATTAATTCTTTTATACAACTTACCACTGTACTTACAAGGCAATATGTGTGTGTGTTCTGCGTGTGTGAATTGGTGATTGACAAAGTTATCAGTTTTGATTTTGGTTTCTCTATTTTTTTCCATTTCCCCCTTTTTTATTTTGTTTCGTCTCATTGCCCTCCCCTTGCCTTTTACATGGACATGATCTATATTCATGCTCATATTCTTCCTAAAAATCAGATTTTTATATGTAGTTTTGCCACACATATTTTTTGCATGCAGTTGTCTGTAGTATTTGACATTTTGTTCTGTGATTTTCACTTATATGTGCACACTTCTCACTAACATGCATGCTACCTGCACAGTTATTATTGCTGTTGTTACTGTGAGAGCTGCATTGCAAAATTTGGAGGACTGCAATACTAAAAGACAACTGTGTCTCTGTTTGTGCGTTGTTCGGGAAGCACAAATTTGGTAGCTAATAGACGGAGCAAAATTCCCTCCCATCCCAGGCTGCTGCAGGGAATAAGTGGAAGAAAATCCAAAGGGAAATGGGAAGAGTTACTTTACCACTTTGTATTTACTGTAACAGCTTTGGCAACATTCCGGTTTTAAAGCCATAAGAGGAATGCCCCTATGCACATTCCTGGACATGCCCTTTGACGATTTTTTTAATCTATGAGAATTAAGGGTCTCACGTGCCCAATTTCATTTTGGAGTTTTAGAAACAGATGCGAGGGAGAATTTTAAGATTTGGGGCATGTTCAGAGAAGTATGGTAAATAACAGGAGACCACACTCTGGGGTTGTTGATATTTTTGGTAAATATTTAAACAGCATTTTATAATTAAGCATAAAATGTTCAGAAAAAGGTTATAGAACTCAAGGAACTAATATGAAGTTACAGAGGGAAGATGTCAAGTTTACTGCATGGCACATTGGCTGTCAGAAAAGCTCGGGCCAGCTTGCAAAGGGCAAAAGTATATCATAAATATTTTAATTATCCAGTACCTCCAAATCAGAGGACTGAGATAACACTTGACTACAATTTAAATTTTAATGAAAAGAGTGGGAGCACAACACAAGTTAAGGAGAATGTGCATTGCTTTTGCCAAGATGTCATCTGGTCCATAAGTGGTGAATGTGCAAGGAATGTTTAGCTAGGTAACGGCAGCCAAGCAGCTGTGCTTGCTTCACCATTAGAATCCACAAGGGATGGTGGTGGGTAGGTTAAATGTTATGTTCTCCATCATGGCCTTCGTGAAGCCACACAGATGGGTTTCCCAGGCGCCCCTGCACCAGAGGTCAGAACTTCCCTAGCAATAGGAAAGTTTGTTAGTCTCCGCCCCAGCACCCAGCGCATGTGCAAGGGTGTTCCCGCCTAAACGCCTCAGTTCCTCTTAACCGCCTTGGCTAGAGGTTCTACTTTGTTAGTCTCCGCGCCATTTCTCGTCAGATCAAGATTTTTTCTTCGGCTTTTGACTTGGACTGTTTTTTCGGCTCATGTCTTTCGCCCCCCCCTTCAAACGCTGTCCGAACTGCCAAGCCAAGATCCCTCACTCGGACAATCACGAGCTCTGCTTATTTTGTCTCGGTGAGCACCACAGGACCGACTCTTGTCCGATCTGCAGAGGATCCAGTTCGCAGGCCATTAAAAATCGCCGCAACCGCCTGGGAAATTATCTTCTCGAGCGCTCGCTTCGCCTGTAACCGATGGAGCAGAAGACGGCTGATCCAATCTGTAAGTTGGAGGCCCAGGGTCGGGTGGAGAACCCCAGGGAGAAGTCGAAGAAGATCCCGGTGCTTCAGGCCGTGGCTTCTTCGAAGTCGAAACCATCTGCTAGCCTGTCCCGTGTGGTTTCCTCGAAGTCCTCCTCTAAACCTCCGAAGGCTTCTAAACCACCTCCAAAGATTCCCACAGCTTCGGGTTCGACTGCTAAGGCCACTCTTTCTTTGTCCCTGGCCTCCCCATCGGTGACCGTTGAAACCGAATATTTGGGTTCGGCGGCGGCTGTTGTTCCAAGGGCTCCTCCCTTGAAATACCAACAGCTCCTTCCATCCGACCCTTCGGAGTCATCATCCGAAGATGACGGAGCCCCACCTCCCAACATCACATTGGTGGGCTCTACTCCGATTATGGACACTGGGACCCGTCGGTCTGGAACGGAGAGGACCAGTTGGTCCCGGGAGTTTCCTGCTCGCTCTCCATCCTTGGCTTCCAAGGCTGCTTCGTCCCCCGTTCTGGTCCGGGAGACTAAACTGCAAGAGTGTGCTTCTTCCCTGCCTCCAACATTCCCTTCGGGTTCGTCCTCGAAGCTGGACAAGCCCAGACGCAGCAAACATGTCCAGCTCCAGCCTTCCGTCCCGGCTGCTTCGGTTGGCTTCGATCCCCCGACTCCCGGCGCTCCAGACCGAATCCGTACCGGCTGCTGTGGGCCTGGCACTGATACTGCTAAAGCGGACCACCGAGGTTTCGGATTCGATTGCACCGCCTAAAAAGAAGAGGCGCAAGGAGCATCACACTCAAGCTCCCTTGCCTGTCCCTCCGATACTGGCCTTCTCACTCCGTTTCGATGGACGACAATAGTGATCCATTCCGCGGACCAGGTCGAATCTGACCAGATGGCCTTAGTTCCCTCCTTTTCGGGCTCGAACAGGGAGGATGATGTGGATTCGGAAGTGGGATCTGTCGGTTCCGAAGTCTCGGATTCGACTTCGTTGCAGCTCGTCACCTCTCCAGATTCAGAGGTCGATGAAAAATCCCCTCCATCCACTTCTAACTCTATGAGGAATTATGCCAATTTCCTTGTTAGGATGTCTAAAACTATTGATCTGCGAATTCACCAGCCGCAGCCCACATCTTTGGGAGGATTGCTAATGATGAAACGTCACCAGTTCATCTTACGCTGATTCCTTCCTTCCTGACGATGATTGAGGACTCCTTCCAAGCTTTGTCGACTACTTCCATCCCTCGGAAGCTGGAAGCTCTATACAGGGTCCATGTTGATAAGGCTCCGTACCTTAATAAACACCTCACACCCAACTCAGTGGTCGTCGCCTCCTCCCAAGTACAGTCTCGTACAAAACAAACCCCCATTCCTCCTTCTAAAGAAGGACGGGAATTGGATATGGTTGGTAGGCATCTTTATTCCTTCTCTGTTCTTCAGCATAAGATTGCGAACTACCAAGGTGCCATGGGGGCCTATCAGAGGGATCTTCTCACTCACCTCCACCCCTTTTTGGAGTTGATCCCAGAAGACAAGCGTACAGAGGCTTCCGCCCTTTATGAGGAATCTATGGCCCTAGCAGCTCAGCAGATGAGGGCCTCCAAACACTCCTTCGATGCTGCCTCTAGGGTGCTTAATTCTTCTATCACCCTACGTAGACACGCTTGGCTACGAACCACTGGACTTTCGGAAGACCATAAGGCACAAATTGAATTTCTTCCTTTTGATGGCTTCAGCTTGTTTAACATGGCTACGGATGATCTTATGGAGGACAGACATAAGAAGCAGGACACTGCCAAGAAGTTGAATGTGATTCCTTCCCGCCAGAAACCTTCCTTTCGTTTCCACACAAGAAGGTGCTTCTGGCCACCTTCAGCTCAGTCTTCCTCAAAGCACCAACAGAGAGACCGTCCACCAAGATCTTCGGCCCTCTCCAGTTTTTTCTCCAAGACCAAGAAGTCCAAGTCCACTTCCGTCCCCTCCAAGCCCAGGGAGAGAAGATCACGAGACGACTATTGACTATCATCCGATCCGTCTCAATCCCTTTCTAGCAGCTTGGCAGCACATCACCTTGGAACAATGGGTCCTCTCTGTTATTCAAAAAGGTTACCTGTTAGAGTTAGCTTCTCTTCCCCCGTTGGGAAATTTAGTTCGCACTTCTCCATCACCTTGCCTCCTGGAAGAGATCTCTTCTCTTCTTCAAAAGCAAGCGATAGAAATGGTCCCAAGGCACCTTGCTCATCTAGGCCTCTTCTCCCGTTATTTCACGGTGCCGAAGAAAGTAGGAGGGCTCTAGCCTATTCTGGACCTGCGATTCTTGAACAAATTCTTGGTATACAAAAAATTTCGAATGGTCACCTTGGAGAAAGTCATCCCTCTTTTGCGCAGAGGAGACTGGTTTGGGGTCATGGACCTCAAAGATGCATACTTCCACATATCAATCCACCCAGCTCATCATCACCTGCTTCGCTTCGCCGTAGGGGAAGACATCTATCAATATTCCGCCCTGCCATTTGGTTTGGCCACAGCACCAAGGGTCTTCACCAAGTGCATGGCCCCAGTGGCAGCCTACCTCCACACACTGGGAATAGTTGTCTTCCCCTATCTCAATGACTGGTTGATCGTCGCAGACGCTCAGGACAAGGCCCGCCAAGACATTGCCACTGTCCTCGACACCCTAGAGTCATTGGGCCTGCAGGTCAATTACAGGAAGTCGCATCTCAAACCCTTTCCAGTGGTAAACTTCATTGGTGCCATTCTGGACTCCACCAGAGCTATGGCCTTTCCTCCAAGGCCCAGAATTGCAGAAATTCTCCATCTGCTTCGACAGTTCCAACCACATCAGGTCATCCCAGCAGTAGAGGTCCAAAGACTGTTAGATTTCATGGCCTCCATGACCTCCATCCTTTTACACGCGAGGTTTCGACTCAGACCTCTCCAGGCTTGGTTCCTCCACCAATTCGACCCTCTTTGAGACCCTCCCAACAAACTCCTCACCATCCCTTCGGATTTACCTCATCATCTTCGCTGGTGGTCCTGCCGATCCAACATCCTCTCTGGACATCCCTTCAGGAATCCATTTCCCACCAAACAAGTAACTACAGATGCCAGCAACACGGGTTGGGGTGCTGTTTGCCTTTCACACTCCATCCACGATACCTGGACTCCACAGGAGCAACACCTCCACATCAACGAGTTGCAGCTGCTGGCGATCTTCAAAGCGTTCCAGGTATTCATCCGACACCTCTCCGGCAATGTAGTACTGGCGGTGACCGACAACACAACCACCATGTACTACATCAACAAACAGGGTGGAACCCACTCACAGCGTCTTCTGCAGCTCACGATCCGCTTCTGGGACTGGTGCATCTCCAACAACATTCACCCGATTGCGATGCACTTAACTGGAGAGGAGAACTCCGACGCAGACGATCTCAGCCATCGACTTCAGGTGTTCCTCGAGTGGGAACTGCATCCCAGGACCTTCAACCTTATTTGCAGCAAGTGGGGCTCACCTTGTGTAGACCTCTTCGCCTCCCGATCCAATACCAAGTGCCAAGAATACTGCTCCAGGGCGGGGAAGGGACTTCACTCCTTAGGAGATGCTCTCCTCCTCTCATGGTCAACAGACCTCCTTTATGCCTTCCCTCCCGTGCCGCTGGTGCACCGAGTAGTCATAAAGACCCTGCAGGAGAGAGCCAACTTCATCCTGATAGCACCTTGGTGGCCTTGTCAGCCCTGGTTTGCGTCCCTCCTACAGATGTCCTCGGAGTACCTATGCCTTGCCCAGTTTCCAGAACTTCTCTCAGTGGACAATGGTCAAGTTCTTCACCCAGACCTGCATCTCCTACAGCTTGTGGCCTGGAGGATTCTGCCTTGATTGACACTATCATTGATTCTTGCCGCAAGCCTTCCACTAAAAAACAGTACACCTATAAGTGGAAGAGGTTTTCTTTATTTGCGGCAGATAAGGGGTTTGACCCTGTCAATCCCTCCCTCACATGGGTCTTACAATATCTTCTCCACTTGAAACGTTCAGGACTCATCGGCTTCTCTTCGAGTCCACCTTTCGGCTATTGTAGCTCACCAGTCACAGTTTTCAGAGGCAGCTGCTTTCTTCAGACATCCTAGAATGAAGCAGTTTCTCAAGGGCCTCAAACACACTTTCCCTGACAGGAAACCTATTCCTCCTCAGTGGTCCCTGTCCTTGGTTCTTCGGACCTTGCAACGCCCGCCCTTTGAACCTATGGCTTCTACAGACATTAGGCTACTCACCCTGAAAACTGCTTTTTTGGTAGCCATCACTTTGGCTAGAAGGTCCAGCGAACTCTGCGCTCTTCGATGCGACCCTCCGTATTTACGCTTCCACCATGATAGGGTGGTGGCTTATCCTGATGTAACTTTCCTTCCGAAAGTTGTTTCCTCGTTCCATGTTTCTCAACCTATTGTTTTACCAATTTTCTTTCCTAATCCTATGACTAGGATTGAACAGGACATGCATACACTTGATGTTCGACGGGCCCTAGCTTTTTATGTCTCTAGGACCAAAACTATCAGGAAATGTAATAAACTGTTTGTGTGCCATGATCCTGCCGTACTGGGTACTCCTGTCTCTTCTCAACGGTTTGCCCGCTGGATAGTACAGACTATTAAGCTCTGTTACTAGCTTGCTAAGGTGCCATTACCTTTGGGCATTCATGCTCATTCCACTAGGGCTATGGCCTCCTCTGTGGCTTTCCTGAAGGGTGTTCCCCTGGATGACATCTGCCAGGCGGCCACCTGGTCTACACCTGATACCTTCGTGACCCACTACAGAGTGGATGCCCGCGTGAGGTTGGCCACTTCCTTCGGGAGGGCAGTGCTTTCATTTGTGACGGCGTGACTACCCTCCTGCCAGTGAGTACTGCTTCCAATCACCCATCTGAGTGGCTTCACGAAGGCCATGATGGAGAAGAACCAGTTACTTACCTGTAAAGGTGGTTCTTTGAGTGGACCTTCGTGAAGCCACACAGCACCCGCCCGCCTCCCCTCGGACCGTCACGCCCTGACTGGTACTACTATTACCTGTCATCCTGGCGGTCAAGAGGAACTGAGGTGTTTAGGCGGGAACACCCTCGCACATGCACTGGGTGCGGGGGTGGAGACTAACGAACTTTCCTATTGCTAGGGAAGTTCCGACCTCTGGCGCAGGGGCGCCTGGGAAGCCCATCTGTGTGGTTTCACAAAGGTCCACTCGAAGAACCACCTTTACAGGTAAGTATCTGGTTCTTTTTTTTAAAGTCGAGTTGATAAGGGAAGGAATAATGTCAGCCTCCAAAGAAACAGTCCTGAGTTTTTGGTATTACAGGCTGTGATATACATTTAAATGATGCTAAATGAGAAGTCTTTTCAAGAAGGTTGTTTTGGGTAAGGAAAGGAGACCAAGATATATATGATATGATAATGTTGCTAAGTACAAAAAAGACCAGGAGAACCAGAGAGGATCCTGAAATATTGCAGGGCCCTTAGCAGTTGAGAACTAGACCTCAGAAAAAGAGGCATGAGCTAATCCTTTTTCATCCACATGTTGTGGTCAAGTGATACTTCAGAAAGCTGCCAGGGCAGAAATAAGAATATTGCCGCCAACAAACTATAAGAAAGTTGTTTCAGTG
The DNA here is from genome assembly GCA_029282475.1 of Phrynocephalus forsythii. Taxonomy (NCBI): domain Eukaryota; kingdom Metazoa; phylum Chordata; class Lepidosauria; order Squamata; family Agamidae; genus Phrynocephalus; species Phrynocephalus forsythii. The sequence goes on from JAPFRF010000002.1 coordinate 61,558,511, forward strand.
AACTGAACAAAATGGACCTATTTAGAAGTTCCAATGATTCTTGCGCATTTGTGACGACAGTCCACTTAAGGACATGTTACTGTATTCTGGGAACTGAAAGCATTCAGACAAAGTCTGTGCATGATATATCACTTCCAGCAATTGGCAGGAGTTGGATTCCTTAAGGAGTTGGAGAAAATCCTAAATTTTAGGAAGGAAAGTTTTAAGAGGGGAGAAAACTTAACCTATATGGTATTAGCCAGTACATTCTAAGGTCAACCAACAACCTCTGCTCAGTGGTCAAATTCCACCTTCATTCCACATCCTATTATTTATTTGATTACTGATTTATTTACAGTGGTACCTTGTATAAAGGAATTAATTTGTTCCAAATGAAATTATGTTAAGCAAATTTTCCTTTACACAAATTCCCATAGGAATGCATTGAAAATGGAGTAATCTCATTTTATGTTGTACGGATTTTCCCCATAGGCGATTATGTTAAGCAAATTTCCCCTATCTCCGGAATTTTTTATGTTGTAAAGATTTTGTGTTATACAAGCTGTTTTCTATACAAGGGTCCACTGTATTTAAAATATATTTACCCTGCTTTTCTCTTTAAAATGATCCAAGGCATCTTAGCCCCATGGCACAGTACTGCAGGCAAAGAGTCTGCTCACAATCTCACTTTGATCTCTATAGATTCATGTAAAGCCATTGTGTTTCATGAGCTCTGCTGATCGGTGGCAATGTTTTGTGTGACATCAATTTATTTGTTGTTTGCTCTGTGACCAGCATCCCTTGTAGATGATTTTCCTCTTTACAGCTTTACGTCACTTCACTTCTTCCCATCCGTAACTGCTTTGAAATCCACTCTTTGGTTTCACAAACACCACCCTGGCTCAGATGGACATTAGTTTCATTGAAATTTAACAATTGTGGGTGGACATAATATTGTAATAATATCCTCCGCTTGTACTGTTTTCTGTTCCATATTACATACCACCTCCATAAACTCTACATATAACACTGGTTTTGTTCTCATTTAGCATTAATTTTTCTATGGTTACGTGTGAAACACCTTACGGCATTGCCACTGTTTCTCAACAAACCGCTCTATCAGTGTTATTACACTTGCTTCTGTCCTTTCAATTTCCATTTTCAAGATACGGTACAAACCCTTTTGAATAAAAAATAAATACCAACTTGTCATTGGCTTCATTGTTTGAGCTCATACTCTCTGTGTGTCACCATTTAGTATACCAAGATGGCAAGCATCGTAACCCTCACCTCAGTTCTCCAGCACATCATCATCTACAGCAAAAGTATATACAGTGGTACCTCAATTTACGAATTTAATCTGTTCCGAATGCATGCTCTTAAGTCAAACTACTCTTAAGTTGGGGTACCTATCTAAAAAATTGAAAAAATAAGTTAAAAAAATGAAAACAAATATTTGTATGTCGAGGAGACCATATCTAAAATTTGTAAGGCGGCAGTTAAAACGCCAACAGTTTTCCACTCTTAAGTCAAATTGCTCTTAAGTCAAGCTGCTTTTAAGTCGGGGTACAACTGTATTATAAAAAACAAGAATAAGAGAATGTAATCATAGTAATATATTTTTAAAAATGCAGGATTAATCCCTATACAGTGAAGCAGAATTTAAGTCTCAGTTGCTTAAAATAGAACTCATCCGTTCATTTTCATGTTGTCTGATACATTGTATCCCAGCTACAGCAATTAAGCCAGCGGAGACTTGCCCTCCATTCAGAAGTATGGAGTGTATGTGAAAACAACAAAATATTGTGGCATTTAAAATAATAATACTGTAGATTTGTGTCATTGGGATCTTTTGTTTTCAGGAAGAGGCTCCACAAATGTTCACAATGTATTGGTCTACAAGGTGCCACAATCCTTTTATGTTTTGTCACCCCGCCTCACCCCACCCCACCCCACCCCACCCGGTATGTTGAAATGTAGCTACCTCACTGGGAGCATTCAGAATTGTCTGTCTCTCTCCATTTCCTGCCTTCATATTTCCAGAGCTGGTAAAATGTCTGTACCCAAAATAGGAATGGGACACAGTCACTGCGGATCCTATTCTGTACAATAAGGATTAAAAAGTGTATACTTGCTAGTACTTCTTTATTTTTCGGATGCCATCAGGAAGCATAACATCTCAGAAGCCTCTCCCTTTTCCTGTGAATCTTTTAACAACACTGCTGCAAAAATATTTCCCAAAAATTACATTCAAGCACAAAGCACTGTAGCTTCCTGTCAAATGACTGAAACCATTCAGGATTAAAAACACACACACACACACACACACACACACACACAGAGAGACATCAACTAACATTCATCGCTGATCACCCTGAATGGAATAGTTTTCATTCATTCTAAATTTCAGTTAAAAACCTGTATTTTTCTAAATATTCCTTACTACATGGTGAACCACAAAATACTGAAGCTTCTGAATAGTCATTAAATTTGTCCATTAGCTAGAAGAATGCATGAAGGTTGAGGCAAATACCCTTTTCTTCAGTCAGGCCTTTCCTTAGTGACAGACTGCCTAGGAAACAATAAATGGGATGGTTCATATTTTCTTGCTTCCATATTTGTTTTTTTTTTGTAATGGTCTTAACTAACATTTTCATATAATGTTATTAAGTTGTACAGTATTTGATATACGAATCATATATTGTTTTAGCTTTTAATATTGTGTTTCTAATTATACAAGCTACTTTGGGGGGGGCTTTTTAAGGAGAAAGGTGGGGTATAAACAAACAGTTACTAGTAAAAATGGGTTGAGTTTAAGAGCAATTAGAGCTGTAATAGAGGACTCTTTTGTGACCTGTGCAATAAGCTGTCAAAGAAAAAAGAGTGGAGTTTGCTCACCAGGGGCTCTTTCTCATGATTGTCAAGATGATAATAATACATTAATCTTCCTTAACGGTCCCTGTAATTTTCTGCCCTGCTGAGAGGAATTGTGCCCTCACATGTGCGACTCCATCTTCCTGGATGACTCCACTTGCCCCCTGCATATGGTTCTATTTTGACCTGACCCAAAGGGGCTACAAATCAATGCATGGAGGAGGAGGAGGAGGAGGAAGAGGAGGAGGAGGAGGAGGAGGAGAATTGCTGTGCAGAGGGAGTTGGAGTCACATGTGCATGTGCGTACCTTAGAGGGAATCCTGATCCTATGCAATCACTTTACAAATGTCAGTACAGGACAATCTAAAAATAAAACAGATGTTGAAAACTTGGAAGTCCATTTACTTAGTAGTTGTTTTATAGACACACACACACACACACACAATTTATTTGTGTAAACCTATACCCTGCCCAAATAGTGGTCATGCCACTACTCTGGGCGGCTATTTATTATGTATACATTGTCACCTACGTGCATGTCATGTAGGAAAGTAGAAAGGATGAGTCCCTGACTACTTGTCAAAGCCAAGTGCAAAGACTGAGCTGATGCTATAGACCAGTGTTGGCGAACCTATGGCACGGGTGCGAAAGGTGGCACTTGGAGCCCTTTCTGTGGGCACCCGACATCGCCCCTTCACAGCCACCTGTATTCAGGTTAAATTGCTGCATTGGCACTTTGTGAAAAATTAGTGGGTTCTGAATCGCAGTTTGGGCACTCGGTCTCTAAAAGGTTCGCCATCACTGCTATAGACAATATAGACATTCCTAAGACAAAAGCAGGAAAGGGCTTATTTCTGGGCAAAGTGGGCTCACTGGAGGCAAGAAAGAGAGAATACACTGGAGCCTGAAGAAGTTTCTTTTATGAACGGCATGCCCGTGGGAGGTTTGGTCCAGAGAAGGACCTGTAAACCGCCCAGAGTTCTGTTTCGGAAGATGGAGCGGTATAGAAGTGTAACAAATAAATAAATAATAAGAAATAAATTTTCCCAACTTTTGGGACACATTCAATGCTTCTCCATTTCTCAATCAATATATATATCTTACACTTGCCTAAGTCCTCTCTTTGATGAAATGATCAAAGAGGTAGCCATCATAGGCTGTTTCTGAGTGTATCATAAAACTGAAAGCAAATATTAGGGTACCTTTAACACGCAGAGTTTTTATTTATTTATTTATTTATTTATTTATTTATTTATTATAATTTTTATTATAGTGGTTAAAATCACTTTACTAAAAAATCCCATTATTTAGTCAGGTGGCCTAGAGTGCCAAGCACACAGCATATTTATTTATTTATTTATTTATTTATTTATTTATATACTGCTGCTATCGAGCCCAAAGGCTACTCTGGACAGTGGGTTACAACAACCAACTTCCAGTGAGGACCAATGCACACCAAGTTATACACATGGACGTGCATTTGAGGAAACAAACTGGAATCCATGAAGCTCTGGACAGTTCTGGACATTTGATAAGTCTTAAAAATTTCACATCCTTCTTTCATTTCATTTTTGTTTCTGTGATACATCTTTGATTCAAGTTCCAATGAAGACCTTCTTTTATTTTACTTTAACCCAAGGATACATCATCCCTTTTAGGGATATATTACTGGCCAAGTCAAGTAAGGATTGTATAGGTTTTCTGAATGCAGGGCACCAGAAGGGTCAACATGCATTGCTAATGAAATGTTAAGGCCTCTTGGACCAACTTTGCAATACCGACCTCACAGGCCTTGCACTAATATTTCCTTAGGCATTGCCTGCCCAGCAATGTGCTTACGTTTGGCTTTGCTTCCAGCAGAGGGCTTCAAAATTGCATGGTTTAGGCAAGGTCAAATTACTGTAGCATTATAAGGGAAATACATACTATATTTAGACAGCTTATTAGAATTTCATACACACCAAGAGTCACAAAAGATACACGGCATTTACAGGCCATTTCCTGAATTGCATGGATCATAAAGATAGAAATTAGGAGAAATCCGAGAAGATCAATTAGTTAAGTGAGAAATAAATTTACACATCAGTATTTTTAAAAAAATCATAAACATTCAATTCAGTCTGTGTGAGTTATTAGGAAAATAAGTCTGAATTCATCTGGTAGCCTTTGTTGACAGAATCAGCTCTATGACTCAATGGGAATCAATAGGCTTCAATGTTCTCCAATTGATCCAGTGCCTCTACTTTAGTCGGGACTCACCCATTGGATTTAGGCCATGCTGTTCTGCTGTACCTCTCTGACTGGAACTTCCAACTGGTCAGCATCTGATAGCTAATGCAGCAGTCTTTAGAGTGCAATTCCCAGTGCTGCCTATCCAGTTGCTGTGATGTTGACAGATCTAAGTGAACCAAGCAAGTTCTATTGATTTGAAAATTATATGTGGGGTGATGAGAATCGGCATATCTCACATCTTGCCACAGATAATTCAATATAGCTCTTTAGTTAACTGACTTGATGACTGAGCAGAAAGGGAACCAGAAACTTCTTGACGACATTTGTGATCACCTTAAAAGTAAGACGGGTGGCAGTAGTTCTATACTGCCCATCCCCAAATAGGATAAGATGCTTTTTATGAGGGTGATGAATTATGGAGTCATTACAAATTTGAAAACTCTCTGTCATTTAGGCACATGCAGATTCCCAGAATGCCATTGGCCAGAATTCAGTTACTTAGTGTAGTAAATTGTCTTCCAATAGGCCCCATTGAATCAATTGAAATGTATGAGCCAAGAGCTCAGTAAGTTCCATTAATTTAGATGGGTCTGCTTATGTGAGATACTGTGCTAAAATAAATAGCAGAGAAATTAGTATGCTAAGCAACAGGAATTTGTATAGTAGATGCTCTGTTTTTGCTGTGTCTTGTATTTTGTTTGGGCTTTGTTTTTGTTTTTAGAGATGACATGGGAGGTAGTGTAACAACAGACTCTCTAATAAACAATGGGCTCTCCAATAAAACTCCCTCTCACAAAATACCAGAACTAGGGAACATCTACTCAAATTGAGGGTTGGGAGAGTGAGAACAGACAAAAGAAAGTACTTCTTTACCTAGTGTGTTGTTAGTCTGTGGAACTCCCTACCACAGGATCTGGCCTGGATGCCTTCAAAAGGGGTTTAGGCAGATGCCTGGAGGAAAAGTCCATCACAGGCTACAAACCATGATGGAGATATGCAATCTCAAAGCTTAAAAACAGAATACTTCAAGGGCCAGATGCAGGGAGTGGTATTAGCAGACAGATAGCTAGTCTTGTGCGCTCCCAGACACATTTGGCAAGGCTACTGTGAGATACAGGAATCTGGACTAGATGGGTCTTTGGCCTGATCCAGCACGACTCTTCTTATGTTCTTGTGTTCTTATGGACTCTGCTAAGAGCTTAGCCCAGTCCCTTTCTGAACAATTCAGTGGTTTAGAGGAAGGGATAGCAGCTAGAACATACGTAAAGGCCTTGCACATTATTGTGCAACGAATGAAAAACAGTGTGTAACATTTCATGTAGCAAATCAGTGCATTTTGTATAACAAATAATTGGAAGGTGAAATAAAGGCAGTGCTTTGAAGACATGGGTGCCGCCACCATGTCTGTGCAATCACACTGGCAAATTGGGTCTCTGCTTACCTCCTGTGACCAATCATAAAACAAAGTGAACAATGCAAAGCGAGGCAAGCTCCTGCCATGTAAATCATCTGTCATTCAACATCGGAGGAATGCCCTCCTCTGACGATGCACTTTCTGGAAAATACAGTTTGACTGCCAAAAGCCATGTTTCTTAGAGCTCCTGAAACGGAGGAATAAATTTTCTGTGGTCTGTTATATTACATTCTTTGGAGCAAGCTGTGTTGACAGATCACAGTTGGGAACCTTTCCTATAGACCTCATATGATCCGGGGGCTGGTGGTGCTTTCTTAGTGTGTGGCATGGCATGAGATTTCCGGAGCTTTGGCAAGATGTGGGTCCGCAGGCAGGCAGGCACTTTCTCGTTGCTCCCATGGCTTTCGAACAACAATAAGGCAGAATCAATCAGATCTGTGAATATGTAATCAGAAGGCAAATTCTCGTTTCCTTTGCAGCTGTAGGCCTCCCTTCTCTCCCTGGACAGCATAATGCAGCCAACTTCAGGCAGAAAAGATTTGAGCAGGAGTGGCAGCGTTCCAGAACTAACAGGAACTTAAAATAAAACCCATAACTAAATCCACATTATTTAGCACCACAGTGGCAGCTTATCTTCCTGAATGTTGTAATAATGGGGGGGGATTTTTTTTGGAGAGGTACATAAATATTTTGTAGAAAAATGAAAACTCTCATGTAAACCAAAATAATTTCAGAATCATTGGATTCTGTGGAGGTGGTGTCCCATTCTGTTTGGGAGAACTACTAGCCATCTTTGGTGATAACCCGCCAAGTCATTCAAAGTGCTGTACTTGCATGTAAGCTGGTTTGCTGCTGTTAGTTCTAAAGCCACTTTACAAAATTACAGTGAGTTTGGTTTGGAGCTCAGAATTCAAGCTGCTCTCCATGCCTTCAAGGAATTAAGGTTCTAATATTTAGAACTGTGCTATTAGCAATACATAGAGACAGCAATGCAATTCTCGAGTTTCTTCAAAACTGCGGTGGTACGACAGCAAACACTTGCATTAATAGAACTGCAAATGTCTGTTCTACACATCTTGATGCCTGGTCAAACATTGGTGCATATATGATAATGGAGGTAAGAGGGTATGACACAACATTCTTTTGAGCAGGGACAAAAAACCTACCTTGAGATGTTGAACTGCATCCCCCACAATGCTTCACTGCTGACTTTGCTGGTTAGGATGGACAGTTCCTATCCACCAACAGCCCAGTCTAAGAACATTTGATGGGCCACGTGCTCCACAACTCAGAGGACATGCATAAAACTCCAGAGTGGCTTTTATGCCAAATGAAGAATTTAACTTTTTCCTTTGAAATAAGTCAAATAAATAAATAAATGTTGAGGTTCAGAGAGGGAGGCCTTCATGCCTAATCAATGTCTTAGTGATATTTATTAAGAACAATTTCCAATGCATTAAAGAGGTGCTATAGAGGTCTAAGGGTGCAGATGATGATGATGATGATGATGACCACCACCACCAGCAACAACAACAAGAGGAGGGGGAGAGGTGAAACTTTGCAACTTGCCTGGAAGCAAAACAAAAACATCTGCCTCTGCTGTTTATTATTTTTTGTACCTAGCAGGTATTTGGCTTAAATACAGAATGAGCTGTGGTATCACTCATTTGAAGAGTGTGGGTTGTCTACATGACCTTTAACAAACCAATTAATGGATGGTTTACCTTTGCATGCAGTTAGAATGTCTCACGAATTAGTGTCTACTGTAGATTAGAGTTGTGCATATTTGTGTTGTGGTCCTCAATCCCCAGAATTCTTCGGGCACCCAGCATCAAAATTTAAAAAAAAATCATAAATATGCACACCTCTGGATTAGGCTGTATGATCTGTCCTTCACTATTTAGTGAGACTATTCCTCCATAGCTAAAAAGCAACTTTAAACAGTGCAGTAATGTGATATAAGAAATGGTCATCATGATTGGTACCTCTAATAAAGAAAAAATAACTAAGTTGCATGATGAATCATTATGTCTTGATCATACTGCAACGTAATCACATCTCCTTTATTGGAAGAAAGAATTGTAAGTTACTTTTTACTCGTAAGAAGTTACTTCCATGGTTTAATTTATAAATAATTTAGGAATCAAAGTTGCCCAGTGTTTAAAAGGAGTGTATTAATCAACAACTTGAACTAGTTTTCCTATTGTTTACTATCCATAGTGGTAAATGACATCTCACTTAGGAGCAAGTTTTCATCGTGTGAAAGAAAACATGGCCCTCTCGCCACCTCTTACATCCTGCTCTGTACACAGAGGACATTGTACCTGCCACAGTAGAAATCATTTTATTAACTGTGAGAGGTATTATTCCAAACAGTATTTCCCAGGCAGACTGCAGTGACTCAAATCTTAATCCTTCTTTCAGGGAAGATATTTTTCCAGGCTCCTGGAAGTCAGCCACCAAATGTCAGAGTCACACCTCCAGCACTATTTTTCAACACATCTTGTGGATCACTAATTGGGGTTTTCATAACACCACAAAATTGCAAGCATTCCTTTGAAATAAGAAAGAATGTGCACTAGACTGTGTAGTAAATGAAACAGGCCTTACCTTAAAATCACTATGAGTTACTTTTAAAAAAAGAACATACTTTGGGAAATGGAGGGGTGTATGCACACTTGTGTTTATACAAAGAAAATTTATTTATTTATTTATTTATTTATTTATTTATTTATTTATTTATTTATTTATTTATTTTTACATTTTTTTTATCCCGCTCCCATTTCCCTGAGGGAACGCTGGGGGGTTCACATAAAAAACAAGTTAAAAAGATTTACATCAGTGAGAGGAGATATTAGGCAAGAGGCGTAAAAATTGACAATAAAAATGGTAGAAATGACCATTAAAAAAAACAAACAGAAATTAGCAGAGGAAAACACTTTGGTACATCCTATCAATCACCAAAGGCATCCCTGAACAGCCAGGTCTTAAGCGATTTCTTAAAGGCTGCCAATGAGGGAGCCTGGCGAATCTCGCTGGGGAGTTTGTTCCATAGTTCTGGGCCAGCCACTGAGAAGGCCCGCTTGTGGGTAGCTACCCTACGGGCCTCTCTAGGCGTGGCCACCCGAAGCGAGAGAGCCACAGAGGATCGGGTTGGTCGGGACAGCTCTGATTGTGGGGAGATACGCTCTGCCAGATAATCAGGACCCAGGCCATGGAGGGTTTTGTAAACCAAAACCAGTACCTTGAACCTTATTCGGGAGGCAACAGGCAACCAGTGCAGACGAGCCAGAATGGGGGTGATGCAGTCATACCTGCCTGCACCAACCACCAGCCTGGCCGCCGCATTCTGGACCCGCTGCAGTCGCCAAACAAGGTTCAAGGAAAAATAAAGTTGTATTAGACCCTTCTCAGAATTCTGAACATCAGCTACTCTTGCTTTTGCTGATGTGAAAAGTATAAGAAAAAAAAGAGAGAGTGATCCATAGGTGGATGGTCATGTGTATGTGAACAGAATCACATAGAAGGGGCTGGAGGAGTCATCTGTTCAATCCAAGAACAGCAACACTAGATGCATTTACAGCATTAATGAAGCATGGCCATTCATTTCTTAATGCCTCCAGCTGCCCAAGGCACTCTGCCCCGTGATCAAGTGGCACTTATCATCAGGAAGCATCTATAACTAATTAGCCAAAAATATACTGTATACTTCACACAATGTCCACAACAACCACAAGTACATGGGTGCATGTACTTGTTATGTAATGTCATGCCAGAAGGCAAATTTAGATTCCAGAATAACGTGTCTTAACACAGTACATGGGAGGAAAATGTCCTGTTCTGTACATTGCTTGTGACCCCATTCCCACTCCCCCAAATAGGCAGCCCAGCAGAGCTGTTATGGGGAAGAGGCAATTCTTTCTCTGAACATCTCCAAGATGGTAGGGTATCAAGCTCAACTTTGTGCTGTTAGCCCATCCCCCTGAACAGTCCTCTGTGCCCCATTCCACATGGTTGAAGCAGATCTCTTTTCCTCCAAAGACGCAGGGGTGGGAAGCAGAGATGGCCACAATGAAGATGAGAGGTAAAATACTTTACATTTTTGGAAGTTCTTAAGCCCATATATTTTTTTAGAATCTACACCTTACCTCTCCTTGAGCAGATCAAAGGATTACCCAGTCCAAGATATCAATAATGCTCTCATCGCAAAGGCAGTGAGGAATATGTCCATATCGTCCTTTTCATCACCCAATTCTACTGAGAAAGTATACCCATTTTAAACAAGCAAATTTCTTTCTCATTTGGAGAGTCGATTGACCATGTTAAAACCACTTACTAAACATTTGGCTGTGCACAAACTTCTCCCTCATTTATCTAACGGCTGTTGGTTTGCACAACTGCTGAAGCTAATCGACATGAATTGATGATCCACTTGGGTACATTTTGGTCACACATCCACTTACATGGTCAACTTTGTAAACAATATGTGTTTCACACCTCATCAATTAGCAGCTGTTAGTCATGGAAAGATACCAAAGGCTTATGTGAAAATCCAACAGGATTCAGGTCTAAGTATGTATTCAGTCACCAGAGTAAAGAAGATGTCTTGAAAGAATTAGGGTCTCTGCCAATACTGGGTTTTGTTATTCTTTCAATGTTCACTATAATGTGTTTGGGTAAAATTTCTTCAGAGAAAAAGCAACCATACATTAGCTATATAATAACTAAGGAACAAAGGAGGGAATGGTACAGATTTAGAAAACATCCTTTCTCGCAATCTACTAGCCTGTGTGTTTCTTTCTAACATCAGACACAAATGAAAAGCTGTGAGGAAAGAACAAATACACTTTGTACCAAAGACTGCTTAGACTAGAAATGAAAGCTCTTGGCCAACAAGTATTGCTTTAAGAAATCCATGTGATAAATGTTGCTACAGTTGGTGGACTCCATGGCTTGATTTTTAAGTGTGCCATGTTTTGTAGTGATTTTGTAGTGATTTTTTCTTTATAGCTCAACACATGGCTGAACACAAGCCACAGGCTAACTGAAAGGTTTACATCATACAGTGGTATCTTGACTTACGAATTTAATCCTTTCCGAAAGCATGCTCTTAAGTCGAACTACTCTTAAGTCGGGGTACTTCTCTAGAAAATTGAAAAAATAAGTTTAAAAAAGAAAAAAATTAAAACAAAATTGTAAGTCAAGCAGACCATATCTAAAATTTGTAAGGTGGCAGTTAAAATGCCAAGAATTTTCCGCTCCTAAGTCGAATTGCTCTTAAGTCGAGCTGCTCTTAAGTCGGGGTACCACTGTATATCCAGTCTGGTTATTTTAAAAAAACTAAAGAAAGGAAGGGCTGGCCTGAGAGAGCTGGATACATGGGGAACTTTTTTGCCTCCTGGTATTTGTACTTGTCTCAAATAAACTGCTTATATAAATAAAAAAATAAAATGAAATTTTGATAAGTACCAGGGTATCCTACTGCTAAATGTGACCACAAACAGTATCTATTTTCCTACGGTGTTTTTCTCTTGCTTAAATAAAGATGTCTTAGCTCTGAGAGTCCTTAATCATCTGTCGGCAGAACTTTTGTCATTGTTACCAGCAGTCTTTTTTGAAACGATGCTATTAGGTGAGAATGGGTCTCCGAAGACCACCCAGCCTTCCAAACCACTTTTAAAATACCAACTGGTGTTAAAGTGGGTTGCTACTATGCACTCAAGTCACTTATTCTATCCTCTCCTCTAAAATGGTTCCAGGATGGGCTGATTTTCCATCAGAGATGTTGCCTGAAATTATTCTTATTTTATAAGTGAAAGGTTTTTTGTTTTGTTTCCTTCTGTTCTGTTTTTTATAAAGGACGGTAAAATTAATACATTGTGGGACAAATGACTCTTTCAACCTGTTGATGCCAGGGATATAGCCTTGCTAAAACTAAATGCTTTATATAATTATACAATAGTTCCAGGCACTGTTTATTTATGGTTAATGGGAGTTACCCATATTATCTTTTCCTTTCTGATGACATTTTTACTGTTTCTGTTATTCATTCATGCTCCACGTATGCCTCCCAAACCTGCCATTTTCCGAAAGCTTAAAATGTCTACTTATGCTGTTCATCATGTCGATAATTTCAAGGGCAAGTATTGGGTGAAATTGTCGTTTCCTCATGCCCTACACCAGTGATGGCGAACCTTTTAGAGACCGAGTGCCCAAACTGTGATTCAAAACGCACTCATTTTTCGCAAAGTGCCAATACAGCAATTTAACCTGAATAGAAGTGGCTGTGAAGGGGCGATGTTGGGTGCCCACAGAAAGGGCTCCGAGTGCCACTTTTGGCACCTGTGCCATAGGTTCGGCAACGCTGCCCTACACCTTGGGAAGGTCTAGTTTTTGAAGTAGCATATCAGATCCTAAAATGCATTTCTGGGTGGAAAATTTGAGTGGCACACCAAGTGGAGCAGGTAGGAGCTGCCTCTTTGAAAGAGAAACTTACCTGGCAACTTTCTGTTCTTTGTGGGTGTGATTCCTTTACAGATCCGGATGTTTTGAAGAAATTGGTAGGGCATGCTTTGTTGCTGTTTGCTTTATTTGTTTATGTAGAAGCTTTAAAAATGTACACACGCTTACTGTATAATTTTCCATAGAAAAAAACATTCTCATCCTAACAGATGTCTACCTGTTTCTACATTTTAACTACCCAGCTTTGATCAACATGCATCCATTTTACAATGAGGGGATCCTTTCCATGCACCAATTTCTGTTCTTTCATTTCATTTCATTTCATTTCATTTCATTTCATTTCATTTCTTTCTTTCTTTCTTTCTTTCTTTCTTTCTTTCTTTCTTTGACAAGGGCACAGTTTAGAGACTGTAATCCATTCAAGCACGAGTTCTTGAGAAAATTCCCAAAGGAAAAGAAGGCAGAGTAATGGCAGGGAGAGGAGAAAGAACAAAATTGTCTCTGTATTCTGTGACAGATGTAATATAATGTAAATTATTGCTAATAGAGAGCAATTAGAAAGTGTTTGTCAAGCACTACTTTCTCCTCGCCAGTGATTTTTCACATAAAAGCAGAGATATATTAAATCTGTAGTAGAACTCTTGAACAGCTGATTATATCTTATCTTTTGTACTAAGAAGTGAGGCATTTTAAAGATGGTACAATAATCATGACACATGAAAGAACACCATGTGCACACATTCTGATTTTATAGAGAGAAAATTGTTCTTACTTGAAGCCTGCTGCTTGGTGTATGCAATTTAAAATCAGCCATTAGAGACTGCATTCTGCCCATGAGATTGCCATAACAAACCTCGTACAGATATTTATGTTATTGGGTCATCCCTGCTAGCAGTATTGTCTTATGTAACTTCTCTGAAGGAACAGCACTTCAGCACTGTGCCAGTGGTGCTCAGAAGCATTCTTTGTTTAATATGAACACACAGATCATTATATAATTGTCACCCTACAAAATATGATAGAGAACCTTTATTATACTGTAAGTTGAATTGCCTCTAGAGTAACCATTTGGAGACCACATGCTGTAGTGGGCAAGGCCAGATGTGAAGCAAGGACAGACTGCAACATTACAGGGCTGTATCCCTACTTGCCTCCTCTTCGTGTGTTCATGCCATTCTTGTACTACCAGCCACCTGCATTTATGGCTCCAGGAAATTAGACTGGAAAGGTTGCAGGTTTTGTTATAGACCAGTGGCTCCCAACCGTAGGTTCCCAGATATTCTTGGACAGCAACTCCCAGAAATACAGGCCAGCACAGATTGTGGTGAAAGCTAGTGGTGAAGGCTTCTAGAAATTTCAGTCCAAGAACATTTAGGGATCCAAAGTTGGGAGTCACTGTTCTAGACCAGTAATTCCCAACCCAGGTGTTCTTAGGCTGCAGTTCCTAGAACCCTTCACCACCAGTTGTTTCTGGGAATTGTGGCCCAAGAACACCTGGGTTACCTGAGGTTGGGAACCATTGATAGACCATTGGCTCCGCAGATGGTGTCAGACTGCATGTTGAAGAATTTCTGCCAGTCATGCTGGCTAGGCTTTCTGGTGCCTAAAGTCCAGCAAAATCTGAGGGAATCAAATGTGTTTTATGTAGAAAGCTATCCCTAGAACCATTTGGAAATGAAAACCTACCTCCAAGTTTTGAGATATAGCAAGAGCTCAGGAGTCATGAAGACAGGCTTGGGGCTAAATACAGCTATCAGCCATGCTTTGCTCACATCTGGTATTGGAGTAAGAAACAGTTATTACAGGTTTGTAGCCATCATCTGGTAGCTGAGACTCTTTGAGGGACTGTAACTTTCCCTCAGTTTTCACCAGCATAGCTCCTGGGAATGGAAGATGAGAGCTGAAATTCAATAATATCTGGAGGGCTGGAGGTTTCCTAATCCTTACCGTAGATAAATGCTCTAATTTTATATTGGCTGGTTGGAGACATTTAATTAGGACGATTGTAGGCAAGTCAGTAGCACCATGAAAAACTGGCTATTGGTAGACTGCCCATTTTATCCACCCTCGACAGCAACAGTGAATGATTATGGGAGTTCAAGTTCAACAACATATGGATTTCTCTGCCCTGATCTAAACAGTATGTGTTGTTCTGTCCCATCATGTCACTTCCAACTTAAGAGCAATATTCTTTATGACTTCCAAAGGTGTTTCTGACAAACAGCCTGTATTCACAATATTTATCAATGTCTTGCATATTGAATAACTTAAATTGTGTTGTGCACCTTTTGATCAATGGAAAGCACTACTGTACTGTATGTATATTGTGAACCAACCAACCAACCAACAAGGCTGTTCTATTTGCCAAAGGATAAGAACTGCAGCATTTTACTTCAGCTTCACATTTGCCTTGGATACAAGTCCTTATCAGAGTCTGTGAAGATTCTCAGTCATCCAGGTGAGTTTATCTGGAAGCTGAGTCATGGCTACTGGACTTCTTTTTTGAGAGACAGAAACGTTTCGCTGCTCATCCAAACAGCTTCCTCAGTCTGAATACAGCTAGTGTGAGTTCTCCATCTTATAGTCAGCTTGACTATAAGATGGCTGACTATAAGATGGAGAACTCGCACTAGCTGTATTCAAACTGAGGAAGCTGTTTGGATGAGCAGCGAAATGTTTCTATCTCTCATAAAAGAAGTCCAGTAGTCATGACTCAACTTATCAGAATCATAACACAGGAAGATGAAAGGGATTCCAAGTGCTAGAAATGCATTACTTCTGGATGAGGCGGTGAGACAGTGTGTATGTCATGACTAGAAATGGTTCAGCACAGAAGAGAATGCAAGGTACATCTTGCTATTGAAGAGGACACCCTTGATGTTACATTCATTGGCCTTATTGGTGAAAAGGCTTGGGCAACGTTTTCTTTAATATTTGAGAGCCACATTAGCAGCTGTATGAACCTTGAGGGCCTGCCCCCTTCTCTCTCCTGCCACCGGCTTTGCTGCTGCCAAAATTACACAACAGCTGCAGGAACATGATCTTACAGGATGATGCCCAGGAGTCTTTTTGAATCATAGAGCTCGGTGAGATCACAGAGCTGAGCATCTCCCAAGACTGTGTCACAGATAGAAAACAAAAGGCAATAGTTTTTTGGGAGTTCTGCTTCCTGCTGCAGCACGTATTTTGGAAGCCAACGTAGCAACTGGGGAGGGGGAATGACTGCCCCCACCAAAAAAAGTGGGGAATGCAAGCAGTACCCCTTGCTCTAAAGCAGTGCTTCTTAACCTGTGGGTCCGCAGATATTCCTGGACTGCAACTCCCAGAAACCCCTTCCAGCACAGCGAGTGGTGGAGGCTTCTGGGAGTTGCAGTCCAGGAACATCTGGAGACCCACAGGTTGAGAACCACTGCTCTAAAGGGTTACTGAGTTGCTAGATTAATTTAATGGCAAGTATAAATTCATCAACATTTCCCTTCAGCTCTTGACTACTCCTCATGCCTGTGTAGCAGCAGCATTACATTCTGAACCTGCTGTGTGTCACTTATTCTGAAAGGTGAGGAAAATGCATTCACATTAATCGCGCTATAGAAAGAAAGAAAACAAGAAGCCATATATCCAATAACCTTTTATTAACATTTCTCAAATGTTTACAACAAAAAAGAACATCTGATTAATATGTTCAGGTGGTTACAATGAGCCTACTATTGGGTAGTTCCTTATGAGACTCTTGATTAAATAACTTCTTAAGGGGGAATTTGTACTTTATGCTGTTATGATATCATCCTCTCGGGCATGCAGCTTCTTCAAAGCAATATATCTGAGAATTCAGACTTACAAAGGGAGCTTGTGTTTGCCTCCCAAGTCTGAACTAAGATAAACAACAGTGATGTTCCGAGTGTGTCATCTAGTCTGAGCCGTAGGGCCACATTGTTTTGGTGAAGAAAGCAAATTTTTTCCATGAGACACACATTATTTCTGCCGCACTGGGTGAGAGATGTCAGCAGATTTATAGGCTTAGTGCTTATTAGGCTCTATAGAGAGCGCCTCCCAAAGGCCTATATCTCCCAGGAAGCACTGGAGCAACCTTCTTGTTTTTCAGAGTAGAAACTTAACAAAGAAGGCACAAATTGAGATAAAATACACCTGGGCTTTAGACTTCTGTTTCTGGGCTGCACCTCCCAGAATTTTGCTGAGAGATTCCTAGAGAAATTAGGAGCTGGAGTCCAAAAGATCCGCAGGTCTCATCCCTAGTTGCTATTCAGATTTGATTCTCTTTTACCTAAATGAAATAAATGGAGAGGTTTGGTATGGGATAAGAGTTGATGTGGCTTCACCTGTATCGTGGAAATGGTACATCAGATAGCCAACACAGAATGAAAAAATGCATTCCTGCCTTGAGCATGATGGAGCTGGACTCAATGTTAGACCCCTTCCAACTTATGATTCTGTGCACAAAGTAAATCTGAGTCAGGGGATACTTTTCTGAATCAAGATGCCCAGTTTTACTCATCTACAGCACATGCTACAATCTAAACAGCAGTTTGTTTTAATATCTTATTCTTGTCATGAAAGACTCAGCCATTCAATGGTACATTGGCCAGTTCTGCCAGAGCAGTGGCCATGGAAATGGGAATCAGTAATACTAGAAAAGCAAGGTAATGACTCCCTCTCTCTCTCCTCAACCCAGAATCACTTTGTATTGCTAGCTCCATTTTTTTGTTGCTGCTCCTCTTCCCCTTCCACAAAGCCAGCTTTCCCAGTTGCAGAAGTCATGTCTTGGGCTAGCGCCCCCCCCAAAATCAGTATGTTAAGCAAATTTTCCTTTATACAAATTTCCCATGGAAATGCATTGAAAACAGAGTAATCCCTAATCACGACCATTTTTATGTTGTACGGATTCACCCCATAGGCGAATCTATTAAGCAAATTACCCCTATCTCTGGAATTTTTTATATTGTACAGATTTTATGTTATATAAACTGTTATTTTATACGAGGGTCCACTGTACTTTTTTATTACAACTCTCCCAAACCCAGCCAGCATAACCCTAGGAACTGCAGCCTAGAAAAGTAACTTCTCCATTCTCCAAACAGAATGTAACAAAACATGGTGAAAGGGTGCTGTTATCTCTTTGAATGCTGATCTGGCTCTGGGAGTCTTTTGATCAAGCATTCTCGAGTGCAGCTGTGCTTTCACACTAGTGTGGTATATTCCTCTTTCTGTAGTCACATGTAGCTGCATAGCACCTGGTCATAAAGCTTTACTCAGTGTAGCCTCATTGACATGTCCAAATTCATTCATTCATTCATTCATTCATTCATTCATTCATTCATTCATTCCTAAAACCTGTATCTCCCAGTTAGAGCCAGGCACTACTATGGGCAATTTACATCGAAGAGACAATCAAACCAAAAGTCTATAGGAAACAAGATACTTTAAATAGAATTCTTTAAATATAAACACTATAAAACTTGTAAATTGGACAAAATCAATGGGACTCTGCAAACACTTAAATTCAACTCAACAATAGCAAGATATTGTCCAAATCTAGAAAAACATTTAGCCAAGGATGCCTCTAAAATTGGTTTCTTGTGGATCTTTTTCTGGCCTCCCTCCGAATGGAAACCTAGAGAATCGTAGCCTGTGCAAATTGGGTGGCACAGGCTTTATCTGATTGTAGAATAGCATTTTAACAGAGAAGCAAGCAATCAAGGGAACTTAGACCAAATGTAGTTTATGAGGCTGCCAGTTGTATCCCCTCCCACTGCAAAGGGCGCAAAAGGGGGAACCCTCTTGGTCCAGCTCAGTTCTGATAGCTGGCAAAATAACAGGATTTGAAGGGGCGCCCCACTAAGATAACTGCATTTTTTTTCTAACCAAGAATAACAGTTTACCAGCCTGACACTTCTGTTTTTGCCCATCCTCATCACATTGTCTGTGGCAAATGAATAAAGTGTGATCTTGAGCTCTTTATTCTCCCTAATCATTTGGACTGAGGATCAATCCATGTCCTGACCCCTGTGTAGACATGCTTCTAAGTAGGCATGCCAAGGATTGCATGATAAGGGTCAGACCACAGTTTAAGACAGATGCAGATGTCCTGTTCTTGCAGCGATATTCCACAAGACATGCAAATCTTCCAGTGTTACATCCCCGAAACAACAGACATGCCAACAATGCAATGTTCCAACTGATCCGTAACAAAACAAAAGCAGACTACTGTAATTTGCCCAATGTCAGCTGGGAAATGTTTGTGTTCAAATAAACAGTCTGCCTTTTCTAGTGGGTTTTTTGCTCTATGTGAAGCCTAACTGCAAATCCTATACAGGTCTGGTCCAAACTGACACCCATTTACTTCAGTAGAACTTACACACAGGGGACTGTAGCATTGCAACCTTAGTCCCACTGAAATCTGCTGTAGTTTAAATTTCCCTATTGACTTCTGTGGACCTATGCCATTGCTGCCTTTGTCTGACTCTTTTATTTGTTTAATAGGTATCAATGGAGTATAGAATAACAATCTGCTCCTGAAACAGTAATGCACTGCACAATTTCTTTTACTGTTCTCACACTCATTGCCTACCACAGCCTTTCATAAGTTCGTTGTCTCTAGATGGACTATAACCAACTTCATCCCCAGGCAGCACGCCTATTGCCAGCAATTACCCCAAATCTATTGAATGGTGCCTGAACTAGAATCTGAACTAGAATCTTTAGCTTCTTTGGTCTAGGTCTCTAGGAGGTTCTCTGGCTTTTTTACTTTGGTAAAGAGAAAGTCATTATGGGTACATGCAGCCTAAATTTATATACATAGAGTAAAATGGACACAGTCAAGCTGTGGCTCCTCAGAGATTGTTGAGCTGCATTATCCCCAGTAATTTCCCACATTGACAGGTACGATAATTGTAAGAGCTGTAGTTCAACTCATTTGATTGGTGCCAGCTTGGAAAAGACTAATCTACTACTTGACTTGTTTTCTGTGTTGTTGTTTTTAAGCATAGAAAGCCTGTGTTGATTCTTCTGTGAGTGCTGACATTGTATTTCCTGTCGACTGAGCAATTTATTCAAATTTTACTGGCAGACTGATCTTTTGCTTTGGATTCGCTAGTGTGGAAGATAGGTTTGGTTCTTAGACTGTCTTCTTTGTCTTCTTCAGTCCCCAGTCCTTTAAAAAATAAGTACTTGTGGGATTATAGGTGCACCCCCTATGAGGCCATTTCACTTGTTGGTAATGGGTATTCTGTATCTGTTAAGAAGGCATAAAAATTCAAAATATTATGTCTCTATAACTTGAGATGGTTGCTAGTGAGTGAAAAAGACGAGCATTGTTTGAAATCCAGTAGTAAGTCACAACTAGAGTAGTCCCACTCAATCAGTGAGGATTTGCAGAATCAGCTATTCCATGTTCCATTGATTCAGTGTGCCTATTCTAGTTGCAGCTTACCATTGGATTTCAGCCATGATGGGGCAGTTGTGATTATACTGACCTTGATGGTGGTCTCAAAGCATGATGGGTTTATAAGCATCCTCAAGGCATCATCTACACACTAAATCCTCACAGACAAAGCAGATCATTCTAATGCCATCCTTTTCTTACATGTGGACCATAACAAGTCTGAAAAAGAGAGCCAGCTCTATCCAAGGGGCCTGTTCATGTGAGCTGCAAACTCTGATTTCTCAGAGTCAAGCGGAGAGACCTCCTCAAATAACAAAACCTGCGCTCTTCAGTCTCATTACTCTCCACATGTAGGAGAGTCAGCCGGGGTGAGACCAAAACACTTCTGTCTTAAATGGGTATGAAACATGTAAATAAAATTGTGGTTTAACTACACTGTTGGAACTAAGGAGTCGGAAACACTGTTATCCTGTTATCTTTTCTGCTTTTTGATCTAGAGGATGTAGACAGGATGAGTCGAATGGGGAGACTAGGTGAGGACTACCACATTGTCACTCACTTTATGGGATAAAAGTCAGCATCTTGGCTTAAGATTTTGTGTGCTTCCTGTGCTTGTAATATGTAGAAGATAGGGCCAGTCCAAGAGTTCTTGCTTCTTGAAGTGAAGACAAAGAAAAGACATTTCCCACATAACAAGTAACCAGACTAACATTCAGATCTTAACTTCAGTACCGGCAAAGGGACTCCGTCCTCCATTTGTACTGAAGACATGCTATGGGCCGACACATTTTTGCCTGCTCCTCCTCATCATGGCCTGTCTGTCGGAACTAGTGGTAGCACAGCACCTGGGACAAACATAAAAATAAACTGGACCAAAGAAATCATTATTCGAGATGCTTATCCTCCCTAGTTGCCACCTCATTTGCAAGAGTTCTGTGGAGTTCATGGCCGTTTGGAAGGCTAGAGAACTTCTGAAATGGGATATTTTCCCCTTAAGACTGTATAAATCTTTGATGGATGGCCCCCTTCCTGACTTTCACACAATGTCCATACAGATGCAGTGACTGAACGGAATAATAATGAGAATGAAGGCTAAAGAAATTACTTGGCTGATTAAGCAGGAGGGAACCTAGGCATCAGGAGCAGGTTCGGACATGTCTACTCTTTATTTCAGAAAATCCTTTTTCTCCAGCTTGGTTTCAGCTACCTGCTGATCAGCTGAGTTGCTTAAGAACAAGTTAGTGCAGATCATGTGCGGAAGAAACCTGAGCTGAACTCCAGTTAACATTCTTCACTAGAAGGAGCAGTGGCAGCTGAATCTAGTCTTATATGATGTGAATCTGCTAGTGCTTTATGTAGAAAGGTTACACACACACCCAGGGATTCCATTGCTGGGTTCTCCCAAACAAGTATTTCAACAAGGAAGACAAAACAAAGAGGGGGAGGGCACACAACAATGTAGCACTTTAAATACTGTACTTGTTTTGTGCTTCTTGTTGAAAAGGTTGCACAGATGAATGTGGCTACAACTTGAAAAACTCTGTCAGAGTATGTGTTATTTGATCAGCCAGCAGAAGCAATACTTATTGAATAAATAGTTAGCCAGAGACAGAGTTTTCTTAAAACCAAACAGCTATATTACAAACTGTACAAAAATATATTACAGCATCACAGAACTTATACAAAGTTCAACAAAGCATAGAGGGAAAAGTCACATTAGTACATTTATACAAAATTCAACAGCATAACAGCAGACATTACATTGACAAAATATATATGACAGAGAAACAAAGTTGGTGCCTTACTCACGGAAGGCCCAACGAACAATGAATTACAGAACATTTTTATACATGTGTCTGTCCAATCATAAATGACATTACCTCATAGCTATTGCAACATCTTGCATCAGCCAGAATTCATTATGTTAATTCTTAACATCTGTACTCCATTAGAAAAAAACTATACATTGAGTCACTGTGACTTTGCACTTTTACAGACTCCATCTTTAACTTAATTAAATACATATTAAACACATATAGAACAACCTGTCTAATACATGTATTTCACTAACTAATATCTGACAAATTCAAACTCAAAACTTGCTCCCAAAATACCCTCACTGTTGTTTGTTGTTGTTGTTGTTGTTGTTGTTGTTAACTGTAACCCATCCTTTATGAAACATGGGCAGTGGGAATGGCAAAAGGATGGGGAAAATATTTTGCCTCCCATGTATGGCATGAATATCTGACAAGTTAAGGACTGTGTTTCACAAGCTGGCTTCACACAACATTGCCAGAAGAGGCCTTTTCAGGATCTGCTCTGTTTTAGAATTCAAATGTTTATGAAAAGGCAGAAGTTTCACTGCACCACCTTACTCCCTAACATGTCCTCTGCTTTGTGTTTCCAAATCTAATTTGAGGAATGATTTGTAGAATCTGTGCCCAAGCACAATGGTTTAGTTAATGGAGTGATGGCTTAAAAGCCTTAAGCTACAAGGAAAACATAAAAATTGAAAGTCTTGGACTTCTTCCATGAAATTCTATATATCCAAACATATAGCAATAGCAGGAAAAGTAAAGGGGAGATGTAATGATGAAGAGCTAGATTTCACTATACAGTAATTGTAGGAATTCTTGATGTACCATTTAATAATGAGATAGCAGATGTAAAATGTATTATTAAAATTACTTAGATTATTTAGACATTAGTAGACCAGGAGTGATGAAAATATAAATGAAAGTATTTCCATTTCACAAAGTTTTTCTTAATAAATAAAAGAAAGCACAGATTCAAATTTCTCATAGAACTGGAAAAAAAGGCAATCTGAAACATTTACCGTTGTTAAAACCTGTAACCATTAAGGTCTAACTATAATGTGTCACCAATTGTGAACATGAGTTTAGACAGTGCTGCAAAAACATGGCTCCACGGTGCCGGAAAAACATGGATCCAATGCACAGTACCTCACAGATCTACCTGATTTTTATCCAGGATGATCCACCAACCACTCTCCCATCACAGACTCCATCTCTGAACACAGATTGCACACCAAAAATCATGGGCTCTCCAGTGCATGGCTCCACAACAGCGCAAAAACATAGATCCAAGGCACAGATCTACCTGATTTCTATCCAGGATCACCCCCAAACCACTCACTTTCAATACTGAAGGACAATATACAACTCAGAACATTTGAAGACATATTCAAGTGTAAGAACAGTGAATTTGAAGAAACATCTTGTAACATTAAAAGGCAGTATGAAAGCTAAAAACAGCACACAAACAAGGAAAAAATTCCATTATGAGAGATGGAAACTAACATGGGAAACACAGTTGTTATTATTATGAATAAGCAATTGTGAATGGTATCCATCTAAAAGTCACATAATAGGTAGTCCATTATTTGGGGAAAACTTGCCTGAAGAGAAAGGTCTTTGCCTGCTTCTGGAAAGACAGCAAAGATGAGCCAGTCCTGGCCTCCAGTGGGAGTGAGTTCCGAAGTCTGGGAGGAGCCACAAAGAATGCTCTTTCATGTGTTCTTATCATACACATCTGTGAAGGTGGTGGGGTGGAAGGAAAGGCTTCTCCTGTTTACCTTAGCACATGACCCTACGAGATTCGATCTTCGAGGTACAGTAGTTTGGACCCAGACCATTTAGTGCTTTGTATGTTAAAACCAATATTTTGCATTGTGCCTTAAAACTGATTGGCAGCTAGTGGAGCTGCTGTAATAGGGCTGTGATGTGATCCTAGTATGCAATCTGTGGTCAGAGATGGGGCCTACGAAAGGAGAGTGGTTTGGGGGTGATCCTGGATAAAAATAAGGTAGATCCGCGTGGATCCGTTCGTTGGATCTATCTTTTTATGCCACTGCGGAGCCATGTGCTGACAGACCCATGATTACTGGTATTATTGTGAAGTATTTGGACATTAATGAGATGTATGATTTGATTTGTAGCCCACATACTGTACTTAAAGTGTTAGCCGTCCAGAGACTATGTGAAGTGGTATGGGGCGATACATAAGCAGAACACTTTTTGATGGTGATTTGGGCAGATTTCCATTCAAAAATCCTATGAAATCAGAAGGATCCGTTCTTGATTTCAGAGATCCGCCATTTACTTTCTTCCCACAGCACACTCTTTCCCCTCCAAGTCAAGCACTGTGTTTTAATATGTATATCATTTAAGATACATGAGCTCAAGCTGGCTGAGAAGAAGGCAGCTGATGTGAGTCCGGCGCCAGCTCAGCTCTGAGACCTGGGGGAGGGGCAGTACTGGGAGAGGAGAGGAACCATGCCTGGACAAAAAGGAGCTATGCCCTTGCAGGGCTGGTCCAAGGTGTATGTCTGTGAGGGCGGGGGGAAGCGTCCCCACCAGATATTGCAGGCTGATTTCACCCCTTAGCCGTGGCCACCCTGCTGTTGGGAGGCTTCTCAGCTGGGGCTCCCTGACTCGAGGCCAGATTGAGCTGTCACTGGGTTGTTAAGGCACTTAACCGGGGGACGGACTTTGTCTCCGGGCGCTGAAAACCCCAGCTATGCCTCTGCATGCAAGCCAGTCTTTGTGTACCATTCAGTGATCAAAGGAAAACCCCATAATACAAGATAGGCAGATGAGGGAAATCATATGCTTGGACAAGTAAGGGTTTTTCACCACTTGAAGGAGCATCTCTTCATAAATGTATTGAAAATATACAGTATATTTTCTCACTGGTGCATTTTGAGTAGAGGAGTGCAGAATTTGGATTTGCAGGGTGCTAGGATTCCTCATTAGCAACTCAGGAAAAGATCAGGAGGCTGTTGGGGAGATGAGAGTGCAAACCTGGAGGTGTTTTTACTTGATTCTTCTTTCCCTTCTGCCCTATTCCATATTTTTGAGTGAGGAAAACTTTCAGGAAGGGCATGTTGGAGGGGCCAGAGGTGGCTGCAAGGGAAGATGGGTACAGGAGAAAGAAGCGTTCTTTGTCCATTTAGCGGCCTTTAGATCCCAACCATGTGTATTGAACACAGAAAATGCCGTTCTGTGTCGTGCTGAGTACTGAAAATACAAAATGCTAGGTGGTTATTTACCTGGCCTACCAGGTAATGGCAGAATGAACAGGAAGTTGTCCTGTGTGTACATAAGACAACAGCTTACTTAATCCATCATATGACTTGTTTTTTTTAAACCGGAACGGTCCCGCGTGTTATCAGACCTCTTTGTAGGTTCTCCTGGAGGAAATGGAAGGAAGTGTGATAAAACTCAACAGTGCTAATTAAACAAAGCTTCAACCCAATACAGAAGCAGGCCGTTTCATGTTTCCCTTTCTCATGCTGTATGTCAGCAATTCAAAAGCAAGCAAGTGTTCTCAGCCTCAGCCCCACTGATTAAAGTTTGCTGCTATGTTAAACAAAGAAAGCTTTGCTTGATTAATCTACTGATTACATTCATGGAAGCTTGCAATGAATCATTGAAATGTAAGGAGTTGTTGTTTTACCAAATCCCCACTGATTCCATCGGTTTACTCTCGGTGTAACTTACTACTGAATTCCAGCATTTAGCTAGTTATATTTTGGACAATAAAAACAACAACATTACATCACACGATTTCCAGGCGGTCCTAGAAGAGTTCTAAAAGTAACTTTCCAATTTTTAGGGTAATGTTTGTCATTTCCAATTTTTCCCTTAAAAATAATAATCAAAACCAGCACCACAAGTAACAACATTCATTTCCACTATTGCAAGTAGCAACAGCAAATGGTAAAATTTCAAATACTGTTATAAGTGGCAGGAATGAAGTACATTTTAAAGCCCATGCCTACTTAAATCTTGGGAAAGTTACCTTTGGCTATCTAATCCAAGAGAATTTGAGTTATAATCCAGAAACGTTACTTGTCCAAGTTCTTCCCTGCTACTAACTCTCATACTACCAATTGTATTATCTGCTGGTATCTGTTTCTTAATTCCATGAATGTCAAAATCTTTGGACTTCTACAGAAATATCACTCTTGCAACCCTAAGTCATCATATTGTTTGAATTTGGCCGCTTAGGGCAGGGTTCCCAACCTTGGTTTTCCAGGTGTTCTTGGACTAAAACTTCCAGAAGTCTTCATCAGTAGGTGTGCTGGCCAGGATTTCTGGGAGTTGTAGTACAAGAACATCTGGAGATCTAAGCCTTGAAACCAGGTATGTCCAAACTTTGGCCCTCCTGATGTTTTGGAGCACAACTTGCAGAATTCTAAGCTTAGCTTGCCAATGGCAAAGGACTGTCTTGAAGCCAATGCCAATGCCTTGAAACCATTGGCTTGGAGGAAGAGAGGTACCTGATCATACCATGCAAAGAATTGAGATTTTCAAAGCAAATATCCCACCATATCAAAAAAGAGGTCCACTTTTCCAGGATGGGGAAGGTATATGAGAGGGCCTTTTTAACATTTGGGGAAGGAGAAAACCAAACCAAACCAAAAAAGCAAAAGTAGTCAGCAAGTAGCCCTGAGAGCGATAAGCAAAATCATCAGCGCCCTGGTTTGAGTTGCCAGTAGGCATAGATACACCAGTTACACTCACAGTAATAACAGGCAATCCGTTACACATCTGATGGGAGAAGCTGTCTGGGATCAAGATGTTGCATCATCTATTTGGCACTGGGTTGCATTATTTGGCATTTCACACATAAAGAGATGGGAGGGGATGAGAACGAAATGCTGGGGAAATAAGCCGCTGTGCCATCTTGTTCCGCTTGATTGCCAGTAGCACACTCATCACTGAAATGGTGTGGCTCACGTTTCTCTTTGAATTGTTCCATCATTAATCTCTCCAGAGGACAACAAGAAGAACCGGTGAGAGGAAAAGCTAAGTCACCATGTCATTCTGTTTTATTTCATGGAGCCAAGTAGTATGTCGCCCATGCAGATTACAGTTGCTGAGGAAAAGCAGCTTCAAGAGGAGTGGGTTTTTTGTTTGTTTTGTGTTTTTCTTAGGGAGTTTGACCTTTACACCAGAGGGCCATGTTTGCGCTGCAATTTTAATTGACCTTCTTTTCTCTGCAAGTTATACAAGGGGCAGGGCCCAGAAAATTTGATCCTACAAAATAGGGGAAATTGCCACCGATCATTGGCATTGTTTATGGAAGAATGCTTCTTGGGAGAGGTCCCTGAATTTCAACAGAGGTCTTCAAGGCCATTGCCCAGTGTAAGAAATGCTGCACTGCCAACAAGGTGTGCCCCAGAAATAAGATGTCTCTTTGTTTTGGAGCCATGTTTATAGCAGTTTCATTAAAGAGATGGGCTGTTCGTGGAACTCAGAATACTTTCAGGGGCGTAGCTAGGGTTTTCAGCGCCCAGGGACAAAATCAGTTTTCATGCACCCTACCTTCTCTCTCTCTCTCTCTCTCTCTCTCACACACACACACACACACACACACACACACACACACACACACACACACACACACACACACACACACACACACACACACACACACCCTCGCTCAGGCGAGCACACCGCATTCTCTGCTCTCGCGCGTGAACCTTCCAAACTTTCCTTGCCGACAGAAATGTACTGCGAACGAGTTCCCTAATTCAGCAGCCAGACCAAAAGCCAGACACTGCCTCGCACGCGGGTCTTGCAAACTTGGTCAGTCCCGTCCCAGCCAGCTAGCCAGCCAGCTCGAGCTGCGCCTGCATGCTGCTTGTTACAGGGAAAGCCAGGTGCATGGCTCAGTCAGGGCAGTGGTGATAGTGGGACTCAATAGGGGACTCAATTGGGGGGAGGGGAACTGCTCCCCAATTCCATAGTGAGACTGTCCCTTTGTCCTGCCCTGCTACTGAAAACCAAAGGAAAAGGAGCATGCACCTGTGCGCACAGCCCTCGTACGCACAGCCCCTTGTTTACATCAGCTGCAGGAACGGAGGGGAGAGAGCCCGTTCCTTGTTTGCTAATGTCATCAATAGTCCTTTTTGCCCCCTCCGCCGCCTCCTTCTCGGCTCCAGACTCCATCTCCACAGCACCCAGCAGCCCAGTCCAGCCTAACCAAGCTCTGCCTCCCTTCCACCCAGGTGCAACTGTGACATACCTCTGCTCCCCTGCCTGGGAGCTGCTCCGTTGGGGCAGGAGCACCACTGCGGGCGGGAGGGCACACAGCTTCCTCCACCTGCTCCCCCTCCAGGCACCCCCAGTTTGCTGTGCACCCCAGGGCAAATGCACAATTCTGCCCCCCCCCCCAGATATGCCTGTGAATATTTCTCCACAACTTTGTTGGTTTTCATAAGTGGTCATAATCCAAACAGGCAGAATGCCTCACCCCCAATTTTTGGGTTGAGGTGCCCCATTCTTAGACCACAAACTACTCTTGTCATTTTCACTGGAAACTAAACTTAGGAGCAAAGAAGGAACGGGGACACATAACTCCAAGCCAAATTTGGGTTTACATCATCTCAGAACTGTGTCTAATAAGCATGATGGGATTGCAGCATTGTTTAGCCTGAGAGCAGTAATGGGTAGGAGCTCTCTTTCCACATTCACTGGATGGAGTGTGGCAACTTTTGGAATAGGAAAAGCAGATTAACAGTGGAAGCAAGAGATGTGATTGCTAAAGCCATTCAGATGCTTGTGTTTCAGCCAAGGCTTGTGCTTGAATGATAAATTAATGCATATATCCAACGTAAAACTTTCCAATTTTATCATTAATGAGAGAATTTGCAGATGACTGTGTACTGATGATATCCACTGCACAATCAGGGAGAAAAAGCCACACCATGTCACTTATAAAATCCACAAAAGAGAGGACATGCATTTGCTACCAGCTATAAATGATAGGTTTATGAACAGTTCTTAACTAGATATTTGTTCATAGTTTTCAAAATAATTTGCAGGTCTTTCAGGGGAAGCCATGGGCAGTTACCTTCAGGTGGTGCCAGGTTTTTATGGCTTACAAAAATGATTATTTTTTAAAGCGAGGGTAAATTCTAGAGTGTGCAGTTGCACTTTCAGTCTGAAGTGATAGAATCTCTTCTACCATGTCATTCTTTTCCATGTAATGACCTGAGGTAATGACATGGAAACCTTCCCAAAGCAGATGAACACTGGGATTGAAAAATGAAAATATTGGTTCAAATCAAACATTGCAGAAGCTTCAGGGGGCAGATATTAAACTGCTGTATTGTAGTCAAGTCACAACTTGAGCTCCGTCCTGATGGGCTCAAGCAGCTGGCTGAATTTTGACTCAGCTTTCCATCCTTTGGAGGTCTGTAAACTGAATACCTAGCTTGCTGGGGTGATGTGTGCGGTGTGTCCATGTATAAAGTGCTATGCAGCGGTATATAAACAGCGCACTTTGCTTTGTTACAGTTACAGAACAAAGGATGTGAGTCTCTATTGCCCCTTCCCAACGTGTAGAATTTCACAGCACTCTGGAGCAGAGGGTGGGGGGGGCAGTAGGTCTTGGGGGATTGAGTGGGAAGGTTGACCCTCCTGATTTTGCTGACACAAGCAGTTGCAGCAGCTAATGCCCCCCCCCACACACACACACACAGGGATCAAATAATCTGTTGTCACTTTACATACAGTTTGTCTCTTCTGGGCTGTGCATCAAGATATGTGAAAAGTCTTCCTCCTTGTGAAAGGCATTTTACACAACAGATAAAGAATCATCAACCAGTATTTATATAATTAGTGCAATGCCTTATAGTAATGAAACATTGCTAAAGTGTGTTAATAAAACCCTTGGCAGCAATGTAACCATGGGAAGCACTGTGCATTATCTGTTGCTAGGTGAGCAATTTAGCTGTATGAGAGGCCATATAATATGTAGCAGCAGCAGCAACAAAAATCTGAACAGAGTGATCCAAATAATTTTTCTACAGATGACTAGTTCCACTTTACCCCTCTCTTTTTTGCATCCCTTCCCTTGTTTCCTATTACCGTAATCATTGGCTGAAATCTTGTTGAGCAGTTAGGCAAACAGCGTAACTTTTAGAGAAGGGTTGCTGCAACTTAAGAAATCCCTGTAAACCTTACCTGTTGCATTATAATTCTGGCCAGTTGTCCTCTGCTTCTGACTGTTGAACAGAAATTGCCAAATTCCAGCACATTTTCATTGCCATGAGAGAGAGAAAGAGAGATGCAGTGCAACCAATATGCAATCACTTTTGTTGTTGTTCCTACTGATTTATAGAGTTAAACACAAGTTTGAATTGCTCCCTTTAACATCAACGGTAGTGAAAAGTGTTCTGTTCGACTGGATTCCTTAAGAATATATATTTTAGAAGAAAATACAGGGTAATCTTCTCGAGATGCCAAATTCTACAGTCTGCAAAATCATCTCTGTTATTTTGAGTTTAAACATAGTTAGTCTTTCAAGCTCTGTCCTTTTCTTTTTCGTTATGAAGTACCCAGGTGCCAGGCAGTGGAGTGAGCTCCCGCTGTGAACCCCAGCTCCTGCCAACCCAGCAGTTCGAAAGCCTGTAAATGCAAGAGATGAATAGGTACCGATGTAAAAAGCGGGAAAATAAAAGAGTGTTTCCTTGCAGCCATGCCAGCCACATGGCCATGGACTTGCACAACATTGGCTCTACAGCTTGAATACGGAGATGAACACCACCCCTAGAGTCAGACACGACTAGCACGTATGTGCAGGGGGAAGCTTTACCTTTTACCTTTTTATGCATGACAACCAGTGTTATGTGAGTGGACTTCCTTTAGTGCCATGGTGTTTTCCACTTCTTTCAAACATCTTCATTTTCCCCCTCCCTTTGGAAATTATAGCATCCTGGAACAGATTTGGGATGCTTGTACATTCTGCTAGGGGAAAGAGCCATTTTGTCTGTCAGGAGTTTACTCTTCTGCCACGGAACATAGAGCACATTGAATAGTCCTGTATTCATAGTTAAAGCAGGTGCCTTAAACTCTATGGCTGCTTTCACACGACCCCTAAAATCCACTGGCAACTTAAATTTGGATCCCCCCAGCCAGAGATCATGTAGGTTTTGTTCTGCTTCCTGTGTTCCCACCCTTCTGCATTCTGATTCCATTGCTTCTGTCTGAGGTGAGGGGAGGGAGAAAAAAATGGGAGAAAAAATGCAGGCTCACCTCCGCCTGCTGCAGCAGCCGCGTTAAGGATTCCAGTCTGTTAAAGGGGCGTGGGACAACAAAAGCAAACAGAAGGCGGAGGAGAGCCAGGCATTCACAGCTTTACAATCTGCATCGGAATTTTTTTTAACCTCTGGAGACCAGGTACTTGTAAAGTGCACTGGGGTGCGCTTAAGTGGGTGTGGTCATACTTTATTTTTTTAAAGTCCACTGCTGATGGGAAAACAATTTTATGCTCCAGATCTGCAAGTGTTTTGGAGCGGATTTTAGGGGTCATGTGTATTGGCCCTAAGTTAGCTCCAGTTAAAATTAATTCCCATTGATTTCATTGGAAGTTTATGTGCTTTCTAACAGTTCCATGTAGAACAAGGACAGAATGGGGGCGTAAGAGGAAAGAAAGGTGGCCTGCTTGTTACTTCCCCACTACATGAAGGGTGATGGTGTATTTATACATGCACATACTCTACTCCATCTAATTGCAGAGAAATAAAAATGTCTTTAAAATCCATCTCCCGGGAGGCTAGACATTAGAACATCATTTTTTTCAAGGAACTTGT
Source organism: Phrynocephalus forsythii (assembly GCA_029282475.1). NCBI lineage: Eukaryota > Metazoa > Chordata > Lepidosauria > Squamata > Agamidae > Phrynocephalus > Phrynocephalus forsythii. The sequence goes on from JAPFRF010000002.1 coordinate 61,590,497, forward strand.
TGCATTACCCATTACTTTGCAGCAGCCATGTTAATGTTATCTCCATTTCAGTCAAGTAATTCCTTGGGTTGGCATTACCAGAAGCCTAAAAAACAGTGAAATGTTATCTCATTATCTCTAGTTATGGTTCTGATCTTGAAAACAGAAGAGATAAAACATAATATAGTACAGTACTTCATTTAGGATTGATGAGAAAAGGGGATTAATGTTTTAAATCCTATTGAAATGCCCATAAAAATTGAACTTGACTATAAAATTTTACTCATTCTGCCCAGCTAACTGTGTAACTACTCAATATATTATGTTTGAAATTTAATCACTTATATTGTACTCCAATAAACCAGAATAACTAGTTGCAAGTAACTTATACAAGTTTTCCAAGCTTTGGAAAGCATGCTGGCTTTAGAAATCTGACAATCAAATCTAATTTTATTATGCGGTCATAGACCCATATAATCTGCCCAATGAACTGTTTTAGTTGGACAAAAATAAACATTTTATTGGAGGGATTTGGAATTTGGTTATTCCCTTCCTTCCTTCCTTCCTTCCTTCCTTCCTTCCTTCCTTCCTTCCTTCCTTCCTTCCTTCCTTCCTTCCTTCCTTCCTTCCTTCCTTCCTTCCTTCCTTCCTTCCATCCTTCCTTCCTTCCTTCCTTTCATCTTTGGTTTTTGTGAGTAGTGTTGCTTCAGAGAAAAACATGGAGATATCTGCATGATCATACACCTCTTTTAGAAAAGCAAAAATGTATTTATTTATTTATTTATTTATTTATTTATTTATTTATTTATTTATTTATTTATTTATTTGACTTATAACTGCCTATGATGGTCTTTACAAGATACGCCGTGGGGAAAAGCTTGAGTCCCACAGCCAGCCAGAGTGTTCCCTTCCCCTGTCCTATTTCTGATGAAAGCCTTTTATTGCATTTGTCACTTTGGGGAGGAAAGGAGCATCTGGAATGATTTGTGGGTCAGGCGACTGTTCCCTCAGAAAAGCAAAGTACCAATGCTTTTCATTTGTAGGCCATGTGCCAGGCACTCCTCCCTGGGTTTGCAGCAAATGGCAAGAAAGCCAAAGCCACAGCCATGCGGGACCATAATATACTCTGCATAAATTGAGAGCTTCAAGACTCCCAGGCTTCTTGAGGATTGGGTTCAGGAGAAGAGATTGATACATATATACCACAAAATCAGATGCCAGGCCCTATGCTTATGGTGTGTGTTATGTGTCTTCAAGTCAGTTCTGATTTACACAGACCTTAGAAGGATTCCAAGGTATATGAGATATAAGGGGTGGGGTCTCCCACCAATTTTGGTGCCTCTAGGACCCTGTGGGGGGTGCGTTATAGAGAAACAAATGAGTTTGTTACCGTTTTGTTTTGTTCAATTTTTAAAAACAAAATTTGTTAGTACCAAAACGAAACAAGGGGGCAACAAAATGAAACAAAACAAAACAATTTTTTTTTCCATTTCGTGCCCATCCCTAGTGGCAATCCATTCAAGATGTTTACAATGCTGTGCAAGAATTTTAACCTAGGCCTGCTGCTTTCCAGTTCAGCCAGGGCCACAACTAAGGAGGGGACAAGTGGGACGAGTGTCCTGGGTACTGCAACTTGGAGGAGGAAAGCAAAATGAAAAAATAGTATTTGTGCTTTGTACTGTTCTAATATCAACCCACCCCCACCTCCACTCTACCCAATACATTACTCTGGCTCTACAATGTTCACTACATGTGTTTATTGCCCATTTTTATTACAGTCATAAGGAGCCTGATAGATTCCAAAATCTACAGTGGAGGCCTTCAATCTACTGCTGATTTATTTATTTATTTATTTATTTATTTATTTATTTATTTATTTATTTAGTGCATTTCTATATGGCCCGATTTCCCAAATAGGGACTCTGGGCGGTTTACAATTCATGTTCTTGAAAAATTTCAAGAAGGTTTCAATTGGTAGTATCAAATTTCTAGTTATGCTTATTACTGGATTGTGATGGGGGTTATGTTTTTCTGCCACAAAATAAAATGCGTGGAAGAAAATTTTACATTAGAATGGAAAATGCCTGTTCATTTTGCAGGAAGGATCTTCTTTATGAAAAAGCAGGAATATACTGTTAACAGGGATTCAAGATGCATTTTGCACTGGCATTTTATTCAAGTTTAGACACTTAAGATCAGCCCAGAGACATGCATGGTAGCTGTTGAAAAGGGTGCTGTTTGTAAGTTAGTGGGTGAGTGAGCAAAAGGCGATGAACAAAAGGGGAAAATATTAAAATATTTTCCTTTGTGTCCTTTCATGTCTAGCTAAATGCAGACATGAATTTCTAGGACATGGAATTTGTGGATTATTTTTCAAGAGGGAAATGGCTAACATTTTTTGGCTCACTGTATTATCAAAATCTGCTGTTTGCACAATTATTCCCACCAACATCCAGGAGTCTAGCAAAATATGTATTGATACAGCAGGGTCAAGGAAGGAATATTTCCACTGCCCTGCCACCCAAATGTGGGTGTGTGTATGCAGAACTAGAACCCATGAAAGTCACCCAACACCCTTCTTCTTCCTTGAGATAGACTTCAGTTGAAGCTTTCCTATAGTAGTTTCTGAGGCTCTTTGGTGCTCTGGTGGCATTAGCAGGATTCCTTCTACCAATCAGGGCCCACTAAGCAGTGCCCTTTACCATCTCTCTCTGTTTTGGTTGGCTTATATACTGGTGATCCAGTGGTGCCAATGGAATGCTCACTAGCTGGCCCATCCAAACCCGGCCCATTTAAAATCTTCTCTCAAGCGTTGAAATTGTGCACCACAAGGGCCCATGACTGTATTCTCGAGTAACTATAGCAACTTCATTGATAGCAGACTACTATTGGTAAGTCTTGCATGCAAAGTAAATGGCTTTAATTAGATGTAATCTTTTCACTTCTTACTGTTAACCACCAGTAATCACAAAAAAAGACTCCGTTCCAAAATACATTTATGGGTTGTGCAGTTTAACAATATTCTACTTTAAATGTTGTGATTATCCACTGTCAAATAATGACTGCTTCTTAGAAAGGCATAATTTAATTTAGCAGATCAAGTTTTCTTTTCCATGGCAGATTAGTCTGCTTTAATTGATTTCACTGTTTACTATGGCCTACTGGCTTTTTTCTGGGAAGAAAGTGTGTCTGTTTTATTGGCTGAGTGATCATGTTTTTCAGGAGATGCACGGCTGAGAGGTCAGACAGCAGTTCTCTCTGAGCGACGTGGCTCCTATCCATTTATAGACTTCCGTCTTCTCAATAGTAAGTACTGCATCGATGGAAAAATAGTAAGTGGAGGACATTTAAAAATGTGTTCTTCAAATTGAAATAAAGAGATTAAGAGAAATAATTGTTACTACAAACAATTTTATTGCTGTTCCTTGACAGTTTGTATTAATTAAAACAGCTAATTGATCTGGTGGTGGGATATGCCTTGCTTCTGTGTCTGGTCATGCAACTAACTGCATGAGCAAGGTGTGACCTAACGTCTTGTTGATTGCCTGCAATTAGCTATGGCATGCTAAACAAATCTTTCACCAGCAATAGGATTCTGGCCTTGGTTTTCCTAAACACCTGCAAAAGTGGCAACAAAATGCATTTTTCAAGCATTCTCTGTTTCTTTTGATTTAGAAGTTTAGAACATTTAGAAACATGTGGTTCAGAAACATTTCTATTTTAAATATGTTTCCTCTCTGCTTCCTCTCTCTCTCTCTCTCTCTCTCTCTCTCTCTCTCTCTCTCTCTCTCTCACACACACACACACACACACACACACACACACACACACACACACACACACATTGTATGTATAAATGTAGTTATTCAGAATCCTGTTGGTGACACAGGCATGCATAAATTAAGTTGCAAACTGCAATTTAAAAAGCACTAGCTATGCTACAAGGTGCATGACCTAGTAATGCTAACAGGTCTCACTAGCAGCAGTTCAGCGCTTAACAGCTTAATTTATGTATACGTAATTCACCAATAGGATTCTGGGCATTGTATTTTAACAAATTGCATACAATGTTATGAAACTATGGAAATGATAGGTGGTGATAGCACAAGGAATAATGACCAGATTTCTTCACCACTACAAGCTTTCATCATATGTACTTAATAAATTTTGTCTTGTTTGGGTGTATTAAAGTCACAGTTAAGCATAATAAAATTCTATTGAAAGCAACAGTGCTATTGATGAATAATACAGATACTTACCAGATAATATAGCTCCATGGCCGGTATCCTGTTGGTTATTGAATGCATACAGTGGCAGGTTTTATGGTGATTTGATGAGCTTCCAGTCATGTATGTCATGACCTACCTTACTGAACTTTGATTAAAAGAGGCCACACATCAGCTGATGGTCCCAAGGGGTGAGCTTGAGCTCCCATCTGACAGTTCCAGTCCAGAGACACCAGACCATCCAGTGAGAGCTCAGTCCTTCCTGATAGGGAAGAAGCCACATCCCAGAGAATGCTTGAGGCACAAAGTACACTTAAGATGGAGTCAGCCTCTTCTGGAACACTCCAGCTGTCAAGTCAAGCCGAGCAGACTACTACAGTCAGATAAGAGCAGCTCCCAAGCAGTGTCACAGTTATAAGAACATAAGAAGAGCCATACTGGATCAGGCCAAAGGCCCATCTATTCTAGCTTCCTGTATCTCACAGTGGCCCCACCAGATGTGTCTGGGAGCGCACGAGACTAGACATCTGTCTCCTGATACCTCTCCCCTGCATCTGGCCCTTGAAGTACCCCGGTTTTAAGCCTGGAGATTACACATCTCCCTCATGGTTTGTAACCTGTGGTGGACTTTTCCTCCAGGAATCTGTCCAATCCCGTTTTGAAGGCCTCCAGGCCAGATGACATCACCACATCCTGTGGCAGGCAGTTCCACAGACTAACAACGCACTGGGTGAAAAAATATTTTCTTTTGTCTCTTCTTACTCTCCAAGCCCTCAATTTAAGTGTATGCCCCTAGTTCTGAGAACAATGACAATTCCTCTCCTACCTTGATCCTTACCTTTAGCTCTCCAAGTTCATTGCTCCCTGTAAATGAAGCATGCTTGCCCCCGACCCTTTCACAGGCTGTTGACTAACACCACTTCTGATTTTCCTCACCGCTTCTGATTTTCCTGATTAATGGTAACGTGTTGGAGTATAAACAAAAAGAGAATATAACTAAAACCCACTCAAGTTTGATCACTAATAAAGTTGAATAAATGCACACCCAGTTCCTATGTTTAACTCTAAACACTTAGTTTTCTTCACAGACTCTAAAAAATCCTATCTCTTCTTTAGCCCTATCCGTCTTTCTCACAGTACCGGACCCTATCTGAATCTTTCAGACTCTGTCAGATTCCTATCTGCAACTGTAGGTCTTTCTGTAGGTCTCATTCTAGCCCTGTCTGACTCAAATAGTGCTGAGCGGTGCCTTAAATCCTCTCAGGCCACTCCCCACACACTCCCTCACTGGTTTACAAACCCAACAGTCACTTCGGACACCTCTCCTGCATTATTCATCACACAGGTAAATGCTACAGTCCCTTCATAGACATGTCTCCCATGGCATCAATCTGGACTTCTTCTTTTCTCCTTGGTGAACAACATGGCTTGGGTTTGGCTGCCATCTTGCTATTTGGCAGAAATGTCCCATTTACAGGAACTTGCTTCGAGGGACACTGCCTGCTCATCAGTTAATGCCTTCAAGTTAGATCACCACAATAGCTTCTGCAGTTATAGCTCCATGTGTATTGCACATATTGAACAGAGTACTGGCCCTATACATCTATATAGATATACATTAATAACTATGCCTATAGCTACTTCTGTATATTTCTTTCTATATCCCTATAGCGCTACATGATTCCTAGTGTGGTGTAGTGGATAGAATGATGGACTTGGTCTCGGGTTCAAATCTGCTTTGAAGAGGGTTAAGTTCCGACTTAATGGCACCGAACACACACACACACACACACACACACACACACACACACACACACACACACACACACACACACACACACACACACACACACACACACACACACACACACACACTGTATCATGCTTTGAAATGTATTGTTATCAACATTTTAATACAAATGAATCCTGTATTTAAATGTAAAGAACATCCAGGTTTTATTAAATTGAGCATTGATAAATACAATATTTTTAAAACACACCCAGTTCTTTTTATAAGAGCTAATATATGTATAGATTGAACATAAGATAGTAGGTAAAATACTGTGCAGTAAAGCAGACTAAATGACGTCTCTTAGTACAAGGAGCAGACATCAGATTATTTCAATGGATCTGCTCTGATTAAGGGGACTAACACTGGATTAAACCCAATAGCATACATCTGCAAATAAACACATCATCTGTGCACCATGAAGTGTGGATTTTTGTCTTGGGGTTTTTCTGCAACAGACATTTATTCACACATCATCCACTTTTCCTTTGACTGGAGTCTAGCCTGGGTTGGCTTTTGAGTAGGATTTTCCCTGTAAAGTGGTAATAATTTCCCTGATTGACTAAGTTGCTCAGTGAGTCACTGAAACAGATCCTTCCAGTGACTCATGTGTGGTGATTAAAATTAGCTTTCATTATCATATGCTGAAGTCTGTCTTGATTGCCTTAATTAAAAGCAAGAGGGAATTCCATGGGTTGAAGCTGCAGTGGGATTGGTGAATCATGACAGAGTTTGCACAGCACTGGGTGTGCTTTTTTCATATATTTACCTAACAGAAAGCTGGTTGTTCAGTATTAATAACTGGTGCCCAACAAAAGCCTTAGTTGTAAAGAAATGTCAATATATTCTACCAACAGTACACATTAGCAGTGAATAATGTAGCTCTCATCCCTGTTATTTATTTAAATAATTTAGTCATGTTTTTTCTTCAACTCACATCTATATATCTAAAAATGTAAAGCTGAGATGTTGATTCCATCTCTCTAGCAACTATACATTTCAAGAGCTTTCTGTGCCTAATGTAGTACCTAACAACGCAAATTTGCTCATGAGTGAAGACGGACGGGTGCTGTATATTGCAGCTACAGGGACTGGAAGCATTGTAACTAACAGCCAGCATAAGACCAAGCTTGATGCACCTTCTGCAGGTCACCCACCAGTCTCTGTGAAAAGAGCGTTTACACCACCAACATTTACAGTCCAGTTCATACCTTAAGACTTCAACTTCTAGTTTGTTAGCACATTGTTTATGCCAGTAAACAAATGCCAATAAACAGATCATGCATACTAATAAACTAAATCTTGCCCCGCTGAAGTGATGCTCTCAGCTATGAAGGATATATAGGGGAAATTGACATATCTTGTAGCAGGTCTTGTTACGGCATTATTGTGCATCAGGAAAAGAATACTGCTAGGATGAGTATGCCTTTAAGTTTCAAATTCTCAACAATATTTTGAAAAGTTGAAGCCATTATTGAAGATGAATGCAAGCCTTTGGATCAGTTTATTTGGAAAAACCAAAACAATTTGCTGAAAATTGGGTTTGCTGAAATAATATTCCAGCAATAGCTTTGAAAACACAGTAAAGGGTTGTTTTCTCGTCTCATTAAAATGCTTCCTATTACTTGTGCATTACTTCTGAGAGGATCTAATCAATCATGTGCATGTGATGAATGCATGTTTTATATAAAATTATATACATGTTTTCTTTAAAGCAAGTGATGATGTTCAGTTTGTTACTTGACCTTCTGTTCCAAGGAAAATAATGTTCTGATGATAACATTGAGAGTGTTCAAATGACACAAGGAAGAGAAAGAACAAAATGAAAGCACCATTAAGATGATAAATGAAAAGTAGGATTCTCTGTTATTGCAGGTTATATTCATCCTCCTTAAATGGGGAAAAAGAACAGGAGAAGAAGGGGAATTTCATTTCACTTATTCTGCAATTTGCCATATTTCTATTCTTTAAAATTTAGTCATTGTGTTCTTCATATAAGAATGAACAAGGCTGATATTTACAAAGAACTGGAAGAAAAACAATCAACATGATGTGGATGAATAGTATAAAGAAATGTAGAATGTGGCCATTAAAGACAAATTAACCCATGAAACCAAGATAAGAAAAGGAATATTGAATACAATTATTTTAAAGAAATGTGGAATTTATTCTTGATAGATGCGTTTGAGAAAGTGTAAGGTTATACCCCTGGAGTTGAATCATTATTGTTTCTGGAGAGAAATGGGGAAGTTACAAAACATAAAGTGAAATAAATATGTAAATTAGTCCTGAGGGGGATGAGGAGCATAGAGTTGAGCATGGATGTTATAATTGTGGTCCTTTTTTCCTTTCTTTTTAAATCATCATGTTAGTGATGTTTTGTTTATCTGGTGTCATGATATTACATATTTTTAAAAAGGAATTAGCTTTCTAGGGCCGCGGTCTCACCAATGTTTTCTGCGCAGTTTTGATGCGGCGAACTGCACAGTAAAAGATCGCATCCTAACCGCGAAGGGAAGTAATTTGGTGCCCCGACTGACCTCGCCCCCAGAAGTGCACTTTCACCCAAGTTTTTTAAACGACCACTAGGGGTTGGTTTTTAAAACTCCCCTTAAAGATGCGCAGTTCTTTGCTACTCTAGCGAGGTGCAACCCCAGAAAATACGCAGTAATTAGCTTCATACCCCTTTTCATGCCACTTCCTGAAACAGAGACTTAGAAAATCGACCCAGAAAAAAGGGGAAAGATGCGCAGGAAGCAAGTAGAGATGGTCAAAGAGCAGTAAAATACTACCCTGTCGATAGGACACTAACTGTGCATCAAACACCACGTGTCCGCCCGAAAAAAACTACGCATCAAATTAAGATGCGCAGAAAACTTTAGTGAGACAGTGGCCTAGGTGAAGATACCCATCCTTGCAATAAAGCAGCACAAAGTAACGCTAGGCATCCTAGCTTTACCTCTTGAATACTAGAGGCTTAGATTTGAAGAAAGGAGAAGTAATTAATGCTCTAAAAGATGCTAATGCTAATTGCAAGGCAAACAGCAGAGAACAATAAAAAGAGACGATTCCTCTATTTATACTTAAATCACTATTAAGCAGAACTGGAGACAAAGTGGAAGGAGACTCTAAGTTTCTATTAGGAGTCTGTTCAAGTTACTTAGGTATTCAGATTAAAGATGCAAGCCAAGGGAACCGTCAGGTTTTGCTACTGCAACATAGCGTTCAAAATATCATCACATGTATTGTACAAAGTGAGCAGGAGCAGAAGTTTCATTGTGCTTGAAACTTAGTCTAGCGTCTCTCTTCTGGCTTCCACAATGGAAAAACATGACTTTCTTTTGCCAATAGAGATGAGGTGGGGTGGGAGTTGACTTGTTCCCTAACATTCCCTAGTACATGATTTTTTAAAATATTAATGCTGCTTGCAGGCACAGAGGGCTATAGACCACAATCAAGTTCCTCATCTTTTCTGTATTTTATTCTTCACTGAAATACCATGAGGCTAAACTTAAATAATTCTGTTTAGGATTTGTTTTGCCAGCAGAAAATATTCAACCAACCACACTTTGATGCTCAATATCTTTGTGAGCTCAACTCCTGCATTATTGTTGCTCTTGGGAAAGGAAATGGTAGGGGAAGAAAGACATATTGTTTGTTGTGGGTTGTGAGTGAAAAGGGCATTTTAAAACAGGCAACCAAGAGTTGGCCTTACTTGAGTTCTAGCATCTTCATTTAGTGTACCTGTTATTGTCTTTATTTGCACAGATACCATTTACTCAGGGGAAATTGGAACTAAGAAAAAGGTGAAAAGACTGTTAAGCTTCCAGAGGTATTTCCATGCATCCAGGCTGTTGCGTGGAATCGCACCCCAAACGTCATTGTACTTACTGGATGAAGACTACCTTGGTCAAGCAAGGGTAAGAAGCATCTCTACCAAACAGTTTTTTTACAAACAGGTGTACTTAAGATGATCAGATCCCAAAACTAGGCTATGCCAGAACACTCCCATTTGAATGTGACAGAACGCAGTGGCTAAGGGCCTTTTCACATGACCCCTAAACTCCGCGGCAAATGGCTCCCAGCTCCGGAGCTTAAAATTATTTCCCCACCAGCTCCGGAGTTTACAGATAATTAAGTGCGACCACGCCCACCTAAGCACGTCCCAGCGCACCTTTCAAGTACCTGCTCTCCGGAGGTGAAAATTCCTGATGCGGATATAACAGTAGTGACTGCCGGGCTCTCCTTGCTTCTGTTTGTTCTTTTTTTGCCCCCTGCCCCTTTCAGAGATCTGAATGCAGTGCTGGGACGGCAGAACGGAGGTGAGCGGCATTCTTTTATTCCTTTTTTTCTCCCTCCCCTCACGCAGCCAGCAGCCAGGAGTGCGGAGGGGGTGGGAACGTAGGAACAGTGACAAACCCCTAAGATCTCTGGTCCGAATTTAAGTGGCCAGCGGATCTTAGGGGTCGTGTGAAAAGGCCCTTAGTGAAACTTCTCAGTTTGATCCACTGTTTGTGTGAAAGGAGCAGCCAAGTGGTGTCAAAAAGGAGCTGTGGAGGGGCACTGAACTTGTATATATCCTTCCCAGTAAAATGTGTGCTGGGAATGAAGGGCCTTTGCCTGATGATGGAAGGAGTACGTAGGTGTGAAACTGACCTACTATTGAAAGGAGTTCTACAGCTCTCTGTAGTCACCAAGAAGGCCTTCTCTTGTGTTCTTGTCAGGCATTCTGTGACAGTAGAGGCTCCAAGAAAAAAGACCTGTCCCAAAGATCTTAAAACCCATGGAGACTTATGAAGGGGGGGAGGAACGGACACAATTCTTGAAATAGTCTGGAGTCAAGTCATCTATCAGCCTATATTTTATTAGATGAAATAATGGATTTCAGGCTTTGTGTATGATTTGTTTTGTTTTAAACTAAATTTCATCCCACATTGGGTCACAGCACTCAACCCCCATGAACTTTGTAAACTTTAAGTGCTGTTGGTTTTTCATGAGACAAATATAACTGGCTCTTAGAAGATTAAATATCAAACAATGTTTGCATTGCTTTTTTCTTGTACAACCACAACATGTGGCTAAAGGATGATTATTTTCCAGGAAGGTGCTGAGTTCAGTTTTCTGTCTAGCAATTGTCATTACAAAGATGAATTTTTAAAAATGGTTGATTTTCCAAGACATTCCGATGAATCATAATGAGTAACAATCCCAGGAAGACATGCATGTTCATAAGCTAGGATTTGTGTTTCCAATTTGTTGTCCTCCAAGTTGGATTATTGAAAAACCATTGCCCTTAGAATACTGAAGTACTGCAAAAGGGTTTATTTACATTTCATCAGAATTCCTCACGAACACTCCTCCTCTCTGGTTGGTTGGTTGTATGCTTCTTCCTTCAGTAGTACTCAAGATATCTCAAGTAGATGCCATGCTCTAAATTTATAGTGAGAAAAATCCAGGCTTTGGCAAATGCAAAACTTTTGGCAAGATATATGGATGGCCACTGAAATGCGTTGCTATTTCCTATTTTATTACTCTTCGTTATTAAATATATATATTAGAGATGGTCACCTTACAAAAAATGACATGCTGTTTCATCATTTTGTAACATTTGAACTGTTCCAAAACGAAACGGGAAACAGTGTGTCTTCCTGAACTGAAATGATGTTTTTGATTTGGAAAGAACCGAACCGGGGAGCCACTGCCATATCTCACTTCAGCAGCAGATCTGCCAGCTTTTGCCTGCTTCCTTCCTGCCCACCTCCCAGCTGATTTTGACAGCTTGAGCTGTCAAAAAAAAATCCCAGCTGGGAGGCAGGTCAGCTGGGGAGGATGGAGCAGCCAGGCGGTGGTAAATTTGCTGCCTGGCCTGACTGTTCCTTTCTCCTGTGCCACCTCTTCCTCCCAGGGAGGCTGTTTTGGACAGGGAATGCTCTGCACAGTGGGGGCTGTCCCCATTGCTCACAGCACTCCCTGTCCCCCACCCACTACCCCCCCAAAAAAAAACTCTGGGAAGAGGAGGAAGAAAGGAGCAGGGTTGATGGGCTAGAGGCCCAACACCGGCACTCCAGCCCACCACCCCTCTCTTGATGGTACAGCGGGGAATTCATTTCATTTCTCATTTAATTTCATAATGATTTTTAATTGTTAATTCTGAAATGAAACGGAGTGAGAAATGAAACCAAACAAAAAGATATTTTTCTTTTGCGTGCTCATCTCTAATATATATATATATAAACTGTAAAGATTTCTCTTCACAACAGAAAATACTGTTACCTGGGAGAATACTGCTGTATTCTAGTTATAAAACTACCTAAATATCAGGGGCATTCCAGATGAGACTTTTTTAAATTCACAGAATTTAATAGGCAGTCCAAACAATGTTGGTCCTCATTCTAACATTCCTGTGTATTCCCATCTGTCCTTCTGTCTTGATTCTTTTCTTAAATAATCTTTTAGTCATCTGCACTATAAAAGTCAAGGAGTGAGAATAAAAGTGCACTTCTATCAGGGATGTCCTTGGATTATGTGTGAAATAGCAATATTCAGTTGCAATGCAGAGAAGGCACGGCTCTATAGTGTAACAGGGAAAATAGCAGATCTGTTAGGAAGAATGGGTACCCAAACCAGATCTGTTAGGAAGAATGGGTACCCTCACACAGATGGTGACACCCACTGGGGGCACATGTGAAGCACACCATCACAACCGAAAACAGAACACATCTACTAGAAGACGGGAGAAAATCAAACACCAAAACCACAACAGTCGAATTCTTCCTGTTCAAAAAGTGATGTGGTGAGCAACATACATCTGAATAAGGTACATACATTGTGTGTCTTCTTAACGAAACAAAACAAAACACAAATTCATTGCGAGGCTAAAACATAATGACGCCCATTTGTTCTTGCCCTCCCCCCAGCTCCACGCCATTTGATTTTGAGCTGATAATCATGAACAGAAGAAAGCATTAAAGCATTGTTACTGCTTAAATCACTCACTCACTTGCCACAGCAGGGAGAACCTGTTGCCATAATTGGTTGTATCAAATAGTCAACCACGGAGGCCTTCACTCTGATAGGACCCTATTCCTTTTGTGCTCTTACCCTGCAGAGTAGGCTTAACTACCTGCACATAGATTTTTTTATATCTGTTACAGATGTATGACCTTCTTTCGGCTGTTTGAAAATGGCAGTTCTTCAGATTGTGTGGATCAGGAATGGGAAATTCTCTGTAGTTAGTGCTGATGGGTGCTGAAATCAAGGAACATCTGGGCAGCCACACATGCCTTGTAGAGAAGGAGGGGGTGGTTTAACTTTTGGGGGTTAATTATTTTAATTAAGGCATGTGCAGGGTACATTTTCCTCCTGGCATCTCACCTCTGGGCTTCAGTAATCAGAAGGCAAAGTGTTTAAGTCAGAAAGTGTGTTTTGGTGCTAGCCATGAGTACAATATGGGATAGCTCAATAGCTTAGGTCTCCATCTACAGAGCCAGAGGATGGAAGTTCAATTCCTCACTATGTCTCCTTGAGAGTCACTGGACTCAATGATCTGTGGGGTCCCTTCCAGCTCTGCAGTGCAAAAGTTGTTGTTGTTGTTGTTGTTGATGATATATATACACATCTCGATATACATGCAAGCAAATACAGTGGTACCTTGACTTACGAATTTAATCTGTTCTGAATGCTTGCTTTTAAGTCAAACTACTCTTAAGTTGGGATAAAAAAGGTAAAAAATTGAAAAAATAAGTTTAAAAAATCAAACAAAGAAAAAAAAAGTAAGTCAAACAGACCATATCTAAAATTTATTTATTATTTATTTATTTTAAGGCTTATATACCACCAGTCTTCCTGAAGGAACTCCGGGCGGTTCACAACACACAAATTGTTACAATTAAATACAGCATTTGTAAGGCAGCAGTTAAAATGCCAAATGTTTTCTGCTCTTAAATCGAGCTGCTCTTGTCAGGATACCACTGTAGATAAAATATCATAAACTGAAACTTGTTAGATTTTTTTGTATGCACCCATCTTTATTCTGCATTGTATATTTATATTTCCAGCATATGCTGTCCAAAGTGGGAATGTGGGATTTTGACATTTTCCTCTTTGACCGCTTGACAAATGGTAAGCTTTTAAAATCTGTTTCATAAAATCTTCTCAATGTAGTACTGTTCTTTTTACCAATTGCCTTGAGGTTTGTCTGTCAATCTTAGATCTTCTGTTACACGGGCTTTTCTCTCTGACATATCAATTGTGTCTAAATGGGTTTAGGAGTTTAGAAATGCACATAGCGGAAATAGCAGTGTTATGCCATATAATTTGTAATTTTGCTTTTATCCAGCTTGTGGATTTCTCATAGTTAATGTCTCTCTAAGATAGTGTTGTGGCAGAAACCCTAATTTGCTGCAAAATGACTCCTCTTATCAGTCATCTTATTCTGCTTCTTTTCTATGTAAAACCTAGATTTCCCCACTTTGTTATAAATTTTGGAGATTAAATTATGCAATTTCCTTGCATTTAAAGAGGGCCATGACCCTATCCCTAACCAAAGGGGGGTAAAAATACACTAAAATAAATAAATAAATATACCACAATCTCTTCTCCTCTCCTACCAGGAAATATCTTGAGATATTATGACTAGATATAAGATTTTGTTTCTGCTCTTCACCTTCCCCCACCATTTTGCATTTAGAATCAGTAGTTGATTATTTAAAAGACTAATAGCAATCTCAGAGTTGAGACATTTGAGGGGATATTTCTAAACAGGAGAAGATGCAACACCCCTACGCTTTTAACAACTGACTAAAAATTATGGCTTCTGTGCCACAATTAGGCTTTTGAAAAGTGTCTGTGGAAGCCTTTTATAACAACAGCAACAACAAAAACCCAAGTGTACTGCTTATGTACCGCACTGTAGCAATTAAAGCACAACTGGTCAATTTACAATTTAATCATGCAGGATAGACATTGCCTCCCACCGCCAGCAAGCTACCTTGGAAGGATGGAAGGCAGGGTCAACCTTGTTCCGGCTACCTGGGATTGAACCGTGGGTTGTAAGCACATTTTTGACTGCAGTACAGCCGTTGAACCGCTGTGCCACAAGGCTCTTTTATAAGTCTAAATGATGAACTGGAGAAATCACATTTTTATAAGGCAGGTGTGTAAAAGAGCAGGAGCAAGATTATATTATAGCTAGTGGATTGCTAGTGGCAACTACAGGTGGGCACAAATTTAAAAATGACAACTCATCAAAAATCACTAATTCATTCATTCATATTCATAGAAATCAGTGCCCCCAGATGAATATGAATCAATCAATTTTTAGTATGAAAAAAAAAATTATAAACTCATTATTTGTGATTCTTCTACCTTGACAAATTGTGAATCAAAATGGATTTTTTTCTGATTTGTGCCCATATATTTATTATTTATTTTATTTTAGAATATTTTTACCCCACCTTTCTCCTTGGAAAGGGACAATGGCAACAGTTTGCCAACATATAAAATAATCCCCCCACCAGCCCTACTGTGTTTTTAACTTGACAAAGCTTAGGATATTATTCATCCAAGTCTTGCCACTGAGCTAATGACCATTTCTACTCTTGGGTTCATTAAAAAAAACAGTGTAGCAAAAGTCTTTTGTCAAAAAAAACAGTTTCAGAAATCCTAATGGTTCCGGATGTGGTAACGCTGCCATCACCATAGTGATGCTTTTTGAAACATTAACACTGCTGGCAATAGCCATTACTCTTGTTTGCCTATCTAGGATCTGTTTTAAATGTTTTGAGTCAACCAAGAGGAAGTTTCCGGGTTTGTGGGGGCCTTTCTTATCCATTGTGTAGCTTTTCTGGAATCATCTATACCATGCATGTCCAAACTTTGGCCCTCCTGATATTTTGGACCACAACTCCCAGAGTTCCAAGCTTAGATTGCCAATGGTAAAGGACTGTGGGAGTTGTAGTCCAAAACATCTGGAGGGCTGAAGTTTGGACATGCATGATCTATACAGTTTGAACTTTGCAAATGTCCCATACTCAAGTAATCCAGAAACAGACTCAACCAGAGAAAGAATGCCAAGATGGTAATAAAACTGCTAATTTAAAGTATCAGGGCACTAGCCTGAAGAAATTCCTGAGACATTCTGTCACACTGAACACAATCCTCCTTCTTCTCTCAGGGAATAGCCTCGTCACCTTGCTGTGCCATCTCTTCAACGCGCATGGGCTCATCCACCATTTCCAGTTAGACATGGTAACATTGCACAGGTTTTTAGGTAAGTACTTTCTTCTGTACTGCTGTTGGTGAAGGTCATTCTGAAAGCCTTCAAGTGCCTGTGCCCTGGACACCTTTTAACAAGAATGGGGCACTTTTCCCATAGCGGGGGTTTTCAATCCCTATATCATTGGGCGCTTTTACATGACCCCTAAAATCTGAGGCAAAGGGCTCCCAGTTCCGAGCTTAAAATTGTTTTCCCACCAGCTCTGGATTTTTAAAAAAATTAAGTACGACCACGCCCACCTAAGTGCGTCCCAGCGTAATTTCCAAGTACCTGGTCTCCGAAGATGAAAAATTTCTGATGCGGATGTAAAGCAGTGAGTGCTGGCCTCTCCTCGCCTTGTGTTTGTCTGTTTTTTTGCCCACCCACCCCTTTAAGAGACTGGAAGAGATTGGAATGCTTCCCGGGGCAGCTCCCAATGGCAGAACGGAGGTGAGCCTGCATTTTTTCTCTCCCTTTTTTCCTCCCTCCCCTCACGCAGACAGGAGCAAGGGGGTGCAGAGGGGTGGGAACACAAGAAGAGCGACAAACCCCTGAAGATCTCTGGTCCGAATTTAAGTTGCCAGCCGATCTTAGGGGTCGTGTAAAAGTGCCCATTGTCGTCTGATATAGCAGGGGTTTTCAATTCCTATATCATTGTCAGTGATAAGACCTAATGGGATGCAGTTCAGAATCTGTGGAGGAGGAAAGATGGTCCATGCCTGGCTCAGGCCAAGCTGCCTTCCATATATCATCATGCACACATCCTAAAGCCCAGGAGGAGGGGATAACCGCTGTTGCCCATCTAAGATTAGAAACATATTTGATTGGGGTAGGAAAGAATGTCTCCTCAGTGAGCATGCCCAGGTTTTGGGATGTTATGCCCAGAAGGGAGTCTGAATTGCTCCTGCCTGGTTTTGGCCAATTGCTAAAAGTAGCTTTATTCCACCAGGATTTTGTTGCATGTGCCAAATAATGACCTTAATTCTATTTTATTTTATTAACGCCATCTGGAATTCATGTGATAGGCAGAAATGTTATTGAGAAATTGCTGCAAGGGGGGGGAGTAGGTGTTCACTGTTGTGCACAAAGTCACACAACTCAGCACACAAGAACAAGCATCGACACTGTTTTCTACACTTGTGACTATTCACCAATAAGATGTACTGTGTGCCAGTTGCGCTGTTCAGCAAAAAATAAAGCACAACAAATCACAATGGGTTTGGGGCTGGTGTTTCTATATATTCACCCTCTGTCCTGGGTTGAATGTTTTGTATAATTGTTATCTTGAAAAGGTTAACTTAAAATATTTCAAGTTGCTCTAGGACTAGTGATGCTTTCATGAAATACATATGTTTTCAGAGGTTGGGTCCTTTTCCAAGGAGAATGGTGGGGTAAAAATATTCAAAATAAATAAATAAATAAATACATTTAACAAAACAAAGGGTGTGAGCACACAGAGAAATATATCCCAATTTGGTCCACTTGTAGAGTGGTCTGGCACAATCTGTTTCTCTGCGATCACGTGACATACAGGGAAATGTGATCAATCCCAGTCCATGTTCAAGCTGGTCCTTGTTGATCCAGCAGTAGAGCTACTACGTTTGGGGGGGTTGGGTTGGAGCGATTCCTGGCAGACAGAAGGGTTGGTTGAAGAGAAATCACTCCCATTAAAGTGTCTGTATCTAATGGCCATATGTGGGCTTTTGCACATACCCAAATAGACAAATCAGGCCTTATCAAGTGGTTTCCTGCCACTTGGAGGACAAACAGGATGGTGTGTGATCATTGAAGCAAATATGTGCTGGTACTTAGACCCGAAAACAGGAGTTGCCTCTTTCAGCTTGCAGTGAGCAGATCTGTAGATCTCACTGGAGTTCCTCAGGAAACAGGCAGTGACTGGCTGGGACTGTTCCCCCTGAACAATTCACATGGGTATTTAGAAAGAGGATGGCTTGCTGCTTCTTGGCACTACTGGTATTTTAAATGACTTATTCTAAACTTCACTTTAAAGTAAAGTGGTGATACAGAGAAACCTGCACTGATGGGCTGATAAGTTTGTACTGTATATCTAGCTAGCTATCAATGAATGATGGTGAGAGTTTAAAATCTCATCTTCATTAAACCAGAAGGGGTAGAGCTAGAACTGACAGGGAAATGTGGTTACTGTGTTCTTTTTAGTTAGCAGAGTAGGAGGTAGAAAAATAGCAGCAGCACAAAAAAGTGGAACAATCAGTCTCAGCAGCTCACCTTGGTTTCTTTTCCATGCATACCAGCACTTTGTATGGTAAAATCACTCTAGAAGTTGTGAGGAGAAGGATCGACTCGCAAACGTCAAGGAGAGTGTGCCGTCTGGACTAGCTGAACAAAAGAAAGAGGACGAGGAGAAAATAGATGCTTGTGTACAGGGTTTGCAGGTTGTAGAATTAGAGGAGGAATGTCAGGGAAATCGGCGCGAGGACTTGCGGGAGGTGTTCTGGGTATTGGACGAGCCGTTGGACGAGTGGTTAGAGCGCAAGATTGAGAAGAAGGGAATGCGCGAGGCAATGGGGGAGGATGACAGTTGGGACCGACAGTTGAGGAGCGTTGGAACTCAGACCGAGGAGAGAGACGAGAAGGAACAGGCAGAGCGGTTGAGGGTACGAAAGGGAGAAGAATTTGTTTGTTCAGTACACGTAAAACCCTTAAGACGGCTTGAAACGTCTGAGAGATTTAGAAAGATATGGAGAAGGGAGAAGCCTGCCGTTCCTGTGGCACAATGGGCCAGACACCCTTGTTGCGGTACCCAGTGTTGGGGCCGGGGGTCACCTGCTCTCCCACATCCTTAGAGGAAACTCATACAAGTTATGACCCAGTTAATGTTGTTTATGAAGAACCAGATGTTGACAGAAATGTTATGCAACTTATGCCAAAATTATCACCTGTTATACAAGAAAGAACCTACAGTGCTTTTGATCCTGTAAGCAATATAAACCCGTTTGAAGTTTTATTAGAAAAGGACTCTGGTCTCGTTTGTGACTTGGAACTGCCGAAGGTTAGAACCTAACCCTCACAGAAGTATTATAGGTAGAAAAGTTATATTTCAACATTCATCAGTTACTTTACTGACTTTATTCAATAATCATTGCAGATTATCTCAGTTGTAAACTAGTAATGCTGTAATAGCTACTTGTTAGACATTGTTGATAACCTGACTGTTGACAATGATACTGTTACTGGAACCAGGAAGTGCTTCTCTAAAGATATCCTCAGAATAAAAATTGAAAAGCAGTGGTGAGACTATACATCATTGTATTTTTGCTCACATCTTTGCACCATCTATCACAGTTTTTTCAGAATTTACTGCCTTTTTTGTTTGCTTGTTTGTTTGTTTGTTCTTGCCAGTACAGCTTGCCCAAACATGAGTCCTGCCTCACTTAAGATCTTTGCTTACCAACAGCTCCATCAGTGTGTTGTATTGGATTTTGTCACTGCCTTTCTTCTTGTCGGTAAAGCAAGCATTAATATATTGACTGAACGCACCCAAAGGGTGATCATAAATGGCCTCTCTTCAGCTTGGAGAGATGTGACCAGTGGGGTGCCTTAGGGTTCTGTTCTGGGTCAAGTGCTGTTCAATATCTTTATTAATGACTTGGAGGAAGGAATAGAGAGTAGGCTGATCAAATTTGCAGATGATACCAAATTGGGTGGGGCTGCTAATTCCGTAGAGGATAGGATGAAAATCCAAAAGGAACTTGACAGATTAGAGTGCTGGACCAAAGCTAATGGGATGGGGTTCAACAGAGGGAAATGTAGGGTGATGCATCTAAGTAAAAAGAATGAATTGCATGGATACCTTCTTGGAGAATAGTACCTGTGAAAGGGATCTGGGAGTCTTGGTGGACCACAAATTGAACATGAGTCAGCAGTGTGATGCAGCAGCCAAGAAAGCCAACACGATTCTTGGTTGCATCAACAGAACCATAGTGTCTATATCAAGGGAAGTGATAGTACCACTCTGTTCTGCTCTGGTCAGACCCCACCTGGAGTACTGTGTCCAGTTCTGTGCACCTCAATTTAAAAAGGATGTTGACAACCTTGAGCAGGTACAGAGGAGGGTGACCAGAATGGTTGAAGGTCTGGAAGAAATGTCTTATGAGGAATGGCTTAGAGAACTGGGAATTTTTAGCCTTTCAAAAAGAAGGCTGAGGGGGGATATGATAGCTCGTATGTTTAAATATTTGAAAGGATATCATATGGAAAAGAGAACAGGTTTGTTTTCCATGGCTTCAGAGACTAGGACTCGGTGAAATGGTTTCAAACTACAGGAAAAGAAATTCAATTTGAACATTAGGAAGAACTTCATGACAGTTAGAGCTGTTCAGCCATCTGCCAGAAATATTGTGATGGGGTTCCTGCATGGCAGGGGGTTGGATTGGATGGTCCTTGAGGTATCTTCCAACTCTATGAATCTATGAATATTCATTTCTACAGCATACCTCCTCAACTACATATATGCAGCAGAATCAATCTATGTTGATCAACCTCAATGGAAATAGCATTCTCCTCATGGAGAAGGTAAAGGTAAAGGTTCCTACTGCACATGTGTGCTAGTCATGTCTGACTCTAGGGGCAGTGCTCATCTCCTTTTTCAAGCTGAAGAGCCAGTGTTGTGCAACTCCATGGCCATGTGGCCAGCATGGCTGCAAAGAAACACTGTTTTACCTTCCCACTTTTTACAGTAGTACATATTTATCTACTCCTATTTACATGCTTTCGAACTGCTAGGGTGGCAGAAGCTGGGGTTAACAGCAGGAGCTCACTCTGCTGTGTGGCAACCAGGATTTGAACTGCTGAGCTGCTGACTTTGTAGCCGACAGTTTTCAGCACTCTAGCCTGCTGAACCACCATGCCTCTTTCTCATGGAGAAGACCATGTTGTAACTGGTGCTGTACAATTGCTGAAGGTGAAGAAGCTGCTAGAGCAGAAAGAGGAAATAGTGCTCCACAAACTTTTAAGAGCCCTCTGCTTGGATGGATGAATCTGTCAGTTACTTCTTCTTTCAGTTTGCTTTCAGAATCTCATTTTGCACCCACACACACATCTCAAGAACTTTGCAGAAATTTGGAGGTCTCTGATTCAAAAATGAGCAGATCAAAATTCTCAACCATCTCTATTTTCTGTATTCTTTTGATTAGGAAAGAAGGATGTTTTAAGGGAAAGCTGGTTAGACTTTATTTTATATAATGGTACAGATAAATTTTATTATATATATTTAAAGGGGTCCTTCCCCAAGTTACCTGGATGCCTAAACCTGAATTATGGACTATTCAAAATAACTCTTGTCATTTATAACAAATGCTTTCCTCGAAAAGCATTATATCTTATATTCTTCCTAGGGTTGGTGTGACATTTTATCAGAGAACTGGAAATTGGAAAAACTACATGGCAGGATGAGATTTTAGCTGTAAAACAGTAGAATTCTCACTTCTTATGAATAATGGGAGCCAAGAGAGTTGTAAAGTCTTCTGTCAATTTTCCAGATGAAGATTAGCTATTATAGACTTGGAAAATGCAAGTTACCATGATAGTTTTTGAATGGTGGTAACCAAAAAAGTGATTATGCAACCTGTGGGGTGAATTTGTTTCAGTGGTATTGTTGAGCTTGGGAATCTTGATTTTCAGACTTCATGACATTATTGGCCTGTTCCTGCTTGCCATATCTTGGAAATGTTACCCCCTCCCCTTTTAAGGATACACCTCCCAGAGTTCCATCCTCTGGCCATATAGCTGTAGATTCACTCCTTGGACACAGTAGCTTTGCATTTTAGCCCTGACTCCAGAGCAGAAGGATGTTCTTGAAAAAGTTAGAAGATTAAGGATCAGAAAACAGCCATTTCAAAATCACATGCTGGATGGTGCAGGAAGGCTTGACTGCATGGAATGTCAAAAAAAGAGAGGGAGAAAAAAAAGATCAGAATGCCTGATGAATATATTGCATTCTGGAAGTACAGCTGATCTCATCCCTCTATTAATATTATGACTTTCCTTGGGGAACAGGTTCATTTACCGCAGAAAAGTGGTAGAAGAGAAGAGAACTAGTACAGATAGCTCTGTCTCTAAGGATGCAACTAGATTAAGAAAAAAGGATGTCTAGTGGCTGGTGTGCGCAGAAGTGAAAGGAAAATCTGACGGTGCAAAACAAATACAGTTTGAGCAGGAAACATGAAAAGTATAAAACAAAGTAAACTGGAAACCTAAAGCAAAAAATGAAATAACTAAACATTGCAGCACTTTGGGCTCAGTGAACTAAAGTGGACTGGCATCGGATATTTCCAATCAGATAACTACAAAGGGTTCTTCTTTGGAAATGACCAACCCAGAAGAAATGGAGTGGCTCTAATACTGAAGCAAGATGTAGCACAGGCAGCTAGAGGTTGTGATTTGAGATCTTACTGAATAATATCAATCAGGCTCCATGGAAAACCTATCAACATGACCATCATTCAAGTCTATGCTATAAATTCCAATGTTGAAGAAGCTTTTATGCAAGCATCTAAGGGGAAATGGATTGTACTGTACAACAAACTGCTTATCATCATAGGTCACTGGAATGCAAAAGTAGGGAACATAGCACCACCAAATGTTGTTGGATAATTTAGTCTAAGGAAAACACATGAAACAGAAGAACAACTCATTAAGCTCTGCAAAGCCAACAATACATGCTCCAAGCAAGTAAACAAATGGCTGTATTCATAGATGTTGCCAGGTGGTCAACACGGAAAACAAATAGAATATACTGTATAATTGGAAGAAGGAGATGGAGAAGCTGTATTATCTCTGCTGAAACAAGAACAGGAGCAGATTGTGATATTGATCATGAACTCCTGTTATCCAACATTTCAGTGAAGCTGAGAAAGAAGAATTGTAGAGCCAAAAGATAATTTAAACAACAATTGTCTTGAATTATAAGACCATATAAAGCATAGATCTACATTACTGTACTTAACTCAATAGGCTGTGAATCAGATTAACTAACTGGATTGAAACAAGAAATATTATTATGGGAAGAAAGCAGAAAGACAATTCCTATAGCTCAGGCCTGCCCAACAGGTAGACCAGGGGCTACCAGTAAGTAGCCCATGAAGGGTTCAAAAGTAGCCCACCAGCCATCAATAAAAATGTGAGGGGATAAGTTCTCCACCTCTACCTCCCCCAACCCAAGGACAACCACTGCCCGAGCAAAGCTCTGGGTCTGCCAGCCCACTGTCTCAGCTGGGCGGGGCAGTTCAAGGGCCATGGCACAGTCCCCTGCTCTCCATACCAGCCAGATGATTGGCGCGCCACTGTCTTGTGTGAACAATTGCATTGTTGGTGCAGAGCGGAGGAAGGGGAGTGAAGGGGACAGTGAGGGGTGAGGTCATGGGCGTGCCCGCCTCCTTTGCGTGGTGATGTCCCCCTCTTCTCCCCCCCCAGGAGAGTCCTTCCTCCCACCCTTCCATCCTCCTCCTCCTCCTCCTCCCACCCCCACAGCTGCCTCACAGAGACTGTGACCTGTTGCTCCTCCTGCTCCCCTTCTGGGCCATTCCCTCCTCCTTGTGTGGCAATGTGATTGCCCTGCTGTTGGCTTGGCCCATCCTAACTGCCCAGCAAACAAGGCAGAGGTGAGTGAGAGCTATGGGCGGCAGCAGCAGTGGCAGCAAGGGGGCTGGAAGGTAGAAGGGGGAAAACAGGAGGAGAAGTAGTGTCAAGTCAGGGAGGGAAAGTGCACCTTTTTTAAAAAAAAAAGTCTTCCAGCAGCCCGGGCAAGCAGAAGGGGCAATCTGCCCAAGCATGCACGTGCCTCCCTTGTACAGCAAGGGGCGAGTGATAGCAGTGGAGGCTGACGCCACTGAGAGAGCCTCTGGCAGCCGCCACTGCAAAAGCCCCGGTTCATGGGTTCTTTCTTCCCTTGCCCAGCCAACCTTCCACTATTCTAAGCCCAGGAAATGCACAGGGAAAATCATGGGGCTTGCCAAAGGGAGCCCAAGCTGGCTGCGATGGGGAATGGAAGCAAGAGGAAGGATCCAGAGGACACATGGCTCGTAGGGGCTCTTGCGGTGGCAGCGTTGCAGAGCGATGTTAGGTCTGGAAGCCCCCTTTTGGCCTGCTTGGGACTCTCTCCTCCTTGTCCGTCCCCCCTCTTGCTGCTGCCTCCAACTTTACCTTTCACCTGCCTTGCCTGCCTGTGCATCTTCCTCGCCTCTCTGTATGTGTGTGTCTCCCCCACTCCCATCAGGAAGAGTTTGGTGGGGAAGCACAGAAAGCAAGCCTTGAGGTGGTGAGTTCCTGAGGCTGTTTGTTGGGAAAGGCTGCACAGCAGGGTCTCTCTCTGTGTGTGTGTGTGTGTCCCACCCCATCAGGCAATAAAAAGCAATGGGGGCAAAAATAACTCCCTTGAGGGCCAGCTTCTTTGAAAACAAGAGACCAAAAACAAAGATAGTGGGGAACAGAGTTCTCATGGAGGGACAGAGAGTGAGGGTGGTTCTGGCAGGGAACCAGCGGTCCCATCCCATGTCAGGCTGAATGGTCGGCCCACACACATTTTCAACTCACCAGATCTGGTCCTCCTTGCAAAAAGTTTGGACACCCCTGCCCTAGACCAATATGACAGGAGGAATAGTTTGATTTTCTCTTTCACTGCTTTGGTCATAACAAAAATTGCTCCTCTCATTTTCCAGTAAGACCAAGAGAAGCTTTCTTGGCAATGCAGTGTGAACTCTTCAATGGTGGCACTTATTGTTTGAGGCTTCAACAAGAGAGAAAGGTTTAAGCTGCTGCTGCTCCCTCATTCCTACTGTCCAGAGACTGGACGACAGAGACTTTTCCTTGGCTACTTTATGTACTGAAGAAATGGGGAAAGGGGGTGGGGGGCAGCTGTGTGGCCATTACAAAAGTCAAATGCAAGACTCTAATGTAGTCTTGCATTTGAAAAAAGAAAAGAAAAGGATGTTAATTACATTTTCTCAATTCAGATCTAATTTGGCCACAAACACATTCATTGAAATGGGCAGGAGCACTTTAATGTATAGTTAAATTTAATGAAAGCAATCTGTAGGAAGAAAGAGATTGTCCCTGTTGTTGCTGCTTCAAAACAGCTGCAGAGTAAAACAACGTTAAGTAATTATAGCATTGGAGGTGTCGCCTTCTTCTTCACCCCCAAATGCGATTGATTTTTCTTCTAAATTGGTGCTGTTACAAGCAGTAAAATGGTGATTTATAAAGCAGGCTCCGGGCTTCAAGGTCTCACATCTTTTCTAGAGTGGCCTTCCCTCCTGCCCTCCCTTCCACAAAGGGACATTCTTGTTAGAGAATGCCAAGCCATCAAAATATTTTCAAAGCCTGTTGAATTTAAGGCATAAATCCAACTGTTCTAAATAACAACCATGTCTTAACCACAGGTTCAAAGCATACTCATGATCTGGGCAACAGGCTAAGATTATGTTTCTCCCCTTTTGCTTGTAGTTATGGTGCAAGAGGACTACCACAGTCAAAACCCATACCACAACGCTGTCCATGCTGCTGATGTGACACAAGCCCTGCACTGTTATCTAAAGGAGCCCAAGGTAACTATTTGGGGGTGGGGTGGGGAGAGAAGGAAAGAAAAGGGCTTTAGAGAAAAGAAGGTGGATTAAGGTCATTGCTAGTAGCTATGGAGACTAGAGCTTTAAATCTGTCTTTTAAAGCCTTCTACATTTCTGTGCAATCTACTGGACTACAGTGGTGTGGTGGAGACAGGACTCAAGTCCTAGGGTTTTCTGATGCCATCAGACAATGCTGCCCACCTCCATCTGACTTGCCTGTTCCCTCTGAGGTTAGCTTTAATCTTCACAAGGGGATTTACCCAAGAACGATATGTCATTCCAAGTTATCCTAGTTTCAATGCAAAACATATCAAGTTGGTTTGGTTTTGAATGGGCAACCATCAGCCATCAGCTTTTCAGAAGCCTAGCTCTCATTTGGTGATGAGGGATCCAGCTGCCTAAAGTTTTGGACTTCCTTATGTCTGTGTGTCGCTATGGGATATCTTATTGTTTGGGACTAAGTTGTAACAAGATGTCTGAAAAATCTCCTAGCTGTTATCAAGTTGAGCTAGGGATCAGTCCTCCTGTCACATTCCCAGCACCCGGACATAGCTAAAGCGAAGGTGCTAAAGAAAGTATCAGTGGATATTTTAAAATAAGATTCATCTTAGCCTCAGAAAAGCGAAATAGTAGGTTGGTCAGAAACAATGGTAATGGAAACTGATCCAAGTTATTCAGGTTTTGTCCTTTCCTCTCAATTAAAGGAACAAAAATTAAGCCCATATGGTTACTATACAAAGTTCCATCTTACTTCAAGATGGCTAAAGCTCTCCATTCCTGCTTTCTCCTCCTCTCATGGGAAGTAAACTGGAGAATCCACTTATTTTCCAGTGGTGCTCACCATGGGATCCTAGCTCAGCTTTGCTTCAAGCCAGCGATTAGTTCAGCAGCAAACAATCCCTGGTATAGTCACGGGTGGTGATCCTTGTAGAGCTCAATCTGTTACAACACTGGTTCATCAGAAATGTGCAGGTGCAGCTTCGCTACTGGACTTTGGACCAATCAGAATGAAAAGGGAGGATGATAGCAGTAGTGGGGATCGGGATGATGAAACCTGATTCAGTTCATGTTGGAGTAACAATGGGCCCTGAAAACCACAGCCACAGACAAGTATGTCTATGAGTGGATTGTTTGCTTGCCCTGGTGATGAACCAGTTTAAGTATGAGCAGCATTCCTAAGTGGAGACAAAGAGCTGCTTTGCTGTGCCGCCATAGCCGATGTGTGCACATTTGCAATGGAAGACCTGACAGTTTGTGGTTCGCTTAGTTTAGGTGACAAGAGCCCTGATGCCATGCTCTGAGCAAGGGCACGAATGTGCCCAGACAGCAGAGCTCTGAGCCAAACCAGAGGGGAGGGGATGTGTATTTCATGGTTGGTGTAAAAAGGCTCTCTTGATGAGATTCTTCAGACTTAACCTAAACAGCTATTACTATGATGACTGGAAAAGAGGAAACAACACTATGTCACTGAATAAGATTTTGGGTGCATTCTTCAGGAGCCGTATAACAGCCGAGTATCTTAAAGATTTAAAAAAATACTCCCCCCCCAATACTGAATGCTTGAGTTATGCATTTGCATTTCTATTTATATAGTTTGAGATAGGCTCAAATAAGTCGTCTTGGGTTCATTGATTTCTGTCACTCCACTCTAAGTCAGGTTCACATTTTTGTTTGTATTGTATATATGCATGTGTTGCATTATGGCAAACTTGGCTCCTTCTTTTAAAAAAAAACTCCCCCTTCTTTTGCTACTTTAGTGAGGCTGTTTATCACTCTATACAATTATGTAAAGATCTGTGGAGAGGGTCTACAAGGGAAACAGTAGCAAGTGGCATAAGTTTGAGATCCAGCATACTCACAATTTCTTCATTTAAAATATATTCCTTGCCCTCACATTATTCTAATGGGGAAAAAAGCAGTGGGTTGGTCATCTTTGTGCTTCCCCTCCTGAGACCTAGTTTAACTCTGAAACCTTCAAAACTAGAAATGCCAGGGATGAACCCCAAATGTTTTAGATACAGAAACCCAGATGCTGCGTCACATAGCTGCTTGTAACTTATATTAGATTTGTAGCCTTTACCATTGGTAGCCATGAGAGGATAAATGCTTCACATAAGTTGGAGGTCTACATTAGAGACGGGGTCAATTTTTTTAAATGGTGATTAATCATAATTCATGATTTTTCAGGGCTGGCAAATAGATGAGTTGACACCTTTCCCGGGACAAACTGAGGAACTGATTCTTCCCCACCTTAACATGCTATAAAATGCCCCCAAGGCACCTAGAGCAGACATGTCCAAACTTCGGCCCTCCTGATGTTTTGGACCACAGTTCCCAGAATTCTAAGCTTAGATTGCCAATGGCAAAGGACTGTGAGAGTTGCTGTCCAAAACATCTGGAGGGCCAAAGTTTGGACATGCCTGACCTAGAGAGTCCCCTGCCTCTCCTCCATAAGCCCTGAAGGTATGGTGATTATTGAGGTCCATACTTCTGAGCTATGTAGCCCCCAAAGAGGCCCCACCAGGGAAGTGTCCCAGGATCCTAGATACACCAAACTGGCAGAGAGACCTCTCCCAGATCACCATTACAATCCCTCCAAGTATAGTGAAGATTGGGTTTCAGACATCTGAGTTATACACCCTGCCAATTTGGGGCTCCTAGGAAAGTGCCCTATAGCAAGTGGGTTGAGAAAATCCAGTCTTCACCAAACTTGGATGGATTGTAGAGTTTCATTGTTCATGAATATATATACACCCAGGCATATAAAGCAAAGGATGGCGACTTCGTGTCTCCAAAACAGAAGATAGGTTTTCTAAGAGGTTTTGACAGATGTGGAAAAATAATTACATAAAGCTACACAATGTGCCTAAGGTACTTTATTTTCTTATTTTGAATGAAATGAGCAGCTTTCTTTCTGAACAATGGGTTTTGACTATGCAATTGTTTTTTGAAAAAACAAAACAATCCACTACTTTAACTTACTAATAATATTGGTCACTGTAGCAGCACTGAATTGTATGGATAAACTTAGGCTGGCATCACATCTCAGCCAAGGGAGGTAGATGTTCTGCAAGGAGAAAGGCGGGGTAAAATATTCAAAATAAATTAAATAAATAAGTTCTCTGTGATGGGTGTATATGCCACCCTCTTTTTTTATTTAACTATTATTTTAATAACCAGCACCTCAATTGATATTAGTTCTCCTCCCCAAGGCTTGGTTATTTCAAGAATTACAAAGTTTGCAACTTTCTTAAAATTAAAACTCTCAGAAACTCTCAGAACTCTCAGAAACTGAGAGTAGTAATCAAAGTAGTAATCAAAGAAGGCAACTTTTCCAAGCTCTGGAAAAAAAATCAATGTATTACTATATGGAGCTGTGATGTTGAGTAACAAAACTGGCAAGACATTTCAATCCGCATCCTGACAATTGACTGAATAACAACCTTATGAAGCTTAAAAGCTGAACAAGCTGATGAACTAATGTGTGAATATCTGTAAAAAGACCAGCTCTTTTCTTTGATCTAACTGGATTTTCCTCCCCATGGAACAGCTTGCCAGCTTCCTCACACCTCTGGATGTTATGCTCGGACTACTGGCTGCTGCAGCCCATGACGTCGATCATCCAGGAGTCAACCAGCCATTTTTGATAAAAACCAAACATCACCTTGCTGGTTTATACCAGGTGAGAAAGGCTTGATAGGGGGCATGAACAACTTCTTCTTCATTATGGAGTGACACATTTCATTTCTCTTGATTGAGTTTGCAATCAGCTTCCTTCCTTCTCTCACCCCTTCCCTCCAAATATTCCCTTTGCAATCTCTGCTTGGCGTTCCATATGACCTTTCCAGTTGTGGATGAGGCCGAGGACGTGACACATATGTAATCTGTGTTGGTCACCCATTCACCATATTAAAAGCCGAAAGAAAGCAGCTGTGAAAAATGAAGTAGGTAATAATGGCTCGGGCTGTATTACAGTCGGTTCATACTGTGAGATTCGATCTTTCAGGTAGCTTGGACCCAGGCTGTTTTGTGCTTTGTAGGTTAAGGTCAGCATGTATGATGTGCTCCAGTTATATTCCTCTCTGGGGGAAAGCCTACATTAACAGCCAGGTTTTCAATGAATGCTTAAAAGACTCCCAAGAGGTTGCCTGGTGAAGTCAGCAGGAATTCCATAGGTGTGGGGCCACCACTGAGCAGATCTGATTCCTAGTTCTGTCTTTAGGGGCCTCTTTAGGAGTTAAGGCACTCAGCGGCCCTACCTGGGAGGAGCAGGCAGTAAAGGCAGTTCTCATCAGAACCAAATGCTCTGTCAGGTACTGAATATATAGCAGAAAGTGGTCCATTATGTCAGTTTCCTTACTTCTGTGCAAGCTGCAGCTTCTAGATGTTTCCAGGCAAAATGTTTGGATTGTGTTATACAGAAACAACAACAACAACACAGACACACACACACACACACACACACACACACACAAAATGCATAGACATTGCATAGACAAGGGTGTTTGTCTGTGGATGGCTCTCAGCAGACTCCTGATATTATAAGAAATCTAATTGGGGGTAGGGGTGGGAATACAGGATTCTGTCCTTTAAAGCTTCCCTCTCTTGTGTTTTTATTTTCTTCCCTTAAGATGTCAATTGCATAAGAGTCCGGGACCTCTTTCTACCCTGAGATAAAGGAGTAGGCAGCAGAACAAGGGCCAAGGCTAGGACATAGGAATGCTGAGATATTCCATCACTAGCTCAGCTCTATCAGTTTTAGCAAAGCACAGCCAAACACTTGAAATACAGTTTTTAATCATCTACATAGTTTTTAATCATCTGCAGCCCTAGCTCAGACTCCATAGAAGGTTGAAAGAATGAGGAGAGTAGACAGAGGAATACATTATGATGGCTATACAATGAAGTGTTTCTTGAACCACCTTAAAAACCAATGAGTTATGGGGCACATTTTTGTGGACTTATGGCCCATTTCTGTAGCTAGATGTGATGAGGTAGGTACAGTCCATGCAAACATATGCTGAATAAAACTGGCTTGCATTCCAGGTGCTGTTGGACTCTTGTTTTGGTTGCAAGAGATCAATATGTTATGTAGGCATGCATGTGCACAAACACATGGAAAGTGTTTTTATGCAAACGGATTTCTGGGTTGTGATACAAACGCATTAACAAAACATATACACTTCCGAGGGAGATAAAACCGTGAAAGCCACAAGACCCTGGCAAATGAATGCAGCATCTAATCTGATGCCACAAAGATTATAATCCTGGAATTGCAGCGTTTGGTATACTACATATTTTTGCAATAAGTTGCCTTGTGCAAAACATCTGTTCAATAGGCATCACTAGACGGCAGACCATCTGTGAAACCACATGCTATGCAACTATTGTGGACCCAGGAGAAGATTGCCACAGTTTTGTTTACTTTTGTCTGTATAACAAAACCAAGTTCAGACTCTGTTGTGTTGTATTTTACATAACATAACTAAGAATGTCCTAAGTCAGCGGTGGTGAACCTTTTAGAGACAGAGTGCCCACGCCGTGATTCAAGACCCACTTGTTTTTCACAAAGTGCCAATAGGGCAATTTAACCTGAATACAGTGGTACAGTACCCCAGGTTACAAATGCTTCGGGTGCTCCTTGTCGGGAAAGTGAGAATCATAGAGCGGGCTTTTGAATTTCCCATGGCCACAACACCCTCGCTGCGGCCGTGGGAAATTCAAAAACCTGCTCTTTGATCTTCGCTTTCCCAAAGCGTACCACCCCATCTGCCTCTCTGCTTTTGGGATGCCCAGAGCGATGTGGCTGGGTAGTAAACTGGAGCTACTAATGAACCCATAAGCCACTGCCTCCCCTTCACCCAGCTCTCTGCATGGAACATAGTGGCATGCTCCGGGCGGAGGGGAAAGTGCCATGGCTGTGAGGGGGCGATGTTGCGTGCCCACAGAAAGGGCTCCACATGCCACCTTTGGCACCCATGCCATAGAACGTTGCCCTAAGACTTGCAAGTGTTCATTTGAAGCCCCAGTTATAACCTGGTTCCAGTGTCTAGTATCTAGGTCAGTGATGCACAAGCTGACTCTGTTTTAGTTAAAAAGGCACGAAAACCACTTAACTATGCAAACAAAAATCAATTCCAATGTTAAGATCTCCTGTACGGAATCCTTATTATTTATCTGCTTAGATATTCTTAGTACATTGTTGCTTTACAACCAATCAGCCACTTGCCAATGCTTCCCAAGAGCTGTGAAAATGCTGGTTAAAGATAATAAAATAACACTTGAGTATTTCATACCTGGATGTCATTTACTGTAGATGTTTTCTTTTGCACTGATAATTGCAAAAGAAAATGTATGGAATGCTGGATTGCACAACTGAATATTTGCTCATAAAAATAGCCTTTTCTTTCTCTCCTCCTTACTGTGGTCCATACCGATAAATCATTTCAGAAATTCCTCCAGTCCATCAGAACAGTTTTGGGAGTGAGTGCAGGAGGTGGGGGATAATCATTGGTTCTCTGTCCTAGTTATTTCAGTAGACAAATGTAAATCGGAATCCTCCATTCTGTTCTTCATGATACATTTAGTCACTGGTGCATGAGGAAGCTGCCTTTCTAATGGGAACACCGTGTACCAAGCACCATCATTTGCCTCCCAATGTTGAGACATCCGATTTGAACCTGTAATGCCACAAGGACAATAGGGAGCCTTCAGCACTGATGACAACAAGGACATGGGTTCATGTTTGCCACAAGAGAAATGCCTTGTCATTTTATGCAGACCTTGCTTCTAGCTCAGGCAGGCAACTGAAGAGAGCAACCCTACCCCTCTCTGTCTGTCTGTCTGTCTGTCTGTCTGTCTGTCTGTCTGTCTGTCTGTCTGTCTGTCTCTCTCTCTCTCTCTCTCTCTCTCTCTCTCTCTCTCTCTCTCTCTCTCTCATTCCTCCCACCCCTGCATTCCTGCCTTGATCTTGTGCATTCCTCACCAGGAATCAGTAATGGCCTGGCTAGAGAGCTCAGTGTGCTGAGAAGGTTTAAAAGTCTTGATCCCCCACTGTGTTGTTCTTGGAGAAGGGTTAGCCTGCAAAGCCTTGGGCAGTTCCGGAGCTCTCTCAGAAGAAGGCAAGGGCAAACAACTTTTGAGTAGTCTGCAACTAGAAAAGATCACCATGAGGCAGAATTGACTGGAGGGCCACAGAATCATTAACATAAATGTTAGTTATATACTGGGGCTAACATTCCATATCATTATATTAAATGCTTCCAAGTTGTATCCAACTTGTGGCAACCCTAATAGGGTTTTCATGGCAGACAAAAAGATACTTAAGGAATGGTTTTATCAGTGCCCCCACCCTCACCCCACGCAGAACCACTCCATTAAGTTCCAGTAGTCCAGTAGGTACTGCATGTCCAAACTTTGGCCCTCCAGATGTTTTGGACCACAACTCCCACAGTCCTTTGTCATCAGCAATCTACGCTTAGAATTCTGGGAGTTGTGGTCCAAAACTTCAGGAAGGCTGAACTATGGACATGCCTGTGACATCATACTGAGTCTCACTATTCCATATTGTCATACAGATAACAGCATTGCCTTACTTTTTAATGTAAGATCCCATCATCTTATATTGTGATGCTGGTGAAAGAATCCTAATCTAATGGTCCATTCCAAGTACCGGATGGGCAGCATTCCAGTCATCAAACTGGAATTTTGACTACATGGTCCTGAGTGGTGGAGAGGATAGAGTTGCCACCACTTAGAAATCTAAGAGAAAACATGGGGTTATAGATATAATCAAGCCTGAACTATCTCTAGAAACAAAAACAAAAAAATCTTGAAGCTCAGGTTGTCCTACTTTGGGCATATCATGAATTGCAAGGGTTCTCTGGAAAAAGACAATAATGCTGGGAATGCTGGAAGGCAGCAGCAAACAAGGAGGACCCAATATTGTAATGTATTGAGGCTTCAGTTTCCAATAGCTGTGCAGGGCAGTTGAGATCAGGACACTCATTCACAAGGTAGCCATAAGTCAAGGACATCATGATGGCACATAGCAACAACATCAGTGCCCAACTGCCTGCATCTGCAAGGATGTGGCATCTTGTTTAATCAGAATGGTTTTCTTTTTTGTTTCCTTCCCCATCAGAATGTCTCTGTATTAGAAAACCATCACTGGAGATCTACAGTCGGCATGCTTCGAGAATCCAGGCTGCTTGCACACTTGCCAAAAGAAGATAGGTAAGCTCTGCCATCTGGGGAAAGGACTTCTACAGTGTATCTGCCAAAGTGGGTTTCCTGAACATGTTGAAGTGGACCCCGTAATAAGGCTTTGACAAGCAGGGAGGCATGGAAGTGACAGAATGGATCCACATATGCTTTCGGCAATAGTTATCCAGGGTGGAGGGAATCGAATCATAGCTTCAAGGCCACCATACACTCTATGTCCAAGCCAAACTATCCATCCACCATTGCTGTTTTGCTCTCCGTTTTGCAAATGGCAAAGTGGGGATCCGATGGATTGCAGGACTTTTATGGCCACGGCTCCCCTTGATAGAAGGGGCCATCAGGGATCTCACTGCCTCCAGGGAGGAATCTTCACACTCCTATCCAGCCATCCTACCCTAACCCCCAAATATCCTCCTTTTTCCAGATCCTAATGCAGGGGACCCATTTACCAACAATGGACATATCCCCCCCATCATCACCACCAGGGACGATAGAGATAGGGCAAGGAGAGAGGCAGGCATATTAGGGCGTTTATACATGACCCCTAAACTCCGGGGCAAATGGCTCCCAGCTCCGGAGCTTAAAAATGTTTCCCCACCAGCTCCGGAGTTTACAGGAAATTAAGTGCGACCATGCCCACTTTAGCACGTCCCAGCGCACCTTTCAAGTACCTGCTCTCTGGAGGTGAAAATTCTTTGATGCGGTGTAATGAAAGTGAGTGTGGGGCTCTCCTCGCTTCTGTTTGTTGTTTTTTGGCTCCCGCCCCTTTAAGAGCTACTTAAGAGACTGGAATGTTGCCGCGGCAAGAGCGAGAGGCAGAACGGAGGTGAGCCACGTCTCTTTTCTTCCTGTTTTTTCTCCCTCCCTCACGCAGCCAGCAGCCAGGAGTGCGGAGGGGGTGGGAACGCAGGAACAGCGACAAACCCTTAAGATCTCTGGTCCGAATTTAAGTGGCCAGCGGATCTTAGGGGTGGTGTGAAAAGGCTCTTAGAGCTATGAACAGCTCCTCTACATCCTATTGTCAGCATGATCACTTGGCAAGCTGGTTGGGGGATTCTGGGAAATGGTGAGGGGTAAATGAAGCTGACCTGGGGCTCATTCCTACGTCCAGGGAAACTCTGGGAGGATCCATGGTGAGGACACATTGTATCAAAACTAGTTCTGCAACATAATGAATGGAACAGGAGTGCTAAGTAAGGGGAATCTCTATTCCAGTATTTTGGGACACCTCAAGGTGGGAGGATGAGTTGCCCCCATCAATAGTCCCTTGCTTAATCCCAATGCACATCTCTTTTCAAATTACAGGCAAGACATTGAACAACAGTTGGGCTCCCTGATCTTGGCAACAGACATCAATAGGCAAAATGAGTTTCTGACCCGGTTGAAAACTCATCTCCGGAATCAGGATTTGAACTTAGAGGATGCTCCAGACAGGCATTTTATGCTTCAGGTAAAACATAATCCTCCCCAACCCCCTGTTGTTCATTGAAATAGTAACTATTTTTTCCTGTGCATCTCTCTTGTTGTGACTAAATGCTTCAGAGATTTTTAAAATCATGGATTATTTTTAACTGATACTTGGCTGTGCTATGCAAGGAAGCAAGTAGCCAAAATGGCTTTGCAATGGGTGGATGGCTAAATGGATATTTAGATGAAAAGTTAGCTATACAGATTGGGAGTGGGGAGAGTGAGTGAGAGTGAATGAGTGAGAGAGAGAGAGAGATGTTGAACTTGAATTGAGTTTTCCTCCCATTCAGAACACTACTTCTGTTTTTTAAAAAATACTCATCATGAAGTTGCAAGAAGCACTATAGAGAAAAATGGTTATAGAAAATTCCTGAATCTGTGAGCCAGGATGATACTGGTAACACCCAGCTGCCGAACAGTTCAGACAGTCCTCTACTTTATGCCCTTCTATGAAGTCACAATAGTTACCGCTGTGTGAAGAAATGAAATATAAAAATCTTCAAAATACAGTAATCCCTTGGATAACGAATGCCCCTCATAACGACACAATTTCCAGGTATAGGTCTGCCTCGGATAACGAATTTTCCCTATGGGCTGCCTTGGATAACAAATCACAATTTCTAGGTGTAGGTCTGCCTCAGATAAAGAATTTTCCTATGGGCTGCCTCGGATAACAAATTTTCCCTATGGGCTGCTTCAGATAATGAATTTCCAGCATGCATAGGTAAAAAAGAGTTATCCTGGGCTGCATCACATCTGTACATTTATTATAAGGAGTTTTGAGCAAAAAAAAAACAGGTTTCTGTGTCCTTTTCCTTGGCTCCAGAACAGATTGATTGGGTTCCCATTCATTCCTATGGGAAACTGTGTTTCGGATAACAAATTTTTTCAGATAACAAATTGCCTTGGAGAACAAATTAAATTGGTTATCTGAGGTACCACTGTACAATAAATAGTCTGGGGGAGTGGATGAAATCTGAAGCTAGTTTTGGCCACACATAGCTGAGATTCACCATCTGAGTCATAAACATAAAAAGTAAAGTTTGATTTGGATACAGACATCTGAATCATATTTTCTATTGACAGAGCGAGTTCTGCTTTTGGACTCTTTTCCCACAGTGTTTTCTTCACCTCCGATTCTTCTCCTCTATCCAGTTGCCTACTACTTTTAACTCCTCTCTGGGTCTCATCCGTTCATGTTTGCGTTCATCATTTGCTTTCTGGAGGAATTCTGTGCAAAGCAAAGAAACCTGAGAATTTTTCAGAGCCAAGGAAGCAGGAACTAAGCTCAGTGGGAATCAGAGGTCCTGCTGATGAGAAAGTTACTGTTCTCATGTAACATTTCATCATATGGGTTTCTGTAGCGCTGAGTCTAGTT
The DNA here is from genome assembly GCA_029282475.1 of Phrynocephalus forsythii. Classification (NCBI taxonomy): domain Eukaryota; kingdom Metazoa; phylum Chordata; class Lepidosauria; order Squamata; family Agamidae; genus Phrynocephalus; species Phrynocephalus forsythii. The sequence continues at coordinate 61,627,413 of JAPFRF010000002.1, forward strand.
CTAGTTGTTTTCTAAATACAGTACTACTGCGCTGATGCCTTCAAGTGCAGTCTGACTACAGGTATCATTGGAACATCTTTAACTTTTCATTGGGTTTTTCCAGCATAGTATTTCCCAAGCCTTTTTCTCCCTCCTACTAAGCAAAATACCAATAAAACACATTGAAATGAAATTAGGATATGGATCATATAAAATCTGTTTGAAGAAGAGGTTTTATAATGGCTGTCTGGCTTCAGTTAAATGACCTACAATATAGGATTAGTAAACAGGGACCTTTCAATTTCTCTAGAGGACGGCTTAAAATCAACACTGATAAAGAACTGCTGACTAGCTCAGTGGCTTAAGTCTCTGGCTGTGGAGCTAGAGGTTGAGAGTTTAGTTCCCCACTATGCCTCTTTGAGAGGAACTAGACTCCATACAACCCCTTTCAGCTCTGCTGTTCGAAGGTTCTTCTTCTTATTAAAGAGCATAGAATCACAGAGTTGGAAGAGACCTCAAGGGCCATCTAGTCCAACCCCCCTGCCATGCAGGAACCCCCATCACAGGACTCCTGACAAATGGCCATCCAGCCTCTGCTTAAAAACCTCCAAAGAAGGAGACTCCACCACCCTCCATGGCAACAAATTCCACTGCCAGACATCTCTAACCATCATGAAATCCTAATGTTCAAATGGAATCTCTTTTTCTGTAGTTTGAAACCATTGCCCCGTGTCCTAGTCTCTGAAGCCATGGAAAACAAGCCGGTCCCGTCTTCAATGTGACATCCTTTCAAATATTTAAACATAGCTACCATATCCCCTTTCAATCTTCTTTTTGTAAGGCTAAACATTCCCAGCTCCCTAAGCTGCTCCTCGTAAGACATTTCCTCCAGACCCTCAATCATCCCAGTCTGTGGGAATAACTCCCGTGGGAAGCCCCAATCTGTGAGGCTTGGAAAGTTGCTTGCCAAATGTAGGAATTAAACCCAGGGAAGCCTTAACGTTTAAGGCTTGAGAGTAGATGTGGGAACCCAGCAGGAAAGCTTAACCAGCAAGGCCCCCCCCCCCATGGGTTCGAAAAATAAAGACTCCGACAAGTGTTCTTCTTGGTGCAAAATGGAGCAGCTTCTTCTTCTTTATTCTTGATTCCCCCCTTGCCGCATCCCAGCAAGGCTGTTTTATTGAAAACCACAGCACTACAATACCCATCATCACCTTGCAGCAGGTTCTTAGCCAATCAAAATCTTACACGATTGCTCAATGCCCAAATAAGGGTATTTCTTTGTCTAAAACTTAGCAATTCTGAGCATGCCCAGGGATGCATAATCACATAACAAGCTTCTGCGCATGTGTAGAATCCTAGCCTGGCAACTTGATCAGACCATGTAACTTCAGCCAATCACAAAGTGTTTTTCCACCTAAATGTGCAACATATTGTTTTGAGCATATCTAACCTTGACCTGATTAGTACAATAAGCATGTGTTTAAACTTTCCTTGCCTGCTACGTGATTTGCTGTTAATGGCGATGCCACAGAGGCATGCTGGGAAAGATTCTCCACACCAGTCACCCTCCTCTGGACCCATTCAAGATTCTCAACATCCTTTTTAAATTGAGGTGTACAGAACTGGACACAGTACTCCAGATGGGGTCTGACCAGAGCAGAATAGAGTGGTACTATCACTTCCCTTGATCTAGACACTATGCTTCTGTTGATGCAACCAAGAATCACATTGGCTTTCCTAGCTGCCGCATCACATTGCTGACTCGTGTTCAATTTGTGGTCCACCAAGACTCCCAGATCCCTTTCACAGGCCCTCGTCTTTTGTACATTTTTCTTTTCATTATAAAAGCTTGTGAAGGTGATCAGATAGGCCTGTAGCTTACTGTTTTGGTCACTTTTGTCATGGTTTTTATTTGCTGTGTCTTCCAGGGACCACGTGTGTTTTCAGTAAGTGTGATCCATTCTGCCCCTTACACAATTGTCCCACTCAATCCTGGCACACCACTAGAGGTGCAGTTGACTTAGTGTGATTGCGAGTGCTCCCGAGTTTCCCATTCTGAAGTCTGTGGGGTTGCTAAATATGCTCCGAAATCATGCCGTGGTCAATGTGCTTTTTGGTGACAACTCTGACATACATGGTTGTGACCCTAAGAATAAAAGGAATAGACGGATAATGAAAAATAGGTCTGTAAAGGTAATAGAAAATTGCTACAAAGTTCCATGGAGATGGTACTTAACGCCTGTGAAAATGTATTTATTAGTCAAATAATGCTGTAGACATAAATCTCTTTCTCAACAGGAGTGGGGGACTTAGGCGCTATCTGCCTCCCATTTATCATGCTGCCCTTTCATCAGTACTCAGACAAATCAGAAGCACTTCACACCTCCACCAGGAAGGCCACTGCTAGCAACCATGCTTGATGGGACTTGGGGAGGGTTGCATAGGTGAGACTTTCACACACACCAGGCCATTGTCCACCTAACAAATCTATTCAGACCAGGGTGGGGTGAAGCCAAGGCGAACTGTAAATTGGAAGCCTCATACCTGCTTTTCTCAGACTGAAGAAGCTACTTGGATGATTAGCAAAACATTTCAGTCTCGCAAGAAGAAGAAGCCCAGCTGCCGTGACTCAACTCCCAGATAAGTGCTGTTCTTGGGGGGGGGGAGGAAAAAGGAGTGGTCATTAATTTTCAATGACATAACTGATATACTGCATAAGGATGCACAATTGTCTTCAGTTGTATCTGTGGTGAATATGGTTAGCAATAATAATCCGTTCAAATTAAAAAGAAAAGTTTATTGCTTTTATGGCAACTGTGGCAACTATGATATATTAGATGTATTTTGTTTATTATAATATGATTTAAAAATTATAAAAAGCAAAATGTCTTGAAACAGCCCTGAGATCAATAAAAGTGCCACAGGATAACTATCATAGAGTAGTTCATGTGAGCAAATGTGGCCTTTGCTTGATAATGCTAATCATGTGGTATCAAGTCAGTTCCAACTTATGATAACCCTTTCACGACTTTCCAGGTACAGAGCATCCAGAAAGTGGTTCTGGGATAGCTTGCCCCAAATTACACACCCTGGGCCTTACGAAGCACCACAGGGATTCACACTCCTCCTGCTCTCTGGCTCAAGTGGGGCCACAAATTAATCTCGTTTCAGTGTATCATTGTTGCTGTCATTAAGCATCCCAACTGACCACCACACAAAAACCCACCAGATGCCCACACAAAGGGAAAAAATGATCTTTTATTAAAATGATCTATAGGATCATCCCAAAAGCAGCTAGCAAGAGATGGAAATGAAATGTATTTGATTTGCATTTATCTTGGCAAATATCCATTTGTTGCATCACCTGAGATTGACAATGGAAGAAAGGTCATTATGACTGAAAAAACCATACATTCCAGAATATGCTAGCTAAGGGAAGAAAAAAGGCACACAGAACCATCTGTACAGTTGTGCACAGCTTCATGTGCATATTTGATAATACACACAAATGCACTCTAACCAGTGAGGGAGAAATGTGTAACCAAAAAAGAGGGGTGGGTGAGTGGGAAGAGCTACATATGTGAATTTCCAAAAATGCAACTGCGACAGGACGAGACTAACTGGAATTCTGAGAAACTTGGTGAAAATAGGCCTCTCAGATTTTCATATCCTGACTGTGAACCTTACTTTTAGTACCTTACAATGGGACAAACCACTTCCCTAATTGTATTAGATGGTGCCAACTAATCCCTGAATGCCTCAAGTACTGCTATATTCTAGCTACTGACAAGCACTCACTAGTCTAGCAACTCTTTCGCTGCCTGATTATTTCTTAGGAGGCAGTAACAAGACCTAATTTAATTTTGGCTCACAAGGACTAGAATTGTTTTTTCTACTCATAATGGAGTAGTTAATGGGATCTTCAGATAGCATTTCCACAAACCATCACTAGCTTCCGCTGGCTGATTAAGAAAAGAAATGACACTAGAAGGTGCCTCTTGCCTGCAGTGCAGACTTTTTGGTTCAAAATACCTATTAGCTGGGGAGGAAAGGTAATCATTTCATTTAATCTGGAAAGCCCACTTACAGACTCCTTCACATATTTGCTAGTGTATGAAGGGGGATAAAATGAATGGATGAGGCAAAGTCGATGTTTCAGAAGAATAATTACAGAGTCTTTCACCCTCTATGCCTAATATTCATCTTTGAACAATACCGTTATCTGCTCATGACACAGCTTCATTTGCATGAGAAGTCATATAGAACAATGGAACCAATATAAGTGGTACAGATTCAGAGATAGCCTGCATAGTTAATCAAGATGTACAAAATTATGCAGGGCATGAGTAAAGTGGATAGAGGGACGCTCTTCTCCCTCTCATAAAATATCAGAACTAGGGGACATCCCTAGTTGAGGGTTGGGAGAGGGAGGATAGACAAAAGAAAATACTTCTTTACCCAGTGTGTTGCTACTCTATGGAACTCCTTGCCAGAAGATGTGGTGATGGCATCTGGTCTGGATTGGACAGATTGCTGGAGGAAAAGTCCATCACAGGTTACAAACCATGATGAGGATGTGTAATCTCCAGGCTTAAAAACAGGGTACTTCAAAGACCAGATGCAGGGGAGCGGTATCAGGAGACAAATATCTAGTCTTGTGCGCTCCGAGAAGCATCTGGTGGGTCCAGTGTGAAATACAGGAAGCTGGACTAGATGGGCCTTGGCTGTTAAGAATAGTAGCCCTAATATTAGGCAGAGTGAGGTGGCTGTTTTCTGTGGAAGTCCTGGGAGAGAGTGAAAGGAAGCATTCTGAGGAAAGAACTTTATGTGCAGTAGTACCTAGTTATCTTGTGCACCTGGTGTAGCTTGCTGCCTGAAGTGATAGCCACTGTTGAAGTAAGAATCACAGAGAGAACTCCTAGTTCCCTGAGCTCCTTGCTTTCTGAAGATGATGGCCATAGAGTCTGGTGAAACATCAGGAAGAAAATCTTCCAGAACACGGCCAAACAGCCCCCAAAAAACCACAACAGCTATCAGATCCTGGCTGTAATTCAAGAATAATTAATTCAAGAATACATTAAGAATCAATTGTCACTCTCCGCACCTTCTGTAGTGGAAGTGGGCAAGCATTTTGCTTTCATTTTGGGGCGGGGGGGGAATGAAGTCTTGGTTCATCCCTATGAAGCGGCAATATTTATGGGAAGGAAAAGTGAATAGAAGTATAAAAGTTTTTTTCAGCCACTGACATGAAAGAAATTCATAAAAGAAGTCCAATTTACAATTATCTTGGTCTTTTGCTATTCCTAAAACAGATTAGCATGGCTGTTGTAATCTGATTTGTGTTGTCACTCAGTGGTCAGTTGAGTGACAACCAAAGGGAAGCCCAAGTACAGCTCAGTGGCTGAAAGCATCTGGTTTCCTTGGCAGAGGCTGGACCTGATTCTCCATAGGGTTTCTTCCCTGCCCTACAGTCCTAAAACGATGATGGTAGTGGTGCTGGTGATTGCTCTAAGGATTTCCTGGTATTTCATTGACAATTTACTGGGTTTAAGTTGGGATAAGAGGCAGTAAATTGGAAAGCGGTGAATAGAGGATGCTGGGCATATATGTTCCACTTCATTTGATCAGTTGGTTTGCCTTATGACCTAAATCTTTGTGTTTTCTGTAACGCTCTGGGACACTTACGGAAAACAACACCCTGGAACTTACCTTTGATATAGCACTGGTCAGAAACTGTTTACTCGATGATGTCTGCAATTAAACCAAAGTAACGGAAATCTCATTTTGTAAATTATTTGAGCTGTTGTTTGGCAACGATTCTTCTGTTAATGCAAACAGACTGCCGGATAAGCAAAGTCTCAATCTGTTTTCCTATACTTGCAACAATTTCAACTTGATTATCAATACTTATAAGATGGTGGTGATGTACTAACCTGTGCTGGGTGGAACAAATTCTGAAATATACAACATCCCCCTGCCCAAAAAAACACCCCACTTTCTGTAGATTTTTGGAAGCACAGTCTCCTGTTGCATTTTCATTAGTGGTGAATTGACTTTATCACTCTCTAAGGCCAACATTGCCTACAGACAATGCCAGTCTTCTGCATGGAATCAATGTGGAATCCATCTTTCCATTAAGCTAAATATGTACAAAGCTGTTTGTTCTATCCTCTCTACTTTATGGAATGTAAACTTGGACTATCTCTCAATCCAGTGCAAGAAAGCTTTGCTACTTTCATCTGGCCTGTCCCTTAGGAGAATTTTCAACAACCAATGGCAAGAAGAAGTCCTTGAAACATTAAGTCCTGGAGCAAATATGCTAACAAACTGGAGCAAGTTCAGAGAAGGGCAATAAAGATGATCAGAGGACTGGAAACAAAGCTCGAGGAGGAAACACTGAAAGAACTGGGCGTGTTCATCCTTGAGAAAAGAAGACTAAGAAAAGATATGATAGGACTTTTTAAATACTTGCCACAGGGGTTAGGGTTAGGGTTCTCAATCTTTGTTCTTGATCATTCCAGAGTGCAGGACAATGGGCTCAAGCTACAGGAAATCAGATTTTGGCTGAATATCCAGAAAAAAGTCTTAACTTAGAGCAATGTGGCAATGGATGCTCCAACACCAGAGGCTTTGAAGAGAAAATTCTACAACCATCTGTCAGATCTGCTTTGATTTGTCCTCTTCTAACTCAAGTCTTCTATGATTCTGTGTTATAGATGACCAGCATTTTGTACAGCTTGGAAACAATGGAAACTTCATGAAACAAAGGTAGCACCATGTCATCAGGGTATTGGATGATCGTCTCCCAAAACTTGTCTTTTACTGAGAACTTGCTCAATTTTGTGGTGTACAAAAGACACAATCTGAAGATCCACTGAAGACCATTTTGAAGGAATTTCATATTGGCCATGTCATTTCCAAAGCTTTCATTCAACACTGGAAAGTGTGGTGAAAAGCTGTAAGAGAAGGGGTTGAAACATTTGTAATTAGAAGAGCCAAGGGTGCCCAAAGGAAGGAAGAAATGAGAAAGCAAGGATGTAGTGGCCCCAATGAGTCCAAAACCAGCCACTGTTTTTGCATCTTCTGGACTTGTATCGGACTTGTTAGCTACCTGCACATCCATCACTGTGCTACAGTTCAACCTTAAACTACAAACAACCTTGTCTCTTTTTTCCATAAATGATCATTCTGATGCCAATTGCCTTCTTTGAAAATCAAGCATGAACCATGTATAATAATTCATTTGGTTTTATAGGCTGGTTCAGGGGCATAAAACACAGCAGCAAATTGCTGTTAATCAATAAGTCACCACTGGTGGTGTTCACCACTTGCCAAGTCACATGACCTGGTTGTGAGGAAAAATTACATGGTCTGTCCAAGTGAAACTGGTATTATGGCCCAGGAATAGAGAAAGATTTCAAACAGGATGGAAGACAACAAGACTAGAGAATCCCGTGGTTCAATGGGCCAAGCACCTTTGTTGTGGGACTCGGTGTTATGGGAAGGGTTTCACACTTCACCAGTAGAGTATGTCAGTGATAGGGTTAAAGAAGAAATACTGGAACTGTTTGAGTTTAAAAGTTCTATGCTTATTGGAACTAAAACTAAAGAAGTGTCGCCTGTACAGAATGATGTACAAGTTTTAAATAGCAGTTAAAATACGGAATATTATAATAAAAGTTTGCTTCAAGTTTTGCATAATAGTGTCGAGAATCATCATTTCGGATCAGAACCGGTAATGCCCTTGCTCAAACCCTTATACTGGTGCATAATGAAGAATACAGCAGCAACTTATTAGCCAGCACCAATCCACCAAACTCCAGAATTCTATATATTGACCTTTGTAAATTAGATGCTAGTATTACAAGCTTACAAATAGCTTATGTCTTTTAAAAATATTAGAATTAAATCTGAGATTATCTATCTATCTATCTATCTATCTATCTCTTTACATTCCACAACCTATATTTTTTAGACTGTAGAGATTATACAACTCAAGGGGTTCAAGGCTTGGAGTCTTTCAACCATTTGCTAAACTTTGTACACTTTTTATAATTTAAGATTGCAGTGGAACCTGAAACTTTGATTAGCGTCCTTGACAAATATGATACTTTACATGAAGTATTTGGTGTGCTTCTGCTTATTTTCAGTTAAGCACATGACACCTCAATTTAATAAGAGGAAATAATCAGCTTTGATTGTGTATGGCAACTGGACTTCTTTTCCTTGAGAGATTGGACTCATCTGAATGACTGAGAATCTTCACAGATTTTGATTGTGTAGCACTAAAGAAAAATGTGCAAGATGATTATAAGTAATATAAAGCTGCTGGTCCTACAGAGCAACCTGCCTATATTCACACCCACCCACAAACACACCTGAAAGTTATAAAAATATTTTATCTAAGAAAAGCAGTAGATCATTTTTAATTGAAAATTGTTGCAGTAGACATTTCTTAATCTGCTATAAAGAAGATGGCATTAAGTAATACGCTTAATACAAGAAATCCTTTGAGCAAAGGAAGGATTCCTGCATGGAGAAGAGGGTTAGACTTAATGGCCTTTAGGCTCCTTCCAACTTCACTATTCTATGATTCTATAGAGAAGGAAGGAAGGAAGGAAGGAAGGAAGGAAGGAAGGAAGGAAGGAAGGAAGGAAGGAAGGAAGGAAGGAACTCTACCAAAAATAACCTAAATTAAATGGGGGTGTTTCTGGTCAGAAACATGCAGGCATATTGTAACACATGTGTAAGAACAATGAGCTGTGGTTCTGGAAGTTGAGTCAAGGCAACTGGACTTCTTTTCCTGAGAGATTGAAACGTTTCGCTGCTCATCCAAACAGCTTTGTCATTCTGAGGAAAGCTAGTTGCGAGTCCTCCATTTTATAGTTCACTTTGACCTCATGTCACCCTGGTCTGACATAGGCTCATAAGATGAACAATGGCCTGAATAAGCTCGTTAGGAGGACAATAGTCTCAATAGGCTTTTAGGTGGACAATGGCCTAAGATGCTGAAACCCATAAAATATGGGTTGTTAGCTGTGTCCTTGGTGGTGGAGGCGTGAAGTGTTTTTTATTTGTCTGGGGATTGTTGAAATCAGTGCCTGATAAGTAGCAGATAGACTGTGCCTGAGCCCCCCACCTCTGCTGAGAGAGGGGTTTTCTATACTCACATGAATGGCTTCCCTGACCCCTCTCTCAATCCACCTATCTTCTCTGTCTACTATGTCTACATCCTCATCTTTGATTGAGTGCCCTTTGTCCTTCAAGTGGAGGTGTACTGCTGATTCTGGTCCTGAGCTGTCGCCCCTCTTATGTTAGAACATCTTTCTGTTTAATGGCTGTTTAGTTTCTCCAGTGTAGACATCTGCACACTCCTCGCTGCACTGGACCACATATACTATATTGCTTCTTTTGTGTTTTGTTGTTGGGTCCTTTTGGTGGGCGAGTCTCTGCCTTAGTGAGTTTGTAGGTTTGAAGTAAACAGGGATGTGATGTTTGCCAAAAATCCTTTTAAGCTTTTCAGACACTCCAGCCATGTAGGGAATGACCAGGTTCTTCTGTCGGTTCTGGATCTCAGGCTCATTCCTTGTTTTTCTGGGTCTGCACACTGCTTTGTTGAAGGCCCACTTTGGATATCCACAGGCCTTAAGTCTTCAGGTGCCTGTCCTCCTTCTTGGGTCTGTGGAGGTGGGGATGCTCTCTGCTCTGTGGCTTAGGGTCCTGATGACTCCTAATTTGTGTTGTAATGGATGGTAGGAGTCAAACTCAAACAAATGAGCTGTGGAGAAAACAGAGAGACCATTTAAAATTGCTAGAGATAAAACAATGTTTGCAGAGAGAAAGAGAGAAAAAGTTTGCCATGATTTAGAGAGCAAAAAGGCAGCCTATCACTAAGTAGTAGAAAGAAAATTATGAGATGCATCATTTAGCTAATAATTTAGCAAGCACTCTGGTTCCTGCAGCACCCAGCAGACAAGTTATGTAAAAGGCTTATGCAATAACTTGTATCTAAAGGTTGTGTTTGACACTTGCACACAAGTGACCACAGGATTTCCTCAGGGATTACATACTTTATGCTGATGGAGTGACCTGCTGTCTCCTTTGAAAGTTGATATTGCTGTTCTTCGTGTTATTGAACTGATATTCTTAGTCCAATATCAAAATGTGCAAAGCAGATAAGCCTTGAAAAACCTGTAGAGCAGAGTCTACTTTGTCACCTTATCCCCAGCCTGTTTTTCTTCGTTTTCAGATTGCACTGAAGTGTGCAGATATCTGCAATCCTTGCCGGCTCTGGGAGACGAGCAAACAGTGGAGTGAGCGAGTCTGTGAGGAATTCTATAGACAAGGTCAGTAGCCTGGTATCTTCTTCAACCTTCCACTCTTAGCCAATGAATCAGGATTGCTTTCAACCACAGTGACAGTTACTCGCCTATCAACCTGGCAGCTCTCATGGTTCACTTGAAGTCACTCACAAAAAATATGCTGACAGAAAGGTTTTATTTCATTAGATAAGTGGCTGGAGATTGAAGGGCAAAAGGCTTGTTAATACAACAATACCTATCTCATCAGCTTGATTAACCTTGCACATCACTGAGAATGAAACATCTACTTTCTAAAAAAATAGACAGTCGACTGTCTCTGGTTTTATGGTATAGAACATGCATGGGGATAGTTTGTTGGGCCAGGGGTCTAGAGACCCACCACAGACTGCACATGCACGTACGCATGCGCACGCACACGCACACACACGCGCAAACATACACACACATAAATGCAAAGCAAATAAAACTAAAACAATGAAGTTTCTGATACCTGCTTCCCTCTGGTATGTTGGGTCAAGTGCAGAACTGCTTCTTCTGAAAGGATTAGGAGTAGAAAATGCACTCTTGCTGAGGTTTCTGGGAGTGGTAGTCCCAGGTCAAGGTTGGGAACCATCGGTCTACCAACAAAAAGAGATGGGTAGGTGTATAAAATGATGGACTTTGGTACAGAAAATTGGCTCCTGGACAACCAGAATGTGCCTTTGCCCAATTCTACATCAAAACCTAATGTATTTTCTAATGCCTGAATTTTTAATAAATTGGTTCACATACATGAGTATAGATCTATCTATATTTATATTAGTATCTATATGCATCTGTATATGGAAGGGAAGGTTGGGTGGGAGGGCTCAAAAACTCCTAAAAACCACATTTACAGGACTCTGGAAAGTTTGGTTTTTAAAAACAATGGTGTTGAGGTGTGGCTATCAATATAACCATGCTAATGTTAGGAGGACAATGTAACACCTGAGAACAAGATGGTCTCACTTCACTCAGAAACATCTCCATTTCTGGCAAGCCTCTGCTTGGTTTGGTGGAACATCACCTCAAGGATTAAGCCTGTGTTACCAGAAAGCTTCATATGACTGGGATGCATATACAGTATAAGGCACACAAAGGGGATGCCAGTAGAAATAGCGTATGCCTTATCCATGGAACCTCATGAATAATGGTTCAAAATATCGCTTCAAAAACAGGCAATACAAAATGACTTCTCATTACGTTACTGCTGTATTTATCACAGACGTCTGTTGCCACAATGTAAAAGAACAGCAACAAACTATTAAAATGAGCAGCTAATCACAGTTTAAGACAGCAGCATAGCAGCAGAATAACAAACTGGAATTAAGTAATGGATGTGAGCAGAACATTGTACACAATGGGAGAAATGTCTTAACCATGTTTGGTTTGGTAATGCAGTAGATACTGATAGTTTGTCTAGCTCAGTTGTTTCAGTATCTGGCCGTGGAACCAGAAGATATGATTTTTATTCCTTTCTGTGCCTTCTTGACAGCAGCTCTGCAGTTTTATGACTATTATAATATTCTTCTTATTAGGTGAAGAGTACTTTCCTTTTCTTTAAATTTACATGTGCCTAACCTATTGTATCAAAACACTTTTCTAATTTCCTGTTAAATTATTTAATTTTTGTCCTGTGTATTGCAAGATATGTATTTTTAAAAAAATTGCATGCCTTTAATTTTTTTTCCCTCCTTCTTTCTGGTAGGGGACCTGGAACAGAAATTTGACTTGGAAATAAGCCCTCTTTGTAATCAGCAGAAAGACACTATACCTAGTATACAAATTGGTAAGTACATACATCTTGCACCATTACCCTCCTCTGTTTTTCCACCAGGAAAATGAGTGTTAAAAGGATATAAAGACTGGTTAAGCTTTAAGTTCTGCTTTCACTTCAATTATTTATGATACATGAAATTTAGAATGGGATGCTTGTATCAAATGCTGCTGGAAATGAAGCCTCAAGGTGAGATCATGGATTAAATAAATGCATATTTATGCCCGTTATACTTCTTGGCAGACAAATCTTTCAGTCTGCCTATCTGAGACAACAAGCATGCAAACAAAGCTGCCAAGCCACCAACAGCAAAACAAAGGGAAGCTAATTTGTGAGCTAATTTTGGATTGTGACAAGTTCATGTTAGAAGGAAGGAAGGAAGGAAGGAAGGAAGGAAGGAAGGAAGGAAGGAAGGAAGGAAGGAAGGAAGGAAGGAAGGAATAAGCCTAGAGCAGTGATGGCGAACCTTTTAGAGACTGAGTGCCCAAACTGTGATTCAAAACCCATTAATTTTTTGCAAAGTGCCAATACAGCAATTTAACCTGAACACAGGTGGCTATGAAGGGGCAATGTCGGGTGCCCCCAGAAAGGCCTCAGAGTGCCACCTTTGGCACCTGTGCCATAGGTTTGCCAATACTGGCCTAGAGCCTTGTTATTGCATTTTGCCGAAATGACAGCTTTATTTATTTTTTAACGAGGGCTGTGGTTTGGCTTAGCCAGTCGGTGTCTCCAAATGAATAAGTTAGCCAGTGATATGACCAGCCTTGTGTTTCCCTTCAGGCTTCATGACGTACATTGTGGAACCCCTCTTTGAAGAATGGGCCAACTTTACTGGGCACACCCCCTTATCTGAAAACATGCTTAACCATCTGAGGAGGAACAAGACCAAGTGGAGGAGTTTGATTCATAAACAGCACAGCAGCAGCAGCAGCGGCAGGAGGAGCAGTGACCACTCGGTAACCAAGAGGGAAAATGAAGAACAAACTTTAAGTGAAGGTGAAGCCCTGTAGCAGCGGCCGCTCAGCAGCTCGATCCTGCCCCTGCCCCTGCCCTGGGACCTTTCCCTACCATGAACAAAATGGTTATGACGGCCTACTGTTAACCGTGCAGGGAGAAAAGCAAGGAGGAGGCTCACGCTGCAGGCTTCCTCAGTGGAACATGCATTCTGAACCTCTGGCAAATCTCACTTCCTCATCTTACTCTCTGAAGCCATGCACCCCTTCTCATGGCCAACTCTTTGAGTGAGAAGTTCCTTCCCGTCATGTTGAAGCTGGTCCACTGAACAAGCCCCCGCCATCAAGAGGATTTGAGAGCACAAGGCGAGAACGGTGCACTCTTGGTTATCTCTTTCTCTCTCTCTTGGCCCAGCTGGGACATGTTTCTGAACAAATGGCTTGGAACAACCTACACTCTTTAGTCCAGCAGCTGGGCTGTGCGTTAAAAACCACCTTCACCACCACCAGCACCATCAGAGAACTAGGGGGCACCTGGCCATACAAGAGAAAAAGTATCTCCTTTTAATCAAAGCCTTTTTTAAAAAAAATCTGCATTTGGTGCACTGGACAAGGAATCTAAAAACCTTGAAGTAAGGTTAGTCTGTGTATACAAAGCTTTTCTGTGATGGTGCCCATTGATCATTTGAATGCCACTTTCGATAAAAGACTGACCACCTTCTCAGTGGAAGAACAGTATTTCTTATCCAATCAAAAGGGAGGAGTTGTACAGTGTAAATGTGTCCAGATGTCTCCTTTGATGACTGTATCCGTGACCTGTTTATATTAGCACATGTACGTCTCCTGTATATATAAAGCGCTACTGATTCCCATATGAAAATACCAAAGTACTATGGGAAAGCTACCTGTATAAACAATGGCACTGTGAACAAAATACTGTTAGTTTTAGTATGGAAACATTTGTAAATATATTACAGACTATTAATACACATTTGTTTGCAGATAAAGGCCTTAACTCCCTAGCATCCTTAACTTTCTAATGGCTATCAAACGTCTTATCATTTCAATATGCCCCACCAAAGGGCAGATGTGAGCAGTATCTACCACAATGTGTGTGTGTGCTTTTTAAAAAGGCTTCATATACATCCTGTTATAGATTCATCATAGCTAATGAAGATGCAGTTCAGTCAGGCTGTTGCCATTTCCCGTTTAAAGCCATACGAGACACAAGATTTGACTTTACAGTGGATCCTCGTATAACAAATGGTTTGTATAACATAAAATCTGTACAACAACAACAAAATCCAATATAGAGGAAATTTGCTTAACAATTGCCTATGGGGCAAATCCGTAAATATAAAATGGTCGCGATTAGGGATTACTCCGTTTTCAATGCATTCCTGTGGGAAATTTGTATAAAGGAAAATTTGCTTAACATAATTTCATTTGGAACGAATTAATTCCTTTATATAAGGTACCACTGTATTTGGTTGCAGACTGCAACCCGATGAATGCTGAAGGCTGATCTTGACCTGGATCTCAAGGCATTTCATCTACATTACCAAGTGAGAGCTGTACCCTAGTTGCAGATGCCAGCAGACTTCACCAGAATCATTGTATCGACTGAAGCATATCAAATAATTCTTCTAGAATAGTCTCCCTAGTATTAGACAAGCCCTCTTCTAAATACATGCTCTTGGGCCCACTTATTGTGAAATGCACTTAATTTTGCCATAAAAAGGACATTTTCTGCACTACAGTCATCGGGGTTCTTTTGAAGCTCAGGGTCTTAATAATACAGAAGGTGCTATAAACAGGCAGCAATAAACAGCAAAACATTATTGAAGCTCCTTTTTTTTCAGGGAAAATTCCACAGTCATGTATTAAATTTCTATGCCAGTTTTTCGCTGGAGGTGGAGTTCAAGTAACTAAAATTAAATACAGCACAGAACACAAGCTCACAACTGAAACATCAAAGCAAATCAAATTAGAGATAAATCAGGGATTTCAAACCAATGTTTGAAATGAAGAAACAAGCATCAGTTAATAATTAAAACATCTTTCATTGAACTGATAAGTCATCTGGCATGCCGGAAACCTGAGAGCTGGTGTATTTGCAAGAAACATGTATACAGTCAAACGCCAGCAAGGTATCCTTGAACCTTGCCAGGACCATGTCAATGAAGATGAGTCCCATTAATGAACAGTTGTACACAGGTCTCTTCCAGGGGAGGTTCCCCTTGAAGATACATGGATCAAAATATGCACAACTGGGGAATATGATGATAGACCTTCATATATGACAAACAGTATGTAAAGAACAAAACAGCTAGACAGTTAAACCTAGTGCCTTGAGAATGGGACATTGTTAAGTCAAAGAAGCATACTTGTGAAAACTGAGAAGACACCAATGTCAAGGTTGTGACTGCAAGGCCCTTGTAAGCTGTAGAAGAACAGAAGAACAGATTAAGGTCCCATTAGGTGGCAGGGCCTGGCATTATGGAATACGGTTTCACGGGTTGCTAGAAAGAGAGGAAAAGAGGTGGCAGGAAAGCAGCTCAGAGGTCAAAGAGTGAAAGAGGGTGTTAAGCAATTTGTTGCAAGGCAGACCTTAATGTTCCCCTCCGCACACCACACCAATGAAATCCAGCTGAGCCATGGCAACTGGGCTTTTTATGAGATCAAAATGTTTCACTCGTCCTCCACGTAGCTTCATCAGTCTGA
Organism: Phrynocephalus forsythii; assembly: GCA_029282475.1. Classification (NCBI taxonomy): domain Eukaryota; kingdom Metazoa; phylum Chordata; class Lepidosauria; order Squamata; family Agamidae; genus Phrynocephalus; species Phrynocephalus forsythii. Next base: position 61,643,189 of record JAPFRF010000002.1, read on the forward strand.
ATTTTCACAGACACAACACAAAACAAGAAGGGGAAAGTAGGGAAAGCTGCCAATGTGTTGGAACTTTCCAAGGATAGATCAGACCTAGAGAGGTTGCTTTCTCTTGGTACTCGTTGAAGAGCTGAGTAGGATTATGCCTTTATTTGAAAATGAAGCAGGAGAGATCAGTTTTTCAGGACACCAACCAAAGCATGATGGTTAATCCTGAACAATTGTGGGAGACTGGCTAACTAGCTGGTCATATCTGAAATGTTTGCAAAAGGTGTGTGTGTGTGTGTGTGTGTGTGTGTGTGTGTGTGTGTGTGTGTGTGTGTGTGTGAGAGAGAGAGAGAGAGAGAGAGAGAGAGAGAGAGAGAGGAAATGAATTCCCAACATGACCAGCAGCTTATGCGTGCACACATACACATATTGCATACACACATTGCAGGGATGTAGTGCAAACCACGACAGTCTCCAAGACAAGCCTGTCTGAGCAGTAATATCTTACATCTTTTCCTGTTGGCGGCAAGATACCTGTATAGAAGGAACTTGTCCGGCTTTTATGTAAGTAAGTAGATCTCAACATGTGAACAGAACCGGTAGTGATTTTCGTTCCGCTAATGATTCCACTAGCAATCGTTTGGGGTTTCACTTGGCACATTTTATTGTAATACTCTAATGCACACATGTTTTGGATTATTGAAAGGAGGAAATAAAGCCCTTGCCCACTTTTGCATCCTAAACCAGCAGGCACACAACGTCCCGTGAAGGTATCGTTCATTCAGGAGTTTGCGATTTGTTTAGGAACTGCAAGAAAAAGCTTGGAATATGCATGCACTAAATTTTATAAAATTATTTATTTCACTATGAGGGGCACTTTGGTTCCAGAATGACTGCATTATGCATGGAATCCCTTCCCATATAAATATAAATTGAATGTACAAAAACCCAACTCTTACATAGCTTAGTAATGAGAGGTGGCTTGACATACTAGCTTCAAAAGTGTGAAAGCAAACCCGTACAAGTAATGTACTTGGCAGCCTTATCTTCCTTGCACACGAGACAGTAGAAATGGAGCCACCGATAGAAATCTTAATTGTGGATTGAATCTGATTAATGCAGCAAGTACCAGTTACTATAAATTTGTATATGCTGCCTGAATTGGAAACAACAAAAAGCAAACTCCCAGTTGAGATATGCATGCCCTGTGCCCAAATGAAGTGCATAGCCCATTCGGTGGCCCTTTAATGCTACTCTGACCTGATCCGTGGCTGGGTCTATGAAGGCATTTGTGTGTTTCCCTGAGACCCCATTCCTACGAAGAGGTAAACGCTAAGGACAAGAGAGGGTCATAGCTTGAAAGATGCTGGTAAGACAGAAGAGCCCCAGCAGCTGCCTACAGAAAGGCAGGGCATTTACTGTATACAGCGGTACCCTGTATAAAGGAATTAATTCGTTCCAAATGAAATTATGTTAAGCAAATTTTCCTTTATACAAATTCCCATAGGAATGCATTGAAAACGGAGCAATCCGATTCTTATGTTGTACGGATTCTCCCCATAGGCGATTATGTTAAGCAAATTTCCCCTATCTCCGGAATTTTTTATGTTGTACAGATTTTATGTTATACAAACTGTTTGTTATACAAGGGTCCACTGTATGCTCAAATATGTCTAGTTTTTCAGCCTGGATTTTGAGCTGAAAAGGGGGGGGGCTCGACTTATATTCGGGTCAATACTTTTAGCCACTGAGGCAAGTGCTTAGGGTGGTGGCTAAATGTCATTTTAAACATCGTGTGCTGCTTCTCCTGACCCCCCCCACACACACACATTGCGGGAGAGCAGCGTGCAATGTTTAAAATGACTTTTAGCTACTGAGGCAGGTGCTTGGGTCGGTGGCTAGAAGTCATTTTAGACATCGTGCGCCACTTCTCCTGACCTCCCTCTGCATCATGGGGGAGCGGCGTGCAATTTTTAAAATGACTTTTAGCTACCAAGGAAAGTGCTTGCCCTCGGTGGCTAAAAGTCATTTCAAACATCACACACAGCTCCCCCAGCAAACAAAGGAGGAGCTGCCAGGCCCTGCTGCATTTCCCACCCTAGACTTATACTCGAGTCAATAAGTTCCCCCAGGTTTTTTTGGGGGTCAAATTAGGGGCCTCGACTCAGATCAACTTATATTCAAGTATATACGGTATTCTTCAACAGCTCACAGAAGACAAATGGCTTCCTAGGGCAATAATGAGGAAGGAAATAAGGAAGAGACTTTAAAAAGGCACTGGCCACGTGTCTCTTCGATATCTTCTTAAATGGCAATGCAGAGAGATTGAACTTCTATACTGTCTGCCATTTCTCCCTTCCTGTCGCTTGGATCTGAAATTGGTGAGCCTCTCCTGCAAGACAAGATTTCAGCAAGGACTTTGTAAGCGGAAGGGCAAGGAAGGTGCATATTTCAGGTGAGAAGCAGATACTGCAGTGTCTCCTTTTGTTCTTTTGTTCTTTCCATTTCTCATCATGCCCCATGAATGCTGGATTTAATATGGGAGATCCACGGGAATGCCAGTCTGTCTTGGCAATGCCATTGGGCTTCTTCCTGTACCCCACGGTTGCCCCACAAAAGCAGTTTGCTTTGTGTTGACAACATTGCCCAAAGACAGTGGATGCGCTTATTCCCACTGCTGCACATGAATGCGCACTGGTTCTTATGACATGTAAAAGAATGGAATTTTGCTAGAAACTGGGTGACAATTTTCCTCCCCATGTTCATTATTACTTTAGAAGAAAAATCTTCTGAGTTATATCAAGCTGTTCTTCGGCAACGATGTAGCACAGTTAATTCATAGCAGTAGAAGTAGCACATGGGACTATGCAGTTGGTTTTGATAGCACTCAAATTTTCTCTTTAAAAATTATGAAATATCCAGTTATGAAATATCCAAACTTTCATTACATCAATAAGGCCTGTAGTAAATCTATAGGACCAATTTAGACTGAGAGTCAAGATTATCTGGATTGGGGGGGGGGGAGAAGTGAGGGGGGATGAGAATGTATTTCACTCTTCCCTCCCAGAGATGGATCCAATGTTAAGACAGAGTCATGGGGACACAATTTCCAGCTACTACCTTCATTTGTGTCTGTTTTTTGAAAGCATTGTCTAGAAGCAGGCCATTAGAAGGAAATGATCAACAAATGTCAAAAAGCCAGAACCTATATGAAACCTGGAGCAAAAACCACAGCCTACCCAAAGAGATCTAGGTCTCAAGCAGCTTCACCGTTGCAAGGAGAGTTTAATATAAATATCTGGAGTCTGAAGATATGGATTGTGATGAAAGAGCTTATACAGACTGTATGAAGCCTATTGATGGCAACTTCATAGGAATGAGAGCTCAAGATTTTCATTCAACGTATCATGAAGAGGGAAACAAGGAAGTAATAAGCTAGAATCGAAAAAAATTTCCTTCTTTTAGCTGGCTTAACTTGGTATCTCTGTGTCTTTCTGAAAAATTCAAGAGGAAGACATAAACACAAAAGAGAAGATGGCAGTGCTTAATGGCCTATTTAACATTGCTTTCATATAATTGTTCACTGATGATGTACATCGTTCATTCCAGGCATGTCTGGAAGTTGACTCATAGCAAAAGGACTTCTTTTCTTTTGAGATTGATATGTTTTGCTACTCATCCAAGCAGCTTCGTCACTCTGAGGAAGGTTAGTGGCAACACCTCCAATTTATAGTTCACTATCTGTGGACTAAGGCTTCCAAAAACTGTTGGCTGCAAAGTCGGCACTCGGCGGTTCGAATCCTGGGTGCCACGCAGCAGAGTGAGCTCCCGCTGATGACCCCAGCTCCTGCCAACCTAGCAGTTCAAAAGCATGTAAATGCAAGTAGATAGGTACCACCGTAAAAAGCGGGAAGATAAAACAGTGTTTCTTTGCAGTCATACCGGCCATGTGGCCATGGACTCACACAACACTTGTTCTTCGGCTTGAATACAAAGATGAGCACTGCCTCTAGAGCCGGACACTACTAGCATGCATGTGCAGGGGGCACCTTTACCTTTACACTATAAGTATAAATGGGAATCCTGACGACTAACTTTCCTAAGATTGATGGAGCTGCTTGGATAAGCAGTGAAACGTTTCAATCTCTCAAGAAAAGAAGTCCAGTTGCCATGACTCAACATCCAGATAAACTCATCCTGATGACATAGAATCTTCACAGGTATTCCAGGCATATACATGGATGGCCAAATCAAAATACTGCCCTTGATTTACTCAAGTGATACTCCCAGGTTAAAAGTCAGATGTAGTTGTTAGATGTCACCCTGCCTTCAGAGAAATGTGCTTCCACTGAGCTTAGTGAACTGCAACCTTTGAAGCAACAAACGAAAACTTACAGGGACAGTGAGCCTATAACTACCTTCAGGGTGTGTTGCATCATGATTATACCATTGCAAGCCATATAGCAAACACAGTATATTCCTACTCAATACGATCTCTATCCTTAACATGTCTTTATGGAGCACTCAAGAACAAACATGTACCAAAAGCGTTTTTATTGCCAAAAGATGGCAAAATAATGTGATGCACATTTGTTTTGATGCACAAATGTCAGCACAATATATGTTAGGTACACAAATATTGCAAGCAAGTGGGGAAAAGCTGTTGAAGGTGGAAATACAATGCATGACATATACATCCATACAGGCAAAATAATGTTTTTGTAGCATACGCAGCCAAATACTTTGGACAAGTCTAAAGGTCAAGCCATGGTTCTAATAAAATCAAAGTCCATTGAGTTCAATGGAATCAAGAGTCACCGGCTATGAATGCAAAGAAATAACACATATCATGCATCCTCCAGACATAGTTTTCTTTCTTTTAAGGAGTTTGCAGCTTACAGAAAATAAAAAAATCAAGATAACTATAGTCTGTGGAGGCCAACTGAGCAAGCTACAAGAAAGAAAGAAAAGTGTCAAGAGACTACAGAAAAGGGAGATGGGAAAGAAAGTGTTCGCGGGGGAGGGAAGGGTAATATTTCAGCAACCCGGTGGCATGTCCTTGCTTTCCAACTCATAGCGCTTTGCTGAAATGGAAGTCTGTCGCCATAGCGCTGTGGCCAAGGACAACGATGTGAGGACCTTTCAAAGAACGTTTAATCCTATAGTTTCTGCTCCTGGGTTCTCATGAGGGAACACCATCAAGTGTAAATTGTAATGGCAAATGCCTAGAGAAAGGGTTTGGGGCCTGTTTGCCTTGTCACAGTCCTGCTGGGTTGTGGAAAGAGCTTGTGTTGAGGGTGAGGCAAACAATCCCTTCCCAGCAATCTGAGCAAACATAACGTAACACGGGACAGAAAACGCATGTTTCTGAACTGGCTCATTAGCTAGCTGCCAGTGCCTTCAGTATAGCCACCACTGTTACTAAAGCCACATGTCCAGATGCTAGAGGAGAAGGTTAGGCCTGTTTTGTCAGAATCAGAGCTATTCAGATCCCCACCCCCACCCCATGCCCGGCTGTAACTCCAAGGTGTACTGTGGATGCCTCCATGTCTATCCAGGGCACTGGTAACTATTTTACTGGACAACACTATGGCCACCAATCCAGATCAGTTCCAAAACTTGCAGTTCTCCAAAGTGGTGGATTCCTTCCATCTTTGCAAAAAAGAGCATCAACTTTCTTCCAGTGACTTTATGTTTTGTTCAAGAACTGAACTGCATCTACAGCCCATTTCTCTGGAAACCCAGTTAACTCTCCTTACTGCAGTTACGTATACGGGAGACGTCCTTTAGTACATCTTGACTGAGTCATACATCAATGGAAGACCTCTTTTTCTCACTCCGATTCGAAGCCATCAACTACTAGGAGGCCTGGGCAGCATCAATGGAAAGAATCGGCTGTCCTGCCACTGAGCAACGGCTCAGAAACAGCTGAGTAGTTTTGGTCCCAAGAATCTCTTCAAATTCCAAGTGTTACAACATTTATTTCCCTTTCAGGGAAAACAAGAAGGAGCACAAGGATCATGCCTGGGTGACCATTTTCAAACTGTGCTATAACACTTGTAAGACTTCACACCTGGATTATAACATAGCTGCCTTGAGGAACCTATCATCTTCAAACTTCTTGGCTCTGTGGAACTACCTCTCAAAGGTCACGTCACTTTCACAGGAACAGACCTGCAAGGGCCGGAAGTATGGAACGTATTATTTATATTTTATTTATATTTTATTTTATGCTTATTAACCGCCCGATTTTCCCTCGGGAACTCTAGGCGGTGTACAATAGACTGCAGCAACAACTTGCCCAAACAAACCCCCATAAAGATTTAAAAACAATAACAACAACAATATGCACAATCCGGCAAGGGAAAAAAATGCCACCCGCCATCTTGTCAGCAAAAAAAAAAAAAAATAAGCAACTTATACAAGCTGATAGGGATGTTGCAAGCAGCAGGGTAGTACGGTGTAACTTCTTTTTTTTTTTTTTGCAGTGGGGAATAGCTGCTAGTAGCAAATGCATCATGGATTGCTATTCTTATGTGCTAGCGCTGAAACTGTCGGCTGCAAAATCAGCAGCTTGGCAGTTCGAATCCCGGGTGCCACGCAGCGGAGTGAGCTCCCGCTGTTCACCCCAGCTCTGGCCAACTTAGCAGTTCGAAAGCATGTAAATGCAAGTAGATAAATAGGTACCACCATAAAATGTGGGAAGGTAAACAGTGTTCCGTGCAGCCATGCCAGCCACATGGCCACGGACTTGCACAACACTGGCTCTTTGGCTTATAAACTGAGATGAGCACCGCCACTAGAGTTGGACACAACTAGCACCCAAGTGCTGGGGGGGACGAACTTTTCGCTTTAATGAATTAGCAACCTCGAAAAGGTCATGAAGTTAACAGTCCTGCTCAGCTCTTGCAAATTCAAGGCTGTGTCTTCTTTGACTGAGTCAATCATCCTCTTATTTGGTCTTCTTTTCTTGTTGCCTTGAACATTCCCAAGTGGGGTGTTGACAGTAAAACAGCACATGGTCTTTTAATTTATTTTTCATCTTTGCAAGGCTACGGTGGAACTAGGCAAGCTGGAGAGGGAAACTTGGCACTGAGGACGTGGACAGGGAAAAGAGCCAACCAAAGAGAGGAAGGAGGATGAGATGCAGCAAGGCATGAGCGAAGCTTGCCCGCATACGCGGAAGGTTTTATTTCAACTTACCTCTCTTCAGCCAAAAAATGGCTGGAGTGGAACCTCAGATCAAACAAAAGGCTATGCTAAACACCATAGAACTGCTGGTTCGGTCTTAATGACAAAACTCAGCCAATGCAAAGCAAGATTTGCAAGCAAATTTCTGATCATTGTTTTACACTTCATTTTTGGGTCACAAGAAAAAAACCACAGCAAATTGGCTGAGATGTATTACTTTTTATATACAAATCCCATGCTAAGGTTTCACATTAAATATTAGCACAGTCTGCTGTGAAATATTGTGACTTCTGTGCAGCAATGGGCATGTTTAGCCCTTAGAGAAAAGAAGACTGAAGGGCGATATGATAGCACTTTCCAAATATCTGAAGGGACATCATACAGAGAAGGGGCAGGATCTGTTCTCGATCATCCCTGAGTGCAAGATGCACAACAATGGGAATATCAGGAAAAACTTCCTGTTACAGCAGTAGGGCAATGGAACCAATTACCCCCAGAGGTGGTGAGTGCTGCAAACACTGGAGGCATTCAAGAGAAATTTGGACAACCACCTGAAAGATATGCTTTGATTTGTATTCCTGCATGGAGCGGGTGGTGGTGGTGGACTTGATGGCATTAATAGGCTCCTTCCAACTTCACTATTCGATGATTCTATGTGTAGCATTGCCAAGAATTAAGGAGAACTAAATGTTCTAAAAGTTAAAGTGGCATGCATTTGCGTCAAAAGATAACAGCTAATAATAAAAAGAGAGAGACCTCAGATTTTAGCCAACTGAATAAATTGTTTCAGGGTGCCTAAATTTGTATCTTAACAAGCAGAAATTTCATCACTGCTAAATTACCACATGGTAAGCACAGCTTGCTTTCATTATATATGTTGTGTGCCAAGGTCCCAATGTTAATCTTCCAACCCAACCTGTGAATGAGAGGCACCTCACTTCCCTTCTGCCACATGCATGATTTAATGCATACAGGATAGATTCTGTACTTTCCAAACTGTTATCAACTCTCAAATGTGAAGCATGCTATCACTTACCCTTTTCTATAGTCAGGATATCTTTGATGCCCACTCTGTTGTTGCAGAAACACTAACAATTGTGATCCCTGTTTCAAGGGAGCAACACTTCCAGAACTGCTAGTGTTTGTTATGTATCTCAACCATGTGATGCCATCTGTGATTAGGCTTGTGCTTGTGCCCTTTATCCAGTTGCTCAGGCCCCAAATGTTTATTCCCAGATGGGTCCTATTGCAGAGCTACTCTGCCCGAGATATCATGCACTTTCAGAGTGCTAGGTGGTGGGGAAGTAGTCTTATCAGATATTCATAAAGCTACAAGTGAACTATGTGCTATCAAACCCATGTACCCCAAATGAAATTAACATGAATCTAAAATATATTCTAGTTATTCCTTTATACATTAAAAGAATAACAACGAAAATTATTAAAAACAGAAACATACCAGTCTGACTCAAAGTGCAACCTATGGACTTGTGGTGGTATTTTCTAGTTTTTATACAGATGAGTTTTCCCACTTCTGTGTTTAATTTATAAAAATGTCTTCAATGCTTAAAATATACATTTTCTGAGTTACCTGCTGCAATTACGCCTTGTCTTCACAGCTATTGAAGACTTAGAGGCCCTGTCATATGCTTCTTGTAAATCTCAACAGACTTACACAGGAGGCAGCAGGGCATTTGGTTCGTAAATGTGGTGTTTTGTATCTCCAAGGGAAAAGGCTCTGCCTAAGGATGAGTACATATGAAAAACTGAAACTATTCTTTGAAAAGAGTGCCTGGTTGCCCTCTAGTGGTTCGATGCATGTGCTAATTTTTCTAGAAATGCCCCAGTTCCTCTTGGCAGTCAGACTCATGTTGCTGAAATATAAACGGTATTTCAGGATATTACAATATTTGTGTTCATTGTTTGACTCACAAAATGATTAAACGGATTCACCACCAATGAGAAATCAAAATGCTCAAAAATGCCTGTATGCAAGACATGAAAATATGAACTACCATCCATGATACTGTAATTTATGCCAAGCATTTCAGACATAAAAATATCATCCCAGTTAAATGTTTAAATATCAAACTAAATTCTGCTTGGACCAATGTCAGTAGCACTATTATTCATTTGCCCAAATACAAATTTGCAGTACAGTATAACAGATGCATCACTACTTTCTGGCTAAAATAACCTAATTGGTGCCTTATTTGTGTGTGAGTGAAATCACACATGTTATGGTGACAAAATACCACTAATTAACAAGGTGCTGGTTGTGTTACTGAGGATGTGGCTACTATTATGTATAAGTGAAATGTGAAAACTGACATTATATGAAACCAGACAGAGATAAGGCTTTGATCACTTTTTAATTCACACTGTTCTGAAGCTATGAACTGATTTCCCTTAAATGTAAAATGTGGTTTTAGAAGACAGTGCTGTGATTTTGGGATATATTATATAACTATTTCTAAAAACTCAACGCAGGACTTTTCCCTTTGGTCAAATTTAAACCAATTTAATATGGGATCCTCAATACATGAGCTAGGCCTGGAGTCCTAGTAAGTCTAAACTCATCATGATCGGCAACAATCTTTATGTCTGGATTGCAACAGAGATAAGATTTGCTAAGTAAGCACAGGACTGGTCCAGACCATCTAGTCCAATTACATAGTTCGTTATAGGGAGAAAAGGAAGGGGGAGTTCCATAGAGCGCTTCTGTGGCACAGCACATGAAAAGGAACTCCTGGAACGCTGTTGTAGTTATCAAAGAAAAAGGTATACAAGAGTGATGTGAACTAGAGATGGGCATGAAGCACTTCACGCTTCGGTCCAATCCACTGGCCCCGGCTCCTCTAGCAGCTAGGCACTCGGGGGAAGTGGGATGGGGAGACTGCCTCTGTGGCCATTCAGTGACTGGCTGCGGGAGGAGATAAGACAGGGAAACCCAGGCTCCTGCCCAGACTGACTGGGCAGCCAGCCATGGAGGAGGAGCTGGCCAGCATATGGAGCTTCTGGCAAGGGGTCGGGATGGGGGAAAGCAGCACACAGCAGCTGTGACACCACACTGACGCATTGGGCTGAAGCATGCCCAAGCTCTTCATGGCCATCTCTAGTAGGAGCCGAGGCCTTAAAGGACAAACCCTTCTTCAGTGAATGGTAGACAAGAACATATGTGGTTCATAATTGGAACACATGGAAGGCAAAAGCTCAGAAAGGAGAAAGAAATTTTGTCATAAGGGATCTGGAATCTGGAGGAGGGGTTCTTGAAAGAGGCAGCAGGATCCAAAACCCAAGTCCTGCTGACCTTCTGGATGGCCATGCAAAGCTAATCGTGGAAGGGGGTGTCAAAGGAACTTTTTACCAGGGTGTTTTTTAGCAAAGCACCATTTAGAAACTACCAGCAGACTCCAAAAAGGATAAGTAAGTTGAAACTGATAAAGACATTTTGCCATATGATGGGTCTTGCCAGGATTTAGCTATTTGTAGTTGCAGAAGTATATGCTAATTTTAAATAATAATCCCCCTCTTGTGCATTGCAAAAAAGGAGAGAACACTGCTAAAGATAGCTTATACCCTCTCTCATAAATCTTGATACACCAGAACTGTGAAATAATGCAGGCAGGTCATAGTCTGTGGATACAATTATGTATTTTATAGGCTGAATGTAAAGGAATTTCAAAATGATCAGCAACATTTGGACCATGAATTTTAAAAATACAGTGGACCCTTGTATAACAAACGGTTTGCAAAACATAAAATTTGTACAACATAAAAATTCCAGAGATAGGGGAAATTTGCTTAACATAATTGCCTTATGGGGCGAATCTGTACAACATAAAATGGGATCACTCTGTTTTCAATGCATTCCTATGGGAAATTTGTATAAAGGAAAATTTGCTTAACATAATTTCATTTGGAACGAATTAATTCCTTTGTACAAGGTACCACTGTACATTTGGTTCCTCTTGTTTTTAAACAAGCTTTCTGTGCATTCATAGCAATTAGTACAGAGACTACAACTCTTACTCAATGCCCACTAATAACAATTAAGGAAACTCTGAAGTAATTCTCCTGAATAGTGTTAGAAAAACAGTGAGAAGGCAGCCACTATATTTTTTAAACAGTGTCAATGTATTATCATCTCAACCAGATACATATTAAAGTCTTGCATCTATTTCTGTTTTGTTTCCATGGTATCATTCCTTTTTTAAGAACTTACGTATCTAACTAAACTTTTCAGATTATAATGATGACATAAAACCAGCAAGTCTTGTAGCTGACAAAATAAAAATAAAAACAAGTTCCATATGAACAAGGTAAAACATTGAATTAAAAAGCAAATATATTTGCTTTATAAAGTGGTCTGCTTATATACCGCCCCATACCACTTCAAGTAGTCTCTGGGTGGTTTACAGTTTTAATTATAGTATGCAGGCTATTGTCTTTTAGCAGAGGAGAGACTGTCCATGAAACTGGAGGAATGTTTAGAGCAATTACCAATCACATTAAGTCTTGTTAACAGAGTCGACATCATATCTAAACCTGAACACGTGTTTTTGTAGCTGTTGTATGCATCAATTTTTCAGGTCTGCACAGTGTTTGTTTCATGCTTGTCTTCAAAATATGACTGCCAACCTGAAATTTAAAAACAAACAAACAGATTATTTATATAAAAATATGGATTAGTCCAGTTTTGGCAAGAAAATAAAAATTAAAGAAAACAGTGTACAAATGAAGTGAAATTTTAAAAATCACTCAAATGTTAGATGGGATTTTTTTAAAAAAGTTTTTATCATCCTACCTAAAATTAAACAAGGAAAGAGTCACAATAACCTTCCTGGGAGAGATTTTAACAGTTCAGGTACTGTAACAGAAAAGACCCTGTCCTGTGTTTCCACCAATTCAACATCTCATGATGTTTGGCACTCACAACAGAGCCTTTGGAACAGACAGCAAACTGTTGGCCAGGTAATCAAACATTCTGGTCCTTGAACAATTGGGTTTTAAATGCATCACTACTTGGAACCATGCCTGGAAACAAACGGGAAACCTGCACATGGGTTGCTGTATGTTCTATTAGCTGTAGTGTCCAAAAAAATCTTTATTCTTGGCTCTTTAGAGCACTTTGCACTAGCCAAAGCATGTGGTGTTTGAGGTCTGGGTCTCTACAGTCAGATGTACCTTCTTTACAGATTGGCATGAAAAAAAACTGGGCATTTGTCACTGCAGCCACATGGCACTACAGGAGTATGGCTGGCTCCAGATGCACCTCCTAGTTTACAGAACTTGATCCTTCAGAAAGAGTGCAATCCTGTCCCTAAACTGTCTACATGCCCAATCCCACATTATGTTTATAGAGTACTTCCCTTCTGCCCAACTGACAATGACTCAAAACCTCCAAAAACCCTTCTTGGTATCAGCAGCCAGCATTCATGACGAGACCCTAATCAAGTGGTGGCAAACCTTTGGCACTCCAGATGATTTGGATCACAACTCCCAGAATTCTGAGCTTAGATTGCCAATGACAAAGGACTATGGGAGTTGTGTTCTAAAACACCTGGAATGCTGAAGGATCTCCACCACTGCCCTAATCCATACATTTAACTGTGGTTCTTCAACAGCTTCAGGTGGAGATTAAATGTGGAAGATAAAATGAGACTTCTGAAAAATTATAAGATCAAAGAATGGGCAATTATTTTTCTGCCACAAAGTTCTCATTGCTTATTGGGACGCAAGCACTAATGAAATCAGTGAAACATAATTTCAAGTAGATAGTAGAGAACGTGGGATGCAGAAGCCAATTTAAAAAAAAACAAGTTCATGGAATTTGATAACCAGGAATTAACTGAAATTTTTAAAATGATCTGATTAAATATTAAATCCTATTACTTATTTTCTGAATGGAAGCATGTCAAACTGTTAGAAATAAGTTTAAAATTTGCAAACCGATGGCATCTAAGACTGCTCCAAATACTTCTAGAAATCAAGGATCCTATTGCTTTCTTTCCTCATCTTCATGGGATTTATTCTGATTTTGCAGTTGTCGCACAAATTTTATATGATAGAAAGTATTATTTAACATGATACATACCATTGGGGTATCTGGACTGGAAAATGGAGATGCATCCCAGGATCTATTTTCTTTATCAGAAGAATCATCAAGATTTAGGTGGGATGCAAATTTCTCCTTGAGTGCTTCTGCTATTAAAGTTGCTGGATCCCACTGTGATTGCATTATTTTCTTTGTTTTTGGTAGAGGTGTACCTCCAGGTGATCTGGAGAAAGACAACATTTCTCTAAAGTTATTACTGTTCCTAGTTAGAATAGTTAGTAAATAAATCTAACACTATCTGCAATCATCCTCACATTATCCTGTTTAGAAAAAAATCTGTTTTGTGTCTAGTAACATTATACAAGTCTGTGAAGATTCTCAGTCATCCAGGTGAGTTTATCTGGAAGTTGAGTCATGGCGACTGGACCTTTTTCTTGAGATTGAAATGTTTTGCTGCTCATCCAAACAGCTTCATCCAAAAAGCTAGCTGCAAATCTTCAATTTTATAGTTCACTTTGACCTTGTCAACAGCGTCATTAGGTGGACAATGGCCTAAGGTGTTTGAAAGTCCCACCTTTAACCTTCCCAACACCCATTAAGTATGGGTCATTAGCTATGGCCTTAATGGTGGTGGTGTATTTTTGATTTGTCTGGAGATTGTTCAAATCACTACCTGATAAGTAGCAGATAGACTGTGTCTGAGCCCCCCACCTCTGTTGAGAGGGGTTTTCAATACTCACATGAATGGCTTCCCTGACGCCTCCCTCAATCCACCTATCTTCTCTGTCTACTATATCTACATCCTCATCTTTGAATGAATGCTCTTAGTCCTTCAAGTGGAGGTACACTGATGATTCTGGTCCTGAGCTGTTGCCCATCCTCCTGTTTAATGGCTGTTTAGTCTCTTCAATGTAGAGGTCTGCACACTCCTCACTGCACTGGACCGCATAAACTATAGTGCTCCTTCTGTGTTTTCGTGTCAAGTCTTTTGGGTGGGCGAGTCTCTGCCTTAGTGTGTTTGTGGGTTTGAAGTAAACAGGGATGTGGTGCTTGCCAAAAATCCTTTTAAGCTTTTCAGGCACTCCAGCCATGTAGAGAATGACCAGGTTCTTCCTTCGGGTCTGGGTCTCAGGCTGATTCATTGTCCTTCTGGGTCAGCACACTGCTTTGTGGAAGGCCCACTTTGGATATCCACAGGCCATCTTTAGGTGCCTGTCCTCCTTCTTGGCTTCTGTGGAGGTGGCGATGCTCTGTGCTCTGTGGTTTAGGGTTAGGGTCTATATGGGTGGGTTTCTTGTAAACTTCGGTTGGGTCCAATGACTGCACAATCCAGGAAAGCCAACCTGTTGTCTTTGGTGTCTTCCCTAGTGAACTAATATTAGGGTCCAGCGCAATGATGTGGTCTGTAAAGGACCAATTTCTACCCACGTATCATCTACATACCTGAACCAGTGGAATGGTGTCATTCCTGGGAAAGTGTTGACTGCCTTCTTCTCCACTTCTTCTTCTATGTAACATTTTACATATCATTGTAAAAATGCTTATAAGGCATGGACACGGCGACACCCCTTGTGAGGTAGATGGCTGCAACCGCAACCATCACTGCAACCCTTAGTAACTTCAGGTAAGCCTTCTAAAGGGCAAGAACCTCTTTCATCAACCCAAAAAATCAGTATATTAAAAGCTGGTCAGCTCACTATTTCTGTCACTGTCATTGTGGAAGGAGTATTAAAATTCACAAATGTTATTTACTGAACCTTATGCAAGAAGGGTCCAGAAGGTGAGTGACACTACTGAGAAGGCCTATTTGTGTAAGCTTACATGTGACATTCCACTTGTTGTGCAAGTGTGTATTAAATAACAGGAAAAGATGTGCCTCATACACAAAAAATGAAGTCCTGTATAATATATGCAACATGCATTCAGAGATAAGTGTACTGTACTCAGTTGTTGAAGGCTGGAATTACTAACGTAGCAAGACACTGAAGCCAAGAATTTACCATGAAGTCCACCTCATTCTCCATTTGAGTGCAGTTCTGAATTACAGTAATTTCAATTGATCTATCCAGTTCATTTTGAGGAGGAAAAATTGAAGTTCATATGCTACTGCCACCTTTTCCATTCAATAACTCTTTATAACATACTCTGAAGATTTGTGCTGCAGTGATAAGATTAAATGTTACATTCCTAAGATTCCTTTACCATCTAATAGATTCTGTTTTTCTGAATGAAGGACACAAACACTAATGCAGATTTGGAAGGAAAAGCCTTCAGGGCGACGAAGTGACAACACCCTACATAATTTATTGACAGAAGAGCCCATCTACATTTAAGGAAGAAGGAAGTGCACATGGTAGCTATTTGGGCATATAAAACCAACTGCATAGACCACTATTTTTGAAGTTATGATCTGCTTAACTTACCTCTCAACAGCTCTTAGTCTGACTTTATTTATATCTTTCAGAACATCCATCATACATGGGACAGTCTTAGCTTCCTGACATCCACTACTATCTGTAATATTTCTCCTCTTATTAGGAGTCCGATGCTCTTTAAGAAGCTGAGTTGCTGAACTACAAGAATCAAAATTAGACAGTAGCACAGGTGGTGGTGGTGGTGGAGGAGGAGGAGGAACAAACATGCTATGAGGAGAGACAGGAATTGGTGTAGAAGTCACTGCTGTCTGGTGTAGAAGACTGGATGGTGTATTTGATGAACCTACTGAACAAATGAAAAACTTGTTAGGAGAGCATAGAAATGAACTGTTCATATGAAAATGTGAATCCCAGATAGGTCACATTGCTCAATTTTAAAAAAATCTAGTGTAGCACAAGAAATCGTAAAAGGATGTTACTTATATACTACCCCATAGCACTTAAAAGCACTCTCTGGGCAGTTTACAATGTATTTATGCAGGCTACACACTGCACCCACTCCAGTGATCTGGGTATTCATTTACCAACCTTGAGCCAGTTATCTGGGATTGCACCCTGGATCATGACCACAGTTTTGGCTGCAGTACACCAATTTAACCACTGTGCTATGCAACTCAGTGGTTCAACATCTAGAACAGAATGAGGAATTGGATCTAGTCATAGACAGTTGTTGCTACTAGCACAAAAGCAGTTATTGGACAGCCTGTCTGCTACAAACACTGATTATGAAAGTCAGGCTTGGATCATGGAAATTCAGGTTCATTGCTCAACTACAAGGATTATTAGATAACTCGGGCTAGATAACCTAAGTTTCTCCAGTGCTGTTATGAAGGTATAAACAGAATTACACTATAAATGTTAAATAAACTAAATACAAAACAATAGATTACAAATCAGCCAATATAAAAAGTTACACTGGACAGTCTGCAACCACTGAAAACACTTTCAGCCCTTCTATATGGTTCTACCATCTTGTCATAGTTCCTTGGCTAAGGAAACTCACTTTGGATTTTTAAAGAGATTTCTTAAAGGATGAATCCCAAATAAGATAACAAATTAGCTGTTGTGTTTTTTTTCAGCTGTTTGGCCATGTTCTGGAAGTTTTTCTTCCTGATGTTTCACCAGACTCTGGCTGGCATCTTCAGAAGGCAAGTTGTTCAGGGAACTGTGCAGAGAGAACTCCTAGTTCTCGGGCCAAAGAGCCCAAAAAAACTCACAACAGCTATCAGATCCCAGCCGTGAAAGCCGAGAGAATACAAGATACCAAATTCTTATCTACTTATCATTTCACAGAGTAACTGTAAAGTGTAGAGAGCCCTAACAATAACTTGGTATTTGAATATTATAAACACATGGTTCAGAGAACTCCCATGTGAGTTCACAATCTGCTTTCCAAACTCTTCTTCATAAGACTAGTGCCCTAGAAACATACCCAAATCTCCCCTGGAGCATGAAAAAATAGCTGTGAGGCCCTTTGGTTTCAAGGCAAGTTTTCCAATTTTTCTCCTACTCGTGAGTTTTACATTTATGTAAAACAGGATCTCATCTTTCCCTGCTTTTGTTGGCAAAGTCAATAAAATAAGAGTCGTTATGTAACTCCAGGCGCTTTTATACATCAGCCACACAGAAGATGGAGAAACAAGACAGCTTGCTATATAAATGCTGCTGTCAAATGGCTGTGTGACAGAATATTATAAGGAGCATAAAACCCAAGCAGATGCATTTATCAGGAATTTGATGGGCTTACACGATGAATCATTCCCCGCCCTATGTACTGCTATAATTGCAGCAATCTGTCTACGAAGATGAGCCAACTCATTCTCAAGAGCAGAAATTTTTTTGAATGCATGTTCATCCACAGTAGTTGTTTCAACGATGTTTTCTGTTGAAGGTGCTGGCAAAGGATCTGCTGCAGTTACAATCTTTCTCCATTCAACAAATCTAGAAAACATCAAAGGACATCTCTGTAAATAATCAGGTGCCAAAACTCAACATATCTGCTTTAAAGGTACTGTATTTGGATATCCACTTACTTGACCAATGTGCTTTTAAGTAAATGGATATGGGATTACAGCTTTTGGATTTATACCATTATCTCTAACATTAGTTTACTCAAGAGATTGAAGGGTCTGTGTGTCTCCACTGTGTGTGTTGCAGTAACTCACACCTTTGCTTTACCATATCATTAAGTCCAAAGTCTTTTGGCAGAGAGGGACTGCAGCCACATCCCTGCTGTTCTCACTTCTATATATTCTTAGCAACCATATTACATATCATATGACCATTTTGGGAGCCTCTAGTACTGGGTTATTCTACATGAGGGAGCTTGCTGTTGGAATCTGTGTGTAATTTATGTAAAGTTTTATTTTAAAAAGCCAAGAAATTCAGTTCTTAAAATTAATTAATTCTTAATAGTACTGCACTGTAACATGTTCACGTGGAAAAAGGATGCCATGCCATATAGCAAATGGCAGCCTGAATGTTGATGACACCAATGTCAGCAGACAAAACTGTCTACAGAATACCTTCTTGTGAGGGCTACAAGGCACAAAGAAACACCAAGTTTGAGGGGGGGCGTCCAAGAACCTGATTCATTTTTCAATTTGTTAATTACTTCTCATTGAAATACAAACCAAAGGTCAGGGCAGTTATTCAACAAGTTATCTAGGTATCTATTGATAATAACTATAGCAGGGTATTTTTGTTTTATAACTTAGATGCAGAATTTTAAAGTCCTAGGATTCAAATAGCTACTTGCCTGAATTTAGCATAAGCTTCTCTATTACCATCATCTGGCACCCACAATACATCTGCAAGAGATGGTGTAACAGCACTAAGAGTGCTAGCTTGTTCAGACTCTGAATAATTCAGATTTTGCAGCAGCTAAAGTAGAAAAAGGTTAGAAATGTTACCATTCCAACAAAAATATCAAAAGGTATCAGATGGCAATTGCATGATATACTGTGTACATTATTCCCTCTTTAGTTAATACAATAGTGTAATCCCCACCTGCTAATTGTCTGAAAAACTGAGGAACTCTATAACTATTTGAGATTAAGTGCAAGCAAGGCAAAACTAAAAAGGTACTGCTGCAAGTTGTTCTCCACACTGGCTGCCTCTTCCTGGCAAACTGTGATAGACAGAAACTTGCCATCTTAATTAAGCCTCAAGGACAAGGAAAATATGGAAAGTATTATCTGAACTGTGCAGTTGAGTCACTCAACAAAAAACGGCTTCATAAGGAGACCAACAGAACAATTTCCTGTACGAGAGAAAAACAGAAGGCAGCTTCATATAATAAAAGTTAATTGCCTTTAGGAAGGTACTATGGTTCCAACTATCTTTGCAATCCCATTGTTTAGTGTAATAAATCACGCTAGAGAAGAGGAACAATAGGGATCTATTGAGCTAATTCCTCCATAAGTTACATGGATTCAAATGGCCCTACTCTAAGAGATTTACGATACATAAGTAAGCTCATTTGAATCAACAGAATTTATTTATGAAGGCATTGGTTTACCAAATTCCCATTGATTCAATGATCCCACTGTAGCATATTTTATTATACTAATAGGATTTTGGCCAATGGCTGTGAGTATGCAAGTCGAATATATGAACCTATCTATCTACCAATACATGAAAATAAGTATTCAGAATCTTATTCAATGTATAACTTAAGAATGTTATTCATGCTGAACTTTGAGGGTGCTCTTATACAGGTTCTAGTACAGTGCCACTATAGATGTCTGTTCATAACAATATCACCGAATAAAACATTAAAATTAACAAAAATTAATCTAAAATTTAGCCATAACCTACATACCTGAATGTGAGGCCTTGGACAAGGCATTAATGAAAGATACTTTCCCAGTCTGCGAACAAAACTTCGGGTAGATCCATATTTTTTTCTTTCCCAGATCAACGATACCTAAAAGTCAAACATCCTTCTTTTTTAAAAAAATGCAAACATGAAAAAGCTCTCAGTTAATGGAAAGTCCTATAATAAAGTAGCCATTGACCTCTAACGAACTGGTAGCTTTCTGAGCTACCAATGAAAGCACGATAGTCACCCCTTACTCCTAAAAAGAATGGCCATCGGAGAGTTCCCCTCCAAGAAAAGAAAGGGTACCTTCTTAGCTGCCAAAGACTGCCAAAAAACAGCTTCTCCAACAGGAAGAGTGGAAAGGTGATTTTTACTGACCCATCATCCCCCTTGTCATCTTCTATTCGCTTTCAAGGGACACAGGGGGAAAGAGTCAGAGAGAAGTAACACATCCCTCTGTTCCTCTGGGACCATTCTGCAAACAGAATCCTACTCTGAGAAACTTGGGACCGGGCCAATATATTCTTTATTCTCTTGTTAACAGAAACATACTACAAACAGAATATCTTAACAAATGTGTATGCAAATTTAACTTTTATCGCACAAATTAAAGTTTATCCTGAGAAAACTGGTCCCTAATTATTTGCCACCAACAAAAGTATTCTTATGAACCAACTAACTGAACTATTTTTTCTTTCTAAGGTGCAATTAATAAGAAAATTACCACCACTGAAGTGCAAGATTGCCCAAAACAATTAGATACTTAAGAACTACATGCAAAATGAAAAGCAAAAATCAAACAAAAGAAAAACACTTTCCCCCAAAGGCTTACTTTTCCCCAATCCAAAGCTTATTTCATATTTAACAAGCCAGAATTAAAATTTACAGGAGAGTTTGACACCTTGTACATGCATTTTATTACTTACTACCAAAGTGGATTAGGTTTAAATGTTTTTAAAATCAGACTTTTGGATTTAAATCAATTTGATTTTTTAAAAAAAACACTGATTTTTACCTACTCTGTTTACTAGACTATAGACCAGGCCTGCCCCAAGTCCGGCCCGGGGCAAATCTGGCCCGTCAGGCCATTCTGAGTGGCCCGCGGCTGGCTAACCCACCCATCCCTCCTTCACCCCATTTTTAAAAAAATCTTCTGCCGACACTGACACTGCTGGGAAGCTTGGGCGGATGGGCGGTCCGCTGCCACCGGCACCGCAGGGCAATGTGTGGGGGTGGGCTGGCGGGTGAGCCGTCACCACCACTGGGGAGCTTCCAAGGGGCGACCTGTGGCCACGGCTCTCTGCTTCCTTTGGTCCCCACCTTCCTTCCTTCCTTCCTTGGTCCCCACCTCCCTCCCTCCCTTCCTTGTTCCCCATCTTCCTTCCTTCCTCTCTTGGTTTCCACCTCTCTCCCTCCCTCCCTTGGTCCCCACCTCCCTTCCTTCCTCCCTTCCTTGTTCCCCACCTTCCTTCCTTCCTCTCTTGGTTTCCACCTCCCTCCCTTGGTCCTCACCTTCCTTCCTGTGGGTGGGGTTGCAAGGGGTTAGTGGGTGGGGCTTGCAGTGGGGTGGCAGGGTCTGGGAGCAACCGGCCCCTGACACATTCTCAGCCACCAAATCTGGCCCTCCTTACAAAAAGTTTGGGCACCCCTGCTATAGACCTACAGAGCAGTGTACTGAAACAGCATAGGAATGAACGTTTATCAATTATCACACTTTTACTTGTTGCTATGCACTAGTAGGCATTTACAGGAAATTTCTGGCCATGAAAATTTTCTGCTATTTTAAATCAACTAAAAAGGCTAGGTAAGAGCTTTCAAAATGTTATTAAACTTTTTATTAAATGGAATTTCACATGAGTGAGCTACTACAGGCAATTATTTTAACTAGACATGGGCACGGAGCGGCGAAATTCTCGTTTCTGTTTTCGGTTCCTGTTATCGTTACGTAACGGGTAACAGTAATGAGAATTACTCCGCTCCAGCTCAAACCCAAACTGAAAAAGAAAAACTGGGTCTGATTTTTCGTTGTCGTTCATGGCATCGCAGCAATCGCGCGATGCCAAGCAGCACAAAAAAAAAGTTTTTTTAAAAAAACCTGATTCCCGGCCAAAAAAGCAGGCAAAATATGCCTGCCTCAGTGAGGGCACCTACCAGAGAGGGGTGGTTTCTGGGTGGGGGGTCCCCGGCCTTCCCCCCCTCTCCTGTCCTGGGCTGCTGGTACCAGGCTGGGGGGGGGGCATCCTCGTCGTCTCCATTTGCCATGCGGTGGGGGATCCAAAATGGCGACAGCAATATTTATTTTTAAATCGTGGTCCAAAAACCCACCAAAGCACCACAGAAACATTTGAAAATTAGGTATTTTAAATGCCTGATTTTTTTATAGTAGCAGCAGTGGGTTTTTCTTGCAATAAAACGTCCCCATTGATTTTATTTTATTTTTATTTTTTTACACCTGCGCAATGATGGGCTGGCCATGGGATGGGACCATGCAAATTTTGGACCCATTCCACCAATCGCATGGCCAGGTTTTGACTGAGACTTCTGGATGTGCCAGAGGGCATAAAAAGCCCACTAAACCTAACCCTAACCCATATGCCAGTACACTGTCCTTCTTAGTGGGTCAGAGGCACCCAGAGGTGCAGCCCACTAACCCACCCTAACCTTAACCATAACCCTAAGCCTAGCCCTTACCCTAACCCCAACCCTAACCCAGATTCGTACGCAAGTACGCTTCCCTTCTTAGTGGGTCACAGAGGCACCCAGAGAGGTGCCTCCCAGCCAGAGCCCACTACCCCTATCCCTAACCTGTACGCCAGTACGCCAGTATGCTTTCCTTCTTAGTGAGTCAGAGGCACCCAGAGAGGTGCCTCTGCCACTTACCCCCCAACCCAAACATAATGTAAAAATGTATGGTATGCGGCGGCAACGCGAAACGCTTCCCTTCCCTTCCTAGTGGGTCAGACGTCAGAGGCACCCAGAGAGGTGCCTCCCAGAGCCCACTTACCCCAACCCCAACCCCAACGACAAACGGAAACGACAAAATTTTGAAAATTTCCTCGACAAACGGAAACGACCCGAAACGGACCTGTCCTGACAAACGACAACTCGAAACGTCATTTTTCCTGGTCGTGCCCATCTCTAATTTTAACTGATGGGCCAGAAAGTAGGGTATTTTAGGATTATAGAGGTGAAGGTAACCTCTCCAATCAACTAGATCCCAGGCTTTCAGGGTTTTAAAGGCAGGACTTAAAAGTGAGCCTGGTAATGAATGAAACTGGTGCAAAGTTTGTATAATACAAAAGTTTTATTTGTTTGAATGTATTATGCAAACTTTGCGCCAGTTCGTATAAGGTTATCAAACTGCTTAACATCACATTCATTCAGGCAGCTGACTTTGTGGTAGTTAATGTTTTCAGGCTACCATTAACGAGAGACAGCATTGTGGCAATCTAGTCTGAATGCAACCATAACAGCACTTCCATATAAGTCTATGTTCTGACCTAATGTTTTTCTGCTCGTTGTTTGGACATCCCTAAAATCTTTTTTCTACTTTCTTTAAAGCAAAGGATTATGGGAAAGCATCAATAGTTATTTATCAAAGCTAGTAAGATGAACTGCTTTATAGAGATACACTGGGATGGAACAGCCAAGATATAATTGATCCTAGAAACAAAGAGATGAAGAGATGGGAAGACTGAAAGGAAGAGTGGCAAATCTGCCTTAAGTAAAAACTGAAGCCATGGTCATGCAGGAAATAGATTACAGAAGAAAAGGAGCATAATCATAGGATGTTTTTAAAAATGCTGATAATCTTACTAAACATCTCCTTGAGATGGCACATAATTCTTGAAAGCGTGTTCTTGAGAAGGCATTTGAAGAAAGATGGGATCCAATCATATGAGCAATACGATTAAGACAAACTTCACACCTATGTAGGAGCTGTAAAGAAAAATGGCAATCACAGAAATGAAATTACCTATACAGAAGTCCATTCAGGCATTCTATACTGAGACTCTACCAGTATTAACTGTTTTTTTAAAAGTAGTAAAATTGAACAGATGTATACAAAGACATGGGCTTATTTTAGCCAAAATCTTCTTCCTTAGTCACATTGGCAGAACACAAAGGCATAGCTTGCGGAGGCAAATTGCCTTAAGTTAGGAAATCACTGTTTTTGTGATCTACTGCATACAGCAATTCCTCGTTTATTATGGGGGTTAGGGACCCCACCTGATAAAGGGAAATCTGTGTTATGCGGATGCTGGGTTGGGTCAGGACTGGGGAACCTGTTTGGGGCCTCCTTCCCAGGCCTGTTGGAGGCTCCAGAAGTGGTTTCTGGTGGAGCTGACTTCTGGTTTTTCAGAAGTGACTTCTGGTTTGCCAGAGACCACTACTGGGGCTTCTGACAGGCCTGGGAAACTCGTCAGAGGCCCACTAGGGGCAGCACCAGGCCTGACGTAAGTGCAGGAGGCCCGAAACAGGCCCACACAGCTTGCCCTCAGATCTCTTGCCTTCATATACTGCTATCATGCAATATTCTGGGATCACAGTTTAGCAACCACAATGTAAGAGGGGATGACTATGCTGAGTTCTGTCAATGACTGTGTAACTGATAATGTTTAAAATTTCTTAACTTGAGCCATTTGCTCCAAAATTTACATCATTTGTTATGCAAGAATATTTTTATCACTGTATTAACATAAACTGTTTAGCTCAGCATTGCAGAGACTCTTTCTTTCTCTGCATATATTTAGACACAACACAAAACAGTGGCTAACATGCTCAGTGTTATAGAAATGTTACACAATGATAAACAATTAGAAATACATCATGTTGGAAAAGACCTGAACCAAAAACTAATCTACTGTATCTATCTATCTATCTATCTATCTATCTATCTATCTATCTATCTATCTATCTATCTATCTATCTATCTATAAAAGTGAGCCAGAGACATAAAATTCTGTGATAATCCAGCCATTGTAGCGTTTCATATAGATTCTTCTTCAGGTGTCAAAATACAGGCAGTTTATTTTTATACGAAAAATCTATGTTGTTGGTTCATATAATTACATGTACCTTGGGTCCTTTCAGGGAGAAAGATGAGTTAAAAATATTACAAGTAATTAATTAATAGTAATTAATTAATTAATGTATGTATGTATGTATGTATGTATGTATGTATGTATGTATGTATGTATGTATGTATGTATGGTAGGAATATGACAGTGGCACAGGTGCCTTTGTTGGTGAGCCATCTCACTTCCACCCAGGACCTGTCAACAGAACCCAAACAAAAGGAATCCAGAGCTCGGGAACAAGAAACCCACATAGAGGGCCTAGAGAGGGAGGGTGAAGCAGAAAGCCTGGGAGAAGGAGAGCAACCCCTAGAAGAGAGGGTGAAGGAGAGACCCGGGCAGCTAAAGGATATAAGAGAGCCACAGGAGGCAGGAAAGACAGATGTTATCAAGCAAAGAGAAGCAGGGAATTCAGACAAGGGTCCTGAAACCTAAGACCCTGATAGAAGGGCTTAGGGCTACACCTTGGAGGAATTGGATGAGGGCTTCCAGATACAGGAAGACCTACAACTCTGAGAAACTAGAAACAAGAAGGTCTTTGGACTGTCATCAAAGCCAGTTCTCAAGCAAACAGAAGGAGAAGGGAAGGGACTTCCATCATTGGTCACAAGGCAGACATACTGGCTATCCTTATTGCAGCCCTCATGGTTCAGGATGACACAGGAGTGCAACAATAGAAAAGTAGACTGATGGCCCTCCTCTCCCTGATAGTGTTAATTACCGTTAAATCACTAAATGATTTATGCATTCAATTTTTTTTTATTCTAGTGTCTGTGTTTTATGTTATTATTGATGTTTAGGCTTAAGATGTAAGGTGTTATAATATTTGGTTATTGTTTGCTGTTTCATGTTGTGAATTACCCTTCAGCTAGACAGGTGCTATATAAATCAAACAAAGAAACAAACAAATAACTGGAGGGTTAAAGAACTCAGACCTTGACTCAGGATTGGGGGTAATGAAGAGAACTAACACTGAAGACTAGAACCATAATTTGTTACTAACCCCACAAAAACCATTTGTATAGAACCACCTGTGGGCTTGTCTATGGGTCCAGTAATCAAGGAAGGGGCTTCTGTAGACCTGGTCAGATCCACTAGGGGCTTATCGTATACATGTGTTTTCTGAAACTTGTTTCAGGCCAGTTTGCAAGCCAGCAGTACTGGTCTCCTGGTTGATGATACTGATTAGTAGCTCAGTTACAAGTGTTTAAAATGAAAATAAAATCAAACACACACTGCACCCATAACATGCCTCTACTACATGACAGAGACAACTTAGTTTCAAATTTATAGTGTAGTTGTAGAGGATACTTACTGCTAATGAAATGCCTACATCCATGAGACTTCTGTGGGGCTGAGAGAGAAGCTCATATTTCATTTTCAGAAGCACTATGCATCAAAAATAATTAGTTTTCTGTCTAGCACAACAATATTCCTGGGCTGAAATCCTATTGAGCAATTACACTTGCATAAACTGATGTTATAAATGGGATTCTCCTCATGCCAAGGCAGAAGTACTGTTCATGCAGCATTTACTTAGGTCCATTGCACAATTGGTCAAAACAGGAACTGTGTGACCTATTGTGAAATCGAACTGCACAATCCTGATTGCCTGGAAAGAATGCCTGACACTTTTATACAAGCATAACATTTGTGTTGTGCCGAGAGATTTTGGCCTTGGTGTCATAGGAAACATAATCAACAAAGACTGCTGGGTGGGTGGGGGAGCCCTAGGCAATCAAATGCAGCACTTTTCTCCCTCCCTGCATCCAAAGGACCAAGATGAAAAGGAAAGATGAAACACATCCAGCTCCTTGGAAATTATAGAGCATTCACTATGGCACTTGCACAGAATGAAATGTGTAATTCTGTAGGACTTCTATGGTTCTTATCCCATTTTGATTAGAAATCTTCCTACAACTTTGGCTGGCTTAACAATAATATCTGCTTACCAGTCCTGGTGCCACACCATAATACTCCAGCAGTTGTCTTAAAAGATTCAGTAGCAGAGACATTTATAGAACAATGTATCAGTTCAGACACCACTTCAACAAACAGTTGCTGCTGCTATAAAAGAAGAGTTCATTTAACAGTTAGGATGAAAATATAAAACGTTGTTTTCCCATCTCTTTCCACTCAAGTCAGTGGTTCATATACAGTCACCCCCGCCATTTCGCGGTTCAGGTACTGCGGTCCCACTACATTGCGGTATCGCAGTACCTGCACCTCGGGGCCGTGGGGGGGGCAACAGGGCTGCCCCCCGCGCTCCTCCGAGAAGCCTCAGGGCCGCATGGGGGGCGATCGGGTCACTCCGTGTCGCCCCGCGCTGTTCCAAGAAGCCTCGGGGCCGCGTGGGGGGGGGTGATCGGGTCGCTCCACGCCGCTCCTCCGAGAAGCCTCAGGCAGCGTGGGTGGTAAGATCCCACAACACCACCTGCGTGCGCTGCCCCAAGACTTCTCGGACAGGCTCGCGATCGCCCCCCCTGGCCCCACCCCACCCGCTTCCGCATATCATGGATTTTCATGCATCACGGGTGGGGTGGGTCTCTAACCCCCACGATCGGCAGGGGGTTACTGTATTTAATATAAAATCACATCTAGTAAGAGAAGCATCAAGTCACCATGCTTTGCTAAAAACACACAATTATGACACTCTAGTGAAGGCTATGACTACTGCAAAAGCACCTTTGATGGATGGCCACCAACATTCCCTCTAATTTTCTGGAGTGCTGGGTAGGGACCTTGCCTGATGCATCCAGACTTCCAGTTGTGACCGTAAGCAAATGGGTGGCCCCAATCCAAAGCTGCATGGCAAGACAGCTTAAAGCAGTGGTTCCCAACCTGGGGGTCGAATGTCCATTTCACAGGGGTCGCCATGAGCCAGTGAAGAAAAAGGCACAAATGGCTTGGGTCTGGAGGGGGGAGGGGGAAAGAGTGAGTTACAGCTTGATAGGTTGGAGGGGATGCCAGTCAATGGCACCGGAGGCTGCTATTGGCTGAAGGTGCCTGTAGAGGGAAGTTCTCTATGGCACCTACGGCAGTGGCCTGCCAAAGGGGGCTTGTGGCCTCTTCCAAGCAGGGCAAGGGGTCACCACAACATGAGGAACTGTATTAAAGGGCTGCGGCATTAGGAAGGTTGAGAACCACTGGCTTAGAGGGAATGTTGATTACTATCAATCTGCCATTTAAAAACTCCAAACTACCCGATTATAGGATTTAAACCTAGGAGCAATAGTGTAACAACTGTTATATGTTTGTTAATCTCTCATACCACAGCAGAGGTAAAATGTTTACAACCTTGAACAGTAGTACTCCCGTATCCATGGGAGATTGGTTCCAAGCTGCCCTGTGGATACCCAAATCTGTGGATAAGAGGGGCAGCAGCGAGAGCGGTGGTGAAAGCAATGGCACTGCACACCTGTTTCCCAGCTCCTCACACCACCATGCGGCTGCCAGCCAGCCCCTTGCCTCACCACAGCAGCTGGCCAGCAATTCACACCGCAGATAACTGAATCCATGGATGGCAAATCAGGGGATGGGGGGGTGCTACTGTATTCACTTAAAATTGAAACAATGCACTCTGAAATTTCTTTAACTGCATCAGTGTCACGTTTAGCCCTTATTTTCAGTAACTGGAATGACTAACAAGCTTTATGTGTATGTGTGTGTTGTGTTGTTACAGTCGTGACCGACTATAGCTTACTTCATTTTTAATCAGTAAGGAAACTTGATTAAAATTTTTAGGGATTCATTAATAAGGCACTGCAATTATATTAAAGTCGTGGCTCAACTGAATCTATATTTATGTCCCTCCACTACATTGATGCTTAATTAAAATAAACCATGTTGGACAGTCATCTGGAAGAAATATAAAGCATAAGTTGAATGGACTGCAGCAAGATTACTGAAAAGAAAGCATTTTAGTAACTTCCCAGGTATTACTTTGTCAGTCTGACAAAGCTGCTTGGATGAGTAGTGAAATGTTTCGATCTCACAAGAAAAGAAGTCCAGCCACCATGACTCAACTTCCAATTTGACTTAGAGCAATATACAGTACATAAATTATAATGACTAATATTTCCTGAACAATCAGGGACTTGACTGATACCGCACACAAAAATAAATGTTTCTTCTAACACTTGCTTTCAAAAAATGAACACTCCCCAATCACTCATCTTCCCATAATTAATGGACAACTTTGCTTTAACATTAACCTCTCAATACCTATACTGTATAGCTGAAACCCACCTAGTACAAGGCAAGTCAGGAGGGAACTGCATCCTACATAGCCACGTAAAAGACAACTGGGAAAGCCATTATTTGGACTGTTGGGCTATTTTTACTGAACTCGTCTATCCAATACTGACCGTCTGTGAAAAGCTGGTCAATGGACGCTGTTACAAAGACTGGGATTCCTTGCTGAGTCGACCACAAACCAGATATACTCCTAATTCAGAAGGAAGACAATAGAAATCACTGGAGAGTGGAGCCGCTTCAGAAAAATCTTGTGCAGTTCCTTTTGGGGGGGATCAAGATTGCGTGTGAGAGTGTAGGATGGACCGTTGGCTCCCTGGAGTAGGTAGGCTTTGCTTGCGTATCTCTGACCCCACCCCACTCCATCCCCATTGATTTCTAGTGTATTCCACCCCCCCACCCCCCACAAAATTATCTACTGCTGGCCTTCACTTGCAGGCCGTTTCTTTCCCCCTATGTCCGACGAAGTGACTGCGGGCAGCCCTGGGAAGCCACGCCACCTGAGGGCACGGCGGGGACACGGAAAACAAGCCCGAGACGTCCTCCGTCAGCCCGGCTCCTTGGGGGGGGGAGGAAAGGGGGGAGCGAGCGCGTGGACGGTACGGCGGAGCAGTGGCATCCCCCCCCCGGACCGCGCGCCCCGGCCCCCCTGGGGACAGAGACGTTTATTTTCCGTTTGTTTGTTGGTGTGCATGTACGTGTGTGTGGAGGAGGAGGGGGGGTTAGGGTTGCTTCTTGATCAGGCCAACCGACCGCCTTTCCTCGGGCAGAACCTCGAGGCGGGGCGGGGCGGCGGAACTTCCAACCGACACCCCAGGGCCGCCGTTAACGGCCTGCCCCGCCCGCCTGCCGAGTGCCTCGAACACTACTACCTCCGCTCCCACACCAACCGACGCCTGGGAGCCGGAAGTGAGAGCGAGCGAGCGAGCGAGCGACCCCCCCCCCACCACACACACACACACACACACACACACACACACACACACACACACACACACACACACACACACACACACACACACACACACACACACACACACACACACACACACACACACACACACGGCACGCGCCCAGGGCAGCCCCCGAGCGACCGCGCGACTCACCCGCCAGCCAGAACTCGAGTCGCCCTCCTTCCGCTCGCTGGACGCCGGTCCCTACCCCGGCACCACAATCAAACCCCAGCACGCTCCTTCTGGATTGGACCGGCTAGAAGGCGGCCCGGCGCGCGTTAGCCAATCCGTCACGGCGAAGGCGGGGCTTAAGGGGCGACCGCGGAAAAGAGACGCTTCCGAACGTCTCCGGCTCCCCGGAGTGAAGGGGAGGGGGGGGAGGGGAGGGTCCCTCGCAAAGGACGTCCCCCTCATAGAATTATGTTTTTATTAGCGGCTCAGCGGGCTGGAACACTGAAAACGGTCAGCTCAGCGGTTCGAATCCCCCAGCTCCTGCCAACCTAGCAGTTTGAAAGCATGTAAATGCATGTAGATAGCACCCGCGTAAAAAGCGTGGTCGTCATAGATGCCTGCATTGCATATGCGGCTGCTATGCGTCCCTGTGTGTGTTGTGTCGTTACAGTCGTGACCGACTCTGCGTGACTCCATGTCCATGGAGTTTTCTTGGCAGGAATACTGGAGTGGCTATGCGTCCCTACTTCGGGACAAAAAAGGCCAGTTCTCTCCTTCCCCTCTGGAAACACCTTTGGGGCTCCCCCTCGTTGGTCAATTCTCCGGCTCTAGCGTTGCTTCTCAACTGCTGAGTGCTACGATCCCCTCTTCTCCTCTTCTCTTTCTTACTGTCGGAGCCCGAGCCAACTAAAAAGGCTCCTTGGTTCCGTAGGGCTCACTTGCAAGTAGGTGCGAGTACAAACGCACACGCCTCCTCCTCGCCCGTGAGTCACTTACACCTCCTTCCTGCTAGCGTGTCCGTTTCCCCGAGCCTCCAAGCCCACGGACGTGCTCTTCTTCGTACTTCCCCAGAGACAGGAAACAGCGGCGACACGTGCTGGAAGACTGAAGCCTCTGGGCTCACCGCCCCTTTAACAAGGCCCCCCACCCATCCCCGTGCACGACTGCTGCACTCCCTTCCGGTTGCTGTGGCTTAGTCGGGGAGTGTTGGGGTCCGATGCCCACCCGTGAAGGGGCGAGCTAGCAGAGAGAGAGAGAGAGAGAGAGAGAGAGCGCCAAGGAGAAAGGGAAGGCGACTCTCCGCTTCTGAAGGACATCCGAGGGGGCAACAGCCCCAGAGGCCTCCTAGACCCAGTGAGGGCGGCGGAGGGGAGGTGGAAAGCCCAGGGGGAGACTCTTGGGCAAAGCAGAGCCGTGGTGTAGTAGGTCATGCCATGAGCAAACATGGTGCCGTCTTTTATTACCCCTTTTACCAAAGGTATAGGGCAGTTAAAAACCATCTGTTTGAGACAACACGATCCAGCACCGGTACAAAGCAATACGTACTGAAAAAGATGTTAAGGGCTCCTGGCACTGAGACTGAAGACAGAGATCATTCTAGCTGGCTCATAAAGCCACGTTTTAAGTGCACCCAGGTCTTACTCCTTCCTACATTTAAGCAGTCAACTAAATTTTAGAAAATGAAGAAAACATTTTGAGGAAAAAACCCTTACCCATGGTTACAGTTCTTCCATTTCCACCATACAGTACAGTACATGGAAAGTACACTTACATGCCACTCTTGAAAATGGCCCTTTTTAGAGGATTCTCCCTCTTCTTCATACATTAAAATGAGCAGGAAACACATATGAATCTATGGGTTCACATAGCCTTTGTGTTTATGACTACTTATAACTGTGTTGTGTAATGTTGTCTATTAATGCTGTGCAAGATGTCCTTTAATTCCTTGTTCTCAAATACTTGAACATGTCTTAATTGTACTGGAC